>CM020050.1:11947978-13147978 GCA_009769605.1 Bucorvus abyssinicus | reverse complement strand
GCCACTTCTCCCCCGCTTTGTTCCTACGGCCGCTCTTCTTCCCATCACAAATTCCCTCCCTGCAGGGGAGCCCCTTTACCACAGCAAAATAATTAAAAACTCAGGCAGACAAGTATGTGCGGCACTGACAGGCGGCATCTGTTGCCGTGGGGCAGATGGAAAGCTCTCATGTGGCGGTGTCCGTCTGTCTGTCCGGGCTTCCTGTGGCTGGAGCCATCTGATACCGCAGCGCTTCACCTCTGGGCATTGCGCTGCGGTGGAGTCAGCGCTGGGTTAGCTCCTAGATGCTACCAGGAAAATCGCCAAGCAAAAACATGCCCCGGGCCCGGAGCTGCCAAGGAACCGCTGCTCTGCCTGGTTGGGACGGGACAGGAAAGCCCCAGCAGCTCTTTTCCAGCCCAGAAACACCGATGGGGGGGTGAAGCGTCGGCTCAGACCCCATCCCTGACTCCTCTCCGATGCTTCACAGGACTGACCCGGACACGCAGTTGTGACCGAGGGCGGGAGTGAGCCCAGCAGGTTTGTGCAGAGCTGGGAAACACCGTTTCGGCTGCGGTGGGCAGAGGCTGAGGACAGCGATATGTCACTGGTCTAATTGGAAACTGGCAATAAAATCCTCCCCTGCTGCATCCTCAGAGCATCCACCTGCCCAAAGGACCTTCCAGTGCAGCAAGCAAATTGCAGCTAAACCTGGCAGAGCTGATCCAGGTCTGTTGTAACCCCTTGCTCACATGCCGAGTCTTTATGTGATAAAAGTCATTTCAATGACCCTTCACGGACCTCGACAATAAATGACATATTGTCCCATTAAAAAAAATTCACTCCCAGCCACACATCAACAGCGCAGCAGCCGGAGAGCAGCCCAGAAACCCGGCGCTGGTAGATGTGGGTCCGCACCGAGCGGGTCCCCAGTGGTGCAGGGAAGATGCCCTCATGCTGCCCGGGGGAGCACACGGCTCTGCTCAGTGACCGCCCGCACCGCAGGCGTTCGGGGGCAGGAGGCTCAGCCGTGGTGTGGAGGTGGCACAGCCAGCCTCTTCCCTGCGTTTCGGACCTCCCAAAAAAGTTTTCAGCCTAAAAGGAAGCGTTTCCAGCAACCAGCAGCGTCCAGCGCGCTGGGTGCGTCGCCTTGGGGCTGGCTCTACGCATCCTTCCTACGGAGACCCAACAGCACCAGCACCACTCACTGGGGGGGAAAAAAAACGCAGCAAACCAAAACAACGCCACGACAGACCTTCCACCAACGTTGTTGGAAAAGTGAACACTCAGCAGAGCGAGGTTTCCTGCGCAGTGAGAGTTGGCCCCGAGCGCACAGGAAATCACTGCTTCCTGCCTGCAGAGGAAGCGCCCAGCGAATGCCCCTGATCGAAAACAAACAGCACTTCGATTAAACAAACAAAGGACCTACAACCTCAACAGCTCGCAGCCGGGGCCAGCTCCCGCGGCGGGGAAACGCGTCCAAAAATAAGAAGCTTGTAACCTTGACAAAGGTCCTTCGGCCTCTTCCCCTCGCAGCGATGCTGCGTGGGCAGAAAGAGAAGGGGTTGGGCAACCCCCTGGTCCCTGGGTGGGTGCTGCCACCCCAGGGAGCGGGCAGAGGTGGCCTCCGGTGATGGCCCCAGCTCTCGGGTCTGGTGACAGAGCTGCCGACAGCCGGAGCCGTGCCTGAGCTCAGCCCCACGCGTCCCCAGCGCCCGGTGCTGCAGGCGAGGCAGGAATCCAGCTCCGTCGAAAGAGCTGCTCCACCCTGCTGGCTCTGCAGAGGGGTCTGAGGAGCCCTCACCCCCGGACAGCAGCAGCCATGTCTCTGGGTCGGGGATGTTCAGGAACGTTTCCTTTCCGATCCGCTGAGAGATCGTGCTGAGGCAGGTTCACTGGTCTTAAACACGGTGGACTCGGGAAATGGGAAGAGGGACCCTGTATTTCAGCTGCACAGAGCAGGGTCTGTGGGCCCTGGGCTGGGATTTGCGCAGCACTGTGGTCCTGAGCCTCTCAGAGTATCGGCGTTCCAGCGAAGGGGCCAGAGGGTGCCGAGGGCTGCGAAACGCCCAGGAACCTCTCAGCGTGTACCCAGTCTGAAGCGCAGGCACAACGGGATGGAGGGAAGAGTTTTGCTCCCAGCCTGAAGCCTCAGGATGTCTCCAGCTCAGAAGCCACCTCTGGAAAGCCCATCTTCCCTGCCCTGTCCCTAAACCCCTCCGGCCCGCTGTCCGTCTGTCCAGCCCGCTGTCCATCCATCCAGCCCGCTGTCCGTCCATCCAGCCCGCTGTCCATCCATCCAGCCCGCTGTCCGTCCGTCCAGCCCGGAGTGCCGCAAGCTGAGCCCCGAAGCTCCAGCATTGCTCATTCTGCACATGTCCGGTGCTCTGGGCTCTCCCAAAGCCAGGCTGGCTGGAAAAACTGCTCTCCCAGCATGAAAGCGGGCACAGAGAAAAAAGCGACACAAAGGCCGGGGTTGTCCCGGGACTTTGTCTTTGACAGGCAGCGCTTTTCTCCGTCTCGCTGAGCGCGCTTGATGGCGTGGGGAGAAATATGGTTCAAGAACAAAGGACGGCGAGCAGTTTCCAGGGACGAGGAGGTTGGCGTGGAAAAAAAAAGGCTAAAGCAGCCTGAACCGCGGTGTTACCTGTCTCCCAGCCGGCTGGGGACAAGGAGGAGCCACGGACTGGTAGCCCAGGGTTGCAGCAGGTGACCTGGCTCCATCTCCTCCTATCCCACCCTCCGTTCCCGGGGCACGGGCTGCAGCGCCTCGAATCCTGACACACGCAGCTAGTCCATCAAGACGCCAAGAAGCTGCATCAAGTGGGACAAGTGTCTCCGGAGCAGCACTGCCCTCCTCCCAGCCCCTCCCACCTTTGCCCAGTCTGCCCATTTGCTGCTGGTGTGACACTGGGGCTGTCCAGGGGAACGGCTGGGGCAGGGTGCAATCGCCGTCCCCTGCCAACACACATCCCAGCAGGGACAACTCACGAGGGCCAAGCGCCAGGACGTGGCGTGAATACCGAGCTCCTGCGCTGAGGAGCGGCCGCGCTGGGTGTCTGCACGCTCTCGTCTGAGTCTTTTCAAACAGCGTCTGGTCCTTCCTAGCGCGGGATCTCAGCCCCGGCCTGGCGGCTGGAAGGGCTGCTGATGCTGTTCCATCCCTTGCTGGAAAATACATGCAACATCCCTGGAAAGTTGATTGCTAAGATGGAAACGCTGCCCAGTTTCCTCATTGTGGGAGTGCCAAGAACAGAGATGAACTCCTGGAGGCTGCTCTGGAGGGGACTATGGGCACGGAGCTGGGGGAGACTTTAGTGGCGGTAAAGTTCTCGTCTCATCCTGAAAATCGAGGGAACACGGTTATGCCTCCGAAAAGCTCCAGTGAATCCAAAGGATTCGTCTACATTGGTCCTGACACATGTCAGCGCCCGCTGGAAAAACGCCTGTCCCAGCAGCGGCACCAGAGCGCTGGAGGTTTCCTCCTGCCGCGGACCCGAGCTCTGCTCAGCACCCAGCTGGGGATGCTCATTTCACCACCCTCTCTCTGCTACTTTAAAGCCCAGTTTTGTCCAACTCCTTCAGCTTCGTCAGCGGGATTTGAGGGGAAGGTGGCCACGTCCCCAGGGCTGAAGCTCTGGTCCTCCCTGGAGCAGAGAACCCCATTCGCCTCCATCCAGCCTCGTGCCCACTCCTGAGCCGCCGCTACCCACAGCTCCCAGTCCATTTCCCGAGGCGCCACAGTGCCGCCCGCAGCTGCTGGATTCAGCAGAGGTCTCGGGCAAAGAGCAAACGGCACCAATGCCGCTGCGCTGGGATGGAGGGAAAACATCTAGGCTAGAAACGCGATTGCGTGGAGAAAAAGCTCCAAAACGTGTTGACCCGCCTCTGACTTTGCACATCCGGGACCTCACAGGCTCTCCGGGCGACTTCTGCACGAGCCACAGGTTCTGCAGGTCTCCCAGAACACTCCCAGCCCTGTTCTGAACAGTTTATGGGCTGCAGGAGACAGGACACCTTCTGGGTTGCTCGTGGCATGAGGACACGCCGTGCTCCCACAGCTCCCTGGACCGACGCTGAGCCCCAGACAGTCGCAGCAACGCCTTAGCGAGCAATAAAAGCGTCCTGCTCTATCCCGTTGGGTCATTCCCTCTTTATGAGGCCCAAGATCACCGTTGTTTTTTCCACTGCCCTACTGCAGCAGAAGGTTTCACACCTGACCTGCTCGCTCTGCTCCCAGCTGGGATCTCCCGGCAGTTTCTAACACAAAATCACACTGTTTGCACACACCCGGGCTCACCCCGTTAATCCGAGTTTCCCTTTGTCCGCTGTCTTTCCTCTGTCTGTTCTTCCTGTCTTTGCCACGTCTAAGTCACCAGGAGGATTCAACTTGTCCACACCAGAAGCCACGTCAAATAGCTGCTCTCGGCGGAGACGAGCAGTCCCCGGAGGAGCCTCCCCAGGGCTGAGCGGCTCAGCTGCGCTCGTGCACCTTCACTGGGATGAATTCCACCCAACAAGCCTACGCGTGGACGAAGGAGACCAGGAAAGCTGCTGGAAACCCTCCTAAGTGAGTGACCCCCGACCTTCTCTCCTGTGGTAGGGCAGGAGACAGACATTTAGCAAATTCACCTGTAATAACACTTTTAGGAGACTTCACCTGAGCGTCAGGCCTCACAGGGGCTTGCTGCAGACCCTCGTCTTTTCCACGCGCCGTCCCAAGGACCTCAGACCCCCGGTGGTGTTTCTAGCCCAAGACACCATTTCCTGAATCGTGTTTCAGCGCAGCCGGCAGACACCGGAGACAGATGGAGGTGACGAGCAGCAGCTCGCGGGGCAGGTACCGCGACCCGGGGTCCTGAGATAACAGCACCTGGGCTGTGTTTTGTCGCATGCAATCGGAGTCGTCCCACCTCGCAGTGCCGCTGGCAGCGAAGCCTCAAGGGCTTCCCACCCGGGCTGCTCCCCGCCAGCGGCGTGGCGCAGCTCACGGCCCCTCAGCGGCAGCTCTACGGCTTGTGGCGTTTGTTAACCTGATCACTGAGCTAACACGAAGCGACCAGGTGAAAACCAACCCCTCAGGGTCCGGTTTAGCCACACCGTAGTCACACCAGTGCAGTGGCAGAAGCGAGGGGGCAGCTGAGAGGTGGGAAAGTGGCAGAACTGCCGAGGCACCTTCGCTCCCCAGAGCAGCTGCTGCCGCATCCCGCCCGTTTTCCCTCCTCTGCTTCCACAGACCCCGGCGGTCACCAGCGTAAGGACCACGCCAGGACAGCCACGTCTGTCCCAAGTGTGCAGGGTTTCCCATGAGCCAGCACACATCTAGTACCACCATCCTGAGCCCATACTGCGCCGCCAGGTCCTGCACCGCCGGGTCCCATCCTGCACCGCCGGGTCCTGTCCTGAACCACCGGGTCCTGCACCGCCGGGTCCCATCCTGCACCGCCGGGTCCTGTCCTGAACCACCGGGTCCTGCACTGCCGGGTCCCATCCTGCACCGCCGGGTCCCATCCTGCACCTCCGGGTCCCGTCCTGCACCACTGGGTCCCGTCCTCCTCCACCAGGACCCGTCCTGCGCTGCAGGGTCCCGTACTGCACTGCCGGGTACCGTACTGCGCCGCCGGGTCCCGTCCTGCACCGCCAGCCCGCACCCATCGCCCGCACCAGGCACCACCACCAGGTTTCCCCCAGTTCCCCTAAGTAACCGGGAACCCACTGCAAGATACTCAGCGAGTAGAGGAGCCGATACGGGTGAGAGACGGGACTTTGTGACCTCAGACACCCTTCCAAGCCATGGGCCCTGCTCCTCTGTCCCCGCTGTCGCTGTGAGAGAACAAGATCGTGTGAACGGTGGAAGCAAAGCGAGGGACGGCCGCACCGTGAGCATGGCAGAGCTCAGGGAGCGCAAACACCTCAAAAAGCGGATTGCACGAGCGTGTTTCAGCCGCTTGCAAAGGGCTGCCAGGACGAGCAGCGGGGCAGTGCCAGGAACAGCGAGCTGTGCTGGTGTGCATTGACCGGAGCAAGTGTCCTGGGACGCTGCGGAGGAGGAGGAGGAGCCGGTGGGGTTACCACGCGCTGTTTTGCGGCGTGCAATCCCTTGGGAAGATCTTAAAGATCTGTCTGGGACAGCCCTTCTCATCGGTCAGGGTCTCCCACGTGAACCGCTTTCCTGGGAGGGTCAGACTGGGACCCCACGCTGGAGGTCGCGCATTAGGCAGCAGCTTTGTCGCTTGGCCCGAGCTCCCGTAACACCCACCACGGCGCTGGAGGCGTCCCGCAGTTCGCCTCCTGCTTTTCGTGCACAAAACGATCTAAACTGGGCCAAACCAGAGCTCTGAGAACGCTCTTCAGGACGACAACACACGCCGCGCCTCTGCCTGCTCTCTGTGCCCCCGGTGCGGACCGCGGCAAGTCCCGCCGGCCGCCTCCTGCCCGGGACGCAGCGAGTCGCCCGTCCCCTGCGCCGGGCGGGTCCCTTGTGCTCCAGCCCGGCTGCACTTCACCGGTTAGAACAGACTGGAAAACTCCTGCCGGGCTGGGGGAGGCAAGAGAGCAGCAGTGCCACGGCCCCCCCGCAGGAAGGTGGGCAGCACCCGCGCCATGCAGCCCTCGCCTCCGGAACCGGGCGCCCCGGATCGGGGAGGTGTCTCCCACCCGCTGCCTCTCCCAGCGCCTCTTCCCGCGTCGCCCCCAGGGCTGCGTGGCCCCGAAGCTGCGGGAAAGACCTCCCGCCCGCAGCCCTGCTCCGAGCCACGCTTGATTGCATCATATTTGTTTTTCTTTGCCTCTGAGATCAGGATTCCTCCTCCCACCTTGCCGAGAGCCAGGTTTTGCCCAGCCTCGCTGGGAGGAGAGCCAGAGGGTGACCCGAACCCACGCACAGAGCGGGGTGGCAAAGCCTTCTCCAGCACCCGCGTCCAATGGGGACGGCGTCCGATGGGGACCGCGTCCGATGGGGACTGCTCTGGTTGGGTTTCGAGGGTTTGAGCGTCTACAGCATCCGCTCTTGTGCCATACGGTACCTCCGCAGCCCGCGAGCAGCGAGAGGACCCCGGGCTGTGGGGACGGCCACGAGCACCCTCCGGGACCGGCCGCGTCCGCAGCTGCGGCGGCCGGCAGAGTCCCTCGCAGGCTACTCACCCTGGCTTTGTCCTTGCATCCAGAGGAATTAAAGCCCTGGGAGATGAGGTCTCATTGTTCAAGATGCGCTCAAGGGAGGCAGCTGCTTTCTTTATATCTCAAGATTCACTAAAGTTCAGGAAGAGAGAGAGAGAAAGAGAGGGGACGGCGAAAGGGGAGGGACCGAGAGAAGGGCCCAGCGGCCGTATAGAATGACAATGGAAGGAAATGCTTTATCAAACCTAGAAAGCCAACCCTGTCCTGGGAACGCGGAGGGAGAAAAAAAAGAAAACGACAAAACTTGCAGAAGAAAAGCGAGCCGCCCCGCGTTCCTCCCTTGGCAGCGCGAGCCCAGACCCTCCTCCCCCAGCCCCTCTCCCAAACACAACGTGAGCCGGTGGATGCCGAAAGGCTCAAACGCTTTTTTTTCATTAAACAGAGAGAAGTTTCAGTTCTCTTTTTTTTTTAGGAAAAAAAAAAAAATCCAACAACCAAACCCTGCCCGGGAATGGGAATGTGACGCTCTTCCCCCTCCCCCGGCTCCGGCCTTCCAAGTTTCTATGAGTCAAACGATCGCAATGTGTTACCGAAATGTTACCAGGCGGGAGCGCGGCATCCGAGAGGGCTCAGCTCATAAAACTTTGTTTGTTGGCTGGGAGAAAGTGTCACCGGCAGAGAATTCGGTTCCTCTTCGCCTCCCTTTTGTTTTTCCCGTCTGCATGCTCGTCAGAGAGGGTTAACTGCTCGTGCGGCGGTGACGCCCCGCGAGGGGGGCATCAACCCCGCGAGGGGGGCATCAACCCCGCGAGGGGGGCATCAACCCCACGAGGGGGGCATCAAGTCTGCAAGGGGGTCATCAACCCCATGAGGGGGGCATCAACCCCACGAGGGGAGCATCCACCCCATGAGGGGGGCATCAACCCCACGAGGGGAGCATCAACCCCACGAGGGGAGCATCAACCCCACGAGGGGGGCATCAAGTCTGCAAGGGGGTCATCAACCCCACGAGGGGGGCATCAACCCCACGAGGGGAGCATCCACCCCATGAGGGGGGCATCCACCCTGCACTCCCAGTCCGAAATGGAACGGGAAATCACACGGTTGAGCGAGAGATGGGGGGAAACAGTCGATCTGATAGAGCAGGTGGGAAGTGGAGAGCCAGAGAGACCTTAACCGGTGCGGACGCCCCGGGCCAGCCTTCCGTCCTCCTCAGACGGGGGCTGCGGCGGGCAGAGAAGCACCGTTTCCTCACCCGACAGCCCGCCGGTTTGTCCCAGGAGGGGACCTTCCATCCCAGACCACCACTTTGGGGCCCCAGCGCCAACAGCGTTTCCCAGCTTGATGCACCCATCGAGCTCCTCAAGTTTTAACTCAGGGATTTAGCAGCCGAACTCAGAACACGGGGTTCAACAGCGTCCAGTTGCCACCAAAACTGGCGTCTTTTCTCTTGTGCGACTGCACTTGGCTTTAGCTCCCGGAATCGATTGTTGTCACGATTTTATCAGTTCAAACCTAGCCAAACCCGGCATTTTCCAGTGCCGCTGAACACGCGGGTGAACGACGGGCCGTGGCAGTTCTGAGCTTTTGAGCGTCTCACTCTCATGGTGGGAGCACAACCTAGTCCAAGAAGAATTGGTGAGGAAGATGAGCGCAGGAAGGAAGGCAGGAGAGCGGGGAAGAAGCCGAGGGACTGTCCTTCAGCGCTTGCAGGCCTTAGGCTTTCCAGGAGGTGGCTCCTTCCACCTGGGATTCCCAGCCCCAAACCCTTTCCAAGGCTTGTGGCCTTCACCCTTCTGAAGGACCTTGTCTCCAGGGTCCAGCTCCAGGAGGAAGACAGTGATGCTTTTCCTGCCTCACCCCTTGCCACCCCAAGTGTCCCTTTCAACAATGGCAGTTGGCCTAACGTAGGAGCCTGGCTTCGGGCTTTGCCTTTCTCTGGGGGAAGGAAAACCTCCGCTAGCCAGGAGCATCCTCCCGGGAGCCTTGCGAAGGGGTGGACCCCACCTCTTCCGCTGAGGTTGCTCTGCTTTGTGCAGAGAGGACACAAAGCGCTCAAACTCCCCTGAGAGCGGGGTCTGGGCTCCCTGCCCCGCGCCTGGATCGGCGGATCTCAGTCAGCCTGTCCTGGCTACTGCCGGCCCAGGCACAGATTACCCTTTACCGCCAGCTGGAGCAGTAGGGACACGGTGGTCCTCCTCCCACCCCTACAAACCAAGCGACGCCGGTCCTGCTCTGGCAGCTACACGTGAATTTCCGAGACTAAACCAGCTGAATTCTGCTCAGAAGAGCAAGTGTTTAGTTTTGCTATCACGAGGACGAGGGAGAAAATTGCTTGTTTGTCCTCTCAGTCGGGAGCAGCAAAATTCACGTTCACGGCAACAGCGGGGCAGGTTCTGGCAGGGGGGTGGGAGGGATCCATCAGCCTGCAGAAAGCTGCAACTGAGGGCTGGGGTGTCCCAGGCAGTCCCTGTCCTGGAGAAGACCCACGGGTAAGAAACTGCTCTTGAGGTGTTTCTGACTCTGTTCTCAGATAAAAGAACCTGAAAGAGGAAAAAAGGGAAAAGAGAGATCACGGGGAAAGGTCTGAGGTGGAAGGAGGGGGCCGTGGTAAAGGTGTGCTTGGGAGAGGGTTTGGCCATCAGCCACGCAGAACCGAGTGCCCCAACCAGGGTCACTGCCGCCCCAGGGCTGAGCCAAGTTTTTGTAATGAGTTACAAACCTTCACCGAGTTGGATATTTGCACCGTCTGCAGTGAGGTGTAGGGACGCGGAAGGGATTGCCGGGAGCAGAGTGGTTTAAAGGCCAGGCGGAGATAAGAGACACCACTGTCCACAAAGGGACGTTGCCATATCTAAGGAAGTGAGGCAAGCCCGCCTCGTTAGGAGGACTGGCCAAAGTCTCCCAGGAGGAAGAAAGAGGGTGAAAGTTTAAAATCTTTGTGTTGCAAAGGTGGAGGAGACCAGCCAGGAAAGCTCCTGTTCTACCAAGAGCCCAAAAGAAGTTCGTGTGGCAGCTCGAGCACTGGAGGTTGTTACGGTGGTGGATCTAAGGAGGTTCCTGAAGGTGTTCGCGATGGGAGGTGAGTCTGAAGGGTTCGCGATGGCCACCCAAAAAAGTTCTGTCTCAAAGAAATTCTGTCTCCATCAGAGGCACCCGAGGCCGAAGGCGAACTCTGAACACTGCCCTGCAGGACAGACAGACAGACAGACAGACAGTCAGCTGGGGAAGGTAGAGAATGGTTTTGTGCCTGTCTGCACCCAGCAGTCAGAGGGAGCGTCTCCCACCGTTGCTGGCTGGAAGGACCCTTGTCCGAGGACCTGAGGTGCCCGCGGTTGCTTTGGCACAGAGCAGCTGGAGTCTCCTGGAAGGATCAGCTCTGCCCTGGAAGAAGAACGCGGGCAGTCAAGGAGAGCAGGAGGAAGGCGAGGCCACCCGCAGCTTTGGGGGTCGACGGGCTGTGGGGTGGGTGTGCGCGTGGGGGCTGGGAGCACATGTAGACACCCCCCACTGCACGTGTGGCCCGTGGGTTCCTGCTGGGGGGGTTGGAAAGTGGCACCCGGTGGCCTTGGAGGTGGGAACGCAGACCCAGGCATGGAGCAGGCCCTGGGCAGCGCTTTCCGAAACGATGCCGTGAGCCATCTTCTGACGGAAAACATTCGCTCGGCTCCTTTGAAGCTCCGTGGTCATGCGAGTGCTAAGCCCCGGTGCTCTAATCCACGCTGGCATTTTCCAAGAGCACTTCTTCACGGCTTTATCACGATAAAACCAAACCTCCCCACATTCCAGTGGGCTCCTGAAATCCCTGGTTACGGACACAGCTTGGAGGGAAACCTCCACGTAGTCCCCAAGCGCTCATAGAGCTGCCTTGAGGGTGCACCATGGGGCATTGGAGGAGCTACAGGGGGAGGAGGAACTGCAAAACTCCAGGAGATATCAGGGGGACTGCAGCTGAGCACAGAGGAACGTAAAGACCCAGGTGGGGAACGCTCCCACCGCGGGGGAACGCTCCCGGAGGATGCTGAGCGTACGCACCGGCAGCCCGCAAGCTCTCAGCGCGGCCAATTGCTTTGGGACTGAGAATAAAACAGCTCCGGAGGGACGACTTTGGCCTTGCTCCGCGCTGTCCCTCCTTTCTGCAGATGATGGTCCCAGTTGAGCCTCCTCTCAGGCTGCACCTGACTCTTGCAGTCCCCGCCTGGAGCTCCACAGGGGTCCAGCACGCCAGACCCGGGGTCCAGCACACCAGACCCGGGCAGTTCTCCTTCAGTGAAGGATTTCCCCTCGCAGCAGCCCAGCGCAGAAGTCCCAATGTCCCCATCAGTGGGGCGGGTCGGTCTTTGCTCCCAGCAGCCCCCAGCCTGCTCTCACATCCCCCGAGATCCACCTCCCCGCCTGGAAGGTGAGCGGAGACGGGCACCGCCAGAACCGCCCTCGAACACCGAGCGGGACGTGGGCAGCTCGGGAGCCGGGGGAGCAGCAGCGTGGGCGCAGGGGTGGGCGCGCAAGGAGGGGGAGGAGAGCTGCCTGCAGCCGCGGCTCTCCATAGAAGGCAGGAAACGAGCAGGTTTGTTTCTTCAGGAGGAGAAGAGTTACGTCTGCAAGGCTAAAAATACCCCGAGCTGTGGAGAACCAGGGCGTGCGAGAGCGGTGCCTGGGGAGAGCACGTCCCAGGGCGCTGGGTGCCCCGCACCCAGAGGGACGGCGACAACGCCACACGGCTGGCGCCGTGGCCTCCTCACAGCCTCTGCAGGGTGATGCTCGGCAGACCCACAAAACCGGGCGCTCTCCGAATCCTGCCCACGTCTCCGGCCCTTGCTGTAGGCGCTGAGGAGGATGCAGCAGGTTGTTAATAATCGGCACACGAAGTAACTGGAGCCCCAGCTGCCTCTGCAGGTTCTTCACATCGACGTTGTGATTGCGCAGGGAACCACACGAACCCCCTCAGGCAGGTCACCCCGGGGGTCTGGGGGCTCCTGCACGGCACAGAGCAGCACCAACGTGGGGGACGCCAGCAAGGCCAAAGCCCTCAGCGGTACCCAGCCTCTGTCCTCGTGACGGACGTGGAGACACCAACAGCAAGAACGCTCCAGACACCCGCCGCGGGGCGGGAAGGGGGTGCACACCAAGAGACCCGCGCCCCTGAGCCCGGAGCAGACCGTCCCGCTGGGGTGTCCTCACTGACCGAGAGCAGCTCTAACAGCTACGTTCCTCGCGGGGCGTTTCCATCAGCCCGGCCACCACGAGACCCAGCGATGAGCAAGGGCCGGGATAAACTCACACGCTCTCCCGGCTCTGAGCTCCTGAGGATGAGGACGGTGACACCGGCACGCGCAGCGCCCCTCCACGTCACAGCAGCAGCTCCCTGGAGACCTCATCCAACAGCAGACCTGCTCGAGTCACGTCGCATCTCCTGGAGCTTCAGCCAGCGAAAAGGCTCTTCAAATCACTTTTCCCCTTTTGAGCAGGCTGGTCCCTTGCGGACGACTCCACGGCAAAGGCGCGAGGAGGAGGTCACCTGGCCCCCGGCCCAGTAAATCCCAGCTCGGTGACAGCTGAGCTCCACTTTGTGATTATTAACCCCAGCCCCTGCAGTTGCGTGGCCTGTCCGAGGCTGTATGCACTGGTGGGAGCCGGCACCGGGGACAAGCGTGTGCAGCTGTGGAGCACAGCCCCCTCCTTCCCAAAAGAACAATAATAATAACCAAATTCCAGCAGCGCGGGAAGACCGTGGCTGGGGACCGAGCAGCAGCTGCGGAGGGGAGGGCGCGATGTCCTGCAGGGGGGCCCCGGCTTCCCACCCGCAAGAAATGTGTGAGAAACGTCACAGCCGCTTCTCTCCCCCGTCGTCCCACCCGTGACCCGTGGTGGCCCTCAGCGCCGCTGGCACTCGGAGTGCCAGAGGCAGGAGCATCTCCGGAGGACCTTCGGGAAGGGCTCTCTGCATCGTGCTGCCGCCAACAACCTCCTGCTGCGCCCTCGAGACGGACCCGAACCGCCGCGGAGAGATTAAACGTCCAGAGCAGGCAGGTGCTGGATGCAGGGAGCCCAGTGATGGTTCTGAGCGTGAGGGAGGGGACCGGGGTGGAAAAGGAGAGGCGACGGCCCCCAGGGCTCTGAACTTCCAGCGTCAGCCGTAGGAAAGCGCCTTCTCGGGGGGCACGTGCAGCAGAAAGCTGCTGGGGCTGCCTTCAGCCCGGAGGGGGTTGGCATCCTCACGGCACTGCCACCCACCCACACTGCCACCCACCCACGCTGTCACCCACCCACACTGCCACCCACCCGGCGCTGCCACCCACCCGGCGCTGCCACCCACCCACACTGCCACCCACCCGGCGCTGCCACCCACCCACGCTGCCACCCACCCACACTGCCACCCACCCGGCGCTGCCACCCACCCACACTGCCACCCACTCGGCACTGCCACCCACCCGCGCTGCCACCCACCCGGCGCTGCCACCCACCCACACTGCCACCCACCCGCGCTGCCACCCACCCATGCTGCTGGGTCCCCGTTTCCTTCCGCATTTGTACTATTTAATATCAATTTATTTGAACGGGTTGTGTTCCCCTCTAGAGGGAATCCCTGGGAGGACATTTCTGGAGCCAAGAGTATCTCACTGCGAAACAGCTTTTCCGTGACGTGGTCACACCTCCCCGGGCACACGGGGGCTCCTGTCCTCCCTCCATCAACGTACAGATGGACAACCCCCATCTCCTGTGACAACGGGTTGCAACGAGGGTCCCTGAACCCCCTCAGCCTGGGGCGTGATGAGGGGCCCGTCCCTGCCAGACGGGCTCATCCCACGTTCCTGAGGGGTTCAGCGGTGGGGGAGGACAGCCCTTCCCCTCTGAGGGAGGGCAGCCTTGCAGACCTGGTGCCAGCGGGGTGGTGGGCATGGAGGAGACCTGCTGCTGGCACCAGTCTCTTGGCTCCTCATGGGTTTTTCTCCCCGGCTGTAACGGCAGCTCTGGCGAGAGCCACCTGCACCCGAGCTGCTGCTCCGGCAGGTGGGCATCACTTTGACGTTTGTCTGAGGACAACGCTCAGCGAGGGGATGTGAGGGCCCGTCCTGTCCCTGCTTGGGATACAGCCATCGGGGGACCGGCCACCCAGGTGACCCCCAATGGCATGTTTACCTGGAGAGCATCACTGCAGCCGCTGCCCGGTGTCTGCTCCTGGTGCTACCCAAGACCCTCTACCCTCGCTCTTCCACCCTGGCTCGTAGCTTCCTGTTTGCCAGGAGAGTTCAGGGTGAGAACAGCCCCATGGGGGGTTGTTTTCGCGCGGCACAGCCCTCTCTCGAGCAGGGCAGAGGCAGGCTGCCTTCGCTCGGGCTGTGGTTTCGGCAGCTGCTGGCGCCAGGCGCCCCGCAGTCAGGTGCGCCGCTCTCGAGCGACCGCACAGGGCTGATCCGGTGAGGAGGAGGAGGAGCGGGGCGAGCCGAGATCAAGGTGTTCATCTGCAGAGGAAGGAGCTCCCAACCGAAGCGCTGCCCGCGTGGCAGCTTGTGGCCAGCCAGCTCCCCCCTCCCTGCCCGGGCTCTGCGGCTTCTGACTCGACCCGACACTCGTGCTCTGCACCTGCCGCCGCCAAACCGCAGGGTCGCGCTGGACACCTTGGAGGTGGGACGGGTCTCCTTGGAGCCCCCAAGTCCTGCCCCACGTACTCTGCACAGGGGGCATTAAAATTGCTCTCCCTGTTCCACCTGCTTCAGTAATTTTCCAGCCTCCTCTGAGCCCCGAGAGCTGTGCCACGGGCACAGGCACCCAGTAGGATGCAGAAAGTCCAGGACGAACCCCGGGTGGTGGCAGGAACGTGGACAGGACAGGAGGAGTACGAGGGTGGAGAACGGGAAGGCCCTTGGCAGAGGTCTCCATGAGCCCCTGGTGGAGCCGGTGCTCCCGGAGAGGCACGGATTTGGGTTCCTCAGACCCAAAGCGGACATTCACAGCTCATGTCTTCCCTGCCAACCGCCACGTCCGCAGGGCTCAGTCTCGGCTCCTCAGGCCCTTGGAGAGGCGGGACGGTGGCACAGACCTTGAGCTCTGCGCAAACGCACTCGAAACCCAGAACTTCTTTTCTGGTCCCCAATTTGCACCAGCCAGTGGGGATTTAACCCCTTGTTTTGCCGCTTCCCTCCCAATCCCACATGCCGGCAGGAGAGGGAGAACAGGGAGAGAGCGTCGGGTTGGTGGCGCCGATCTCCAGTCAGGAGAAGGGGTTTGGTTGACGGAGGCCAGAGGTACCAAAGAGCTGGGACGGGAATTTGCACGAAACCTTTGACACACAAGACATTTCCCTTTCTGGCCAAGCCAAACAAAGGAAGGAAGTGTCTGGGACTTGTAACGCGACCCAGTGGAGACAGGTAAGGGCAGATAAGGGCTGAAGGAAGAGTGGGCTGGGGAAGGGAAGGATCTCGTTTAAAGACCTGAGTCCTCAGCGTTCCACAAATCAGACTTCGGGGAGGCTGCCCGGGGAAGGACCGGGCGCACTGGGAGGAACCGGCCAAACGTCCCCGAAGTGCTGAGTAGGGGCTTTCTGCGCGCCCTCCGCTTTCTCTCTTTTTCCACACACTCTGCAGAGCTCTCGGCACCCCGTGACTGAAGCTCACGGGGTTTCCAGCCTCGGGCCCCGCGAGGTCTCCTGTCAGACGATGCTGGGTGATGTCTGCCCCTGCCCTCCCTGCAGGAGCCTCTGTCAGCTCTAGTGCTTGCTGTAAAAGGGTATTTGCCCCTTCCCAGCACCCAATCAGACCCTCGAATTAAAACAACAGCTTGGAGCTCTTCCTGCCCTGCAAGGGGGAGAAAAATGATGGAGAGATTGACCAAAAAAAAAAAAAAATTAATGGAGGGATCAGCTCTTCGATGTCTCACTTACGGACAGAGGATGTTTTGGCACATCCAGGGGCCAGAGGGAGCAGGAAGGTCCTCAGTGCCGCACTCACAGCACCCCCACGTCAGCGATCCTGCTCCTTGGCCTTATCCTGGCGGGGGGCTCTGCATGTTGTGTCATGAAATAAGACACCTCTCCAGGGACTGGTCCCCCTGGCCAGGGCTGGGACAGCCACTCTCTGAGGTTCCTCTGCGCGTCCAGACCGCGACCACGAAAACAAAGCTGCTGCTTTCGGGGTTATTTATAAAGCAAGCTGGACAAATAAACTTTTCCTACCCAGAGCAGTCGAGGTTACGAATCCATAGTTCTCCTTTCCTACAGGGACCTCGTTTGACTCATTCCCAGCAGCCGCTCGGGGGTTTCCAGTCCGGGAGCTGGAAGCGATGAGCCTTTCCAGTGAGGAACGGCTTGGCAGAGGTGGCCAAAGGCTCCCTGCAAGAACCGAGCTGGTCTGCCCTTGCTTGCCCCTCTTAGGCAAAGACCTGCACAGAGGAGCCATCTCGATAGCAAGTGACTTCTCTAAGAACCCAGAAAACCAGCTGGAGCACCATCTTGAGGCAGTTTCTGGAAGCTGTGGGCAGACCATCGCCTGCGCACCTTTGGCTGGGCTGGCGGGGACGAGGATGTGGGTGCCCCTCTGTGAGCACCACGTGGGGCAAGATCCACACATCATGGGGGAGAGGCTGCCAGCGCTCCCACCCCACCAAGAACCACCTTGCGACCCAGGGTCTGTGAAGGGCAGGTCATCACCCCGACCTCCCTCCTCAGCCGGGTACCCTGGACAAAGTCTCTGCCACTGGATATTCTGCGGGTCATCAGCTCCTCTGGCCCCGCGATGAGGCTCGCTCACAGCCAGGGTCTCATGTGTCCCCAGACGCCAGGCAGGAGCCCCTCGGTCACTCTCCTCGGGTCTGTGCATTTACACCGCACGTTCCCGCGCTGTAACTTTGCCCGTTTCTCTGCTCCATCACGGAACCGCGGGAAAGCTGCTCCATCACTGTTCCAGCAACCCATGCTTGGTTTGTGCTCGGTTTGTCACGGACTTTTCTGAGCTGTTTGGTCAAGAGCCAGCCCCGTGGCGTGTTCCGCAGCTCGGCACCAAGCTGGGCTCCGCGGCGGCCAGCGACGAGGCTGGAGGCAGGGGGTTCGCAGGGGTTTACTTTCTGCAACCCGACCGGTCAGGCTGTTCACAAAGACAACTTGATTTTGCAATGCTCCACGGCCGTGACCAGCTTCTCCACAGCTGATCACGGTTTCCAATGCAGAATTCTCACCAAACACTGCCCAGGCTTAGCACCCCTTCAGCCTCGCCCGCCCGACGCTCCGAGGCCGCCCTGGGGCCGCTCACCCCAGCAGCAGCGGGTTAACAGCTCGGGGTGTGTGTTTGAGGGTGATGCATCTCGGATCGTTGTTTTTCTGTAGCTGTCCGACATTCTCAGTATTAAACACTTCCTTCCCCCCGGCCCTGGAGGCTGCTCTGAAAGCTGGAAGCCCGGCGTCTGTTTGAGCAGGGCCTCCCTATCGCCAGCATCTGCTTATCTGCAGCTCAAAGGAAATTCTGCTCGGCCGCTGTGTTCCAGCTCCGGATGAAACACCTCCCGCCTGCGCACGCCGAGAGGTTCATGCGCGAGCTGCCTGCGAGGCTGCTCCTCGGGAACACCGTCTGTGAAAACAATCAGGGGTTCTCGTTTCACACCGTCAGCAATCGCGGGGCCAAAGTCGCCGCTGGGATCTTCCGAGCGCTGCGGGACTCGTTCAAAGCCTCGAGGGCACAAAGGTCCCAGGACTCCGGCGCTTTGGAGACAGGGGTTGAGGGACTCGGTAAATCCTGGCGTGGAGCAACATCTCAAATGAAACATCAAATAAAATCCCATCCGGTGAAAGACAATCAATTAAGCCACTAGAAGGTCTGGGCAGGTTTCAGAGCTCACCGCTAGTGAAAAGAGGCAGATTTATGTTTTCAGGTGTCTCGTCACGGCGTGGCTCAGGGCACAGAGCGTGCTCTGGACATCGTGCTAAACGTAAACCACTGGGGAAGGCTCCGACAGCCTCCCCAGCGCTTCAGGTGCTTCAGATGGAAAAAGGGGAAAAAAACCAAGGAGATAAAGTCCTCATGGGGCACCTGGGCGCCACGTGGCCCTGGAGAAGACTTTGGCCAAGCAGTGGAGAGTAGATGCAAAGCCAGTGTCCACCGTGCTTGTACCAAGTTGCATCCCCAAACGTGGGCCACAAAGATGCTGGAAACACCACGAGGATGACGAGTTTCCTCCGGTCTGATTCAAGGTGTATTTGGAGCCACTAAACCAGCAGGGGGGCGGTGCCGGCACATCTACCAGCGCCAGAGACAGTGGTTGGGGTCTGGGTGCGAGACGTCCTGGCTGAGAACGAGCAGATGAAGGAGCAGCAAAGCCTCAGCTTCCAGGAGATGCCGCTGGAGCGGCTGAAAGCACGGGGGAAAACCCGCCACCCTGGTGAGACGCCTCCCTCAGGATGGGGCCGCTGGACTTGCCTGGGTGAGAAACGGCCATCACCAGCTCTGCTCGGTGGAGAAGCGTGCAGGGAGCTGTCGCCTCACTGGGGGGAAATTCTCGTGTATAGAAACTGATTTCACCTCCATCACTTCATTTCCTGAAGGCTGGTGGAAAAGAGTCAGAATTAGGGAGGGATGGAGTTTGTTTTCCTTTTCTAGAAGATGCTGTATATTTTTATTCTCCCCCTTCTTTTTGTTGTGTTTAGATTAAAGTCAGGACAAAAAGACTTTGCTGACTCAGTTCCAAGTTAAAGCCCAAGAAAACAAGATTCAGCCTTCGAGGCTGAGAGGTCCAGCAGGTCGAACACGGTTTTGCTCACACAGGAAACCACATCGTGTCACCTCTCATTGGTGCCTTTGGCCAGGGGTGAAATCCCTCTCGGTGAGGGCGTGCTGACGGTGGAGAGCCGGGTCCCAGGAGAAACTCGGCCTGTGGGGGAGCAGGGGGTTTGCAGGGGCAGACCATGCAGTGGAGATCCGATAGCAGGAACACCCCGGTCGGGGCGAGCAGCACCCGGGCTCAGCGGGAGCTCGCTCTCCATGAATTAACACTTCCAAAGAGATCTTCATGGCTGCAGCCACTTCACGCTGTATTTTTGTTATCTTTAGCTAAAGCTGCTGACAGCTTTTCGTATCAAGGTGTCTTTTAGTTTCCTACTTGCAAAAAAAAAAAAAAAAGGTCTTTTTTTGTTCCATGGCAATTAAAGTACATTCTTTTCCAAAGTATCTACACAAGCCTCCACCAACAGAGGGGAGAAAGAAATATCCTCCTGCCCAGTCGAGGACCGGTTACACCATTCCAAATGCATCTCTTTAACCTGCTCTTCAATCCTATCCTTCGGCTTTGCAAGGAAACCCCTGGAAGTTCTCCTCTGCGCAGGGCTCGTTCCTCAGCCTTGGATCCACGCCGGAGCGCTCTCGTCTGAGCTGTGGTTCTTTAGCTTGCTCATGAACCGTGTGGAATGGTGTCAACAGCCGTAAAACCGTATTTACTGCCTCTTCTTGGAGCGCAGAGCTCACAACGTCGTTGCAGAAGTAAATTATCTTGGCTTGGGATGGTTGGATCTTGCCAAATCAGCACGGCCTGCTCCTTTTCTTTGGTGTTCTTTGTTAGGTGCTGACAAACCTCTTTAACTGCTTGTTCCGCTGTTTTCCCAGACCCCAACACCACGTAATTCTCTGCGGATCTTCAGTCTCCTTCTTAAGAGAACCCTTTGGCATTTTTCTTGACCATTTTCCACCCTGCCCGGTTAGTGGCAGCTCCTTTCCCAGCTTTCTCCCACCTCTGGTGTTAATTGAATCTTGCCCAGATGACCTGGAACTATGTAATGAACATAAGTGCCTTTCTAGCTTGTTTTGTCCTCACTCTATGGAGGTTCCTTCCCCCTCTACCACTCCTGTCCACGATGGTGCTTATCTGATCACCCTTTGAAGTCACAGACATATTTAGACCTTCTTGGCACTACCCACCATTAGCTTCTTCTCTTGAGAAAGACCCAAGTGCTGTTTCCTTGGGCTCCCCTCCCCACATACCGAAGTTTCTCCGTTATTTACCAATGAAATCATCTCCCACCCAAATTAGACTCCAAGGAACTGGAAAATCAGCTGCGGTTCATCTCCAATACACCCAGAGGAAGGGTTTGTCCTGAACTGAGAGGCCACGTGGGTGATGGCCCCTTTTCCAGGTGACTGTCTAGAAGCTCAGCCTTATTTCAGACCTTTCACATTCCTCAGACCTACACAAAGCACCTGAACACCTCACTGGGGAGGAGCCTCTTCCTCTTCTTACCCACAGCCACGAGTGTACCTTGTTCTGCTTCTAAGTGGTGAAGGGAACAGATTCAGCCTTCCATATCTGTATTATTTTAATTAACGTGCTGTTTAAATCACCCACGGGACGTTATTCTTTCTTTCTACACATCGCGTTGGGTTGTCATCACTTCAGCTCCTCTCCCCATTGCTCGCAGAGTTTGGCTCAGAGCTCTCACAGCACATTACTGCTGCAACCTTATCAACATCTGAACATCGCGATTTCACATTACTTTGAGGCCACCATAGCAGGGCCATGTGCCCTTGGACCAGCCGTGGGCTCCTAGAATCAGAGGCTCTGATTTTCTCTCGTGCTGTCATGGACAGCCACACTCTCAACACGGGCGGCTGCCGGCCCTGGTGACCACTCACCTGGCAGCTCTGCGGTCCGCCTCCCTCTGCTGACCTGCCTCCCACTCCAGATCCAGAAAACAAGAGACTCCCTTGTAGCCCTAAAAGAGAGGTCCCAGATCCAGTGGGAGAAATACAGCATTAGACAATTGGTTGATTTGGAACGAAGAAGGCAGGAACATCGTGTCCCTGCCCCAGGCGGTCAGTGCTGCGGGAAGAGTTTGAACCAAACGGAACTGAGATTTCTGCAATGGCTTCGGAGCAGTGTTACAATTTAGGCTTATTTCTGTGCTCCTGCAGCCAGCTGCCTTCCCTACACGTCCTTCTGCCAGCTACTCATGGATTGTTTCTAAAGAAGAAACCAGGCACCCTCCCCGCACCCTCTCACACTTCCAGCAGAACCATCCTCAGCCCCCTTGACCAGCTGCTGGCCGCTCCCACCACTGGGAAGGGTACAGTCCCTTGCGGGGAATGTACTGGGTCAAAACTGAGAGTTGTTAACGGCTCTTTGGGACCCAAGAGCTCCACATGCTCACAGCCAGGTCGCGCTGCTCTCCGCAGCCGAGCTGCCAGCCCTAGATCAGACCCTGGAGCTCCCCCGCCTCAGCGAGCAGCAAAGGCTCTGGGCTTATCACCACATCAGAGCAGTTGGGAGACAGTTGAGTGTCTCCTCGAGGGCTGATAGAAGGGAAGGCTTTGCTCTGGGAGATAAGAAGCCCTCCCTGAGGAGCCAGGGGAGTTCGTTGGTATCAGAGCGTCTTCCAGCACTTTGCGGACATATCCTCGGTACGTGCGAGAGGGTGAGGCGGTCACGTAGGCAGCGGAGACCGAGGGCTGTGTTTGAGGGCTGTTAACTGAACCCCTCACTATCATCTAGTTTCTTCTCCCTAGAATTATTTTCCTCTTGTTGATCAAGCCTTTGCGGTGGCCTCAGCGGCTCAGCAAGCTGTAAACAGACAGTTGAATCCTCGTATTTTTGGAGACAGATTAAATCAGGGGAGAGAGGCACTTCAGGAGGGTATTTCAGCCTAAGTTTGAACAGCTCAGCAGCTCCCTCGCTCTGCTCTCCGGGTGCTGGAGCTGCTGCCCAGCTCTTGTGGCAGGGTACAGAAGACATGGTGTCATAAGCACCCCCGAGTCCGCGTGGGGGGGAGCCAGGAGCGTCCCACAGCAGCAGAGCCAGGCTGTAGGGGTGACGTGTCACCCGATGCTCGTGGATCACTACAGCAGAATGTCTGGGCCACCTTTATCTAGGGGAACTCAATGGAATCAAGTTCTGGTATCAGCTAAGAGGGGTGAGGGCACATTCTTCCAAAACAGTTAAAAACAAGGAGGTCAAATATTTTGGTGAGGCAGAGGCTAGTTTTACACAGCACTGCTCACAGGTTCAGTACACATGGCATGGAAAAAACATTCCCCTTTTCATTCTAAACCTACTGCCCAGTCATTTTCTTGGGCCCTTCCCTGCTCAGCTGGGAGAAGGGTGAATGTTCTCCCCCACCAGCTGCTGGAACAGGCCTCTTGTGCTGGTCCAGAAAAGAGCAGAGGCTTTTGTCAGCACAGCTCACCTGGCCAGGGCTCTGTACAGCGACCAAAGCTGTGAACCAGACACCTCTGCATGCATGTCAATACACAAGTAAAACTCCGCTTTTCCACTGTCTTTCCCTGCAGGAGCGTGAACACCCACGTGCAGAACTGCCAGCAGCAGGACCTGGAGCAGCAGAGCCAACGCACTCTCAGCAGAAACTGAAGCCGCCTGTTTGGTCCCTGCTGTCCTGCTCATGAAAGCCCCACCTGTGCTTCAGCCCAGCTCAGGGGAGGTCAGTGAATTAAAAGAAAGATGGTAAATACTGAGCCAGGACAATCCTGCTGCTGCACCTCACTGCATGTTTAGTTTTGGCCTTCGCGACTCGGCTGAAGCTCCTCAGAATGCCCCAGCCCCCAGACAGTGGGTGCAGCAGAGCAGCATTTTCAGAGCACTTCCAGGCTCCATCGTTCCTGCTTCACACCACAGACCGCAGTGAGGGTTCAGAGCCCCTTCATCGTGTCCAGAAAGAATCAAGCCAAGAGTCTGGATTGTGCTTTGCCCTCCAGCCCCCAGGGGAAGAGAGACGACCCAGGCCCCCAGGTCTAGCCCAGGCTATTTCACCTCCTCAGACAATATCGGGGACCAGAAGTGTTGTTGTCCTCCTCCCTCCTCTGGACCATGAGCAGCCCCGTGTGAGATCCTGGACCCCAGCAGCAATACTTGCCAGGTTCCTTAGTTCTCAGGGCTGGAACTTCTCGGAGTGCAGCAGCTCAGCATCACAGCCACACTCCACAGGCCCTGGTTAAAATGCTGAAGCATGAGTGAAAACAAGCCAGAAGCACAGAACACCAGGATTTACTTCACTGCAGGGTCAGGACAGTTTTCCAGAGGTCAATAAAAACAGCCACTTCATAAAATTGTCACTGTTCCCCAAGTCTTTCCACCCAGGATGGGGTAAGGTGACATACCCTGGTTTGGGAAAGCCAGGACTCCCAGAAGCGAGGGTGCTGTTAGACCACCCTCGGGCCCCTCACCAGCACGAGCAGCAGCAGTAACTCATTTCAACTACCAGGGATCCTGGGGGTTTGTGGTTATAGACAGTCCTCTGCAAAGGGATCCCCTTGTAAGACACAGGATCGGGAAACACTTCTTTAGAAAAAGTCACGATCCCCCGGCAGGTTTTTAAACCGAACATCTTTTGCCCATCAGAAATCCAACAGTGCCATCCTGAGGATGGCCGCCGGCACAACCACAGCACTGCTCACCGACTCGTGGGCTGGATCCAGCCGTGAACAGCCACTCTGGAGTTTTAGAACCAAAGGGGGCTACGGGAAGTGTCAGCGAGCTCCTCTAGCTTTTTTTTTTATTAAAACTTTGAACGGGTGCTGCTAGTTACCGTCTTCATCAATACTAACTTCAGCACAGCATTAGATAATAAAATACATTGCACAATAAAACCCATTAAAAGTCTTGGTTAAGCTGAAAGATAAAAGGAAAAACATCTTATGACAGAAGCTGCCAGGGCCTTGGCAAGGATTTGCGTTTGTGGTACTCATGTGCATGGGCGTGCAAATGCCAGGACGACACCGCCAGGTCCACCTCACTTCAGCATGGGAGAGGCAAAGAAGTTGCCCTGATGCCCCAGCTGGGTCATTGACTTGGTTTTGCTCCCAAATCTAGTTCAAGAGAAGCAGAGAAGTATCAGTTTGGGATCTAGAGGTCTAAACGCTCTCCCTCTGCCAGGGGTCATTCACCCAAGTGTTCCCCACCTCCCAAAGGTTCTTCTCCCTGCCATAAGATGATGTTCGTTAACCATTACGCAGCTTGTGCTGCTACTACAGCACTGATTAAGGGAGAGTTGACTGAGTAGTAACTCCTGGCTGCCCCCTGAATCGGGTCCAAAGGTCTATTTTCAGTTCTCTGAACCCCAAAAGCACTGGCAGGCACCCCAACATCTCCCCAGTAACACCCACTGGCACTCACTTGGGGGTGGTTTTGCTGAAGGTGGAGCGGACCCTCTGGGATAGGGAGCTGGATGACGGTGTCTTGGAGAGCTGCTGTTCCGGAGTCGTGAGGGGTCCCAGCATGCTCACTGCAGAAAAAGGGCAGCAAAGTGAGCACCGTGAGGACAGCTGAAGCTTTCACTGCTGTGCGAGGGACACTGGACATCCCCCAGCATCCGTCAGAGATCCCAGACAAATCCAGTATTTCCTGGCACGCCGCTCTCCCCTCTGGCTCCACAGAGCGTGCAGGAACAGCTCAAGCCCTCACCTTACAAACAGCTTTGATGGTCACTATTTTTCACACAGCAGCTGCACCCAGGGGTTACCTTTAACATCCGGTGTCTGCGGAGTGGAGTAGGCGTTGAAGTTCTCAATAATGTGTGCTGGGTCAATGTTTTCTTGCTCCACCAACATCAGCCGGCTCCAGTAGTCCATGGGCAGCAGCAGCAGTCGCTCCACCACCTGCGGAGACACCCACGAGCGGGTGATGTTACAAACCAGCACAGTGTCAACATGCGGGCACCAGCCAGGCAGCCTCAGCTGCCCCCAGCAATTCGCTCCAACTCTGCAGATGGACCCAGCCACCCGAGTCAGCCCTTTCTGCTGCCCTACCTTGGGCTGCCGCTTCGTGTCTTGAAGGAGTGTCATGGGGTCAGGATCAGGCACTGCATGGGCAACGATTGTGGGGCCAAAGACTTTGGCCAGGTTAGTAATGTCCATTTTAGTCTCTGGGCTATGAGCCACTCTGTATTAAAAAAATTAAAAGAACATAGCTTTATGCCCTTCATTTTTCATACAAATCCCCCTGTCCCCCACACACTTCAGCCTCTGTTTTTTTCCAGAATGATTTTATGCTCACCAGCAGTAACAAAAACCAGAGAAGGCACCAGTGGCAACACCCCCCTTTCAGAACTGCCAGTCCCTGGGACCATACCTCTGCAGGTGGACCATGAGGAAAGCCAGGGTGTCCCTGTTGGCCTGAGGCAGCTCACCAACTGCCTGGTACATCGCAGCAATGCTGTTGTCCTCATCTGGGATTTCTAGGGGAAGAAAAAAAAATGTTTAGACCTCAAAGTGGTGGCAGAGGCACAGCTGTAACAGTCCCCTCACAGCAATAACAGCCTGAGAAACAAGGAAGCCAGAAACTTCACAGTGGCACGTGATCACCCTGTACCCTGCCCAAGCACAGTACAGCAGCAGAGATTTCCCAGCGTATTGTGCTTGTGGCTGTGATGAGGCATAAGGGCTCTGCAGAGCACTGGGGTCGGTCAGTTCATGCAACAGCCAAACCCGTGACCACCAAGCCCAGGGGAAGAGCTGGAGCTGTCACTTCGCAACTGCTTACCTGCAGCTTCCATAAAAGTCTTGTTCAGCCGGAAGGTGAGAAGGGGCTCTTTGAGGCTGCGTAGGAAGTCCTTGAGCAGGCTGCAGATAGCGTGGATATCATCCACTTTGCTGAGCAAAGGAATATTTTTTCCTCTAAGATACTTCTCTTTCAGTTCCCTCACTGTCTTGTCACAGCCAGATATCCGGTACAGGCCCGTCTGGAACACAGAGCGTTGCTTGGAGGCACAGCTTCAGCTCCACATACACAGCTGACCTTCCTCCGCTCCCACTTTTTCCCCCCACAGCAGCACTCTACGCTGTTCCCCGCTCACAGTCACCCACCGAGCAGCACCAAACACACCATCACTGAGAGATGTTTGGGTTAACAAGGTTTCCCTCACACCACAGCCCACTCCGTTAGCGCTGTTTCACGCTCATTTTCGGTTTACCTCGTGCAGCCCTCGCTGCTCGATCTCGTTAACGCAGTGCACTATGATGGAAGGGATCATTGGAGGAATAGAAGGGACAAAGTCCATCAAGGTCCCCTAAGAGGCATGAAGGGAAAATAATTAAAAAGAAAAAAAAGATACGCAGTCTTCAAGACATGGAAAATACTCTCAGGAACTCATGGCGAGATCTAGGATTAAAAACCAAATATCACTTCTTCTCCATCAGCCCAGAGAGGAGCAATGCTCCACCCCTCAGCGCTGCGAGGCAGGACTGCCCACCCAGAGCTGCCCCGTCCCAACTCGACACCCTCCTATCAGAGCCGAGCTCACCCCGCGGACTCACCTCACTGATCCTGACGGGAGTGCCTGCCAGGGTGGGGATACAGGGCAGAGGACAGCGCTCCCGACACTCCGGGTGAGCGACCACCCGGCAGTCTCGGCACTTCAGAGAGATTTTCCCAAACTTGATTCTCTTGCCACATGGAACACACGATTCTGGCTTGATAACCTCACGATTGGGAGCACACAGACAGGCAGAGATTAGCGCAGTATAGTAAGACTTGGACTGGAAACTAATACAGGATTGCCTGTTCCCTGATCCACGTGGGTAACTGGTGTGGGTAACCAGTACGGCCAATATTGACTGAGACATAATGGCTGCAGCCTCTTAGCAGCAGCTTGATGCCACACATGCTTAAAAACATAAGGAGATGCTTTTTTGAGTTCTTCCTGCCTGCAGACGTACCGTCTTTGAAACAAAGTCATGCAGCCTCACTCCCCCGTTGTTCTGTGGGGTGCTGGAGCAGGTATCAGACTCCGGTTTGGATTCCAGCTGCTTACTGCCCATGCTGGACTCACTGCTCCAGGCCTGCAAAGGGCCTGGAAGACAGGAGAGGAAACAGCGTGACTGAACAGAGTCACCTCCGCCCCCATAACCTTGCCCTTAAAAGCAAGTGCATCAGAAACCAGAGGCAGCTGCCAGGGCGCTGAACGTTTCAGGGTAGGCTCAGCCTACCAAGGGGTTGCTTCCGGACTAAGACAGACAGAGACATGACACCTACCACTCTTCCTCCGGCTTCTCAGGCCATAGGGCACAGTCTGGATAGTAGAAACAGCCTCAATTGGGCCACCGTCGTTGGGGACCAAGAGAGTTGTCTTGGCTACTATGGATTCATTTCCCTGGCATGAGAAACAGGCAGTCAGTGACAGCTTTTCTAGCTTGGCCCTACAAACAGGTATATGCAATATGATCAACTACTTTAATACCCACAGACCCAGCTGGAACCACCATACCTGCTCCGCTGTGGAGCCAATGGATCGGGTTTTCTTCTGAGGAGCTGGGGGGCCATCAGTGAACTGCCTGGAAGAGCGCTGAAAAGATACCACAGGCTTTTGTTCAGGCAGCAGCGAGGCTGTCAACCCGGTGCAATACTAGTTCAGCGTAACTAGGACTGAGCGATGTCTGCACACACCACAGATGCATCAAGTTCTTCCACAGCACCTGCTCCTCATGGCAACCTTGAAGTTGCCATGAAGTATCAGGAGGCCTCGACGTGCTGCTCTTTCAACTAAATTTCCTAGCCAGCTTTACAATCCAATTCAGAAAAGAGACAGACAGAAAGGAGGAGAGAAAAAAACACCACAACATAACACCAAAACCCAGAAGAGCAACTAAGCAAGTCCCAGACCGGTCCCGGCTGCACCAGTGAGGATTTCAGGCTGTCCTTGCCCCTGCTGCACACGAACAGCAGAGCAGAACAAGCACAAGCTCCTTTCCAGAACAGAAAAATATTAACTTCCCACACCATTTCCCCCTCATCTGGCAGCTGTTAATCATTTTCAAGTGCTTTCTCACAAACTCTAGGCCGTAACAGAACAAGAGGTGCACAACTCCGCTGCAGGCACTTTTCAGCAGACAAACACCGACATCAGAATTAACTTTCTACCCAAATCCACGCAGTGAGTCTGAGTTACAGCAGCAGCAAGAACACCTCGAGTTGGATTGTGATTTAGTAGCTCAGCCATCATTAGAGGTGGCTGCGAGGGGACACATGGGGACATTGAGCCAGCTATGGCTGACAACGGACTCTGTTTGAAGGGGAAGAACTGAACGTACCCGCTTCTCTCTCCTTTTCAGCCTGAGAACTTTCACCATGGAGGAATCCCAGTCCTGTGGGACACACAGAGCACTGGTTAGCACAGGGGAAACACCACCAGCCTCTGGCCAGGCCTTGCACGAAGCTTCAGCCAGTAACACGCCAAAGAAGCACAGATCAGCTCGGCCAGTTTAATACCACAGCAATCTAAACACGAGGGGTCTCTGGAAGTGAACCCACACCCCTCAGGTCTTACAGTGGAGGAAAACTTTAGAGCACGGAGTTACATTACCAATGACTCATCAGTCTTGTCAAAGCTGATGTCAGACAGAATTGAGCCAGATTCATCTATCGTAGACAGCCTAAAAACCAAAAATTAACAGAAACTTGTATTGCTTTGGCATTTAGTCAGCCATGGGTCCAGCACAATTGGACTGACTCAGAAGAGCCGTATTTCAAACGGCAATAAAAGGTCAAACTGTGCTGGTGTGGGTGCGGCCTGTGTCACAGCGGCACACGGCTGGATCGGAGTTGGATGCTTTTTGTTTTACTCACCTCTTGTTGCCTGCACCCCCCAGAGAAACCTGGGGCCTGTTGAGAAAGGCGAGGGCAGACTTCTGCTCCTCACTGAGCTGAATGCTCCCAGAGGCATCACACATGAGCAGCTCCCGAATCAGCTGTATTTGCCGCTCCTGTGAAGGCAGATAATATCAGAAGCTGCCACAGGATAAGCTGCGTTTAATTACTGTATGCACCGATCTGGAGTGTTTGAGATACCACAGACAGGCTCTCGAACGGGTGTCAAGAGGCTGCTAATGGCGGCAAGGCCTGTGCTCCGGCTAACGGCAGCTCGGCTCCCAGCAGCAGAAGGCGACTGCAAGGGCCAAAAAGCCAGTTTGTTGTTGTTGGGTTTTTCCCTCCCCAGAGAAAACAGTTGCCGTGAGTGCCAGTCCTTATTTTCCACAGATCGATGCAGTTTAATCACCTCGTCTCCTGGTAATACAGGAATTACTCACCAGCTTTTCACAGTCCGTTTCAGCTTTCTGCCTTCGTTTGATCTCCACATCCACTTGATTGCGAGCGTGTTTCAGCTTCACGTCCAAAGCGCTTCGTTCAGCTTCCGTTTTCATGAGGAGATCTTTGTACCTGCCAAGCTCCTGCTCCGTTTTCTGCCATTTTCTCCGATACTCTTCAAAGTTCCTCACTAGCTGAATGAACTCTGGAGAGAGGACACAGACACCTTTAGCTGCTTAAGCAGAGGGGATGCAGCAGCCCCCTTCCCCTGACAGCAGATATCCATTAAAACAACCCGCTCCTGACAGAAATGGGGAGAAGCCAGCCCTGCGGCAAACCCACCCACGCTACAGACGTTCATAAGATCTTGCGTGTTTTCAGACCAAGCCCTTTACATCAGTACCAACCAGAAGAGCAAGACCATGAGACCCTGCGTGGACGACATCACTTGCTACAAGCAGGACGTGGCCCTGCCTGCAAGTTCAGACCCCATATTCCTCGACAACAAAAACCCCTCAAATCTGACTGCCTGTAGCAGTCTTATTGCCCATAACATCATGCACAGATCCTTCGACATCAGCTAAAGATGTTTGTTTCCTGTTTATATTCTTACAGCAAAGGCAGCACAACCCACCTCACCAACAGAACTTACGGTATTCGTTGCCTTCACTCAGAACTTCAGCCTGGCGCATAAGCTGGTCATAGAAACTCCGTAAGTTCAGCATCGCCGTCTCCATCTTCCTGCCAAGAAACCAGAGCTAAACAAACAGCCCAGCCCTTTCTTCCCACCTCCAAACGGAAAATAAGCCCAAAGAAAAGAGAAGCAGCTTCAGAATTGCTGATTTTGGGGTTTTTTTTAAGGCAAGCTTTCAAAGCTGCACAAACAAGAATACATTAAGAGTGATGTTTTATGGAGATACACGTCAAAAGTCTTCTGTAGGGAGTGAAGATTCTCATCCTGTCACAGTTTAGGGACAGCAGAGCCACAGAGGCAGAACAGCTCCCCACCTTATTGCTTCGAACACTAGACTACAGAGGCCCAAAGCCCAGGGCAAGGTGAGGGACCCCAAATCACCCTCCTTCTGGAAGGCTGCAGAACGCAGCTCACGCCCTGTCAGTGAGTAATCTGGTACAATACAGGCCACCAAAAATCTGCAAGTTTTCAGAGCTTTGTAGGATAAAAATAGAAGCAACGTTCTGGGGAATTTTAATACAGTTTTTTTTAGCTGCATTCTCAGTTACAGCCTCTACTGCAAATAGCTGTTAAAATTCCGACAGTCAGCACATTTTCCTCGAACAGCAGCAACAATGGCATAAACAGAAGCAGCGGAAAGTCTCCAGCTCAGCACCACAGAAGTTACTTCTCTAACACAAGAGGCTGCTGGGGCAGCCTCGGCTGATGAATCAGCGCCAGCCGGGAGGTGCCAGGAGGGAGCAGAGCGCGGAGGCCACCGAGAAAGGCCTGAAGGGCTCGGCTGGCAGTTACAGACTCCACAGACATACGGAGGTCCCGGGACTTTCTACGTTACACGGTGTGGAAAAGCTCCCCGCGCCCCGTGGCCTGAAAAATCCAGGGCAAATCAGGGCCTTAACTCCCCGCACCACGATCGCTAGCCCCGTGCCCACCTCGACGGCAGGGGCAGGGGCCGGGGCGGGCGAAGGAACTAGGCCAGCCCATAACGCACCCACAGCCGCCCCCGAGGCACGGCCCCCGCCGGACAGCCAGCGAGGGAAAAGGCCGCCGAGGGAACCGCCGCCGGGCCCGCCCAGGCCGCCGGCCCGCGCTGCGCCAGGAAGGCGGCTCCCCGCGGCCTGGCCGAGGCCTCGGTACCGGGGACCCGCCGCCTGGCCAAGGCTGCGTACCGGGGGCCCGGGGTGCCGGTGCCGCCGCCGCCGCTCCCCCTCAGCCGCGCTTCCGCGCACTCACCTAGACCGCCGGCCCGGCGCGAGCTCAGACTCCAACCGCCAGCCCAACAGCCCCGCACTGAGGTTTGAATCCCTGCCGCCAGCCAATCCCAGCGTGCTCCCCACCCTCCCGGCCTCTCATTGGCTCTGCTTATTGCGCGGCTGAAGCCGAGCCGGCGCCATGCCTGCTGAGGGCGTGGCCTCTCTGCTCCACTCCCCGGCGCGACGGCGGGACGGGGGCCCGGATCAGCCGCGTGCTGAAGCCGGCCAGGCGCCATCTTTACTGTGGGCAGATGGCTCCAGCCCGTGTTGCTTAGCGACGGAGCAGGCCGGGGACGCTGCAGGGCGCGGGCTGCTGCATCTCCGCGGGCCCATCGGCACCAGAGGGGCCGTTTTGGGGAGAAAAACTGTTCTCCGGCCGGGAGCCGGCTGTGATTTTAAACAACACGATTTTTACGTGGGGCGGGCGGGCCTGAGCCCCCCGGACGCCCGCTCTGCAGGGCGCAGGGTGCTGGACGCAGCCCACAGCGGGGTCAGGGCATCGACGCTGAGCCGGGAGGTCGGTTTTGAAGTGTTTACCCTCGAGAAACGTGGTGCCTCGAGGGATTTTTGTCTTTGAATCGCTGATCTGGGTCACAGGCGGCGAGCCGTCCCGCCTGCCAAAAGGCGAAACCCCGTTTCGAGCCGCGTACGAGCCCCCCGCTCGCCGACGTTTACTGTGCGAACAGATCAGACCCGAGCCCAACCACTGCGAGAAGCGAAATCACATAATCATAAAATAACGGTCCGCTCTAATCTGTTAAATCTGAAACACAACAGCGGGTAATTGAAGAATGGGAATTAGCAATTAGAAAAGCGGAACTAAATGCTGCAGATCGCGCGGTGGAGGAGGGAGCTCGCCGCGCAGATCGCTCTCCAGCACCCAGCTGCTCCGTCGGAACGGCTTCAGGGGGGCGACGCAGCCGGCTTTAACGGAATTAATAATAATTAATTCATAATAGACTGCGAAAAGCCTCAAGGTCTTCCGAAAAGAAAACGTTGAAGAGCCCTCCTTGAGGAAGAGTCACAATCATCTGCGTTTTACGGGGGAGCCACAACCCGTCCTCGAGGCAGCGGTGAAGCGAGGGAAAGGCTCCGACCTTGATCCTGATCCTGTGGCCCAGAAAATCACCCCCCAAGCCCCCCTGGCCGCAGTCTGGAAAGCGCCTTGGAGGTTGATGGTTACAGCCGGCTCCGCCAAGAGCCTCCTGGGCGCGCACAGCCCCTGCCGGCACCTCCCGCAGCCCCGTTCCCGAGGACGTTCAGCCTCCTGCAGCTCCCGCCTGTAATTAAATCCTCCCAGCTAAGACCTCTCCATTGGCAGATCACGGCTACAGGCAGGCGAGTTGTCGTAGTGTCATTCCTAAGAGTTAAGGAGGCTTTTGCTCATAGGCAAATTCTCTTCTCTTTTAAATTGTCATCCGCAACCTTGTGCCAATAAAAGGCGCGTTATTGTAATTATTGCCCCCGTGGTGCTCGTAGGGAGTTGCTGCACCAGGCGCTGGCTTGCAGCGTCACGCAGCTCGGGATTCTCCCGTACGTGTTCCGACCTCGTCCTTCCGAACCCGCAGAAACACGATGGCTGGGCGCTCCAAGGGCGTCGGGAACTGCGTACCCCCAACAGCTCCTCAGGAGCCCCCTCGCCCGCTGACGGGATGTGGACACGGCCAACGGGCCGAGCCCTGCGGCAGGCGCCGCTTGCTCCGTCCCAGCCCTGGTCCCTCGAACCTTCGTAGAGGTTTTTTTTTTGCTCCTTCCTGATCGATGCAGGATGAGCGCAGGGAGGTCAGAAGCACCTTTCGTGCAGCTTTATTTCAAGGGAGAAGGAAAGGCAAAAGGATCGAGGGCCTTTTCAGGAGCTGCTTTATTGCAAAGTAATTATCTTCTCTTTTGTTTGTGTCGGAAGGAGAGGGAGAAGCCTTGAAATGTCTCATCTGGGAAACCGTTAATAGAATTTATGCTAATTCAATGATTCCGGCGATTACTGGCGGAAGCACTTCACATTTTCAGGCAGCAGAAATTCTCCTCCAGTTCCTCCTGCAGCCTCGCTCCCTTTGGGCTTTCGCCCGTTCACCTCCTCCAGCGCCGGGGTCTCCTTCGCTGGGCGGCGCTTGCGGACCCCGCGATGCGACGGGGATTCTCGCTATGATGACGCCGACGGGCTCCAGGCCTCGATCTTTTGGGGCAGGACGCAAAGCAATCCGCCCCGATGCCTCGCTGTGCCGGCGAGCAGCCCCGCCGCGACAAACCCGTCCCTCAAAGCCTCATCTTCTCACGGAGCCTCGCAGACCCAAATCTCTCTGCCCAGCTCTTGCCTAATTAACTCCAGAATGGCAAAACCATTTGTGCGGCTTTGTGCTCGGGGGAAACCTTTATTAAGTGCCTTTTAATCCAAAACCGGTTTGAGCATGATGGGCTTCAGCCACAGCCGTTCCGGAAAAAAAAAAAGGGGGGGTGGAAATAAAGTGGAACTAGAAACTTTAAGTCCGTGACCTTTCTCCAGGGGAATAAAAGCAGAAACAATGCCCTTCGGTGCGATTCTCTCGCTGTGTGAACACAGCAGCAGCTTCCAAAGAGGGGTCCAGCAGCAGAGGGAGATCCCCGGCCGGCAGAGCAGGGTGGTCGGGCTTTAGCTGGAGGAAGCTGCACATTTTTGGGGAATTAATTTCTGATTTCTCGAGCCTGGCCCGACCCGCAGGCCGGCAGATGGCATCAGGCTCCCGCCGTCGGGTGGAACCGCGGGGCCTCGGCCATCGCTCGTCCGTGCAAAATATTGCACTGTGCATCGCCCGGGCGGTCTGCGAGGAGGGTGCCAAGGGAGCCGCGTTTGCGCCGTCCATCCGAGCGACGAACCGGGTGTATCTGTGAGCTCCTGCCTGCCTGAACCCGGCGGGATTCCTCCGTCGGGGTGAAGAGCGCTTGGGCGGGATCACCAAAGCTGTCTGCAGGGACACGGGGTCCGTCCTCGCTGCTCCTCGTAGCGAAAGGGTCCATTAGTGCCAGCGGAGGAGCCACGGCCTTACCCTGAACTCGTTAAAAACCACGGGAGTCTATTGCCTTCATCTGGCTTTTAATGAACGGCCTCTTGTCGCCGGGAGCGGCGGGCAGTGACAAAGGACCTTTGTGGGCTGATATTTATGATTTCATTTAAGCCGGGGCGTAAGCTAAGGGAGAGGGCTGGAAAATAAGAGCTGAGCTGATGTTTCCTGCTTTAAACTCAGGGGATCTTTATCCAGTTTTTGTATTAAAACACTTGTCATCTCTTAAATATTTGAGCCGCTCGCAGCCCTGAACGCTCCCACGCTGGAGGGACACGCGAGTCACGCTCGGTGGTGGGGCAGGGGGTGACTCCGGCTCTGCTGAGCCCCACGCATTCCTCTGGGCCCTGACGCTGGGGCAGGGGGAAGGTTTTGCATTTTCCTAGTGCCCCCCCAAACCTTCACACAGGCCAAGCACGCCGAGCCCCCCCATAAGAGCCCGCGACCTGCTTGCGGGGGCCGGTTAGCGCCTGGAGCAAAGGTGGGAGCCCCCAGTCTCCTGGGGCTCTTGCAAGGCTGCCGAGGGAAGGTGAAGCCCAGCAGCAGCGTTCAGGGCTGGCCCCTTCCCAGGAGCAGCAGCCGAGCGCAGCCGCCGGGTCCCAACACCCCGCTCTGCGCCAGCAACTTGCCAACGCCGATAAATTTTTGTCTTTTCCTTCGGCAGGCCTCGGCGGTGGATTAAGCAGCTGGGAGTCTGGAGTGAGAGCGCGTCCCTCTCCTTTGCCATGCAAACAGAGAAAATTAATCTTCCAGCTTCCCCTGATATTTGGGCTGAATTACAAGCTGGGAGCGGAGATAAAGCGCGGGCGAAGGGAAGGTGCAGGTGCGGCGGAGAGCCGGGTGCCTAGCGCAGCCCTTTGTCCGCGCAGATAAGGGCTCTCCTCCCTCTGTCATCCATAATTCACCAGCTCTGCCTCCCTCCGGCCGGCCATCCCGCCACTTTCGCTGGGAGCCTCCTCGTCCGAGCGAGCCCCCGCGCCTCAGCTGCGGGTGCAGGCGCAGGAGCATGCCCAGGCGCAGGGAGAAACCACGCGTGAGCGTCCAGAGACCCAGCAGCCACGGGCGAGTCTCCGCCGCAGCGAAGCTCTCGCTGAGTTTCGCCCTGGGACGAGGTGAGGGGACGATGGCCACTCCACCCTGATGCTGACGGAGCCAGGGTACAACAGCCAGCCTGTGCTGGGACGGGCCGTGGCTTCCTGCAGGCAGCCCAGCGATTCCCAACACCGATCCAGCTCAACCCAGCCAGCACATCGACTCCTGCCAGGGCCTGGGGCGCGATTTCATATGCCCATCACATTTCAGCCTCGCTAACCACGCGCTCTCCCTAAATCCCTCTGATGTTATAGCTGGATAGAGGTTACGTCCTCTGGGATACCAACCCCAGCGCTAACAGACACCAACTGCATTTTATTTGGTCGATCATCCGGCGGCTCCTCTGTACCGTTCTTGACAGAACTGTGCCATGCGGAGCGGAAGAGCCACGGAGCTTCTCCAGAGCCGCCGAGAGTTTCTTTCCTAGCACAAAGCAGAAATAGCCCCAGTCACTCCCAGCCGAACGGCGAACTCAGACACCTGCTTAATTATTTTTGCTTTGTCAATGAAAGCAGTGCCGTGAGTTTAATAACCGCTGCCTGCGAGTAATTGGGGCGATTATTGTCTGGCCCAGGGGGAAAACTGCAGCTTGTTATCTCCAGGGAGAGGCAATAGGATCCAGGAGATAATCACAACGTTGTTTGTTGCACTTCAGATGACATTTCTTATGGATTTCGAAGCGATAGTGATCAGACCGTTTTATGAGAGCCACCCCCCAAACTGGGCAAGCCGGAGACCTCTGAGTTAAACAGCATCTGCAGCTGCCCAGGACGGCACGAAGAACAGACAGACCAGCCCCGTTTGAGCTCGAACGCCTCTGGATCTGAGCATCACTCGGCTCTTCCATAATTTGATCTTCCCTAAGAGACGACACTCAGGATGCTGCTTGAGAGGACGCAAAGGGGGAATATCAGCTCTAACAGATGCTGCCAACCAGATCTATACTCAGCGATAAGGTTGTCTGAGACCTTTCCTCCTCCGGTTCCCGCTCCCCAGCCCAGTCGATAGCCTCTGCCCATCCCCTCGCCTACATCAGCCCGGGAATTGGAGGCTCAGTCCGGAGCAACACTCACACTCTGCTGCAGCAGCAGGACTCCTGTCCTCATGGTCTCGTGGAGCCCATCAGCGCTGGGCGCCCCCCGACCGCTCCCCATCACCCAGCCAAGCAGCTCCCATGGGGGTAGGGCGCAGGTATAGCACCGCTCCCAGCGATACCCCCCGAACCCCAGCCCTTCTCTTGGCACCCCGGACTGAGCTCGTCCTGCCTGGCTGCCGGGCTGGAAAAGAGGAGCTGTAGCAAGGCCGAGCCCAGCCAGAGCCCCCGGTGCTCCCTTTTGTAGGTTTGCTGCACAGGAGCCTCCTCAAATCCTGGTTTGGGCTCTGCTCCCAGGGACGGGCTCATGGATGACACGGCAGCACCTCAGCACCCACACGACACCAGCGAGGAGGATCCCGCCAGGCCCGGGAGAGCGCTGAGCCGAGGCAGCTCCACTATCGACCCTCCAGCCAAAGACAAATCACAGCCTGGAAATGCCAGCGCCTGTTCTTAGTCCTCGGTTCCCACCCAAGGCTGGGCACGGAGGAGGGAGCTCGCTCGGGGGGTTAGCAATAATCCGAGCAGGAGCAGGGGCGGGCAGAGCCCCTCCTGCAGCAGGTGAGTTGTTTAACAGATTGGACGCAGGACGAGACAAAAGGCGCAGGGGAAGGAGGTCTGGCAGGACTGGACCTTTGTCTCCAGCACGTTGGCTTTGTGCAATATTTCTCAAGGGTGAGCGGGCAGGAGAATTGGCAGTCGATGCATAAGTGAGGAATTAAAGCCACTGCCATCCTTATCTCGCCGGCAGATACGCAAAGGGAGGGGTGGACGGGAGCTTTGAGCCAGCCCAGGGCAATCGAGTTTGAAATCGTTCGTGGATTTAACAAGCCCAAACTTTGTTAGCTCAGCTGATGGGGAGCAGAGCAGAAGCACCAAGAAGGGCAAAGCAGCACGTCCACATCCATCCGCTGCCTCCAGGCAGGCGTTTCAGCTGGAAAACCCCTCACAAGGCTGGGCAGGCAGCGCCCAGCCAGGGGGAACATGGCAACGCTGCCCCAACAGCACCAGGTAAGGGGCCAGCCGTCTTCCAAGCCTGGTTAAAATTCACTTTAGGAGCTGCTACACTTTCTCTCCTAATTTTGCTCAGCAGTGAGACAAAGGCAAAGGACACTCTGCCCTGGGGTGTGTTCGTATTTCCACAGCTGGAGCCACATCTGTCTCGTGGAGAGAGGCCACTGCTTGGCGCTTCGCAGCCACCCCGCGAATACACCTCATGAGACCCAGCCAGGAAAGCCGCAGGGGAAGGGACGCGGACGACCTCGCTAATCCCTGCAGAGCTCCGACTTGCTCCACCGAGGCTTTGTGCAGGCGAACTGTCCCCGGGGAGGGCAGCTCAGCTCCCACAGCAGCCAGCGGGTCCCCCAGCCCCTCCAGCCGCGGGTGGCAGGAGAAGGGCTGCCTCGTCCCCACCACCCCCTGGGAATCCCAGCTCACACATAACGTGCTGGTAATTAACTCACTCACTGGCTTTGCTTTTGCTGAGATTGCGCCTTCAAGATGGGCTCCATCTGCTCCTTGCGTGGCCTCGGCTGCCGGGGGAGGGTAGCAACCACCCCACCACCCCCCCCCCCCCCCCCGTTTATCACGGGAGAAACGTGCCATTTCTGGGGACAGGGGACAACGATAAGGCTGTGCCGGGGACAAAATGCCTCTGGCAATGGCTTTGGGTCCAGGCTGCCCAGCTCCACGCACCAACCTCGTGCCAAGCAGCCTGTTCCCGCAGGCACCCAGCAGCCCCAGACCTGACTCCGCCGGGGCCCCCGCAGCCACCAGCCTCTTTAGTTTGTTTTAGGGGATTTGCATCTCTCTGTTTAATTTCTCTTCAAGGCAAATAGGAGCACGAGAAGCCAAGTGAGACCTCGTTTTTGGAGACGCTGGACTGCTGTGTGTCGGGCGGCTGCTGGGAAGACGACGTGCTGATCTATACGCCTGGAGCCCCGGGTGCTGCGCTGCCTCCCTGCACGACACATTCCTCCTGCAGAAATGGGGCACAAACCCCGAGGAGCAGCCACGCCAGCGTCACTCCCCGCTGCAGCCCTTCCCGGGCAGGTTCCCCCACGGCCCTGATGCGGTTCCCATCAATCCTCCCCGGGTTATTCTAGCCGCTGTCACGGAGCTGTGGCAGCAAATCTCGGCTTAGCTCGGAGCAAAGCAGCGCAGAGCACGTGGCGCTCGCCGGGTCCCCCAGCACCCATCTGCGCCGCCTTTGTCTCCTCAGCCTTTCAGCGCTGCTTTTCCTCCTCTCTGCTGCAAAGAAACGCATTAGTTGCAACATTGCTTTAATTTGTTTGCCAGCTTTCAGCGAGCGAGAGGCTCCCTGCTCCCATCGGTGCTGTTTGGAGGATGTTTCAACGCCGGCAGTGTTAACCCTTTGGCTCCTGCGCGGTCGCTCAGGCTGCTGGAGCGTGTTTGCACGCCCAAGACACATGAGCTGCCTTCTCCATCACGGCTCCGCAGTGCTCGGGGCCACAGCAAGCACGTGCCGCTGGCCCGAGCTGGCACTTACCAGATGGGGGGATCCATTTCCCCTTCCAGCTATCCTCAGCGTTTCCTTAATGAGATGATTTTGTTGTGACCACAACCAGTGTCAGAGGGAATAAAAGAAAATGTGATCCGAACGGGCTCTGTGGCGGTGACAAGGACACGGGGACAAGCGGCCACCGGCAAAGCCGGGGCAGCGCAGGCAGAGAAATGGTGTCAGATGAGTGGGGCAGCACGGGGGGACGGGTGGGATCTGCCCCCGGGAAGGATCCTGTTGCCCTGCACATCACAGCACCTCACCTCCGTGTGCACACTGGCGTGATGCCGGTAGCCACTCGCAGCCTGGGACTGGCCACGGCTGCAGGAACACCAGCGTGGCCACCAAGGTCACGGGGCATTTCTTCTCGTGCAGCTCCGAAACAGCTTTGGCTGCTGATACGGACGTCAGAGCGGCGCAGAGCGAGGAGCCAGGAGGGACGGCCTCGGGCAGCGCTGCGGGGCTGCTGGCCACCGCACACGTCCTGCCTGAGCAGCCACAGCCCAGCACCCTGTGGAACGAGTTGCTTTGGTCTCTGTCCCACACTTCCAGGTACGGGTCCCATCCAGCCTGAGCATCTTCAGAGCCTCCAGTCCAGGGGAGCAGCCCCGGGGCTGTGTCCCCCCGAGAGGAGGGCTTTTTCTGGCCAAAGTGAGGATGGCAGGAGCCAGCCAAGCTGCGGCTGGTGCCAGGGGAACGTGTTTCAGGGCAGCTGGTGAGCAGTAGCCGGTGGTTTTGCATTGCCTCACACTAATTGCTCGAGCTAATGAAGCCGCACGCTCAGCTCAGTGACTTTCCGCAGGGTTTCCATCCGCCTTTGGTTTGTGGTGTGCCGGTCACAACTCTGCAAAGCTGCTGCTGATCGATCGCCAGATTTCCAGGGTGGCAAAAGAGGAGAAGCAGCCCTAATGCAGCTGTGAAAAACACGGCAGGGCTTCGGGGCGCCCCGATCCGATGGCGATGAGCAGGAAGAGGGGGAAATCGCAGATACTCAGAGCCCAGCGCCCCGTGTTGGCGCAACACAGAAGCAGCGATTCGGCTCTTCCCGAGGTGGCTGGCGACGAGCAGGAGACGGACCCCAGGGAGTTTCTCTCCTGGCTCTTGGGGACGACTCCTGCTGCCGAAACCCCAGGAGAGCCCGAGCCACCTTCCCCATCGCCCTCCGTGTCTCCAGGCCCCCCGCAGCCATGCTGCGAGGTCCTGGTTGTTAAGCGATTCAGCCTCGTTCTATCCCGAGCGCAGTTCTGAAGGTTTAAATAGAAAGATATCAAAATAAAAGATAATTGTTGAGAAAGATGAATAGGGGGGAGGAAAAAAAACCCATCAGCGTGGAGGAACTCTTGTCTAATTTCTCACCCACGCAGAGCACAGCGATATTAGTGCCTTTAGCTCTGGTTCGTAAAAGCTTTCATGGCTTTATTACCAGCTCCCCAAACAGCTCGTCCTTTTAATAAGCCAAGGCCTCCACATAACGTATCTGCCGCGGGAGATCCCGCAGGACACGGTTAATCCGGGCAGGAATTGCACAGCGCATCATCGCACCCACCTGACCGAGGAAACCCTCGTCTGAGGCAGGAAAAGACGAAAAAAAACCCCAAAATGCAAGGGCTGGGGAGGGAGTGGGGGAGAGAGGAGCCACCTCTTTGCTGCGCCTTCGGTGGCACCCGATCAATCGGCGCTGCTGGTGTCCTCGCCTTCCCGGCAGCCCCGCTCTCCACAGCCGCCGGCTTTGGCCACGGAGGTCTTTAATTATCCAAACTGCTGCCCCTCACAAAATTAAATGCCGCTGAGGATGACTCAGTGTTTAATGGACTGGCTGCTCCTCGCGCCGGGAGAGCCAAGCGGGCGCGAGCGAGAGCACAGCACAACACGGCATAAATCAGACGGAGACGCTCTGCACGGGGGCGAGTGACCCGGCAGCGCGGAGAACAGCGATCTGCCGGTTCCAAACGGTCGTGTTTTCGCTCAGGGTAACCCCGGGGGCGACTCCTGCCAGCGGCGGCTCCGGGTGCCGTGGCCCGACCCTCTGCCCAGGCTGGCTCTGACCCTTCGCATCCGCCGCCGCGTGGGAGATGAGGCTGCGCCTGGTTTAGAAATCCCGCTGCATCGCCGAGCTGCTCGTGCCGGGTGCGCGTTTGCCGGGGTTTAGATACGGTGGTTTCCCTTGGAAAGGTCTCCGAAATGGTCAGGCGTGGATTGAACAGCAAGAGCAAACAGGAGCCAGAGGGTGCAGCACGAGGCTTATCTCTGCCCCCACGCCCCGACCCAGGGCAGCGGCGCGCCCCGGCTCCACCAGAGCCAGCAGCGGTGGGGAGCAGCTCTGCTGCTGGCCTCGTGAGTCGCACCCAGGTACCGAGGCTTCGGCTGCCAGCAGACGATTAACAACGTGCTCAGCAATTAGGGAGCCCTGGACCTCTACCAGGGCCTGCGCGGAGGCAACAGGGCTGCTCCGGCTTCAGAGCTGGAGCAAAGCGCTGCCTCGAGGAGCAGCCCGGGGCCATGGGCACCAGCTCTCGGGGCTGGGAGGAGCGGCACCCGGCCCCATGGAGATGGAGCAGCCCCCCGATGCCGGAGCTACCCCAGCAGCGAGGGGGCCACAGGTAAAAAGTCCTACCAAGGCCCCACGGGGCCTCATTTGAATACAATTTACTGTTGCTAATGATGCTGATGGTTATTTCTCCAAGCTAGGAAGTGTTTGGCCCCAAAATGGGCTCCTGGAAGCAATTTCAGATGAGCAATCTGTAATACCGAGCTGATGGAAGCAATTTGAAAGCCATTAGCAGAGATGGGCTGTGAAGATACTTCACACGTCACTCAGCCCAGGTTTGAGCGGGGCTTAAATGTTCTCCCCTTCTCCTGGACCCGGAGAATCGGGGCCTGGGTGGGATGAGGTGACAGAAGGAGCTGTGAGGCTGGACGTTACCCCAGCCTTGCTTTGAGGGTTAGAGGGACGCCGGGTTCACGGCACGGGACAGCCCACGGCGCCGTCCTCCCAGCGAGCAGCCGAACACCAAACCGCTGCCCTGCGGCCCCAGCAGCGCGCCAAGGGCTCTGGGTCATGCCATGCTGGTGGCCTGGGAATAACTCTCTCCCCTTAAATACCCCACACGATCCTGGGCCCATCACCCCCAGGGCCGGCACACCCCGGGCAGCGAGGCGGCAGCGCCCAGCACCTCCATCGCCCGCGACACTTCATAGACCATGATGAATTCAATTGCCTCCTGCCCAGCGCCTGGGCGGCAGGAGCAGATAAAGAAGCAATTTGCAAGCCAGGGCTGCTCGAGGGAGGGAGCGAGGGCAGGGCATCACCCCGAAAGAGCAGGGAAACACCTCTCTTAGCCGTCCCTGCAGACCCGTCCTCACCCCGGGGATGCTCTTCCAAGAGCAGGGTGGGAGTTTGTGTCTGTGGCAGAGGCGGGTACGGTGGGGCAGGGACAAACGCTGCTCGGTGGGGCAGGGACAAACGCTGCTCGGGAGGCTGGGCTGACCCTTGGCCCGAGCTCCCGAGGCGTCCCCAAGACACGCCAGTGCCTGTCTGTGTGCTGGAACCTGCGCTGGGAGCCTCAGCGCTGCAGCACCTTCCCTTAATTACTTTTTTCGTGGTAATTAGATCTGTGGGCATGCTTGAGGGGAGCCCTGGCTGCTGGATCCCAGCCAGGGCTCAGCACCCGTTTTGCACAGGAAGGGAACGGCCACAGCAGCTCACCTCCTCCTCCTCCTCCTCACACCCCCTGCCCATCGCCGCCGGGTCCCAGCCCGCCCCTCGGCCACCCACCTCTAAGCCTTCGTGCCTGTCTCTTGCTGTCACCAACGATCACCTGGGGCTCCTCGCCCACCCCACCGCCCTCAGCTGGTCCCGCTGCCTCTCCCGGCAGGAATTAACACAACCCTCACGCGGCTCCCCCAAAAAATAATGCGGAAATGCTCGCGCTCCCCACGCTCCACTCAACTCCAAGGATGCAGCTGCATCCTTCCTGGCCAAGGGCCAGCGGCAAGGAAGTTTCCTCCGACCACTCGCCTCCTCCCCGGCTCCTGCAGGAGTGGGTCCGGGGGTGTTCGGGGACCCCCAGAAAAGCTGCTTTCCGGCCGGGGTGGCTCGGAGACGCAGAGCCCCTCCACTGGGGTTTCTCGTGCGGCGGAAAACGAGGGCTGGCGAGTACGTCCACGTGCGCGCACACTCCGGCCCGAAACCCCATCCCCGCCTGCCGCTGCCGCTGGATTTGCTATCAATAAAACCACTGCGGAGAATGACTCCTCATCTGGACAAAAGAAAAAAAAGGGCAGAGGGGGAGGAACAAGCCCATTTCAAACGTCCTCATCCCTTACCGAAGCAGCACATCCCTCCCCGGGTCTCCGCCGGAGCCCTGATGGAGCGGCGGCCATCAGCAGGCAGCTGTCGGCCAGGCAGGGAGCAAAGCTACCGCGCCGCAGAGCCGGGCGGGAAGGGATGGGCAGAGCTGGTGCCAACTGGAAACGCTAACGCTGCTCTCCCGGCCTCGGTTCCAAGCAGCGGCAGGGTCATACCTGCACCCAGCAGCAAGCGAGGAGGGGCATTGGCTCATGGGGGGCTCCCTGGGCCCTGTCACTGTCCCCCCCAGATGTCCCCAAGCAGTTCCCGCTGCAAAACCCCGGGGTCCTGCTCAGGCAAGGACCCGGTTAGGGAGAGGATGCTCCAGCAAAGGACCAAAGCGAGTGTGTCCAAGACACGCCGTTTGGGGACAGGGTTCCCATCCCAGCCCTGTGGTTCACCGGGCTGCCCGTGGTGCCGGCAGGGACGGCATTGCTGGGAGGGCACCCTGGGCAGGGACGCAGCCCGTCGGGCTCACCCCTGGGTCTGACCGTCCCTTCCCACATCACAGCTGTAAAGGACGTCGAAAGATGCTTTTCCAGTTGACTGCAGCCGCCTCCCTGGGAGCAGCCTCTGCTCACCGCGCCGCTGCCGGGCGGGGGTCTGCCCCGGCGCGTGTCCCCCGGCTCGCCTCGGGTGATGGGAGCACCCTGCTCCCCGGGAGCAGGTGGAGGGGAAGCAGGCTGGGAGATGTGGTGGTCCAAGATGCGGTGGTGCTGGGGAGGCTGGGCAGCGCTGTGCCCCGGGGAGGAGCAGAGCACCCAGCACCCAGTGCCACGGGGAGCACCCTGGGACAACAGCACCTTTCTGATGGCTCTGTACACGGCAGAAGGTGAAGAGCTGGGAGAGGGGCAGCAAGTCCCACGCGGGGCAGGAGCCCAGCGCTTTTGGCAGCATCCTGTCCCCACTGCAGTGAGCATCGTGCTGGGGACCCTGCCGGCAGGCAGAGAGGAGTGGGGCTGCACCCAGCCAGCCTTAGACATGCTCGAGGCACAGCGGTGCCCCGCTGCCACCCCGAGCAGGCGGCTGGAAAGGGCTGGAAGGCGCCCGCCTTCGGTCCTCCTGAAAAGGACCAACCCAGGCGGGTCCGAGCACCTGCCCCGGCACGGGGGCCACCCGCGGGCGGTGGAGGCAGTAGCAGGGGAGCGCCGGGTCAGGGCTGTATGGGGGGGCCAGGGGGGCTCCGGCAGAGCGAGGAGCCGGAGCATCACTAGGAGGCACTGGGGGATGGGAGCGGCACACGCACGCACACGCACACACACATTACCCACATGCACACGCCAGCAGCACCAACAGCCCCTGCCAGCAGCCTGCAATCGCTGGAGCGCCCCGCTCCTCCGCCTCTCCCTCCTCCGCCTCCTCCTCCTCCTCCTCCTCCTCCTCCTCCTTCTCCTTCTCCTCCTCCTTCTCCTCGCTGCCCACCGGCCTGCGGCACCCCTCGGCGGCCTCCGGCCCCACCAGCGCACAGACAATGACTTCATGCGGATTATGCATCTGAAGAAATCACCAGCTCCCAGATAGCCACGGGGGGAGGTATCCATGTGTTTGGCCGGGAAGCAGCCTCCTGCTCGCCTTCCTTCTCCCCCTCTCTTCTCCTCGCACCCGGCAGCTGCCTCCTCTCCGGCGATGGTCGCCTCCGGTCCCCCCGCGCGGCGCTGAGCGAGGCCCCAGCGCATCCCCGCTCCCACGCTTGCACCAAGGTACCGCCGAGGCTATTTTTATTCCCCCCCTTCTTTTCCGGTTCGCCCGCCGCTGCCAGGCTCGGTGCCTCTCGCACCCTCCGTGCCTGTGCAGCTCCTGCTCCCGTCTGCCCACCCCGCAGCCAGAGGTGGAGGGAGGCTCGTCCCAGCCCCGGCACCCACGTCGCAGCGGCAGCCACCGGTGCGGAGCAGAACGAGCCCGGCTCCGGCTCTGGCCGCCGGCCCTGATTCCAGGTTTGCATCCTTGATTCCTTCATCTCATGGTCGATGCGCCGGTGCCGTTGGGGGGAGGCGGAGGGGGACTGGGGCGGGGGGGGCAGGCGGGAGGGGTGGATGTGGTGGGGTTCTTGGGGGGGCCCGACACCCCAGTCCTGCCAGAGAGGAGGTGGAAGGGGAGGAAATGCAAGAGGCTGCACCCACATAAATACACACACACACATATATATATATACACGTACATGTATATGTGTGTATAGAGGTATCCATAGGCCTGCGGGAGAGCGGGGCACGGCAAAGCATCTGCCCCACGCGAGGGCTGCCGGGTGCGTCTGCAGCGTCCCTGCGCGGGGGTGCTGTGGGCTGGGCAGCGGCAGCACCCACGGGGCCCCCGCTGCACCGCGCACCCACGGGCTCCCTTCTCGGCAGAGTGGCCACCCCAGCGTGCCGGCACGGACCATGATGGACCTGAAGGTGGACGAGGAGGAGGTGGACAGCGGGCAGCCGGTGAGCATCCAGGCCTTCGCCAGCAGCTCGACCCTCCACGGGCTCTCGCACATCTTCTCGTACGAGCGGCTGTCGCTGAAGCGCGTGGTCTGGGCGCTGTGTTTCCTGGGCTCGCTGGCGTTGCTCGCCCTCGTCTGCACCAACCGCATCCAGTACTACTTCCTCTACCCCCACGTTACCAAGCTGGACGAGGTGGCGGCCACCAGGCTCACCTTCCCTGCCGTCACCTTCTGCAACCTCAACGAGTTCCGTTTCAGCCGGGTGACCAAGAACGACCTGTACCACGCCGGCGAGCTCCTTGCCCTGCTCAATAACAGGTGGGTGCCGGTGCTTTGAGGTGGCCCCAGTGATGTCTCCGTGTGCCAAGGAAGGCCACCACGTGTGGCTCCAGCCACCTCACCAGCCCCGCACCACGTGCTGCAGAGGTGCACGCCATGGCTGGTGTGGGCGGCATCTCCTTAGTCTCCGTGAGGAAGCGGATCCTGAGGTGGTTCAGCTCTGCAGCTGGGTGCAGCCGAGAGCTGCCAGGTCCTGGGCCCGTGGCTCCCACGCTGGGCTGCCCTGGAGGGATCCAGCGCATGTGGCTCCCGTCCCGTGTGTGGCACATGCAGCAAGGCCAGGGTCACCCTGGGAGGTCTGCGGGGTGGATCCAGCACGCGTGGCACGTGCAGCAGGGCTGGGGGTGCCAGCAGGTGAAGCCACTGAGCATCACCCACGCACCAGAACTGAAGGCCAGTGCCACTCCTTGGGCTGGGGGACTCTGCGGTGGCAGGGTTCACAGGGAAGCCCCTCGCCCACGGTCCCCAGCCCATCCCCATGGCTGCAGCAGCTCCTTGGTGCTGCCGAGCCACTGGTACAAGCATGGTGCGGGCGGCAAGGGGCATTCCCTGCCCGTGCAGCCATGAGAGCGGGGGCTGAGACCCCACACACTCAGCCCACGTGCCAGTGAGGCTGCTGCCTGCAGCCGTGATGCCACCAAAGGCACGGGGCAGGTGGCCGGGCTGGCCTCAACCAGGCCCAGGGCTGCGGGACCAGCGCTGGGGCAAGTGGGACAGGTTTGGTGCGTGGCCACTGCCGCTGCCCAGCTCCTCCTGCTCGCCCATCCTCCTGCCGCCTCCCACGTGCCTCTGGGCCACTTTGTGCTGTTGAATGCTCTGAAAACCGCACGTGCAAAGTGCTGGGACTTCGCCGAGCCCACACCGGGGTTGGTGCAGAAGTAGCTCGTGTGAAGCTCAAACGGCTCTCGCCGTCGGGAGCAGCCGCGGCAGTCCAGCCTGACCTCCTGCCTGCTCTTCCCCCTAAGATACGAGATCCCTGACACCCAAACCGCCGACGAGAAGCAGCTGGAAATCCTGCAGGACAAGGCAAACTTCCGAAACTTCAAGCCCAAACCTTTCAACATGCTGGAGTTTTATGACCGGGCTGGCCACGACATCCGGGAGATGCTGCTGTCCTGCTTCTTCCGCGGGGAGCAGTGCTCCCCCGAAGACTTCAAAGTGGTGAGTGCCCCCGTGGCCTCGGCCCAGGGCCGCGTTTCCCCGCGCAAGGAGCGTGTTTGTCCCCCTGCAGCCACTCCTGCCTCCGCTCAGCTCGGAAAGGCCCGGCAGCATTTTCATTAAGGGGATGCCGGGCGATGCCGCTGGGTGTTAGAGGTCCGGGTGCTCCCCAGGAGCATGCTACTCGGTGAGGCTGCACGGGGTGGGCAAAGCTTCCCTGGATCGTTTGGCCTCTGCAAAGCAGGGTTGTGCGTGCCGGGCTGGAAACTGGAAATTGCCGCGTGGTGAGGAGGCGCCGGGGGAAAAGCCGGGAAAGCTGCAGCGATGACCGGCAGGGACCCGGGGGAGCCCCGCGATCCCTTGTCCCCACGGCACAGCACGGCGTTGTGCCCCACCATGGAGGTTGTGTCTCGTGCTGGTGCTCGGATCCAGCGCACAATAAAGCCTTTATCCCCCGGGGCTGCCTCTCCCCCGTCCAGCTGGAATTAAACAGTGCCGGCTATTCGGGTGCTGCCTAATAAATTCGGCAGCCGAGGTGGCTGTTCCCGAGCTGGCTCCAGCGTGGAGCGTGCGGCTCTGTGCTGCGTGGGGTCCCCGTCCGTGTCCCCAGCCGAGGGATATCCCGCTCGCGTCCCACACCGAGCGAGAACAAAGTCACCAAGCATGGCGAGGCACCGGCCAGGCACCCGCGGAGCTGCTGCCCGGGTCCCAGGACAATTGGGATGATTTTAATCATCTGCATTAAATTCCCTTGACGGGCTCTTTACACGGAGCAGTTCTCTGTTGCCAACTGTCAGGCATTTTATTTGTTAAATGGAGGCAAGTTGCAGCCCGGAGTGGGCTGGATCCTCTCCAGTGGGGCTGGGAGCGGAGTCAGGTCCCAGTTTGCGCGTGGCCGCCAGCCAGTTTTGACGTCGGGCTCTTCCCAGTGCACGGTTGTGTTTTCTGCGCCGAAGCATCCTCAGGGACCCTCATCCCAGCTCCCTGCCTTCATCTGTCGGGGTCCAAATACCGAGCTTTCGGCATCCCCTCCGCCCGGCAACAGCAAAAGAGATCGTGGCTGGTTTGTTAGTCCTGCCCGGGTTATTCCTTGCGAGCAGGTTGGGATGATTTAATGGACTCGATTAGCAAACGCTGGCTCCGTGCTGTATTTATGTTGCTCCTTGGATTCCCCTCGCAGCCTTGGCCAGGCAGGTCTGTGCGTGGCACGGCTGGGGATGGTGCTGCCTGTGCGCGGGGTCCCGGCAGCTGCCCCGTCCTGCTGAGCTGTCCGGGAAACCTCTGCCCCGTCCCCACGCGGGCGTCGCGGGGCTCATGAAACCTTTTAGAGGGGTTCGGTTGCCAGGTTAATTCCTGCTCCAGCCTCCCAGCTCGAGGCACGTCTGCCCAGGCTGAGCTGGGCTCGGGGCTGCTCTGGGCCTGTTTGCACCAGTCAAGGCTGGCACGTGCTGGTGCCCATCAGCCAGTGATGCGCCATCATCCCCCCAGCTCCCACCGCCCTGTGCAGGGGCCGTGCTCACTCTGCATTTCGGGAAGCCCCTTGCATCGTCCAGGCTAGTGGGATGCCCCGAGCGAGTGCTTTCACAGCTGCTGCTGCCCCTCTCCTCTTGCTGACCCAGGGCAGATGCTGCGTCCAGAGAGGGGCCTTGCCAGGAGGGGTTTTGGGCCATCCAGACCCCCCAGGCTGTGGGGAGCTGCCTGCGTGCAGGCAGGGATGCGGATGTCTGTCCTCTCCCTGCGTCTGTCCGCTTTGCAGCCATTTAACTCGAGTGCCGTGGTCGGTGGGGACAGCCGCGGGGCCGAGGGGATGGCTGGGGGGTGAGCGGCCGCCTGGGCGATGCTGGCTGCATGCTGATGCTGGCCGGCGCGGGAGGCGACGGGAAGAGCCGCGGCTCTGCCGCCAGCGCCACGGTCCCGACACGCCACGGCTGCCACGTTATCTGTCCCCGGCAGAAGGGAAGGCTCGGGGGAGACGCGGCGAATGCAAATGAGGGGCTGCTGTAACTGAAAGATCTGGGGTGACAATACGGTGGCCGGAGCTGCCTCCTGCCCGCAGCCCCCCTCGCACTGCTGGACAGTGGGAGAGCATAGCTGGGGGGCAGCCGCAGCAGCCCAGGGCCCGCCCACCCAGGTGCCCACCATGATGCACCCACCCAGGAGCATCCCAGCAGGATGGCTGGGTCTCAGCCCCTACCCCAGCATCACCCTCCAGCCAGGACAGGATCCCATGGCCCACAGGGCTTATGCCAGATGCCATGGGGAAGCTCATGCTGGATTATGCGGGCTTTTCCCACCTCCTTTTTCATCCTGTGTCATCATCGGGCCACATCAGGGGGTCCCTGGCGTTGTTCATCCCTCTCCATCTCCACCCGCCCTGGCCGGTGCTCCGCAGGGGCTGGGTGCTCCCCAGCAGCTGTGTGCAGGGTGCTCCAGGCGCAGAGGTAGGGCTGACTGGATTTGGACTCATCCCGTACAGGGGACTGAACCCGCTAGCAAGACCCAGGGGGAAACAACTGGCCCACCCCAGCTCTGCCCTGGCCCTTCACTGCCCCTCCAGCACCACGGAGCTGTGTGGCACCCACCGAAGCTCCCCCACCACACAGCCCAGGGTGGGCAAGAGGACGCACAGGAAGGTCCTATTCCAGCCCCAACATCCTGGCACAGCCTTAAAGCCTGGAGGGGCAAATCCAGGGCTGAGGGGCAAGTCTTGACCCCACTGAGGGACGCGGGCGGAGGGCATCCCGGTCACTGGGGCTGTGCCCGGAGCCTGACGTCCACAGGGCCACGCATGGAGCAGGCAGGCGCTGGCCGCCCAGTTCCCCTTTGCAGGGAGGGGGGAAGTGCCCTCTCTGCCATCTCCGTTTCAGGACTGCACTCCTCCACGCACTCATTAGCAGCAGAGATCAATGTTTCGCACTTGCTACTTCATTATTTATAAGTCCGAGCCCTCTCCTCCCTGCGGGGATGCGCAGCCCCGCCAGCTCCCAGCGTGCGTTTCCTCTCCCTCCCTGCACCGGCAAAGGGCCCCCAGAGCCCCGCTCGTCGCCCGTGGATCAGCTCCTCGCCCCGCAAGGGAAAGGCCCCGGAGTCCTGTCTCTGGGCTCTACACCCCATCAATTTTCTGTCCATTGCAGGGGAAAAGGAGAAACGTAGAGGATGGGCTTCCCCTGCGTGCCCCAGTGTGGCCTGTGGGACGGGAATTGGGGCTGCCCTCCGTCAAACCGGCATTAAACCTGGGGATGGTGCCCCATGCTCGTGAAGCCCCATCGCAGGGGCGTGCGAGCAGCCATGCCTGGTGCCGCACAACATGCACTCACAGCTCTTCCTTCTCGCACCCTGCGAGCCTGTCCTGGGGGAGAGCCATGTCCCCTGCTCCTCGTCCCCAGCTCCTCATCCCCAGCAACTCATCCCCAGCTCCTCGTCCCCGTCCTGCTCCAGGGCTGGGAGCCCCGGGGTGGAGCGCAGGGGCCATCCTCGATAAACTGCAGAGGATTAAGACCTCTGGACCGTTTCCACGAGGCTCCAGGGCTGAGCTGGCATGAGGGAGAATTGAGTTTGACATGGAGATCATGCTGCTGCCTTTTGCATTGGATTCTGCATCCTCTGCCCTGGAAATACTGAGGGCACCGAGGAAGAGCAGCAGAGGGAGCAGGGAAGGTCTAGAGCAGACCCAGCCAGCCCCGACCAGACTCCTCCTCTCCTCCTTCCTCCCACCTCTGGAGCGAGGCAGGAGCTGCTGTGGTGGAGAATGGATCCAGCGGCACCTTGTTGTACCCCATGGCACCCCTTTGCACCCTGCTGAGCCTCTGCACCGCCCCTCAGAACCCCACTGTGCCTTGGTGGACACCTCCATATCCTGCTCTGCCTCCCTGCACCTCTGCGTGCCCCCCGCACCCTGCTGAACCCCAGCGCCCCCAAAGCCTCCCTGCACCCCCCTGAGCCCCCAGCCCAGCCCACAGCCCACCTCACCCCAGCTGGTGTGTGTTGGGGGTCAGCTCCTGTCTCCCCTGGGACACCAGAGCTTTTTCCCCTGAAAAGAACCCCTTGTGTCGCTCCAGCCTGCCTCGCTGGTGGGTGCCGCGGTGTCCTCCAGCACCCATGGAAGCTCAGAGGGAGGGGAGCAATGGGGCGAGCTAAGGCTGCTGCTCTCAGGGTGCTCAGCCAGGGGATGCTGCTGGTCTCCCTGCTCTACCTTGATGCTCAGCCCCACAGGAGCCATGACCAGCTACCCAGCGTCCGGCCCACAGCACCCCATGGCCCCGCGCCGAGCCGCAGCAGTCACAAGGCTGGGAGCCCTGCGGTGAGCGGAGCTCCCCCGCGGCGCAGTGTTAGTGGATAATCATAGAGCTGGAGTGAAAAGCATCTCCAGCACAGCTGGAGAGACCGGGCGCGGGAATCGCTGATACCCAGATATTTCCTGGAGCTCTAGACAGTCGATAAACAGACCGCATGGGCCCATCTGGCTCTGCAAAAACAACTTGGGGACCCACGCGTAGGTGGCAGGGCCGGCCGCGGGCCCCGAACGGCGCCGTCCTCCCGGTTTGGGGCCGGTCCCCGCGGCATGCCGAGCCCCGGCGGCTCCCGCCGCGGTGCCCGGCAGAGCCGGCGCGTTTCGAAATTCTGTAAGACGTTCAAGTGATTTATGTACATCGCTTTTTAAAGCAGCGCACGGGCTCCTAAATAACTTATAAGCGTTTGAAAGGGCTCGCATGGCTCCGCTGTTTCTGAGCAGCGATTCACCTCCGGCGCCCTGGCGGTGCTTCCCGGGGCACAGCCCCTCCTGCCTCACCTGCCAACTCCCGGCCGGGCTCTCGCTCCACACCGGCCTCTCCCCGCTGTCGAAGAACGGCGTCGTTTGACCCCAGAGGTTGCGTCATTTTCCAGACGAACGAAGCAAAGCCGGCGGGACGTGGGCTGCCTGGAGCAAAATAATTGGAGGTGATGGAGCAGAGGAGCAGCCGCGTGAGGGACCGCAGCCGTTTACGGGCGGTGACTCGGCTCTCCCGGGAAGCACAGCGGGTCGGGAGCGCCCCGGCTCTGTCAGCTCATCGGCTGCTCGGAGACTTTTGAGTATCATGGTGTTTTGCTCAAAGCAAATCATCCAGAAAGCAGCCGCGAGGCGTTTAGCCCTCGGGCACGGAGCGGAGATGCTGGTGAGTGTTGCTCCTCAGCTGCCGCCTTTCTCCAGCTCCATCCAAGCTTTTCCAGCCGCGGCCACGCGTGGGGTGCAGGCCGGAGGTTTGGGGATCCCTCGGCTGCTCCCTCAGCCCATGCTGACGCTAACGCGGAGCCGGCAGCTCTTGTGCAAAGGCAGGTGCATTTCACACTCGTTCCGCAGCGGGACAGCGATGCCGCGGTGCGACCCGGCGCTGTCGCAGCGTGAACGGTGCCACGGAACCCGCCGTGACCTTGGCCAGACGGGCGCAGAAAGGAGCAGGAGCAAGCGGGCTGAGGACATCGGTGCTGGGCTCGGCACGGGGGGAGGCCAGCGCGTGCCTGCGCCCCACAGCCGCTTCGTTAACAGCTCCGCCGCGGAGCAGGTAAATCGTTTCAAGCCTCAAACCTCTGAGCACCGAACAGCAGGACAGGCAGCAGGCAATTAGGAGAGGAGAGAGAAGGACACGCAGGACCAGGATCGGGCGCAGCCGGGGGTCATCGAGTCCCTGGCCCTGCCCAGCGGCAAAGCCCAGCCCCAGCAGCGTGCGCAGCCGTGCCCCGAGCCACAGCAGCAGACCCCGCACAGCCCGAGGTGTCACGCCAAGAGCTCGGAGCAGCTCGGCTGCACCTCAGGCCATTCCTGCTCCTCTTGTGATGCCTTTGCACACAAAGAATCGTTAACGAATGAATTATTAATTACTATTAATAAGCTTTAATGGCATCTGTGGCTGCTGGAAGAGATGAGGAGGCTTTCAAGTGCTATCCGGCCACGATGGAGGCAAGTTGTCAGAGCTGCGGACGGGGTGCCCCGGCCATGTGCCTCCAGGGGAGCCACCGGCTGGAAACGCAGCCCTGGACCACGAGCAGCTCATGGCATTTTGCCAAACTGTCCCCCCAACTCGCCCTTCACTCTTTACCCCCGGCCCCGGCAGCGGCAGCGAGGCACATGGTGCCTCTGCCGACTGCAGGTATCTCAAAGCACCTGCCCGGGGAACCTCCTGGGGCCGTTCCTGCCTCTCCCCCTGATACCGAGTGGGGACAAGCGGCGGCGGAGGGGGACGCGTCCCCCGAGAAGGCAGAGCCGCGCAGGAGGGAGAGATAACCAGAGGGGGAGAGCCGGGAAATTAACTGTGTCGTGGCCCTTTGCCTCAGATTTAATTTATCTGCCTCTTTAGAGACGCCTTCGTTTTATTGCCTGCAGAGAGTTTGGCCGGAGCCGGAGCTCTCCAGGCAGCTGCTATCGCCGCGATTCCTGCAACAGCCATGACTCAAGGATCTCCTCGCTATCTCAGGCTCTTATTTATTTATGCAGGCCCTGACACTTGGATATTACAGCCTTTTATTTATTGTTTTTCACTTTCTTTTGTCTCCGTGGAGGGTTCGGCGCGTTCGCATCCAGGCTTTTACCGTAAGGACAGAGACGGGGCGCGGGACAGCGCTGGGGCTGGCTGCTCCCCACCCACCCTCCGCTTTAGCAGGGATTTTCAGCCCCCTGCTCCTTGTTCTCCCGGCAGCCTCACGGTCCAGTAAAGCGACGGGGAGACCCATCCAGAGCAGCCGCACGCCGCGGCTGTGTAACCACCCTGCTTGGATTAGATTAGATTTGAAAACCGTGATGCGTGCAGAGCCCGAGCGAGCGAACACAGCAAGGAAACCAGATAGGAATACAATTTTTTTTCTCCCCCTACCAATAAAACCGTCGGCTTGAATCTGCTCACACGAACTGTCTAAGCAATTGTGAAGCATGTCGGAAAAAATTGCAACCTGCTTATGGGTAATTTGTGATGGGCAGGAAACACGGAAAGGCGTCGGGATAAGTGTCCACACAGAATAATCCCAGCGCCGCCAGGAATTAGCGGCACCTCAGCAGCCTCCTCCGCGTCGCGGCGTGGCAGGAGCCGGCACAGCCCCGGTGACCACTCCACGGCCCAAAGGGACAGCACCGGCGGGTAAATCACCCGGAAAGCTCCCAGCACTGCAAACGGGTCCGATTACAGGAGCGTACGTGGAGCCCTGGCGAGAGAACCCCGGCACGAAGGATGAGGCGGCTGTGGGAGCCGTCACGGAGGATGCACGGCGAAGGGCCCGGCCGCAGGTACGCGCTCGACCGCCCATGGAGCTGCGGGGGGGACGCGGCTGAGCCCCCCCAGAGGCCGTGAGCCAGTGGGGCTGCAGGTGCCCCTGGCAGCAGCACCGGCACCCGGCTGGGCTGGCTGGGAAGTGCTTGGCAGCGCTGGCCCAGGGAAGCTTTGAAAGATTAATGGAGTTTAAATGGAAGCGTTTGGAGAGGAGATAAGGCTCATCTGATATGAAATCATATGGAACACGGGAGCCAGGGAGGCCCCGGGTCCATAATGAAGTCCACTTAGCGCATTACTCACCATAATGTGCTTTTTATTAAAGTCCTGTGCTGCAGGTGCTGGGTCTGCAGCCGATAACCCCGGGGCAGGATGGCACAGGCACCTGGAGCGCCCGGCCCCTCCGCCTGAGCCCTGCCACCAAGAGCAGCCGGGACGGAGCGCAGCAGCCCTGCGCCGTCCCAGAAAGGGACCTTCGGTTTCCCATCACCCAGCGCCGCGGCATCGCTGGTCCCCACGGCTGGAGCTGGGCTGCCTGGGCCTGTGGGGACGGGGTGGAGAGGGGCGGAGGTGGGGAATAATACAGAGGAAAAAGTCCTTTTTAATCATCAATTTTTCTGCATTAGAATGTGACATGCTAATCCACTGTGAAGCGTCTAATCTGGGGGATAAAGGGCCGGATAACACCGGCTGCGCCCGGCTTGGCTGGCGGAGTGAGTGGAGGCAAGGTGGCAGCATCTGATAACGGGTGGCAGGATTAGTCCCAGCAGAGATCCCGGCTGCCTGGGCAATCCCACCTTGCTCGGCTGCCCCAACTCTGCCACTCGCCAGGGTCGGGGAAGGGATCTGCTGCCCCGGAGCCGTCCCAAAGCGGCTCATCCTGCCCAGAGCAGCGATGGTGCCACCTCCACCATCTTGGCAGTTCTGGGGGCTGCAGAGCACGCTTGTGGGCCAAGGCACGTCGCAAACCTGATTTTTTCTCCCCTCCAATGTCACGGGAGCAGAACAGCCCGGCTGCGGGGTGCCCAGCTGCCCCCTCAAACGTCCATCCCCAAACCCTGCTCCTGGCTGCTGCGGGGTTGTGCACCCAGTCCTGCCTTCCCACCCGGCAGCTCCCACCTCGGGGCACCCCCAGGGATGATGCAGCAGCTCAGCCCCAGCTCGCCTGGTCCCGGGCAGGGACGGGCAGCGCCTTGTTACAAAACCAAGTGCTCCCGGGGCACTTTCCGCGACAGCCTCCCCGGGGCCGGGCTGCTGCTCGCAGGCCTGGGATAACAGAGCTTGCAATGTTGTTTTCTCCTCGCCTCCTCGGGGATTGGTTTATCTCTATGAATAACTCCATCCCGGCTTTGATCTCCTCTGCCATTAAAGCGTGACAGGCTGTGAAATGTGCTGTTGCTGCCGTCAAATCCCCCTCCTGCTTCCCCCCACCCCCCCTCCACCCGCCACCTCCGTGCTCCCCCGCTCCGGGAAACCTCCTTTCCCCGGGCCCATGACAAGCTGCAAAGCGGCGAACGGGGCCGAACCGCGCTGGGACAGGGGCCAAATGCTATGCTGGAGCCAGGGAAAACCAGGCTCCTTCCGCCATCCCGCGTCCCTCACTGCGGCGGTGGGGAGAGCATCGAGCATCCCTGGTCGCCAGCGGTGGCCGGGGCGTGGCACCGTCATCCCAGCACGCGCCGCCACGGGGGCTGATGTCACAGCTAATTATAGCATCCCCCGTCCCTCTCCCCCGCCAAAGCTTTACCTGAGAGAGGGTAAAAATAACTCCTGGCGAGGGAGGAGCTGGAACGAGCCCAAGGACTCCTCCAGCATCTCCAAAAACTTGCACAAACCAGGGCGGCACCCCTCGCCCGCAACAAGGGGACAAGGCCACAGCTCGTCCCCACTGGTGGAGGCGGGATGCGCTGTCCGGCGTGCCAGTGCCACCGTGCTCCCGGCTGCGACTGTCCTCGGTCACCTTCACCCCGGCTCAAGTGTCGGCTCTGGGACAGGTGGTGGTAACCGGAGCCGGGGCAGCGCTCGGCCTCGCCACCCTGCACGCTGCTGGACACCGGCCCCAGCGCTCTCCGCCGGCTCTTGAAGCTGAGCGGGGCAGGTCAATGGCCCCAGCCGATGATGATGGAGGGGTTTCGTTATGGCAGCTCCCTCTCCTGCTCCGGTTGCTCCCAAGGAGACACACGAAACCTCCCCACACCACGGGACCATCAGGGACCAACCCACAGGCTCTGGCAGCACCGCTGGCCTGCCAGTGCCCTGCCACGGCTGAACAAACCCCGTCAGGCTTCTCTTTCATCTTCCCTCTCCTCCTCTCCCTCCTACAGGGGCTGCATCTCCCTGTCCCAGAGCTGGGGAACACCAGAGATCCCACCTCAACCCAGCCAGCTCATCCCTGCTAAAAGCATCCTCTAGCACCAGTCTGTGTGCAATCAGCCCAGTTTGCTCCCAGCTTATTCCCACAGGGCTGGGCCAGCCCAAAGGCCCTCCCGGGTGAAGCCCTGGTGCCTTCACAGCCCAGCCCTGCCCACGGCGCGGCCACAGCTGGTCTCTGTCAAAGGCGAAGGGCCAGGGTGTGACCTGGTCCCCCCGGCATGGTGGCTCCCAGGCACCCAGTTTGCCTCCCTGGTCCCGTTTCCCAGGGTGAGTTTCCAGCTCAGACTCTCTGGTTGCTCCCAAAAGGCACGACCTTGCTCTCAGCTTTATGAAATTTCATCCCGTGGCTCCAGCGCTCGGCCCCAAGGTCACCCACCCTTCCTCCCAGGTGCTGACAGCGTCCCCAGCGTCGTGGCAAGTGCCAGCATCCCTCTTACTGGAATACTGAGCTTGGGGAGCCCCAGGACGGCTCCTCGAGGGACAACCCACTGTCACATCATCATCGGTCACTGTCCTGGCTGAGCTGCCCTGGCAGGGATGCCCACGTGTGACGCCCTCCCACCAGCTTACGTGCTCAGGAGCAGCAGATACTTTGCACTGGTATCAGATTTGTACAAGTTTCCGGGTTGCGTTTGTTCGCCCGGTTTGGTGGTACCCACATCCACGGGCCAAGACGTGCTCAGGGACCGGGGGCACTGCAGTGCCCACGCAGGAGGAGGCTCCGAATAGCAGCCAAACTGGCTCATCGCACCCGGGCATCAGCCAAACCCTCCCGTCCAGCTCTTGTGCATCAAAGCACTGCCGTATTTAGCTGCTCCCCTTCCCCTCGGGCCAGCAATGGCGGCTGCGGTGCTGGGACGGGGCTGGAGATTGCTCTGTGGTCACATCGGATGCTTTCATGAAGTGCTGAGTGCAGGAAAAAAGCAAACCGCACGACGGGGCTGTGCCGCTGCAGAGCTGCAGGGAAGAGATGTCTTTGCTGCTGGCAGCCAGCCTGGCCGCCAGCTCCATCCCACCCCCCTGCAGCAGGGCAGCCTGCCCGGGACCCCCGGGCAGCTCAGCAGCATGAAGCCGGACGCCATCCCTCAGGGAAGCGGTGGCTCCCTGTGTCCCACGGGGGCCCTGAGTCAGAACCAAGGCAGAACCTGAACCACGGCAGCGCCCAAATCCTGCCACAGCCAGCCCTGGCTTGGAGGAGGACGGACCTCACACCGCTCTGGGCGTCGCCTGTGCCGGATGCTCCCGCGCACATGTCGCTGCCCGCCAGGGACGGGTGCTGCCGGGGCCGGACGAGCATCATGAGAGCCTGGGGACACGGCAGCATCCTTCCGCCCTCGCTGGCACTGCCGGGGCAGGCGTGGCAGCAGGACAGTGTCACCGGCATTTGGGAAAAACCTCTGGCTCCAGCCACCCTGATGAAGAGCCCAGAGATCCCGGCATATGGTGGCTCCGGAAACAGCCGGGCACCCGGCAGGGAGGGCCTGGCTGGAGCAGCCAGTCGGGCTGCCAGGACCGTGCTGCCCCGCGGTGAGGATGGGGGATGCAGCACGTCGGGTGCCTGCGCACAGCCCCCATGCACGCTCATGTTCACCGGACCTGGCAGCCCCTCATGCCCCCCAGGCAGCACTGGGAGCTCCCAACACGTCGGTGCTTCTGGAGTCAGTGACATCTCTGCTCCGTCCTGCCAGCCGTGGCTGGCCAGTCCCGGGGGACCTGGGGAGCCCGCAGAACCGCCCCTCGCTCCTCCTCTCCTCCTCCCTGCTCCTGATATACCCTGCCCTCTGCATCCCCTCTGAGCATTCCTCTGCTCCTCTCCCTCACTCCTGTTCGCCTCTCGTTCCTTTTCCCTTCTCCTTTTCTCTTCTCTGAATGTGCCCCATCCTCCTTCCCTGCTCACCCACACCCTGAGGAACCGACCCACCATCGAAGACCCCCAGGACAGGGGCCAGGACCCCCACACCAAAGCTGGGACCTCCACGCTGCCCCTGGGACCCCCACACTGGATGATGCCTCTCCAGATATTCTGCACCATCTCCTTCTCCAGCGAGGAAGGACCACGAGATGCTGCAGCCACCGAGAGGGGAGAGGCTGGAGCAGATGAGTTCCTGTATGGGCAGGAGGAGGATGAAGAGAAGGAGGAGGAGGACACAGGGGCAGCCACAGACTTCGTGGCCTTTGCCAGCAGCTGCACACTGCACGGGCTGAGCCACATCTTCGTGGAGGGCAGCCTGGGCGCTCGGCAGGCGCTCTGGGCCCTGGCCTTCCTCCTCTCCCTCTCCGTCTTCCTCTACCAGGTGGCCGACCGCATCGCCTACTACCTGGAGTACCACCACGTCACGCTGCTCAGTGAGGAGGACAGCCCCGAGATGACCTTTCCTGCCATCACCTTCTGCAATATCAACCGTGTGCGGGTCTCACAGCTCAGCCATGAGGACCTGCTCTATGTGGCCCCTCTGGTCGACTACGAGCCTGGGATGGAGCTGGGCTTCGCCCCGGCCCAGCCCAGCCCTGGGGACGAGGACAAGCCCCTAAATTTGTACAGGTTTTTTAACCGCACTTGCCACCAGCTGGAGGACATGCTGCTGAGCTGCAGCTACCGGGGCGAGCAGTGCGGCCCCGGTGACTTCGCGGCGGTGAGTAGCCCCGGGGTGGCCAGGCACGGAGAGAAGCTCCAGCCGGCATCGTGTTGCATCAGGCATGGCGAGCGATGCTGTCCTTGCCAGCTCGCTCAGGGACAGGCTGATATTTCAGCCTCGTCCGCTGTCACCTGGCGTCTCGCTGGAGCTGGGGACAGCACCGGCTGTGGAGACCCCACTGGTGGGACACTCAGAGCAGCCCCAGGGCTGTGCTTGCAGAGGAGGCACCTGGAACCTCCGTCCCAGTGTCACCACCACCCGTGGGGCACTGTGCGGTCTGCAGCCCACTGGCCTTACATGCCCCTTGCCCGGGCTGGCAGCAGCTCAGCTGCCAGAGGCAGTAGCTGGAATGGCCGAGGATGGACGGGGTGGGTCAGGATCGCATCCAGCCCCGTCATCTGTAGGGATGGAGAAGGGCTTGGAGGAGGCGCTGGTGCGGGCGTAGGGCTGAGTGCCGCCGTCTAGGGGAGCTGGGGCTGCTGTGGGGTCTGTGGGGTTGAGGTGGTGTAAATCAGCAAAGCATCTCCTCTGAGTCCGTGCCATCCCCGTGCCTTGGTGGGGAAAGTCTCCTTCTCTACCAGGGCAAAGGCAGGGAGTTCCGGCAGTGAGAGACACCCCACAGGGCAGGAGCCTGGGTCAGGTCATAGCCCCGGGCTGGGGACACTGTGTTTCGGGGCTGGCGATGCCCTCCTGGATCAGCAGTTTGGTGCCAGCAGAGAAGCCCCAGCCTCAGCCCCATCTCCTGTCCCGCAGGTCTTCACCCGCTATGGGAAGTGCTACACCTTCAACTCTGGGCAGGACGGGAAACCCCGGCTCATCAGCATGAAGGGGGGCACTGGCAACGGCCTGGAGATCATGCTGGACATTCAGCAGGACGAGTACCTGCCAGTGTGGGGGGAAACAGGTAACCTACTGCCCCAGCGGCGCTGCCAGCAGGTCCACTCAGTCACCAGCAGCTCTTGGGGTTCTCCCCAGCCCCTTCCCAGCTCCTCACTCCAGGGGTCCACATCCCTCAGGCTCCCTCCTCTCCCCTCCTTCCATTTCTCATCACTTCGGGTCCTTTTCTTTCCTTTTTCCTCCTTGCCTTCGCTCTTCACCATGGCAACTCCCCACTGCTTTAGACAAGCAGCCATCACTTGTTTATAAATAGAGGCAAACGCTTTCCCTGCCGCTCTCGCCGGGTGTTGGAGCAGGAGGGGACAAGGCCATGGTGCAGCAAACAGATGGATAGATGTTTGGATGGAGGGATGGATGGATGTTTGGATGGAGGGATGGATGGAGGGAGGGATGGAGGGATGAATGGATGAATGGAGGGATGGATGGATGGAGGGATGGATGGAGGGAGGGATGGATGGATGGAGGGATGGAGGGATGGAGGGATGGATGGAGGGTTGGATGGATGGAGGGATGGATGGATGGAGGGAGGGATGGAGGGATGGAGGGATGGATGGAGGGAGGGATGGATGGATGGATGGAGGGATGGATGGATGGATGGATGGAGGGATGGATGGAGGGATGGATGGATGGATGGAGGGATGGAGGGATGGAGGGATGGATGGAGGGTTGGATGGATGGAGGGATGGATGGATGGAGGGAGGGATGGAGGGATGGAGGGATGGAGGGATGGAAGGACGGATGGACAAGCGAACAAAGGCGTTTGTCCAGGGGAATAGTGGGGGGCAGGAGAAGTTTGGCCTAGCCCTGCAGAGGGGGGTACAGAGCCACGCTCACCCCACTTCTCTCTGCCGCAGACGAGACCTCATTCGAAGCCGGGATCAAGGTGCAGATCCACAGCCAGGACGAGCCACCGCTGATCGACCAGCTGGGCTTTGGGGTGGCTCCCGGCTTCCAGACCTTCGTGTCCTGCCAGGAGCAGCGGGTAGGGACTGGGGGGCCTGGGATGCTCCCTCCCACCCTGTGCTGTGGGATGCTGAGCCTCCGCCCCGTGCCCCTGTCCCCTGCCTCCACATCAGATGGAGGGGGGACCTGGCCCTGGGGACCAATGCAGCGAGGATGTCTGTCCCCCCACCATGCCGGGGGCCGGGGGGGCTTCTGTCCTCAATCCTGGCTTCTGCCCCCTCCCAGCTCATCTACCTGCCACCTCCCTGGGGTGACTGCAAGGCCGTGGTGGGCGACTCAGAGTTTTACGACACATACAGCATCACCGCCTGCCGCATCGACTGCGAGACCCGCTACCTGGTGGAGAATTGCAACTGCCGCATGGTCCACATGCCAGGTGAGCCCTGCGCACAGCTCTGGCCCTGTCGGGCTCAGCCCCCAACGCGGTCCCACCAGAAAACGCTGCTGTCTCTCTCCTCCAGGCGATGCCCCTTACTGCACCCCGGAGCAGTACAAGGAGTGCGCGGATCCGGCCTTAGGTGAGGCTGCCCGGCCCTGCGGGACCGAGCTGCGGGTGCTGGATTTCTCCATCTCTCCCTTTCTCCTCGCCCAGATTTCCTGGTAGAGAAGGACAACGAGTACTGCGTCTGCGAGATGCCCTGCAACGTGACCCGCTACGGCAAAGAGCTCTCCATGGTGAAGATCCCCAGCAAGGCCTCCGCCAAGTACCTGGCCAAGAAGTACAACAAGTCGGAGCAGTACATCGGGTAATGTGCTGTGGCTGCGGCCATGGGGCGGCATCTGCTCCCTCCATCCCAAAGCTCAGCCTGATGCCCCTTCTGTCCTGCACAGGGAGAACATCCTGGTGCTGGATATCTTCTTTGAAGCCCTGAACTATGAGACGATCGAGCAGAAGAAGGCGTACGAGGTGGCTGGCTTGCTGGGTGAGTGGTGGTGGCTGTGCCAGGGGCCCTGCGGCAGCATCCAGCCGGCATCCTCCAACAAGGTGGCCTCATGTTGGTCCCGTGCACAGTGGCCCCATTCCCGAGGCACCAGGATGTGCCAACAGCGTGGATGCCGAGCAGGGCAGCCCACTGCCATGGCCAGGCACCAGTCACAGCAGTGACGAGTTCAGCCCTTTCTCTGCTCCGTCTGCCACCGGACACCGGACTCGTGCCACCCTGATGGCTCCCTCTCCTCTGCAGGTGACATCGGAGGGCAGATGGGGCTGTTCATTGGGGCCAGCATCCTCACAGTACTGGAGCTGTTCGACTACGCCTATGAGGTGAGTGTCTCTGCCGTCCCACGGCTGCCAGGGGCACAGGTTATCCTGCAGCACCAAAAGGCTCGTGTGGGACATGGGGAAGAGCCACCCGTGAGCCCCCCCAGCACTGACCTCTGGCTCTCGCAGGTGATAAAGCACCGGCTGTGCCGGCGGGGCAAGTGCCACAAGAACCACAAGAGGAACAACACGGACAAGGGCGTCGCGCTCAGCATGGACGACGTGAAACGCCATGTAAGTGCTGGGCATGCCCCGGGAGCTGCTGGTCCCCTCTTGCAGCTCAGACGCTGCCCCAGATGTGTTGTGGAGTCGGGGGGAGCACGTGGGGAAGGAGCAGGGGCACCGGGCAGAGACTGGGTGGGGAGACAAGACTCGCTCTCTGCGGGGGTCTGAGTGGAATGCCTGACCCCAGTGTCCTGTCCATCCTCTGCCCCACAGAATCCCTGTGAAAGCATACGGGGCCACCCGGCAGGCATGACGTACGCAGCCAACATCCTACCTCACCACCCGGCCCGGGGCACCTTTGAGGACTTCACCTGCTAACCGACGTCTGGATGTACAACCTGAGCTACCAAAGCCCTCCGGAGAGCTGCCCTTCTCCCTGCGAGCGCCAGCGGAGAGATACATCTAGGGACCTTGCTCCTCGCCACGGTGGGACACGGACAAGAGCGACGGCCTCGGATTTTCGGGGCAGGCGGTCGGGTCGGGTCACGCTCGAACCTGGCGCGCAGCCCCCGCGGCAGCTGCTCTGCGCCTGCCCTGCTAGTTCAGAGACTCGAGGACGCTCCAGCCCGGCCATCCTCGCGGTGCGGGGAGCGACACGCACAGTGGGCTGGGGCACAGGCCTGACCCGTCTCCTCCCCTCGGCTCCCCTCGGCCTTTTTAACTAGAAACCCAGAAGCCAAGAAGAAGCAGCCGTTTGGCCGCAGAGTCTCCATCCACAGCCCTGTCCGTCTGTCCGTCCATTGTCTCCATGCCCATCCTGCTCCAACCCCTTGGCTGGCGCTTGCTGGGACCCCCGTGCCCGGCAGGAGGGATCATCGAGGAGCCCCACGGCGTGCCGGGCAGCCACAGCAGCGGGTTCGGCAGTCCCAGGAGAGCCTCGCTGGCCCCTGGGACCGTGGTGGCCCGCAGCCCACCCTCACGCGGGCACTCCTGGCCACTCTGTGTGAGTGAAGATGGGGCACCTCCACCTCTCTGAAACGTCTTCCTCAGCACCCTGCCCCAGGGACGGTGGTGCCCAGCCACCGAGCTCGCTGGCCAGCCACGAGCACCAGAGGAGACTTGGCTGGGGTGGCCACCACGGCACTGAAGACCACGCCATGCAGGCACTGTCCCTCGGCCGCATTCAGTCAGGGGACGGTGCGGTCTCCCTGCCCATCTCTCCTGGGCTCCATGCAGCCTGGCCAGCGCCAGCCCTGCCCCGCAGTCCCTCCTGTCCCCAGGGAGCCTGGGGCTCCCCCATGCACCCCCCAAAACAGCCTTCCTTGGGGGAAAGGTGGAAGGAAAACTCCTGGCCCCCATTTTGGCTGCAGGCACCAGCCCGGCTCAGCCAGGGGCACCCTGAGGGACAGCCCCTTGGCACTGCTTTGGCCAGGCAGGCACAGGAGCCGCCGCACCAAACGGGTTCACAGGTTGAGGGACACCCCAGGGCACAGGGTGCTCTGGACCATGGGACTGTGGGCTCCCACCCCGCTGAACCCCCAAAGGCAGCTGCCCCCGGGCACAGCAAGCCCTGGGGGTCTCCAGGGCACCCGCCAGCTCGCTGCCCAGCACCGCCGCTGCTCCTCCCCGCCGCTGCCCTCTCCCCGGCACGCAGAGACCTGCCCTGGCAGCCGGGGCCCAGCCGTCCGGCACCAGCCCAGTCTCTGCTCCCGGGCCCACAAGCGCCATTTCGCTCTGGGGTCGGCGGAAACTGGGCCTCCCCCAGCCCCTGCCAGCCCCCAGGCCCCACACACCAAGCGAGAGCCCTCCCAGGGCTGAAGTGCTACTTATCTTTAAGAGCTTTTGCAATAAGTCTTTTTAGTAATTATTATTTCTAAACTGCAGTTTGGTTTTTATTATTGTCATTATTATTATTATTATTAATTATTATTATTTGCTTCCTGACCAAATTAGGAACTGGGGGTCAGTCCTTTGTATCCAGCGATCGCCCAAAGATGACAGGTCGCCCACATCCATAAATTTCTTATGGATTTTTCCTACGTTTCATTGCGTTTCATTTATTATTTTCTTCCTTTCTCTCTCCCATTCAAGCTTTTAAAGATGGGGCTGGGATTTGACCTTGACGCTCGCCTGTTGCAGCCTACACTCTTCTGTTCTTTCTATTACAGCCATCTGCATTTTATATTTCTTATATAATATATATGACTATATATATATGTGTACATATATATATATCTCTATATACGCATCCTATCAGTGTAGATAACCATCTAGTAGCATTTAGGCCTTGTTCTTGTGCCATTTTTTTTTCTGTTACTGATCTCTGAATGCCTTCAAGTGTATAAAGTGTGGAATTCTCTCTGGTATCTGTACTATGTACACACATTTTCATAGGAAAGCACAATAAGATGACAGATGCATTGTACATCAATACCTGCTACTCTTAACGATGATATAAAGAATGATATAACTCCTGAGCTGAGCCTTTCTCTCTCGCTGAGCGGCTGGAAACGCTCCCCAAGGAGGCAGGCGGGGGACGGCAGATCCCAGGGTGTCCTCGAAAGCGTCGCTGAAATGCGAGCCAAGACCAAAGGGAGGGGGAGGATAAGCTTTGGTCCGGGCTTCCAGTGCTCTTTAAAGGTGCTCCTGAATACCAGCAGCACCAGAGCTGGTGTCGAACAGGCACACTAGAGGTCCCTTTGCTCCATGCCAGGATAAAGTGGCGATGCTGGGGGTCCCCAAGGCAGCTCCGGCATCGCTGCCTGGACCAGCAGCACCCTGAGAACACACCCCGAGGGACATGGGGCTGGAGGATGGGGACTGACTTCTGCTCTCAGGCAGAGGGAGGAGGATTAACAACTGCCCAGCTCTGACCTGTGTCAGCTCTGACACGGCTGTGGTTTGGGACTGACACCTGAGAGGCAGCAGAAATGAGCCCCTGCCGTGGAGGTCGCCAGGTTTGCCCTCCACCAGGTCAGCAGCAGTGGTAGCCCAAGCCGTATGCACACACACTTTCTGTCCTAAACAGCTCCCGCTACAAAGAAACAGAGAGTAACGAGCCAGATCCTGCACTGGGCATCCAAAAAGCCTTTGATACCCATGGAGAATGAATAGTCATGAGCGGGCAGCGGGCAGGGAACACTGAAATGCCAAACTCCCCCGGTCATTTGCCCTGGCCGCGTCCTCTGGCTCCTGGAAATGGCAGGCGGGTGTTTGCATTAAACCAGCACGGTCTGACTGCTATTCTGGGCCTTCCCTGCCAGAGCTGGTGCTGCCAAAGCCATGGGTTGGGCTTTGAATGGGAGCAAGATAATAGAGCTCAGCCCAGAGGGAGTTAATGACCCTAAATTAATTGCAGCCAGGCTCTGTGAGCAGCCAGAGCAGCTGACCATGGCTGCTCCCCCGCAGCAGCGTTCGCAGCAGCTCCTGTTGCAGGGGGCAGGCAGTGACCCGGGTCGGCAAGCTGTAATCTCCTCCACAGCTCTCCTTAACCTGCTGGGCTGTGCTGGGAGCAGGTCACCCCATCCATCTGTCACAGCCTCGCGTTGCATAGGCGCATCCCCAGCCCCGGCATGGCTCTCCCAGGCTTCTGCTGCCGCAGCTTGTCATGTCTGCGAGCCACAGCCTGGAAAGAACTCGCAGAGGAGGTGCTCAGGCCCCGACGGCAGCAGAGCCGGCGCAAGTTCCCAGTTCCTGTGGGTGCAGCACGCAGCCAGACAGGACCCAACGCGACGGCTCTCGGCTACCAAGTGGAAAAGTGGCACATTTTCAGACTCAAGGCTCCGATGCACAGGAGATCCGAGCACTGTCAGAGCCCACAGGACAGTGTGCGGGCTGGGGAGCTTTGGCCCGTCGAGGTGACAGCGGCTCACAGAGGGGCTCGCACCGGGCTGTTGGGGCTGGCAGCGTGTGTGCATCCACAGCAGGAGCACAAGGAGCATCGCCGCAGATCCATGGGAGGATGGGGTGTGACTGCCCGAGGCCTGGGACGCTGAGAAGCACCTGCCGTGTTTACCGTGTGGGCTGTGTGGCTGCTGAAACCCCCACAGAGCGAGGATTAATCACGCGCCGCACATGTAACGGCGGCAGAGATAGCATCACCTCTTCTCCCTGGCAGTAATTCCCTGTTACCGCTTGCTCACTGCTAAAGCTGCCAGCAGAAACAGGCGCTGGGCTAGAATTGCCCAGCCCTGGATGCTGTGGGGCTGCCGGAGCCAGAGCCATACTGGCCAGGGAAGAGGGTTTCAGAGGGAGCTGCCTTGGGCCGGCGGGGCAGGGAAAGGAAGGTGCACTGGGTTTCCCAAACCGTTTCCACTGGGAGGAGCGAACCAACCAAACCCTGAGGGCAGAGGAAAGGAGAAAGGACAACTGTAAGGAGACACTGAGCCAGGGAAGCTGGAGACAGAGGACTGGAGAGACACAGGAGACACAGAGGACTGGTCAGAGACATCCCCGGGGTCGCTCTCAGCTCAGCTGATGCCATGGGGGGGTCTGTCAGGACCCTGCAGCTCACCTGCTCCCTGTGCCAAGCTCTATGGCTCCCACTTCCCCCTCTCCGCTGCTCAGGCCAGCCCTCGCTTTCTCTTACCCTCACTCTGCCTGGCCCTGTGTGTCCCTCCCAGGAGAGCCAGGCAGGTTTCCAGCCCGCCCCAAAGGCTCCTGCCAGGCTTTGAGTCTCAGTCAAAGTCACATCTGAACAATACGGAGCAGATAAGTTCCACTGCTTTTCCTCCCCATGAATATTTCATAAGGCTGCCGGGCGCCGAGCCTGTCGGAGGTGGCATTAAATTAACTGCACGGACACATGGATGCTGAGACAACAGTTAAAGCTGTGCTCAGAGCTCCGTGGTTTTCATTGGGGGTAGGAAACGCCGGATCTGGCTGAGAAGGTGCCAACATGTCCCCACTTCTTTGCTCGGTCAACAGCGTCATGCACTGCACAGGACAGCCTCCGAAATGACCATGATCATCATTAATTGCTTAATTAATACTTGTGATGTGACTGCTCCCCGGGCTTTGTGTCACAGATTGATGCTTGGCTGGATTTGTGTCCCTTCTCTGAGCCACCGCAAGGGTAAGTGCTCCCGGCAACAGGGACCTTAATGTTAATACTTGCAGAAAGTGGCCTTTAATTCTAACGTGATGCTTCTGCAGCAACCCAAGTCACTGTCAGGGGAGGTAGGAATCCTGTTCGTGGGTGCTCAGCCTGAACCTGAACAAACTGACTCCATCCATGTCCATTTAAGCCCCATGAGCTCATTTCCCAAGCTGTTAGGGAGGGCAGTTCTGGGGAGAGCTTGTCACTGCCACGGCCGCACCTTGGACCCCTCCATCGCCGGAGGGAGGCAAAGCCGCCCTTCCTCCGAGCACATCCCGGAGCGAGAGAGGCCTCAGGACCGTGTCTGCTGCCATGGGCACGTGTGTACCCCAGTTCTGGCCTGGCAAGCGTGGGACTGACCCCGCGGCCTGCGGACGCCAGGGCCCTCTGGCAGTGCCAGCTGCTCTGCGGTGACCCCGGGGGCCGCAGGGGGAACCAGCCAGGCCAGACCGGGGCAGGAGAGGCCTGGCCGAGCGCGGTGTCGGCGCAGGCTGAGGAGCCCCTGAGCTCGCCCGAGGGAGCCCGACGGCCAGCCGAAGGATTCCCGGAGCCGCAAGCTCTCTTACAGGCGGCTCTGCACCGAGACGGAGCCCCCGGCGCGCCGCCCCGCTGCCTCTCCCACGCTGCTCCTAAGGCCTAGGGACCCCCCACGGCCCCGGCCCCGCTCACAGGCTGCCCAGGAACGTTGTCCCTGGGGACCCTGCGCCCCCAAGCGCAACCCCCGTGTGCCCTGTACCTAACCCCTCGGGGCCCTGCACCCTCCCATGCGCCCCCCGCCCCACGGCCCGCCCCCTGGCGCGGGCCCTCCGGCCAGCAGAGGGCGGCGGGTACGGGCGGTGCCTCTCTAGCGCGGTCCCCCGCGCGCGCTCTCTATGGCGCAAGTCCGCTTCCGGCCCGCTCCCCTTTGTGCTGGAGAGATGGCGGCGCGGGCGGGCTTCCAGTCGGTGACTCCCAGCGGCGGCGGCGGCGGAGCCGCTGCTGGGGCTGGTGCGCTGGGACCGGGCACGCCGGGCGGGCCGGTGCGCATGGGCCCGGCTCCGGGGCAGGGCCTGTATCGCTCACCGCTGCCGGGAGCCGCCTACCCGGTGAGGCGGGGGAGGGGCCGGCGGCGGCGCGCGGACCGGCGTTGCGTGGGGCGGGGCGGGAGGGGAGCGGGGCGGCGGGGACGGGGACGGTCCCTCCTGGTGGGCACTGAACCGCTTTTCTTCTCTCCTCAGCGCCCCGGAATGTTACCGGGCAGCCGGTTGGCGCCACAGGGCCCCTCCATGGGGCCGCCCGGTTACGGCGGAAGCCCGGCGGTGCGACCCGGGATGGCGCAGGCCAGCCTGGACCAGGCCCGCAAGAGGCCGGCGCCGCAGCAGCTCCAGCAGGTGCAGCCGCAGGCCGTGCCCAACCGCAACCACAAGTAAGGGCCGACATCCCCGAGCAGTGGGACATCCCGGGGCACCCCCGGGCAGCGGGGTCACTCAGGGCATCCCGGGGCACCCCCGGGCAGCGGGGTCACTCAGGGCATCCCCAGCGGCGGCACAGACGCATTGCCTCCCTCCCCAAAGGCCCCACGGGGAGAGGCCGGGGTTGGGAGTGTGGGCAGGCACTCCCAAAACCGGATCACAAGTGGCAGGTCTTCGCTGCTGCGGGGACGGGACACGGGGCAGCAGGAGGCGTCAGGCGCTGACGGTGTCATCGGCTCTAAAGCTGACTGAGGCTGGAGAGTGGCTTTGGTTTTGCATTCTGTCAGAGCACCCGTTCCAGCCCCACTCCCCACACGCTCGTAGGGGCGTGGAGCGCCTCGGGTGACCAGTGAGATGCTGCTGCAGGGCTGGAGGCATGGCAGGGGCTGTAGGGGATAACAAGCCTGGCTCTGTCCTGACGGTAACAAGTGTCTCTGGGATTGGGAGCCTGGGCCCACCACTGGCATCCGGGCTGCGAGCAGCACGGCTGTGGTGCTGAACCGGAGAACAGCCACTGTCCTGCTCCCTCGTCAGTGCCTACAGTAATGGGCAGAAAGTGGCTGCCCTGCTAACGCCTGTGTGTGCTCCTTCTTCCTTCACAGCGCTAAAAGAAGAAGATGGCTGACAAAATTCTACCTCAGAGGGTGAGTGGCAGCCGCAGCCATGTTGGCACGAGGGAGGCTGGAGGGGCGCGGGGGATCTGGCGGTGATTTGTGTTGTCGGTTGGCTCTAGATTCGTGAACTTGTACCCGAGTCTCAGGCCTACATGGACTTGCTGGCGTTCGAAAGGAAACTGGACCAGACGATCATGAGGAAAACGCTTGGATATCCAGGAGGCTTTGAAGCGACCCATTAAGGTAGGGGAGGGCTGCCTTTGTGGTTGACATAAGCAAGGTCTGGAGGCTCTTATCTTCGCTAAGACGGGGAAGTTGAGGCAGCTAAAGACACAAAGTTTTAGCAAAACATGAGCAAAATAGTCAGCCCTTTATTTCAGAACTAACATGGAGCTGGTGCTTTTTCTCTCAGCAAAAACGAAAGCTCCGTATTTTTATCTCCAATACCTTCAATCCAGCCAAGTCGGATGCAGAGGATGGTGAAGGGACAGTCGCCTCCTGGGAGCTTCGGGTGGAAGGGCGGCTGCTGGAGGATGTAAGTGCGAGACAACCCACCCAGAGGTGACTTGATGGGTTTGGAATTGGCAATGAAACCAGTTTCCTGGTGTTCAGAGCTTAGCTAGGAGCTTGATACCCTCCTTCATCTCTGTTTTCCAAGGAGTCTGATGGTGACGAGACCGAGAGCCCAGCTTGGAGACCGATGGGTATCCCCAAAGTTCTTATAGCTCTAAGAATTTCTGGTGAGAGCAGATCAGTGGCGCTCGTGTGCCCTGGCTCTGAGAACCAGGGCACTTGCATCGTATGTCATTGCTGAGTGGTTTAATTCCTGCAAAGCTCATCTTTAACTCCAGTCTTGCACTTTCTGACTTGGAACTTGGTTTTCAAGCACACGTCGGTGACTTCAGGCGTTCAGAACTTAAAGGAACGCTGTCGTGCACGGTGGCTGTGCTTGAGTGCTGAGAGCTGCTCTCCTAACCCTTTTCCCTCCTGTGTTGCTTGCAGTCTGCTTTGTCCAAATACGATGCCACCAAGCAGAAAAGAAAGTTCTCATCCTTCTTTAAATCTCTGGTCATTGAACTCGATAAAGACCTGTATGGCCCTGACAATCACCTAGTAGAGGTGAGCTGCTTTTTCTGTGTTACCTCTGAAAATGGGTTGGTGTTTTCAGCAGCCGGTCTGTCTGTCACTCGTAATGTCAGGAACGGGGATGCTTAAGGCTTGAAGAAGCGGCTGGGAGGCAGGAGCTCCTTGAATCCTTGTCTGAGCTTTTCCTCTCACTCGCTGGGGGTCTGAACAAATGCGTTAACTCTTGTTCCAAGCTCTAAGTGGGAATAGGGTGGGCTTTCTCGAGATGGATGGGATTTACTGGCACGCTGGTTGGGTGCCAGGAGCAGAGGGAACCAAGTGTGGGGGTGCTTCTACCTGCCCTCTCATGTTCCAGTGGCACAGGACTGCCACGACTCAGGAGACAGACGGCTTCCAGGTGAAGCGGCCGGGTGATGTCAATGTGCGCTGTACTGTCCTCCTGATGCTGGATTACCAGGTGAGACGGTGGCAGTAACCACGCTGGCACGTGCTGTTAGCTGCGTCTGTGGCCATCTCAACCCTCTGTGCTGTTCCATTTCAGCCTCCCCAGTTCAAACTGGATCCCCGCTTGGCTCGTCTCTTGGGGATCCACACTCAGACCCGCCCGGTGATCATCCAGGCCCTGTGGCAATATATCAAGACCCACAAGCTGCAGGACCCCCACGAGCGGGAGTATGTCATCTGTGACAAATACCTCCAGCAGGTAACTGCGGTGGGAACCAGCGACGGGTTCAGCTTTTCTTCATCAGCTGCCGGTGGTTGTTGGCATCAAGCTCCGTTCCTGTCCTCAGCCCTGTGTTTCTGTCACAGATATTCGAATCTCAGCGGATGAAGTTCTCTGAAATCCCTCAAAGGCTTCATGCATTGCTTATGCCCCCAGAACCGATCATCATTAATCATGTCATCAGGTGAGATGGTCCTTGACTTCCTGTTGCTGGGAAAACGAGCGGAAGGGATGGGTGAGGCTGGTGCACGAGGACGGTGTGTTATGTTCTGGTTTTCAGCAGCAGTTCTCCTGTTGCCTGTCTTTGTTCCTTTGTACAAGAACAGCCGCCTCTCGGTTACCGCGTCCCTTTCACAAGGCACTCCCACGTTCCTGCTGTGCTTTGCGTTACACTCTGCCGATAAATCTGCTTGGAGCAATCAGTCAGTCCTTGTGCTGCAAAGCCATTGGTGGGGCTTTGCTGTGTGCTGCTGGAGCCGAAGCTGACGCTGGCATGGCTCATCCCTGCCTGCAGCCCCTACGCTGCCTCATCCCAGAGAAGCTACAACGTGGTGCTTTCTTGAGCTACTCACTTGTTTTGGCTTCTTCCTTGTGTGTGCTCCTAGCGTGGACCCAAATGACCAGAAGAAGACGGCTTGCTATGACATTGATGTGGAGGTGGATGACACCCTGAAAACGCAGATGAATTCCTTTCTGCTGTCCACAGCCAGTCAGCAGGAAATCGCTGCTCTGGATAACAAGGTAGGAAAGGGCTCCTTCGGGGCTGCCCTCCTCCTCCCGCTGGGCGGGAATGTGTCTGGAGCAGGCAAGCCCTCACCAGGACAGCAGCTGGCTTTGCTCAGTGGGGCTGGAAGCTGGAGGGGGGGTAAGCTGTGCTTGCAGACGGGTGGCTTTCCCTGGGAGCGTAGTTTTGAAGCAGATGGTCAGTGGGAAGATCGGTGTTATTTGGAGCAGGAAACTGGGAATTGAAAATCCTCTCTGGTAGGTGTAAGTCAGCCGGGAGCATAAGAATTTGCCTTCATGCGAAGGGACTCTTGATGTTTCTGCCTGACTTTTCCCCCTCTTCAGCAGTTTGGTTGCTGTGCTTATCTCCCTCAGATTCACGAAACAATAGAGACAATTAACCAGCTGAAGACTCAGCGGGAGTTCATGCTGAGCTTTGCCCGAGATCCTCAGGGCTTCATCAACGACTGGCTCCAGTCCCAGTGCCGGGATTTAAAGGTAAAAGCTTTGTCTTGTGTGGAAGGTGTATCCAGCCACATGCTTCCCTCATTATAACCAGCCCCCACAGAGAGAGAGGCGATGTCCTGCTCCAGAAGCAGGAGCGTCAGAACCTGACCTGACTATGCTGACATTTCACCGGGGAGAGGGGAGGGGCTGTGGGTTTGCTCAGCCCAGCCAGAGCTTTCACACTCCTGTACTGTTTCCTTTCCCTCCAGACAATGACTGATGTTGTTGGGAATCCCGAAGAGGAGCGTAGAGCCGAGTTCTACTTCCAGCCCTGGGCTCAGGAAGCCGTGTGCCGATACTTCTATTCCAAGGTGAGCATCCCCAAGCAGGGGTCCCTCTCCATACCCTGCGGCTCAGAGGCTCCTTGCTGCTGGTGGAAAGAGGCAGCGCTCAGCTTCACTTGTGGACACTGCTGATGCCTCTTGGTCCCATGGAATAGAATCATAGAATTGTTAGGCTGGAGAAGACCTTTAAGATCATCAAATCCCAGTCTGGATTCACCCTTTCCTGGCTGCGTCACTCGGGTGCTGGGGTGCTGCACTGAGTACGTTAACGCTGTGATTCTGGCTTCTCTTGCAGGTGCAGCAAAGACGGCAGGAACTGGAGCAGGCCCTGGGAATCCGAAACACATAGGCTGCTCTGCTCCTGCCCAACCAGAAGCATCGCAGCTATTTGTGGAGACAGAGCTGCAGACTTCGCTGTCGAAGCTCCCTCCATCCCACTCCGGCAGCGAGGCCCATATCACTGTTCATCCTGGCATTGTCCCTGCTGGGGCAGCTCCAGGACGCCTGGGGGCCTCTGGGGTGTGGGACTCAGACGGGCTCTAAAGATCACACATTTCTACCTGGTTTTCTTCCTGGCTGTTGCCTTGTCAGTCTCAAGGCTTCTGAGAGCCTCCCCTTGACTCCGCACTGGCTGTAGTGTCCCTGGTGGTGTACGACCGCTGACTTGAAGCCTTTCTCAAGCTCAAACCACAGCCCCTTCTCTCCCCAACTAGCATCTAGTTGTGGCCCTCCTGAGCCCTGGCCCTGCTGTCAGGGTGGAGTTCTGTGGCTGGTCTCTTCCCTGCCTCGTTTTATAGCAGGGTGCCAGGAGATGAGGTGGGCAGGATGCCATGAGCTGACATACCTCCCTGCCCTTACACCCTCGCTCGGAGGGTGCTGCTGCACTGGGCTGCCTCACAGGTCACTCTCCTCCTCGAGGAAGATACTGGACTGCGTAGAGAACTGCTTCTTCCCTTGTCCCTTTTGCCCTCCCCTCTTTTGGCTGTGTTCTTTGACAGACTGTCCTGGGCTGGGACCGCAGGGGAGATGAGGCACGGGCTTCCTGCAGGGATGTGGGAGCCTTGGAGTGGTGAGACTTCTCTGCACTTCAGAACACCTGCATTGCGGTTCCTGCAACCATCTGGCTGCTCCTTGTCCCTGTAGCAGGGAGAGGGGATGCCACAGCTGCCTGGTACGCAGTGGCGTAGGTGCATTCCTTCAGGACAGTGATCCCGTGTCACTTGCTGTGGGGACCAGAGGCTCCGTTGTGTGCATCTGAGGGTATAACGGGACAGTCCGTGGGAACAGATGAGGCTCCAGGCCTGTGTGGGTTATCGGGTGTTTCCATGGTGAAGCTCCTGTGGGTTTTAGTCAAGTTCTAGGTTCTGGGGCTGCCATAAGGCGCAGCATGGTTCAGGAATGTACAAGTTGATTTTCTCTGCTGTGGGGACTAGCAGCCCAGATGCCTCTTCATGAAATGAGTTACCGGTGAACTGGTGGTCAGGCGTAGGAGAGTGGCATCTCTTAACATGGATCTCGGGGCTTCTGCTCGGGACTGTTATCCAAATGGACATGGAAGGTGGTCATAGTGTCTTGGAGTAGCCACAAAACAGCGTTACTGACTGACCCCCTCATCCCACACCCAGCTCTGGGGTGGCTGGGAAGGTCACTCTGAACTGGGGAGCCTGGGTGGCCCTGCGCCCTGTGTCTGTGTTTTTCTCTGTCTGTGGGTAATAGACTCTCGACTTCCCTTCTCCTTTCCCCCTTATGAAATGGCTCCTCTGTGGTACTGGGGTGAAGGTGCTGGTGTCGCAGCCCCCTGACTCCTCAGGGTAGTCGCACGTGAAGGATGCTGAGTACCGCGTAGGCAAGCGTAGCTGTTGCAGAGTAACTGCTTTTCTTAACTGAATATTACGGTTTTTTCCATGGACCAAATTTTTTTTTGTACTGTACCCTTGTAGACGTCACCCAGTTTTAATAAAAGCCTCCTGTGAAGGAAGCTGGTTTCCCTCCTCCTGTGCTGACAGTGCGCTGCTGCGGGGATGGCACTTCATGGACTTGCCTGGGAAGGAACAGGATTATCTCCATGTCTTTTTATTTTAACAAAGGCAACTGGCTTAAGAGACTGGAGAGAAAATGTTCCTCATATTTTCGCCTTTTATAGAGCCCTGCATGTCAGGAGCTCCTGGCTTGCAGAGTCCGTGAAGCCTTTGCAAAGTGCTTTTGTGGTAAACGAGCAAAGTAACTGGAGCAAAACTGGAAGTTGAGTGGCCAAGCTGCTGATAAAACCGTGACCATTCCCACTCTGCTGACAGCCTCCTGGAAGCCCCGTGGGAGTCAGGCATAATTCTGAGGAAACTGTATTAAAGTTTACGCACAAGGGTTTAAAACTGCAGAAGGGGCATTACTCTTCACCCGGCCTTGGGGCTGACAGGAGAAACGGAGCTGTTCAGAAATCCCAGAGCCGGGGCGAGGGCTCCTCTGTGCGAGGAACAGGCCACTTGGCCCGAGGTCGGGCCCTTGTGCTGCTGCTTACGGCTGTGAGATCCGGGCGGGAGCTGCCTCCGGGGGCTGCAACCAGCTGGTTCGTATTTCTGGGGGGTGGCACTTTTTAGGAAAAGGGGGAGAATAAAATCGGTAGCCACCGCTCCCGGTTCTGCTGGGATTTGGGATCTCGGACAGTTCGTCTTCGCGTCAGGGGAGCAGTTTGCCCCTGCGCTGCGAGCACCGGCTGGGCCACCCTGGGCCACGGGTGCCCGGTTCCCCTCCTCCGGGGGCAAGGCGGGGCCGGGGGCGGGCTGGGGCCGCCCCTGCTCCGGGCGGCATTGAAATAGCGGCAGCGGGCTGAGCACTGCGCAGTGTCCGGCTCCCCACACCACCACACCATGGGTGGCAAGAAGGTCTGCATCGTGGGCTCCGGCAGCTGGTGAGTGCCCGCTGCCCGGGCACCGCGTCCCCTCTGGGAGCCCAGCGCGGTCCCCGGTGCCCCACAAGCCATCCCCGTTTCACCAGGACCTTAGTGACCCGTGGGGCACTGGGCTCCCTGGTGCCAGCGGCTTCCGTGCCCACTGCCTGCGGCTCTGCTCTGCCCACGCAGGGGCTCAGTCATCGCCAAGATCGCTGGCAGCAATGCGGCATGGCTGAGCACCTTCGAGAAGCAGGTGAACATGTGGGTGCTGGAGGAGGAGGTGGACGGCCGGCGGCTCACCGACATCATCAACACGGAGCACGAGAACGTCAAGTACCTGCCAGGGCACAAGCTGCCCCCCAACGTGGTGAGTGCGGCCCACCAGTGCCGAGCGCAAGGGCCAGTGCTGGCAGCTGGGCACTCTGGTGAGGTAATAAATAGCTCTGCTGGGAGCTGCTGGAGCCCTGGGGTCCTGGGCACCGGGGGTGTGAAGGCTGGGGATGCACTGGTCTGCGCAGGACTTGGTTTCACCCTCCCGCTGACCTTGATCTGTACTTGGATGAGCTGCAGCCCTGGCTGCTCTCGCTGCCCACCTTTGCCCCTGCTCTGTCATCCCACAGGCTGGGCTTGAGGCCATGTGGCTGCCTCCGAGCTGGCAGCACGCAGGGAGCCCACGGGCCCTGCTGCCCCACGGCCGGACGCTCAGCCCCTCACTGGCACTGGCCTGCTGAGCTCCCCGCAACAATCCCGGCTCTTTGCACCATTTTCATGGGACTGGCTCAGCCTCCAGCCCCTCTGCTCTGCCAGCCCTGGAAGGGGATCTCAGGGCAGTGACTTTGTGCCCGCCCTTCCCTTCCAGGGAAGCCCCCAGCAGTTGCTCTCAAGCCCCTGTTCCCCTTGTCCTGGACTCAGGACACACTCACCGCACAGCTCTAGGCTAGAGTCCCTGACGATGGTCGCACTCCCTTCAGGTGGCAGAGCCAGACCTGCTGAAAGCCTGTGCCGGGGCTGACATCCTCCTCTTCGTGGTGCCCCACCAGTTTATTGGCAAAGTCTGTGACCAGCTCAAGGGCCACGTGAAGAAAGACGCTATTGGGGTGTCGCTCATCAAGGTGTGAGGAGGAGGAGGAGGAGTGTTGCCTGCTCAGGGGCCAAGGGGGCTCAGCTGGAAGCAGCCCAGCCTGGAGAACCCACAATGGGAACTCTGCGGTTCTGGAGCAGGAACTAGGCTCCAGGGTTTGGGAGGGTGTGGGGAGAGGTGGGGGCAGAGTCTTCGTGGGGATTTGGCGGTGTGTGGGTGGAGGAGAGGGGTGAGGGTGTGTGGGAGTGTCGAGCGCTGGGGGGGCTGTCGGGGTGAGAGTCAGAGCTGGCAGCAGAGGAGTGAAGGGATTGGGGCAGGTCTCCGGGCGGGGAGCAGGTGCTCATCTCTGTCCCTGGTTAACTCCCAGGGGGTGGACGAAGGACCAGATGGGCTGAGGCTGATCTCAGACATCATCGGTGAGAAACTGGGAATAGAGATGAGCGTCCTCATGGGGGCCAATCTTGCTAGTGAAGTGGCAGAAGAGAAGTTCTGTGAAACAACCATCGGTAAGGAGCCACCATCCTCCTTGTTAGCATGGACAACCAACTGCTGCCTCGGGTGAGCCGGCCCCACGGAGGGTACCGAGAGCCACAGGAGCTGGCTGAACTCATCCACAGGGTTTGATTGCTCCCTTCATTAAAACAAAGTCGTGAGGCTCAGCGTTCCTGCTGGGACAGACTGAGCATCTGCCTGGCACTAGGGATTGTCCCCATCTTTTGGGAATTCCGAGGCTGAACCTTGCTTATTTGGCAGGCGACGTGTGCTTGGCACTTCGCGGACCTGCAGATGTTTAGCAGTGTCCCTCAGTTGGGCAACAGGTTCCTCTTGCTGCAGTAGCTGCAAGGGCTGTGCTGCAGGGACGCAGTCCTGGGCAGGAGAGCAGCACAGGCCTACCTTTGGGTCTCCCCCGTCATCTTCTTCATCCTCCCCCCTTTGTCTCATCAGGCTGCAAGAACGCGCAGCACGGGCAGGCACTGAAGGAGCTGATGCAGACCCCAAACTTCCGGGTGACAGTAGTGCAGGAGGCTGACACCGTCGAGATCTGCGGGGCTCTCAAGGTGGGTGAGCCACTGGCCAGGGTTCTCTGGGGCTCTGCAGGGAGAATTGTCTCCTCTGGATATTGCACTGCAGCTCGCTGAGACCGTTGGTCAGAGGCTGGACTTTGGAGGGAGCTGTGGCTGTGTCCTGTTCGGCTGCTTGGAGGGATGATGATGATCGCTGGCGCAGGCAGGAGTCTGTGCCTGGGATCACCCAGGCAGCTCCTGGACACAGCACAGCCATGAGCTCCGTTGGGAATAGACCCCTCCACGCTGCCGTTGTCTTCCAGAACGTTGTGGCTATAGGAGCTGGTTTCTGCGATGGGCTCGGCTATGGCGACAACACAAAGGCTGCTGTGATCCGGCTGGGACTGATGGAGATGATCGGCTTCGCTGAACTCTTCTGTAAGGGCCCTGTCAGCCCCTCCACCTTCCTGGAGAGCTGCGGGGTCGCCGACCTCATCACTACCTGCTATGGTGGCCGGAACCGGAAGGTGGCTGAAGCCTTTGCCAGGACGGGGAAGGTGAGCTGAGGGGGAGCAGGCAGTGCTGGCAGCCGCGTCACCTCCTGAGCAGGCAGGAGGTGACCCCGATCAGCAGCGCGGTATCCTGCCTGCAGCTGCCCGGTGCCACAGCCTGGCTCCAGGGAGGGCCCTTGGGGCAGCAGAGGGGTTGCAGGGTCCCGCTCCATCACTGCTGGGTTGTTTCAGTCTATTGAGCAGCTGGAGAAGGAGCTGTTGAATGGGCAGAAGCTGCAGGGGCCGCAGACATCTGCTGAGCTGCATCGCATCCTTAAGAGCAAGAACGTCGTGGAGAAGTGAGTGCAGTCATCTCTCTTGGGCTGGGATCTTCCCTGCAGCTGCAAGAGGGGACGCCCACCCTTCATGTCTCTGCTGTCCAGGTCCATCTTTGCACTGCCCCCATCAAGGCAGCTGGGCAGGAATGGCCTGTTGGATGTGGCACGATGCCACCGTCCCACTCGCTCCTGCCCCGGGCTCCTGCGGGTCAAACCAGAAGCTGAGGTGCTCTGCCAGTGCACGTGGTGACTTTGTCCATCTGCCCACAGGTTCCCGCTCTTCACGGCTGTCTATCAGATCTGCTATGAGGGCAAACCCGTTACTGATGTCATCAAGTGTCTCCAGAATCACCCTATGCACATGTAGGTGGGCTCTGCCTGCAAAGCCGCTGATGCTGCCGAGATGAACGGAGAACTCCTGCTGCACCGACTCGCTCTGCTGCTACAGCTTTGTAAGGAGCCCAGGTTTCCTGAGAGCCTTCGCAGAGTGCAGGAAGGGCCGAGGTTCCCTTTCTCAGCCCTGGACACTGCCAGCGTGAGCCTGGCATCTGCAGAGAGGTACCCACTGACCTCCCTCTCTCTTTGAAGGGCTTATTTAGCTTCTGCTGCTGTTTAGGGTCTGCCCTGAGCGGAGCGAAGTGTCTTCCTCCTTTGACTTTCTCCTACTGCGGTGGATTTGGTTCTCAGGGGAACTCTGCCAGGTCTTCATCGGTGCGGGTGGCCCTGCTTGGGAGGACCAGCTTCGCTGTTAGCCCCATGGGGCCACTTTGCACAGCACCAGCCCTTTCCCGCTTGCTGCTGTTGCTTTTGGCTTCACTGCCTCGTGGAGAAGGCACGGTTCCCTGCCAGGGCGAGTGAAGCAACTCAGGACTTTGAGAGGGGCAAAGAATCGCTCTTCTGTCTAAGCACTACTACAGGAAGCAGCATTCTTTGCCCCCGCCATGTGCTGCTTCCCCAGCCACCGCCAGCCGCTGCTGCCGAACAGTGCAGCCAAAGCTTGGCCCATGAGGGCAGCCCTACAGTGAGACTTCAGAGCTGGTTCACATAGGTGGTTTGCTCTCACAATCAAACGTCTGCACCCGGGGAACTCCCCTGCCATCAGTGATGCTGATTCCTATCCCCAGACAGCCCTTCTCCCCGCTGCGGGTTTGTCCTCTGGCTGGCTGTGCCAATGCAGGGACCAACCGCCCTCAGGCCTTGCGGAGCAGCTGGGGGGCTGCGGACCCCTGGCAGTGAACCTGACAAAGCAGTTGGGTCTTGTTGCTTTTAGGTGAATGATCCACAGCAGCTTTTTGCCTTCTCTCTGGCTCGCTCCAGGCTGCACCTTAGCCTGGTCTTTGCTTCCACGCGTGGCTTTCTAGGAGCTGAGAACGCAGGATCTGCGCTTACTTTCCCAGCTGCCCCTCCTGGGAGGAGGCTGGAAACAGCCCAGTAGTGCAAGCGGCAGCAATGAACACATGAGCCACAAGCGATGCCAGGAGACCTCCAGCATCACAGGAGAGGACAGAGGTCTCCTGCCTCATGCTCTGCCTTTAAAACTCACCCCTTGTCCAGCCGGGCGCCACGTGCCTCCCTGGTGCTCTGCAGCTGGCCTGCTCTGTGCGTGTTTGCTCAGGCCAGCATGTCTGGCAGTTCACTGACCCTGCCTGGGCTGGCAGGCCTGAGCGGCCGCAGGGCTCGCTGTCCGCCCCCGGCTCGGGTCCTCGTACCACGGGCTCTCTGACTCATGGTGTACTTCACAAACGTTTAAATAATAATAAACTCAGAGAGGGGAGGGAAGACTATGCTCTTTGCTCTGTGGGTCCAGTGCATCATTGTCTGTGGGCTCGTGCCTGCTGGGCTTGCACAGGGGGTAGCCCAGGGCACTGCCCCGTCCCTCCTGGTGCTGCTGTCCCCACCCTCGTGTGCTGTCCCAGAAACAGCAAGAACACCCCCAAGGTCACTGTTCAGTTACAGCATAATGCAGTGTCCCACTTGCTGTCTCTCAGCAGCCGTTCCAGTGTTAAAGTTTGGCTGCAGGACTCAAGAGGGTCAAGAACGCAATGTTGATGTGGGCCCAGAATCCAAACTTGCAGGAGGGGGACCAGGACCCCACTGTGACCCATGTGCCCCAGGCTTCCCCCTCTCTGATGTCTGGGTTTCTGGGGAGACGCTGTGTTGTTTTATTCATCTCTTCCCACTGGCTTTTCCCGGATTTGCCTTGTCCCTGGCTTTCTTTGAAATGCATCTCGTACCGAGTGACCTTTCCAGGACTCTTAGCCCTCTGCTCAGCCTCTTGCTCGGGGAATTTAATCTGCTGGCACTGCAGTTGTTTCTGTGCCTTTTATTAGACATGCTTTCTCACTCAGCACCCTACGACCTTTAAATTCAGCGGAGCTATTGTATGAACCGTAGCCAGCGTTGCCTTCCTCTAACGAGGAACATTATTGAAGTTGGAGGGAGGATAAAGGAAGTCCAGTGTGTTCCTGCAGGGCTGGCACAACTTCGAGTTGCCTTTGTCTTGAAGTGCTTCAGGAATCCCAGCTCAAGAGCTTGGCTTATACCGGAGAGAGGGTCTCTGAGCTCTCCTCCCTCGACCCCTTGCAGCATGGCTTGGTAAATTCCTGCCAGCACCTGCCTGGAGCTGCAGCAGGAGCTGGAATAACGTTTTGGACTTGTATTCACCTGTTTGTTAGCTCCTCTCGTCGTGTCGGCTTCTTTGACACTGTATGCTGCTGCTACAGTGCCCGAGTCCCTGCAGGCCCTCACAGCATTTGCTGAAGTTCCCAAGTCCCACCTGCAGGTGGCCAGTCTCTTCCTTTCAGACACCCCACGCCTTGCACTAGTGCTGGAGTTCGTGAGCTATAAAAAGTCTTCCCTTTGCCATTTGGAGTTATGTTCTGCAGCCTCAGCACATCCAGGCACCGCAGGACTCCGCAGCCTCGGGAGCTGCTGCTGTGCAGCAGCCTGAGGAAAGGACAAGGAAAGCCGCCTCAGTGCTTGACAGAGCCCCCGCAGCAGAGCAGTGCTGTCGCAGCAGTATTCAAATGCTAGCGAGGAGCTCTGGGAGGAGGAGCACAGCCCCGTGAAGCCCTCTAGAAGGAGGCTCTCCGGCTGTGAGCGCAGGCCGGGCCCTCAGGGAGGGTGGTGAGGCCTCGGAGGGCTGGAGCGGGACTCGTGCGGCCTTTGCTCCATCCCGGGTGCAGCTGAGGACAGTCCCCTCAGGGCTGCCGGCGCCTCGGCCTCACGCAGGGCAGCCTGCGGCGTGCCCCACGGTGAAAGGCCGGTAGAAGGGACGTGCTGAGGGGAGCACCGGCGGCAGGGCCTGGCCTGAAGCGACCCTTGAGGTAACAGAGCGGCGCCGTCGCCGCCCTCCGCCAGGGGGCGCCGCAGCTTCCGCCCGCGCTTTTCGCCTCCGCGGACCACCCGTCCCAGCAGGCCGCGCGGCGGCCACGCGCCCCCACGTGACGGGCGGAGGCGGGGCGCTGGCCGGAAGCGCAGCGGAGCCGCTCGCCGGTGGCACCGGAGCCCGAGGGCGCAGGTACGGGGATGGGGCGGGGCGGATCCCGGCGGGACGGGACGGGAGGGGACGGGACGGGGCGGGGCGGGGGGCGCTCCCGGCCCCGCTGACCGCCGCTTTGCATTGCAGGCGCAGCCATGGTGTCCGGCAAGCAGCTGGCCGACCTCGGCTACAAGGCCTTCTCCGGTTCCATGATGTTGCTGACGGTGTACGGCGGGTACCTGTGCGGCGTCCGCGCCTACCGCCTCCTCCAGCGCCGCCGGGAGCGGCAGGCCGCGGCCGGCCCCGAGAGCTGACAGCGGCTTGGGACGCGGTTTTCCAGCTGCGGGGGGGAGCGGGAAAGGGCCCCGCGGGCTCCCCCGGCTGCGGGAGGGGATGGCGCATAATAAAACCGCTGTGAAAGGGCCCCGGTGTGGTGCTGCATGGTGTGTGCCCCCACCCGCGCGGGACACGGCCCCCCTCCTCCTAAAAAGGTGCTTCTCGGAGGCCCCGGGCAGCAGTCACAGAGCAGGGCACTCCCAGCCCTTGGTTTTATTTTCTCAGGATAAAACACACGAACCGCATTCCTGAAGCATCTTTTAATCGGAGATAAGAGTAAACAATGGTATAAAACAGTAACAACTCAGGAATTTTCCACAATTCTGCTCCTGACCGACACACAGGTCTTCCATTGCCCCAAAGTACCATTCAGTAAAAGACCAAGAAGCGAAGCGCGCGGCATGGCTGCCTTTCGTGCCCCGTGATCCCTCCCCACGGCTGCGGAATCCAGCAGCCACATTCACTCCTGTCCCCATACAGACAAGCAGAACCAAACCATCTTGCTCTGGAGAGTTAAACACAGCCCCCCAGCATGGATCTGCCCTCAGCTCAGGTCCCAGCTCAGCCAATCGCGTCCAGTAGGTCTTCAAAACCGCCACTTGGAACAGAAACATAGTTTAAAAGGCAGGTATTGTGAGAGTTGTCTTAGGGGCAATAAACACCCCCCCTCCCCCGTTTCAGAAGGCTCTAGTCAAGACTTCAGAGGGGTTTGCAGCACCAAAAGAGGCAGCAAACGCTGGCCTGGTCCCTCGTGACAGCAGAGACAGAAGCTATGACCTCCTTAGCACACAGCACCCTGATGGCGAGGTCCGGCGAGGTCCAGCGAGGTTGCCGTGGCAGCACAGTCCAACCCAAAGCTCGGCTGTAGGTCAGAGCACTCACAGCAGGACTGAGAAGAAGAGTCTCTGCTCCAGCCAGGGTAGCTGGGACATGGAACCATGCACCCCCACATCCTCCGTGCTCTGAAGTGGCTTCTGGAGTGCATTGAGGAGACAATGCTGAACCTGCGCTGGAGCAGACCACCCTCCTGCGGCCGCAGCCAGCCTAGTCCGAGCTTGTTCCGCCTTGAGTTGATCCCAGTAAAAACCAGTTTGTCACAAACAAAGACACCTCTGCAAAGATCGATGAGACTAAGATTTAAGTACAAAATGGCTTCAGGAGAAATCTGCAGCTTGGCTTCTGCCCGAGTCATTGGCTCTATCCCTTCTGCTGTGCAAAGCCTCTGACTGGTGGGGATTGTGCCCATTTCAGATTTGCTGGAGGTTTCTGGGGAAGGGGTATCTTGATTAAAGATCACTTGGGAATGTGGAGCTCAACACATCTAGATAATTAAGGATAAGTCCGTGTTTGCTCAAGGCCAGCCCACAGCCTTACTCCTCTTCCGGCCACTGGCCACTGGCCACATGGCCATTAATACGGTTGGAGCCGTTACTCGAAGTGCTGAAAACCGTTTTTGTGCTGTTGGAAGTCACATCCTCCTCTTCAGAGCTGCTCTCTACGTCACTGCGGTCATCCTTCGATACCTGAACGGTTCAAATGAAATTGGGTAGGAAAGGGGAGGAGGGAAGTTGAGAAAGTCACAGAAAACAGGAGTTAGAAGGTTGTGTCCGTGTGATTAACCAGCTCCAGCTACTTTTACCTTCTACATCTGAATCACTTCAGGATCACAGGGAGGAACCTGTCATCACACACCATGCACGACCCACACACTGAAATGACCATCTGGAAACCCGAGATCCCTTTCCCACACGCTCTGTACAGCAGGGACAGCCCTAAGCTGCATTTGCTGCGCACACCGTAGACCTTTGGCTGCTCTTGCCTTCCCAGAGCAGCCTTCTGGATGGGTTAAAGGCTGCTTTTCCAAACAGCAAATTTGTTTTCAATCAAAAAAAAACTTCCCACACCATAATCTTCAGTGGGTATGATGACAAAAACCCACGTATAGATCAGTTTTAGAGAGAACATTTTGTCTTACAGGGAACAGCTTTGATATTTTAAAAATTAACCAGCTCTTATTTATCACTTTACTGTTTGCACAAAGTGCCTCCCATCTTCACAGCTCGTCCTTCATACAGGAGACCTCGTTTACGAGCAAAAGCCTGTTTGGACAGAGGGCTGTGGGACAAAGACAACCACCTAACCCAGTACACACCAGCAACAGCTCGGCCCAGAGATCTAGCTCTGCTTTTCAGTTATGCCTTTAGTTAAAAGACTGTAAATCCCACTGAACGTTGTTTGTACTTGGGATTTTGAACCTTTTCGAGGCAGATCAGGCTCAGGATGATGCCGGCTGTTCCAGGTGCCATGGGAGGGCACTGCCCCAGCACCCAGAGCCACTGCGCCAGAAGGCAAAGGGAAGAGGTCACAAGCCCAGCCCCAACTGCAAACAAGCACCTTGGCTGGTGGCTGGGTGCCAGAGCCATAAGCTCCCCAGTGCTGAGCAGTGACTGGTGAACGGCCCCCAGGGCAGCTCTCCACACTCCTGCCTCCGCAGCTAATAGCCCTCATTAACTTAATGTACAAGCACTGTGCAGCCAGCACCTTTCCTAGCAGCTCTGGATTGCATCCGACTGCTCACTTTGAGCCAGGGATAAGGCTTTGACCAGCCCCAGGCAGGAAGTTTTTGAACTCAAGGGAAGATCTGGCAGAAAGCCAGGTCAAGTTAATGATCTCCAGGGTTGGTTTTGGATGTCCCAGTTTCTGTCCGTTGCCAGAACTTTTGATACCTTTCCCCACTTTCCTGTTCCATTGCAAGTTCAAAGGGTCACTGAAAGGAAGCAGAAATCCCTCAAAATTTTTCCCATTTTTTGGGAGACAAGTGGCTCTTCTACTCCTTTCCACACACAGCCTTGCATTTCTGCTGTCCTCTTCCACTCACCAGAGCATTAATGAGCACTAAAGGCAGATCAGAGTCTCCCTGGGCGTATAAAAGCAGAAAGGTGAAGGTCATGCAGCCAGCTGACAGTAGATAAGAACAAACCCCAGGACACTGCTTTGACCTTTGGAAAAACCTGCGTTTTAGCATTCCGTCAGAACCAGCACCGCATCAACCAGGGAGAGAAATGTTTTAAGAGAAGGCACTAGCCCCGTAAAGCCCCAAGACCCCAGCGCTTTTGTCTCAGCCTGGAAACAGCCGCAGACGGGTTTCAGCGAGCAAACAGAAGCACAGATCACACTTACATGCAAAGGATGAAGCTGTGCAGCTCCAATCTGGCACAGAGAAAAGGAGGAAAGAATGAAGAAGACAGAGCTTAGAGTCCTTTCTCTGGCTGGGTCACCTGGACAGGAGAGAACCAAGGAAAGGAAAGAGATGTAGACCTCGGGATGCAGAAACAGCTGCAGAGGCAGAAAATAAGACATTTACAGTAGCAGCTGTGGGGAACAGATGCAAAGGTCCTGTGCATACTCTGAAACATGCCTTCCCCTGGCAATCGCTGCCAGACAACTGCGATATAAATATTTTTCAAGGTTACCTTCCATGTGTAGGGGCAGCTAAGAAATCAAACATAAAATAAAGCAGAGCCATGAGAGAAGCTCAGGTTGGAATACGAAATATCTGATTAAAAAAAGCATTTGTGCTCTGGAATCAGCTGCTGCTCTCTGGTAGCTGCAGAGGAAGTGGCTTCTCGACATGTAGGCTGGGTGTCACACTCGTTCCTAGATGGGCCTGCCCTGCCTCATGTGTCTTCAGCTGAACTACACCTTTTTGCCTGGCAACTGCAGCTGCAGCAGAGAGTCAGACTGCTAACTCTTCGGGCAGGATCTGCCAGTCACCAGCTGCTGCTGTTCCACCCTCCCTCCCCCTACAACTCCCAAACCAATTAAAATGAGAATTCTCAGGACTGCACCCCAGTAGCCCAGTGACAACCAGCAAACTCCACTGCAGTTCTGATAACCCTTTTTCCTCTGCAGGCTGAGCTCAGAGCCCGGCGAGCCAGCAGCCTCTGTTAGTGCTGACACGGGAAGGTGCGTAACCCTCATCACATCCTGCTGAACTGAAAAACATCCCCTATGATTGTTCAAAGAAGGGCCTACTACCCCCTTAAACTCCCACCAAAAGTACGTTACAAGTCTGTCGACATCACTGCAACATCTGGACGTGCTGGACAATGGAGTTATTTCCCCCAGGACCAGTGCAGAGGAAAGCGTCCCTACCCTGTGTGCCCTGGGCAACTCACGACTGCAGAGCAACCATGGCAGAGCAACTCCAGCTCTGAGCAAGTCCCTTGAGAGCCAGCAACAGCCCTCGCTGAGGGGCCTTAATAGTGCTTGAGGGAAGAGGACCCAAAGCAGCAGCCAGTCGTCTTACCTTTCCCCGCACAAGGGCCTTGTAGGCAGTGCGGATGATGAGATAAGACCAGATGATATGCAAGATCTGCAAGGTTACCAAAAGCCCATTGAAAAGCCACCATGAAGGGTAAGGACCAATCAGCTCCCAGCTTTCAAAGAGCGTTGTATTCAAAATCCTAGAAGAGATCCAGAAAGACATTACTGATGGGCTGGGCGGGTAACACGGCTCCCAGCTCCAAGTTAAGATGACCGGCCAGGCACACAGCAGTTTGTAGCTCCTTTAAGCATCTGCTACTCCTCTGCTGTCAGCGAGATGATGCAGCAGCCTCTTGCCAGAGTCGGGAGACAGATTGAAGCTAATCAGAAACATCTGAACTGAGCAACAAACAGGAGAAGATGTGAACGCTCCGCACTTTGGTTACACACACAGATCTGCTGCCAATTTCCTTCTCAAAAGCACGAGCATTTACAACAGCTTCGCAGGAAGTGATGTCAGGCAGCATTGGTCATCAAAACAGCCGTTAACACACTCGTACTTGGGCAGTCTTCACCCATATTTGAAGATCAGGAAGGAATTCTGTTCCCTGCAGGCCTCCCTCCCTCCCTCCCCATGCGCTATTCTCTTCCCTCGGATTTTTACAGAATCCTCCTGCCAAGCTGCAGGACTAGAAACTGCTTTATGGACCAAGCTTTGTGCTCTCCTTCATTACTGTTTTGCTGTTCTTGTCGCTGGGAGTTATTGCCAGTACTTAAGTAATTTCATAAACACTTTAGATTTTATGAAGTAGGGAGGTATGGAGAGACCTTGAAAGACGTCATTAATTTCACGTGGCTTTTAACATTTCACAAGAAAAGCAAAACAAGCCTTTCAGAGAAGGGCCCAAGTCCCCCCAAATGCAGCTACAGAAACATCTACCTCAGCCAGTTCGTAGATGAATTCAATGCAATTCCAGAGACCTGTTGATGTTTTATACTAGTAATTAGAGAAGGGGATATACGTGAAGGGAAAGAGCAGAGGGGCTGCAGTACCACTGCGAGCTTGCCAGATTTCTTGACGAAGCTGAGGAATTGCATTACAGCCAGTGGAAAATACATTAAAGATTTACAGGACTGCTGAGCAACAGCATGATGCAAGAGCATCACCTCATGACAGACAACAGCAATAAAAACAGTGACAACTATCTCATCTGTCACTGGAAGGAGCCAATGAAGACATAAAAATTACAGCTCTTCCTTCTCCAGACTCCTTTGATGCATTTACTGGAAACAAGCAAGAGCTTTAATTGCAACCCTGATACCAAAGCACGAGTGATGGTTCTGCCTACTGTCAGGGCACCCAGAAAGAATGGGAATGCAAGAGGGCCCGTCCCCACGAAATAAATACAGGCAGTAAACCCGAAATCAACTGAGTAATTATCAGATGTAACCAAATTTTCACGACACTCTTTCAATAGAAAGAAGTGGATAAGAGCTCATCAACAGAAGAATCTCGCCACGCCTTGAGGCAAGAGGGAATCTCATTACAGGCAGATGAGCTGAAAGCCAGTTAGCCAGGGTTTTACCTCCCAAGAAACCCAAGACCTATTTCAGGCTCTGAACAGTCACGACACAAGGATGGGACACGAGTGTCCTAAGAATCAGAAACTGCAGTGATGACTAAGCCAGATGCTTGAAGGCAAATGTACCCCAGGAGACCATCCCTCACTTGTAACTATTTCCAGAAGTTCTTAAGAGAAGCAAACAACCCTCCAGGTCTTCCAGAGCAGCTGCCGGCTGCCTCGGCTCCAGCTCAACGCGCACTGTCATCGCTTTGCAGCACGAGCAGAGGGCCCAGCTGTGCATTAGGATTCCAGTCTCTTCTCCCACTCCCTCAGAGGACTGGTGAGCGCCTTCTGCACATCCCCGGTTGAAGCGCTGTTCCAAACCTGTCCGCAGCTTCAGGCTGCCTGAATGCTCACGAGAAAGCTGAATACAAAGGCTTTGCTTAGAGGTTTGGAAGAACAAACAAGGCCTTACAGCTGCAGGTGCTTACCAGAAAGGATAAATGCCCAACCGCGTAACAATGAATACGACACCAAAGAGCATGAAGAAAGCATCGCAGAGACGTTGGTACTTGGCATAATTGGCCAACTTTGCTGCCTAAAAGAGACAAGAAATACAAGAATATTATTCCCTTTGTGCGCTCATGTAATTACCAGGCTGCAAAGCCTCAAAGCCCCTCAAGCCGTCACATTTGTAAGGAGTTTGGAACGTCTAGGGATTATTCGCAGCACTAAAGCAGTTATGAGGAAAAGCTGACAAGGCAGGATCAGCAGCACAAGTTTTACGGCATATTTAATGCAGTTTATCAAGCATGGGAAAGTCAGCTTGCTGCTTCCCCGAGACCACACGAGCGCTAGGTACGCAGAGATCAGAAAGGAAACTCACCTCTAAAAGGAAATCTGATGCATCATGGAGGCACAGCACCAGAGTTCCAACCCGCACCATATTATTCATGTAAGAGAACGTGATAAGTCCAATTGTAGCCAAATGATGGACAAACATGATCAGAAAGTCCTGGAAACAGAAAAAAAATGAATGAAGACTCTTTGGCTGTCAAACAAATACAAAGGTGTAGAACAGAGCCATAAAACTGACTGGCTGGGGTCATACGATTACTCCAGTTCAGACTCTGACCGAAAACTTCGCTTTTTGAACCGTCAGTGCAAGAACGGGGATAATTCGCTACTTCGCAGTTTGTAGAACAGAAGCAATAAACCACGATTTACTATGAACCATTTTCCAATAGCAACAATAAGCCAAATCTGAGAACACGGCGCGACAGAATTAGATTCCGGTGATTGCGACCCGTCATCATTCTGCTACACACACAGATGAAAAACTACTTTAAGAAAAGCCTTTATTACTGCTTCAGTGTTCACCACTTTCTCACCCGGCTCCAAGGACTGCTTTGAGCATCTCATTTTTGTGTTTTCTTGCAAGCATGCTAATTAAATCAATTTTTACACAGTGATTTGGTGACTTTTTATTGGGAGGTATTGAGTGATTGTGTTCTTTCTCCTGGAAGGTGAAAGGGACTCAAGGATATATCCGGCTCCAGTTCAGGCTTGCTCCTCCCTTCTCCCCAGGACTGGGCAGAGATTTCAGAGGGAGGTCGGCTACACAACGATGTCAGTGAGGAAGAAAATACCATCATTACTATGCTTTAGCTTTACTGGCCAGACCCAGTAACCCATTTGTTAGCCCTGTCTATTTAGCAAAATCGTGCCTTTCTGGTTCATCTCACCTTCCGTTTAATGTCTGTAAACTGAGAAAACATGAGAGACCAATAGAAGGCCAGCTCCAAGATATAGTAGTAATAAAGCCTGGATGTTAGAGGCTGGAAAACAAAGACAGCACAGTTAGAAGACAAAGTACTTTAAAACTGACATTAAAATCGACTCCTTCCTTCTTTCTGACCCATCCCACTCTGTTCCTCCACAATGCTGAGGCATAAAAGTTAGAAGATCAGAATTAAGCTTTAGTAAAAACAAGCTTGAGAAACAGATGTCTTACTCCAGGCTTGATCACACAAACACCCTCGTGTGTTTGAGCTTTATTCAAAAGGAGTAAGATGCCTTTGTCAGTATTTACAATCCCTCTTGGACTGGGACACCAGGCACTGACGCAGCCGGGTTGGCCTCCCTACCGTCGTACTTGCTGCAGAATCAAAACAACACTGTAAATAAGTTACCAGTATAGCTTTGTGCTTTTTTTCTCACTTAAGAATCTCAGCAGCAAGTAAACATGCAATGACTATGAGCGGGGTCAGTTCCACCCGAGGAAACACTGCTGTTGACAAACCTAACCAGGATCTGAGACAGCATGAGTAAATCCCTTCCAAAAGGGATGGCTGCTCACTCTCTAGGACGCTCACCAGGTTGCAGCCTGGGCTGCATTCACCCCGCAGAACAATAAGAAGCACTTGGTCTACTGAGTTTTCATCTATCGTTAACAAGAAAAAAAAAAAAGAGCTGAAATGGTGCAAGAAGCTGGAATGCAGTAAGTGTTTCTTCTCCTACCTCGAAAGGGTAGTTGTACCAGCACTGTCGCGTGTCCCAAAACCAGGGTGCCTGAAGGGAAAACAAGAGGTTATTATTCTACTGGGTTTTGTCTTCCCTCTCATCTAAGGCAGCTGACCACTACAGACTGTGTCACCAGAATTTTATCTTGATTCTACCACTGAAGCTAAACGTATTGTAAAACATCCCAGTGATCTAAAATATTCATCTGCAGTCAAACACAAGTTACACTGCACTGGCAATTCAGAGAATAGCCATATAGCTCTAATAGTAATGACGACCCAAAGAGGTGCATCTACATCCCTTCAGGAGGGAGACAAGACAAATGAGCAGCTCTCCATAGCCAAGAAAACCCAGCGACCAGTTCTGCCCCATTCTGGGGCAACAGAACAAATGGTTCTGACGTTTCCGCAATGGCAGATCTGTGGAGGAGCCTTCCCAGAGCATAAAGAAGGTCCTTCAACAGAACCGCTGGGATCTCCAGTAAGGGAACATAAAGATGACTGTCACCACTAACCCTCCCTTGCTTTAAGCTGGTGCAAAGCACTGACACAGGGAGTCAAACCCCCTAATTTCCTAACCCAGCGGCACGCCACACAGACCAACTCACCGTCCAGAGAAACCTGATTCCATAAAAAAAAATACTTAAATAAAATGTAAATCTCCACCTGGCAAAAGAAGCAAAAATTAAACTTACAAAATGGAAATAGCTTCTGGGTAACATTTATAACAAAAACTGGAACAATTGTAAAAAACCCCCCAGTTCTGACAACTGAAAAGCTTTCACCCACCAAACGCTAATCCTTCATTTGTCAACATTTTGTGTACGGATAAACCTAAGTAAGACTTTCCACAGCACACACGAGTTTGCATCAACAGCCAAGTTTGAAATAAAGTTCAGCATGAACATGCATCATTCATATGCTTTAATATACAACAACGAGATAAGTCATTGTTATCCAGAAGGTATCCTAATATATGTATTCGTCCCTCTTACCTTGTGGCTTTAAGCAGACAAAACCATACTGGGGGGAAGAATTAATATGAAGAAAGTTACTGGAAAGGAAAGAAATGAGCACAGAAGAAATAACAAGTCAGGAAAAAATATTCAGATGCTGCTACACTAACAGAGGTAACTGCAGGCACTCAGAAAGAAACCAGGAACAAAAGAATGAACTGAAATGAACAGAACAGGAATTCAAGCCTCTCATGCACATATACAAAATCTCTCAGAACACAGAATTCTGAAAAACCCTCCTAACTTCTTTCATTTGCTTATATAAGGATTTATCTTCCACCAGCCAACCCCAAGACACGCGTTTAAATTAGCAGCTGATCACAGTTTTGGTTAGAAAAGAACATCCAGCTGAGCTTTAAGCTAAAGCCACGTCTTGGCCTCTGCGCAAACATACATGCTCTCACAAAATTTAGTGAGGGTGGTGGGTTTGTCTTGGTTCCTCCGGTGACGAAACCAGCGCTGGATCTTTCGCACATCCCAGTCCAGCTGCTTTGACAAGCCTTCTAACCTTTTTCCATCTGGAGACTGAAGGAAAATGAAACAAGTGTCATTTATCCGACTTCTCAACCCAATTTCAGCCTGCGATCCCCTCCATCCTGCGACAGAAATGAAGCACAGACGAAAACCACTCACCAAGTTAAAAAAAATCACTTGTCATTTGATTTTCAGTATTGAGACCATGACTTCCCTGTAATTCCATCACAACCAGCTTTCTCTGCTGGGATTTAATGCTTCAGGCTACCTGACACTCCAGCATGGAAAGTCAACCTGCCTCAAAGGAGAATTCACAGAGCTCCCATTTCAGCATGGCAGTGAAATCTCTCGCTGGCAGCGGTGCCACCCCACATCCTGACTCCCCAAAGGCAGCGGCAGGCACGAGCCTACCAGTGCAGTTCAGGCAGCTCTGTTTTCACAGACTACATCACTTCTGCACAGCGCATGTCCTCCTGGGTTTCCTAAACACTCCTTTCAAGGACATCCCCTACATAAAAGTCCTCCCCACAAGTGGCATCAAACCACAGGGACTTTTCAGTTCACGCATCGTTCCAAATACCTTAAAACTTTAATGTTCCCAAGAGGCGAGTTTTAGTGAGGTTTTTACAGAATCCTCCTTCCATTCACTGAGCTCTTTATCTGCTCTGCTCAGAATGAAGCTGGGCATCACCAAATCAGAACATAAACCTTCCGTTTCATTATCTTTAATGAAAATCGATCGCGCTATCTGCGTGGATTTCACTGTCGACACTAATGCAGACAGTGAGAAATTCTGTCGTTCTGAAGGGAAGGAGCACTGTCAGCTTAAGGGACAGAAAGGCCATGAAACAATCAACAGAAACACCTCCTGTCACCATCAGATGTGCTCCCCTTTATCAGGGCACGCTGCCGCTGACGGAACGCTTCCCTTTAAGAACTTGCTTCCACTGTGACAGCTCTCGTCCAGTTGCACAGCAGAAGGCAAAAATAAGAGGGAGGCATTCACACAGCTGGCCATAAACCCAGCAGAGGAACAGAGCTCGCGGAAAAGAGGAGCGCTTTTCCAATAGAAGCGAAAGATCCTGGGAAATTTCTTGTTAAACCAAGAGCTACCACCTCTGACAGGAGCTACAATTTGGACAAAGGCAAGGGACTAAAGGAAGAAGCCTCGTACCTGTCTAAAAAGAGAGTATTTTTTATTCAAAAAGATTCTTCCGTGCACAAAAGTACAGGTCAGCCATAAAGAGAACTTACTCTGCCACAGAACCTGCCAGAGGCAGAGTAACCCAAGCACAGGCGCACACCTTGTGCAGGAACAGGACAAAACGTGTTTCTCTCAACTGGAGAAGTGGAAACAAAAAGCGCCCCCTCTTACTTACAGGTCTCCATTTTTAGCAGAATTTGCGGCGTGACTCACCTTAGTGATGGATGTAAACACTTTCTCTAGAATGGCATTGGACTGGGCTCTGCGAGGTCCACTGTCCTCAATGCCAAGGGTTATGGCGCACGGCTTGGCAATAAACCTGCAAGAGTCCCAAAGACAGAGCTCAATCAAAATGAGATACCTACGTCCCTCCTCCGCCTACATCACACGGACCCCGAGCGTCATCAACCGCAAAACCTGCCCAAAAAGCTTTTGAAGATCTCTACTCGCTTTGGCGAGACCCTTCACAGATGATATCATCTCTTTGATGAGTCCAAATGGCCGGTGCAGACAGCGCACACTTACACCAGAAAATTAAATCGGAAAGTCGCAGCTTGTCAGGATCAGAATGTGACCCCAGGCTGATTCTCCCGAGTCAGAAATAAAAGAGATCACTGACAGGAGGCCTCTGCTAGAGCCCTCGGAGCCCTATGAACAAAGCGACGCGTTTCCAGAAGGCGCCTCGGTGTCACATAGCTCCGAGAAAAGGGGAGTTCTGGGGACACAGCTCCCGAAAGACAGATGGGTTTTGGGGTTGGAGTTTTCCTGTCCTTGGGAAAAAGCGGCTTGTTTCCCTCAGGAGAGCGAGGAAGATGCAAGACCCAAGACCTCAGGATCTCAGTATCTGTACGCACCATGTCTTCCAAACGCGGATCCAACACTTTGTCGATTCTACAGCACAGACACTGAAAATAAACCCAGGTTTGCAACCGGAATTAATATAAACAGTCCAAAGTTGGTACGTTTTGCTGTACCTTTGGGTCAAAACGGGCACAGGACGAAGGAAAAGGCCCGTGTCACCTGACCACGTGAATTGTTTTCTCTCCTGCTGGTGGGCAAGAGAGGAAGGTTTCCAGGAGCAATTTTAATTATTTTTAATCAAATATTTTGAGGGAGCACAAAGAACCTGTTTCTCAAAACTGATTTTGAAAAGGACTCATTCACCTCATTAAATCTATTTTGCTTCGAGATTGTTTCAGAGACAACTGACTTGAGGACAAGAAGTTACCCCAACGTAGCAGACACAGGTTGTGGGGTTTTCCCCTTGAGAAATTTCACGTCAGCTCCTGACCAGTCCTAAGGGAACTCCCCGGCTCTCAGAAAACGCTAAACCAGTAAGAGCCACCGCGGCCCCAGGTTTCACTCTCCTGCCCCATTTCTTCATACGTCCTGTTCAGTCCAACAGTCAGAGCTTAAAAAAAACAATATAGGAAAGGGTGATTTCCTCTGAGCCTGGCTGAAAAGGCTCACTGCTTCCTCTATTATCTGGACCACCAGCCAGAGATCATGTTCTGAAGGTAGCAAACATTCGGCCAGACCCCCATCAAAGAGCACATCTTTATACCCTCCTTTCTTACAGGATATACCACAACAGCAAAGTTCACATGGGCAGTTACAGGATGCTAAATATTTTCATTTCATTTTCTGGGACACGGTGCTTACAGCTGTATTAAAAAAAAAAAAAAATCCTGGCCTGAAGATCCTCAGTTTGGACACGCAGTTCCTGTCATGTAAGAGAGGAAACCTGAAATTTGTATCTATAAACCTAAAAATCTGCACATCCAATTCATTTATTATTCAGGAGAGTCGCCTTTTGTGGGTGGTTAAGAAAGCTCACGGTGATCCATACGAAGTTTGGGCATTACTCTAGAAATCAAAACCTGAGGCATCAAGGAAAGAAGAAATAGCAACTACTCAGAAGAAAACAGATGCAGAAATAATTCAGCTTGGGACATAAAGATTGAAAAAAAAAATTAAAAAAAACCACCCTCAAAACTTGGTATGAAACTGCAGCAGGTTCCTTCACTAGGAGACCTAGGAAAAAAAATACAGATGTTTCCAGAAATTGGGGGGAAACATATCAAGAGTAAGAAGCCACAGGTAGAGCACAGGACTCCAGTTACTCAGTCAAGCGTGTGGGTGACCAAAGAGCAAACCAAAAAAAATCCCACAGACATTTCTAGGTGCCCAGCAGCAGACAGACGTCAACACCAGGAAGAGACAAGCCGCAACAACAGAGGCCAGGCAGGCAGCCCCAGTCCCAGAACGGCAAGGAAAAAGGATGGCAGCGATGGATTTCAGTAATTTAAGGAGGTCCAACCCAACACCCAAGTGGCTTCTCCAACTCTGCAAGTCATGGCTTCTGCATGGAATTGCACGTGGTAACTGTCCTTCCACAGGGTTCCCGACCCACCGAGGTGGCTCTGCCTGGGCTGGGCACGGCTGGATTTCCACTCTCAGGGTTATTCCAACTGAGCAGCACAAGGCCAGAAGCAACCTGACTTGACTAAAACGTTGGCCTTGCTTTGAGGGCTGGACAAGGTGACCTTCAGAGGTACCATTTTTTATCTAAATTAGTTTATGAGTCCCCAGAAATCTGAGCTGCAGCAACTATTCCCAAGGTCGATTTACCGCCACACCTTCCCAGCACGGAATTATCATCTCTTAAACACTTACATCACAGTTTTCTGAACAGGTATCTGCTCAGGGGCTCAAGCCATACCTCCCAGCTACCTTCTTCACGCTAGTTAGACTGATTCTGAAGCCAACACCAACTTTCAAGCACATAGACTCCTGTGTTGTACCAAATATTTCTCAGGCGTGTTGTACATCACCACCCAAAGGCAGAATCCTTCATGGGACACTCAGGCGTGTCTGGGGACTCCCCATTACAGCCCTGAAAAGGAACAACCTGCAAAATTGTAAAATTTACAAAGTGTGCGCTCAAAGTGAGTGTTTGTCTTCCCCCAATCCCTCAATGTTACTGTGTTAAGAATAAAACACCTCCTTCCACCACTGTCCCTAACTTCCCAGACAGACCTGAGGAAGTAACATCCAAAACCACTTTTTTCTCTCCCCAGCTCAAGCACAAGCGGCGGGTCCTTCCTCAGACCCGCGGAGTAACAGGGATGTCTGTTACTCAAGGGCATTCCAGCGTAATTATAGCACATCACAGCAGGAACAGGCTCCAGGTTTTCACATACACCTGGGTTTTTGGCTATTTTTTTGCCTGCAGTGGGACAAGATGTGTAAGGAGAAATAACAGCAAGTATAACCAAGAAAATAAAAATAAACCCAAACTTGTAGGCAGAATTCTTTCTTTGTCTTGCCTGCACAAAAATACACCCCTCTACCACCGAGTCAGGACTTCACCTTCCTCTACCAGTCCTGCCCCATCTCTGCAGCCTCACATCTCCCCCCAGGTCAGACACCTCACCAACACGGTGATGCAAAGGTTAGTTATAGGAGCATTCACTGACAGAAACGTGTGTCACAAGCGTCAGGGTCACAAAAGCACTTCCTCACACTGCAGATCTACTGCAAAAGGAAGGAGAAAAGAAAGAAAAGCTGCTGAAACAGAAGAGCTCACGAGTATGTCAGTCAAGTTCCGAGTCACCAGGACCAATTGCCAAACACAATCATACCCAAAGCCTGAACCAGGGGTTACACGCAGGGGGATTTTATTGAGACAAAGCTGAACTTTTATGACATGTTCAGAGCGGCAGGAGGAAAGAGCAAAGCAGTGCTTAAAAACTACGGACTTTTACAATAAACATACTGGAAACTGCCCTGGATGCTGCTCTTGCAATCTGCTTTCACAGAATCATTTCACTTCAGGACACCACCTCTGAGAGACCCTACAGCAACGGCACGGCTGGAAAAAAGCCACGACCCTCGCCCTGTATCCCTAACATTCTTCCTCCAGAGAAAGGAGAATCTTCTGCGCTTCCCCAGACTGAGACACCTGGACTAACCAGGGCTTGGACAGTGAGACCTTCCTACCACCCCCTTCAGGGCTCCTGCCCTGTCTCACAACTTCCTCTCCTTGTCTGCTGGCAAGCGTGATCGTTTGGCCATGGCCAAGCTGAGATGAGATTCTGGCACTGCCACGTGTGTTCCTGGGTCCTCTGCACTGGTCTGAGCCGCCAGTGGTTCTCTGAAGCTTTTTTTATTTTTTCTGGAGGGCAGAAAGAGAAGATGGAGAAAAGAAGAGCCTCTCAAGTTTCTCTCCTACTTCATTTTTCTCCTCAGTTTGCATATCTTTTTACTTCACCTCAGGCCCCTCCTCTTCTTTGATCTCCAAAAGCTCAAGAAAATTCAGACTTCTTTCAGAAAACCCACACGAAACCAACTCAACTCCTACTCACTTTAGACCTTTGCATGCTTAGAAATATTTCTGCCCTTTCAACGTAGAAATTTAAGTCAATCTCTAAAGAACCACTTGAATGGGAATAGGAGGAGTCTTGGTCAGCTTCACCTAACGGTTTTCCTAAGCGAGCTGCTCTACTAATTAGTATCTGCCACCCCCACAGCCTGCTCTGCCCGAGGCTGGACGAGACCAAGGATAAGCCTCTGCCCCAGGGAAGAGTTATTACCGTGTTTATGGATAGTCAGGCAAACGCGCAGTTGTGTTACACCTGCTACGGGCAGGGGGGTGATCTGCCCGCGCTTCCGTCATGCCTCAGATGCAGGAGACCCACAAATTGTTTAATAATGTACCAGGCCATGCGAACCAGCCCTATTTCCTCATCCTGGAACTCTCAGGGAAAGTACGATAAAGGCAGAGACCGGCAGCACAAGCAAAGCAACAGCAGGGCAGCGGCAGCCCGCTGCCTTCCACTCGCCCAGCCTGCACAGGGGGAGAAATCGAAGCGAACTCCCCAGTTTTCCCTGTGTTACCTCAGCACAAGGCACCGCTGGCACCGGAGGAGCCTCCCGGGATCCAGAGCGCAGGGGGAGAGGAGCCCTGCGGGCTTGTGCGTGTCGTGACAGACACGGCAAGCGCCCCGCGACAGGCTTTCCAGGGTTTCACCGTGTTCCCTTTCCGCGCAAAAAGCCCCTCGGGAGCCGCCGCGGCCGGAGAGCCCGCCCCGGCCTCCGCGGAAGGCCTCCGCGCTGCCCAGGGGGGCGACCGGGGAGCCCGGACGAGCCGCCCCGCGGGGCCCGGCCCGCCCCACCTCGCCTCCGGCCCGGCCCCGGGGCCGCTCGCCGCCCCCCGCCCCGGGGCGCTCCGCAGCCCGTTGCTAAGAGACACCGGCGGCCTCACCGCGCGCTCGCCGCCGAGGCGGGAGCGGGCGGCGTTCCGGCCACCTCAGCCGCCCCGAGGGCCCCGCCGCCCCGGGGGCGCGCCGCGGCGGGGGCGGCGCCGCGCTCACCTCTCGAAAAGCAGCCGCACGGCGAAGATGCCGAGCGCCAGCGGGAAGGCGGAGAGGACGTGGTCCGCCCGCGGGTACTGCAGCCCGCTGCCCGGCGGGCCCGGCTCCCCGGCCAAGTCCGCCCACGTCACGTTATGCGGCAGCCAGAACCGCTCGTTCCAGAACCAGGCCCGCAGCGCCGCCGCCGCCGCGGCCGCCGCCATCTTCCGCCGCCGCCTCCCTCTCGGCGGCCGCAGCTGAGGCGGCCACCGCAGCCGACAGCGGGGCGGCGCCGCGCGCCAGCGCCGCCCCTCCGTCCCGCCGGCGAGAGCGCGTGCGCCCACCGGGCGCGGGTGGGCGGGACTTCTCGGGGCCGTGCCCGCCGCCGCCGCGGACCGTTAACTCGGAGCAGGCGCAGTGCGGGGCCCGCGCGCTCGGCTCTCGGCGCGGCTCCGGGCGGGCTAGGGAGGGAGAAGCGGGGGTGCCCGCGCGCCCGCTCTTTCCCGCTGTCGCCTCAGTGCTCGCCGCGAGGGAACGCGGCGCGAAGACGGCGGGTCGCGCGCTGCCGCGCCCTCGGGGGGTTTTCCGCGGGCGGAGGCGGGTTGTTCCGACCGAAAAACGGTCCCCGAGACAGCCTTAACGGGGCCTGAAGCGCGCGCTGCCGGGGGGAGTCCGGCCTCTGTCCCCGCGCAGGCCCCGCCTGAGGCAGGCGCCGGGCCCAGCCGCGACGCCGCGGGGGCGGGCGCTGCTCGGCTCCGGTAGCTAAACCGTCCCCGAACGGAAGGGCCGCAGAGCGGCGAGGGGACAGCGCAGCGCCCCGCGGGAGGAGCGCGGTAAGAACCGAGGATTGGTTTTATCGGCGTTAGTGGCGATGTGGCTTGACGCGAGGGAGAGGCCCGCTGGCTGGCAAGAATGAAGGTACTCCTTCCAGCGGTTAAAACATCCCGAAGTGGCTCAGCTTGGGCTGAGGGCTCCCCGGTGACACAGCTTTTCGGTCAGGTTCTCGAAGTCTCCACGAAGGGGGTCAGCGTCAGCTTCCTTGCACACGGGAGCAATGATCCATCTCTCGTTTAATAGCTCTTCTGGCAGCTGTCCAGTCGAGAGCAAATTAAACGGCCCATTAAGCACTCAAATACTGTGATAACTCATAGATTCAAGGACAGGCCAGTTCATCAGCTGTTCACTTTTTTTTAATCAACTATTTAAAAGTAGGACTTGGGCTAATTTTCCCTCAAAGATATTCAGCCCATCTGAGCCACCACTAAGGGTCCTTGTACCTCACAGACACCTCGGATTTAGCTAGAGCTCATGATGAGGAACACTAACGCAGCTGCAGCCAGTATTGCTTTAGTGCCATGTAACTGGCGATGTGCTGTGAAAGTCGATGGTGTTTCCTAAGAAACAAGCAGTAGGCACATGCAATAAATCCAAGGCCACAGCAAATACTCCTCCCTTCCTTTTCAGATACACCTAGGACCCACGCAGAAAGATCTCTGATTCCTGAGTAACTTGAGGAAATGCATTTATTGAGGAGTAGATAAAGGTTATGGAAAGCAGCATGTGCTCGCACATCACCTGTCTTAGTTTCACAATACCTCTATCCATACAAGTCATCTTTCTTCTCCCTTCAAAAGAAATAAAAATTAGCAGTAGGTTGTAGCCCTCATGATGTGCCACTAATACCTCCCAGCCTGATACCAGGCTGCTGCTCCCTTCTCTCCATCCTTCCCTTCTGTCCATGTCACACACATGTGCTGCTCCAGGACACTGCATTTCTTCTAGGTCTTGGTCCACATCTACCCCAACCAAACCCACCTCAGGCTTAAGTGAAGGTAACTGCACTACCAGGAGCTTATGGGAAGGGGGAAAAACCCCTCAGCTGAATTCAGCTACCATGTTTGAGACCCACCTGAAGCCAAAGTGTAAAATACCTGCACGTCCTTGTTCCGAGGAGAGCACAGGCTGCCTATGTAGCTGTTAACCAGTAAAAAGTGGGCGCACAGTGTCACCTAGTGGCACCAGCAAAATCGCTGTCGGGTCTCCAGCCTCCAGTAAGAACTAGTATTTCACCCACCCTTTCCCATGGTCTTTTTAAACTGCCGCTCCTTTACAAAACGAGTACGAATCCAGTCCTCAGACTCAAAATTTTAATGTAAATGACCGAACTTTATTGAAGGTTTTGTAGTTAGCAGGACTGTTAAGAAAGCAGAATATTTTACACCTCAAGTATAGTTAAGAGCTAATTCTCACGAGAGGACAGTACAAATAAAAGCTAATATAAAAGGGCGTCCTCCTTCCACCCTTTGAGATTTCATTACTGGTAAAATAAATGAAGTCAAGTTTAAAAGCTTCAATGGCAGCAATCAGAAAGTTTCAGACGGTTTTATTCCAGAGGTTGTTGCAATGCAGCATAATTACACAGCCATAAGGAAAAGATTTATGTCAGCTTGATACAAGTAGGATTTCGAAGTTGACAAAAGGCCTTAAAAATATTGTCTGCAGTTTAAAATGGAGGATGATGAACTCCAAGTAAAAAAAAAAAAAACAAACAACAAAACACCAAAACCCCACTTCAAATGCATACGAAATGCAGAAGAAATGCCCTGCAGGCTGCTGCAAAAGGGTTGCCTTGTCCTCAAAGAGATCTGTTGGTCAGCACGGCTTCTGGTTAAGCACTAAAATACGTCTGTTCCAGCAATGGGCACATATTCCAGTTGCACAGAGGAATGTAGAGAGTGGGGAGACTTCAACTGATCAGGCAATTGTGAGAAAGAAAATGTCGCGCTCTGTTTGAGATGCTTTCGTTGTTGGATACTAAAAAAAAAATCCCAATTGTGCCCTTTACATGTATTAAAGTGCATTAAGTGACCATCTTTAAAGCAGGCCAGAAAGTCCCTTTGAAATTGGTCCCCAAGCACTGCAGGAGCATTTGTAGTGGTCAAAGTAGTGTCGTACAGAGAGCCTGTTCCACACTACCATTGTGAGGACAGTGAGATTCCGTCGATTGTTACTGAAATAGGTACAGAGCGGGTCAGACAGCAGGAGAACAGCACAGTTCTGCGCTCGTGCTGTGGACAGATTACCTGTTGAAGCCATCCCACAGCCAGGTACTTGTTTCCAGGCACCTAGATAGCTCTTTGTGGGCTTCCAGAGTATTTTCCTAGTTGAGATCATTTGTATGCAGGATTCCCTTGATGTCGATGTGCAGCGAAGCATCGCTTTTGTGGAGGACAGCTGCTTGTTAAAGCTAAAACCACCGATTTAAAAAGGCCCAGCACCTCGCAGCAAGTTTCCTAGTAAAAGGCCAATTTAGTCTTCATCGTCGTCTTCATAGTATCGATTCCTTTTGATCTGTTCTTCCACAGACAGATCTTCCATATCTTCACCCTCCCAGAAACCGACATCTTGAGATTTGCGATTCTGGTTAGGAGACGATTCCTTAGCAGTCACAACACTGGCTAAGCTAGAGTGTTTAGGAGAATCTGGTTCAGGGAATTCTTCATTGGGAATTTCCTGCTCTTCCTCATCCGTCTCTGCATTCACCTGGCCGTTTTCTACAAAGTTATGCTCTGCTGTTTTGATACCAGACAATTCCTGTTCTTCCTCTGCATTTTTCTCTTCAGCACTCTGGATGTTCCTATTCTCAACCTTCTCTTCCTTGTGCTTTCTGTCTACCATGACCTCTCTCTCTGGTTCCTCGCTTCTTTTCAACATGTCTCTCTCTGCCTTAGAAGGAGAAGAGGAATTATCTGGTTTATGGCCTTTAACAGATATTGTTCTAAACGAGGCTGCGACTGTAAAGGGGCGACTTCTTTCCTTCAGCGATGAAGATCTTCTTAACTTTTTGAGATCCAGGTCCACATCCTCCAGCACATCTGGCTTGGAAATCTCTTCTTCTGGGGGCCACTTGGGTTTGAATACTTTGATGCCCTCATCTAAGGCACTTCCTTGAATACTTTGGTCAGATGGAGGCGGCCAGGCAATCCTGAGCTTTTTTGTTTCTGCTGGTCTCTCTTCTCTCTCAGGCACAGCTGTCGCTTTTGCCTCCATACTCGCTGCCAGAACTCCTACCTTTGCAATTGGGGCATCCTCTACTCCTGGGCTTTGTGGACTTTCTGTTGCATTTACACCATGGGCAGCTTTCTCTGGGGATTCTTCACATTCACTTTTGCCTGCCCATAATTCCTTATGCTGTTTGTGTCCAAAGCCTTCATCGTAATTGCCTTTAGATTTGAAGAGCTGATTGAAGTGAGGCTTGCAGTAAATATTCCCACGCAGAGATGCATATGTCCCAAGGCTGTTTGGGAGAACACAAAGTCAAACATTAGCATTCTGTGTCTCAGCCACCCAGATGGGTCTATCTTTTAGTTACCTTACTGAAGGGATTCAATTTCAGTCTTCCAAAGGCAAGCTAACAGCTTTCAGGAGTTTGTGTGACCTCTTTTCAGCTGCCAGGAGTCCTTTACAAAGTTGGATGTTATATTTTTTCCCCCCATTTTCTTACATTAAGAGTTTAAAAATAGACCACATCCAGGGCGAAAGCCTCTGGCAGAACTAGGGGTGTACCACCACTCCTACGCTCCTCTCCAGTGCGCTGGATTAGGGTTGCCCTCAGCTCAGCTAAGCCCGAGCAGCATCTTCCTGAGCTGCTGAAGAGGAAAGCTGCACTTCCCAGACGGCGGCCAAGCGGAGCAGCCTGTTTACCTGAGCTTGCTGTTGCAATAGGAACAGCGGAAACAGCTGATGTGAAAGACCTGCTGGTTGGCAAAGAGCCTCTCCATGGGGTACACAGTCTTCTGACACCCAACACAGGTCTCCTTTATTGGCAACTGAAACTTCTACGGGAAGAAGAGAAAGTTTGTTACTGGAAAACGAATCAGCTTCAGGGTGACTTGGCTCGGGCTCATGCGCGGCTTCCAGAGCGCTCAGAAAAACAGCAGCCATTCGCTCTCTGCAGTGCTCATTACGGCAGGGTGGGTTCTGGTGGGCAGCGAGCAAGGAGCAGGCTACGGCAGGCCCACAGCATTACTGTGGCTTGACAGAGGGCCAAGACTTTGCCCCAGTGAATTCCACAGCCAAAGCATCACAAGCTGAGCAATGGTTGAGCAGAAACAATGAAAATTCTAGAACTCAGTTATAACTTTGAGCCAATTCCCCAAAAGCTGTCTAATCTATTTCTGCAATGTCTACTTTTTGTGACAGGAAAATGATGGAGAAAACATTCAGGTAGATTACAGTCAGTGTAAGACTTACCAAAATAAAACAAAAACAGTGTAGAAAAAGAGCTGAAATAACCTCAGGAAAAAAAAAAGGTAGAGGGTGGGAGGGGAAAGGAGTGGAACAGGCAGCTCAACAGACTGAAATGATCCCCTTTTGCTGAAGGCTCTCCTCTCATAAAGAGGAGGAAACAGCATCAGCACAGATGCAGGCAGCAGGAAACACTTCTGACTTCGTGTGTGTGAAATTCCAGTTCCATCACAAAAAAACTATACTCGGGTTTCAGGACACACAGCCCTCAAACTTGCTCAGGACTTAAAGTGAGCAGGACTTTGAGGTTAAACAGCTAAAATTGCTTGTGTGCTCCCTGAGAGAATTTCCTGAGAGTTTAGGGCAAGGGCAAACCAAACGCTAAGGAGCGAAGTGTCGTTGCTGTGCCGAGTACGCTGCCCATGAAAAAGGGGCACTTGATGCCATTCACTTCTTGGAACCTATTAAGGTTGGCCAATAGGGAAGACACGTTAGAGAAGAAATTAGATAACTTAGAGCTGAGAACCTCAGGCTGAACATTGAGAACAGCCACGTTAGCAGCAGGGTGCAGGAGTGCTGGGCTCCAGACCGCGGGGCTGCACAGACACACTGATACTGAGGCTTTTCTTTGACAAAGCGTTACCTGCTACACTTCCTAAAAAGCTTTAAGGAAAAATATGATGCCTGAAGAAAAACACAGGAAGGTCACAGGAAGACATAGTTACGGCAATTTATTTATAACAGCCTGGAAACAATGGTTAGGCAATGAAAGTTAGAGTATGCGGGGACAGACCGCTGAAGACAGAGCCAGCTGAAGTCACTTTGTCACAGCCGTAACGTTTGCTGCCAATTTAATTCCAGTTTAGTCCACATTTCAGTTTTTTTAAGGCACTGCTTGAATTTATAGTAGATTAAAGTTCTAATTGTGATGACAGCTTGAGCAGCAAAAGTTCAGAGTGCCTTTTGAAAAAAAATCCACCATTTCTAGGTGCTGCCAAAACTGTAAATGAATTTTGAGTCAGTAAATGAAATCTCAAAAAGAGAGTTTACCAATGCAGACAAAAATCTAATCAGGCCTGCTTGCCACAGGGAGCGAGGCAGCAACAACGCGCTTGTCTGTCAAAAAGCAGCTCGCCCTGAAAGCTCAGTTTTGCGAGATGACATGACGGTGCTGGCATGTGCTTCTGCAGTTCACGTCCCCATCTGAGGAGTGGAACTTACTTGTTAACAACGAGCCCTATGTCTGATGGAGGCGTTTTGGGGTGTGAAGAGAAAGAAATTCCTTTCCAGGCATACTACAAACAGGAGCTACAGGAGGAAGGTGAGGCCCACCAAATACAAAAAGCTTGAAATAAAGCTGAGAGTTGAGTTCACATTAGGAGAGAAGCAGAAGGCAGGAGTAGAGGTTAGGAACCAAGAACAGGAAACAGAAGCTGGAAGAGACAAATAGGAACCTTACATGAATAAACAGCATCTGGGTTTCTATCTCAGCAGTGCAGCATCTAAAGCAGTAACAAGGTAGAGGTCTAAATCGCGTCTAATAATGTAAGGAGATGGCACAGAGGACTGAGACAGACAGGTTGTGTGTGTCTCATATGCTGTAACAGACTGAGATTACAGAAAAGTTTTAGGCAGCTCTAATTTCGCCCACTGGCATTTGTACTCCAGAATGCTGGGAAGCCACATCTCACTGGTCTTGGTGAGGTCAGTACTGTTCCTCTCAAAGATGGGGAAAACAACAAAAGCACAGTTGTTTCCTCAGGAGCAAGCCAGGAAGTCTGTGGCAGCCCAGGGAACAGGCATCCTAACTCCAGACTGCACACATGATGAGAAAGAACAGTGTGATCAAAATGTTCAGCGCTGCCATTTGTGTCTAATAAGATTAGCAAATACATTCCTACCCAAGAAGTTCTCCATCTGCTTTACAGCTCCCGCTGCAGAAAATGGCACATTAAAGACTTGTTACTGGGAATGCCCAACTCAGCCCTTGTGGAGTCAGTCACCACGATGCCCTGACTGGAACGTTGCTACCAATTGCAGTTACCTTGGGAACAGCTGGAAGAGGAGGGTGGAAAGCCAAGTCCCAGCCTGCTACAGGCTCTGGAGATCAGTACCAGGACCTCAGCGCCAGTCTCTAGGAGCTGAGGAGGGCTTTACCAGGGGCACAGACAAGCCCTGACGCCATCCCCTGCTCAAACCCCTTTTCCCACACCGAGGAACTGCCGGTGTCACAGGGGCAGCTGTTGTAACAGCAGCGGGGTGACTCCCAGCAACTCCAGCTCAGTCTTTGAAGGAAAACTGGCAGTTTTGAAATGCTTTTCCATTCTGAATTAAACGCCCCTCCTGAGAACCCAACAAAGACCATTCAGATATTGATAGTTACTGCCTGAGCCTTTGCAAGCACATTGGTCACATTAAGGCTTTTCAATATTAAATGGAGAAATCAGTTGGTTTTAACCAACACCAATGTTTGAGGCTAAATAGCTGCTTTACCTTCACTGCTTTTGGCAGAGGTGCATCTGTTGGGCCAGCTGGTTTCGAACCAAAGTTTTGCTGCTTTGTGCTGACGGGTTTCTGAACTTCTGTCTCGCCCTCCAGGTTTTGTCCAACTAAGGGTACAGAGGAGGAAGAAAAGGCAATTGCAATGACTTTACAACTTTGGCAGGTGTACGCTCATGAGACCCAATGGAAATCCTGCCAGCTAAGGGCTAACACGTTTTTCCTTGAACATCTGCTATTAAACCTTTAGATCTAGATATTTAAACCTGATCATTCTACTTTTCTGATTTACTGAGTACGTGAAGGAAACTAATACCCAGGGATCCAACACAAAGCTCCCTTGTGTCAGCAAAGTGCTCAGCATGGGCTTGAATTTAGGTGTCAAGCCAAGGCAAGACAAGAACATCTATATGTGCTTTACTGAATAGGAACTTGCCTGTCTCTGGACAACACCAAAGACACGTGGTAATTATCCTGCGTTAATAAGCTCTTCAGCCTATTGGCTGATGTAGTTGCCAGAGCTATTAGTTCAAGTTCTCATGGTGAGGAAGCTACACTTAAATGTCTTCAATCAGAGCAAAGCAGAGTTACAGATGTCTTAGAATTGCCAATGAACTTGTGCACCTAAACCAAATTCTTAACAAGTTTGAGTTAGGCATGGGACAGATTTGGGGTACAAGGCAGGTTTCCATTGGGCCAAGCGTCCTGCACACAGCTGGGCAGTTAGTGCTTTACCTCAGCCACGCGCTCCGCGCTTGCTGAGGCAGAGCAGAGCTTACCATTGCCATCCTCCGGAAGACCAGAGTGGAAAGACAAGCTGTTCTCACCTACGGACACCTGCAAGAGAACATTCGACGATAAGCACTGTCTACTTGCTGCACTTTGAGTAACCATGGCCCGAGTAACACAATAGGCACTTTGCCACACAAAGCTACTTCTGGTTTTGTAAGCAGAGTCCAGCTGGCTGCCAAGACTGTCAGTCCTTCCTACAAGGTAGACATCCGCATAATTACACAGCTCCTGCAATATTCAGATCATCTGCCATAGTTTTCACATACAAACATCGTATTTTTGTTTTCCAAACACCTGCAGCTTGTCCACCTTTATCTGTCTTCAGAAATCCCCGTGGATTTCAGTGAGGTACTTCCCGGGGCTTCTTACTTAGAAACATCTTGACATCCAAAAAAAACCCCCAAAAAACCAAAGGTTTTGATATAAAGTAGTTTCAGATACTAAACACATTACAGATAAAGCGCTTGCTGTATGTTCCTTTATTAATCTTGGCACTACTGCTATTAAACCAAATAGTTGTAAGTAGCTACACTGAGAAACTAAAGTACTGTGACAAGATTAACGGCAAAGCATCACTAATTCACTTTAATGATTGAAAGGTCCATTGCAAGCAACTGAAGTTTGCAAATTAATGAGGAAGCAAGTTACATATATTAACATAGTCTGGTCTCCTGGAAAAAAGGCTGCACCACCAGTACATGGGAAGAGTCACCCATGTCCGGCTACTAAATCTTTCACAGATTCCGTGTGAAAAATGACTGAGGTTTGCAAGCTTCTTTTGTTTCCCTTTTGCCAGAGGATTCCTGTTTCTGACATTTACTACTAGTAGTTTTAATTAGGCTCCTTTCCAGCCTGCATCGCTCCCTTCCAAAGGCCAGTCCTGCCTCTCAAACAAGGTTCTATTCAGGTTCTTTATTGCACCTGGACACCTCAACGAGGAACCTCACAATTGCTGCCGAGTACAAGGAGTTTTACTCCAATCCTCCATTCAACAGCAGGATGTATCTGATTTAACGGGTGTTCTTTTAACTAACCCACCTCTGAGCCAAAAGCAGCCTGGCCCAGTTGGAGGCGAAGCTGCTGGGCTCAGTGAGGAGCAGCTGAGAGCCACCACTTGGCCCCATGCCCAAGGAAGGCTGGAAAGCTCTAAAAGCCCTCCTGGCATTAGGCTGCCACGTGTTCAGAACGGCTGCAATACACAGCACCCCAGTTATTATTCAGCCACTTCTACCCCGTCCACTGTCCCCAGTTTAATGTGCAAATGCTCAAGCGTCTTTATTATCTCTAATTCACAGAGTAATTTCAGCTCAATTTACAGCTGCAGCTCAAAACCAGGAACAATCCCAAACTGGCATTCTCAGCTACCTTAATCAAAATGTAGCCACTAAATGCAGAAGGAACATGACAAGCTGCTTTTACTTGCATCACACAAGGCTTCTCATGGGTTTATTTTTCTGTCATGGTTTCTTTTTCATTTTATTAAAAGAAAAAAAAAAAATCACCAAAACCTAGAAACAAAGCCAACATCTATCTATGAGTCATCTTTTTACAGCTCGGGAACATGAAAAAAGTTTAGGTGGCTTCGTCACAGTCATAAAAAATTCATGGTAGAGACAAAAAGCCCAGAACAAACCCCTCCACAAATCCATCAGAGGTTTCAGGCCAAGTCAGCTACTGACGCCATCAGAAAAACACCTAAGTGTGACACTGAAGGGTTCTGCCACACCATGGGCGTGTCATTACTGAGGGGACACAGAAACTCTCCAAGAAAACATTTGTCTCTAGATATTCTTCACAGCTGCTTAAAAGGCTTCCACAGAGACTTGATAGCTTACAATTCAGATGCAGTCTAAAAAATTAATTTAAAAATACTCAGGAATTCTGCAGCACGTCAATAATCCCTATCAGCCGCTCACACTCTAGTTTCTAGATGGCCTGTGGAACAAGTGTGTCAGCTGGGCTTCTGCAGCGAGTCCCACTGACCATGAACTTGTTCTCCTCCACAGCAGCGTCTTACCTTCTCCCCATCCTGACAGGAAATGGAGTCCTCAAGACTTGGTGGCATATTCTCCTTCTGCTCAGATTTGTAATTCTGGAGTTCACTTTCTCTGGCTTGAATCTCATTCTATAGGATAAAGCACTGGAAAGTTGACAGGTTCTTTTCCCCTAGGACAGCACTTGCTTTCTATTTCTCTCAAAAATCTTTTTTAAACTGTTTTCCTAGTATACACAGTGATCATTAAAGGAAGGGACATCAAAATCTATACAAACTTGGTATGTGATGCATTCAAATGAAGAAAACCCATGGGGCTGTAGAATTTCACTGGACTCGATGGAGGGAATGCCAGTATTTTTCTCAACAACTCCTTTTTTCCGCCTCCAGATTCCTGTTTAAAATCAACTCTCATTTCCCCTGCTCAATCCCCATCTTCCTTCTCCAGAAACGTCAATTTTTCATTCAAAATGACAAGTCTTTCAGAGAAGCACTGTCTAAAGCGCCGTGTAATTGAATCATCTGATATAAAAGCAGATCCTAGCCTTGCTTCAATACCAGTCAAAAACCTAATTCTGTTACTTACTGCAATTTTTGTTCTATGACAAACTGACTTGTTTAAGATTTTCACAAAAGAATCTTTCAGACTTAAAAAAACAAAATCCAGTGAAACCTTGTGTTTCTTTCATTGCCACAGGATAGACGATACTTGGAGAAGACTCGTGCCTTTCACAAGGCATCTTCTCTGCCACATGAAAGAGAAACAGCCAAACGCCGGCACCAGCATCTTACTGTTCATTGTAAATAAGCCTGTGCAGAACCGACCACATCTAATAGGTGAGTGAATGTCAGAGTTTTAACGTCCCAACGTGCTGTCTGTCGCCTCTCCTTCCTCTTCCTGCAGCACTCGAAATGCATCGAGGCGATGCTTCTCACCCTTACTCCAGCTGTAAAAGCATCTCTCGGTTTTAATCCAGGCCTAATTACACCACAATGCCCTCAAAATACTTGTTCCCAAGAGAGATTCTGGCTTTCCTTTGTAGCGCAGATGTGACACATTGGAAGGGAAGGGAAGTACGAATACCACACTACCATATCAAAAGAGCCCTGGTTTGCTTTGTCAGCAGGGAAGAGGAATATCCAGGAGTTATGGCTGCTCTTGGAACACAGAAGCTGCAAACACTGGCCTCAGGAACCCTTGTTTGCTCCATCTTATGTGCTGCCGCTGTCGATATGCCAGGCCAAAATCAGAAGAGGTTCTGCTAAATGGGACATCCCAAGAGCACCAGCCTGGACTGTCAGACTGACAGCGCTGGGGATTTGCAAACAAGGCTCTCCAGAGACACCCCTGGTAAATCTCTTGCCTTTAGGACATAATTTAGGGGATCAGGTACCACTCCGAGCCACAGACTGGCAAAGGCGCTCCAGCAAACTGTGTCCAGGGGAGAGGCAGGATGCTGAAATCAGCAGTTAGCAGTTAACCAAATTTGTGGCACTGGCTGCAATTCCTTTCCATTCATGCAGTGAAGTTTACTCAACTCTCCTCCCAGGGGAGGAGAATTAGACCCACAGTGCCTCTGAAACACAGAAGGCATTTCAGCTGGGCAGAGACTCCTGCCTCTAACAGATACACCCAGGAAACACGCACCCTTCCAAAGCTTAGAACCACCAGTTCTGGCTTCTATTGCAGTGCAAGTTTCCGAACTTAAAAAGGCCTAGCCTCGTAAAATTTATTACTCTGGTTAATAAAAGTCATACTTGAGCAATAAAAGTTCCCATCATTAAGCAAAAGTATCGGACAGTTCCACCAAATGTAATTGAGCACTTTGAACAAAAGCTGAGCTCCTTGCAGGCCCTTCAGCTGCAACACCTCACCGTGATTCGTTAATTGCTCATTTCCTAATCAAATATCTGCAAAATGGGCCCAGGTTCACTGTCTGCAAGAGTCTAATTGGATTCAGATAATGAGTGAGAGGACTTGAAGGGGGGTGAAAAGCAAAAGGGAGGAAAACTGACTGGAGATCCCACAGCTGCAGGCCAGGAGATCCAGGTTCTACGCACTGCACGACACTGAAAGTCGCTCAATCTTACTGTGCCTCAGTTTCCCCTAGCTTACAGCTAATGTTCAGTACAGAATTGGGTTTGGATTTTTTAGAAAACAAAACACCAAAACCAGCAACAAACATACAGAGAGCTATGGACATGCAGAAAGAAAAAGAACATCAGCTGTGCCTGACCTCAGTCAGGGTGCCAGCAATTAATTCCTTGGAAAACTTTCAAGGTTATTCCAGGGAGATGCAAATACTTATTTCTTCCTGCAATATGTAGCGGCCACTCTTCATTAGAAATTACTCCTATGGCCACAAAGTTATTTTCACAAGAAGATGGTGTTCTCTTCAAAAAGCCTGGTTTCCATGAGAGCTTCTTTCCAGTCTCAGGTTGGGACAAAAATTCACTGCTACACAAAGCACAGACTTACCGTGGCATTGAAGCTGCCCTGCTTGGACACAGCTGCCTGATACTTGGCCAGCCTGTCCTTTATGGAGGTTTCGGTCAAGCGAGGCATCTCCAAGCTTTTCTTGGTCTCTGCCTTGTCTGGGCTGAGTGCTGGACTCGTATCTACAGAATGCCCTGGAAAAAAAAAAACCAAACACATGAGTAAAGGGTAACTTTCAGGAACACCAGTAGACCGACAGAAAGACTTACAAATCTCGTCCCTCCACCACTCCCAGGACCACAGACATTCCAGATCAGAAGAGTACAGAAACGCTGCAATCAAAGGTTCATGCTCCAAGTAATTAATCGAGCTACTTTTAGAAGCAGCATGTTCACCAGTGCACCGAAAGGCAAAAGCCATTCCCATTGTATTGTATTATTTTATAAATTAAAGCAAACCCAAACAAACCAGAAACCATGAGGTTTACTGACCTGACTGGCTCTTCTCTCCTTGACCACCATCAATGTCCTCTGAAGAGAGGCTGTTTTCAGAAACCCTCCTACCTGCTGCCGTCTTCCTCTGGTCTCTAGGGACCTGTTAGAGACAAGACCCACCTATCAGCTGCCCGGACAAACACAGACTGTTACGTATAATCCTTTAAGATGCGCAGGTGTCACTAGCAAATCTGCTTTACTGGAATAAACAAGTCTAGCGGAGGACATCTTATTTACCAATATAAAGTTTGATCACAGAACACCTGACCCTTCGTCACCTGGAAAACACTTCCTGGAAGGGGTCAGTAGATGCCCTTTGTCTAGTTATCTTGGCTGAAAAGTCAGAGAACCACACAGGTTTTTAGGCATTTACCATGGCAAATACAAAACTCTGGTCTAGATTCCTGCATTTCATACAATTTCTTTTGAAGCTAATGGTCAAGGTCATCTCATGAAGATTTAAAAAATTTGCATTGATTGTCAGCAACACAGAAAGTGGAAAAAATACTATTGTAATATAAGTTATGTAAAGTTACTTGTTTTGATTTGGATAGCTCATGCCTTTGATACCAAATAATTCCCTAATTAGGTCTGATAAGGCTGAAGCTTAAGCAGGAGAGTGCTGGAGATGAATATTCTCCAACATCCAGGATAATCACTATCTGCTGGCCGGGGTGTTGTGCAGCACCAGCACACAGATGCTCTGGCTGCCTCAACCATGCTTGATACTCATTTGTTGAGACGAACTCCCCAGAATCTAAGGCTCAGTAAAAGAAATAGTGAAAAGAAATTTCAGCAGCTTTGATAAACACTCATGAAGTGCAGAGTTTGATTTTCTTGAGATGGGGTGTTTTCACAGCTGAAAGTCAACCTATGGAATACTAGAAGGTGACAGATCTTTCTTCCCTCCCTGGGAAGAGTTCTATCACAGAGCCAGCTGGAAATTACAACTGAGGCGAATGCAGGGAAAAAGGCAGCTTGGCAAGATGCTCCAACCACACATTCCCTCCCTCCCTCCCACCCCCCAACTTCCAACAAGTTTCTTATGTGCTGGTCACCAAACCGAAGGAAATTCCAAAGTTTTATTTTAACAGAACTGCACAGTAAGATAATCACTGTGAAAAATCCAGCTGCTTTGGCAAACAAACCAGCACCTTTACCAGGAGAGGCAAAGGCATCTGGAAAACCTCCTTCTCAGCAGCATGGGAAATATTTTCTGTGGTTTAAGGCTTTGGTAACTTTTGTTACTGGAAAAAAGCTTAACTATGACAAGTCTTTTCCTTCCAGTGAGCGTGTCGATCAGTTTGGTTTGGGAGTGTCTGACACTTGTAAGGACTTGCAGATTCCTCATTCTGTGCAAACTATCCTTAGGTGATTCTTACTCAGCCTGTGTCCACTTCGACGTCACCTTGAGCCCACAGGTCTGCAGTTCTCAGAAATCTGTGGGTCAAAGGGTCTAGCTTTGGGCTAGTGTTCAGAGAAGATGGTGACAGGCAGAATACACTCAAAGACAAGATCTTTTGAGGACACAGAAGAGAAAACTTGAAACCCCTGACTATTTTATCGCTGCCCTGGGTTTGGTGGGTTTTTTTGTTTGTTTGGGAGGGTTTTTTTATAATCTGGCACCACAGACGGTTTCTTGCACACTGCAGGTGTGACAAAACTACAAATGAAAAAAACAGTTTGCAATATAGACACACGGGAAGGTTAACTGGCAGCAAAGAGCTTTCCCCCCACAGTACCTAGCACCTTGCTATGGAATCCACTGCAGCAGAAGTTTAGTTATCAGAGACAGCCATCTCATGACCAGCTAAAACAGTCTGAGTTAATGAATACTCCGACTGTCAGCTGCATCACCCCCAGGGGCCTGCCAGCTCCTCCTCTCCTCACCTCTTTGCCACCTCAGACATCGACAGGTATCCCAATTTCACTGAAGAACTTTCCTTAAAGTAAGTTGTATAGCACAAGTAGTTGAGCTCCAGAGAATAAAATCACAAACCACCCAAGTACAAAAGCTTTACTTAGAGTTCAGAGATATTTCTGTACCAAACCCAACAGGTATAAAGTCCACGTTGCGTAGATTTTAGATCAAGGCTTTTATCTTGTGGGGAAAAGAGCTGAGTAACAGGAAAAAAAAGTTTAGCAAAGGGGAGATGAGGGACTTTCCGTTACAATCCATGGACTGACCTACTGGCAGGAATTAGGGTGATTATGGCCCATGGGAGGTACCACCTTTGGCGAGGGAATCCCCAGCTCCCAGCCTTATGCCTATGTCAGTCAGTTCCCTTCACAGTCCTGCTGGGCCACAACCCCCATGCCACAGCTTCTGCTGCTTGCAAACATGAGGTAAAATATTCCTCATGTCTGGAAAGCCCCAGAGGTTCTAAGACAAAAGAGGTGAATGCAGAGGTACCACTTAGAGAGTTCCCAGCATTTCGCCTGGGGCACAAAGAGCTGTTGGGCAAAAGACCAAATAAAAGTTATGCCTATTTCACTAGATACCGACTGTGTCAAACGTGACCCTGCACATGAGCTCGGCTGCACCGGGGAAGGTTTTGCCTCAAAGGAAAAACACAAACCAACCTGGAGAGAGTGGGTGATGGAATCAGGAAATCCAGGCTCTAATCTGGAGGCTTGCCTCAGACTTCCCCAGAAACCAGGCAGCTCGTTTTATCTTTATTCCCATGAAGTTACAGCCACATTGCTACTTGGTTTATACGGGTGTTTTGTCAGCAAAGCTCTGACAGCTCTTCTACCTTAAGTCCTAAGGAAATTGCCATCTCAGCTGAATTTGTGGTTGAACTCAATGATGTTAAAGGTCTTTTCCAACCGCAAGGATTCTCTGAAGCCTTGTTTGCACTTAAACCAGGGGGTTATCAATGGACAGAGTTCAGGAAAAGCATAAACGGAAGAGGCTGCACTTGGCCAGACTTACACCCTTGCTGTAGCGGCTTCCTCCCTCAGTGAAGAAGATCCGTGTCCCCACAGCCCCCAGCTATCTTCATTGTATGTGACTGCAGGACATCAGCCCCCCCTCCTCAGATACACCCCCAAATCAGAAATCCTACAATCGTGCTTTCTAATTAAAGACACACCCTTGCCCCATACACTTAAACTTTGTGCCTTTTCCCCTCTAAAATTAAAAAGTAACCAGATGAACTTGGAACAGGAACATAGTTGGAACTTAACCTGAAGACTTTCATACCGACTGTTCGGTATTTTCTGTGTTCAGGCAGTTTTCAACACTATTTGAATTACTAACTTGACAGAAATATCGGTTCCAGATTCAGTCAGCTCCAAAACAATTTATTCCCCAGGCTAAGATAAAGTTACTCGAAGCCCATCTGCAAAACGGTACTTTCCTGTGGAATCCCGACTGGTTAACCCTAGGGCAGCAGTTCCGAGCAGCGCTATGGGGAGATCCACCCTCCTCAGCCATCCCCGCAACGGACCTGGAGGTATGGGCAGCTCTCGCATAATGACAGGCTACCAAAACCTAAGCCGTGGAATTGCTCTACGCAGACCCAGACCTCACCTGAACACCGAGGTGCTCCTCTGCAGCCCCGCATTGTTACGTATTTAAACAGCTTTTGTACAAAATCGGCGTGTTCCACTCGCTACCCGCAGTAAAACAAAGGCAGAAGTATAGGAAACTATGAGAAAACTGGAAAATCCACCAGCATCAAGGCCTCAGGACTCGCTGCAAGTCCCTCGCATATGCAACTCATTTTCTCGTTAGGCAATTCTCCCCCGGGACACGCCGTCCGCCGGCCACAGCCGGCATCAGGTTTCATGAGCAGTTGTAGGAAAAATGCAAGCCCTCTGCATTTGCAAGTCAAAACTAGTGAAGGCAGCAGCTTGGCTGGCGATCTCTGCTGGCTTTACCCCGTGAGGATTTTTTTTTTTCCCCGATAAGAACCATTTGTTAAGATACAAAGATGAGAGAACAGCAAGGAGGAGAGGAGCGTTTCACAGGGTGCCTCTATATGTGCGTGTGACTCACATACCGATACATATAGAAAAAAAACCTCTTCACTCTGGCAGAACTTCCCTCGCAACTGCACCCGCCCGAGGTTGTTGAGATCACTTCAGTTACTTTTTCTTTTCTATTTATATAAAAATTTACACCTTTTTTTTTTTAGACAATTCATGTTTGCATAACTTATTCTAAAGGCAAGATATAAACAATCTCAATTTGCTTTAAAAAAAATCTTAATAAATCCCATACGTATTTTTCCCTCTTCAATCCACCCCTTTCACAAGCAAATTCACTTTACATCTCAAACAGCCACAACTCCCCGCACTCTGCACACATTTGTACAGCTCAATTTCAGTTATTAACGCCAGCTACGTTCTGTTTCAGTTAAAACAATGACTACAATTATTTGCAGAGTCAGTAGTTCGGAGCCACTCCCTCCAGGGACCGTTCCTGATGCCCAAGAGGCAGCAGAGCTGAGTTTCTCTGCAGATGCGAAGGGACTGATCCTTACCTTGGTTTGAGCCGCTTCGCCCTTTTCAAACATCATCTTGAGTTTGTTCAGCGGGACGTTGTACTTCTCGATCTTCCCCGAAGAGTCCGTGTTGTCGCTGGCTTCAGGCTTTTCCGCTTCTCTGGGCTCCCTCAGACAGTTTTCCATTTTGCCACTCTCCGGCGAGTGGCTTTTAAACTTTCTGCTGTCAACACCAGGACACTGCAGCTGGCCAGAGGTGTCCGGGGGAACCTGGGATGCAGCACCAGCCCCCGGGGTCTGCTCCGCGGCTGCCAAAGGAGCTGGGCTGCTCCCCGCTGCGAGCCCAGGGCTGGAGACCTTGTGCCTAACCTCGGCACAGCTGCTTCGTAGCGTTTCCTTGCGAGACTCCGCTGGATTCTCCCACTTCTTCTTCAGTACGCTCAGATTCCCCCTTTGAAAATGAGGGGGAAGATTTTCTGTGTTCTGCAAAGAGAAAGAAGTTGATTCCAGCGATACGCCTGGTGAAGCATTAAAGCACTTCCTTTCTGTGCGAAAGGAAGTTAAAGGCTCAGCACTGATCTCAGCTCTGCTTTTCCAGCCAGCTGTGAACAGTTACAACTGTGCCACATGCAGAAAGCATCCAGGGTAGGAAAGGGAGGAGGGGGAGAAGAGAAAAGTCAGGAGCTAAAGCAGGAAGTGAGCAAACAGGATGGCCTTATAAGGAAAAAGGGAGTCAAGCTCTAATGAGTTAAATGACACACAAAAGGCTTCAATCCACACGTGAAGGGAAGGGGAACCAAATCCACCCAGCCAGGGTCTCTAGACCCCGAACAAGCAAACAAAGCAGCCAGGGGAGAGGTGGTGGTGTGCAAGGGTTGCCATGTCTTCCAGCTGGTTCAGGAGACACCCATTAGCAGCCCTCAAAAAGCCCCCAAAAGCAACACATTAGCTTTCAGAAACCACTACTTTTTTGGAGTGAAGTATTTCCAGGATCAGTTAACAGCAGCGGTTAGAGATCTGTCCTCAGTATTTTACACCCCGCAGCATCAGGCTCAAGCTAAGCACTGACCACAACTGTCTTTTTGCTCCCGTTTATAAATTCCAGTTAATTTGCTGGAATTTCCCTTCTCTTTCCCTCGGCACAGTGAAAGCTCTCGGCAGGACACACACACACGAGTCACCGGCGCTGCCTTACCACTGCGAGGTGGGTGGGAACACATGGAGCAGCAGCACCCCTCGTACTCAAGTGCTCTTCAGAGCAGTTGTGCTTACAAGCAGTTACCTCTCCCCAGAGCGATGGACCAGCCCACGCCCCATTCATTCTAGTCTAGCACCAGGCGCCATTGCGGTTCTCCCCTCTCTCCCTTACCGAGACCACTACGTATCAAACTCACGGCAAGGGAACCGCTCGGCAGGGCTTACGGGAATTAAACGGGATTAGCAGCTATATTCGGATTTAAGTCTCTCACCCTATTACTCTTCTGGTCACATTTTGAACACTGCTCTGCAAATTAACTTGAATCCATCCCGACTTCAAAAAAAGATGGGTTTGCTTGCGGACTGTGTTGAAGAGAAAGTACTAAAGTTATACGGCAAATGTTGTAACAGAAGTTCTGCAGACTGTGCAGCAGGTTTCCCCAGGAACCCCTCTGGACGGAGCCCCGGAACACTTCCTAACACAAGGCGTTCTTGCCTGGGACGTGCCTGTTCCCTGATCACACAAGCAATGAAGAAAATTTAAGACCGGAGAGTGATTTTTAGAACGCTTGTTTTTTCACACCTATATCCCCAACAGAAAGAGAACATCTCGCCAAGCACCGAGGAGCTCAAGGCAGCGCAGTCTAACAAAGACTCACCTACGCATCCTGAGAACGCTGCTGGTCCTCTGGAAGCGAAATGAACCCGAGGACCTGCCATCCTGCGCTGGTGTTTCAGCCAGGGCCCCCTCGCCCCAGAACAGTAAGTGCAATGGAGTTTGTGTGAGGGAACGGGAGGCTGAGCCAGGGAGGATGGCTCCCCTCATCCAGGGGCATCTTGAACCCTGTAAGATCCCCCTACAGCCACCCACAGTACACGTTAGATTTCAGGGAGGCTGGCAGCTGCTTTCAAGCAGACGTTTAAATGGAGTTAAGAAATGCGGAGGTACCACACAACTGCCTACAGCTACGAACAAAGTGGAGGATATTCCTGTGTTGTGGTTAACTCGGTTTGCCTCTTGCTTAGGAGCGAATTGGTGATTCAACATCTAGCTTTGGGCAAGGAACTTGATTGTCTTTCACACTGCGAAAGGGTAGGGGTGAGGAGTCGAAAGCAAAGCTGCGCCTAAGCCAAGTGTTCTGCAGGACCCATGGCAGCAGCTCTGATATTCCAAAAATCAACTGTCCCACAAACACCACCCGTGGGTGACCCGCTCCAATTGCGGGTTATTGCTCATTGCCTAAGAAACAGATACTTACGCTTCTTCTTTTCTCAGCAGTGGCCTCTTCAGCTGCTTTCTGATACCTTTGAGACAGAGGAAAGAGAGAGAAAAAACAACACAAACGGTTTTTAACCCACCACTGAATGCCCTTGAAAGCAGCTGAGATGTGTTTCCCCCCCAAGGATTCTGTGCACTTCCCAGACCTATCAAATAAAACCAGAGGCTGGAAAAATAGTAGCAGATAGTACCAGAACAACGCAAAGACGCATTTTAAGTCGTTCAGTTTACAGTAATAACAGACATTCGTATTTTTCATGACCTAAGCACTCTGATTCTCAACTACAGACCGTTTACCTTGGAATAGCTGTATTGTTTCCGCCACCCAGCTGTCTGCTGTGCCCCCTCACAGGAATAACTCGGCTATTTATACAGCAGCTGCCGAACCGTTACAAATTACAGCTTGGCATACGCAGAAAATCTACATAAGTGCCAGTTGATTTTACTATGCTGGGCTGTAAACTGCACCGATTCAGCAGTTGCTTCGCGAGCAGCTGAACCGTCCCCGCAGTGGAAACAGTAATCACAGCCCTCTCAAGATAAGCCAGCCCGGATCATGAATCAAAGTCCTTTAAGAAGCTACAGAAAACCCCCGGCAATCTGCACACCACAGCAAGGAGTGTCCTGGCAAGGTGCTGGCACCTCGCTTTGGAAACGCAGATGAGTCGGCTGTGACAATGTGGCCAGAGTAGAGCTCTGCTTTTTAAAGAGAAACATCACTCCAGCGCCTGCTTGGGCAAGGGATGTTTCTATCTTCTGATCTGTGCAATTCTGCTTTTGATACAGCTGTGAACATCTTACAGGCAGTAAACGAGACACTAATATTATAATAGTCATCAGCTTTAAATAATTGCTGGTATCAAACTGATAATTAATGTGTAAGGCTCCATTCCTTCTAAGAACACAATTCTTATGTGCAGATACCTGCCCCATTACACATTTTTTCTTTGTAACGATGGATTTTTTCCTGCTGTGAACGGTGTGCTCCTCTGTAGATTTCCCCCCTTGCTGCACGAGAGAGCAGACAAATCACACCCTCTCTTATTTCTGTTCTGCGAGCTGCGTTTATTGTACACACTGAAAGGAGCGGAGCTGGCCCTCATTAATCAATGCAAACGTATTGACCTATGTCTCTGTACCATAAAGGTTCCAAAATTTGAACGAGACATGCTGAGAATGTCAGTTCATGGAAACCTTTATCAATACTGGAAGAAGCAACAAAGAGAGACACGGGGATGAAAGTCAAGCACCACAGACCTGATAATCTAAACAGGATAGGGGAGGAAAAAAAGTGTTTTCCCATACAAATACTAGGTAACGGCAATTTAGAAAAATTGAGCTCCTCACTGTGAGCGTCAGTGTTGGCAAAGCCAGTAAGCGAGGCTGTGTTTTTAGCAGGAACTGACACTGCTCCCACCGAGGGACCCAACTTGATTAAGGAACAGCAGTTTGGATTACTTCCAGTAAGCCCTTTTCAAAGGATTATCAACATTTAGCAAGATGAGCAGGTTCTGTAATCAAGCTTCAATGACTGAATAAATTACCCTAAGGAGAGCGGCCAAAGCAAGAGCTTCTCCCCAGGACCGAGGACTTACAGAGTAGGGAAAAGAGCGGTGTTTGTGTGAAGTCCAAGAGTAAAGTCTGACAGCAAACATTCCATTTCTGACAGCAGCAGAAGGTATGACCATTCCCACGGCTGTAACAACATGTCAGCAACCAGAAAAGCTTTTGCCCAGCACCAATTAAACCAGGAACTTCAGTGCCCACAGATCTGCATTAGTTTCCAGAAGCAAAGCAACCACCAGCCACGCAGCCGCTGCCCAGGTTCCAGCTGTCAGCCTACGCACAGCTCGTGTCCAGAGCCTCGTGGCACTTACTTGGAGAACCGCTCCGCGAGAGCTGACGACTTGTTCTTGTTGACTAGGGAAAGCTCCTTTGCAGTGATTCTCAAAGACTGTGAAGTCCATTGTCTTCTGTTAAACGGGGAAGGCTCCATCTTGTCACCACAAACACCTGCTCAGGAAGAAAGTTCAGCCTCAGTCAACATGAATTAGGTGAGCAAAGAAGTGGCTTCACAGGGCAATTTGATCCCAGGTCACCGTTCAGGTGCTCCCAGCATCCCAGTGCCACCAGGGATCATTCAGGAGCTTCTCCATCACCTGATTTAAAAAAAAAAAACAAAACAGATTAAAATGACAATTTCCTCTGCCTTGAGATGGTGCCCTTGATAAAAACACCAGCCACAATGCAGGGGTGTGAGATAAGCCGTGAGCCAGACCAGGAGGAAGCAGCATGCCGGGACTGCAGAGGATGCCAACGCAAAGCTCTGCCTTTCCTACCCACGGGCTCCAGGAAGCCCTAATGTGCCCTTTCTTGTTCTGGTTTCTAAACCAACTGTGCTGGCATTTATGTAAGAAGGCTCGAGTTATGAAACCTAAGAGGATGTAATTCCTGTGCAAACACTTTTCTTTCACTCTCCCGTGTTCATTCCGAAGGCAGCAGCCGTTTCGTCCGGGAGCTGAAGCCAGTTGCCTGTTCTGGAGGCAGCTGCTCACCTTGCGCTGCACTATCAGTTACCGAAGGGGATGGTTTTAACTCCCTGCCTGGCCACAAACGGGCAGAGGTTCGGGACAGCTTTCCACCACAGAAGCCAAGATTGTATCAGATTTTTTTTTTTTACATACTTAGTTTTCTTTTGTGGAGGAGGAAAGGAGGGGAGATTAATTTACAGAGTTCTCTGATAAGACAAAAATAAAGCTTGTCGGGCAACGCCTTTCCTTTTTTCCTCTTTATCCCTGGTCTCATGCCACACAATGCCTGCAGCAAGTGCAATGCTAACAGCAGGAAGGCCGATCTTCCCATATTTTCCATCAGTTTCTTTAACTGATTCCACCATTATTAGATCTCAGAACCCTGGAAGTCCGAGTACGGGTCTGCTCGACCGCTAGTCACACGTAAACGGAAGCACCTCACGACAACTCGATCTCAACAGTCAATCAAACGTAGGAAAGACATTTCTGAACTCCTCGCAGGCGCGTAATGCCACTGCTCAAAACCGACGGAGTCGGGATTCTGTAACGCCTCAGCCCAGAAGAATTCCGCCGCAGCGAACAGTCTCACTGGCCATGAGAGTTGTGCGTCTCAGCAATTTCCAGTGCTGAACAGGGAGCTCTGGGTCTGCGGAGTGCCCAGCTGGTGCCAGGCCAGAGGAACCTGGCCAGTGCTGCTCCCTGCTGCTGCCTGCAGAGAAAACAGGCAGCAGATGAGCTGCCCCAGGGACGCGCTCGGGAGGAGCCGGACTGTCTCTGACATCCCTGCGTGGAGAGGATGCCACGCCACACCAGAACGTGTCGGGGTAGGGGCTCACGTGGTGCTTTTAGATGAACAGGCTGAACTACGGTGGCAAACAAGAGAAGTTACATGATTTTTGTCATGACATTGAAACACACTGAAACTACTTTTTCATCCTTGTTCCCTTTCCAGCTTTAATGCAGCTTCCGACTCGCATCTCCCTTGAGCAGGAGTCTCTCAAGTGCATCATCCATTGCCCCTTCCCACAGCAAGAGAAGCTCAGACTGCGGCGTTACTTTCTGAAATTCACGGTTTCTTGACAACATTTGGCATCTCCAGGTTGACCTGCGAACTTCAGTCCAGCCTGGACTAAGAGGAGGATGCTCACTCTCCACCTGGCTGGTGTAAAACAGCCGCCAACCTTTGCCAGCTGCACAGATGACCCTCCAGAAAGAAAAAGGGTCTCATCGGAATGTAAGAGGAGCGCTCGATTGTCTCCCATTTTAAAAAGCACGTTGCACGTGCAAATAAATAATCATTTCTGTGATGATGGCCTGTGGTCCCTAGTGTCGATGCCCAGGAGCAAACACTGACCTTAATAAAGGCACCAAATACATCTGCAGAGATTAGAGAGAGAATTTACTCCTGAAAAACAGAATTCCGTGTCAGGGAAGAATTCTGAATCAGCCCTGTAATGCTGCAGGTTAAACTTTGTTTTCTGATTCATCCTGAGCCAGGGCAGATCGCCTGCAGCCCCCCTGTGCCGGTAAACGGCCTGTCACCGAGCAGTCACCGGTGAGCCTTCACTCCGGGCAGAGGAAACGGGTCCCGCTTCGACACGCGCCGTACTCGGAAGGACAGTTTCGGTAAAACACTGAGAAAACGAAATCTGCTTTAATTGTTCAGCAAACAAGCCCAGGTTCGATACTCGAGCACTCCACCGCAGCGCTCTGTTTGTGGATGCACTTCTCTTCTCCCCTGTCGTGGTTTTGTCCCCTGTCCCACTGTTTTCGCCATTAAAGCCGCGGGTACATTAAGGCAATCAGGCCTGTTTTGGCAAAAATCTCTTTTCCGAGGCAGTACCTGCTGCTCGGACATTCGGACGAGAAGGTAAGCAGCATATCTGGAACCTCAGTCACTAAAAAAGACAAAACCCAGAAGACTAAGATGCCCTGAAACTTGTGCTCCCACATTTTTAACACCATCCCACATTCTTAGCACTCTCCCGTACGTTTAGAGTTTCACCTTGTTCAAGCACGTCTGCGCTTTTTGGCTGCTCCTTCTGAGTAACTTATTCCAGGTCACTTCAGGAAATAGTCCTTTACCGTAGGTATTAAAATTTAAAGCCGATGCTGAGCCTTCCCCAAACTGCAGTGGAGACAGGTTGTGTGACGGGGCTCAGAGCCCGGAGGAGACGGCGAGGGGACCGGGAATGGAACCCCGCGAGGTGTTAAAGGGAGGGGAGGACCGTGCCTCAGCCCAGGCAACGCACCGAATCTACCTCCGGTATCTTCGAGGGTTTAAGAGCGGAATAAAGGTCCCGGAAAAAAACTCCCAGTTAACCCCTGCCCCCAGCGGAACGGGTGGACTCACGGCAGGTGCTTGCAGCGTCCGCAGAGACCCGGGGTCTTTGGACCTGCCCGCAGGACCCTCTGGAGCCACCTGCCCCTGCGGCACCCCATCCCGACGGTCACCTCCGCCAGGCTGTGGCGGGACGGGGCTGTCCCGCCTCCCGCACCGCGGTCACTGCCCGCCCGCCGGAGCAGGGCTCCGCTCCCCGCGCCCGCCCCAGGGGAGCCGCTGGGCCGAGCCGCCGAACTCCCGAGCTCCCGGTGCGGCGTGTCCCCGCCAGCCCAGCCCGAGCGAGCCGACAGAGCCCCGGTGCTCCAGGCGAGGCCGGGCACCGGACGGGAAGCCCGAAGGGGCGCGTTCAAGCCCGCCTCCGAGCCTGCCTCTGGGACGGTACCGGGGTCCAGGCGCCGACGCGGCCCCGCACGCCTCTCGCCCCACCACCGGCTGCCGCGGCCCAGCGCCCGGCGGGAGCCCCCGGTCCGCCACCGGCAGAGCCGCCCCCCTCCTCCGCCCCACGCACCTGCGGCTGTCAGGAGGCGGGTCCCGCGCGCACCTGTCGCGACTAAAGCGGCGACTGCACCTCTGCGCCGGCGGCGGCGCCGGGCCCCCGCGCCGGCCCCGCCCCCGGCCCCGCCCCGCCGGGGAGCACGCCCCCTCGCTCGGGGGAAGGGGGGGGGGCGTGGGGGGGGGGGTGGTCTTTCCCTGCGCATGCGCGTTGTCCTCTTCCACAGGGTACTTCCCCGGCGCAGGCGCTGCTTCCTGCGTTTTGTGAGGGCGGCGGGTGTGGGCAGCTGCTCGAGGGACTGGCACGCTGGCGGAGAACGGGGGTTTTCCGCCTTTCCCGGCCCCCCCTTCTGTGCCGCTGTCCGTGCAGGTGTGTCCTGGCATTGGTATGTATGGCCCTGAGCACCCCGGGGGTGGGTTGGGGGCCCGTCGGCTCTGCTCAGGCGTGGTGAGGCGAGGGTGGAGCGAAGGCCTCGGAGCCACGGCCTGTCATCTCGTTCAGAAAGGGCCCGTGCTCCGTCGTTCACTGAGTCTGGAAGGTGCTGGGACGTAAGAACAGGCGGTGTGCTGAGAGGAGGGAGCGCCTGTGCCAGGCATTGGGGTCTCCCTGCAGACTCCGTTTGTTTGAAAACAAGAAAAAGGGTTTTCAGCAGCCAAACTAGATAACCTGCATTCCTGAGATACTGGAACGTTTGTGTATCTGCATTAGCATGACATGAGTGCTTGCTCTCCAGCTCCTCGAGATGTTTATCTGAACGGTGTACTTTCAGGAATAGCTTTAGGTGTTTCTTTCGCTTTCGTTCAATGTTATTCTTCATAGTGTGTAAAGTACCGAATTCCTGAGCTAAAAATAAAATTCCATGTAGTTAGTGCTATGGCTCAATCTCCCCACTGCCGGTGTTAATCAGGCCAGGAGTTTACCATGGCCTTTGCTGTACTCACAGCTCACATCTACTCTGAGCTGTCCGAAATTTTCACCAGATCCCCTGACCACTGACACAGGAAGTGACTAGTTAACATTAATATGCTGCTATTACTTTTATGGCAATCTAAGCATTGATACATGAAACTTACTCATTCCAGTAAAAAGCCCAAATTACGGCCCAGAAAATGCATCCACTTTGTAAATTACCAGCTTCGTAACTTAAAGGGCACAGTGATCTGTGTCCTGGAGGAATGTCCAGGTGGAGCAGATGTGACACTGTTATTAGAGCATGTCAGATAAACTTATAGATGCTGTTATTAAACGCATGACTTGGACAGGAAATTGCATGTTTATCTAGGTTATGCGAGCAGGACATTTCAAGCTTGATTCAGTTGCCTGAGCTGAGGAATCTGGTGCCATTTCAGACACCCATGACTGCCTGAGACACCGGCACAGGGCTGGCTGCTACAGCACAGGACCACGACAGGCTCGCACCCCTCTGGACTGGCTTTTTCTGGTGGTGGGAACCCCATGGGGCATCTCAGATGACAATGCTGGCAAAGCCATTCCCGCTTTACCAATGTGCAGCCTCCCCCGTAGAAATGCTGTAGTGATTTGTTTAGACTAAGGATTTTACAGAAAATATTCTTATTTCAGTAGCCCTAACAAAGATCATCCTTCTCTGTGAATACATACTGACAGGAGAGATCATTTTAAGAGTTCCATCCATATGATGGAGTGGTTCTGTGGAAATGTTGGGAACAGAACGTACGCTGCGGTAGTGCCTGTAAGTTTAATTATCCAAGTGCCAAGGATAAAATGATGCATCTCACTACTTACGTGCATTACAGCAGCTCACAGACTGCTAATCAACATCAGTGAGGAATGATAACGTAGAAAAAAAGTCACACTGTGTATCAAAGTTAGTCTAAAGCCTCAGCCTCTGCATTTAGGCCACATGTGCAGCGTCCTTTCCCCAGCAGAGCTGGGCTGTGCTGGTTTCGGGAGTGCTCCATGTGGCAAAGGGATCTGCCTGTAGGGCAGGTCTAAACATCTAAACGAGGCCACGCTGTAATGTGTGGCACTGCACACAACAGCAAGGATGGGCCGAGAGGCAGATGAGAGCAGCAGCAAGAAGATACCACGTTGCCTTAAGTGTGTGTAAGGTGTTCAAGATTTAATTTAGAGTTAAAAACATCCCCCGGGGTCAGACCAGTGCCACCTCTAGCCCAGTAGCATGTCTCCAGTGGTGGAAACAGGAGATGCTGTTTGGGCAAGCAGTTGAGCCAGGGTCCTCGCTGCTGTCCAGTCTTCTCTTCAGCATCCTAAATGCAGTCGAGATGTTAAAGGGTGCGTCCTTGCCCTTTTAGCAACTACTTACGGACCTGTGGCTTGTGAATTTCTGTAATTCCTTTTCCATTCTCTCCATTCTTCTGTGACATCAGGTTCCAGATGTGTCCAAAAAGTCTTTCTTCTGTTTTAAACTTGTCTTGCAGTTCCCAAGTGTGCCTCCTTGTTCTGTAGCGGGGTTCCATGAATATCAAGTTGTCATTCACTTGTTTTACTACCTCAATAAGATCCTTCTCAGCTGCCTTCTCCAAACTGGAGTGTCCCAGCCTTCTTGGAGGATCTCTAGACAAGCAAACCGAGGCCTTTGGCCTCATCTCAGGATCTTTCCTGAAAGCAGCCGACGTTCAGCTGGCTTCTTCAGCTGCTGCTGCACCCTGAGACTGTTGTTTCAGAGACCTGTTGATGCCAGTGTCCCCATCTCTTTCCTGAGTTGTAGGTGACAGCTCTGAGCTCAGCATTGATTTAAAATGTGTTTTCTGGTGGTTTGGTGAGACAGTGTTGTGAACTGCAGGTATAAATGGTGACAAGCTAATAAGATGTGAACCACCTGTTCTGGGAAAATAATCTCTGGTGTAATTATTAACAGGTTTAGGGTGCCTGTTTCTTTCCTAGTGTTACTCGTAGAGCACCAGAACACAACTCTGCCAGTAGATTTATACCAGAAAGGAGAATCCAGAGAAATATTTTCTGTCTTCTCAGTCCTTCCTTTTTGATATGTTGTGTGAATGTCTCACGTTTAGCTGTGCTTCCTGAGGTATCTGCAGCCTCTGACTGAGTCTCTGATCGTTGGGGCTGCCAAACTTCCTACAGAAGTTGCCCGGCACTGGCAGGTGGGGTCAGGTGGCTGCTGAAGAAACAGCCGGTGGTATGGACAATGCTCAGACTCCCATGTGGAGTGTTTTTTTTGGTTTTGAGATCTCCACCCAACCAGTGAACTTCATGTGACCCCTCCCAACAGCACCACTGCTTTGTTTAATCACTGATTAAACTGGAATTTTACTTCCATTTCCAAACAGACTCTGTCAGTCCTTACATTCCCGTTTGTTTTTTTTAATAAAGCCAAGACAATAGAAAAATGCAGCAATTGTTTAAGTACTGTGGTATAGCTTTACTAAGGCTGCAGCACACATCTGTATTGGCTAGGACCTGGAATCTCCTAAACCGAAGTTACGGTACAAGTGTCCCAGTCAGGTCCTGGAGGCCTTTCTAAGCTCTGGTTCAGGCAAACAGTTTAGTTAAGCCCCTTTTTGTCCGCAGGTAACTTTAACCATGCGGTTGGTTACTGTGAGCTCTTTCATTCTCAGATACTCACAGTTGCTTCTTTTTCTTGAATTACAGAATTCATTCTCCCTCAGTGCTCTTGGGGGCTGGGAAAGACACTGGATCTCCCTGATGAACACAGTTGTGGGGTTTTTCCCCTTCTGTACGCATTTCAGGTTATCACAAAGGCCGCCAGCGTGGGGATGAATAGATCCCTGCAGGATGGACATTCTCTGGGGGACAGAGCCAGAGCTGCTGAATAGCTCTTGAAGAGCCTGTTCCTGGCAGCTCGTGGCTGTTCTGGGCATCAGTGGCTGGAGCGTGTATACTTGGGTTCCCATCCGAGAGGCTTCACGAAGCAGTCCTCTAACAGGTGAGTATTTCATAGCCACTAAGCGAGGGATTTGGACCTTCCTGTGCTAATTGCGCTCATTAGATGACTGGCATTATTAGAAGTTCAGGAAGCACCATCCCCACTTTACAATGGGCGAAGTGAGGAACAGGAATCTGAACTGGGTGTGGAGTAAGCCATACCAGAGCTGGGATTAAGGTCTAGGGTCCTTTTTGGCATTAGATGCTCTTAAATTCCCTTGGGAAGAAGAATGAGAGATGGAGAAAGAGGAGAGCAGAAAGGCAGGCGGCTCTGCAGTGCTCCTTTGGAGATGATTGATAACAATATTTCCCGAACAGCTAACGAGCTTTTCCTTATTTATGGTGTCAGTCTGTCTTCCTGAGCTGGTGTGCCCAGCGGACCACAGGGCTGGGGAGGGGACCTGATTAATGCCACTGCTTTCATCCATCTCTTTCCCGGAGCTTATCTGTTGTTGTGAGGGCCTTGGGAGTTAATTGCCCTTTGAAAGGCACAACTGAAGACCCGAGCGCTGAGATGCTGTCACCAGCACAGCTCCTGGCAGAGCAAAATGTCTCCTGGCAGAAGCTGATGTCTCGGATGCCTTTTGCCAAATAGGGGACTTTTGGAGTTAAACATTAACATCGCTCACAGCTCCCATCTGTTCAAGGTTCAGGAGGGAAGCCACGCTGAGTCAGCCTGGCAGCTGCATTTCCTGCTCCAGCTCTCTCCTGTGTGATTCACTTGCTCCTCCTCTGCCGGGAAGTCTTAGTCCTGGATGAAGCAATAAGAAAGTGGCAGAGAGATACGTCAGCTCTCTTGCACCTCACCACTGGAGATCAGCTCCTGATAAGCCGATACTCTGGCGTGTTTCCTGGCTGGCCTGCAAGTAATCTTGGGGGACGAAGGGAAACTCCTCGTACCAAAAGCCCCCCCTGAGCTGCAGAAGAGTTTCCTTCAGCTGTCAGCAGGGCTGTGCTCCTTCCAGGCAGCACTGGGCAACGGACTGGGAATTCATAGGGCAGCTTATTGTTGCCGTGCTGTTCCCTGCATGGGTTGCTTTTATATGGGCTCTTTAAATAAAAAGGTAAATCTTTTTAACTGTGGCAGTTTCAAGAGTGGCCTGGTAGCAGGGAAGGAGGGAAGAGCTGGTTTATTTAATGTTATTGCCACAGTATATACACTCCAGCTCTGCCAAGTCCTTGGGCGTAGCCGGAGTCTGACTCGGGAAATTGATTGTTCAGAGCTGGAGCTCTGTGCTGCCTCGTGCTAAAGCGTGTTGGAATAAGACCCAGCGATTGCTGCTCAGAGGCTGCCTGAGGCACCTATCCCACGCTGGTGGGACTTAGTTTTGCCTGGAAAGCGAATCATTTACTTCAGCATCGATGGAAGTTTGTGAAAATGCAACTGTACAATCTCTGCTGAGCTCAGAGCTAGAAGCCGAGCCAAGTGTCTTGCTGGCGTTGGATAAAACTTCGCTGTGGTTACAGGCGCTGTGGGATCATGTGATGGTGTGGCTGATCTTTCCAACATCCAGCGTTCTTGCTTTAGGCCTCTCTTGCTGCACAATAACACATTTAGAGTTCAAAGCATCGTCTCCTTGCCAGGGTCATCATTTATTGATATCAGAGTTATCGGTCAAGAGTTGTTGAGAAAACTCCTCTGTCTCTGCTTGTGTCCCTGGTCCTGCCAGGCTTCTTCCCAGCGCGCCAGCACATCCACAGAGCCTTCAGCATCCTCAGCTGAGGGATTTCTAAAGGGACAGAGCTTCTCCCTCCAACGCAAAGGCGCTCTCCTACCCAGGACAGCTGTCTGTTGAGGAAGTGCTCTGGTCCACAGTCCGGTGAGTTAAGGGGGAAATCGGGTCTAAGCTGGACTCTGAGTCCCTTTGAGATGTGTTAACAGAGAAATATATGTCCTGAAACAACTTGAAAAGAACTCAGGAGGGAGAAGAGCAGGGAAGTGTGGGGTGTGAGCTGCCACCCTCTCCCGAGGTCTCTCCTCCTGTGGAGAGCATGGCCCTGGCTCTTCTGTGACCTCTTTCTTCCTGCAGGATAACACAGGGTAAGGGCAGCAGAAAGTCAGCCGCTCTGCCGCAGGGTTGGTCCTCTGGATAGATGAAAGGAAAGTGGTTTGGTGTCCAAATGAATGTCATGGCTTTAAAGAAGAATTAAAGCCAGATGTTTCCAACAGGCCTGCTGAGACCAGCCTTTTCTGACATACTTACCAAGCCACCGCGGAGGCCCAGCCAGTGCCGACAGAGCTCCATGTTGGGAACACCCTGTAATCCCAAAGGCTCCAGCGTGGTTGCTGGAGGGCTGGCTGGAAGGACACCAGAGCTGAGGCAGAGATAGTGCTGCCAGCTCAGTATTTATTCAGTGTTTAAAAGTATCTATGCATCACTGATAATGGTGATGGTAGCAAGAGTGTAACCAGACCAAATTTAGCACCTTTGGCCAAATCACTGGGGCCTAAAGGTGGACTAGGTGTGCTAGCCTCAGCTCTGATTTCAGCGGGGGCTTGCAGGCACAAGGCAGTGGATTGTTAACGGAGTCCAGAACAGCCTCCCTGTCCCAGGTACTGGCCTTGGAGCCCTGGACAGGTTGATGTTCAGTCTGACAGGTAAAGTTTCTGCTGTTCAGGGACTTCAGAGCCAGGGAGAAAGCGTTGGATTCTTGCATCGCACATGTGGTGTTTGTATCGAGCTGGGACTGAAGCTAACGACCATTCCAGCGCGGGCAGAACAGAGGGGAGAATACTGGGAAAAGGGAAATGGAATCCTTGCCCCAGCGCAGTCAGGGAGAGCGCAGCGATCCCGCTGCGCCAGGGAGTAACCAAAACCTCAGGAGTGCTGGGCGTGTGGTTCCAGCTCACACCCAGGAGTAATTAATCTTTCTGCCAGCATAAGCTGCTCCAGGCTCCTGACTGCAATAGGTGTTGCTCTTTTGCATTTGTCAGTCTGCCTGGTGGTTATAACCTTCAACTTCTGGCCTCCTGAGGACAAATTCCTGCTGCTGTGCCCTCAGCGCTACCTCGAGGTGGAGTTTCCTCTTGCGAAATCAGCGGGTGCTGAAAATGTCCTGTTGGCTCCAAGGAGCGGGAAAGGCTTCGCTTGCTTGTTTAGACATACGTGTCCTGGTCCTCATCTTCCCCCTGCCCCGTCCTGGCTGCTGGGTGCTTGCTGCCCTAGAGCAGCAGGGAAGGTGCCCTGCAGATCCAGTCTGCCACTGGATTCTGCTGGGGAATGAATGATAAATTCAGAAGGTGCAAAAGTCAACAGAGCAGAGGGGAGCTGGCTGGCAGGAAATCCCTGTTTTTACTGGCAGCTGCTCGTATCAGATAATTCAACCTATGACAAAAAAGAAATCCCTCTGCAGTCCAATTCCATGAAGCTGGGCAAATGACTGCTGTAAAACCAGGAGCTTCCTGCCATGCCCTCGGTTTGCTCTCGTGGCAACATCTCACTGCAGCACATGCATCCATCCATTCTGCGCTGGAGCACCAGAAGGCACAACTGTTTGTGCCGTGATCCCAGACTCAGCTGTCGGGAGAAGAGCAGCGAGTGGCACCGCAGCTCCCCGGCGGTGCCGATGGGGCATTGCCGGCCTCACCCCCCTCCTGTAAGGGAGCAGGAGGTGGTGACTAACAGGAAAGAAACTTCACCATCGTGTAAACACAAAAATGTTTGTATTTGCCTTCCAGGTAGGTGTGAACGTGATCTGATGATAGCGTGTTCTGTTTGAGTTGTGTCGCTTCTGCATCGCTCCCTTAGACACAGAATTGCTGTTACAAAGCACCAGTTAATTACTAGGTAGAGACTGGGCTGGTTTCTCTATCCCATCTGCCCTTACAGCCAAAGAGGTGGCGAGTGCGTGAGGACCCTGCCCACCCTGGAAGTGTCCTCACTGCTGGCTGTGGCACTGACCTCTTCTGCTGGGCGTTTCAATTGCCCGGGGAGATCTTGGGGAGCAGGGCAGAACCAGCTGCAGAAAAAGGGTCGAATGGGAGCACTCACGATTGTTTCCACCCTGCCAAGGGCTGGTTCTGGAATCCCGAGCTGCCGTATGATATCCAGGTACTCAGCAGGTTTGAAAATGAGGCTCAGTGCTGCGATTTCCCTATTGCTTTGATGGCTCCGTTTAAAGTGATGAGCGCACTAAAAATTAACGAGCAGATTTGGAGATAAAGAGGTCTGTAAAACAGGATAATGCTTAACTGCTTCACAGGGGGCATAAGGATTAATGAGTTAATGTTTGCAAAGTGCTTTGAAGATGAAAAGCGCTAAGTCTGGTTACATCTGGTGGGGGAAGTGGATGAGAAGGAAGGAGAGGTTCTCAGTTCCATACGGTCACTACAAGGTCTTGCTAAATGTCACCGTAAATAACGCTCTGACGCTGGTTGCTCTCGTGCCAGCCCTGGTGCTCTGCGGCTGGGTAGCCCCTGGCCGAGGATGGGTTTCCCGAAGGGGTTCTGCAGGCTGTAAATAGTCACTTCTCATTTATTCTGCCCCCAGTTACTTCTTGGCTTCTACTTCGGTTTGCTTTTCTTCCATTCACGTGTGTCTCGGAGGTGCTGGTGGTGAACCTGCCAGCTGGGCCGTCAGTTTGCACTACAGCTTGTGCCTCCGTCTCTAATCTCTTCAGTGGTCCCTGATTATTCCACGGGCTCTAACTTAAACACTCCTGATTTGCTGGACCGTAATTGCAGGTAATGGTGTTAAGCGGGGTTGGGGTTCCCTTAGGGGTCAGGCGGCAGGGTGACCCATGGCAACATCCTCCTGGCAGGGACCCCGGGGGCTGGAAACTGTGGAGAACCTTCACCCAAACCCAACCCGCTGCAGAACGTGGAATGCTTATGACCACTGGAAACCCACCGACCACCCTGGGTCCCCTAAATGTACTGTGATGAGTTGTGTGGCTCTTTCCCTAAAGGGAAATCGTTTCAAAGTGGTTTTTCCTTGCAGGAACCCGCCGTGCGTCTGTGTATGCCGGTGAACTGAGGCACATGCCAGCAGGATCCTGGTGTTCAGGGTTTTCAGGTGAGATTTGGCCCTTTCTCTGTCCTCCCGACGCTCCAATCTCGGCTACGACATCTCTGCAATGTGAATATTAAATGTCTGATGCTCAGAATAAATGATTTGAGGCTCCAGCGGGCTCAACTGAGTCCTTCCCACGGGGATGAGCTGGTATTAGGGCCCAGCCTGACAAAGGCCCTGTGGTGCATTTGTGCCCTTTCTGTCTTAGTGCTGTCTGGCGGAAATCCGGCCTCCCGTGATGTTTTCCACCGGAGCCCAGGCTCCCCTCTTCTCCCCAGCATTCCCTACCTGTTCCACCCTGGGCAGTGGAATCCCTGGCAGCCTCCCCGTCCCCTTCCCTGGCTGTGGCCGTGTTCACGGGGCGTTAGGGGCTGACAGCCCCCCCGGATGCGCTGGCAGGGGGCTGGTCCTCGGGATTCTGCCCGGCCCTCGCCTCGCCTGCTCGGCTGTACCGAGCACATGGCCCCTGCGCGGCCGCGGGTGCGGCGGGGCGGCTGCGGGAGGGCCGGGCCGTGGCCTGTTCAGCAGTGACCCCTGCGGGCAGCCCGGCGGCACAACCGAAAAGAGCAAACATCGGGGAAAAAAAGCCGCCGGCGCGGTGGGCGCGAAGCCTGGGCGGGCTCCGCTGCGGGGAGAGCGGGGCCGCCGCTGGGCGGGGGGGGGCCGCCTGCCTTTTGGGGAAGAAAAAAGTATTTTGGGTTCCGTAGTTTAAAAGAAAAACGAACACCGCAGGAATTTAGATAACCCGACTCCGATCCGTTCCCCCGGCCCCCGCCGCGCTTCGGCTGTGCGGGGCCGCCCACTGCTTAACCCCCCCGCCCCGCTCCACCGCCTCGTCCCGCCGCGGGGGGCACCGGCCGCCCCCGCCCCGCCCCGCGCAGTGGTGCGGCCGCCGCGCCCCCTGGCGGAGCCGTTCGGTCCCTCCCCGCGCAGGGAAGGGGCCGGCCCGGCGCCGCCCGTGCCCCGGAAGCGCTCGGCGCGCTCCGGAAGAGGCGGCGGAGGGAGGGAGGGAGGGGGCCGGGCCCTGGCGGCAGGAGCCGGAGGCGGAGCCCGAGTGTCCTTATCGCTGGCGCTGGCGCGGCCGCCGCCGGGCAGCGGGGAGCGCGGCGCGGATCGCGGGCCCGCCGGCCTGGGCGCGGGCGGCAGGATGCTGCTGTTCGTGGAGGTGAGGCGTGGTGCGGCGGCGCCGGGCCGGGCCGGGCCGGGCCATGTGGCGGGGAGGCCGCGCACGCCGCTCCGCGCCGCCGGCCGCGCCGGGGGGAGGGGACGGGGCTGACACAGCAAATCCGGGGGCGGCGGCCGCGGGCCCGGCGGGCGGGAGTTGGTGGGGGGGGGCTCGGCGCTCTGGAAGGTTCCGCCGGTGCCGGGGCCTCCGCGTGGGGGCGGCGGGGGGCGGGGTGAAAGGCACCGCGGTGACCTTCCGGGGGAGCCGCCGCACCGCGGCCTGCCGTGAAGGTTATGCGCGGCGCGGGCCCTGGGGCGCCTGGGGCCGCCGCGCCGGCCTTGTTCGCGGCGGGCGGGACGCGTGGGGCCTCCTGAAGCAGGAGTCGGGGGGAGAGCGGCGGCAACGGAGCGGCAACGGAGCGGCACCGGCGAGGCGGGCCCGGCTCGGCGCCCCTCGGTCGCACACGGCCGCCCCGCGGGGCTGCACGCCGGAGCTCGCGGCTGGGCCTGGGCGCGCTGGGAGCGGCGGCGCGGCCCGGGCGCGGCGTCTGCGTTAAATACGCGGGGCTCGTGGGGCGGGAGGTGATTTATGGCAGCTGGGGGAGAAGGCTCGGCTGGCCCAGCGGCTCTGCCGCTCCTGAGCGTGGCGGGCCGGGGGCCGTGTCGGGGTGAGGAGCCCGGCTGCCAGCGCGGTTGGCCCGTCCCCAGACGTGGAGGTCACCCGGGGGGGGCCGGTGTGTCCCTCGCTGCGCCACAAGGCCGCTCCCCGCGGCAGGAGGGGCGGTGGGCCCGGGCCTGGGCCCGCAGCTGCTGCTCGTGCCGGTGCTTCACCTATTTCCGGCGTTTCAGGGGATTCAGTGAAGCAGTTCCAGCACTCGCTGGACAAACACGAGCAACTGTGCTGCTGCTTTAAACTTTGCATTAAGTTTTGTCAAAAAAATGTTCAAAGCAAACAGCTGCTGGGTTAATTAAGGAATAACTGAAGGAAGCCGGTCGATTGCTAGTGGTGTATTTGGTTCAAGTGTGGTGGTGGTCTTCTACATGAATACCAACGTGTTAACCTCTAAATAAAAAGGTCCGAGAAACACCTTTTCTTTCTTAAACTAATTGCTTCAGTTCTGAACGGAATGTTACTTGCACCAAGAGGAAAAAAAGACGTCACGAACACAGACTGACAAGTCTTAAGAATTTGATTTTACAGTATTTAACTCGAAGAGGAACTGTTGAAGCTCATCAGAGCTGCAGCCAGGAGCTGCGAGCAGCCAGCTGAGCGTGGCAGAGAGGAGCTGGGCCTGCGGGACGAAGGGGGCCCTCTGGGCAGCGGGTGTGCGAGGCCGGTTCTGGAAGACAGGTGTAGAGTGGTTGTTTTGTGAATGAAGCTCAGGCTGCTCAAAGGGAGCTGAAGCGGTCAAGGAGCCTGGGAAGCTGGGCAGCCCGTGTCTGGGTGTTTAGAGAAGCCTTTCAAAGCACAAACTTGACATTGGTTGCTTTTGTTCCCTTCTGTCTCTTCCTCTGATAGTGTTGTGAGTTAATTTCCGTGATCTTCATTCAGGGAGCATCAATAATAGATAATTTTGAGTTCTTGAGGGCAAGCCATACTTTCTGAAGGTGCCTTTTTCATTGCCAGGACAGGGAAGTTGAGCTCTTGACCAGGCGTTCCGAAACGCTGTAGTTGGGGCACTTAGAAGCTGACAGCTGCTTTTATCTCAGGTTCTTTGGGGCTGACTGAAAAATAAGAGACGGAACGGGATGGTGTTAGAAGTCCTGAAGCTTTTGGGGGGATGAGCTGACTTGCTTTAGCTGTCAGCGTTATATTTTAACTGAACTGGAGTGCGCACGTGGTGATTGTGAGCTGACTCCTCCGCAGTGTGCATGATGAGTTCTATTTCCCTTTAATATCTTTTAGCTCAAAAAAACTTGCAGTGAGGGAACGCCGTGAGGCTCCTGCTGTTCTCAGGCCCTAGTGTTTGGGGTAGGTCTTGCTTTTCTCTTGCAACCAGGGTCAGTGCGTTGTTAACAATCAATTATTAAGGTGCATCAAAAATATTATTAAATGCTTCGTGACAGATGTAATTGCTCCTGGCTGGCCGTGCCTGCTTCGGCTTTCGGTCCATTGGGTACGTGTTCCTCATGCAGTATATTAGTAATTCATGGGGAAAACTGCAGTCTGCACATTTCAGGTGGGTGAAACGCTGCCCTGATTGTGCCAGCGATGTTTCCGAGCCGGAGCGTGTGAAGCCCTGAGCGTTGCTGGTCCTCTCCTCTAGCAGGTGAGGCTCCCTGCTCCCCTTGAGGTGACAGCACCCAGCTTGTCCCTGGTCACACAGAAGTGATGGGCACAGGCCAGGGCGCTGCCACCTTCCCACAGCACAACTGAGCGTTTGCTTTACCGAGGGGTGAAGCAGACCCCCCTCGTGCTGACTGACAAAAAGAACAGGCTGCGTTCTCTGGAAATAACTCTCGTGGGACCACTAAAGTTAATGGGCTTTTTGAGAATCTCCCAGGACGCCCAGAGCACTGGCCTGTTGTGGTGCCCCCTGTCCTGCACTCAGCCCCCCAGGAGCGCTGCGTGGGGCTTTTGATTTGGCACCAGCTTTCTCTCTTTTTCGGTTTGCTTCGCAGCCCGAGTGAGCTTTGAGAAGGTGACAGGTAACCGCTGGCACGTGTCCGAGGCCGCTGCAGAGGCCTGGTTCCCTACCTGACACGTCCCCTGGCCAGCACGAGGGTTCTCTTGGCCAACCTCCCATCGGTTTGCTGACCTTCGGGTTTTTTCCTCTCTGCTTACATTTCCACTTCTGGAAAATGGTTAGAGTCTTACCTCGCAGGTTTTATTAAATTCTCTTCTAGATTTTTCCCTTGGATTCCTTTCTAGAGTTAGTCTGCTCTGGGAAATCTGTCACAAGCTCAGTGTTAAGATTTTTGGTTGCAGGATAATTTAACTGCCGTTAAAATGCTTTAAAAGAAACGGAGCACTTTGATTTTTATGGGTTTAATTGAACTTGCTAAATGTAATTTAGACTGTGACAATACGAAAAACATTCTTTGCCATCCTGTCAGAATGAGATAGATGCTTCGATAGTCAGTTTTGAGGAGAATCTTTGATCCGTGTTTGCCAAAAGTAACGTAAAGCAGAGGGCAGCTCTGCTGGGGAAGGCAGCTTTGTCAGCTCGCGGTACCAGCGAGTGTTCCTAACCTTTGTAACTCTGTAAAGCTTTAACCGCATCATGAAAGTTCCCGATAGCAGCTGGGAGGGGTGTTCTGCAGCCAATCGCACGGGCTCTGTGTTTGTCGGCCTCAGTTAAATAAGCAGGAATTGATGTTTTGGCTTCCCCTTCAGCGAGCCGCTGGCCAGGATGAGAGGTGCCGCCCCTGCAGCACAGCACACGCGATTGTCAAAAAGCTTATGGAAATTAGGGACTTTTTTTCCTCTCGGAGTCTTGCTGCTAAGCTGCATGACATCAGGGCTGGTTCTCACAGAATTGCGTTACGTGTCATTAAGTGTTGCCTGAACAAAGGCAGGAGCCCACACGCTGTGTCAGGTGCGTTTTTCCATGTATTAATAGATCCATTCATCATTTTATCAGCCTTAATCTGTTTAGTTCTTGGCACTTGTCTTGGACCGGTAATTTCTGAACTTCCCTCTTACCACGTGTGACTTTCTGTGTTTGCTAAAGGGAGTAACATCATCTGCTGTGCTCAGCGTTGCTTTTTCCTGCTGATCGCCTCCAGAAGGGTACACATCTCCCTCAGGCGCTTCAGTTTCACTTTATCACCCTTATTCCTTAAAATGACTTTCAGCTGAGCTACACGCTAACCAAAACGACGTCAGGGAGTGAGGTATTGCTCATTTCTATAGAATGATGAATCATCTCTTGTCTTTCTTGCATTGATACAGAATTCAGGGGAACAGGAGCCGCTGGGTCTTGCTCCTCGAGCCATGCCCGTGCTGCCAGGTTCGCTGCCTCACAGGAGGCACCTCCGTTGGGCCGAGTTAAGTTTTGGACTTGCTGAGCTACATCAACAGTGAGAGTATGTGGGTGGAACAGGTTAGTGGGTTTTTCCTCCAAGGTTGTTTTGTTGGAGAACGACAGCTCTGAGAACTGAGAAGGGAAATGGACATGTGTCCTTTGACACGGAGCCGTTTCTAGTTCTTCTTTCTGTTTCCAACGATGTTCTTCTGCTAAGATTAACGGAAGGGGGGAAACTCCGATGCTGTGTGGATTAAATCAGTTGGGGGGGGGGGATTTTGAATCCCAAAGAGGGCCTTGCTAAAACGGTGGTCTTTGTTGTGCCTTCTCCCATGGTTGTCTCTAACCTCTCTGGTGTTTGGAGGTTTTTTGTTACTGAATTTGGGCTTGTCCTTGCCGCAAATAGATTTGGAACTAGGTGTGACCTTGGCAGAGGAATTATCTGTAAAGCTCTTGCAACTGCTTCCTTATCCTTCTGCTTCATGTGTGAAGCCTGGTAGTCAGCCACCCCTTAACGTCAGAATCCAGGAGACTGGTCTCCAAAATTGCAGACTTCCTGATTTGTGAATTTACGAGACAGGAGCTGGCGGTAATGGCTCTCCCCTTCTCGATTCCAGCAAGTGGCGGGAGCACAGTGGGCTGTCAGTGGGTTCAGTGTCTGAAGGAACCTGTTTGGGGGAAACGGTGTCAGTTGCTATAGGATGTTGGGAGTTCTTGGGAAGAGAATTTTTGCAAAAGCATCGTTTTCTTCTCTGTGTGGAAGGAGTTAGTTACCGTGGCGGAGCAGAAGCCATTGCAATGCGTCTCCTCTGTGCTGTTGCTGGGTTATTGGACTCCTTACCCTGCTGAGCTGCTGAGCAGCTCTGGGAAAGGGATCTTGGAGGGCACCATCTTCCACAGCAGAAATAAGTGTTGATCGATGTTAGGTTGGAATCTAGCAGTTCTCTCGTCATTGTTTGCCCTCTTACTCTAATTATGGACCCTGTTGCCCACTCTCACAGGGAGACTATCCTGTTTCCCCCTCCCAGCAGGCCGTGGTGGTTGTACGTTTGTCCTGGCACTTCAAAAACTTTAATCTCTTGGGTTACATTTTAAGGAAATGGGTGTGTAGGGATGTGTGTAAGGTGTAGGTAAACTCATGGGGAGGTCGGGTGGCACCAGGTAGGTTCAGGAGGCATCCTGGCGTACCGTAGGTGGTGCTCGGTTAGCACAGATGTCACTAATCCAGCAAGTCAGTAGTTTCTTCTCCTTGAAATATGTTTTTTTACCTTCCTTTCTAGGAAGGGGTCTGGAGGAGGGAAAATTTCCCTTTCTGGTGAAAGGGGCCTGGAGCATTATGACAGTCAAGTCTTTAAAAGCTTATGAGTTCCCAGAGTCCTTGCCGACTAGCCGCTCCCTCCGCTGATGTTGTCGGATGTCAGTAAAGAGAGGTTGAAGGCAACACTTCTCATGGAGGTAGAAGTGAAGTACTTGGAAAACACCAAGGACTTTCCTCTTTTAATTAATCAAAAATCATGTAGGGGCTTAATAGCTGGTTAGAGATTGAGATGTGGAACCCTAGAGAAACCGCTAAATTCACCTCTATTGCCTGGCTTGACTTCACAGCATCATTGGATTATTTTTCCTAATAAACATGTTCTGGTCTCTTCAGCAGGTAACATCGAAAGGTGCTGGCTTAAACCCTAACGCAAAGGTGTGGCAAGAAGTACCCCAGGGGAGTGGCGAGGCTGTGCCACCCACAAATGGCGCAGAGCACTCGTGGCAAGAAACGGCGGCTGCACAAGGGACTCATACCGAGGGTGAGATGTTGGGGCCCATGTTTCAACACCAGCCGTGATACGTCCCATGCTCGGTAGCGCTGAGCTTCTCTGCAAGAGTTCAGCAGTGAGGAGCAACCTCTTGCTCTTGTCCTCAAGGTTGTAGTGCTGATGTTCCAACAAGTATGAAATGAACATGAGGAAGCAGTGACGGTTCACAGAGATTCTAGGTCTTGCCAGTGAGCTTTGGTTTAGGGATTCGAGGCGGTGCCCAGAGCTGTGCTGGGACAGAGCGCTTCAGCAGGCGGCAGGATCTGAGGGGCCCGGTGATGACTGAGTAACGCGCTAAGAGGGAAACGGTGCTAAATGTATAGCAATGGATTCATGTTGCCCGTTGCTGCGCTTTAGTGTTTGCTTGACCCTGTGAACAGGAAGATAAGGTCTGAGGGCCACCTGCAGTCCTGGTAGGCCACCGAGGTGCTGCTGAGAACGGTTGGTCGCCTTTGTGCTGGAGTAGAGGCTGCAACTCCCATGGGGTTTTATAACACTTGCTAGATGCTCCCAAGTCCTTTATGTGAATAAGAACCCTGTAATGCACTGAGGTGATGGAGGCTCTTTTAGTGCTTTGGTTTTAGGGGCCTTGTTCAAATATTTTCACGTTCAGGTGGAAAGCCTCTTTTTTAGGTCCTTTGGCATTTTTGGCGATCTTCATAATGTCATGATCCCCATTATTTACTTATCCCCAAGACCCTGGTGCAAACCAGAAGATCTTTCTGAAGTTGGAGAGACAGAAAGTTCTGTCCAATACAAAGTAGATGCTGGAAGTCTAAGAAATAAAGACCATGTCTAGACATGTTCAGATACAGCATTTTCGAGTATTTGTTTTAATGTTGGTAGCCAAAATTTCTCAAATGGGAAATACCATGAAGCTGGCAGGGGGTTTTCTGCTGACGACGTGTTCTTTTCCCAGGTAACCTAGAGATTGCAGAGGATAGCTGCAAGCAGTATGAAGTGATGTATTCCCCGTCTTGTGAAGCCACAAGAAATGGCACAGGAGTTGATGAAGCGTCTGCAAATGGAATTGTCCTGGCAACTGAAGATCTTGGATACCAAATCTATGAAGTGTCTGGTGAGTATTCGAGGTAGAACGCTGCTGTCGGGATCTGTCATCCTCTGAAGCCTGCTGCAGTTAGGATGTGGCTGAGCAGTCAAGAAGATTGAAACCAGCCACAGCACTCGGCTAAGGAAGTGAACCCATGGGATCTACCTAAGTCTTGTTGAGAATGTGTAGCCTGCTGGTCTTTGAGCGTGTCTCGGGTGACCTTTTCCTCTCGGTCTTACTCAGGAGGTTTCATTCTTCTAATGTACAATGAAGTGTGTTCTTGCATTGTGTCCTTGCCGTGAACTGAGACCTGACGGTGAATGTCGTCACTTTTAGGTGAAGGCAGCTCTGCCGTGTCTACAGAAGACATCAGAGAATGTTTGAAAAAACAGCTTGAATTCTGCTTCTCACGGTACAGTGCAGTTAATTCCACTTCGAATAAACCCTAGAATCTATGCCAAATTTTTCCCTTTTTTGGCTTGATACGTGCTGTCACCTTCATAAAAACAGTCACTGTGAGTGAGAGTCGGTTGTGATATGAAACAAGTTTTGTTACGATGCTGTAGAAACTCCGTGGTACCTTTTGGCGGCTTCAGTGGTCCATGAATCCTGGTCCTTCCATGAGGATCGAGTATGAGTTGTAAGCTGTTGAGATAATTTTGCTGGGTGTTACCAGGAGAGGTCTCTTTGGCATGACCCTTTTTGCAGACCCACCTGCAGAGCACTGTAACTGTCATTCAGGGTTTTTTATTATCTTGTCCTGCTTTGTGTTGCTCTGCTGGGATTTTTCCCAGGAGGGATAATCTAAGTACACTTAGGCTAGTGCTGGCTTTGAAGGGTGCTGGTGAATATTGAAGCCTGCAGTTACCCGTTGTTTGGAGGCTTCTGTATGTAAAGTTGAGGATTTTAATATGCTGGTGAACTTCTGTCTTTCCAGTGAGAATCTTTCGAAGGATCTGTACCTGATGTCTCAGATGGATAGCGATCAGTTTGTTCCCATATGGACAATTGCCAACATGGAAGGTATCAAGAAGCTGACAACTGATATGGACCTTATTCTTGAAGTTTTGAGATGTAAGTCTGGCTGTTTGGGGTCTGTATTGGTAGAACAAAGAATCTTTCCTTGCTGTAGAGAAATGTGTGGTCTCTGAGCTGGTGATGGCTCAGAGCGATGGTAGATGGTGACGGGAGCCTCGTTCTGCAGAGATGTTTGAATAAGTGGCTGTTCCAGAGTCCCGAATTCTGTTGTGCTTTGTAATAACGTGCCTAAACCTGCCCCAGAAAGAGGCTGCTTGAGATACCGCCAGCAGCAAAGGTCTGATTCTGGGAGTAAACCAGAATTCCGGATTTCAAGAAACCTGTTTTCCAAAGCAGCCCATCACGGTTCTTGGTTCCAAGTTGGATGCTGGAGTCTGAGATGTTTTGTGGAGCACGATATCCAACATTAAGGCGACACTTGTGTTTTAATTGTAGCTTCGCCTATGGTACAAGTGGACGAGAGAGGGGAGAAAGTCAGACCAAACCACAAACGATGTATTATCATTCTCCGTGAGATCCCCGAAACAACACCTGTAGAGGTAAATAAATAGAAAAGGAAGAAAGAAAGAAAAGCCTGTTGGTGTTTTTGGAAGGTGTTCTCGGAAGGTGTTTTCAACAGTGCTTCAAACAGCAGCAGGAAATTTTGCTTAAAAGGTCAACTAGTATTTAATTAAATTAATTTGGTTAAACACCGGTATTTTTTGTTTAAACCATGTAAGTAATTTTTTCTGCCTGGATGTATTGTCAGAAAAGCCAAAGCAGAAATCCGTGGTCATTGTTCGGCCTTTCCGTTACTTGCTGATGTATTAAAATGCTCTTAAGGAAACTTTTTTCCACCAAAATGGAGCGAGCTAGGCTTTTCTGGGAGGAATCTCATTTGAGAGCCAAAAATAAAACCAGTCCAGGGCATAGCCTGGAATTCAGGCTGAATTTTTGTCACAGCGGTAACTTTACTTGAAGTCAGACGGTTGTTTTGGCAGCAAGAAACGTTACTAAACATTCCTCATTCATTGTGACCCAGTGTGAGCTGAGCTCATTATGTTCAGAGAAGGGAGGATAATAAAATTCCTACTGATATTTGGCGAACAGAATGATTTAGTTCTTTGTTAAAGTTGTAATGCAGGGTGTTTGTCTACTGGCATTTTTAATTAGTTCCTTTAATGCAAACGCTGAACGGCCGCTTTGCCCTCTCTAAAATCTGATTATCGCAAAGCTGTCAGCTTGCCTTGATTTAGAAATATTTCTTGGAATCGTTCCTGTCTGGATGACTCTTGCAATCTAAAGCTTCTTTCATAGAAGTACCACCAGTTCTGCACTGATCTTCATTTTCTTGCGGCTTTTTCTTCAGGGAGCTCAGTAGGCTGGAGGAGTGTTCTTGGGTTGAGAAACGGGGAGAGGGTAGTTTGGTGTCTGGCCGAGCTGTGGAGGGAATACAAACATCCCTGGTGAAGGGAGAGCTGCTGCTGAGGAGCTGGAGCGTAAACGTGTAGTGTTGAGTTTACGGCTTGGAGCTCGGTGCCCTTAACTGCCTGGCTTCTTCTCTCCCCCAGGAGGTTAAGGCTCTGTTTAAAAACGAGAACTGCCCCAAAGTGATAAGCTGTGAGTTTGCTCACAACAACAACTGGTACGTTACATTCCAGTCAGATACAGACGCGCAACAGGTAAGGCTGCCTTCCGCTCCTAATGACCTCTCAGTTCTGTATGAAACGGGAATCGCACGCGTGCTTCCTGCAGCCAAAAGAAATGTTTATTTACTGATCCCCTTCTGTTACTTCAAGAGGCTATTGGCAAATTCTAGTTATTAGAGAGACAAGCTGAGGGATTGTGGGCTTACAGTTCCCTTGTCTGCCTCTTGCCTCAGTGCTCTCTGGCCACGACGGACGTCTCGTGTCCGAACTGGAAGTGTTGATGAACGTGGCTGGGCTAAGAGGGAAGCACCTTGTTACACGCTCACCTTAAATCATGTAATATGCTTTAGGAAGTACCATTTTATCAAGATCTCCTAATGTTAATGTTTGTATCTGCAGGCGTTTAAATACTTAAGGGAAGAAGTGAAAACCTTTCAGGGCAAGCCAGTAATGGTAAGGCCGCCTCACGGGAGCTTCTGTTTGGATTGAGTTACATATTGCCTCTGTTTGAATGATAGTGTGCATTTATGGGGGGCGGAGCTTGCACCAGCAGCAGGGTGGTTCATGGCACTTGCTCTGTAGGCAGTTAACTTGAACGAGGTCATGGGTAGCTTTGAGAACTTAACTGCTCAGTGGCTGCTGGTTATCCGCAGCGCTCCCTCCCCTGAGGTGTGAAATACATTTCTGTTCCCTTCGCCACTTCCCCAGAATCTGGGTCTGCAGATCTCTGGGTAAGGCAGCATGTCCCTTCCCTTCAGCACGCTGTTGGAACGTGATCGGCATTGATCTTATCAGAGCTCTTACTTGTCAGCAGGAATGAACCTACTTGCCCTTCACGCCCCTTCTGTTACCTTTCAGTAGGCAAGAAGGATTTCACGTTCTGCTTCTCCTTTTCTTCCAACTAATACGTGTGATGTGATTTGCTCTTCGCAGGCAAGGATAAAAGCCATCAACACCTTTTTCGCTAAGAATGGTTACCGGGTGGTGGATTCCAGTGTCTATACGCAGCCGGTTCAAACCCAAGCACAGTTTGCCTCCCCGCTCTTCATGCAGCCTGTATATAGCCCCCAGCAGTACTCGATTTACAGCATCGTGCCTCAGACGTGGTCTCCAAATCCTGCACCTTACTTTGAAACACCACTGGTGAGTAACAGCTGGCGAGGGGTAGGGGGGTAGCCCAGCACATCAGGAATAGGTGGTTAACAAACCAGTAGGGTTAGTGGGCTTTCCAGCTGTAGAACACCCCGGGTTTCTAGTCAGACCCCTCTGTTTTATCACACTTTGTGTTATGTCACGGACCCAATAAAGAGAGGCTACCTATCTCACCACTGGCTGCCATTTATTTCAAGAAATTATGGTGTGAAATGCCATTATCCAGTAGCTGGTGTTACTGGAAGAGCTTTGTAGCCTTTCCAGGAACAGGAGGGCTCTGGTGCTAAAGCAGAAGTGCAGACTGTTAACCTGGTGGGGGTTTCCCTTCAGGAGTGAGTTGACCATGTACTGGATCCGGTAGCCTGGGACGAAAGTGCAGACTAGATGAATAACTGCTGAAGCTGATCTTACAAAACTGCAAACGTGTCTGTTTCTCGTTCAGCCACTGAGACTGTTCTGTCTGTTGCAGGCCCCCTTTCCTAACGGTGGATTTGTGAATGGCTTTAATACACCAGGATCATATAAAACAAATGCTGCTTCTTTGAGTATAGGTCGCCCATTCCATAGAAATCGGTAAGATAGCTCTGTCTGTTGTTCGCTCTCTGAGAACCTTCGCTGTGGAGATGCTGAAGTGTTCCTTGCAGTTGTGGAACGCAGTGCCTTCAGACGGGACTGGGCTACTTACTTGGTTTATCAAATATGTATGACCTTTTCCATCCTGATTTATAACACATAATCAAGGTGGCAGCTTAAGATCCTAAAATAATGGATGTGTGCTGGAGAGAGCAAAGGTAACTCCTTTAAAAGCCTCGGAGGAATTTCTGCAGACAAATAAATAGCTTCCTTTTAAGGTAATACTTGTAATTACGTTTGCTATGTGCAGACGATAAACTCCTGCAGCACAGACACCCGCCTTCGCTCTTGCACTTAGTCTTGCAGAGAGCCGTTCAGCTCCTGCCTGCCCTGGCTGCTGTATGCTAAAACTGCTGAGTGCCGAGTCTGTTACTACCATTTATTTGCTTTATCCCCATCTTTCCTGATAACTGTAGGGACTCGGCTCAGATACAAACACTGGGGAGGAGGAAGCAGCTCTCTGTCTGCTGGAACAGTGCTCTGTAAATACAGCGGAGCCCTCGTCTGTTTGCGTGGGTGGAAATTGTTTTATTTGCAAGCTCTTTTGCTGGATTCAGCACGTGGGCTGGTAGCATGGGAATTGTTTTTTACATTGTTTGAGAAATCGGTTGACAACTGCCACTACCAGAAGTGGTTTTGTGATGCAGTGAAGGTTTGTGGCTGTTGGCAGAAGGTGAACTCCAGAATCTGCTCTGGGGTGACTCAGCAGAGTCTTAGCACAGGCTGTGGAACCGGTCGTGTGACTCTGCTGGGGGCAGCTGGTTCGGTTGCAGCTGCTCAGCTCCCAACTACGATCTGTTTGTAAAGTTTTTTTCACCTTAAATTGTGCCTAACCTTAAAGCCAGTAAAACTCTCACAGATGTGGATCCTCTCAGAACTAGGGTTGCTGAAACTGTGCAGGAATTGTACGTACCCAAATCTGAACATCTTGAAAAGCTCACACGGTCACTGCTGCCTTGTAGGTCACGTCTGTACAATCGTTATGCTTTCCGAACTCTCCTGGTTAAGACTTTCGTTTGTAAATTGCCAGTCGCTGTGAAGGTACAGCTTTAGGGTCAAGCGCGTGCAGGTTCTGCTGGTCTGTCTTTGCTGTCTTATCTTTCCTGCCAATCCTGCTCAGCCATTGTGCCAGGACAGAGCTCAGGTTTTGTGGTAATAAATCTTTGCATTCTGGCAGCAGACGTTAGTTACGCCTCAGCAGGACTCTGGAGGCGACAGCGAGGCCCAGCCTCGGAGGTTTGGCCCAGTGATGATCAAGTATCGCGCTAAGAGAGAACAGGTCCAACAGTCGACTGTCTGGGCAGCCTGCACTTCATGCCTTTCCTCCTCCTTCCTCTCTCACATCATCTCTCCTCCTCTTTGCTTTTTTCCCTTCCTTATCTTTCCTTGTCTCTTCTGCTTCGCCCTTCTGCCCAGACAAGATTGTGGCCTTCTCAGTGACGGGTAAGATTATGAGATCTGAGGGCTGAGTAATGACTTGAGAATCTTCCATTTTAAGAACGAATTGAACAAAATGGAAGAATTTAGTTAATTTACCTCCTCCTCCTCCTCCCTAAGGTCTTTGCTGATGGAAAACTTAACCTTACTGGGGCCTTAAAACTGGTTCTTAATGCTTCCTGAGCTGTGAGGTATGAATTAACCTGTTCAGTGTGTCTTCTCTTGAGCTGCAGGAGAGCTTGTGCAGAGAGGTTCGTCCAGCCGCTGCTTTAGGGGTTCTGTCCTGGCTCATTAAACTTGGTTTGTTTTGTCATACTGGCAGTTAATGGTTAAGTCTGGGATTTTTCTCTGTAGCCAAACATTTGTTTAAGCCTGGCATATTTACTTTGCCCTGATTTGTTGCAACATCCTTGTGGGAAAGGAGGATCGAGTCCTTGTAACAGAGAATCCTCAGTGCTGATATTGGTTAAACTGGTATTTGTCTGTCCAGCCATCCAAAAGGTAACTTAAACTGTCTTTGGTAAAGCAGATTAATTTGACCACTCAAAATTGGCCTGTTAAAGGGGATTTTTGTTCGACTTTCTGGTTACAAATGTAATGCTACAAAACTCCCAGCTGTTAATTACCAGGCTGTGGCAAAGTGTGTCGGGTCGTGATGGAGTTGGTTTTTAAAACACCGCAGGACAGCGGAGGAACCTGCTGCTGCTCCAGCCACGTCCCTTGCTGCTGGTCTCACTTAGTGCTAACAAATGATAATTCGTCATTCGTTGAGTTCTTCTATTTTGCTTTCTTTTCCTCCCAACTTAAATTCTCTGGCCGAGTGGGAGGGAACAAGTTTATTGGTGGAATCTGGAAGGAAACGACAGTCTGGGGTCTGTGGCATCCACAGCATGCCTTTCCATATTTGCTTAGCTTAGAGAAACCAAAAGCTGCGTGATTTACGGTCTGTTGAAAGGACAGACCCTTTTTCAGGCTGATGGCTCTTGAAGGGATCGTGTAGTCGAGTTAACTTTTCCTGGACGGGAGGCTGGCGGTGGGAGAACGTCTGACTGTGTGGAATGTTATCATGAAATTGTTTAAAAACAACAAGAAGGCAAAATCCTCCTTCTGTCCTGAAATGATGAGGTGTGCAGGGCTGGCCAGAGGAGGAACACAGAGGCGAAGGTCCTTGTCTGGCTTGTGAAGCTGGCTGGTGCTGTGCAGGAAAGACAGCGGGGTGCAGCAGGGGAAAATAGTCCCAATGCTGCTGCAGAAAACTGCTCCATGTTACGGTGGGTCAGAGCTTCTCTGGGTAATTCTGCATTTAAGACCCTGATCCTTACCTTACAGAAACACTGAACGTGTGCAGCCGCATACCTGTTCACTGGAAATGCAGCTTTAATGCTGAATAATCAATAACTGGGTAAAACGTCTGGCGTGTCATAAACTGCAGAGTCAGCGTGGTGGGTGTTTGGTAACAGGAGCAGTGGGACGAAGATCCTGGCTCTTCAGGCTCTGGGAGAGTGGGCTCTCGGCTGCCCCAGCCTTCCCTCCCCTGTTCTCTTCAGTCATCACCTACTCCTGGCTGCTTGGGTCAGCTCAACTTTTCTGCTTGTGGCCAGATCAGTTTGTTCCTCGGGCTTGGCTGCTTCCTCCACATCACTTCCCAGTTCCCTGGGCCCGTGCTGCAGGCCCAGACAAGTGAAGAATCCCTCTTTGGGTCCTTCTGGCTCTTCTACACCCCTGGGTTTTAGGATCTTTTTGTTGGCTGAGGTTTTTTTTGGGGTTCCCCTCCCCTTCAGTGTGTGTTAGCCAGTGATCTCAGTGTTTTCTTCAAACTTCAACACTTGACAGGAGGTTGCAAGAGAACTGTAACAAAAGGAATAGATAGAGGTAAAGGAGGAAATTACTTGGTTCTTGACAATTGTACTTAGGGAACAGCTTCTCTGGTGGAGCTCCAGTACTTAGGGACCTCCTCCTTTCTTGTCAGCTCCACGTTAACTGTAGTTTGCGGTAGTTTTGTGTCTCGTTCTTTAAGCTGTGGGTTACCCAGCTGCTGCTCTGTGTCCCGCAGTGTGAAGCCTCACTTCCGCTCATCCAGCAGCTCCGAACACGCTGTGGAGGGTCCAGCTGCTGTCGGTACCATGCCAGTGGGGGATGGACCACTGAACAGAACCAGCTCCAGGAATTTTGTTATGGAGCGGCACAACAGCACGTTAACTGGGCACCAAGACCAAGGTTATTCCCAGAAGGATTCTCCCACGGCACAGATGGAGCAGAATGGCGATTATGGCATTGGCAGGGGCAGGTAAGGAACCGTGGGCGCCGCTTTTTGCGGTAACAACAATGCAGCTGGGGCATGGCACTGGAGGTTCAAAAATACTACAGTCTGATTGTCACGGTTGAGCTACGGTGCTCTCGAGTACCTCCTCCACCGGGAGAGAACAGAGAAATTGTTTCCCGTATTGGCTGTGTTCCGAGAGCGTAAGAGCTTTGGCCCCTCCTGATGATGGAGAACATCCCAGAGCTGTATCCGGGGAAACATCCGAGGGCTGCTGTAACCCCCCTGCCACGAGCTCCCCTTTGGGCAGCCTGGGGAATGCACTCACTGGCTGTTTTTTTGCCTTTAAAGGAGGAACGTTTTCCGAGGACGGAGGAGACGAGAAGACGACCGGGTTTCAGTAAGTTCCGCTTCCCTCCTTGCAAGGAGTTGCACAAAGTGCGATGTGTTGGCTTTGCGTTTATTGAATGAATGGCAGAGCCCTTCGATTCTCAAGTTGTATTGTGGGTTTTCAGCGTTTCTAGGAGATTCCCTGCTCAGTGCTTTTAATGCTGGGCGTTATGGCTCTAACTAGGGGTATTTTCCTCCTCCAGAGACCTCAGCCTTCAGCAGAAACAAAGACTCAGACACCAAAGTTTGACTTGCTAGCATCAAATTTCCCACCTCTGCCTGGCAGCACAGCAAAAATCCCGGGAGAGCCTGTGCTGGAGAGCAGGATGTCCGACGTCGTGAAAGGAGTCTGCAAGGAAAAGGTACTGGCACACCGTGGTGTGTGTCCTCCTTCACCCCTGCCTCACGGACCAGTCTGCGTTAGAGCTGCGCATTGTGATGTTTAAACCTGAACGCCTCACCCGGTTTGTTACTCTAATAACACACTTTCTGTCCTTCTGTTCTTGGATTTCCTTGGCATTTTGTGGGTATTCAGTGGAAGCTTCTGTGGTTGTGCTGTTGTAAGCTTGAGACCGGTTTGGAGTAAAGCAGCTCCCTGAGGAGTGCTGGCTGCTGAAGTGGGAGCAGTTCGTTTCTGCTGTAGGCAGGGGCTGTTCCAGATGAGTGTTGTTTGGGCTGGTGGGACTCAGCCTTGATAGTCTGGGTGATACAGCCTGGCTTCTCCTTTTATCTGCAGTTTTTTGCCCATGTGAAGGGCTGTGGCTTTAGAGGCGATGCTCCAGAAGAGGGAGAACTCCTTTGATCGGGACTTGAGCTGCCTTTGGAAACGTCCCGCTTCTCAGGTGAACTGGCATATTGAGGAGCAATTTAAGCACACCTGCCGTCTTTCCCCACAGGAAAGCAAAGATGTGCTGCCCAGCTGCCCAGCTCCTGCTCAGGAAGAACAGACGCACAGCACTGTCCCGCAGCCTGTGACAAGCGTGAGTTCCCCGAGTCAGACCGAAGCCGTGGTGTTAAGGTACGCCGGTCACTTGAGTCGAGGATGTTACCGTTGCATGTTCTAGCCAAGGCTCTGGCCCACGTCTGGCAAGGTGGCCAAAATGTTCGTTGTTTCTTCTCTGTCCGTGGTGGGCAGCTTCTCTAGAGGCCACTAGATGGAAATAACAAAATGGGGTGGTAAGGGCTGCACCTTCTGTTCTGCAAAAAAGCACAGCTGTGACTTCAAAGAAACCACTTTCTCAAACGTGACTTTCTGTGTTAGGTGTTTTTTACGTTAAATTGTTCTTGATTTAACAGCACGGTTCAGCCCGACAGCAAACCAGAAGAAGCATCTGCTCAGAAAGATGTCACGAGCCACGCTGCCCCTCCGGTGTCTGTCTCTCCCGTCAGCGCTGCAAAGCCACCAAGGACAAATCCCACTTCACCTTCTGTGAACGCAAGCACAGCTCCTGCGGTGTTGATGCAGGTAAGGCCTGAGCAAGGTGAGGAGCGTGTGGACCTCACCTGGGACCTTCACTCGTGCGCTTCGCCATAGCTGCGGTGCAGTCGCCCGCTGGGTGTGTTCTCGCTGCTGTGCCTGGGGCGCTCTGGAAGAGTTGTGGGGTGGTTATTCTGGTGTCTAAACCTTGCTCTTCTCGGTCCCAAAGGAGCCGCGCAAGCTAAGCTACGCCGAAGTTTGCCAGAAGCCCCCAAAGGAGCCTCCTCCGGTTCCTGTTCAGCCTCTTAGGGAACATCGCACCAACATCGTTCCCCCTGCCAAGAATGAAGAAAACGGCACCCCCGAGAAGGCCTCGGAGAAGGTTCCTGACAAGGGGGAAGGTCGAATGAAGGATTATTCGGGGTTCCGAGGCAACGGGCCTCCCAGGGGAGCTGCTGGGAAAATCAGGGAACAGAGGCGCCAGTTTGGACGCAGATCATCGCCTCAGGGAGCACCTCGACGTGTCGGCAAGGAGCAGTACGTGCCACCCCGGTCACCAAAGTAACGCTTGTCCAGCCAATTATTCTCTATTTAATCTGAGCTGTGGACTAGTAAGCAGCAAAGGAGACTGAGAAAGAAGGGTTCGTGAAGGGGAGTACGGAACTGGAGCGTGGCTTGTGTGGAGAAGTTGTGGAGGGTCCCAAAATTCATCTCTGAAAGTGATTTCACAAATGCTGGAGGATTCCAATCAATATAAATATAGAGATTATAATTTTTGTATTTTTGTTTTTAATTTGCAGAGGGTTTCCTGCTTGAAATCAGTTTTGGGGTTGTGAGACTAGCGTTTTGACAAAGCGACGGAAGATGAGTTGGCAAATGAACCTGTCCCTCAGCGTGGGAGGAAACGGATAAGAGAATATTATTTTTGAAAATTGAGCATTTCTGTAAAATTAGAACTTTTTTTAACCTATTTAACGTTTGGCTTGTCGGGTGATGCGTCTGCCGGTGATGGCCTTGCGCTGCAGAGCACGTCTGCAGCTGAGTGAGGTGCTGGGTCGGGGTGCGTGGGGTGAGTGCAGCCAGAGACTGTGGTCATGACTTAAGTCACTGATGAGAAAACCTGAATGTACTGCTGTAGTAAACCTTGTGTTTCCAGCTTGGAGTATAGATAGTCTCTTGACCTTACTAATAACTCATTCAGCGAGCTTCTTAACCTGTAATTTTTACAGGATACTGGATTGTAGATCAGAGCATGCGGACAGCGAAACATCTTCTAGAGGCGATTGGAAGGAGGCAGAAGGGAGCACGTCGGAATTTTTACTCGGCCCTTTTTCCTCGCCTCCTTTTGAGGGCAACTTCTTAGGTTTGGTTTTGTTCTTTTTTTTTTTTTTTTCCTTGCTTGTTACTTTCTCTAATCTCTTTTTTACAGACTTTTGTGTATTTATCTTGGTGTGTTTTCCTGAGGCAGGCCCAGGGCAGGAGCGGTGGCTGGCCGCACAGGCCGCAGTGTTGGCTGCAGAGCTGGGGATTCCAGCTGCGGAGGGGGAGTTCTGCCCTGCGGCTGGGAGCTCTGGGACCGGGGTGCAGCCAGCGGCTCTCCGAGTGGCCAGCGCGGCTCTCTGAGAGGCTAGCGAGTCTGCGAGGAGGCAGGGCTGGGTTTTCTCTCGACGGCCCCGTCTCGGTGTTCTGGAGGAGGGTGTTGGATGCTCTCTGTTAGGATCAGGGTTGTGCGTTCTGGGAGCTCTTTGTTTACAGCTGATGTAGTAGCAACTGACTTTAACTGTTAAAGCAGAACTCAAGGTAAAGAGTTAAACCCCCTCGTGTTCAGAGGAGCTACGCGAAGGGTGGCACCTTGCCTAGCTGTGCGCTGACTAAACTCACAACACTATGGTGTAGTAAGTGGTTAAGTTCAAAGGCGATTATGACCAAAATGACCGAAATAGGACAATTCAGTGCGTTAATCGGCCAAAACCAGCATGCCAGGGTTCAAAGTTCTGTGTAAAGTCTTAGGGAAAAGTAGCTTCCAGCGGTAAGAATCACACCTTTTCATTTTCTTTTTTCTTTTTTTTAGTGAATAGCAAGTGTACAAATTTAAAGTCGTAAGTTGTGAACACTGGAAAACTCAGTTGTGATATATACCGTGAACATCTTAGTAATATATGCTCGTGTTGCCATTAGAATGAATGTAAGTGGCAGTTCCAATAACTGTGAAAACCTTCATCTTCTGATTTCGTAGCCAGATAACCCTTGGCGACGTCGTACTCGTCGGCATTCTCTATCAACTGCTTTGAGAACACTCATATCTATTTTTATAAATATATATATAAAGCCAGAGTTGTCATTTCTCTAACTTATTATTCAGCTTGGCAGTGGCTTTCATTTGGTTCATAACACAATATAATGTATTTATGCAGGTAACTGTTCATTTCTACGCATGTTCTATATATACACATATATACACAAAAAACCCCAGAATCATTATTCACTTTTAAACTACCTGTACTGAGTTTGGGAGGTTTTTTTTTTTTTAATTTAGTAAAAAAAAAAATCGTTGATCACATCTCCAGTTTAGGGCTGCTTCCAGACCCCTTCTCCAGTTCTTTCGATAACGCGACAGTGGTTGGGGTGATTGAGGAGTTTGTGTAAAAGCGTTAAAGTTCTGGAACGCAACGAGTTCAGAGTTAGTTGTGAATCATTTTAAAGGTGATAAACAGTCTCCGCAGCCCAGCTGGAAACACCGAGCCCTTGCGGTCGGTACGTGGGGTAGACGCGCGCGGTCGCTGCAGAGGTGGGACACACTGGGTGCGCTAGCTGCCGGGAGCTGCTTGCTGCTGCTCCAGGAGGAGTTGTTCGGGACGAGGCTTGTGCAGGTGCCAGCCTGGCCCCTGTGTGAAGGCAGCGTGTGAATTCAGATCCACGTGGGCAGGGCAGGGCAGAGAATAACCCCATAGTGCTGACTTTAACCCTTGTGAAATGGAACTTCTTCATTTGTTAGGTGTGGAAAAAGAAAACCAAACTGCAGTTCAGCCTTTCTTGTAGGGTAGTTGGAACAGCTTGGCCGTGGGAGGGAGCGCTGCATGTCCTGGGCGTGCGTGTCCCGGCGGCAGAGGACGGCTCCTGCACAGCCTGTGCAACCTGGTCTGTAAACTGTTGGCTTCTCCAGCCTTTTCAAACCGTTCTCAGGTCAGGGCGCTCAGAATTGTTTCTTGAAGACCTGCCTGCGAGGATTCAACATTAGCCTTTCCCTTCTCCCCCCTCCCCATTTACAGCCGTGGGTTTGGTTTGTTTTCCTTTGTCATCTTTGTACCCGGGGGGGGGGAAGTAACCGGGGAAATGTAAAGGCTGTGAGGAGCGTAGATTCGTGTGCGAGTTGAGCAGTTGTGGTGTCGCACAGCAGTCGGGGAGCTTCGACGGGGCCAGCGCTGTGTTCTCGCCCCATCATGGGCCCAGGCGAGCTGTCGAGTCTCTGCCCACCCCCCCAAGGCTGCCTGTCCCGACAGACTGGGGGAAGCGGGGACGGAGCGATGGTTCGGGAGCCAGCTCCTGGGGTCAGTCTGAGCAGAGGTGAAACTGTCCCTTGTTCAGGGCGTGCTGGAGGTGACGGTGACAGTTCTCCGTGGTGCCTTCTGGGTCACTCAACCACGAGAGGCAATGGCAGATTTTCCTCCTCTGCTGACAGGGAATACCAGAAGGTGCAAATCGCAGGGAACTCGGTTGTAGGAACTGTGACTTGTTTTGGGGGTTGTTGACTTCGCTGCAGAAGTACCCTGCCCCAGCTCGGACCTTTCCCAACCACGGTGCGTGGAGAAGGTCGGGCCGCTCCCTCCTCCTCCTGCTGGGGGGTGAAAAGAGAAGTGATTATTTGCATGTGATAGTAAAATTAAAAGTGCAAAAAGTTTTTTCCTTTTGATTTCTAAGATTAAGTTAGATTTATGGTATCTTACATTCCTGCTATCTTTGGTTTTTTTTGTTTTACATTAGCCTGGCACAGTATGATGGTGCAGTTTTAGCAGTAGGTTTAAAAAAATTAAAAAAGAAATTAAAAAAAAAAAGTAACCCACTCTATTAACCAGAAGAGAAAGATGATACTGTGGCAGATCAGTAGCAAATAAGTGACTTAATCGATGCTTTACTGTAGTTCAATAGCTATGGCCTTACTACTTTGTCAATATCAGCTTAATTGTCTTGAAAATGTCGCTATTTTTACTGTTTCCCACGTGAGCGTTCACCTGGGGTAGAATATCTGGTATGTACAGACGATATTTTAAATTTGTAAAACGCGCCATTGTATTACAGATGATGCAACAGAAATGCACTTCGGGGGGAAATCGCTGCGGATAAGTTTTTTTGTAAATCCTTGATTACTACAGATATGCAATAGAATTTTTGTTTCTAATTTTGATATTTCCTTCTGAAACATAAGATTGTTGCCATTAATCTGAATGATTTATCATGCTCTTCTTTGTGTGTATATATTACCTATAGTCTGAGCTTCCTTTAGGATGGTACCTGATAACTTTGGGTTGTTGTAGTGTTTTAGTTGGCTCTTCTCTTCAGTGCCTTTAGCGCAGGCACTTCAAGAGGTTACCGGAGTCTGTTTTTAATGTACAGTTGGGAGGACTTGAAATGGAGTTAAAGCAACTTATTTCTGAGAAAAAAAAAAAAATCCATCTGCAGACTAACCTGTAACAACTTTAAAATTTTATATTTAAGAACCAGAGGTTTATTTTTATGGAGCTTCAGTTATGGATACAGTTTCCAAAAAAAAAAAAAAAAGCAACTTCAAATGTAAACAGACTGTGCATAAATGGTTTTTGTTCTAATTTTTATAGAATACAAAATATTCAGATAATATATTGAGCTCAAGTTACGACAGACATCTCGTTCCTCCCGGATGAATCCAGCTTCCCCTTGGCATTGATGATCTCTCTTCACAGTGGTAGGGCTTCAGAGAGAGGAGAAAACAGCGACCTGTCGGCTTCTAGACTGTCTGTTCTGGTATCTTCCTGTTGTCAAAACTGTCCAAAACAAAATTTGTGTAAAGTAGGTTCATGCTTTAAATGTTAAAATGATAATACATGTATTTGTATTTGTTTTTGACATTGCCAAGGTGCTATGGGAAATTGAAATAACAGTTAGAAAAATAAAGCTGATTTAAAAGAAAAAAAAAAAAAAAACCACCAAAACACCAAAAAACCCCCAAGCTCTTGGTGCCTGTGTCGCTGTTGTGAGGGGGAACTCTTTCCTTTTCCTTGGCCGGGGGCGACCCCTGGAGCACCCGGGGCCTGCCCCGCCCCGGGGGGCTTTGTCCCCTCTCCGGGGGGGCGGCGGGCCCCGGTGGCCCCAGAACCCGCCTTTGGGGGAGACTTTGTTCTTCCGCAGGACGGACACGAACCGCTTCGGCGGGGTCCGCGGGCTGTTCTCAGCGCCCCCGGAACCGGGCTGCGGCGGTGGCTGCTCCGGGCCCCCGCCGAGGCCTTCACCCCGGGGGGGGGTGCGCGCAGGGGAGGCCTTCCCTGAGGGGGGCGCGGCGAGGGCGCCTGAGGGGATGCGGCTCGCGCCGAGGGGAGCGCGGGAAGCGGCGGCCTCCCCGGCGCGCTCCCGCTGAAGGGCCTCGGCCCGCCCGGGGGCGGCCCCGGGGCCGCCGGTGGGCGGGGGGTGGTCCGAGGCGCGCGGCGGGGCTGCGGCGCGGGGCCGGGCCGCGGGGGGGCGCCCGGCGGCGGGGAGGCGAGGAGCGGCGCGGCGGGCGCCCCGCCCCGTCACGTGACGGCGGCGCTGGGGCTCAGCATGGCGGAGGTGGCGGCCGCTCCCGCTGCGCCCGCGGTCCGGAGCCCCCGGCGCTGAGCCGGAGCCGGAGCCGCGCCGAGCCGGCGGCCGGACCTGCCTTCCCCTCCCCTCTCCTCCCCTCCGCCCGCCATGGCTGAGCCGGCGGCCGCGGGCGTCTCCTCGCTGCCCCGCGAGGTCCGCGAGCAGCTGGCCGAGCTGGAGCTGGAGCTCTCCGAAGGTGAGAGCGCCGGGCCCCGCCGGGATCCCCGCTGCCCTTGCCCGGCCCTCCCCTGCCCTCGGGGCGCCGGCCTGGCCGCCGCGGCCTCCCGCGGCCCGGGCGCGGAGAGCCTCCGTGTGAGGGGCCGGGGTGGGGGGCGGCAGAAGGGGAGCTTTGACGTGGGTTTGCGGGAGAGGAGGCCCGGGGCGAGGGCCGGGCCGTGCGAGGGGGCTGTGAGCCAGGCTCCGTGGGAGGGGGCCGGGAGCGCCTGTGCGTGTGCGAGGGACTCCGGGGGGCTCCGGGTGAGAGGGCCGGGAAGGAGGGAGGGTGCGTGTGAGGGGGCCGGCGTGTGGGGAAGGGAAGGGCCCTGCCTGCGGGGTGGGCTGCGCCTGGGGGGAACGAGTGCCGGGCGCTTCGTGTGAGCGGGGGACCCCCCGCCTGACCCCGGGCACCCTTCGCTCGGCGGAGGTGGTGCCCCTCGGGAGGGTTCTGCTTTCTGTGGGTCCTGAGCCAAGGACGTGGAAAGGGAGGGAGAGAGAGACTCTTGAGTGCAGCCGGTGGGGCTGGGGCGAGCGAGGCGAAGGGGCTCTGGGTACATCACCAAGATAGAGCCGGTGTTTTTTCCACTTTCTGAATAAGTTATTTTGCGTGGGCATCGTCGGGACAGAGCATGCGCTTTTTTCGTTTCCTTTTTTGCATGGGTATGTCTTTGTTTCGCAGTGCTTAGGACGCTGCTCTCAGTGTGGCTTTGTCGGGAAGTTCCCCCGAGCAGCCGGAGGGGAGGGACGGCTCTGAGGCAGGGGGTGAAGGCTGCAGAGCAGGCAGCCCCGCTTTGCCTGTCCTTACATCGCTTCCCTCCATCAGGGCATGGAACTTGATGCCAGGATCAGTGGCTTCTCGGGAGGGCGTCCATGGCTGAAAGGATCCCCTAGCACCAAAACTGACTGAAAGTCGTTTCAGTAACACCTCTGCTCTGTCCCTTTGGCCCAGAACGCGCAGTAAGAACCCGTTCCTGTTCTGGAGCGCGGGAGCTCACTCCCTGGACGGGGTTGGCGTATGCAGTGCTCGGTATTCGCCGGATGAAAAGGCCGTGGTGGTATTTTCTGAACACACAACCCGTTTGTAGTGAAACTTCTCACGTCAGCTGGGCCTTTGTTTGGCTTCTGTTTTCAGATACACTTTCCGTACGCATTTAGCTGCAGCGATAACACTATCTGCTGTTTGGCTTTGGGTACTCCGTGATAACAAAGAATTGAAGAACGTTTCTCTTGCGTCGCTCAGACTGTAACGTGAAATAATTTTTTATGTTTTTTTAAGAATCTGCTGAATGTTTTAAGCGTTTGCTTGTATTTTCTGAAGCTCGTTCCTTGTGCTGTTGGAAGCCTGTTGTAGCTTGACCCTGCAGCGTAGAGAACTGCAAACTTTAAACAAAACGAAATCCTGCTGGAATGGCCGGCGCTGACATCACACTAATCTGTAACAAGCTTCTCAAACAGCTTAAACTTCCGTGCTATAGAGTGAGGTTTTCTGTGTTCTGTAAGTCATGCTCTGAGTATTAAATCCCCTGCCCCGTTCTGGCTCTAATACTCGGGTTTCTTAACATGCATATTATGGACTTGTTTGTGCAAATCAATTTTTCTATCAAAAAAACCCGTGAGTACAAAGAATTTTCTGTGACTGTGTCCTCGAGCTCTTGGAAACATATTTCACGGTATCTTGTTGCCGAGATAGGTGAGATCTGGCCTGTGAAGGAGCCGAGTGAGTCAGAGAGGTAAAGTCATTGTAGAGTTCTTGAAAAATACGCCCTAGTCAGAGGCTTGAGCTCCAGCATTTAGGGCGTCTGTGTGCATTGTTCGGCGGAATGTAACTGTGGAGGGTTTGGAGTAAACAATATTGAATGGGAGCGTTTCACTGCAAATGGCAGTGGTGCCTCCTGGGTCGCCGAGGAGCTGCTGCTCAGATAAGAATGACTTGATCCTTGTTTTCCCACCCCCTCGTTGCAGCTTTCTCTGTCTCTAGGCTCGACTGTTGATGAAGTAAACGTTGCTCTTGGGTTTGCTGGCTCAGAACACCTCGCTTTTGGGGACTGCAGCTGCAGGGAGCTCCTGCAAGTAGCCTGGGGTCCCTACAGCAGGACGGGGGGACTGCCCTGTCCCTGATGTTGGGTCTGACGGTGGGGAGTGCCCCAGCGCTGTTTGGATGGTGCTTCAGATGCCAGAGACGGCGGGTTAGGAGCTTAAACAAGTCGAGTGCTGAGCTTTACGCGGGGCTGCGTGTCCATTAACCACCACAGTGCAGAGAATTTATAAAAATAGCGGGGAAAAGTCATGTTAAAATCTTACCTGGCGTAACGCTTGTGAAAGATGCAGTGTCAGCGGGTGGGATGCAAAGTGGAGCAGGGTTGGTTTAATGTATGCCTGAAATAGAGATCACAGTGTGCCGCGAGGAGCCCCGAGACCGTCTTCAGGAACGGTCTGTGCGGAGAGAGCAACAGGATAATTCCACCTCTGCCACCCCCGGCGGCCCCGTACCGAGCCTTGGGGTCACCCTGGAAGCAGCAGCAGCCCCATTGCCGAGAACGCTTGAAACGTCAAACAAAACAGGGGAGTGTGTTTCAGGAAACAAATTGTTTATTAATCAGCTGAAGTCGCATTTCTTTCTTTGTTTTTAGTCTTTTGCTGTGTGCCTTTACTTGGCCTCAGCGCTTGATTTGAGTCCTACTCGTTTCTAAGTGTAGATGAGAAGTCAGTTGTCATCTGGCAAGGTGAAGGACGTTGGCTCTTAAACAGCCCACGGAGCCATCTCGTCGGTGTCGCTGCCTCCGAGTGAACGTGTCAAAATAACAGGGACTGTCTACGAGTGGTGAACCGGGGCAGGGAGCTGGGCGAAACCCGGAGCCTGCTCGTTCCTCACCTTCTCCTTCTTTCCTCGCTTTTAGGTTTTTCTTTCTAGTGCTTTTCTTCATCTGTCAGGAACACCCACATTCTGCATCGCTAATGATGGGAAGGGCCGGCTCTGTATTTGCATCTGCTGCTTTTTCCTGAGCGGAAGCGCCAGGAAGATTGCCTTTGGAGGAGACTTTCGCCCCTCTTCTCTGGTTTCTGCGAGCAGGGGAGCTCAGTGTTACGCCTTTGGGGCTGAACCGCCGCGGCGCGTGAAGGTGGTTTGGTAGCCACGCCGCGATCCTGCTTCTTAAACCGTTTGCGTGAGTTCACGGACCAAGGCGAGGGTCGGAATTTGTCCCATACCTAGTTGGAAATGTTCGTATTAAAGCACCGCTCGGCTGGGGGACGTCAAGGTGCTCTTGTCCTTTGGGGGAAGTTTTCAAGCAGCTCCTCGCACGTTAACCTCCTCTCTGTTAACCGAGCCGAGAAGCTCTGCGACAGCCTGGTTTGAGAGTTCTCCCTGAGCGCGTTCATTGGGCTTGTTTTCCACAGGTCTCGTTAGAGGCCGGTTGAGCTGCTGGGACGGTGGAGTTTGCTCTCTCGGTACGACACCGATGGTGCGACGAGAGCTCTCGCTCGGGAAGCAGGACAGCTGTCGCCCAGGCCATGCTGCACGGGCTGGCTTGTCTTGGGAGGGTTAAGTGTGCTGGTAGAGAGCTTGTTTGGCCGCTGTTTTTTGTCTGACTGTGATTTCTGCCAAAGGAGGGTTGGTGGAGCCAACTTCAGCTTGTGATATCGGTGGAGTACGGGGGAAGGGGCGGGGGGAAGCTCCACCTGGCAGGACCGAGGAATTCCCCTGTTTGCGGCTCAGGCCTCGACCGTAATTCCAGCTGCTCCCGGGTTGTGCGGCAGCGTTATCGTCCCTTTGCTCTCGCCTGCCGGACAGAAGGAGCTGCTTTCTGTTTGCTCTCCTAGTTAAACATACGTGTGGCTGGTTGTGACTTGGTGGGGCGTTCCTGGGAACGGCTTCGGGCTCCTGTGTTTGTGCCTTTCGAACCCGATTGTCTCTGGCTGGAGGATGGAGGCTCTGCCCGCAGAGGAGGGCTTTGTGTGGGGATTTTCAGCAGCCGAAGGAATAACAAGGATGGTGGCATGTGTGGAAAAAGTAGTATCAGCAAAACAGTTGAAACCCGGGACTGAAGGGCAGCCAAATGGGATAGAACCTTACTGGAAGAAAACATGTTGACTCAAGCAAGTGGGTAGAGTCTTTATTTTGTTTGGCTTGAAAATTTCCTATGGAATCACGGTATTTTTCTGTTCTTTCAAAAATTGTGTGTTTCAGTTTTCATCCTTTGATTACCAGGCGCCTGTCAAAGGAGGTGAGGAGCTTTTTTGTAGATGAAGTAGCTGGAGCACGGAGTTTAAACAGAGAAGAGTCGAGGTAATTGTGCGGGTAAGGACTGGCTGTGTGGGTTTTGCTGGGTGAGCAGAAGGTTTCACTTCACTTTCTCCCCTGCTGTTCGGAGGGGAGCTGTGGCGACAGGCAGAGGAGGGTCAATTGGAGCAGCGAGTCGGATCCGAGGGTCTCGTACCTAGCAGGACGTGCAGGTGGTTTCTGTGCCTTTATGCAGCATCTCACCCACGAGTCCTGCACTAGGCAAAACCGGCAGTGGGAAAGCTTTGATGTTGCTTCCTCAGTTTCCCTGCAGGACTGCCAGCCGATGGGTCCCCAGCCTGCTGAGAAACCTCGGCGCAGCTTTGACACAGGCTTTCCGTGCGCGGCCAGCAAAGGTCCAGGCCGAGGCAGCGCTTTGAACCGCGCAAAAAACCTTTTGGAGCATGTCACAGGGGGCTGCTTACGCAGATTCCGGGGTGCTCGTTCCTGCCTTGTTTGGCTTCACAAACATTGGGATAAGAGCCTTCACTCCAGACGATGCTGTGCTTTCTGAAGCCTCGCGGCCCAGGAAAAAGCGATGCGAGCAGCGCAGCGCGCGGGCTCCTCGCAGCGCCTGTGGCTCGCAGGAAAAGGAAATACAGCTCCAGCCATGATCGAGGGGAGCAAAGGAACAAATCTGTCACCGCTGCATCCTCCAGAAGGTCCACAGGATGATCACACGTTTATGCTATGCAGATAGTCAGAGCAGAATGATTTGAGTGATGAATGGCTTGGAGGGAGAGGGAGAGAAACGCAGATCCTGGAAGAAACATTTTGGATGCTGTGAGTGGGAGCAGATTTTACTGTAGGTACGTGATGGAAGCATGTAAATCTGGAGAAGAAAAGGCAGGTTCCCGGAGCACCCTGGCTGGTGTAATAACGAATAACCAGGAGAGTTAAAGAATGTGCATATTTCTGTGTTGTCCCTCTTTATATTTAGGAAATGAGCAAGTTTGGGGCTGTTTTTAAAAGCTGCAGCTCTGACCCTTTGCCTTGGGGAGGGGAGGAAGTTGGAGGCTTTAAAGAGAGTTGTCGTCCGTCTCCTCCCCAATGGCTTCTCTGAAGCTTTGCTGGACTTAGAACCAGTTTTCCTCGGGTGAGTGGAGGGGACGTCTGGCAGGATCGACTCCTGCTTTGTCTTGGTTGATTCTTGCTGCTCCTGCGGTGGGTGGTACTGGCCGCGTAGGCTGGACATGTTCATCAGACCTGTTGGCCTGATGCATCCGCACTGAAGCCGCCCGTGGTGGTGTTCTTGTGGTGTCCTAGATAACTGGGCTTCGGTTTTCTATTTTAAATTCTGTGGCATGAAATATTCAGCAGCGAATGTGATGGATGGTAGCAGAGCTGCGCGGGGCTGGGTTGCTGCTCTGTCAAACGCGCACTGAACTAGAGAACGCTTGGAGCTCCGCAGGAGAGTCTGCGTGGGGGGACCCCTCGTGTTCCTGGTTCATTGTGGTGCTGTGGAGAGGGGGATGGGCTCCTTCCTGATTCCCTCTATCTCAGTAGGTTTTGTCATGACGTTTTCTGTTCAGTGGGTTTATCGTGTTTATTCAGTGGCGAGTTTCAGAAGCCAAAGAGTGAACTAGTGATGAGGAGTCCCAGAGGTGCGAGCAGAAGCCGAAGAGTATCCTGTTTTCATTTCTTTCAAATACAACGTTCAGATAATTTCTTAAAATGGTTTTCTTTAAACTGTGTGTCTCCAAGTTACAAAAAGCGTTTCCTGAATCTCTCGGTGAGTTGCTCGGCCGCTTTTTGGACCTGGATTAATAGCGGGAGGAATTGAAGCGTTTCTCTGTTGGGGTTGATTCACTCCAAAAGTTTTCTTCGAGCTTGTGAAACCGGGGGAGAGTCACCAGGCCAGGGTGTCTCATTCTATGAATTAGAATGGAAGACTCTTAAATTTGCACCATGTGTGAGGAAGCAGTGATTTATAGCTAGCGGATGCTCTGCAGGCAGCAGCATTCCATCTGCCACACGAATCTTCCCCTTACGTCTGGATGAGAAGTCTCGGGAAGAGCCTCTCATCTGTGGTTCCCGTTCGGAAGGGTGTTTGCCAGGGCTGGGTTCTTACTCTCGCCTGGGATTTTTTGAGTGAAACGCCTGTTTCTATCAGTTTGCATTTTTTTTTCAAACTTCAAAGCTGAGAGTTTCCGAAACACCACTTAGAGTAAACACAGGCAGGAGAGATGATGTTTATGCCAAAGACAGTGGGATAGTAACTCTCCTTGCTGGTCCTGTGAGCAAACACTTTGTTTTATTTAGTGTAACTTAAGCCACTTAAAAGAAAAAGCGGAAAAAAAAAAAAAAGCTTGCTTAAAGTTTTAGCACTTCTTTGCCAACAAAAACTTCTTCTAATTCTTGTTGACTTGAGAATTGCCGATACAAACTAGGTCTTTCTGGACTCGGAATTGCACGGAGACGGCACCCCACCGCGCCTACGGGGCACACATAGCATATTCTGTGAACCCAGGACGCGAGTTACTGCCTCAGTGACCAGCGACTGAGCCTCTCGGAATTGTCCCCCAGCAGTCGGGCAACCTGCTTTCAGCGGCTCCATGTCCCTAGGGAGCACAAACGACCGGGAGAATTGTATCCCTGCCTGATAAAATTAGGTCTTCTGTAATCTGGCGCGGAGCAGCCGGATGGCTGGCTGCCCTGAAAAACATATGGTTTAATGCAGGAATAATGCATTCCATTTAGGATGGCTGTAGCCGTGGGAGCTGCTTGACTTAGTGGAGAACGCGCTCCCATTTTGCCGCCGGGAGAGGACTCATGTCAAACATCGGGTCCAAAGTGCGGCGGTGGAAGGGGGTTGTTTGGGACGTTTTTCCTGTCTTTCGCTCTTAACGGGGATGTTGTTCCTGTACCTTGGTCCTAAAGGCGTTTGAAACCTAAACCGTGTCCTGTTACTGGAACTGAAGCATGAATCGCGGGGCAGAGGAGTTGGTGCGTGTGTTTCTAGGTTGTGGCTCTCTTTGCATGGACAAGGCTGATTCAGGAGTAGCAGCGCTGGTGTTCCTCTGGTACAAATTTATGATGGATTTCCCTCAGAGCAGCGCAGGTAACTCACCGGAGGACGTTCTGCTCGGTCCCTGCGCGGAGGGAGGACACTGCTGCGGGTGCAGCCCCACGCTTCTCCCTAGCGCAGACAAAGCCCCTGTTCTGCTGGGAACTGATCGTCATGTGATGCTTCCAGTTCCTCCTTCCGAGCTGCTGGATTTCATTACAGGAAGCCAAGAATATTTTCCCACTAATAATTTTCCGTGTGAGCCATTGTGGCGGTTGTCACAAGGATGGACTGCGGGTGACTGGGTGGGGTGTCACGCTGCTGGGGCTGGGAAGGGGGGACCAGGAAGACAAGCTGGAGGGGTGGGGCAAGGTGTGGGAGATGGCAGAAGTGCTAAGTTTGGAACGTACAAACAAGATAAGCGGTGACGAGGCATTTGGTTGGCCCTAAGTTGGCAGGATGTGGTCTGAAGGGGGCACGATCCAGATTGGGAGCGGAGAGGTTTGGTTTCAGTCCCATCCCTATGTGTGACTCCATTCCGTCGCTGCGCGGGTGCCGATCCAGAAAGGGAAGTCGGGTGGGGGGGTGTTAAAGAGGGGTTGGCGTTGCCTGCTGACCCACCTGTACCTTTAACCTGTCAGCTCTTCGTGCAGACGTCTGCCAGGAGGAGCCGTTGCGGTATGAAGCGCCTGCTCTGGAAATGCTGTAATTTGCTCTGCCGCGAACAGCAGCGAGTGCACGTCTGTCAGCGCGGGTGTCCTGACCGGACTCCTCACTTTGCTGGTGGTTGCGTCGTCATCGTCACCTTTCGCTGTAATTACCCGCTGTGGGAGCTTTGTGTGCTCCTCTGGAAACGGCGATCCCAAGATAAGCTGAGCAGGGAGAGAAACCCTGGGGAGGGGCAAGAGGCTTTGAAGTTTTCTGCTGAGTTTCTAGAAGGAGGATCGAGCAGAGTTAACAACCGGTTGTGAAAGGTCACTCCTCGCCCGGCTGTCGAGAGGGGAGGAGGGGAGGTGTGCAGCCAGCACGGCGTGGTGCTGCGGAGCAGCAGCTGACTCTGCTCGCAGCGTGCATTGTCACTGCGGCGAGGAGAAGGAGAGTCACTCCCAGGAGCCGGGAAGTGACACGGCAAATTCCAGCCTGCCATTATTCACCAGGCGAAGGGCAGCAGAGTCGGGTGATCCGCGCGGCAGATGAAAGGTCCTTGATCCTCGGCCGTTCTGGTAGAGGAATAAGCAGACCTGCAGCTATTAAACTGTGCTGACTGGGGTTTCTTGGCTTTTTTTTCCCCTTAATTGAATGTAAGCAGAAAATGCCTATTCAAGGTGGTCCATTTCCGGCCGTAAAAACCAGAGGGTTGCGTGTCCCGTAGGGGCGGTTCTAGCAAGGTACCGGTGGTGTTCGGTTGGCTGAAGGCAGGGTCCTTCAGTGCTGGCTGTGGGTGGAAGCAGAGGGGTGTTGCTGAAGAGCTGCTTCGGACCCCTCCACGCTGCAGAGAAGCACGTGTGTTCCTGCGGTGGGTCCTCAGGAGCTGCAGCCCTGGACGGAGCCTTTGGCGGCAGCGTTGGCTCAGGGTGCTCCCGCCCCTGAGCACCGAGCTCTGCCTCTGCAGAGCTGTGAACTTTGGCAAACCGGGGAGGGCGGTTGATTAAACTTTGAGGAATGTGAGTTTGTTTCTTAAAGACTGAACCATTTAGTAGCTCGCACAATAGCAAAGTCCTCGTGTAAATGTTTTTTGTGACTGAGACCTGTGTTTATTCTGAGGGCAGAAGCTGTAAGCGATCCCTTGTGGATTGAAAGAACCAGAACAATTCTTATTGTAATTGGAATGAAACCCTCCGTACTGGGCAGTTTGGGATTGGAAGCCGCTTCAGCGGGAAGGGGGAAGTATTGTTCTTGTCAGCTCGCAGACGAGAAGCCGAGGTGCGCAGAGGAGAGCAGCGTTGCTCGGTCACACCAGCAGCAGCAGAGCCAGGCACAAATCTGAGATGTTTTAGTTCGTGTCTTCCTCCACGCGTCCAGGTGAGCTGAAGTTTAGCTGTGACGAGTGACAAGTCGATGTAAACCAACTGCATTTGTGGAATTTCTCCTCTGTGCTTCAGAGTCCCGAGTCCTTCCTGGAGATAACCTGAGTTTAAAAAGTCGTGTGTGCAGAAAGAAGTCAATCCTTGAGTCCCGGACAGGGAGAATCGTGGATGAAGACAAAGCAAATGAGTCAGATATAAATAATCCCTTTATGTCTTGGCTGCAGCCACACCTAGAAACCCTGAACAAACATCGCCGTTCTGGTTAGTTATTCCTCTGTTTGATACACTTTACTTGTTAAGTCCTGTTTCAAGATTGCAGCATGTAAAAATTGTGGAGGGCTGGTCGCCGTGAGTGTGAAAGACTGAGAACGTTGTGTAGGACCTTTGACCAGAGGCACGGACGCCTGCGCTGGAGCGTCGTGAGTTGGCTCTCCGGTTTCCCCCAGTCGGGAAAATGCCGAACCTCCGGGTGGGTTCTGCCCCGGCCGGCTTTAAAAACGGGCTGGTAGAACAGCAAACAGGAAGGTGCGATTACCCTCTGGCTTTTGTGTATCACAACGTCGTTCGTGGCACGGAGCTTTGGCGAAACCCTTTCCGTAGCGTCTGGTTATAGCGCAGAAGCCGTTTGGATCTGGCAAAGTCGTACGCGATGTGTTGCGGTTCCTGCCACGTGTCTCACTAGGTAATTACCCACCTCATACCGCGCGTCGCTTTCTTCCCGCTTCCATGGCCGAGGAGCTGATTTGTTACTACATCTGAACAAAGCTGTTTTTCAGATGAGACTTAAAGAAGAAAATGGGGACCCTTCTCCTCCCTCCCTCCCTCCTCTGATTCTAGTTCTTCTGTTGTAGCAACTGTGAAGGGGGTTGAAGCCCCCTCTGTGAAGTGCGGCTGTCGCTGGTTCCAAGGGGTTTACCGGAGGTCAGGGTTTGGTTCTTGTTCGAACAAGTTCCATTCGCTTTGCATTGTTCTTCTGTCGCGACTGCTCTCCTCTGGGCTCTGTATGTGGCCTGCGAAACGTGGTCCTCTGGCTCGGAGGAGTCGTAGAGGTTTGTCTTGCAGACCCTACCTGCGGTGATCCTCTCGGTGTGTCCGGGCTGCAGTGTGACAGCTCATGGTTCTCAACCCCTTCGTTGCCCCGGGATGTGAAGGGACTTCCCTGTGTTGAGCCTGATGGGGAAAAGCAAACAGAGATGGAGGGTCACGTGCCGGCCGCTCGTCCGGGGTTTATCTGGAGGCTCACGCTCCTCTACGTCGAGTCCGTAGCAAAGGTGACACTTGCTTTTTTCTCACGTTCTAGAGATTTAATTGGATTCTGCAAAGCAACAAGGGAGGGGGGCGCGAAGTAAGGTAGATGATGGTGACATTCTCCATGCCGTGCAGGGTGCCATAGCTTGGCCTCTGCTCTGAGGAAAATAATTACTTCTGATGTTCTCTTGTGTGAAGCGAGAGAGCAGCTTCCTGTGCAGGATGCAGTGGTGTGACAGACACAGCCCCGCTGGACGGCACTGCCGCCCGCTCCTCCTCCAGCGGAGACAGAACTGTTTGAGAGGATGAAAGGGAAGGCTTGGTGTGGAAAACCGGGGAAAGAGTAAAAGTCCGTTAGAACTGAGGTTGGCTTCAGGTTCGGAGAGACCCAAGAGCAGCACAGCTTCGAGCGGGTTTGCCGCTTTCCAGTGCGCTGGCTGTGCGAAGGGACAGCCCCTCGGCTCTGCTGGGGCAGCTGCTCGTGGCTCTGTCCTGGGACCTGGTCTGAGGAGCTGACAGGCTTAAAAAATGAACAGCATTGCTGGGGGATACTGGACATCACGAGGGGCGGCCCGCAGCGCAGCCCCAGAGAGGGAGAGGGGAGGGAACCGCCGCTCGGGGGGCTCTAAGAGCTGCCCTCTGCGATCCGGCTGTCAGGAGTAGCTGCGACTTCCTGTGGGTGAAACGTCACGGAAGTCTCCAAGAGGTGGTGTGACCCTGGAGAGAGCGGGCAGTTGTTGGACTGTCTCCACGTTCTGAAGGGGTTGTTTGGAGCTGTTCGTAGATTCCGAGTCGAAAGGTGGATTTCTGCTCCTTCTGCCCGTTCTGCCCCGAGCCATCGCAGGCAGCGTCTCTCCTAACTCACTAAACCAGTTGATGGCTGAGCTTTGAACACGTCCTCCGCTATTGAAGTGTCACCTACTCTGAGATACAAGACTCCGCTGGTTGTCCCAGGGAGTTTCCTCGTGGAGGGGAAAAGCTGACTGGGGTTTCCTGTGCTATCCTCTACCTCCGATTGTGCAGGGCGCAGCTTCGGAGCCGCCCCGCGTTATCTGTGGATGGAGGCACATCTGAGGAGGAGGAAGGCAGCCGGGCCAGGGCAGCTTGCCAACTGCTCGGAGCCTTTGTCAGAGACGAAAGGAAACCTGCGCCCATTTAGGCACTGGTACAGCCCCAGGGGCTCTCTTGGCCTCCGATGGGAAGAAGATGAAGGCAGCCGCGTGGAAACGATTGCACACTTCTGCACGTCAGTCTGCATTAGCTCTGGAGGCCCCGGTGGTTGTGCTTGATGCTAAGATCCCGTGCTCAGTTCTCAGGGTTTCCGCGCTGTGGCTCTGTCAGGATGGCCCTGAACTGACAGTAAGCCACGAGCAGAGTGCCTTCTGCGCAAGAGCGCTTGCAGAACCGGTCTCCTCCGGCACTGCTCAGAGCCCGTGTGTGGCTCCACGGTGATGGGCAGGGAGGAGATGTCTCCGGTGGACGGGCTCCAGGAAGGGTGCCTGCCTCTGGGATAACTGGCTCCTCCGTATGAGAAACTCCTCGCCCAGACGGGCTGTCACGGACGGGGCAGCTCAGCGCGGTGCCTGTGGGAAGATCCACGCCGGGATGTCCCAGGGGATTTATTTTGTGTCTGTTGTTGTTTGTACGCTTCTAGAATGCTCAGCGCTCCGGAAGAGATGATCCTGTTGTGCAAGGGGTGTTGAGGAGAAGTGGCTCCTTTACTTCCCAAACATCATCATTTCTTCTAAGAGACTCTTACGTAGCGTGGCACAAATTTTACTCCTACGAAACACACGGAGTCAGCAGAGGAGACTGAACAAATTGGAGGGCAGCAGTCCAAACCCATGCCTCTTGTCTCCAGCCTCCTTTTTCAGAGGTTTAGCCTAATTGCAGCTTGCCGTTTGGGCTTTAATTCTTTAGTTTGCCTTTCCTGGCAGAATATCTTGTCTTAAATTACTGCCATCAACAGCCCCTTAGCCCTTCCTGCCCCCCAGCCCCCTGAGTTGGGTAGTGCTGTCTGCGGCGCTCCGGATTGCTGTCAGAAGGCCGTTATGGCTGTGGTTGAAAGCGAAGCCTGCTGCGAATATCACGCTTTATCAGAGAGGTACGAGTAGCTCCCTGTTAATATTATTACAGTGACACACTGGTTTTATAAACATTTGAGCGCTCTTTGAAACGGTTGATATCTGGTGATTATGGCTCCATTAGGCACGGTAACAGATGGTTCATTTCCAAGTACTTTTAATGTCGTGAGCTATAGCGGAGAGGAGAGGGAACGTTAAATTCCCATCTCTCCGGGGTAAAGGCTGGAGAGATCAGCATGTGCCGGGGTGGAGGATCTCCCGTTCACGAACGGCCGTGTGACCAAGGAAGACGTAAACCAGTACCTAGAACGGCGCGGCGTAGCCTGGAAGAGGGGTGGTGAATCGTTGGAGCCAGACGGTAGAGAGCGTGGATGCTGGGATGGAGTGGAAACCCGTGGAGCAGGACTGCAGTTAGGAGGATCTCTGGGTGGTTCGACCCAGTGCTGCGGAGGGTTTCCAGGTTTGGGAAGAGGTGGGGCTCCTGCAGTTCCTGAGCTGCAGGGAGAGGCCCGGGAAGTCCCTGCCGCCTCTGCCAGCCGAGCGGGAGGTGGAATGAGGCCACGGACAATCGGATAGCTCCGCCAAGGTCGCGCTCTGCAGCTGAAGCAGCAGCTTTGCTGAACATCTGCAGTTGCCCTGAGCACCTGCGTTCCTTTGTGACTTCCATCACGTTTTTGTCCCAGGCACGATGTGGAATCGGAGACCTCTGTGTCCCCACAGACGTGTGTATCTCCAAAGAGAACAAATTGTCCCCTAAGCTGAGGCTGATTTTTAACCCCCTTGGCGAAATTCTTAACTTGCCTTTTCAGCTGACGCTTTTGTTACGATTTGTCTTGGTTTTCTGGTTTGATGGTTCGGGGTTTTTTCTGGACAGTTTAGAGCTGTGGATTCTCAAGTTTCGCTCTGGCCGTTCCTCGAGGAATCAGCTGTAGGTCTTCAGGGGTTTTTTCTGTGAGAACCGGAGAGTTCAAAGTCTCTGTTTCAGATGGGTAAGTTGGAGGGTTTACGTGTGGTTTTGCATAGTAATAAAACCAGGCTAATACTGTTAGAATTAAGTGCTAATGGGAAATACAACAATAGTTTGTTATTCAAAGTAATTCTGCACACAGCTTGGAGGGAGATTGGCTCTTGCTGAGAGAAATTCTACAGTCGCCTTTGCTTTGAATTTATTGCAGAATGAAAAATTAAAATATGATCTCACTCTCATTAAAATTAAGTAATTGATGTCATCATTCAATTAGAAGATTTTTTTGGGGAGCTTTTGGCAAGTCATTCCAGGTTGCTGTGAAGACCTGACCAAGCCAGCACCCTTGAACTGGAGGGAATGGGGGACAGTTCTCTGTTAAGTAACTGAAAGATGAGGGAGCACCTCAACAAAACACCGAAGCACAAAGCCAACGACCCCAGCCAGCCTGGCGCTGCCAGAGCTGTTCTCCGCAGAGATCTCCGTCACGAGGTCAGTCAGAGCCCAGGCACAGCTCTGAGGTGAGGCTGAACGCCTGCCTCCTCCTGCGCTCCTCCGGGTGCCTCGCTCCAGGACGGCTGGGCTGGATGTGCCCCGGCACCAGGAGGGAGCGACTCCAACCTCACCTTCAGCACGAGTTTTCCTCCTGCCGAACGTGCCCGTGCGGCCGACGCGGCACTGATAGCCCTTTGCGTCCGCTTTCCTCTGGTGGCCGTTAGGACAATTCGCTGCTGTTTCTAGTTTACTGTGAATACGTTTTGCTGGTGGCAGCTTTTTCAGACAGCTCGCGGTTCCCAACCTGTACAGCTGGAGCTTGGGCGTTTTTTCTGGTGTATTCCTAGTTCCATCTAGGCATCGCTCTTTGCGAGAAATCTTTCATCTCTTGCTCTGGGCCACGCAGAACTGGAGTGGCAAAGGAGCCTTGTGTTTTTGTGCTGGCTTCATCATTTTCAGAACATTAATATTTAATTTGGGCTTTTTAAAGCTTTTAGCAGATTTGTCAGGCTTTCTTCCCTGTGGTAGTGTATGTGAGGACAACTTGAGAGAGCGTTCCGATTAACTTACGATATGGAAAGTGAGGTTTTTTGTTTTGATTTAGAGCTGAACTACTTTTTCGAAGCTCATCCTGTTCCGTGAGTAACTTTGCCATAAAACTCAACCGTCAACTAGATCCAGCAGTTCTCCCTTTCTGCAGCCAGAGTCCGACCAAGGCAACGCCGTATCCCATCCGGGGAATACTTCGTCTTGCCCACGAAGACCAGTCTGTATTGTCGCTCTCCCGTGGGAAGCGTGGACGAGGCCAGCTGTGCTGGGTGGGGAGCAGCGGCCCGTACGCTGCCACAGCTCGTTCCCTCGCTCCGCTTCGTACAGAGCGAGGGACTGACGCGGGGCTCTGGAACCTCAGGGTGGTTGTGCCATGGCAGAAGTGGTTCTGTTCTTCGCTCCAGCCCTGGGCTGCTTTCGCGCGAGCCAGTGGTACCAACACGGGTGTTTTGGTGGCGAGGAGGTGTTGAACTTTCACTTGGCCAGGGCTGAGAAGTGGTTATTTACACTGTGGTGTGTGTTTCGAAGTTTATGTAGATGATACTTCGTGACTTTTTGATAAATCTGATGTTGGAGAGATTGCAGCTTGTTAGTGCAAATCTGCTGTGAAATTTTTTCCTGTCACTAGACAAAGTTTCTTCCCTTCCAAACTAAAGATCTCCTGTTCCAAGTGAGGAGCGTGGGGCAGGAGGGCAGGTCTGGTGCAGGTAGGTGGCCTCGCAGAGCATGACATAATTTGGCCGGAAAAACATTTGGAACCGGTTTAGAGATTGATTCTGTTTTTTCACTCCGTGCAGCTGCCTCCAGCCCACAAGCTCGTAGTGGTTTTGCGCTGTGCTCGCTGAGTTCTCGCTGAGGCCGTGCGGGAGGCGGTGCTGGGAGCCCTCCGAGCCCTCACCCAGTCCCGCTCTGAGCCTCCTGAGCTGGGGTTCCTGGTTCAAGCTGGAAACAGCAAAGGGGAACCGCAGTCACCAGTTCATGTTTCTTTCCAGTTGGCTCCTTCACTGGGTCAGTCCATCTGTTGTTGAAAAGAATTTGTTTACGGCTCACTCTGTCTTTTGACACTTTAATGCTGAATTTACCAGCAGGACTTTCTCATTCACCTGCTGTGTCACTTCTAGAGGAACGGCTTTGCCTTTTTCCCTTTTTATTATACATAAACCACAGTGAGTTTATTTCCACGGTATCGAACGTCTCTGGCCTTCATGGGAACAGCGCGCAGCAGTGTCAGAATCAAACAGAGCAGCAGCATCACGGGAACGGGGGGCTCGGGGGGTGCTCAGAGCACAGCGCTGCAGCAGCTTCACGGGAACGGGGGGCTCGGGGGGTGCTCAGAGCGGAGCGCTGCAGCAGCTTCCCGGGAACGGGGGGCTCGGGGGGTGCTCAGAGCGGAGCGCTGCAGCAGCTTCACGGGAACGGGGGGCTCGGGGGGTGCTCAGAGCGGAGCGCTGCAGCAGCTTCACGGGAACGGGGGGCTCGGGGGGGTGCTCAGAGCACAGCGCTGCAGCAGCATCACGGGAATGGGGGGCTCGGGGGGGGTCAGAGCGGAGCGCTGCAGCAGCTTCACAGGAACGGGGGGCTCGGGGGGGTGCTCAGAGCGGAGCGCTGCAGCAGCTTCACAGGAACGGGGGGCTTGGGCGGGGGTCAGAGCACAGCGCTGCAGCAGCTTTATGAAACGGGGGGCTCGGGGGGTGCTCAGAGCACAGCGCTGCAGCAGCTTCACGGGAACAGGGGGCTCGGGGGGTGCTCAGAGCACAGCGCTGCAGCAGCTTCACGGGAACGGGGGGCTCGGGGGATGCTCAGAGCACAGCGCTGCAGCAGCTTCACGGGAACGGGGGGCTCGGGGGGTGCTCAGAGCACAGCGCTGCAGCAGCTTCACGGGAACGGGGGGCTCGGGGGGTGCTCAGAGCGGAGCACTGCAGCAGCTTCACGGGAACGGGGGGCTCGGGGGAGTGCTAAGAGCACAGCGCTGCAGCAGCTTCACGGGAACGGGGGGCTCGGGGGATGCTCAGAGCACAGCGCTGCAGCAGCTTCACGGGAACGGGGGGGCTCGGGGGGTGCTCAGAGCACAGCGCTGCAGCAGCTTCACGGGAACGGGGGGCTCAGGGGGTGCTCAGAGCGGAGCGCTGCAGCAGCTTCACGGGAACGGGGGGCTTGGGCGGGGGTCAGAGCGGAGCGCTGCAGCAGCTTCACGGGAACGGGGGGCTCAGGGGGTGCTCAGAGCACAGCGCTGCAGCAGCTTCACGGGAACGGGGGGCTTGGGCGGGGGTCAGAGCGGAGCGCTGCAGCAGCATCACAGGAACGGGGGGCTCGGGGGGTGCTTAGAGCGGAGCGCTGCAGCAGCTTCACGGGAATGGGGGGCTTGGGGGGGGTCAGGGGAGGGATTTACTCAGCCTCTGTCTGCGCTGCTGTGGAGGTTGTAGTTATTGTCCACACAAAGCAGCGTTGTCCGAAGCTTCGTGTCATCCTCTGGGTTCTGTTTTATTGAGAGCCTCAGTTTCCCACTCAGAATTTCAAGCAAGATGTTTTGGAGTCATTTGCTGTGATTGCTCCATTCTTGCCCTCTGCTGTATTTTTCACTAAAAAAATCAACAATACAGAAGTTTTCTCATGTAGAGTTTGATAATGCAAATGTTGATGAGAAAATGTGATCTCAGAATCAGCTTTTTCACAAGGCATCAGTGACAAATTCTGTGAAGAACACACAGTATTTTGGAAGCGTATTGTATGGGGAATAATTCCTGTATTAATTTGCAGTTCAAGACTGAGGTTTTCAAACTAAACCACATCTGTAACTGCAATATCTTTTTTTGTAAGCTCTGCTGTTCACTTTTTTGCATTCTTTTTCCTTTTGTCAAGTTGCTGACTCTGTGCTCTTAAATAATCCTGCTGATTTCTCCATACTTCCTTCCCTCTGCAAGTAAGGCGTTTGAGAGTTCAGTTTATTTAAATTGGAAAAAGAGATATATGGCCCTTAGAGAGGCCACGGTAGGAAAATTCACTCTAAGTTGTAATTGTGGGTTTGGAGATGGTAAGAAAGATCTTATTCAACAAGCTTTTAAGCCTGTTTGTTCAGGTTCAAGGTCCACTGGTGTCACTGTAGAAAGGGTATTTGTCCCCACGGTTTGGTGACAATATATTATGACAGGGGCAATGTGATGATACAGGGCGAGAAAAATCCCTGTGTTAGGATCTTGCTGGTTCGAACGCCAGAAATACCTGTCTGGTACCGCAATATCCTGCGCAACGAGTGAGACTGACCGTTCCTTCTGGGACGGAATAATAGGATATTAGGGATTTCCTATGAGGATAATAGGGTGGGTGTTCCACTCAAGGGCGCACAGAGCCAGGGCCGCTTTGTACCAAGACTTTCACGCCGTTTCCTTTAACGAGCTGTGAGCGTGCCGATGGGCGTGCTGGGGAGGCGCGCGTTTGCCCTTGCAGCAGTTCGGTGACTCTGTGGTGGGTTTGCAGCGTGCCCCTGGGTTGCTGAGCCGGGCTCGAGGGCTCTCGCGTTTGCCGCTCAGTACGTTTGGCCCCTTATTTTGATCTTCCGCGCAGCTTAAAGGCTCTCCCGTAAGCAGGGTCTTGCCACATCCTGCTCTGCAGCCGCTGGACAAAGCGCTCCGGAAGCAGCCACGGACCCCTCCTCAGCCTGCCGAAAGAGCCGGGGCCAGAAGTCGCTCCGTTTTGCGACGGCCCTTGCAGCTGACAGAAGAACGGGCTTTCTTAGGCTGGCTGGTGCCGTGCCAGCACGGTTTCCGTCGCAGTGAAATTCCTCACGAAGCCATGGTTGCTGGTGTAAACGTAACTGCGAGCTTAACACAGCCCGTCCTGAGCTCGGGGACTGCAGTCTGCTTCTTGCGCCGTGCCATGCCGTGCATTTTCCTTCTGCTCTCTCTATTTAAGTCTGGCTTCCCCAGCTGGTGACCAGCTTGGAGGGGTCGCGCTCTTGAAACCAGAAAGGATGGGCTGGTCCCCGCCTAGAGGAGCCTGTACGGGCTCCTGGGCTTGTCGGCGGCAAGGATCGCCCCGTGGGGCAGCGCCCCGTCAGCGGGCACGTCGCCCTGGGTTTGCAGCACTGCGGGGACGGAGGGGTGCAGAGCGGGTGTGGGGTCACGTAACAGAGGGCTTTGGGTGCCCCCAGTCAGGCTCTAAAGAAGTGAGCGGCACAGCCAGGCGGCGTTTCCTGGCGCTGCTGGGGGAGTTTCCGCCAGGCACGCTACTTTGAGGCTGGGTGAAAGAGTAATAACTGTATAGCTCCGACTCGAAGTGGTGAGTCCTGCTGCGCTGACTAACCGTGTTTGACAGCGACTGTCCTAGAGCGCTGTTCCTGCTGGAAGCGGCGGCGGCGTGTGTGCCAGATGTCAGCGCTTGGGGACGCGCAGCGGGGTCTGCGCTCTGGCGGAGTAATTGCTCTTAGCTTCTGTCTTCTCCCGTTCTTGCCTCTTGCTCAAGAATCCAGAATTTAATTATAAAAAGGAGCTTGAGGGGCAGTTGGACTGAAGCGGGCTGTGAATCCAAACTGCTTTTCGGGGCGGTTTGGCGAGGTGTGGCCGTGGTGTCAGAGCTGGAGAGGCTCCAGCAAGGAGCACCCCCGGCAGTTGGCTTGCGTTAGAAAAACTGAAGCCTGTTTCAAGAGAATTATTAAATCTGGGTGCCTGAGAGGCACGAAAGGGCGGGCGACAGGAATCGCTCCCAGGATTAAGCCCCATGGTAACGTCTGTTTTAATCTCAGCCCAGGTGGATCCACCGCGTAGCACTCGGATGTGTTTGTGTGGCCGCGTCAGCTGCTGAACAAAGGGCTGCAAAAATACCATCAGGTTTTTGCGTGAGAGCTGAGGGGAAAACGGCCCCAGCGAGGGCCCGTCCTCCCCTGGAACCGCGGCGCAGCCTATCTGCCAGCGTCTGTCCGGTTTCATTGAGTACCGCGGACTGGACGCCGTGGTCGCCGATGGCTGCGGGTGGGTGTAAGCTCCGTACATCTGACCTAAATTAATCACCACGTTCGTCAGCGCCCCGCACGGTCACCGAGGGCTCTTTGTGGCAGGTTGTGGTGAGCCCACGGGAAGCCACCGCTCGCCAGGCTCGTGGCGGGTGGTGTCCACCGGCGTCTGCAGCAGGAGGCGGAGGTCTCTTTGGGTGCCCGCGTGGTTCCGGGTTTGGTTTTATTCCTGGGCTAAAAGCAGGCTTGATTTGGAACGTCACCTGTCCACACCGGTCTGTCCCCTGGAGAAAGTGCCCGCTGGGTGGAGCAGGGAAGGAGCGTTCGTGTGTGTCATCCGCTGCAGTGGGGCTGGACGGACGGCTCCCGGGAGAAGGTTCTCAGCGCTCGCTGCTCCAACAACCCGTTTCTACCTGAAGGAGGAGAGCGACGTCCCGACCTGCTGAAGAAGTGCTGAATCACGGGGCTGTTGCTCTTGCACCGAGTTTAGTCATTTCCTGGGAAACTCTGGTGTTCAGCCTCGTGGCAGAGCGCTACGTGTGGGCTGAGGATGAAACCCCGGGGACCTCCGTGGGTCGGTGACCAGGCGGTTAGTCAGGAACGAGGCACAGTCGCTGCCGCTGGCTTTTTAAAAGCGTTGAGAGTGGTCTCACCTCGCTCAGCTCAAGCTGTAGCGCAGGCAGTTCCTGCACACGTGTCTGTGACACTTTCTCCTCGTTCAAATGCATCGTTCTGATGCAGGACTAGGATTAGAAACTCTCCTAGTGCTCCTAAATCCACATTCTTCTCGTTGACTACGTACTAAAAATAGATGAAAGCACTTCTCTTGAATAGATTTGGTAAACTGCTATTTGTGACCGAGCCGGGGGTCTGTGCCCTCTGTAGCATTCAGAAGGGAAAACGCATTTTTTCCCCATGACAAGTTGTAGTTATTTAAAAGATTAATTTTTTTTCCCAGGATGGGGCTACATGCAAGATTTATGATTTGTATATGGGATTAAGCTATTTATGTGCATGTGCTGGGTTTGTGGGTAACATGTAAAATTTATATGGCTGCACTTTGCGTTATAATAATCCCGTGTAAAGTTGACTCCCGGGATGGTGTTTTGCGGGTGTTCGTTAGCGGCAGCGGAGCCCGTGTTTAGCAGCTTGTGGGGGTAAACAGCATTTAGCGGTGTATTTAAAGGCTTTAGGGGGCTCTCTTCAGGAGGTTTTGGAACCTTTCTGAAAACCTTTCACCTTTGTAAAGGGGGATGCTGCCTGCGCGTTGGCAGCGTGACTTGAGTCGCTGACTTGCAAGGGCAGCCTTTTGTCCCGGGTCAGGATCTGAAAGCCAAAGTGTCTCTGGCCTCTTCGTTCCTGTGTACACATGGCCCGGGGGCACGGCGGACGTTTGGCTTGGTGGTCCTCCGGGCAGCTGGCCCGGGGAGGTCCTCTGGAGAAACCAACGGCCGAGCGTGCGGGGTCACGCTGGTGCCGTGGGGCTCGCGCGCGCAGCCTCGTGTGTCAACGCCGGGGCAGTACCTCTGCGAGAGGCTCGTTCATTTACCTCATGGGGGAACTCCCGAGCGTTTGTCCGTGTCCCAGCCGTGCGAAGCCTTTGCGAGCCCTGGGTAGTGCCTTTTTCAGCAGAAACGGTGATGGTAAGTTACCAGGCGTGCCTTTTTGGGGGGAAGGGAGGGTCTCCAGCTGCAGCTGATGTGGTGACACCTCCTTTTCTTGGTCACCCCCTGCCCACGCGCACAAAGAAACCCGACCTCTGTCCTTAGCTCACCCAGGTTGGTGGTGCAGCACATATGGCATCTGAGATTACTGCCCGTAATAAGAGGGCCCAGACGGGTGAGCCGAGGACAGTGGGTCGACTGGAACTCTGAAGAGCTGTTGCAAGATAAAGAGATTCTTGAGTGTAGTTGGGTTGATTGTTTAAAGGTAAAACAACGAAAAGAGGTGCAGAGCAGGTGAGCTGTGGTGCGGTGCACCGGGTGACACGGCCCCAGCCGCTGCGGCGCGGCGGTCTGGCAGCGGCCATGTGCGCAGGGCAGACCCTGCCGCGGAAACCTGATCGCCCACGGCATTCTTCTGAAATGGTAAATGAACGCTGAGATTAAAATAGTTTTAATTTGGTAAAGCAACATTCATAAGCCTTGAGAAAAGCTTTCTGGAAGCATGGCACAGAGTCTCCGCAGTGCTGGAGCCAAGCGGGCTTGTTCTGCGGGTGTAAGTTAATCTGGAGCTGATCTGTCTGTGAGACTTGCAGCGCTGAAGCTGCAGCGGCATAATGCTGGTGCTCAACAAACGCAGCTTTGTCAGACCCCTGCTCGCTGCAGCAGCCTGTTCCCGTTCTTACTGGGAACAGAGCGGTGCTGTTAAAGGGACGCTGCAAAGCGCAAACCGGTTCTGTTTGGTTTTCCGGGGTTTTTTGGTGACGTACAGGGTGAGTAAGGCTCTGCTCCTTTCAAGAAATCCGTGGTTTCTGTCCGGAAAACTGGATAGTTTGCAGACCTTGATGTTGTCTTCAAGGAGGAAACCTGATAGACAGCTTCCCCGGGAGGAAGGAGGAGGGCACCTTTGAAGCTGCATCATCGTTTGGCCTCAGACAGAACGAGGCAATTGTCTCAACTTGTTTCGAAGGTGGTTTTTGTGCTGGAGTTACCGCCAGAGTGGCAGGAGTGCGAGGCCAGTTGACAGGAGTGGTCCGTGTGAACACACGGCGTTCAGATGGTGCCGTTGGGGCTGCCGAAGCCTGGGACTGAGGACGTCCCGGCTTTAAGCCTTGGCGGAACCATCGGGGGGGAGCGCGGGACGTCTGGGAGCTGCCAGTCCTCCGGGAAGCGGAGGAGAGACGGGATCTAGCTGCAGAGTAAATAGACGAGTGGCGACGGCGTTTCTTCCCGAAGGGCCGAACTGATTGGTTTGGGATCTGCTTTCTGCCTGGGCTGTGATGGAGATGGCCTCGAGTGCTAAGTGCGTTCCTTCCCCGCTCTGGAGTTCTCGGACGTGTCACCCAACACTTCCAGTCACCCTCGAAAGGCCTTATCTGGAAGGGGAGTGCAAGAACAGAACAGTCTGAGCTTCAGCTGCACTGCGGGGTTGCGGTATCTCCAGTTTGGTGTCTGCTTCGCACGCAGGGCAGGAGATCCAGAGCCAAGCTCTGCAGAGCCCGGCTTTGTGCTGTACGCTTTCCCAGCGCGTTGGAGGTGATGACGCTGCGGGAGGCCTCGCCTGTCCTGTGTGCCTGGAGATGGAGCAGGGGAGGAGGCAGGAAAGGCAAAGGCATCAAGGTCATTCGTAGGGGTGAGACCTGAGGAGCAGATGCCGTGGTGATAATGGAATTTGTTTCCTTATTTTTGTTACAATCTTGATACGGTGTTTGCTGTTCAATAAAGACAAGAGCTATCTGTGTTTTGGGGCTAATTTCCGGGATTCTCTGTCAGCATAAACTGCTGGAAACATCAACATGTTTGTATTTAAAAGCATACAAACATTTCTTAAAAACCCATACAAACTGCTTTCAGCTCCGAATCTGTTTCTCGATGCAGTCGGGTGTTTGGAGGCTTTGTTGGGAGATGCTGTGCGCTACGTGATCATTTTCCCTAATTTCTCCACTGTAGTAATTATGGTTTTGTTAGACAGTAAATGATTCAGTGTTCTCGTTCCGTGGGGGAAGGGGAGCGGGGTGTTGAAAGAGGAGCATTGTCTGCGCCTAGCAGGATTAGCTGGTGTTACCACCTTGCACTGATTGAGCACCACGGTTCGGAATAGATCATCAGCTCTAATTGCTGAAAAGCAGCCTGGCATCACAGGGCGGTGAGACTCCTGGAGTTACCGGCTTCTCTCTTGAGTGATTTGAGTAGAGGTGTACCGTCGTGACCAGAGGGGGTGCCCTGCGCTTCCGCCTGCTCTCTAAGCCCAGACCCCTCCGTTTGCCATCACGCCCGAGCGAGTCCTTTCTCTTGTGCTCTCAATGGTCGGGACATCCAGACTGGGTTTACATGATGAGGATCGGTTCTAATCTCCTCTCAAGAAATGAGGAGAATCCTATGAGAAGTGCATCTCAGAAGCCATTTTTTGCATTTTTCTAGGGAATTCTGCTTCTCAAATGTGCCCTTGTTTAACCACAAACAGGCAGGGCTCTTGGATGCCGTCACGGCGGGGTCTGCAGTCGGGAGTTGTTGTCCAGGCGTTCCAAGTGAGGAAAAGTCGTTGCTCCTTCATCAAACTCATGATGCTGGCTGGAGCTGGTCCATCACGCTCTGAAAACGAGCAGGAAAACTGAGCTGGTGGCTCTGCGGAAGAACGTTTCTCATGAGTTGAGTTAACCTTAGCGAGTTGTGAATGTGGTAGCAGAGGTTTGCGTTGGGAGGGGTGGGAAACCAGTGAGTTTTGGGTAGCACAGTGAGGAGAGTGGTAGCGTGTGGAGCTGGTGAACCGGAGCGTAGCGGTGCTGGTGGTCTGTATTGACAGTGCAGCCCGTCCTAACGTCCTGGATATCTGTGGCGGTTGAAGCCGTTCACCTGAGCTGATGGTGCCGTCACTGCAGCAGTGGTGTCAAGGAAGGAGAGCAGCTTAGCTCATGTTCACGTGGCCTTAAAGAAAACTCAAAGCCCTAAAGATTCCCGACATCCCATTTGGACGCACTCGGAAAGACGGTGACGTCCAAGAATCTTACGGCTGGTTACGGCGCGAGGGTCTTGACTGGAAAGAAGCTGCAGCTTTGCGTCCTCCTGAGAAGATCCCATTGCCTTTGCAGGGCCCCCTGCGCGCGTGGCTCGGGATGCGGATAACTATAGAGAGCGATGAACGGGAACGGTTGTGGCTGGGAGAGGGCCAAAAACCATCTCCGCAATAAGTGTGTGTGTTTGCGACCCTCCTGGGAATGAACAAACAGCAGCACCAGTTCAAAGCTCGACGGTCAGCGCTCCTTTGCTTTGCTGATGTTTTCTTTGTAGGGCTGAGCCCTCGCGTCTGTGCGGCGAGGTGCTGTGGTTCTCGGGTTGGTTTTTCGGCTCTCTGGGAGAACTCAGCACCCCACATGTCCCCAGGCGTTTGATTGATGGTGGCGGGGTTGGTGATTTACCAGGTCTACGCAGCAGGAGTGAATGGTTCTTGAGATCGCAGGCTATTGTCTTGGCGCTCTTCCTGTTGCAGTGATTTACGGTGCTCGGGGAGGAAGTCCGCGTTTGTGTTCGCATCTCGCCGTTTCCATTTCCCGTAGAGCAGCAGGAAAGGAATAGGGTGAAAGAAAATTTCTCCCGTAGTCAATCTTTGGTTCTGTCTCAGTGGGTTGATCCCCCGTTTGGACTCTGTACGGCCAGAGCAGAGGCTTTATCTAAAATAAATCTGTTCCACTGGGGCAGCGTATTAAAGGGACAGTCGCCGCCGCGTCCTGAGCTGCCAACCTGGGCAGAACTCTTGTGGGTGTGGAGACCCCTTCGCACCCGTCCCCCGTGACCGCACGCAGGCTCGGAGAATCCTTTCTTCAAGCGATGACGTAAATGATCTGCGACACGTGGGGGTGAAGGTCACAGACAGCATTTGGACCCGAGTTCCCTTCTTGTGTTTCAGCAGTCTCTCACCTCAGCTTCAGCTTTCCCAGCGCAGATCTGTGAACCACGGTGCCTGCGTTCCCGCGAGGAGAGGGTTGCTTTATGGGTGGGATGTTAGCGCGCAGCAAGTGAGCAGAGAGAATTCTTTGCTTCTCAGTACATCAAGCAGAACGTGATGCTACTGGTACCTCAGTGGGGCGTGCTGGTGTCTGCTCTGGTGTTCCTTGGTAATTCCAGCACTCTTCTGTGGCCCATGTTTCATTACATACGGTGTGTAACCACCAACGTCAAGAGTCCAATTAAATGTTGTGGAGAAATTAATCACAACATAACAAGCTACACTCCAGCCTGTGGTTTGCCGTCCAAGGAGCAGTCCCTGCCCTCCCCGCGCCAGGCGGCGTTTCCCGAAGTGACGGTCACCGACGGTCACCCTGCTCTGCTCGCTGCCCGAAGGAGCAGGCGAGGGCGTTCCAAACCGCCTCTGCAGACGGAGAGGCGGAGCGCAGAAGAGCCGGTGGATTTTGTAGCTCCTGCAGTCGATGGAAATGTTCTGTGCCCTTTGGGGGGTGGTCTCTGCGCAGCTCTGGTTTCGAAGGGGAACGTTTCCTTCGCTGGCAGCATACCTTTCTCGTGAGCTGGATTCCTTTACCCGAGCCGTGCGCTGCAATCGAGCGTTAAAATTACTGCTTTGGTTGGCATTTCGGTGCTTCGTGGACACTCTCATTTTCAGCTGCTGGGTTTGCCTGGACTTGTTGGGGCCTGACTCAAGCGTAGTGTAAGAGGAGTGAGATAAAATCCTGTGTCCAAACGCACGCCCTCCGCTAAGCAGCGTCAGGACCCGCTTCAGCTTCAACACTTTCAGTCTGGGCGTTTGAGGTGACGCTGAGATTTGACTGTCCAGCAGGAAGGAGTCCAGTCCCGTCCCTTCCCAAGCGATTCGGCGCTGCAAATCACCTTTATAACCACACCAGCCTCTTAGCTGGAATGTTTTCGCGGGGACGCTGGTTGTGTTGGGGGCTCAGAGCCCTTCGGTCACCTCCTCTGCCGTGGCTCCGCAGCTCAGGCTGAGCTGTCTGGCAGGAGGGTGCTGTCGGGCAGCAAACGCAGCGGCCGGTGCTGCTCGGGGTCTCACACGGTTGCCCTGCGATAGTCAGGTGACGGCACAGAAAACGTCGTTTGCCACCACTGGTTTCTTGTTGTAATACAAATATGGGCTTAATTTTAGCCTGAGAATTCCAGATAACTCTGTTTTCTTGCTGCTGCGTGTTTGATCGCTTCCAGTCTTCCAGCCCCAAGAGATAAGAGGTTACAAGTGCAGGTCAGGCTGCAAAAAGGCTTGAAATGCTGCGGGGCTTTTTGTTTTAATCCCTTCAAGGTTTCAGTCTTTCTTGTGGTTCTGATGTAACGTGAGAAATTAAAACAAAAGGCAGCAGCCAGATGGTACATCTCCAGGCTCAGACAGATTAGGTTTTTTAAAAGGGAAAAGTTTACTAATACTTGTTCTCTTCTGGAGTGTTTGCTTCTGGGGAGCTCAAGCATCTCTTCCGCCTGCTCCTTCCAGTCAGCAGACAGCGGAACTGCTGCCACTACCAGGTTACAAAGCCCAACCCCACGTCTGGCTTTCCCCAAGTACCAAATAACCGTGACGACAGGCTGATCTTCTGGACGGCGGCGTGTGCTTGCTGGGCGCTAGTCTAGAAGTGGACTCTGCTCGTACCGCCCGGGGTTTCGGAGGTGCCCTGAACACCCCTTGCAGTGGGCTCTCCTCGTTCGCGAAAAGCTGTTCTCACTTGGATTAGTTTAAGAGGAGGCTCTGAACTGGCACTTTCCCTCTACCCTGTCGTTTGGGAATTACTGCGTTTCGTTAGCCCAGGCTGGCTTCGTGGTTAACAGAATATTTTCCTGCACTCTGAGGTTCCTGGTTGAGGTTTTCCTTTGCTTTGATATTCCGTTTAGATCGCTGTTCTGAGTCAAATCGCTGCATTTAAATAGCGTCTGTCTCTGATCCCAAGGGAAACTGCCAAAGTTCTCTGGTACGGAGGCTTTGAAATCATGATGTACTCACATTTATTTGGTTTCAGGTTTTCCTCAGCATGTGTGGTGCTGTGTTCAGTAAAACCTTCATGTCACCGAAAAGCAAAGCAAAGCTGAAACTGAAAAATGAGGACGTGGTTAAACGAGTTTTCTTTCCTTGGTTTTAGGGGACATCACCCAGAAGGGGTATGAGAAGAAGAGAGCAAAGCTGCTGGCTCCGTATGTTCCGCAAACCCAAGGTAGGTGCTCATTTCAGCTGGCGTGAGACCTGGGGAGTGAACGGGTATGACAGGCAGCTGGGACAGGACTTACTGTAATTCACCGAGACTGAACCGCTGCCAAAAAAACATAAACCAAGAGCGAAGGCTCAAAGTGCACTTACTGACCGTCAGCACCGCGTCGGCTGGGGAAGGACCGCTGAGATTGCAGCAGCTCGCTTCAGGCAGTTGCTTGAGGAACGTGAAAGCACTCTGTCTGCCACTGTCGTCTGGTAACTTTGAGGTGCTGCCGCTCCAAAACTCCTGACTGCTCCCTTCCTGCTCTCCTCCATCCCAGTTGTTTCTCAACTTTCTCTTGCTTGCAAATTCAACTGCCGCTGGTGCCCGTTCTCGGGTCCGTGCCATAGTTGGTGCTGTACACCCCGCAGAGCGGTGCGTTCTGCCCGAGCTGACGGACTGACTGTAGCAAGGCAAGAAAGATTGTGGGTTAGCCTTGAAATTTCAGATTTAGTTGCGACCAGCTCCCCGAGGACGGAGGACCTTGAACCGGGAGGTGACAGGAAGCTCTGATGACTCGGTTGCTACCTCTATGAAATCTGTTCCTGTTATTTAAAGAAGCCAGAAAGTGATGCACGTGACTCATCCCTCTTTATGGTCTTTATCAGGAGTTAAGCAGGTTTCAGCCTCTCAGTCCAACGTGTTTCCCAGTGGAGATCGGGAGCCCTAGAAGGAAAAGTGGCTCCTTTTGCACGTTCGGGAGCCCTCGTGGCAGAGCTGCTTTTGTCTGGGTCTGGCTGAAGCTCTCCAAGTTCCTTTTCATCTGAGGACATGATCGTGTGCCCCTCACGCCTGTCCCTGTGCACCCACGTTGGGTCGTTTCAGAAAATGTCCCTTAATTAGGAGGAAAAAAAATGTTTGGCCAGACCGTCTGCAGCCCTGCTCTGTTAATTGTCGCGCTCTTGGAAGCTGGGGAATGAGGCGGAGTTCAGGAGGCGGAGAGGCTGACAGGAGGTCACCAATTCAGACAGCGATTTGACGGCCGTTCTGGCTCGGTCCTCCAGCTTCTCCCATGTCTGACATCCAGCTGCCTCCCTGTCTGGGAATCTCCTCTTGCAAAAAGCCTGTTGAAGTCACGCGTGAGGGATTCAGAATCAGGTCACCTTGTTAATGAGCAGAAAACTAATACAGTCCACAACAAAAAGGGTTTTCCTCCTGGCACTCGGTGCGTCGCATTGCTCCGAGCCCCTTCCCGGTGTGAGCTGCTGTCGCGTCTCCATTTCGGAGATGTGAAAGGAGGCGAAGGGAGGTGTGACGGGTCAGGGCACGTCAGCACCTTAATTGGGGAGATTCTTATTGCTAAACCTGTGCTCCCTTCGCGTTGCCTCTGGGAGCTTGCCTCGTTACTTCAGAGTTAAGGCAACGCTGCTGATCACCTAAAGACACATGTTTTCCGGGTGCAACATCCATTTTTGGAGCTGGAGCTGGCTGCGGCGATGGGGCTGCGATACCAGCGCTGCTGCTGCCGCTCCTCCGTTAGCGCTGGCTGCCGCGCGCAGGGGCTGTGACCCACGGGGTTTGAGCAGCGCCCGGGCTGTGCCGGGAAGCGATGCTGCTGATTTCCCTGTTGCCTGGACCCAACCGCTCATGCCACTCGCGGCTGCTGGCTCTGTGCAGACCCCGCAGAGGGAGAGCTGCGCTCCCTGTTCGCTGCTGCAAGTCCGGAAAAGCATTTACACCTTTCTAGCTGAAAGAACGCGGCTGCAGGAATGTCTCCTGCCAAAAGCAGCAGCCCTCGCACACAGGCTGCTGGCAGGGCACCTCTTCTTGCAATTTACGATAATGCGTTCGGTTCCTCCGCTAATGTGTAAAGGAAATTGTGTTCGTTAGGCACTGGTTCACTGTCAGAACCTTTTTATGTAACTCTGGAGTGTTCTTGCTCCTGTTTTCTATTCTCATGATGATGAAAAAAGAAAAATTTAAATTTTAAACAGGCAAAGAGAACATTGGAGTACTGAACTTTTTACTGGAAAGGGAAGATGAAGGCGATGGCGTGGGGCTTTGTCTTCCAGTACCTCAGGGAACGGTGTTGGGAGACAAGAGGAATATGCCCCCCACCCACCCGCCCCCCGTCTTTCGGCATGAGGTTTTTTCAGACGGGAGCTACTGTGGAACAGTTACCAGTGATAAACCAGCTTTGCCTAAACCTGTAAATCACGCACACGTGCTCCAGCTTAGTGCTGTTGGGAGAGTTTCACCCGTTTACAAGATCTGACTTGCAGCTACCACAAATGGGGAATTATTTTCTTCCTTATCCAGTCTGAGGGGTATCAGAATTGCAAATAAAACTTCTCACTGGGCTCTAGGAAATGAATTTCTCCATCTTTGAAATCGTACCCGGGACTAAAATCAGTGGAGCACCCGAACCCTTCTCGTCTTGCGCAGGGCAGAATTAAGATCCATCTGCTCGGTGTCTCCTGCGTCCGGTGAGCTCCGGGCTGGAAGGCAGCAGCAGTGGCCCTAAGCTGGTGCAGCGCTGCCGGGCTGGCCCCGTGTCCTGGAGGTGCAGCTCAGGCTGCCCTGTAAACCCTGCAAGCCTGAGCTGCTTGCTTACATGATTTTTACAGGTATGTAGCTTGAAAAAAATCACCTTGTACCGAGGCAGGGGCAGCCCGGCACTGGCACTGCTGCCCGGTTCTCTGTGCAAACCAGCAGGATTACAGGTTTGCCTGCCGCTCTCCTGCCAGGGGAATCCAGCACTCGCTGTCCTTGTTATTCAGGTAAACACTTGTCCCTGTTGATCAGACGTGATGCTCATAATGATTCCTTTAATCTGAAAATCTTTTTATGAACAGAAGTCTCTGAATCTCTAAACGGTTGAGCCCTTTCCTTCAGCAAAACGCAGGGATCACAAAGCAGCCAATTCTGCTTTAAAAACTAAGGACAATTAAAAACCTGTAACATCCTTCAAAAGCAAACCTAAAATAAGTTCTCTTTCATGTCCCTGTGGAGTCGGATCCTGCCGCAGGAGCTGCCGCAAGGGAACGCTAAACAAGTCGCCTGTCACCTGCCAGGCTCAGCCCCCTCGTACAACCCTTGGCAATTTCCCGCAGCTACGCGCTTTCCCCTGAGCGCCGCATTCTGTCACAGCAAAAGAGTGAAACGGGGCTTGTTCTTGGTGCGTCGTGTCACTTCCAGGCACGTTTGATCCCCGTGTAAACGGGATGTCATGTTTGCCTGCTGATGCCCTGCCGAGCAGATGAGATGCTTCTGCAAGGCTTCGAAGAGAGAACTGAGTATGAATTTAATAATTCATGTACAATAGCGTTAAAATCTGCTGCTGACATCTAGTGGGTGCTTGAATTCATAAATACCCAGAAGATCAGAAAGCATTAAGCTTTTCTTCCCGGGCCGCGAAGTTGTGTTGTCTCTGGCTCAAAATAAAACTCTCTCGGTTTTGATGAACGCCACAGAAGCATTAAACTACTTCTGGGTTGATGCGTTCCGGAAGGGCAGGACGGGGACACAAACACGCGTTCTTTGGACGTGGGTGAACTGGGATTTTGAATTGGGAATCTGGCTCTGAATCTACGTCTTTCCCTCTTCCGTTACCTCCGGTGCCGCTGACACCTTCGCCGGGTGCTGGTTTGTGTTTTGAGAAGCGAATCCAGAACTCTGTGGGGTGTGCGATGGCGTCCAAAAAATACCCGTGAGCGTGGGGAGGGCTTGGCTGTCCCCCTAACCTGGTGTGGGATGTTTTGGCTAGCAGAACGTCTTCTTTTGAACAAGAAATAAGATTCTGATTTTTTGGTAGTTTATAGGGTCGTTGAGACACGAGCTGGGCAGCTTGTCTCCACGGAACGCCCATGTCGCCCGCAGAACTGCTACCGATCCGAGTAGGGGCTGAAAAGGGTGGACAGGTTTCCCAGGCCACATCGAAGCGCTGGGGCTTGAGAGAAATTCGTGCCCCTGTGGTCTTGGATGTTTTCCAGAGCGCGCAGGGCTGGGCTGAGGGGGTGGCTGCTTTGCTGTGCCATTCGATTAATGTTCTGCTCTTCGGGGGGTTGGGAGGTGTAGGAGCTGGTTGAAGATTTCTCCAACTAGTTTGGTGTGATTTGCTGGTATTGTCAGTTCCTGAGCTCGAGGCACTTGCCATAAGTTGTTTACCTAAACCCACACGCTCAAAGTGGTGGAACTGGAACTGGAGTCCAGGATTCGCGGTTTCCTCTGCATTTCTCTAACCCTTCGGTAGCTGGTGAGAATTCATCAGCGACGTGTATTTAGGTGACACAGTTGCTGTTTTCAAACGGCTCCAGGTGACGACCTGAAGGTAATTCCAGCTCTAGGACCTGTCGTTGCTGGATTTCAAATGTTCCCCCTGACGCCCAGGTTCATTTTAGAATTGAGCCTCCAGTAGCATCGATTCCTCGTGGCCCTGGCTGGATGATGTGTGTTAATTTCTTATCAGATTATCTATTTATCTCCCCGTGTTCCTGGGAAAAACAATCTTCTCCGGGCTGGCAAAGCCACTTGTGGAGCCAGAACCTGGCCGGCTGGAGGTCTCTTTGGGTTGTGAGCAGCAGAGACTCTCGCTGCTGGCGTGCCACGGGTTTTCCTGTCAGTAACACGCACTGACCAGTGGAACACTGAGTACAAACCCAGCTTCTCCCCGTGTTTTTCTGCGGGTTCGCTCTTTTTCACAACTCAGACTTAATTTGGGGTGATGACTGCCTGCATCAGCCCTTTACTGACTGCCCGCAGCAGCGCTATAAGGGACTGGGATCTCTAAAAGCAGTTGGCATATTATCGCGTTACCACAAGTTCAACCGCTAATTCTCTTCCCTCTGAAGGCAGCAGTGAGCGTGGCCCAGTCCTGTTCCCACTGGAAACTTGGCAGGAGAGGGAGCAAACCATACAGATACTAAATCACCGCACGCTGAAGTCGTGCCAACGGCCCTGAGAAGGGTGTGGAATGTGGGACTTACCCGCCTCACCTCCTCCTCCATTCGTCACGATTTGTCTGAATCTTATCCCCTCTGCTTCTGTGCTGGGTGACGGGTTCTTCAGAGGTGGCTCCATCTCCCCTTAGCGCCGAAAAGTGACTTAAATTATGGGAAATGGCGTGTTCTGTCACCTGCTTCAGACTGGCTGTAAATTGTCTCTCACTTCACGTGCCCAACAGCCCCTGAAAGAAAAAAGCTGGAAAAAACTTGTCAGGTCAAAGAAGGGACAGATATATCGTACCTGATCAGGATACGGTTGGACAGATGCAGCAATAGACTCATCAGATCCGCTTCGCTACAAAAAAAGGGGAGGGGGGAAATCCTGCAATCATGTGGTAAAAGAGAAAGGAATGGTCAAAAAAAGCGACTTTTATTTCGTGCTCTCAGCGAATTGTGGGCCCTTTTGCAGGGGTTGATCCAGCGTTACAGAAGGAATCCAGAAGTCAGATGCCTGTTCCGTCTGCAACTCCAGCCTCAGCACCGTCATCCTCATCCTCATCCAAATTTCACCGAGCTCGCTCGGGAGGAGCCAGAGATGAACGCTATCGGTCCGGTAAGGACAGGGGCAGGAGTCCCCCAGGGATTCCCGTTAGGGGTGAAGAAAGCGCTGTGTCCTCTCACGGGAAGCTTCACATCACCAGTGATGTGTCTTCCTTAAAGAGTCCTGGGTGTTTGCTGCGGGACGAAGCCTCGTCCTGGCCCGTTCCCGTTCCCAGTCAGCACGGTTTTACGGCCGCAGTCAGCAACTGTCAAGATTTACGTGCAATCCGCATCCGCTCGGGTTTTGGAACAGAAGGTTTCTCCTAAACCAGAGCGGCGCAGGACCTGTCACGTACGGAGCAGAGCTGCCCCTGGGGCCGTGTTAGATGATGTGTGTATTCCAAACCACGCACAGGCCCATTTTAGGATAATCTTTGGCTGAGGGGGGACAGTCTGGTGGGGTTGGGGTTCTAGAAAAGTTGCTCAAGACGCGAGAATGTAATGTCTAATCCAGAAGATTCCAGACTAAAAGAACTGGCCTTGCTCTTAGCTTGGGAACTTGGGAAGCCTCAGTCAGGGTCCCTAAGAAAGAGGCGACGTTACTCGTGAGATGGCACAGCGTGGTGCTTTGGGGGGTTGCACGCCCACGGAGGGCCGGCAGTACCGCGCGCGGGTCGGCCCTGGCGGGTCTTTCTCCTCCTCCACTGCTGCGACACTGAGTTTCTGAACTTCCCTTTTGCAGATATCCACACAGAAGCAGTTCAGGCGGCCCTGGCCAAACACAAAGAGCAGAAGATGGCCCTGCCCATGCCAACCAAAAGGCGGTCCACGTTCGTGCAGTCCCCGGCCGACGCCTGCACGCCCCCAGGTTAGGTTCTGGCGGTGCGGTGTCTGTGGGGATGGTAAGGTACGGTCACCAACAGGTCCCAAATCGAGAGGCTGCGACTGTCGGAGCACTCGAGCTCTTCAGCGTGTTGTAGGTAGCGTGTTACTCCTGTAGCTCTCCAGCTGCCTCGGAGCAGCTGCTTGTTTTCATGGAGCTGCTGTTGGGGCTGCGGAAATGCCTCTCCCGTTCTGGGAGCTTTTAACGAATCGTGGGCAAGAGCTGAGCAGGCGTTCTGGACTGGGGCTTCTTCTCTTGCTTCCCTCACACCTCCTTCAGCTGCATAATTCCCGTTTTGATTTCGTTCAGGGTTAGCACTCACCATACAGGAAAAGGATTTGCAGCGATGCACTTTTCTGGGCAAGGGCCTGGGAGGGGGTCCTGTGGGACTCCGTGACTCGCAGGGCTTTTCCTTCCTAACCCCTCCCTTGTAACGGCTGCAGCGGAATTCCTGGGATAACGTGGTGTCTGTCACGGTGCATGTGCGGCAGGCGTTACTAAGCCTCTGTTTCCAAGCAGCTGTACGCACTGGCTTCACCATGAGTGTGTCTGATTTTCGGCAGTGACTTTTGTGTTGTCCCTCGTTGTGCAGAAGCATCGCAGTCGTTTGGATTGACGGAGTCATCTGAAGAGAATGAATTCACGTCTCGTCGTGAATTCGTATCTCTGAAACCGCTCTGCTGGGCCACTCCACTCACACCTCTACTTTTACCTCCTCTTCCTTCGTACCTTTTCTGTTCCTTTCTGCTGGGGGCTAATGCATGTTCCTGGTGTCCGCTTGGGTCTCAGCTTGCTACTAACCTGTCCCGGACCGCGGCACGCTGGGCGCTGTGGCTGCTGCACAGATAAAGGTCAGCCCTTGCGCTGGGTCTGGAATCTCTCTCTTCAGCTCCTGCCGGCATTCCGCTTCGGCGAGTAGGTAGAACGTGATTGAGCGGTTTGATTTACGAGAGCCTAGGCAGGCAGTCGCTGCCACGAGCACGGGGGTTTTAGGCCAAAGCCTCACCGAATGTTTCTGGGTAGCACCGTACGACCTGACGTACCGAGAGCTGTCTTTGTGAGAAACCCGTAATTCCTTCGCAGCTTTAGGACAGACAAGGGTCCTGCTCTCTGGGAAACGGGGGATGTGGTTCCTTGCTGTAGTTTCTCTCTTTTGTTGTGGGGTTGGGTTTTTTTGTTTGTTTTCTGCAATCGAACGGACCCGTTCAGACCACCAGAGAAAAGCGGTGTCTGCGGGTGGCCCTGGCACCTTTGTCTCCCCGTGCCTGCCTTGTCCCTGGGAACGTTCAGGTCTGACGATGATGCTGATCCCTCGCTTTCCAGTTCACGGTTACCAAAGTTAGGCCATACAGCATCTGATACTGTAGAATATGAACGGAAAAGTAACGGGAGATGAGGGAGTAGACCCTTGACAGACGGATACTTGCCTGAGGAGGTGAATCTTTTGGGTGCTTTGAACAGGGGCAAAACCCCAGGGGAAGTGTGCTCACGCCGGGATGTTGCTGCTGTAACTCCTGGTCTGGCCGATGTAACCTTGTTTGACACAGCCCGTGGATACGTGACTCGGGACGTGAGCGTGTTCAGTGCCATGTGCTTTTCCCTAAGCAGCTAGATTTTCTTTTCTGCTTCCACACAGACACGTCTTCCGCATCCGAGGACGAGGGGTCGCTAAGGCGCCAAGCTGCTCTTTCTGCTGCATTGCATCAGAGCTTACAGAATGCTGAGTCTTGGATCAACCGATCTGTTCAGGGGTCATCCACATCTTCATCAGCATCTTCTACACTTTCCCATGGAGAAGGCAAAGGGACCAGTGGGTCACTAGCTGATGTATTTGCCAATACTCGAATAGGTAGGAGATGGGTACGAACAGAAAAACTGCTTCGAGTTCAGATTGTGTTGATAAAGCTGGAGCTGTCTGTGGCACAGGGGAAATTTGTTCCAGAGTTCGGTTAGTTTTGATGGACCTTGCCAGGGTTTGTCGGAGTTGCACCATCACGATGGTTTTTTTTCCTTAAGATTTTTCAGAATATCGAGTTGGTTGGAAAAGGGGAAGTGGGGAGCAGGAGCTTATCGAGGCAGAGAAGCCTCCAGGCTGTGATGAGGGTGTTGACAGGACCCGCAGGCACAACTTTCTCTCTGTAAACTGTGTTGCTTATGTCTACAGCGGTTTGGAGCTACTCTGTGTCCAAAGCTGCCGAACGCAAGTGGCACTTGGCACCTGGGTCCTGGTGAAGACCGCAGGGTGTCCGCCTGTGGCGGGGGAAACGCTGCGCTGTAACGCTCTCGCTTTGCTGTAAGCCCTGATGGGTTATTGGTTTTGTTAGATTAAAAAAGAAAGAAAAAAGAACCCAATCCAGCCATACACCGGACAAATGAGCACGTCAGTAAAAGCTGGGTACGGCAGAGTAAAGATTTAGCTCAGATCTTTCCTGACTAGTCTGAGGACTCCCCAGAGCGTCCCAGCGTTGAGAAGACGGAGCAAAATCTACAGATCTGGATACCCCGGGCTCAGTTTTTGGAGGCTCTGAGGTGCTCCTCGCTGCTGATGCTTCTGTTTGAAATTGCCCCGTTTGGTTCTGCTCTGTGTATGTTTGTCGTTTTTAGCTCCCGCATCTGAGGAGATGTCTGTACTTTGTGTGCTCTCCGCTTTCGCTTAACTGGTCTGGGGCAGCAGTGCCTAGAAGTGCTGGGGGATTTAACTGTTTCACTTGATTTTTTTTTTTTGATCGCTGTTATTTTTGTTTGTTTATTTGCTGGGATGCAAGTTGTTTTCTGCGATGGAAAACTGGGGAAATTGCCCATGAAATGTAGTCAATATAATGAACGTGGCTTCGAAGCAGAGAGGCTGGTTTTAATTGGAGCGAACAGAAAGCCACGTTACCTTTTGTAAGGAATTAAGGCAATCTAGCTTTTACCTACAGAACAGCTGCTCTCTCTTCCAATTGGCATCTTATGCTAAACCGAAGTTTTAAATCTCTGATGGGATTATATTTGCCAGGTAGATGCCACGTTCATCCTGTGTTAACGCCTAATTTAAGTGAGCAGGAACCCTCGCACACACAATTTTTATTGCTCTCTTCGAAGAAACATGTAAAAGTCCTTCAGGTGTTCGGAGCTGTTCAGAATCCAGCTCTGTCCCAGTGATCTCAGAGGGTCAATATCGAGCGATATTCCCCGCCACCCTGTGTACCGCCAGAGGTACGGATTTTTTATCTCCTCAGAAAGAGGGCCACGGAGAATCCTCCGCAAAACCCTTCCTGCGGCGGTTCCTCGGTGTCTGACTTCCCTCAGCCTCGCTCTGTGCCACCCAACGTGCAGTTTCCAAAGCGTGGGGTTTTTTTCCTTCGTAAGCATCAGCTGCTGGTTCTGTTAAGCTCAGATAGAATATTCTTGCCCCATCAGGTGACTGAACCTACTGTGCGGTGTAAAGAAATCCCGCGTAAGCAAAACCCGCTTGTTTAAGAGGAAGTTAACGAGAGAATTACTGAAGTGCACAGGGTTACTCACCCCGCTGGTGCTTTCAGACTCATCTGGAAAACAGAACGGTGTCTCGCACCTTAAAGCGAAAGCAAGACCCAGCTCCCTCCGGTCACCACAGTTCGTTACTGAACTGCTGGGCGGGCTCATGCTGTTCAGCCGCCGAACTGGAAGAAATTTAAACCCAACGGGGTGTTTTGCTGATCTGCTTTAGTCAAGAGCCAACCGTGTGTTTTGTTTCAGAAAGCCCTTGCTGACCAAAAGGTTAAATAGTAGAATTCTAGCAAGAGATGTGATTGCAAAGGTGGTTTGGGTTTTGTCCTGGAGCTTTGGGTATTTCAGAGCTCGTGTGGGTCTCAGGCTTTTTTCCCGGTGCTGAAGGTCAAGAGGTTGAGCTTGATTTGGAGGTTAGAGACAAGAGGAGGGGTTCTGGTTTGGAGAACCGCTCGCTGACGTGGACAAAGCCCCTCACCTGGTGCCTTCGTTTTCCGCTTCCCAGAGCAGATAACTGCACCTCCTAGAGCCACTTGATCTTTAGGAAGTGCTGGGTTTAGCGTTAGTAAAAGCTCCCACACATCCAACCCCTTAACTTCTGAAGATTGTTGGTACCAGGTAACTACGCTTTGCTTGTTCCATCCGACCGTAGAAGCTGTGTGTTAATTAACATCCCAATTTTCTCCCTTTTTTAGAAAGTTTCTCAGTTCCCCCAGATGTCACAGCAACTACCTCCTCTTCCTCAGCACGGCCAGCAGCCATCGACCTCCCTCCCTCGGGGATCGTGAAGGGCATGCACAAGGGATCCAATCGCTCTAGCCTCATGGACACTGCTGACGGTACGAGGGTTCCGGGGACCCAGGAGTTCGAGCGGTGTTACGGACTCGAGCTGGGAGAACACACCACCTGACTGAAGTTGATCCCGTTTAAGCACTTGACAAATTTGAAGCGGTTGGGGCACGGAGACGTTCCTGTGCCGCAGTCCTGACATCGGCACTAGCACGTTCCGTGCTGCAGCATCCGAACGGAACTGGAGGGGACCGTGGGGAGGATAATTGGCTTTTCTGTACTGCTTTTTAAGAGACAAATCGCAAACACATAGGCAGGCTAATTGTTTTTAAAAGCTTTTGTCCCAGAATTCCCCAAGGAAGGGTAAGATGAATGCAATACTGTAATTCTTAACGATAATTAAGCTCCCGTGAAGCTGCCAATACTCGCTGTGAGCTGTTGGCACGAGGCTGTGTGCAGAGGGGTGGCACTAACGCTCTGCTCTGGCCGGGCCCTCCCTCCGCGGGCAGCCTCGCGCCGCAGCCGGCCGATGCCGCGGGCAGGCGCAGGTCTGGGGGCTGCGGTGTGCAGCGGGGGTGGCGTGTCAGGGACAGATGGAAGCCAGGCTTCGGAAGGGAGAAAATGCTTCAGAAGGGAATTCCTACTGCGAGCGTTTTCTGACGGCGGAGTTACCGCAGAACCGATAACTGACGTCATCCTGCTCCGGCAGAGCCGGAAACCAGCGGCTGAATGAGCGGGTGCTCCAAGAGCAGTGTCCTGCGGTGGAAGGAGGTGAGGTGTGAATGAGAACAGCCACCATGAACGCTTTGACTGGACCAAATCTTTCCCTGCAGGTGTTCCTGTGAGCAGTAGAGTCTCCACGAAAATTCAGCAGTTGCTTAACACCTTGAAAAGACCTAAAAGGCCACCGCTGAAGGAATTTTTTGTGGATGATTTTGAAGAAATCGTGGAAGGTAATAGCCCCAAGTCGCGGCTTTCGTTGCTCGTTTGTTGTACGCGCACAGACGCGCACAGAGCTGCAGTTATTTATGCCAGAGTTGTTTTTGAAGTTGACTGATCGATGCGCTCCTTGCAGCCAGCAGCAGCCTTTGTGAATGGTCTGATAGACACCCGCTGCTGGACGTCCTTCACCGCGCTGCTGAGCTTTGAGCGGCCTCGACACGAAACTTCTTACGAGAACTAAAACTTACTAACAGAAATAGTTAAATGGATTTTTTTTTTAACCCTCCTTCATTCCCTTAGGCTGCTTTAATTAATTCCCCACAGGGATTGTCCTGAGTGGCAATCTCATTATTTGGTAAGATTGCTTTTCTTTTCTCCCGTTCCGTGTTACTTTCCTCGCTGTTGTATTGAAATACCTTTTAACAGCACCTTGGGAGGAGACTGTTCATGACACGGTTTTGTTTTGCGCAGGGATTCCTAGGAAACAAAACGTGATAGAGGTTGTTAAACCTAAAGGCAGTGAGGAAAAGCGTCTGTTTTCAGCGTGTTTTTCCAGCTTAACTGTCTGGTAACAAATGAGCAAAGACGAACTGGAAACATGATTGAATTTTCTTCAGTTCCACAGCCTGACCCGAACCAGCCCAAGCCAGAGGGACGCCAGATGACCCCTGTGAAGGGAGAGCCCCTGGGAGTGGTGTGTAACTGGCCTCCTGCCTTAGAAGCGGCCCTGCAGCGCTGGGGAACCACCCAAGCGAAATGTCCCTGTCTGACAGCACTGGATGTTACAGGAAAACCCGTTTACACCCTCACGTATGGTGAGTTGAGCCCTGGCTCCCCACACTGACCTGCTCCAGGAGAGCAGCAGTGGACAGGACATGGTCGTTGGTCTGGCTGTGGTTGCACGTACCTCCCTGGTGTTTGAGAGCTTTGTGGACAGAGCAGCGTGACAGGGACAGGACGTGAGTGCAGGCGGTAGCAGCAGCGAAGAGCTGAAATCCCCTGTGTGTGCTGGCCGGACTGGGGATTGTGCAAGTCTCTCTTCTTTGTCTTCTAGGCAAATTGTGGAGCAGAAGTCTCAAGCTGGCCTACACACTGCTCAATAAACTGGGAACCAAGAATGAACCCGTGTTAAAGCCTGGAGACAGGGTAATGGCTTCGGGCTGGCTGTTCTCCCTCGGCAGTAAACGGGTTGGGGCGCCGTCGCTCCCCACAGACTCTGGTCTCGTTCTGATAGCGAGACTCTTACCCCAGGGACAGGCTGTTTGGGAAAGAAACTTCTGTGATGTTTTCAGCCCTGCTGGCTCCTCTGTAAGCAGCTCCTTGGCTCCGGGTTTTGAAATGCATCTAAGGAAGAGCACTGCACCTCTGAGAGAAGGACAGAGGGTTAGAGCTCTGTGCTGGCTGCGTGCGTGTATGGGCTGTTACTGCCTGAGGAGCTCGGGCACGTACCAGCCATCCCCTGGAAGAAAGGGTGCTTAAAGATGCTTAAAGAACGTGAAATAACGCAAAGTTTTCTGACTTGTACTCACTAGAGATCTGAACTTTGCAACATTTCCTTGTAGTTCAGCTAACAAAACGTTCTTGTGAATCGTAGGTAGCCCTTGTGTACCCCAACAACGACCCGGTCATGTTCATGGTGGCGTTTTACGGCTGTCTCCTCGCAGAAGTCATCCCCGTGCCTATAGAGGTACCTCTTACCAGAAAGGTAACGTTGATGGAGCTTAGAGGAGCGATAGGCTGATGTGGGAGGAAACCCAAGTCAGACCGTCACCTTCTGAAAGCGTTCCACAGCGTCCAGCTGCTGCCTTAGCAGCTCCGGACCACCGCGATGCGCGAGACCTCTGCGAAGCTGGAACCGCTGTTTAAAAATGGAAAATGCTATCGACCAGAGAGCTGCGCCGAGTAGCTGGAGGCGGTCGGTCCACCCCAGCGCGGTAGTCTCCGTGCTGTTACTGCAGATAATTTAACCCTGTGAACCTGCCCTCCGATCGATCCAGCCACGCTCAGCACCTGTCCGTCTTCTGACCCTGCTGCAGACGGACGGTGCGAAGCGTTGCTGAAGACTTCGAGGCGCTTTTTCTAAATCTTGGCTCAGGGAAGCGCTTTCTTTACCCTTAGCAGAATTTCTGCAGTATTGCCGTATTGTCACCACGTCAAGAACTGTCTAAAACTCCAGAATTTCACAGAAGCAGCAGGGTAGTGGCAAGCATATGGCAGGAGAGGCGGTACTGCCACGGCAGGCTGGTCTGGTGATGCTGGGGGAGTCAGAGCGCTTCGCTTTCGTTTGTCTGCAACGTGACAACTGCTATAGCAACCAGCCTCCAAATTAAAACTTCTCCCGGGATTGGCCCGGTCAGGTGTCTTAGCGCGGTACCTCACGGCAGCCTTTTCATCATTGCGCAACAGAAATTAGTTCCTGGGGATAGAGAGGTCTTGTTATTTCTGTGTAATTACACGGTTTGCCTTTTTTGCCTCGTGATTCCTCTCGGAAGCATCTGGGCATTAGCGAAAATAAATGGGCAGCGCTCGGTGCCTGGGTGCTGGGCACGAGCCCTCGTTTCCTGCCGATTTCCCACCCAAAGCGTTTCAGTCTTGCCAGCGTGATGTTTGACGGATGAAGAGTTCCCTTTGAGACTCGCCCAGTTTCTCTGCAGTCTGGCTCCAGTTACGTAATCGTTTCGGTTTTGAACAAAACGGGTTGAAAAGAGCAGCCTTGGTTTGCAGGTGGAGCAGCCCTCTGCGCCTTGGTGGTGGCTTTACCATTTTGCCACGGGCTTTCTTGGCTCGTGGGTACGTCTGCCTTTTCACCCAGCAGACCTTTGTGCTGGGGGCGTGCCATCTGCCAGGCTGGGTCATTGTGTGACTTAGCAGTTGGATTTCCTCAGCCGGCCGCTGTCACTTGGGTTTCAAACCACTGCCAGACATGGAACGTGGGAGGAAAAGGACAAACCAAAGGCAGGAGTGTTCGTGGACGTGGGTTGTTTCTCCTCTTTCCTGCCCACGTGATCGTAGCGTCACCAAGCCTCGCGCTTCGGTAAGGGGAGGGTTGACTTACGGCACCGTTAAACAGGAACGACGTTTTCCCCCTCTTCCCTCAGGATGCCGGTGGCCAGCAGATCGGTTTTCTGCTGGGGAGCTGTGGGATCGCTTTGGCCCTCACCACCGAAGTCTGTCTGAAAGGGCTTCCAAAGACCCAGAACGGAGAAATTGTGCAGTTTAAAGGTTAGACCGGTCATACACCTTTGTGCTTTTGCTGTCGCTGAAGTGTCTGTCCGAAGTCTGAATGTGTTTGGGGGGGCAAAGGGAGCAGCTTCCTGATCGCGTCACGTCCCTGTTGTAGGTTTTATGCACATGGCGTAGCTCGATCGCCGGGGCTGCCAGAACTGCTTTGTGGTCCTGGAAGCCACCGTGAGTCCACCTCACAGCCAGGGTTGTCCTCAGGTCCCTTCAGAGGCATTTGGCAGGTTCCAGCGCAGTTTTGGTGGTGATGCAAGCAGCTATATTTGGAAATACTGCAGGGCTCTTTCCTGCGTAGAGGAAGTGCCTTGCGCCCGCTGAACTCCCTGATGAGAAACGAGATGAACCTTCTGGCTGGTCGCTTGGCTTGGGTTGGCGTTTTGCTTGTGTAACTGAACCTGGACAAACGATGGGGTCTAGTGTGTTCTTGCAGAATATAAATCCCTCAGTAAATAAACCGATATTAATGCATCACTTAATTTTGGCTCTAGGTTGGCCCAGACTCAAATGGGTTGTGACAGATTCAAAATATCTCTCCAAATCTCCGAAGGACTGGCAGCCCAACATCTCAGCTGCAGGAACTGAGCCAGCATATATCGAGGTAAGTAGTGAATGGGGAATAGAAAGTAGTTTCCGTGAGCTGAATTGAATGTTCTAATCACCGGAGACATAATACTTTCACCCCCCTACCTTCCACTTCCCAGCTCCTAGGCACTGGAACGAGCCTTTCGCCGTGTACAACCTGCTGGGAAGCTTTTTTTCGTCTTGAATTACCTTTGTGGCCTTGAGTGCTGCTCAGAATGAATCAGAGAATGCTGCTCTGGTTCCAGAAAGCTGGGGACTGGGCTGGCGGAGCCCGCTGAGATAGTGGACTCCATAGCTGAGGTCTCTGATACTGCTTAATTAACAGCAGCATTTCGAATTTTCTGTTCTTCGGAGCGAAGCTTCTGTGGTTTGATTTCCTTCATGCGTGGGATCCAGAGTCACACCCCGGCTCTCTTTCTCTCTTCCGTAGTACAAGACGAGCAAAGAAGGCAGTGTCATGGGTGTCACGGTGTCCCGGATCGCCATGCTGTCCCACTGCCAAGCCTTGTCCCAGGCCTGCAACTATTCCGAAGGTGGGTGATGGCACCGACACAGAGCTTCTCTCGCATAAACCGCGTCTGTTCGGATGGCATGAGGCTTTTAAAAAGGCCAACCCGGAAACTGAGACTGGAAATAGTGGTGGGAGTACAGCGAGTGCTGCTGCAGGAGCTGGCTTTAGTCTGGTCTGCTTTGTAAACCAAGCGAATTGATGTATCCGTGACTGGACCTTTAGGTTTAGAGCTGTATGCCATCGCACTTGAAAATGCGGAGTTTGTCTTTTGAAGCCACCACTTTAATTTCCTTTGCTTCTGGGAGTCGGTGCTGGAGTGACCTCCTCTGCTTTCTTCCCCGCTAATGCTCGTCCCTAACGAGGTTGAGACCCTTCCTGTTCCACTGATGTGCTTAGCAGGCTGCAGTGGAATTTTCTGGCAGCTTTCTGGGATGTGTTCCTTCTCTGAACTGATGTTCACTTTGCATAACAAGGAGCTCTGACGAGTAAAACGTATAATCAGACAAACACGGCTCTGCACTGGCTCGCTCCACGTGTACGTCCTGGAACGGATCTGACAGCTTCAAGTGACGGATTCAGGCGGTTGCAGATTCTTGCATAAATAATGGTCACAGCTGTCCTGGCACGTTCCACTTCAAAACCACAGCTTTCTTTTCCCAGGTGAAACAATAGTGAATGTGTTGGATTTCAAGAAGGATGCGGGGCTGTGGCACGGCATTCTGACGGTGAGTGGAGCCTCTGAAGACTTGCCGAAGCGTTTCCTAACTGTAGAGCTGCAGGGTGGCTGACACGGCTGAGGACCGTTCCCTCTTCACTCAACCTTTTCCCTCCCCGCTAGACCTCCAGTTCCCTGGAGGAGGTGTGGAAGCATCCACAGGAACACACGTGAACTCGTGGTGGGGCAGGGCTGGTGGGGAGTGAGGGTGGCTCCTATTTCTGCTTCCGCTTAGCTTTTGTGAGCCCTTTTCTAACGGCCGCCTTTCTGCTCCTCAGACTGTAATGAACAAACTGCACACCATCAGCGTGCCCTACTCGGTGATGAAAACCTGCCCGCTCTCCTGGGTGCAGAGGGTTCATGCCCACAAAGGTACCTGCGTGTGTTCCACACCTTTTGCCTTGACGTTCTCGGGATAAATGAGTGAGGGGCTGCTCTGGAGCCTGTCTTCTCGCTCTTCCCTGACAAATCTCAAGGGCCAAAACTCTTAAGTTATTTCTAAATATGCACAAAGTCCTAATGCCATGTGAGTGCCAGTGGAGTTGACGGGGACCCCACGACCTCTGTGCTTGGAGCCAGTGCCTTCTATGAGGCCAGGAGAAGAGTTGAGCACGGGGAGATCCGTGGATCCTCGGCCCTCTCCGAGGACATTCAGATGGTGATAATGATTTCTGCAGTCTGGGGGAGGGGCTGCCATAGTGACAGACCCTGGCTCAGGTGGTGGGAAACGTCCCGTGTGCCACAGCAGATGCTCAGATGCTCGTCTACATTGGGGTTTGCTGTTACTGCAGCTCTGTTAATTTAAGGCTTAAGGCTTGCTGCTTTAGTGAGAATTTTCTGTTTGGGAGTGTTGGAGTGTGTATTCATATGAAAATGACTCATGGAAGGCTTTTACTGGTCCTTATATGGCTTTTTGTGTTGGTTTGCAGCAAAAGTTGCTTTAGTGAAGTGTCGAGACTTGCACTGGGCCATGATGGCCCATCGAGACCAAAGAGACGTCAGCTTGAGTTCCCTGCGCATGCTGATTGTAACCGATGGTGCAAATCCCTGTGAGTACACGCTCCCGGTGTCAGGCTCAAGTTTAACTCCTTTGGTAGATACTTCGGAGATCTCCCTTAGGGCAGAGCTGTGGATGGTGGCACTCGAACACCAGGGCAAGGGGTTTTCTGTGCTCTCGTCCTTGGGAGTCCGAGGCGTGAAAGATCCTGCAAAGTAAGAAACAGGAGCATTGAATGGGAGCTCTCGAGTGTGAGACAGAGCTCGCGTAGAGCCAGGGAGGTTGGTCTGAAATGCCTCACAGGGGATAAGGTAAAGGCTTTTGGAAGAACTTTGAAGGGGGGAAAAAATCCCCAGGTAAATCTGCTGCGCTTCTTTCTAGGTTATTTTACACTTGTAAAAATCAAATTATTAAAGTCATAGTGGCACGTTTTCTTTCTTCCCAGGGTCCGTTTCCTCATGCGATGCCTTCCTGAGCTTGTTTCAGAGCCACGGGCTTAAACCAGAGGCCATTTGCCCGTGTGCCACGTCTCCAGAAGCGATGACTATCGCCATACGGAGGTAAGGGGCTGTTCGCTAGAGTAAGCGGTCCAGGCTGAGGTTTGTTCACACATCGGCTGGTCATAGTTGACTTAAGCCTGTGACCAGCTCCCGTGACATTCCCTGCGTGTGCTCAGGTACTCAAGGAGATGTTCAACATTTCTCCTAAGGTACGAGTGCTTTTTTCCCCTCTAAGATGTGTGACAGCTCAACAGAGCCTCTGAGAACCGAGCCCTGCTTTTCCCTGCTCTGGGTTTACACAGCTAGTGGTGTTCTGGAACCTGAGAGTAAATCTGACACTGCTTTGGAGAGTCACTTCACAGTCTGTTTCTGTCCATTGCTGCCTCCTCTAATAAACAGCCCTGAAATCATCTGGCCTGGAAGCAAAAGGGCTGGAAGAAGAGTTGCGCTTGCTCAAGAACACGGTTTCTTACTTATTGATCAGTGCGGCTCTTCTGGGAGGCAGTCTCTGCTGCCATCTCACCGTTCTAAATTCGTTATGCGAAGGAGAGACACTGACATACGCGTGTTTCTGTTGCTGCAGTATCTTCGTCCGAGTCTAATAATAGCCCATGTGCCTGATTGAGTGCATTGATTGTGTGTCCTTCAAAGGCCTGGGGTCCCCGGGGCGCCTCTGCCTGGAAGAGCCATCCTGTCGATGAACGGGCTCAGCTTCGGTGTCATTCGTGTCAACACTGAAGATAAAAACTCTGCTCTCACAGTGCAGGATGTCGGCCACGTGATGCCGGGAGGTAAAAACGGGCAGGAGTCTCCTATGAGACCCTTTTGCGAATGTCTGGAGAGCTGCTCGATGTTCTCTCCCGTGTTCAGCCGCAGCGCTGGGGGAGGTCGGGCACCCCCCAGACCGTGGTGTTATATCCGTCACGGTTAACTGTGTCGGTTCTTACACAAGGCAGATCTCGGGGGCTGCGTTAACGACGCGATCTTTGTCCCAGGGATGATGTGTATAGTGAGACCCGACGGGCCACCTCAGCTCTGCAAAACGGACGAGATTGGGGAAATCTGTGTGAGCTCCAGAGCGGGAGGCATGATGTACTACGGGCTGGCCGGGGTGACAAAGAACACGTTTGAGGTAGGTGTGGGAGGAGGCATCGTTCTTTCCCCTGTTCCTGTGTAGAGCTGGCGACCTCATGTAATCCCTTGGGGTTTACAGTGTTAAAGTTGTTTTTTAATAAGACACCCTGAAAAACTGCTTGCAATTCAGTAGATACAGCGTTCCCCTTTCAGAAAGGTCTCCACAAGGGCTAAAACAATGGCAGCACCGGGGATTCCCTCCCCGTCTCCTCCTCGCTTCACTCACATATAGTCCAGAGGGGAACGTTTTCTATCCTCGGGCAAGTCGCCGTTGCCTCCCGCATCCTCCCTTCTGTTGCAGGTCATCCCTGTGAACTCGGCTGGCTCTCCGGTGGGCGAGGTGCCGTTTGTCCGCTCCGGCTTGCTGGGATTTGTTGGACCTGTACGTAAGGCAGTCTCTGAGCTTGACGGTGCCTTCCCGTGTTGCTCGTTACATCTTTAGTTTGCTAAGTCTCCTAAAGCCAAGTGTAAGAAGCTTTTTGTGCGGTGGTTCTGCTGTGCGTGCTGGAGTGTCTTGTCTCAGAGTGGCTAGAATGCTTCTCCTGGTTTAGTCATAAATGATGTCATCTAAAGAGAAAGGAAACGTGGTCTGTACAGATTCCGTGGGTTTAGCCCTGGTTCTGAAATCCAGACCTTGAATATCCGCTTTGTGTAGGTTACTCACAGACACCTTCTCATCTTTCAGGGCAGTTTGGTGTTTGTGGTTGGGAAGATGGACGGGTTGCTGATGGTGAGCGGACGCAGACATAATGCCGATGACATCGTAGCAACGGGCCTGGCAGTGGAGTCAATAAAAACAGTTTACAGAGGAAGGTTAGCAAGAATAAACCTCCCCATAAGCTTCTGCACCTCGGTTTCTCTGCAGTAGCTGCTTGGTTTGGGTAGCTCAGAGAAAGGAAATGTGTTTGTGGGTTGGGCAGTGCTTGCCCTGCTCCTGCCCCACACAGGTCTGTTCCCCGCTGCCCCATCTGGCTTTTCATCCAGCCTGTGAACGTTAGGGGCAGGAATCAAGTACCAGCCACGGGGAGAATCTAATTCGCTGGCTCTGTAGAATTCACTTCTGAGCCTCTGGAGCCGTCAGCTGCTGGCTGATGCTCTGCAGCGAGGACGAGTTTCATTAATGTCCAACGATACTTCATTTTATTTAGCGGTGGTGGATATAATTTTCCAGATCCTCAGGCAGGGCTGGAACTCATGTCTCGAAGAGTTTAAGCCTCCTACGTCATGTAGATACTTGTAAAGCTTTTATTGCATTGGTGATCTGCCACAGCTGGGAACAGAAATGTGAGAGCAGATTGAGAGGACGGGGCTACGCTGCGTGGAGGTTTCCTCAAGGTGGAGTTAATCCCTCTTTTCACAAAGTCTTTCCTTTTTGACTCCGTTTTCTCCGTCTGTGCCCCGTGGGGTTTTCCTCCAGTTCTGTCTCTGGTCTGCATCCTTGGCTTCCTGTTCCCAAGGCCTTTCCGCCAGCGCGGCTCTCCCCTTTTCCGCAGGATCGCGGTGTTCTCCGTGTCCGTCTTCTACGACGAGAGGATTGTGGTGGTGGCGGAGCAGAGGCCGGACGCGTCTGAAGAGGACAGTTTCCAGTGGATGAGTCGAGTGCTGCAGGTAAGGCCGCTGGCGTCGGGGGACACGGTGAGCTCGTGTGGTTTTTCAGCGGGTGGGCAGATCTGAGGCCGCCAGCACACCCCGGATGGAAAGAGCACAGGCCCGTGATGCCTCTTGGCACAAGGTGCCCTTACAGGGTCGCAAGCTGGGTACACCTGCTGCGTACAAGCTGTTCCGTTCTGCCCTGAAGGTCCTGGGAAAGCGACCGCAACGCAGAACCGCCTAGGCTCTGGCAGCGTGGTCAGCAAGACGAGCGTGTGGAGAAACAGTTGCCTCTCCGCACCGCAAAGCAGATCCTGGGCTCTGTTTTTAGTCTTGGATCACGCTGGTGCTCAAAGTTAAGCTTTAAAGCTCCTTGTCTTTGGAGATGCATTTGCAGCAGAGAGACAGTGAGAGAGAGAGGCTGAAACAGCTGAACGAGTGTAGCCTTAAAGTAGGAGTAGCAAACGGTGCCTTTGAGAGAGAGCTGCCTGCGCTGCACGGGTGTCATCGCTGGGGATGATGGTTCAGGCTGTGACGTGTGGGGAGAAAAGCGAGGGAAGTACCTGGGGGTCCAAATAGTGCGTTAGATGCCTGAACGCTGAGGTGGCTAGAAGGGAACAGAGTGTGGTGGTTCGGAGGAGACAGATGGATAAAAATCCCGAGATCCAAATCATATGATTCATCAAGCATCTGTGTGTATTTGGGGATTTTGGTCATGAAAGATTAAAAATGGATTTATTATATGTGAAACAGGCTGTAAAGGCAGGGATGCCAGTGAGCACTTCACTCTTACCGTGGGGCTCGCTGACGTTACAGCTGGAACGGTGGTGGCTGGCTTGCTCCTGCGGTACCTTAAAGTGCAGGGATTTGTCTTGCAGGGTGTCAGGGCAGGCAGTAACAGCAGCCTGTCTCCGGTGACTCCAGGGACCGTCTCTCCTTTCTCTAGGCCATTGACAGCATTCACCAAGTGGGTGTCTATTGCCTTGCTCTTGTGCCAGCCAACACATTGCCAAAAACCCCGCTGGGAGGGATCCACATCTCTCAGACTAAACAGCACTTTCTGGAGGGCTCCCTGCACCCCTGCAACATCCTCATGTGCCCGCACACGTGCGTGACGAACTTGCCAAAACCCAGGCAGAAACAACCAGGTAAGACGAGCCCCTTCTGGTTGGTGGTAGGGAACTGAGGGTCACGCCTCGCACCGCGGGTGCTGTGGTGCTCCTGACACTGAGTCTCCTGCTTGCTGGGGACCAGAACTTGTCTTGTGGCTGGTGGCCAGGGCGTGTTTGAGGCCTCTCTTTGCATGTGTCAGTCAGGAATTCTGATTCCTACCTCTGAACTCATTGGGGTTTTCTCTGCTGATGAACAGAAGACAGCGATGCCTTCTGAACTCTCAGGGAGGTTTCATTACCTCCTTTCTGCATCTGTGCCCGGGAGCAGCGGGGTCCTTCAGGGAGTCTTTGTACCTTTTGCTCCCCTGCGGATCGCGGCCCTAGGGGCAGCCCCTTCCCCTGCGGATCGCGGCCCTAGCCCGGCTCCCTCCCATTCGTGTTGGAAGTCCAGATTTCACGCGGCTGTTCTTTATCCGCAGGCGTTGGCCCTGCCTCTGTGATGGTGGGGAACCTGGTTGCTGGGAAGCGCATTGCTCAAGCCTCTGGAAGAGATCTTGGTCAAATAGAAGACAATGATTTAGTTAAAAAGGTAAATCAGGATTTGTTACAGCTGGAGAACGGGCAAGAATTTCCCCTCAGCTGAATGCAAGGCTGCAACGGGCAGCGCTCGAGAGCTGCCTCTGAAGTAGAAGCGCTGGTATTTAATTACTGCCTCTCTGTTCCAGCACCAGTTCCTGACAGAGGTGCTACAGTGGAGAGCTCAAGCCACTCCCGACCACCCACTCTTCCTTCTGCTAAATGCCAAGGTACGGTCAGTGCTGAGGTGGGGGGTTTAAGGTCCTCCGCGTGTTACTGAGCGCAAACTGGAGACTATGGGTTTGCCCATCCAGTGTCCTCTGTTTAGTCTCTGTCTCGGATTTTGCCCATAGATTGGTAACTTCAGGTTGGAACCTTTGAGCCTATAGGTCAGCTCATCTCAACGACTGCCGGGGTTCAATGCTTCATTTTAAAACTGAGCGTGTTTGTAGGTCCCACTGGTTCCTGTATCATTTAATGGTGTGTCCCTGTTGAGTATGTTCTGGCAAGGTTCTGGTGCAAGAAGACCTGAACTGACTCCCTGGAAGGTAGAATCTTCTAGAGCAGATCTAACTCCATCTCTATCTTTTTGATACCGTAGTGGGTAAACGGCTCACTGAATGCAGCAGCCTCTAGGTAGAGATAACCAGTAGCTCTAGACTGACACTAGCCAGCAAGGTGGTTGGTTTGGTTTTTGCAGCGGCCGTTTTGCTGACCCGTGTCCTGTGCCAGGCCCTGTTCAGAGCATTTTTGTCTCCTTTCAAGGGAACCACTGTGTGCACAGCCACCTGCCTTCAGCTGCACAAAAAAGCTGAGAGAATTGCATCAGTCCTGTGTGACAAAGGACACCTCAATGCAGGAGACAATGTGGTGCTTCTTTATCCTCCTGGTAAGCAAGTTTTCATAACGGCTGCACCCGCTGTGGAATGCAGCCGGGTCTGTCTTGGAAATCTCACAGAACTCTGGCAGTGCAGGAGAGATCAGTGGCACGGCGATACCTCAGGGGCTGCATCGCTCACTGGTCCAGTGTGGACTCCAGAGAGGGCTGTCCTGATGCCTCGTAGTTGCAGTATCAGGATTCAAACGTTCTCTTAGAGTTTTGGAAAAGCCAGTTTGTACCTTCTTGCTAGATGTAGCTGCATCATCAAAGACCTCTGTGGTTATCAGAGATCCTCTGGTATGATATTACAAGCTTGTGACCACTCTGCTGGTCACCCGACCAGAGACGACTCAGCTCCTGGTCTCCTCAGATGTTCGTCTGACGTCATGTGGCCAGTTGGAACTTTTCATCCATGTCGTCTGCTGTAAGGAAGGGTGGCTTCTGGCAGAGGCTGTTCTGCGGCAGAGGCTGGGAGCAGTGGGAAGGGCAGTCTTGCCCACTGGGACGGGGAGCGCACAGCTTCATCACGTGGCGTGTGTAGGACGCTCACCGCTAGCGAGAGGTGCTCTCTGCTGCCTGTACTTGCCCTGCCAGACAATTCCTTTTGTCCTGACTTATGGATCATCTGAGACTGGGGATGTCCTTTTCCCCTAAGATGGGTCTGGTTTCCTGTGTGGTCAGGCTTCCCCTTTCCCAGTCCCCTATCCCGAGCTTTCTTAGCTTCCTCGTTGTGCTCCCCGCGGTGTTAAGTGCTTACGCTGCACATCTGTGCTGTGGAAGCGACTAGTGAGTACTGACTTCTAACAGAAATGGTAACCGATGCTCGGGGGGAAGGCCAGTGTCACCAGTGTCTGACTCTACAGCCTGTCGCCATCGTGTCCTTGCAGGCATTGAGCTAATCACCGCGTTCTATGGCTGTTTGTACGCTGGCTGCATCCCCGTGACGGTGAGACCGCCTCACGCGCAGAGCCTCACTGCTACGCTGCCCACGGTGCGAATGATCGTGGAAGTGAGTAACAGGCTGTGCCGAGAGCACGGCTGGAGCACCCTTGGACTCAAGGGGTTAACCCGGCTGCCAAACGCCCGCGCTGTTCCCGTGACAGCAGGGATCGAAGCACATCGTGTAACTAAAGGACAGTGTTTTCGTTCATAAAACGCAAGAGAGAGCCGAGGCGAGGGGAACTGCTGTAAAACAGGAGGTTTCTGAGATACCAACACGTGAAGTTACTACCTAAAATTGCCCATTGATGCTCCTTTCTGCTGGGCAAGTGCAAATCCTGCTCTTGGCTTCTTTCCAAGGCCAGTAAGCAGTAGAGGACCACAGAGAAGGATGCTGGATGGATGGAGGCTGTGTGTTCTCACCTGCTCTAAAGGACCTGCCGCGGTTGCTTGCGTTTTAGTCTGCGTTTGGGGTTTTAGTGAGTAGAGAGCAATGTGTTGCAAAGGCCAGAGGAACGATGTGGTTTGCTGGGGGAAGCTGGCTCCGGGTGGTGAAATGCGCTCTCTGGACATCGGATCTTGCAGTGACAGCGACACTGGGACATGCTTCTGTCCGTCTTTTTTAGTAATTATTTCTCTTTTCAGGTCAGCAAAGCTGCCTGTATTCTCACCACCCAGACCTTGATGAGACTCCTGAAATCCCGGGAGGCGGCTGCTGCTGTCGATGTGAAAACCTGGCCAACCATCATCGACACAGGTGCGGCCCGAGGGCTGGGGGCTCCCTGACGTCCTGCCCAGGGGTCTCCATTCACTTCCAGAGGGACTGTCGCCCCGGTCAGGCACTAACTGGGTGGCTCTTAGGAATTTGTTTGAACGTTTAGAAGAACAGCCCAAGGTGTAAGCGAGGTCTGACCTGTTTACTGACATCTCTTCTGCAGCTGTTGCATGGAAAACAATTTTACTGAAAAGCCGTGTTGCAGACAACTGTCAGTTCCCTTAAGACAAGAGCGAGTTGGTCTCTCCTCCCTTTTTCTGAGAATAAATCATTTTCTGCATGGAAACTTTGGCAAGCGTCTTGTCATGCACTAGTGTGTCTCTTCTGGGAAGAGAACTAATAGAGCTTTATTGTCCATCTCTGGCTCTTTGATAGTTGTGTTCTCTTTCCAAACACCCCGTTTGCTCCTTTCTCGTGCAGATGACTTGCCCAGGAAGCGGCTGTCTCAGATCTATAAACCACCGACACCCGAGATGCTGGCATACCTCGATTTTAGTGTCTCCACAACAGGCATGCTCACTGGAGTGAAGGTACCGTAACGTGGGTTTAGGAGACGGGGGGTTTGGTGTCCGACCCACCTCTCCCTTGACCTCCACCAAAGGTGGCTTTCGTAGCTTAAAGACAGACAGACCATTCTTTCCCTCCAGTAAAGCTACAGACAGTGCAGTGCGACTGTGCTGCACTAGCTCTGCAGCGCAGGGGGGCAGGTCCGCAGTGGGCATCAGGAGCCCTGCTGCTGCCTCCCCCTGGAGCTGCCTGTTAGGAGCGTAGAGAGCCCAGGAGCAGCAGAGCTCTGAGCTGCTGCTTTCCCCCACCAAGAGCGTGTCGTTAATCATGAGCCATGTTTGGAGTGCAAGGTGCCTCAAGCTTCCAAGTGATAGCTACTGGTATCACTGGTTTGCTGTGGCCCAGAGGGTCTGCGGTGCTCTGCCTCTGCTATGGAAGATAAAGGAAGAAGAAACAGTTTATGGAGAACAAACCTGTCTTCACTCTTCCCTGCCTGTTTTGCTGAGGTCCTGTCCTGGTGTCCTTGAACATCAGCACAGCTCCTCTGCCTCCTGGGTTGCAGATGTCCCACGCGGCAGTGAGTGGCCTGTGCAGGGCGATCAAGCTTCAGTGTGAGCTCTACTCCTCCCGGCAGATTGCGATTTGTCTGGACCCCTATTGTGGACTCGGGTTTGTGCTCTGGTGCCTTTGCAGGTACGACTTTGGAGGGGAAGAAGGAAACGGTGAATTCTGTGCTGGCTCTGAGGGGGCAGTGGCGGCCCAGGGCTCTAGCTGGCAGTCACAGACAGGTTAAGCTGACGTTACCAAAGTGACTAATTCACAGTAAGGGGAGAATTTGTCTTTGATCTGACCATCTGCTCCCCTTTCCCGCAGATTAGCGAGATGTTACCCTGTTTGTGCTCCCAAACACTACCGGCTCCAGAAGGTTTCTCTTCCCGTTCTCCCCGATGACGTGTTAGTGAGGGAGTTTTCGCTCTGTAAGCTCTGTGGTTGAGCCAGATCTCCCCCTTCGCTCTCGCAGCGTGCGCGCACGTTTGTGCCTCTGTAAATTGTTATTCTCGTCCAGTAAGTTGTCTTTTGAAAAGGATGTTGCTGCAGAAGGGGGCATTGGGGCTATTCTCAGTTTGCCTCAGGTGCAGAGTCCCACCACCTGCTTTTGCTCTAGCAGGAATGTAACCTGAAAAGAGAGTAAATATTAATTTAAAGATAACGACATGCTACACAAACCCATTTTCTTCCTTACTGTTCTTCACAGCGTGTATTCTGGACACCAGTCAATTTTAATTCCTCCTATGGAGCTGGAATCCAACCTTTTTCTCTGGTTATCTACTGTCAGCCAGTATAAAATAAGGGACACTTTCTGTTCCTATTCCGTCATGGAACTGTGCACAAAGGGACTTGGAAACCAAGTTGAGATGTTAAAGGTAAGAAATGTTTCCTGAATCTGGTGATCCGTGAGTTAAGGGAGCTGTGGCAGGCAAGCAAAGGGATACGACTGTCAACTGAACCTCGTCCTGCTGCCGCAGTCCCCAGTCCCAGCTTGCTCAGACAGCAAAGGCCACACAACCCGCTTGCGGCCGCAGGGAGTTAACGGGGTTGAGGGTGAGCAGGGTGATGTATCACGGCGCAGGGAGCACGTTGCCAGCGTGTCAGAGGCTGCTGGGCAGACCCCGAGGAGAGGCTACCCGCGGCAGGATGCTGTGCAGCGGAATTGCTTATGTAAGAGTCTGCAGTGACGGCTCGGAGCAGCACGTGAGGGAATGCACACGTTAGGCGGTTTGCTCAATAGGGGTGTTTTCTCCTTGGAGATGAGAGGAAGGGGAAAAAATAGCTGCAGAAAACGCTCGAGGTGGCTTTTTGCATGGGCTGTACTGAAATCGTGTGCTCATCTGTGAGACTGAGGCTCAGTCTGGTTCTGCTGGTGGAAGGTGCCTGCGGAGGGGTGGTAATGCCCAGATCCAACAGCTGGCTGGTGCTGTTCAGCGCGTTCAGCATCACGCCTAGAAATAAGAACGGGTTCTGGTCCCAGTTTTGTTGAAGACTCGGTGTAATCCCAGTAAAGGACTTGACTCTCTCTTGGTTTGGTTCCCATCGCTATAAATAGTGGGTAGCAGATGTAATCTGAGCTGAGCAGCACTGCAGGAGCACGTGCCGCTACGTTCTGTCGCAGAGGGAGCAGCACTCTGGCTGCACGTGTCGCTCCAGCAGCACCCCGGGCTCCGGGCAGACCCGTTTTACGGTCACAGACAGAAGGTGAAGAGAGGAAATAACCTGATACAAGAACAGCGTTTGTCCTGCGTTTCTTGAGTGATTTCTTTGGGATTCCAGGCTAAAAAGCAAACGTCACTTCTCGTGAGGGGACAGGTCCTGGTGCGGGGTGGCCGAGGTCATTCACGCGTCAGCCCTTTGCGCTCACTTGTGCTTTTTCCAGGCCCGAGGGATTAACCTGTCCTGTGTCCGCACTTGCGTGGTGGTTGCAGAGGAGCGGCCGCGAGTTTCCCTCACTCATTCCTTCTCCAAACTCTTCAAAGACATCGGCCTGTCCTCTCGGGCCGTGAGCACCACCTTCGGATCCAGAGTCAACGTGGCCATCTGTTTACAGGTGACACGGGGCTTTCCAGGGCCGCGGGGGCACTGGCGGCAGATCGCCAGATCCTGTTGTACAAACTTCCTCAGCTGCACCGGCTGGCAGCGTAGCCCAACATCTGCTTTGTAGAGAACAGCTGGCACAAGGGTTAAGCAGCTTCTCTTGTTTTCAGCTGCCAGATTATATCGCAGCTGCTCAAAACAAGTGAAACGTGACGTGAGAGAAGAGTTTATTCCCACGTCAACAAGGGCTCCGGTTGCCCCAGGGCTGGTGGCTGAGGGCGCTGGGGCTGTCTCCAGCGCAGCTCCCCAGGGGTGGATCCCCCGCTGGTGTCGCACGGCTTAGAGAGCAACTGGCCCCTCCAGTGAAGGGTTCCCCTTGGTGCAGCTGCAGAGCGGGGGAAACGGGATCCCCCGGGAAGGTTTATGAGCTCAGACAGAAGTTACCCTGGCTTGTAGATACATTAAATTTGGTTTTAATATTAACTCTGCAGGGGACATCCGGGCCTGATCCCACCACGGTGTACGTAGATCTGAAATCCCTGAGACACGACAGGTACAGTCAGTTTTCTTCAACTTCCTTAATCCCTCCACAGAAAATGTCGTAGTGGTGCTGAGCTATTGCGCCTCTAGGGAGATTTCAGCTCTTTTTTTCTCTGACCGTGCTCTCTTCCCCTCCAGAGTCCGTCTGGTGGAAAGGGGAGCTCCCCAGAGCCTGCTGCTCTCCGAATCCGGGAAGGTAATTTCCAGTCGTTGCCTGCTGGGCCCACAGCCCCTGCTGAGCGCCCGGCTGGTTTTACGTCCCTTACGATGTGCCTGGGCAAGGAGTCTTGTGGCACGGCACGAGAAGAGGGGGTCGTCGTTACACAGGTCCCCTGGAAAGCCGGTCCGGTTTATAGTAACGGATCTGTGGCTTCAGGAGCAGGTTTTGCTGAAACAGCTGGGAGCATGGGCTCTGTTTACAGCAGAGGAACCGTATCAAAAGTGTCTGCTGTGGCCCCTTGAAATGGGACACATCGGAGATTTACCGTAGCCCTTACTCCCTTCTTCAGACGGATTAACAAAAAGGCGTTTCCCAATTTAACACTGAATTCTCCAAAGTCAAGGTCTAGCAGCATGCACAGCCCCCGAATCCCTGACCCGTGTGGCTCGTCAGTCACCCGTGCCGTTAGCGTCCCTCACTGTCCGTGTCCCGGCGTGTTCGGTCCCTGTCGGTGATGGCTGTGGGGGAAAGCGTGTGTTTCCGGAGGTGCCAGGCCAGCCTTGGTGCTCCAGCTGTGTGTGAAGATAATTCACGTCGATGACGTGTTCCCTCTTGTGCTCTGCAGATTTTACCCGGAGTCAAAGTAGTCATCGTTAACCCTGAGACAAAAGGGCCTCTTGGAGATTCTCATCTTGGGGAGGTGAGTGCGCACTTCTCCTCGGCTGCTTCTCGAGCTCTGCTCTGTTCGCTGGCGGATTATGTAAGCGCTGGGTGACAGTTTCTGAGGGGAAATTCCTAGAGGGCTTTTTAAGCGAGTTCTTGCTGGAGTGTTCAGATCTGGGGTGTGTTTTTTACTGTCAAGCTTAAAGAACAGAAAAGCCTGCTTGGAAGGAAGGCTTCTTCCACTCTGCTCGGTGCATGACTGGCTTCCAGACAACCTCACTGACGGTTTCCTTCCCTCATCTTGATTGCACACCAATACCTTGGATCTCTGTCGAGAGGTTATTACTGGTTTTTGGACTTCACGTGTTACAGAAACCCGCAGTTCATTTACTCCGTTAATCCTCAGCTTAGGGTTATTACAGGAGCAGATCCGCAAGAGGCATCTCTGAGGTTCTGCGGGATGTTCGGAGGTTGAGCTAAACACCAAACATTTCTGGATCTGGAAAATCTTAGACAAAGAGGGAACCTTCTTGTTACAGTTACTACCTGCTGCATTTTAATACTCCACAGAGGCCCTGGCTTTGTGGTGGGTGGCTCTGACTGGTTTCCCACTTCCTGCACAGATTTGGGTGAACAGTCCCCACACGGCCAGTGGCTACTACACCATCTATGACAACGAAACCCTTCAAGCCGATCATTTCAACACCCGCCTGAGCTTCGGCGACGCCGCGCAGACGCTTTGGGCTCGGACCGGATACCTTGGGTTTGTTCGTCGGACGGAGCTCACAGCTGCCAGCGGAGGTACAGCAGAAATCAGCCTCTAAAGCTTTTAAATGAAGAGTTTTCTTTCATCCCATAGAGCGAATAGGTCCCGATCCACGTGTCTGGATACAAGAGACGCTTTGTTTTATCTAAATTCCATTTATCGCCTGCCGTACGCGCACGCCTCATTTCCCGTCTCTCCTCTGCAGAGCGCCACGACGCGCTGTATGTTGTTGGAGCGTTGGATGAAACGTTGGAGCTGAGGGGCCTGCGTTACCATCCCATTGACATCGAGACTTCTGTCTCCCGGACGCACAGGAGCATCGCCGAATGGTAACGCAGCCGCAAAAGGGGATGCTCCCTGAGCCAGACGGCACATCGCGGTGGTTAGGCAAGGGTTTCGTAGGGAAAAAACCAGCAAATTCAGCTACTTTTTTGTGGTGCCATCAGCAAGTCACACACCTCATTTCATAGAGTCATCAAATCACAGACTGGTTTGGGTTGGAGGGACCTTTCAGGGTCACCCAGTGCAACCCCCTGCAGTGAGCAGGGACAGCTGCAACCAGAGCAGGTTGCTCAGAGCCCCAAGGTCCATCCTGGCCTGGGATGTTCCCAGGGATGGGAACACTCTTGTGGTGTTTTACCACCCTCAGTGTAAAAAAACTTCTTCCTTGTATCTAAATTTACTCTTTCAGTTTAACCCATCACCCCTTGTCCTGTCCCAGCAGCCCCTGCTGAAAAGCCCCTCCCCAGCTTTCGGACGGTCCCCTTGAAGCGCTGAAAGGCCGCACTAAGGTCTCTCCAGAGCCTTCTCTGCTCCAGGCTGAACACCCCCAACGCTCTCCCCTGTCCTCCCAGCAGAGGGGTTTCCCGCCCGTAGATCAGAGTTAATACTGGGACGACTGACTCAGTGTTTTCTCTCGAGCCTTAATTCAAACTAGAAATTATTTCCTGCTCTGTGGTGTAAAGAACCGGTTATACCCGAGTCGGTGGAAGCAGCGTTTGGTCCGTATGTCACACTGGGGAGTACCGAGATACGTTTGAAGGGGTCTTTGACAGGTCAGGACTAGGTCTGCTTGGACTTGGGTCTCTTGGAAATGCAGCCCAAAGCAGGTGGTGAACTCCATCTGAGGGTGAGGAATCGTCAACTTGGATCTCTGGGTCGGTGAAAATAACCGGGTTTCCTCATTGTTTTTTCCCTTTTCAACGTGTAGTGCTGTGTTCACGTGGACCAACTTGCTGGTGGTCGTGGTGGAGCTGTGTGGCTGCGAACAGGAAGCCCTGGATTTGGTTCCTCTAGTTACAAACGTGGTCCTGGAAGAACATTACCTGATCGTGGGAGTGGTGGTGGTGGTGGACCCTGGCGTTATTCCTATCAACTCCAGAGGAGAGAAGCAACGGATGCACCTCCGCGACAGTTTTCTAGCCGATCAGTTAGACCCCATCTATGTAGCCTATAACATGTGACGCGTGCGGGGCAGGCGACGCTCAGAAACTTTGCGGGACCACTAAATGACCGAGGGTGGCTATGGAAACGAAGCTGGTGAAAATTACTAATACTTGATCTAAAGTTTGAGATTGCTGCCATGTTCCCTTCATCTCATCCTGTGGTGTAAGAGCGTGGACTGCCGGCGGACTAAAGGCGATGTGGTAGCCAATGGCAAACACTCGTAACGGTTTACTGAACCTTAGCTTTAGAGCAAAGCAAGTGTGTGAGCTGCGAGACTCCCAGGGCCTTCTCAGTAGTGCTACTTTTTCATCCGTTGTACATAGTTGTATTTTTATCTAACACTGTTTTAGGATTCTCTAAGGGGAGGGTTTATTTAGGTAAGATAATAAACTATTCAGAAAAGGGTCACCAGAGTTCTGCAGTTCCCTGCTCTCTCCTCTCCTCCACAGCTGTACTGTAGCTCTTCATCCCGTGGGATCACACGACTTATTTAATTGTGCCATGACCAAACCGATAACTTACGGAATCTAAGAGTTACCTATTCATATAGATATTTCTTGAATTTAAAAAGAATTTTGCCTATATTTTAAATATGTAAATATTATTATACATAATTCACTTAGAGAATTAATTGGGGTATCGACAACAGCCGAAGGTAGACGTTTTTAAGGACAGTGATTCGTGTCCTTCGCGTAACTCCCCTTGGTCCGAGAGCTGAGGAGGCACCCACAGCCCCCACGAGCTCCCCCAAGTCAGGACGTCGTCTCTCATTGCTGGCCAGAAGCGGCTCACAGCAGGTAGAAACCTTTGATTTCAGGGCACTTCTTTCTCAGAGGCTGAATGTAAACAGGAAGGTGCAATCTGGTAGAAATCGCCGTGCAGGTCCGAAACGCTCGGCTGAAGTGAAGAGGTGAGCGCTGGCTCGGCCTCCACCCACGGGGACCCCTCGTGCTGGAAGGAAGAACCATCCTCCAGATGGACAGAGCGTTCAGTTCACTGTTTGTGCGGTTCAGCCTTTATTGCGTTCAGCTCCCTCTTGGGAGAGCGGGAAATGCTGTAAATCGGCTTCAAACTGGGAGGCAACAACCCAGGTTTCCTCGAAGCGCTCACTAGGGAGAGGTGGATCATGCTGGGCTTTTAGTGAAGTGCGATTTTTCTGTTACAGGAGGCGGCACAAAACTGAGACAGAGCAATTCTGGTAAAGAAAGAACTTGTTGAAAATGAATCACCAGCCTTGAAACTGCTCTGTCGGTTCTCACGTGAAAGAAACAGAAGCCTCAGAGCAGCGGGTGTAAACTCTGAGTAGGGAGCAGTTGCGCAGCAGGCTGAGGGAGAGACTGCTCACACTTTGGCTCAAAATGACCTTTCTGTCGTCTGAGACTTCATAATCTTCTAACAACAATTTAATTCCTGTGGGGGTGAAGAAAATACGATTTTTGGAGGCAAGGGGAGCCAATACCGGATCCTGCGACGGGTCTTTTTGAGTCAAACGTGGTACATGGTGTAAATACACTTGTGGACATGTCCAGATTTCCTCACTCCGAGTTTTTTAGGGAGTTTTCAGAGGTTTCTGGGATGATCTCTGAAGATCTGTGGCAGTTCCAGCAGAACCCAGCGTAGCCGTAGGCAAAGCCCAGCTCTGTCCTTGGAAAGCACCTTCCCTGAGGAGGAGCGTTAACGTTTAGATAAGAAGTTCCGAACTATATTCTTGAAAAACACTTGGTGAGGGGATAGATGTAGAAACTGGAAGTTGTTGTGGCAAGTGCAGACTCGGGAGCTCTTTGCAAACGCCTCCGTTCACCTTTTTGAACCGTTTCTTTGCCGGTGTCTCCCCAGTAGGACCACGCAGCAGGGGCGGGGTTTGTGGCGCTGCTGCGTGGGGACGTTGCTCCTGCTGCCAGCAGAGCTGCTGGCCGGTGTCTTCGTTGCGTCCTAAAATCCCTGTGCTCAAAGTCTTTGCTAGATTTAGTTTTAACGTGCCACGGTGACGGGTGTAACCGTGACTACAGCGGTTGGTGCTGCCACTTCTTCAGGGTGCACAGGGCACGAGCGTCGTTCTCCCTACTCTGCCAGCACCGTCACGTCGTTCCCTGTTACACATCACTCAGGTCGCTGTTTTCTGGCCCAGTGAAGTGGCTTCAGTGCAGCTCCGCTTCGGTGTTGCTCATTTCAGAAACAATTCTGATGGTCTCGACTTTTTTCTTACTCAAATTAAAGCTTTAGATAAATAGGTTCAACAAATACTTTTTTTTTTTTGTCCGCTGAAGTGGATTTTAAATACAACTCCCGGGTTGTCTTTTATTTTTACTCATTTTCCAGAAACAAAACCCGCATCTATGAATTCCATCAGAAATTCCCAGTATGGGGCAGGTTGACTTTCTGAAATGGCGTTTTTCAGTGACAAACCGAATTTGGTTTTACTGTATTCCCTTGGGTTTTATTGGCAGGTGTTGGTAGTTTCTTACAGCTTGAGGGTTTACCTTGCAAGTTACTGTCTACTCCTCATCGTCCCTCTGGCATGTTCCATTTCTCTGTGTTGGCGAACTGTGCATTCCCAGCCCTGCCCACGGAACGAGCTGACGTTCCAGTCCATGGCCAGGGAGCGACATCGGTTTGGCCAGGAGGGACTTGAGCGGATCTTTTGTCCATGTCTGGCACAGTGAAAAGCGACAGACTGGAGAGGAGGGAGCTGTGCGCCTGGGAGCCCCGGCTCCTGACTCCAGCTCTGCTGATGCCTTGCCACCAGCCTTCCATGGGTCATTGCGCTCCTTCCGGGTCTTCCTCTGTAGATGAGGATGTTCTCTAATCCTCACAACGCCCTGTGAGGTACCAAACTGTACAGCACTAAGTGCTACCTATTGCCACCGCTGCCCTCTCGGGGGTGCAGGTCAGGTTGTTCTTCCAGGCTCATGGATGATGGTTTGGGTGTCATGGGGAGGCTGGCCAGAGATTCCAGCAGTTCCTCGGTGTCGTTCCCCATGAGAATGAACTGGGAGAACAGTGTCAGGGCTGTGGGTGTGCGCGTTCCGGTGCAGAGGCAGATGCTTTTCCAGCGTCGAGCCCCAGCAGCCCACTCTCCACACCAGAGTGACTCCGCAGCTGAGCCGGCTGCAGGAGGCAGATCCTGCCCTGCCCTCGTCCGTCAGACCCCGAGCCAGCCGTCGCAGCGAAATTAAACTAGGAATTCTTAACACTTGGAACTGAACTGTTTTGTATGTCTTTCTGTTCATGAATATGCCCTCAGCAAAACGACGTGGGTACAGGTAATTCCAGGTCCCATTCTGTTAAAATTTGCACTGCGTTTCTGGTTTAAATAAAAGTCATTAAGAGGTGTCGTACTAACTGTCCTAAAAATCGGGTTGTAAAATCGAGATCAATTTTACCCCTGATGCAGTTTTTTCTTTAAGTTCTGTCAACCTCTTCACCACTGTCAAATCCAGACTGCAGCGTTGTGTAATTATGTATAAAGTTTTTATTTATTTAAAATTAGATTAGCCTCTACATTTTTAAATTTAACACCTGGCTGGACAGTGTTCCATTAACGCATTGATTGTGTTTCCTTTGTCTTGTGTTAATAAATATTGATGCCTGAGTGCTGGCTCCCTTCTTCCGCCCCTGTTTCTCCGAAGGTTTTGAAGGGACCAAACCCGGGTGAGCGATTTCTCCTGCTCCGAGGGAGGACGGGCGAGTACTTCTGCAGACACGTTACACCACCCGTACCTGGAGCTGGGCCGAGCGCTGGCGGAGGGGCGGGCAGAGTCGGGACGTTTAGCCTTTGAATTTGCCCGAATGGCTGAAGATTCTTGTTCTCGTCGCAGCTCCAGCCCAGGCACATCCTCCGCTCTCCTAACTGCGGGTGAGCTCGGTACGAGCCGGGCAGGAAGCACCGCGGGCCGCTCTCGGCAGAGGCTGGAGCCTGCTGGAGCTCTGCGGCAGCAACGGGGCAGGGCCCGAATGGGGAGCAGCGAGCGGGGCCGGCCTTTACTGCGGAAGAACCAGCCCTGCCCGGGCGCGATCGCAGCCATGACCCTCCCCGCTCCCCATGTTCGCCCTTTGTTGTCTCCAGCGCTCGCCGCGCGCTGCCCGGGACCCCCCCCCCCCCCGTCGCTGCCCGACGGGGTCACGGCAACGGCGGGGCGAGGACGGAGCCCCGCGGGGAGCCCACAGCGGGCTGTTTGCGGGGTAAAAGCCGCCCCGCTGCGCCTTCGCTGCTGGTCGGCGCTTTATTTCACGCGTGGCTGCGCCCACCCGTGTCCCGGGCGAGGATGAGATACGGTGCGTTTGTGCGGGGCCGGGGCGAGGCCTGCGGCCGCCGGAGACACCTTCGCCCCCTCGGTCCGGCGGCGGCGCTCTATCGCCGCCTCTCTATGGTACCCGGGGTTGGAAACCGCCGCGTGGAGGCGGCGCCTAGAGCGGACGCTCTAGCCTCCGCCTCCGGGGCTCTGTGCTGCGGGAACTCTATGGTGGGGATTTCTAGGCGAGGCCTCCGCCGGGACTCTATGGTCGCTGCCCGCCCACCCGTAGCGTCCCGCGCGGGCCCGCCGTGTTTACGATGCCGCCGGCGCCGGTTTCCTGAGGCGGAAGCGGGTGCGGCGGCGGCTCCCCCCACACGCGGCCACCGGCGGGGCCTGGCGGGCCTCTGAGGTAAGAGCGGGCGCCGCCGAGGCACGGGCGGGCGGGGGAGGCCGCCCTCTCCCCCTCGGCCCGCCCGCCCCTTCCCCCCCCCGCCCCCGCCGGGCCCGGAGCGGCCTCTCCCGCCGCCCCCGCCGGCCGCGGGCCTAGGCCAGGCCAGGCCCGGCCAGGCCTCGCCGCTCCCCTCAGCGCCCGGCGCCGCCCGGCCCCGCAGCCCGCTCGTCTCCGGGCCGCGAGGGAATGGCTGAGTCCCGCCACAGGCCGGGGACCGGGCTGCGGCGCGGCCGCTCCCCTCAGCCGGAGCCCGCCTCGCCGCTTCCCGGCGGGCGGCCGCTGCGGAGGACCCCCGGGGGCTTCCCGCTCCGCCGACCCAGCCAGGTGCGCCGGGCCCGAGGCTTCGCGCTCCCCGCGCGGCCTGGGGCTACCGCCGGTCCCCGGCCCCCCTTCGCCCCGGGTGCTGCTTCGTCCCCCGAGTCTCGGGGCAGGGTCGGCGCCGCGGAGGAGCTTCCTGGGCCGCCGGGGGTGGGGAGAGGGGGCCCCCCGGGCTTCAGCCCTGTTTGGGTGGGTCTGCAGTGGGAGGGCAGCGGTGGTCGCCTTGGCAGAGACCCCCGAGATTGACCGATGGGAACAGTGATGGTCCCGCGGTGGCAGCGATCTCCTCTTTTCCGTGGATTTTGGGGCCAGGTTTGTGAGCCGTGTCTTCCTCCACTCGCGGTGACGAGTACCGGGTTGTTTCGAGGCGGCTGGATGCAGGTTGTTTGTAAATGATCCCATTGATATTTTCCTCTCGCAAATACCAGGATCCTTCCTGTCAGTGTCATACGCAGGTTTACGCTGCAGGCTTTTCTTTCCGAAGTCATGGGAGCGCTCACCAAGCTTCATTTCGCTGTAGGAGGCTGGGGTGGGGGGTGAGTGGAAGAAAACACGCATGGAAAGTCCTCCTGGAGTTTTAAGGAGTGTTTGTGTGTGTGTGTGTGTGTGTGTTTGGAGAACGGGATCCAAAACCGTAACTGGGGACGTTGACTCAAGTCTCCTCGCTTGCTTTCTGGCCTGAACTGGTAGCATGTGCTGTCCTTTGCCTCTGTCCTTCACCAGTGCCTGGAAGAAACTGGAGTTCTGTCAGTCTCCTGGATAAACAAACTTCCCCCAAGCGTCTTAATTGCAGAATTAAGTAAATAGTGTTTTAAGTGCTGAGGCTGGTGAAGACAGTTTATTCTGAGACATCAAAGAATCCAAGATCTCCCCAGATCCCTTGAGTATAATTTCCCCAAATGCTTTAATCACTCTCTGTAATTTGTGTATGTCGGTATTTGACTCTTGTCACTCAGGATTTGAGAATAAATTGCCCTGTCCAGTATTCTGTGATTTCTGACTCTATAAAGTCTTGTAAAACAAATCCATGGCCTCAGTTTCAGTGCTGAAATACCGTTCAGGCCTTGCCTCAGCGGGATTTAAAAGCCAGAACAGAACTTGGTTTCTTCCTTTGGTGCTCTCACGCTACAGTCGCTTCGCTCTGCCTTAACGAACCGTTTTTATAGCCCATTATCTCATTCTTTGCCTCCTGATGGTGCTTTGAAGCTTCATCCGAGGCTGAGACTTTGATTTTCGTCATTTTACGAGCGTTTAACCAAGGCAATCGCCGTCCCCGATAATCCGCAGGAGCAACGCGGTGAGGAGCGAGCGGTGGCTGCGGGGGACACCGCAGCAAAGAGGATTCCGAGGGAAACCTTGTGACGGTGGTTCCTGCGCAGGCGCAGCGCCTCTGGATGGGTCAGGATGGTTTTCAGCGGGACCAGTGAAAGTCACGGCAATGGGTTTTCCTCTATTTATTCATTCTTTTATTAATTGCTGCTCCTCCACCATTTAGGGAGTTTTTAGTGGTTCTTGAGTCCAGACTAAGGAACAGGGTGTTCAGGTGGGGATGCATGATCTGGGGGATGATAAATCAAACTTGCCCACCGAGTGTCTCTTCCTCAGAACTTTGAAAGTCTCTCAGAACAACCTTCATCGTGTGGCTATTGCAGAATCCTTGAAATTAAATGACTTTGTGGTGCAGCCGCCCAGAGGCTGTGGGTCTGTTCTGAAAAGCATCATCCTTACACATCTGCCGAGAAAAACACGGGTTTGTGCAGATCACGTTTATTCTCTGGCTAATAAATTCCTTGAATTCCCTCCTGTCATTCGCTGCGACATGGGAAACTCTTCCTCACCCCAAACTGCAGCAAACTGGCTGCGCTGCTGTTGGACGCGTTTAACTGGTGTAAAAAGCTGAACCCCTGGTTCGTTTCCCACCTTTGGCGCTTTTCTGAGGTTGAGGTTTTTCACTGGAACTCCCTTTCTAGAAGCTGGTGGATGGTGCCTGCTGTTTCAGGTGCTCACAGAGGCCAATCCCATGGAAAATTCCTGTTTTTCCAGCTAAAGAGGTTGTTTGAACGAGATGGAGGCCGAGCAGCGCGGGCACCTCCTGCCCCTGTGGAGGGTGTACGATGCCGGAGTGATTTTCACCGTGTTACAGTCGCTTGCTAAATCTTTTCATATTAATATTATTTTACGAAGTTTCACAGACCTTGAATGTTTAGTTCAGTATTGCAGAGCGAGCAGAGATGAAGGGAACGTGAAAAATTGTACTTATGATGGGAAACGCTTCATCTCTTGTTGCTGTATCAGGACTTCACACCTGGGAGAGACAGATCAGCAAACCCTCGGGGCTTTCTCCCCGCTTTGTTTATTTTGGGTGGTTTTCTATCGGTTTCACTGTTTCTCGCAGCCTGTTTTGGTGCCGTTGTGAGTCTTTCGTGGGGCAGAGAAAGACAGTAAAAGAGAGAGGGGGAGACAGCGCGTGGTTTAGCACTTCCGAAACGAACCGGGTTTCTCTGTAGCACTGGAAATTTCTGTCAGTTTTTGCTGGTGCCTGGATTTCCGTTTGACAGTGCCCTGTTTGCTCGCGACACTGCGTACGCCTCCCTTTGCAGGGGGCAAAATTTCCATTGGTAAAAAGCTGAAACTGCGTTAGAGGGTACGCAAAGTTGCGTCCCTCGTACGTGCTTGTCACTAATTCTGCTCTTCATTTTTTATAGCTTTGAGATACATAAATTCCTTTAGCTCTCAATTTTCTACACAAAAAAAAAAGCCAAAGCAGGTTTTGCACCGTCCAGGCGAGTTCTGCAGCAGAGGCACCACGAGTGTCGAGGTGGCCTCACTCCTCCGGTGCCGGTTCCGCAGCGGGAGCAGGGTCCTGGTCTCTGTCCACGCTCCCGGTGCTGCGAGGGGATCGTCTTAGCAAAGGCACTTGGGGTAGTTTTGATGAGCTGGAGGTTTCCCGAGCTGGGAGCAGCCCCCAGCTCCTTCCAGCTCTTTGTTCCAAAGTTTTGCTGCTTCAGCTCAAGCTGTGGATGAGCTGGTTCATGGTGGCAAAACTAGGGCTCGCTCGTGCGCTGGAGCGCCTTTGTTCCCTGCCGTAAAGGACACGGTTTTCCCTCCCCAAAGTCCTGGTTTAGTAACGCTTTGCGGAGTCCTGCAGCGGGACTCCTCGGGTGAGTGCCAGAGCAAGGTTCTGCTCTGGGTGTACGGTGACTTTTTACCCTCTGAGTGTACGTCAGGCTGCGAGAGCTGCGGTTTATCTCAGGAGGGGAAAATCAATGACTCACATTTCCACAGAAAGAACTGTAATTTCCAGTCTCATAGCAACTGTCCTTTCAACAGCTTCAAACCTTCTGTGACAAAATGTTTAACGCTCACCCATCATCCTCTACTGCTCCAGGCTGGTCCACCCACTCTCCCCTCCTAAAAGCGTTTCACATCACCAAACCCCGTCGCTGGTGGGGGGATGCTGGCAAGACACCGACAGTCTCAGAGCGGGGAGCAGCGCTCCCGGCTGTCGTGTGGAGACGGAGAGGCTTGTGCAGGCTTTGGAGCTCCAAGCTGTTCCCTCTGCTTGGGGTTTGAATCCCCATTTTGTTTTACACCTTCAGATGGTTTAAAATAGGTTTGGCTGTAGCTTGGGGAAAAGATTTCACTTACAGCAAGATATTCTTTAGTATAAAAGCTTCATCTGGGTTTTCCTCTGAGATCTCATGACTTGAGTTGTTAATCTTCATGAAAAAACAGGAAATTCAGTAAATACATTTGACAGTGAACTTCAGCACGGGGTTGGTCTGAACCTGGCAGACAGTTGGAGTGGCGAAGCGGGACTTGACCCCGCTCCGAGCCAGGGGTTGGTGCTGCTCTGGGCTCTGGTGTGCCCAAAGCCCCGGCGCGAGCCCAGGGGCAGGCTCCCACCACCTGTCGCTCCTCCTGGCCCTGCGAGGAGGAATAACAGCGCTCGGGTGTCGTAGGGGAAGCGGCAGAAATGCTGCGCTGTTCCATCATAGCCAGTAACGTCGAAGGACAAAGGACTAACTAAAAATGCCCCAATAAGACTGAGGTTCGTGGTGTCGGTGGAAGCTGGGACCTTTCTGCTGTTCCAATTTATCATTAACTGCTTTTACCTCGTTGCTTTTCTCGTAGCTGATTATGGAAGAGGGGCACAAGAGCAGCAGTAACAGTTCGGTGACGCCTCCACAAACAGCAGCCGTACAAGGTACAACACTACAGGCAGCTCAGCTCTCTCATATTGCTCAACAGGTAAAGCCTGGGCCAAATCTCGGCAAACCTTCGAGGTAGTTAAGAGCTGTTTTTTCTGTGCTGCAAACTATAATAATTCTTGAGTTTTAGAAACACACAGAGAAGAAAAAACAAAAGAAGGGTGAGAAAAATGTACTTGCTTGTTGAGGGGCGGCACAAATTTAATGAAATGGCTTCTGTTCCAAAGACCAACGTTGATTTTTGTGCTCATAGAACGGGAAAGTGCAGCCCAGCGTTTTGTCAGGTTGTAGGTTCTTCGAAATCGCCTCGACCTGCCGTGCGGGAGCTGCTTAGCGAGGGATCGTGGGCCTCATGGTCATGGTTTTTCAGAAGAAGCATTTCCAGCTCCTTCTGTAGTAGCGGCAGTCCTGGGTGCCCAGCACCATGGAAGCACTTGGATTTTAGCCCAGCGGGACTGTATTTACTGTAATAAATCGTAAGAAGTTGGAAATTTGACATGTTTACTATGAGGCTGACATCAGTTTCGAAGCTTTCACCTGGATTCCTCATGATTCCACTTTCTGCATCTGAAAGAGCGTCTCCGAGGAGGTCAGTCTGCTCCCCCGGCTGTGTAAAACGGCCGAGGCCTGCAGCTCGCCCACGGTTCACCCCGGGGAGGAGGCGATTTGAGATTCCGATGCAGAACGTAGATACCGGCATGAGGCAAAGACAGGACGGACTCTCCGCGAGCGGCCGCTCGACGCTGTGCTGCTGAAGAAGTCTCCTCATCGTGGTTCCTTTAGAACTGCACGGAGACAAGTTGCAGCAGTTTAATCTTTTGCACGTACTGGTACATATTTGATTTCCCCCCTAACCCAAGGCAGAGGAGGCACCGTTCAGCCTCCTTGGTACGCAGATACCTCCTCTCAAGAGGACACGTTCTGTTCTTGATTAGACCTAGAAGGAGCCTCTGCTGGTGCATGTTCTCCATGAGTTTTCCTACGTGTATTTGCACTTGCCGAGCTCTGTGGAACTTAGGCTTTCGTTAATGATCCTCTGGTTTGTCGTAGATGTCTCTCAGAGGTCCTGCTCCCCTGACGGTTGTTCAGCTTCCTGGAGAACAAGTCCAGGTCCAGGGAGTCATTCAGACAGCTCAGTCCTCTTCTGTGATCCACTCGCCTCAGGTGCAGACAGTGCAGGTGAGTACAGACGGCTGCCGGATAACCATGAGTCCTGGGTTCTGCGTGGGAAGGGGCCTGTCAAGGCTTGTCCGACCCGGCCCACTCTGCCTTGCCAGGGAGCAGGGCTGCGGAGACAGCGAGCGATCCAGCCACAGGGTAATGGGATGCTTCGTTCTTCGTGATTATGTAGGCTTGAAATGATTTGTAGGGCTAAAGGTACCTTTGGAGTTGGAATTAAACTATCTGACATTGCCCCCTTTATAAAAAACCCAAACCTCTCTTTAGCTGGTGTTTGGAACAGGCGGCAGCCAGCATGGTTTAACACCCGGCTAAGGAGGGGATGGAACAACCCAGTGAAGAAAAACACGTTTGCAAAAGGCAGACCTGAGTGACGGTGGTTGATTGCTCACCTCATGTGCACCGTCACTCCGTTTCTGTGGTGCCTGAGTGTTCTGCTTGTGTCTCTTACTCACTTGCCATGTGATTTTGGTACAAGCCACTTCAGAGAGGTGCCCTGGGGAGGTCGCGTCGAGTCTGGTAGTAGTTCATTCAGCTCTTGGCTGCAGAGAGCCCTCCGGGCAGCGCAGCGCTGGGTTTACACTGCAGAGTAGCTGTGCGAGTCAGCCGAGCGACCGGAGCAGCTGTGCTAAATAAAGCACATTCATGTGTCACCTGTCCTTTGTGCTTCTCTACTCACACGACGTTGAATTGATAAACCATGAAAAGTAAACCCGTCGGGCACATCCGCTGGGTCGTTCCTGCAGCATCCGCTCACGGAAAAGAAAATACCTTCTGCTTTGCTGAAAACGAGCATCTGGTTTAGCAGGTCGTTGGTACTCGAGTCTCCGTTAATCCCTTTCCTATCGTCCTGTTCTAGTTGCAGGATCCCCCTGACTATTCTTTCCTTTTTTTTTCTGTAATTTATGAACATTGTGGCCCCGTTGCTCGAAGGGAGAAAAAAAGTCCCGGGTGAGCAGCTTTTTGTAAAGGCCGGTGGCAGGTTTCTCGTTCTGTCCCTGTAGCAGCGGCTGAGTGAGAAACGCTTTTCCCAGGGCTGTCTGCATTCCTCTGGAGTTCTTGCTGCTGGCGCACAGATAAGTACAACTGCGGGGTTTGTTTGTACCTAACAGGGAGCATCAGAGAAAAAAATAACCCTTGCCACTGGATGAGGACTCGGTGGAATAGGAGAAAATGATAGGTAGTACTTGGCACATTGATTGCCCGATGTGCTGCTGCCTTAAATACTCTTCTCATTTGTTCCAACCAACAAAACGCCCTGCTCTGCTGTCCGCGGAAGAGCTGTTCTTCTCTGTCTCTGGACAGAAATGACGTTCCCGTTTCCTTTCCCAGCAGCTCCGTAGACCAGTGCGTGTGTGGGAGCAGCTCACCTGCTCCGAGCTCAGCAGCTGTTCACATCGTCGGGCTTGGAAGAGTTTCATGAAAATAACAAACCATTTGTCTTCCTTCCCACTGCTGTTTTAAAAACATTCCGTATTGATCGATCCTCCAGTTTGATCCAGCCAGAACAGCTTCCGCTGCGGGCCGGTTTCCGGCTTTTAACGCCATGAGTAGTTTGGGAGAATCTCTTGAGCGTTTTTTTTTTTCTGCCTGTGTAGTTTTCGTGCAGCTTTAGCTCAGAAGCAGTTGAACTCTGTGATCGCTTCTGGGCGTTGCTGCTGCAGCGGGCCGGGTAACCCTCTGGGATGTGCTTGCAGGTGTCTCTGTCTGAGAGCGAAGATTCTCAGGACTCATCGGACAGCATCGGCTCGTCGCAGAAGGCTCGAGGCATCTTGGCTCGCCGGCCGTCTTACCGGTGAGCGCCGTGTGTAACGCACCAAAACGGGAGCTCTGAGCAGGAGCTTCTCATTTCCTGTGACTCAACGCGCTGGGACTCAGCGTCGCCGTGGTGTGCTGAGGGGAAACTTCGCTCGGTGAATCCGATTGAAACGAGGAGCGTGGCCAAACGCCACATCCTCGCTGGGCAAATGATAAATTTGCTGGCAACTTCACACAAAATTTGGCTTTTTTTACAAAAATGTTCTGAAAATTTTAAAAGTCCATTTTTGAAGCTGCCTGATGCTCCTCTCTGTGTTTGCTTCTGCCACTGCTTCTCACGGTTTGAATGTTTTATCCGCTCTTAGTACTCCCTGATAGCTTTATCTTGTCTTGAACCGTGTACCAGAACAAATATTGCAGGAGGGATTTTATTATTTTGTATATTTTTGTGTTCAAAAACTGGTGGAAAAGAGCAATTTGGAATCTCCAGTTAAAGCAGGAAAATGGGGGCTGTCAGCAGAGCTGCTGCGGGACAGCCGGGCGGGTTTGGGGTCAGGAGGGGTCAGTTCTGCTTCTCTCGTCATAAAGCTGCCACTAATTCACCACTCGGCCTGGGGTAGGATGCAGAGACGCGCGTTTCCTTTCAGCAGGGACCCCCCTGGTTCCAGGGGGTGGTGTTACGCAGCACGGGGGCTTGCACGAGCTAAATTGATGCAGAACTGGAGCGTCAAGTCTTGCTGTGTATTGAAAGAGCAAAATACCTAATTTTTAAGCTTTCCTATAGTAATCTCCTCCTTTTGATTGATTCTGACACCAGTCAGAGCAAACTGGTTTGAACTGGATGTACGCAGCCTGTTCTTGAGAGAAGCAGAGGATCTCAAAACAGGCCAATTGTACGTCCCTGGAAAATTGTTACGATGGAAACTCTGATGCAGCTTTTCCTGAAGTGAAATGGTGCAGCTGCGGTGCTGGTTTGCAGCCCAGCGTCCTTCTGGAGGTTACTGGAACCTGCTGTAAATGGTGCAGTCCAGACATCTGAGGATAGCAACTGAAAAATCTGGAATTGGTGCCGATTTGCACGTACACGTGCTGTATAAATCAGTAGCTGACTGAATTGCTCGTAGCTCCTAAAATGATTCAAATGTTTAAATAAAAATGTAGACAATATAAAGCACAGAAATTGAATTACAGAAGGAGTTGAGGCCGTTGCCTCACACAAAAGGTCATTCACTCCAAAACCATCACACTTCTGGTGGTTATTTCTGCCGTGCAGAACAGGGACAGTGGTTCATAATGGCTGTTGCAGTAATTAGTAGGTTTTGTTGCTACTAGAGCTGACAAACTTTTTTTTTTTTAACAGAAAAATTTTGAAAGATCTTTCTTCTGAAGATACACGTGACAGAAAAGGAGATGAGGAGAGTCCTGGCGTCTCCACCGTCACGTCTATGTCCGTTCCCACGCCCATCTACCAGACGAGCACGGGACAGTACAGTACGTCACCCAGTGCCTGGCTGGGCGCCCGCTGGTCACTTCCCTCAAAATACAGATTTTCTCTTTGTTAGATACTTGACGAAGGTGAAACTCAGAAGGTTTGGTTATTTATCAGTCAATAAAGTCAGCGCTGTTATTGCTTGGAAACAGACTGCTATCTAGAGACTCCAGATAAACTCCCGGCTTCGTTAGGCCCGTTTGCATATTAAGACACTCAAAGGATGTTGTTCTGAAATACAGCACAGTCTTCTGGTCTTATAGTCCAAAATACAAGATCAGTGAAGATACCATCAGAAACAGCACGGGGCCGCACCGAAAGGTGCTCCCACGGTATCCGGGAGGTGGCAAATAAAGAGGTTTTGTTCCTTTGATCTTACCCCTCCTTTGCACGGCGCTTGTGACCCAACAAGCGGCCTGTCCCTGGAGCACCCCTGCCACGAGCTGGGCGTCCCTACACTGCCCTCCCTTCCCCCCTCGCAGGGTGTGCAGCCCGCAGATGGACCTTCCCCGTGCGTTACAACACAGCCACAAACGTGTCCCTTTCTCTTCCAGTCGCCATCGCTGCCAACGGCCTGCAGCTGGCCAGCCCCGGGGCCGACGGCGTGCAGGGGCTGCAGACGCTGACGATGACCAACGCTGGCGGGGCCCAGCCCGGCACGACGATACTGCAGTATGCACAGACCTCCGACGGGCAGCAGATCCTGGTGCCCAGCAACCAGGTGGTTGTGCAGAGTGAGTACTCCTGGGCACGGGGAGAAATGCCCGTCGCCAGCGCACGGGTCGCGTTCTGATGCCTCCGCGTTCTGCTGTCTCGTGCAACAGCCGCGTCGGGGGACATGCAGACCTACCAGATCCGCACCACGCCGACCACCACGTCCCTCCCGCAGACAGTGGTGATGACATCTCCTGTCACCCTGACATCGCAGACAAGTAAGACAGACGATCCGCAGCTGAAGCGAGAAATAAGGCTGATGAAGAACAGGTACGTTCGTGCACGTGGGCCGCTGCGGTTCGGTAATGGGCTCGAAGAGATCATCAAAGGACAGGTGATGAGGCTCGGAGCTGGTGATGCTGCTTGTGCTGCCTCCGGCGACCGAAAACACCGGAGGTTCTGACCAAAGCAGGGCCAGCTCTCGCCTCTCACACCGCTCAGCGTGAGGACGCTCGTAACGCGGGCCAGCTCAGGTCTCGAATGAACATTCCCCTCTGCTTGTCTGTTGCAGAGAAGCCGCCCGAGAGTGCCGTAGGAAGAAGAAAGAGTATGTCAAGTGTCTGGAAAACCGCGTCGCAGTCCTGGAAAATCAGAACAAAACTCTAATTGAAGAGCTAAAAACTTTGAAAGATCTTTACTGTCATAAAAGTGTGTAAGCAAAGAAGGTAAAACTTTCGTGGACTGTTTAAATTTCAGAGGAGAAATTTTTTTTTTATACTGAATTTTTTTAAACTAGATGAAAGGTCAAAAATGAAACTTTTCTACCTAGATTTCACAACTTAAAGACTATATAGATTTTATTTACAACACGTTGGTGACCAGAGTACAAAAAGGAAACAAGAAAACCTCACCAAAATTCCTGCTGGCACAACTGGAAACGCTAAAGTCAAGATTTCATCGACCAGAACAGGACAGTCACGTGTTACGAGGCAGGTGATGAGAATTTCTTTGAAAATTGCTACAAATACCTCTGGTAGTGGAGGCGATATTCAGTAACCATGAAAACGTGGATGAAACGGAATCCTTGCCATAGCTGACATTATTAGTACCATTTATAACCAGTGTATGTTTTGATTTCTTACTCTTCTTCAATCCTTCCTCTTCCTTTCAGTTATTTGTATGTAAATATTTTTATTTTAACCTGTAAGTCGGTATTTACAGGCGCAGATGATAAAAAGCTAATTCTTTGCTAGAGGTATAAATTATGTTTACTCTTTCTCAGCCGACGGTTTCAAAAGTTGGGGTTTTTTTCCGTGTTTGTCCAATTCGGGAAGGGTCTGCGGAAAGCAGAGGGAGGCCCAGCCCTGCGCTGTCCGAGGCGCGTGGGAATCGGTGTCGCCTTCTCTGAGGAGAACCCAGCACAGCCGGTTATTTCCCGGGATGGTCCGTTGGAACAAGCACAACTTCCTGAGGAAGGATTTCACAGGCGTTTGTGACTATAGCGATAAACTGCCGCAACTGAAAAACAAACCGCGTGCTGATTCTCTGTCCGAGAAACGAGCACGGCTTGCTCTGTCCGGAGATGCGGCTGTGCTTGGGGACAGCGAAACCAGGTAGAAGCAGAAGGATAAAACAGGAAGATCTGTACCAAAGGGTTCCTGAGGTGCTCGCGTAGGGTTTGTGCTGAACGCAGGGCAAAATTTCCGGACTCATTTTGTAAGGTAGGCGCTATTTTGCGAAGTACCGGTATCTTTGTAAGAAAATATTCTATTGAAACCGGGGAGATGGTTGGTCTATTTTGTAGCGAAATTGTGATCTTTACAAATTCTGGAATTGAGTTTATATAACGTATTTTGACAGTTTATATATTTCATTTTAGTAAACAAATGAAATATTTTGTGAACCAGATTTTCAAGCCTATATTTTTATGGATAGTACAAAGTCAAATGAGATCCTCTTTGGTGTAGGAGATATTTGAATTAATTTTGTATGTCTGTAGGCAACTTGCAAAAAAAAAAAAAAAAGGATCCTAAAGAGTACTGGGAAAAAAAAAGAAAACCCAAACAGATCAGGGCTTTTATTCCCCACGGTCAACAATATCTGCACATAGATCTGATTGCGGTCAGAGGTTCTGTATGATTTTAATGGTGTCAGGTGAAAATCAGCTGTTTGACGTGATCAGGACTCTCTTGGGTATGGAATCTCCGTTCCTGGAGACACTCAGCAGCCGCCTGTCCCGGGCAGCCTGCTCTAGGTGACCCCGCTGGAGCAGGGGCTGGGCCAGGTGACCCCAGAGGCCCCGGCCAACCCCCCCCCCTTCGTGATTCTGTGAAATAGCAAAACGTGTCTGCAGTGCTTATTTGCATGAGTAATAACGACTCGATTTCCATAGTTGGGATCGAATCCTGCTTCCAGTCCTGTCAGCGGGAATTGCACTATGGACTGTGTGTTCCACAGGCGTTAGAGCTACATGTGCGTGTCGTGCTCAGACCCGACGACAGCCCGAGCTGTGCTCGCTCCTGCTCCTGTAACGCTCGTCCGACGCTCAGCCGCTATTTTTTATTTCACTCGTTTTTGAATTCATGGACTTGTCTGCAAGCAGAGCTCCGCCAGCGGGATGGGGAAGGCGCCGTTCCACCGGCACGTCGCTGGCGGGCTGTTAAAGGATAATTTTTCCTAAAGTTTCTCAGTGTATGATTGTTCTGGACATGATCCACAATAAGTTCCCCTGGGCCCGGCTGGAGCAGACGTTTGTTCGCGATCATGTCGAGCGCTTTCATTTCAAAAATAACAAGCGAGGTCGAGGGAGTCGTTACATCGGGGAACGGCTCCAAAAGAGGCGCCCGGTGCCTCCCATTAGTGGAATTTCCAGAGAAACGAACACCTCGGAAGGTGCTCGCGCCTCTGAGACCGGCACCATCCCGCTCTGTCTCCCATCAGGTGAGCGAACGCTCTGGGCACGTTCAGGAGGGTTTGACCTACAGTGCTGAAACTAATCTGGTAACTCCTCTGTATGGTGTTTTGATCCTCGCTGTGTGCTGTTGTTCCTTTACCTTCTTTTGTAATACGGAATAATAATAATAAAAAACCTATCAAGTGTTACGACTGTAAAATAAACGGTGGCCAATTCTTTCTGTACTCAGCAAGCGGAACAAACGTGGTGCTGCCAGGCAGAACGCCGGTAAATTTTCATCCTCTCAAACTAGCGCTTTGCAAAAAGCAGCTTATTTTTCATCCTGGAAATATTAAACAGTACCATGAGTTTGCTCTTTAAGTAATCACTTATCATGAAGTTCTTATTTTGGATTTCAAACCTAGATTGTAAGAGAGTAAAATCTATCTCTGGAGAGTAAGAGATGTAGTAGCTCATCCTGCTCTGCTGGTTATTTCCAAACAGAAGGACGTGCTTCACACAAATTGTAAATACTTGTTGAAACAATTAGATGGCTGCAAATTTTGACCTTGGTAAATAAAGTCGCCAAAACATAATGCCGATGTTCCTTATTTCTTTGTAATGAACATAGTGCTGCCGTGGGTCTGGCCGAATGTGCAAACCCCGGCGGGGTCAGGTCCTTGACTGGGGCCAGGGATAGATCTTTACTCAGTGGAAACCCCCCAGAGATCTTTCCTCCCAGGTGTCCTTTCAGCAGGCAGAGGACTAAGTGATTTGGGCACAAATTTTAGTCATCACTAAAACTAATTAGCGGAGAATCCCTTTTCTCTTCCTGCAGGTTTTTTTTCCTCTTTAGATTTCAGCTGAGAACTGAGCTCCCTCCGTGCTCTGCTGCTGCTCACCAGCAGAGGGAGGATCTGCCAGCGCAAACCCTGCCAGAGATGGTGAGTTGTACCCGAGCTGCTGCCAGCTGGGGAGCGCAGCAAGAGGGTAGGGAGAAGGGTTCTTCTGTCGGTCACTTTTCTGTGTTCAGTTACGCTATTATGGTCAAAAAAGAGAAACACAAAAAAGAGAAACACAAAAAAGAGAAGGCAATTGCAAGCATGACTTCAAGGAACCAGTGCGGGTCTTTGGCTCTGGGATTTATTCTGACACAGGTGTTAACACTCTTTTCACTGCTCTAACAGGCAGCCCAGACCTCCACCAGGATGACACCGGTTTGTCCCTTTCCAAAGTCACATGAGTGCCACGAGTACGAGTGGGAGGAGGATGGCAAGTGTGGCGCTCAGGGGCTTCACAGCCGTGCTCCTCAACAGCAGTTCCGATTCTATCCACAGGCTGTACCGAGACACGCGGACATAGACCCCAGGGAACGTCTGTCGGCCGCAGCCCACCCCAAAGCTGGCGATGCCGATGAGGTAGTACCTGTGGGTGCTGGGGTGGTAGCAGGCCAGGGGTCCGCCGCTGTCCCCCTAGAAAGAAAAAAGATAAAAACCTGTAACGAAGGCACGACCCTGCTCTTTGCTTGTCACCCACTCAGGAAAACTGCAGAGGGAAGCAGGAGTGTGGCAGACCAAGTACTTAACGAAGACGTTAACGGTTTAATTATAAACATCTCCATATCACACAACCGGTGCCCCAGCTTTTCGTTCTGGGTTTTTCAGCCCGAGAATCTTGTGAGACGCTGACTGGGCAGCGTTTCAATACGAGTCTTGCCCCATCACCGAACCTCTCCCTGTCCAGTGCTGCTGCTCTTTCCAAAGCAGAGAAACGGGCGAGACGCTCGTGCACTGCACGTGCTCCCTGCGCGCGGGGATACCTAATTTATTGGTACCTGTATTTACGATGCTGCTTCTGCAGTGTGACGTGTTTTCTGTCCAGTGTTTGTGACGTTTCAATTAATTACGCTACAAACGCTGGTCGGGGCGATGGCCCTGAGGCCCTGGCTCGGAGCTTTCCCTCCTGGCAGGTGGGGCGGGATGTTCCTTCTCACCTGGCAGGTATCGGTGCCTCCTGATTGCGTGCCGGCACAAATCATGTTGTGGTTAACCAGAATTCCGTATGCGCTGGAGCGGCTGCAGATGCTGTGAGGAATGATCTCCACTTCTGCCTCCTTCAACACAGCTGAAGCTCTACCTTTAGTGGAAGACAGCGTATAGAAAGGTAAAATAGTGGTGCTGTTGTGGCTCTACTCTCTTTTCTCGGCGAGCTTCAGCGTGTTTCTGTACACGTTCAGACCTGTCTGTAACAGAGACTGCACCTGCAAGTGGGTGCAATCAAATCCGCAGACTCGGATTTGATGTAGTTTCTGCAAATCTTTTTCTCAAGAAACAGCAGTGGTAACACGGGGACCCCAAAGTTCCCACTGCCGGCATCACAGTTGTTGTTTTTCAATGAAAAAGTTATTTCTAGCAGACAACACCGCATAGCAGCGCCGTCAGTCTGAAAGCTGGGCTCGTTTATTTTCCTTTTTTCGTGTTATACTGGGAAGAAAGGCCAGAAAAACTACTCCTTGGGTTCCATCTCTGCAGATCTCATCTGCTGGTGTGGGGAGACTAAAACCAGAACAAACCGAGATCTCTCTGGGTGAGCTAGAGGGACTCAACCCGGCATCAGTTACGTAGCTCGTAACTCCATCAACAACGCGAACAAACTGGTACCTTTTTCTGCTGTGCGTCCCCAGCCAGTGATGAAGCACCTTGTTCCGTTCTCCACGTGTGGGTGCACGTGGGCGGGGGGGAGGCAGATCGGCTGTATACGGGCGCTGAAGTGGACTGCGGGGGCCAGGTCGAACAACGCAATATCATTTTGTAGAAGTTCTCTATCGAATTCAGGGTGCACAGTGATGCTTCTGATCTTTCTTTTTGTTGCGTGTTTGACGTATTTCTGGAGGTCATGTGCACCCAGAACAGCTCGCCAGGAACTGGGGTCCCTGAGAGAGAATTCATGTGGTTTGTACAAGCACATTGAGGTAAATTTGTTTCTCGATGGCATCGTTTTAACCGATTGTTTTACTGTTGGCTTATGCACCTTTAGGAATATACACCGAAAATTCTGCAGTAAATCTCTTCTGGAACAAACGTGGCTAATTACCTCTGTCTGTTTGAACACCCTGTTTGCCCAGCACTGGTTATGGCTGTTACGGCAAATTCGGATCAAAGATTTCAGCTGACGCTCGGATTTCCCTTCCCACCCCATCTCAGCAGAGGCCACCCGGGAAGTATGCTGAAAAAAATCTTTACTGATACCGAGTGGGGATTGAATTTGGCCTGTGATGAGCAAAGGACAAGCTATAAAATTCAGATGAACCTCCAAAATTCTCCAGTGTTAAGGTAGAAATTAAATTATTTGCGATATAAAGCCTCTAAATTAATGTTTGTAGAAGTGCTCTGACCTAACAAAGTCCTGATGAGTTGTAAAATTCCAAAGTCCGGAGATTTTTGCCGTTCAGTTTCCCTCGGGTCATGGTGGTGTCAACACCATCAACGTGAACCGGGGCACGGATTTTGCAACCGTGTTAAAGACTCTGGAAAAGCCAGCAGCGATGGGGCAGCTGAAAGGCAGCCCCTAGCTGTGCGTACACACTGGAGGACAGCTAAAAGGCCTGTGCTGAGGGGTGGCGTTACTGCATTGTCACCAAACAGCAGTGAGGTGCCAAACCGTTAAACAGAAAAAAGGAAACGGTGACAAAGAGGGGCCCTGCTACAGGAAATCAGGAGCTGCGTGGTCTGGGGCTGCGCCGGGAGCTCGGTCTGTGCGTCCCAGGGCTTTGCCTTTCGCTCCGAGCTCCCCGGCTGACGTTTGGCTCCCCCAAGTCAACACAAAAAGCGGTTCAGGGGATACATACGTCCTGCCCGTGACGCAGTGGGCAGCGGTAAGCACCGAGCTCTCGCTGATCAGAACTCCACCGCAAACGTGGGCGAAGAATCCGCGCCCGTGGCGGACCTGGAGGCTGACGGACCAGGGCCACGTTCCCACGCGGGCGTCCTGGCCGCCCACCACCCGCTGCACCGGGCTGTCCTCCAGGAACGGCTGCTTCCCGCACTCTGCAAAACAGAACCGGGCCCGTTACAGCGTTCCAACTGGCAGCCGGAGCTTTGGCCGCGCCAGCAGCATTTGGGGGGTTGGTGTGAGGGGTATTTTTGTTGGTTTTTTTTAATCTAGGGCGTTGCTTGCTGCAGGCGTCCCACGTCGGCAGCAGGAGCGCGGTACCTGCAGACCCACCGTGTGCGTTTCCTCGGGTTGTTACGGATTTATTGGCTACCGGGAGGGTAAAGGGGCTCCGGGCGCTGCCGCTTTGTGAGTCCCCCTGATTCCGGTGCAGGCCGAGGGTTTCAGGGGCTGTGGGGAGCTGTGGGCCACCCCCCCCACACCCCGCTCCCCCCTGCCCTCTCAGGCCCTCCAGCTGCCCGCCCCGGCCCTCCCCACGGCCGCCGGTACCCGCGGGGGCGGCCCGCTGGTCCCCCGCCCCGGGCAGGCCGCTGGCCAGGAGCAGCAGCAGCACCAAGGCCGCGGCGGGGCCCGTCCTGCGCCGCATCCTCCCGTCGGGGGGGGACAAGATGGCGGCGGCACCGGCCCGGCCCGGCCCGCGCGGGCGCCGCGAACGGCCGCCGCGACGGCAGCGCCTCGCAAAGAACCTCCCGCGGCAAGTAGAAACGTTACACACGCGACTTTTAATGGTGGCGGGGAGAACGGCGTTAGAAGCGATCACCGCGCGGCGGGGCGGGCGGGGAAGGGACCGAGAGGCTTCAGTGAGGGCCGGGCCGGGGCGGGGGCGGGGGGGGCGGTGTGCGCCTGCCCTCGGCCCCGGCCCCGGCCGGGAAATCCTGGCGGCCGAGCGGAGGGCGGGCGGTGCCGGGTGTTGTCTGAGCGGTTCTGTGAGGCCGGAGCACGGACAGCTGCGGGGGAGCGGGAGGAGAGGGCAGCGGGTTGAGCCCGGCGCCGCTGTGGGGAGCCCAGGGCGGCGGGGGTGCGCCTGGAGGAGTCCGGCCCCGGCGCCCCCCGGCCCCGGCGCCCCCCAGCCAGGGGCAAACGTCCCCTTCACTTAATGCATTTTTTTCCCGCCTGTTGAGCTGCTCCGCGTTCTGCTGCTGCCTCCCGGGATCCTCCGTGGGCTGCGCTGGGGCCCGGCCTCACAGCTGTTGATAAAACTGACCCTCCCTTCTCGTTTGACGCTTGAATCAGCAGCTTAATTAAAGCCCTTCGCCGTGTTCCCTCGGCTGGCAGTCCGGGTTAGCCCGCGCGGTGTCGTTCGTGCTGGGTTTGTCAGGGAGCCTCTGCGGGGCAGGTGAAGGCCTGGCCGGGCGCCGGGCGTTACTTCACCCCGTAGCCGACGATGTGGGGCCGAATGGGCATCCAGGGCAGCGCGATGGTGATGTGCTGCACCTTCAGCTCCGAGAAGTTGGCCTGTTCGAGATTCTTCCATATCTCTCTGGTCAGGCAGCATCCATCAAAGATGAGTTTCCAAGTCGGGTAGTAGACCTGCTGCCAAAAATACATCCAGCTGGCAGGATCAGCGGCCACGTGCTCCAAGAAATAGAAAGCTCCTCCCTGGGGAAGACAAAGTCGCTTTACAGAGCTGGGGCCGGGGTCACCCCGAACCTCCCCCCGCCCCACCTCCTCTCCCACACAGACCCGCGCGTCGGCAGTTTGCTCCCTCGTCAGCATTCTCCCCCGCTTCCCTGCCCGCTCTGTGCTTTTGTGGTGTCAGTTGGAATTAATGTGAGCAGGGAACTCGCAGAGATTCAAAATGCCTATTCAAAAAGCGTGAAGGATGCACTTTTGAGTCCTCTTTTATTAGAGGAATAGTTTGTTGTCTTTGCGTTTCGATTACACTTGCTAGCGTGTCAGGTTTTTCGAAGGAAGCCGAGGGAAATGTATAAATCCTGCTCAAACTCACCAGCTTTCGACAACCCGGTGGATTGTCTTGAAAACGCCGTTTTGAAGGCTGAAAGTCTATTGCAGAAATGCCCCAACGGACCAGCCTGGTTTCACGTGTAGCTCCATCAGTACACAAGGGGATGGAGGCACTTAGTTAGACCGGTTTAGTCTCACAGCTAGCGCAGCCCCACTGCTGAGGGGCTCGAGCAGCTTATTTCAAACACTGACTTTCAGTCTGGATCAGAGAACTTCCCACCCAATGCAAATCGGGGTGTGAGGGCAGGGGCACCACCACAGCAACCAGTTCTGCACCAGTGCTGTTAGCAGATGGTTACTTGTAGGGATTTACTTCTAAGACTGGGACAGACTGGGACAGACTGACCAGTCTGTTGCTACGGCTTTGCACCAGTTAGCAGTGCAGAGGGGTCGTGGGGAAATAAACGGCGTCTGCTTTGGAAGCTCAAACCCAACTTTTTTCTTTTTCCTTTTCTTGGTGCGGTGCCTCTGGGATAGTTGCTCAAGGTAGTGACAGCAGTTTTTATCCAGATACTCACTGGTCTGAGCACTCGCAGCACTTCCCTCAGGGTGTCGTTCAGACTGCGCACGGAGCAGAGGACCAGGGTGCAGACGACAGCGTCCATGGAACCGCTGGGCACCTGGTGCAGGTCTTCTCCTGCAGCTACCAGGAAACCCTCGTAGTGGACGTGCTGGTTCTTCTTCATGCTTCTTAGAAGGCTCTGCTGGAAGTTGGGGTTTATGTCGGTGCATGTGACTTTGCAGCCGGGTGGGTAGAACTGGAAGTTTGCACCACAGCCGGTCCCGATCTCCAGCAGCTTCAGCTCTCCCGAGGGGCTTGAGAAGTCGGGTAGGTTGCGAAATAGCTCCTGCTTGTGCTTCTTTGCTTTCTTTTCATGAACTGTACCAATCTTCTCTAAGAAGAAAGGAAAAAAGATCTTCTTGCAGAAAGGCGCCCATATACCCAGGAAGGACAGGAGGTAGATGGGCATGGCGAGCAGCGCCAGGCAGGCGCGGAGCAGGAGGACGCTGGCCCCGGGCATTTCCAGCGTGAGGCGGGGGACCCGTACAGAGCGAAACTAGTTCTCCTGTGTGTTAGAGCCCTTGAAACGGAGGCAGAGCCGCATTCGTGTACTTGCCGTGTTCCTCCGGAAGTGTTTTCAGCTCCGGGGAGCGATCTGGTTCTCTAAAGCTGATTTGAAAGTCCGGTCACAGAAGGGAACAGCAGGACCGCACCAAGCACCAGAGCGTCCCAACTCCGACAGACGAGGAGCTGCCAGTCTGTTACGTAACTGGGACAAACTGGGCGGTACAACTTTGTGTGCAGCCGGTGGCGAAATGCCATGAGGTGCCCTAATTGGGAGCTCAGCAGTTTCGGGTTACAGAGTCTATCTCTGAAAGCAACCGGGTTGTCTTCAGCGAGCTGAAGATTAACCTGGACTCTGCGTTTACTGGAGGCATTTTATTAGGAGTTTGGTTAACATCTTATTTGTTTAAGAGTTAATTTACCACCCTGGTGTAAGTAGCTGGGTGAGCTACTCAGCGAATTCTGCTCTCTGCAGCAGCAGTTTTCAGTCTTCCCACTTTGCAGACACCAGAAATACTTTGCTGTGCGTGTGTCCTGGTGTTGGCTGGGACAGGGTTAATTTTCTTCCCAGTAGCTGGTTCGGGGCTGCGTTTTGGCTTGAGTATGAGAACAGCGTTGAGCACACACTGGTGTTTACTTGTTGCTAAGCAGAGCTTATCTTAAGTCAAGGACTTTTCAGCTTCCTGTGCTCCGGCAGCGAGCAGGGAGGGAGCAGGGCCGGGACAGCTGACCCGGGCCAGCCAAAGGGATACTCCATACCAGAGGACGTCGTGCCCAGTATAGAAACTGGGGGGAGTGGGTCGGGGGGTTGCCGGCTGGGGTGTCGTGGGGTTAAACGTGACAGGGTGTTACGGAAACGCCACTCGCCAGCCGCCACGGCAGGGTCCAACTCCAGGTTTTCGCTGAGTCCATAAACCGAGGAGATTCTACGTATAAAGTCCTTTCTACTAACAGCACTGCAGCTCGCGCTGGGTGCCTTCGAAAGGGGCCTCCAGCAAAGGGCAGTCACCGCTTCCAGTCTGAATCCCCGCCTCGAGAAAACGCGACAGTTTGGGCCAGTGGTGATACCAGGGTCTCTTTGCAGGGTCCTTTCACTGTCTCTAGGCAGCTCGCTCTTATCTCTGCGGTTGCAGCCGCTGTTAATGAATGTACCTTCTGGTCTGGACCGGCGCTGGGGCCACCTTCTACTCAACGAGACGAGAGTTCAGCTTATCAAGCAGCGCATTCACAGCTTGTGGCCTGAGGCTGAGCAAGTTCTGCTGAGCAGGTTGTAGAGGAGGAGTAAAGCCAGTCACACCACGTGTGCCCGTGGGCAGCCAGCGGCCTTGCTTGTCTTTGTAACCTTTCAGAGCTTGGGTGGAATCGTGGAACAGAGTAAGAAAACAATTTATTACCTCAGTAACGGCTGGGCACAGCGTGTGGTGGGGTTTGATTCACTTCATGAGCTCCAGTCAACCATGAGCGGTCCGGTCTGTAGAACTCTTTCACCTCTGCAGTCACCAGCGCGTTTCCAAAGCCCGGGCAGCGTCACGGATGGGCCGTGACACGGATGGGCAGCAGCAGCAGCGTTCCATCGCTCTGCCAGCGTGAGCCCGGGGCAGGGCGGGGAGGGCTGGAGGTCCCGGTAAAAGCAGTTCTGTGGTGGATCGCGCTGGAGAGTTCAGTTTCGCTGTTCAATGCTCATCCGTCCCGTTGTCCGATGAGTTTCCTCCTCCCTCTAGTGGTAGTAAAGCAAAGGTAACACCCGGCGTAGGGCGGCATCGTTAGTCGGCGGCTTTATTAACGATCTCTTGTACCTTCGTACCTCCACCCTGTGGCAGCTCCATTAGAGAAACAAATCTGAGCGGTGGGAATTACTTTCCGAGCAGACCGGTTGGAACAAACCAGAGGCATCAGGGCATCGTCTTCTGGTAAACAGAACCTGCAGCAGGGTTTAATTCCCCCCCACCGCGGGACACCAGAGACAAGCTGGCCAGCGGCCAGTGAGCAGCACCCGCTCGTGGTGTCCTGGGGGAGCTGAGCTGGGAAACGCTGCTACCGAAAGCCCCGGCTTTTCACAGAGACCCCTTCAAGGTGCGATCGAGATTGGAGGGCGATGGACCACGAGGAGTTTAAGCATGTCAACACACGTGGTAGTAGAGGCTCCAAGGACGCGGCTGGTCTAATAACAGCATTTTAGAGCGGCGATGAGATTTCTGCCATCCGAGTTAACAAATGCCGGGTTTCTCCCGGTGTGAAGTTCCCGTTCTTTGCTGTGTAGGTGGCTGCCTCAAGGTAACTGTGCGCTGGCGGCGAGGGCCGTGCCTCCTGAGCAGGAGGGGTAGCCGGCGCTTCCCCCAGCAAAGAGCAGGGCCTGTGCTGGCGCGGGCGGGGAACAGCTGCCCGTACCTACCCTCGGTAACGGGGAGAGTGAACTGAAACGCTCGTACCGGTGCCATATGGATGGTGTGTGTGGTCTGTGGAAGCGTTAGGGGTTGGACATTGTTCTCTGCCCGTAGCAAGCCGCCAGCCCTCCGTGCTTGCTCGCAGGTGTCTCCTCTGCCCTTTCTTCCCTCTCCCTCTCTCAGCTCTCGAAGGTGCTGACTCCAGCTTTGCTCTGCAAAACTCTGAGATTTCTCTCTCGCCTGCCCGCTCAGGAGCACCGTGCGCTTGGGTAACGAAGGGATCTCACCCGTGATACCGCAGTCCCTTAAGCTAGAACCATCTCCTGGCCACCCCCACGAAACCCCCAGTTTAAATTACCGCCCGTCCAGCCACGAAACTTCGCCTGGCTGCGGTTGGCTCGTGAAGGATACGGTCACCTGGCTGTTGTCACCGGAGCACAGACCCCCGGATGCTTTGCGGAGGCGTGTACGACCCCGTCCCTGTCCCCAGGAACCGGGGAGGCAGCTCAGAGGTCACTGTCACTGCCCTGAGGGTGGATGGAGCAGCGAGGGTTGGGATGATGAAGTAAGGAGAGGGCAGGATCCTTACCAAGCAGGATCCAGATCGAGAAACAGAAGTATCTCCGTTCTGCTGTCGAGGTTCTGGGTGGGTTTGTTCTCTCTTAAACCCAGGAGAGGTTTGATGGCTTTTATTAGCTTTACTGCTCTGATTTCAGGCACGCAAAACCATTAGCTGGGTTTGTAATATTTACCTGCCGTCCAAGGCAGCATCTTGGAAATACCTTCAGACTCCGAGTACTGCGCTTTCCGAGCATTCTGCTTCCACCTGGATCAGGGTACTGGACTCGTACTGGTCTCAATGGCTCTGCTGGATGGGGCTGTAACTCTGTGTATGGATTGTGTGGAACTTCGCGCCTCTCCCCGGGGAAGAGCCTCTCCCAGGCTGTGCCCAGATCCCTTCGGTCAGTGAGGAACTTGGTTCATGGTTCAACCTCGGCAGAGTTTGACCTATTTATTGCCTTGCTTAAGCACACCTTACTCAAGCCACAGTAACACCCTTGGGGGCCCGGCGCATCCTTGAAGTATTTCTGGTGCGTGGCCCGGCCCGGCGGGACCCATCTGCCCCCAGTTCCAGCAGCTCCGGGGTGCCCTACTTGGGACACGAGGCAGCCACTGCCTTTCCGTCGGGGTGGGCTCACCCGCGTCCGCCGGCCGCAGCCTGGGTGCAGCAGCGGCTGCCCCGAGCTGCTGGCACCGTCGCCTCAGTCGGGAAGGTTTTTCTTCTTATGTTGTGGGACTGGATTTAGTGCTTGGACACTCAAACACGCTGCTTTGGGGAGACGCTGTCCTGTTCCTCCACCGTGGATTTTCTTCTGTATTTCAGTGGTTTTATTTCCACTTATTTCACATCTGCTGGAAATTTAACCTTAGAAACCAGCTACGGAAGGTCCGGTTTGGACTGAAAACGTCTCCAGATCTGTAGCAGCTTCTTTAACGTGTGTGTAACCGGTTTTGGTTAGTTACGGCTGGAGAAATCGGCATTTTTTAGGTTGCCTCTGCCCCGTGTTACAGTAAGGTAGTCCCATAGAAGTCAGCGATGTAAAGTGAGGGCAGGATTGGTGCCCGTGCCATCTCCAGAGGAAGATAAGCGGTTCTCCATCACCGCTCTCTCTGCCCAGCACCCGACTCCTGATACTCTGCTTCAGGTTGTTCTTTCAGCGACAGGCACCGAGGAGAACTCCACGGCGATAAAAATTGATCCTAAACTTGCGGTTATACAGTAAGGGTGTGACGCTACAGGTGTAAATTCCGGGTGTAACGGAGGAGGAGTTGTCTTTCCTCAATGAGGAGGGGTAACGTGGGTCAGTTGTTAGTACTCTCTGGTTCTCTGTACGTTACTACTCTCTTACTCATGGGTATTACCGGGGAAAACAGAACCCTGCCGATGCGGTGGGGCTGTAGCTGAGGACAGCATCCCGTGGCGATGTCCACCCCTCCCGGGAGCCGCCGGGCTTCAGGAAGCTCCCCGAGAAACCTGCTGCGTCCTGGGGAAAGACCTGCGAGAAGAGATCTCACAGCCCGGGTCACAGTTAGAGGGAAGAAGCCGAGACAGCGCGTGGATCTACCGGACGACGAGCATCGCTGCCCGCATGGCATAACGTCATCTTGGCACTTTATTCCTCCTGTGAAATCTTGCTGTTCGCAGGGAGCCCAGGGCTGAGGTCGCCGAGCTCCTGGCGATGCCATCTGTGATGTTTGTGGCCGTTCGACGTTTCAGCTCATCCTTAAACTGTAACAAAAAGAAAGAAGGAGGAAGGGGTTTGGCTGATCCAAGGGTTTTTTAGCTCGCTGGTGGCACCGGTCAGTCTCCGATGATGCTCTGTGTGTGTTCGCGCTGATTTCTGAGGTCCGACCTGCACGGACAGTAAATCAGACTGAGCTTTAACACCGGCCTGAGGCAGGCCGGGCTCCGGGAGTCGCAAACGGCGGTTCTTGAGGCGCACCCGTCCCCGTTTGCCCTCCCCGCCCCCGCGGGACCCGGCCGGGGGCTCGGGCGCGCCGAGCAGCTCCAGCACCGCGGGGTTTTTCCACCGGTCCCGCGGGCGGCGGCCGGTGCTGGGAGCTGCGCTCAGCGGTACCGGCACCGGCTGGGCAGGCCCCGCTCCTCCCCGCGCACCGACGCTTGCCCGAAGCTCCGCTTGCCCCGGCCTGCCCCGGACGGGGCGGGGGGTGCCGCCGGGGCCGCCTCACCGCCCCCCACCCGCGGGTAGGGCTCAGCTCTGCGGGGCGGGGGGGGTTCCCCGCGTCCCCCCGTGCGGCAGCCGCTCGGTGCGGGAGTTTTGCCACGCTCCCTAAGCGCGGTGGCGGCGGGCAGCGGCGGGGCGGGGGCCGGGACGCTGCGCCGGGGTGGGGGGGGGGGCAGCGCAGGCAGCGCACCAAGATGGCGACAACCGCAGTTCCTCCTGCAGCTCCCCCACCTCCGCAGTCCGGCAGCGCCTTGCGGGAGACGCGCTAGTGCAGCGGCCGCCGTAAGTTGCAGCCCCGGCGCGGGGCCGTGCGGGGGGTGCCCGGGGTGCCCCAGCTTTTGCTCCCCGGATTTTTTTAATTTTTTTTTATTCCTCCCCCCCCCCCCCAACAGCCACACTCTTCCCGCTGCACCCCCCCACCCCCCGCCCCGGGCGGGGGCTTTGCCGCAGAGCGATTTTCGGGCTGCTCGGGGCTGGCGTGGGGAGCGATCGCTGGTGCAGCTGGGGGGAGGTGGCTGGGAGAGCCCCCTGCCCCAAATCGGTCCGCCGGGAGGGAGGGAGGGGGAGTCCCGGGAGCTCTTCCCCGCTCCCCCCCGATGGATGCCCGCCCGCCCGCCCGGGGAGCGGGTACCGGGTACCGGGGTGCCCCCGCTTCTCTCCCCACCCAGCACCGCCCTCCGCGCCCCAGCAGCAGCCCGGGTCCTTGGGGCTCCCCGGGCAGCCCCGGCCGCGGGTCGAGGAAGGTCCCTCCACCCTCCTCGCTGCGCTCCCGGCTGCAGCCCCAGGCCTCCGAGCCCCGCGGGGCAGGGAGGATGGCCAGCCCTGCGGCCGGCCGGCGCTGCGGCCTCGGGGTCAGCCTTCCCCCGGCTGGGAGGCTGCTGCTGGGAGGGGGCCACCTCCCTGCACCCACCCTCAGCGCGGAGCAGCGGGAGCTCCTTTGGGCCACCCCTAGCCAGCCAGCCAGCCAGCCCACAGCCCCGGGAGCCCGCGGGGCCCTTCTCCCAGGCCCCCAGACTGGGGGCTCTGCTCTTTGTCTGCATTGTGGGGAGGGAGAACCGGAGTTCTCGGCATCCCTTCCCCCCTCAGCCCTGCTGCAGAGCTGGTACATCCCTCCGCCACCCCCCTCTTCTCCTCTTCAGCAGCCGGAGCCTCCTGCTGCCAGGGGAGGGGGAGAAGTTGGGGGACGGAGTTTTGTGGGGGAGATGCGTGGGGCGGCTTTGAGCTCCCTGCCTGACCCAGATGTTGGCATCGTGGTTTGCGCTCTTGCTTGCGTCCACCGCACAGATTTGGGGGGAACGGTGAGGGCAGGTTTATTTCATTTTATTTTTTCCTTGCTGGCGAGAGGGAATCGCACGTTCTCAAGCTTTTTCTGTTAAAAATCTGGGTGGCTTCTTCCCCTCCCCCCTTCTGTGCTGGTGCAAATTGTGCCCGGCTGACGTGGGGGTGGGGAAGCTGGGAGAGACGCTCCCCCCGGCAGGAGCTGCAGATGAGCCGAGGTGAAGTCTGAAAGTGCCGGCGAGGGGAGCGTGTGTGAGCAGGAGGCCTGTGAGGGCCAGCGCGCCTGGAGCTGCTCTTCTGCAAGGGCCTTGCGCTGAATTTGGGCGAGGGATCCCGGCTGTGGTGGGTGCGGGATCCCGGCTGTGGTGGGTTCGCCCACGGCTGGCTTCCCCCGCGAGCCGCGTCGCAGGGGATGGGCAGGAGATCCTCGGGGATCGGGCAGGTTTGTGGGGCGCTGGTTGTGTTTCTGCCGCGTGTCGACGCGTAACGTGGTCCCGGTAACACTGCAGCACTCCACCCCCATCGCGAGCCCGTGACCCGTACGTCCTCATTTCACACGGGGGAAGACTTAACCATGAGGAGCCGGGGAGCCCCGTTGCCCCCTTCCCCCGGTGCCTTTAGGGGCAAAAAGGGGAGAAGGCGTTACATCGGGGGGGTTCCCATGGGCGATGGCTGGCGGTCCTGCTGCAGAGGGAGGGGGCCTGGAAGTGTTCCTGCTTATTTACCTGTGTTCGTGATGGATCCTCTTCTGGAAAAGCGACTGTGGTACAGGACAGGCGCAGAGTTGGGGTGACCCCCGGGGGGGGGCAGGAGGTGACCCCCGTGGGCTGAGGGGGGGAACCCCAATGGCAGCTGCCCGGCAGCATCATCTTCCTGGGGCAGCGGCTTTGGGGGGCGAGTTCCCCCTGCCGTTGCCCGGTGTTTTCCTGTAAGAACGTTGTGAGCGGAGGTGCCGGTAGAGCCGGCGTTGGCTCCGGGCGCGGCGGTGCTGAAGCGGACAGCTCCGGGCACCGCTCCGGGCACGGCTCCGGGCACGGCTCCGGGCACAGCTCCGGGGCCGGGGTCCCGGCCGGGCTGTGTGTGCTGTTACCTAAAGTTCGTGGGGCTGTTTGTACCCTATGAAGAGCGACGGGAGAGGAGCTGAGGCGCGTTGGGGTGATAACGCGGCGCTCGGGGCGGTGGCGCGGAGCCCCGGAGCGGTTAACCGAGAGGCCTCGGAGCTCGGCGTTGTGTTTCCACCGGCTGTGTGCTTAGGAGGTCCCCGTCCGTAGCTTTGTGGAGGTTTACACAAATGAACAACGTGACTGAAGGGCGAGCGGATCCTTTTCTACCCGTTTCAGCACTGCCCAGTGTCATTGGTCCTGGGCGAGAGGACCCGGAGCTGTGACAAACCCTGTAACCGGTTATATAAGCTCATCCCTACGGCTTACGTCTGGCTCATGGTATGGATGTTGTAGTGCTCGGTGGAACCAGGTTAATTACGTGAGTATCCTGCGAAGGGAGGTGGAAAGCTGTCTGCTGACAAACAGGAGAGCGACTGCGTGTTGTGGGAAATGGAGCGTGGAGGGACTGTCGTTCTCGGTTAAAGGAGGTGAAATAAAACAGAAACAAAGTCGGCACTGAGTGAAAATGAAGTAGCTTGAAAATCTAAATGCCGGTGTCATCTTCCTCCTGTACGCGTCTGTGACCGCGTGCGATTGTGGGTTGTCTCACCCCGTTCATTACACTGACCCGACCCGGCTGTTTTGTTACATATCCTCGCTGGTTTTCAGTGGCTGGAGAGGCGCTGGACCCCCGGGCCGTGTGTGATGCTGGCCGGGCCGTGTCCGTGCAGTCACATGGTTTCCATTCACTATCGATCGCTTCCTCCTGAGCGGCTGCAGCGGCCATTGACAGCCACGAATACACCAGAGTCAATAACCGATTGTTGTGTAAGAAATGGTTTGGGTTCAAGAAAGTGCGGTAAAATACCAAAACAAAAGCGCTGGCGTTGCGCACAAGCGCGGGGGAAAATAAGGAACTTCTGACAGGGGACTGTGTGGGATGGCTCGTGTTAGTGGCAGGAGGGATCTCGTTGTCGTCGGACTATTGGCTTCAGTCTCCTGGAGTTCCAAAATAAGGAAATGCTCAGACTTGCCCCTTGTGCCCTCTCATTCCTGCCCGTGCGGAGTGGACGGTTGCTGGAGAGGACCTTGGCTCAGATTGTAACACTTCACATGAAGGTCTGTCTTATGACAGACTGTCTTTAAATCCTGTCCCAAAGCTGGAGTAACTTCTGCCTTCTCGTCCCTCGGTTCTGTCCTGTAACAAAGAGTTGTGCTGCCTGATGGAGCCCATCCGCGACCGGCCTGTGTGAAGTGGGAAGAGGAGCCGGCCGGGACCAGACTGCAGCAAAACTGTGAAACGGCTCCTTTCTGAAACCAGCCACTTCAAAATGCAAAATCCTTGCAATCTGAGACCAAAAAGTCCCATTCCACGTTTCTGATAGTGCTCCTGCACCAGCAGAAAGGTACGAGGAGTTTGTCTTTGCAAATAAAATACCCTCAGCAGTTAATTCCCTCCCCAGTAATTTTTTCATTGTTGAGTAGAGTAAAACACCTCGTGAAGTTTGCAGGTAGGGGTCTTAAAGCTACACCAATAAAACCTTCGGTGCTAGAGAAGCTGGGAGCAGAATATGCTGAAAATGGCTGAAATCCATCTCCATTCTGTCTTGGTGGGACGGGCAGTTTCACCGGAACTCCCCATGTGAATTCTAAAGCCAAATCACGCGGCTGTCCATTCAGCTTGGCTCCTGGGGGAGGAGGTGCTGCTTGCTTGGCAGCAGAAGCTCCCACAGCTCATTGGGGCAAGCTCAGCAACATCTGGCCCTTGTTGGCCACTGAGGTGATTCTGCTGGCGTTGGGTTTGGAGGAGGCATTCTGGAAAAGCTTGTCACAACCCTCTTACGTAGCTGTCCCTCGTGCTTCCACTTACCTCGTCGTCTTTTTGCGGCTCAGAGCATGCCTAGGTGTGAACTAACCGGTTCGCCTAACTGGACGAGAGCGCTGTTGTTCTGAAGAGCAGAAGCACTTGTCTTTATTCCCAGGCAGGTTGGGTTCCCAGCGGTTCTGTGGGAGAGAGGTGTCGGTGCTCAGGATCGTTAAAAATCAGAGCGGTTCTGAGGAGCCCCACACGTAGCTGAAGGCGCCCGCTGTCGCAGAGCTGGGGGCCTGATCCTTAGGCCGTTTGTGGGTTTAATCCACCTTCGTGATGTAATGGGGCCGAAGTGCTGCCCAGGCCCTTCGGTGAGCGGAACGTTCCGCCTGAGCTCCAGAGGACTCAGAAACGTGAGGTCGGACAACCAGCGCTGCTGTTCCAGCGGCGTTTCCAGCAGGAGATGAACTTTTTCCTGCCCGTCTGCTGGGACGAGCAGCAGGACGGTGATGTTGAGGCGACAGGAGTAGCTGGTGTGAGGGGAGGGTGATTTTTGTCTGATGAGGTGAGATGTCCCTGGGGTGATCGGAACAGGTGAAGGGGACATCGCTCCCGCAGCCATAAGGGAAGCAGCAATCCTGAGATCTGGGTGTGAGAGCAGAGGACTGGAAGGGGCGTTGTTGAGTCTCCTCCCTTCCACGTTTGTCCCTTTTGCACAACCTTAAGTTAATTCTTCGGAAAAGACTGTGCAGAGTAACTGCTACCTCGCTCCAGCTTTGTGGGGCACTGACGGGCTGAACGGACTGGACGGGGAATGTGCTGTGGTTTAGTGTCTCGACTCCCGCCCGGTAACTGGTGAGAACGGTTCCCTGTGCGGCAGTCGGGTTTAGGGAGGGGAAGGTGAAGTGCTGCCCTTCAGCTCCCTCGGTCTGTACGAATCCCCGAGTTCCTGCGTAAGATCGGTGATAAACTCGGGTCAGCTTTGAGCAGCGGTTGCCGGAGAACTGGGGGACGGGCCTTAACTGGTTTTAGTTCCTGTAGCATTCTGCATCGTACTGGGTAGGGACTGGAACAGCCTGCAGCGCTGGATCTTCAGCTTCTTTTATTAAAGCACCTTTAAATATTCATGTGTTTTCCAACAGCTTTCGGTGGCCTTCGTGCTTCTCTCTCCTCCCTCCGTGTCCGTTTGGTTTGGTACCTTTGGAGGGGTTTGTTCACGTCCGGTTCTGTCTGGAGCACAAACCGCTTCCTTGCCCAGCCCGGTGTCTGCCCTTGAGCTCTGCTTCGAGGCGAGCTCCCGGGAAACTTCCACGAGGTTTTACTTGGGTGGGGAAAATGACCAGCAACCTAAGAAATGTGGCTTCAACGTGAAGCTATTTCCTCTTCCTTCCACTCGACAGCATCGAACGTGCCCTGGGCGCCGTCCCAGGGGCAGGGTCCCCGCCGCTGTGATGCGGTACCTTTTCATTGATAAAATCAGCCTGTTCTGGACACACAGAATTTACCGCGGATGCGGAAGATCAGCGAGTTCTTCTGAAGGCCGTTTCCAACCACGTTTTTTCTCGTGTGCGGATGTTTCGGTTTGGCTTGAAGCTTTTCAGGCTCTCGTGCAGCAGGATTTCAGAGGGCTCTTCATCTACACTATGTTTTCCTTTCCCAACCCAGCATGTTCGAATCAAAAGCCACGTGTGTCCGTGTGGGTTATGTAAAAACTCACATTGCAGGGCTCTCCCTCGAAGGAACCGAAAGACGTGCTGTGAGTGACCGAATCCTGCCAGTTAATAAGTGGAGAAATGTATTAAAGTGAAGATACTGCCTCAAAAGTGGGTTTTAATTTATTTTGACAATCAGCTTGAATACTCTATTAGAATATTTCATAAAGTGCCAGTAAATGGACTGCTGGGAGCATTTAGAAAAACCAATTAAGTCATGGTAACTGGGCGCCTCGGTAGAGCGTCATTTCTGGTGGAAGATCTTTGAGAAACGCGTGTGTAAATGCGCAGTCCGGCCCCAGGGAGGTCTCTGCGCCCCAGGACCAGTTCCCGACTGCCCCGACGTCCCTGGGAGCGGCACCGCTGATGCCAGCCGTCCGGGTGTGCCTCAGCAGGGCAGCTGTGGTAGTGCTGGTGCTGATGAAGATGAGGATGAGCCCCAGAGCTCTCACAGGGCAGGTGCTGTGAGGCAAGGGTGTTGTCTGGCTCTCGAGTGCAGGGCTGCCTGCTCCGGGTGCAGGGAGGTTTCTTGGTGGCTGGAGACACTACTAAGGGAGAGGAGGCTCTTCTGTGTGGCCCCGGGTTGGAGCCGGGGAGAGTCCCAGTGCTTGCCATCAGCTTCCAGTTCTACCACTGGTTTCCAGATGACCTTGGACAGATGATTCTCCCTTTCTGTTTCTGTCTCTCTGCAGAGAAACTTTTCTGCTTAAACCCTGAGATCTTTAGGATGAAGATAGTGTAACAGCTGTTCATTTAGTCAGAACATGGATAAGGACTGGTTTGATTAAGGTCTTTGAGTGGTTTTATATGAAAAAATCAAATAATTAGATAATGCCTGATGGTTTGGGTCACGGAGGCATTCCAGCTGTTGGACTGGATGGTTGGGGGGGTTTTAAATAAAACACATCTCTGAAATACCCTGGGTGGTTACGTCTGCGTGTGCTGAGGAGGGTGAAGGGGAGGGCTGGCTGTGGAGCCGCAGAGCACAGCTCATCATCGGGAGCACCCGTAGCGCTATCAGAGATTTGAAAACCGCTCTGCGGGTCTGGGTTAAGAAGTTCACTAGACGCCCCGCTCCCGTCCGTTCAGTTCACATCCTAGTTCTGTCCATTATCCTGAAGTGGGATAATTTACTGGCAAAACAAGTGAAGTCGGGACAGGCGAGAACTTTCCCCGAAGCGAAAGCCCCAGGTCCCCGTTGTGTGGCAGTATCAAGTACCAGCCCTACCGGTAAGCTCCACGTGCCGAAACAAGAGCAGCTGCTCGTCGTGCCCTCAGTCTGTGCCGCGTGGGAACACAGCGAGAACAAGGAGCGCGAGGCCAGCGGCTGTAGGGGTGCAGCATCCCAGTGCCCCGCGGTTTATCGACGGGGACCTTTGTGGCCCCGCCGTTGTCTCCCGGGTGTGGGAGAGGTGTGTGTGTGTGGGGTGTTATTCTCTTTGGTTGTTGGTTTGTGTTTTGTTTGGTTTTTAATGGTCATTTAGAGGGGGAGTTTGTGGCTCCGAGTTGCCGGTTGTGTAATTGTGCGTACGAATCGGGCGTTCGCTTGCGCTGTCATTTTTTCCCCTTTTTTTATGCTGTGTCCCTGAGCTACTTTGGTTTCTAAATTCAGGCCTTACATATTTATCTGTGCCATTCAATTAGACCACATCCCCAATGCTGCTCTATAGTTTCACAGTATGTGGGAAATTTGGTAATTAAATGCATGCAAATGCTGCAAGAATAGAATAAATTAATTTTTCCTTAATATCAGCAGGCTACTCCGTGATGTTTCCAGAGATAATGTGACCAAGATACTGGCTGTTTCCTCCTCTTCCTGCCATCCCTTTTGAGTCTTTATTGTTAGTACCCTCGAAACACCCAGCCGAGTGTCTATGGGAAGGATCCCAGCCTGGGCTACGCTACATAGTCACATAAGGAGGGAGATCTATGCTTAAGTGTTTTGGATCTCTAAATAAAACCCGAGATGGAAACAGCCTTGAAGTTCTAGTGAGGTGCAGCTTTAGATTTGCATGTGAAACAGAGCGAGGAGGTTGGAAGGAGTAACCTGAAATCGCTTGGAAGGGCTTTGCACGGGAAGTTCTGGCTTCTGGAAATACCCCGGGTTCAATATTCAAGGCTGGGATCTCCAGCTCTGCTTAAGACAAGGGCTCTGTTCTTTCTGCGCCGTGTTTTTTCGTGAAGTCCGCTGCGGTCCGTGGACACTTGGGATTCTCGGTTCCGGAGCATGCCTGGGCAAACGTGGCCCGGCTCGTCCGCAGGGGTGGGAGCCTCCGCTTCGGGGGTGTCTCTGCCTTCTGCAAACTCTTCCCACGTGGATACGGGACGGTCTGCAAAGCCAAGGGCTGTAGAGTCCGTTGGTGTCTCACATCACGCTACAACAGCAGAATTTTAACCGTTCAGTCCTACGTCGTAGTTTTCAGGGAATTTGAAAGTCATGCCTCTTTCAGAGACTCCAGGTCTTTAACAGATATTTCATGCTGCGTCTGTGTTAGCTGAAAAGATCGGACCTTAGTGATGATCTTTATTCCTTCCCTCAGGGGCCTCACCCCGTGGAGCTTTAGGATTCCTCCTGCGCCAGATACTCGTAGGGTTTTGCCGTTGCCCCCGTGGCGTTTGGGTTCTCCCGGAAGCGCCGAGCCCTGCCAGGGCTGGGGTTTATTCCAGCCTGCAGTGCTGCAGTGCCGTTGCATCAGTGCAGGGTTCTGTAACAGCTCTTCTCTCTTGGCCTCCTCCTGGAGTGTGAAAAGCTTGAGGAGGCACCAGGAGCTCAGAAATGCAATAACTCCTTGTTGCTGGTTCTCGAGCCAGAGCTTGGCAAAAGGGGCAGAGCTGCAGAGGGGTTGTGGGCGGCTGGGTTCAGACGACCGAGCTCCCTCCGAGCTCTTCTCTTTGTAGGAGCCGGGGGCGAGGCGCTCTCTGTAGGGGCAGTGCACAACCCTGTCCGAGCTCGGTGCTCCTTTGCAGGTCGAAAGCTCTGCAGGGTCTTCCTCAGCCGTGCTTCTGCACCTCGTCCACTGCCCCTCTCTTCTCTTGTTATCGTGGAGAAGTGCTCGTTCACGTGGCATCTGATGCAACCCACATGTTACAGAAATTTAACTGTCGGGAATTACTGTTGCACTTATGAAAATATTTTAAAATTGGTTCATCTGTAAGGCTTGAAATGAATAGACACCCCAATAATTACCTAGATGTAAAATGAAGGGGTGAGGTTTGACTTCCCATAGCAGAGCTGTGGCGTGTTCTGGAGCGGGAGGAGCCCGCTGAGGTCTTGGTCCTACCCGAAGGAGCGTTCAGGGTGCTCCCTGGCACACCTACCCCCATGTGTGCTGAATTCATTACGGAAACTTCTCCTTAACGCAGTAATATCTGACAGGACGGGACAGAGCATCCTTTCCAGAAGAGCTTGGCGTACCCCGTGTGCGTTGGCTGCTGCGCTCTCGCGTAAACCCGGCCCCGGGTGACTCCTCTTCGCCCTGGGCTGAGGGAGCGCGGTGCTCAACGCCTCCTTGGCAGGGTCCGGAACGAGCAAGCGCCTGGCCCTCTGCAGATGAGGCTGAGCACCTCGTCCTAGATCTGGGAGTAGAGCGACTTGGAGCGTTTATCGGATAATCGGTTTTCTGGAGAGCAATGACTGGTACATACTGGTTTTGGTAAAGCTGCTTTTCCGAGTGGTTCCTGTGGACACCCCAGCTCAGGGCAGCCCACGTGGCCGTTGGAGGTCCAGCTCCGCGTGCCGGTCCTGCTGGTGCCGTAACCCCTGGGCGAAGCAGCGCGGCGGGCAGGGAGGGGCACGTCCGCCCCGCGTCCGAGCGTGTCTGCCTGTAGCTCGGGTTGGGACCCAAAGCAGCAGGTCTGTCGCCTCGCCCTGTGAGGCCTCGAAGACCGGGGCTGCCTTGGGCTCGTCAGTGCTTGTGCTTGTCTGTCCGTCTGTGCAGGGACTGACTTTGTTCTGCCTGTTTGCTCCCCTGCAGAGCTGACCTGTCTGGGGCGCAACATCACTAAAGAAGCTGCTGCAGGATGAAAAGATGGCAGCACGGCTGCTCGCACCACCAGGCCCTGATAGTTTTAAACCCTTCACTCCGGAGTCTCTGGCTAACATCGAGAAACACATCGCAGAGCTAAAAAAGAAGCAGCGTCCAAAGCAAGACAGCAGCCACCGGGATGACGACGAAGACAGCAAACCAAAACCAAACAGTGACCTTGAGGCAGGGAAGAATTTGCCTTTCATCTACGGGGACATCCCCAAAGGCCTGGTTGCTGTTCCACTGGAGGACTTTGACCCTTATTATATGACCCAGAAAGTGAGTCTGCAAGAAAGAAGTCGCTAAAATGCCTTTTTCTTGGGAAATTGCAGGTTTGGGTATGGTTGAAGACAAAGAATGGAGTCTTTGGAGGGGCTCGTTTGCTTGTGTGGTTTGTTAAATATTTTTCTTTGAGGTTTAATCGAGGTGATGTGATCAATCTTTGAGCACCTGCCTGGATGGAGTGCGGAGAACAAGGTCTGGAAACTGAAAATAGGTGAAGTTGTGCTAATGTGCCGGTTTGAACCATGAGCGCGATACGGAGCGTTTAACTGAGGGGTGATGGGTTTAAGAGCGTGTTTCGTTACTTGCATGGAACTCAGCCTGAGTTTGAACGGGGTGAAGCAGCGGGGTGTGGAATCAAGACAAAACAGTGAGATAAACTCATTCACTTGCTTTCATCTTCATCATTTTTAAAGTATTACCTGCCTGTGGCGTTAAGGGGATACGGCAGGAGGTGTTTATGGGCGCCGAGACGGATTAAGAAATGAAGCGGTGTCAGGAGGGAGGCGGTGGGTGAGCAAACCCTGTGCTGGCAGTGGAGGGGAGGGGTCTGCTGGGCAAGGAAGGAGGAGCTTGTCCCTGCTTTTCTGAGGCGGGAGGGGCTTAAAGCTGAGCTGCTTCTACTGTTGGATTTCATTGCTTGCTTTGACAGCGCTTTAACGGGAACCAGCCGAGATAACCACCACGTGTAGCTCAGGCTTGGCTGCGCCTCTCGAGAAGCTGAACGTTGTGACGTGACCATTCAAAACCCGGGTGGAATGGCTGCAAAAGCAGCGAGTCGTCAGGGGCGACGCAGTGGGGCGTGACTTTGCGCTGGGGCAGTCGTTTCTGGCCACGCTGGATTTGCTGCCAACGCTGGGTAGAACCCACCGTTCCGTTCTGCACTTACTCCAGTGAATTTAACGCTTATTTGCTGCGTGGGTGCCGGGAGCGCTGGTACGCGCTCGGAACAGGGCTTTGGAATACGGTGGTTTGCGTGTGTGTGGAATACTGGGCAGACTGGTGTCCGGGTGGGCGTTTACTTGGGGAGGTGTCTGGTAAGAAGGTAGCTGACATTATCCCGCAGAAATATTTTCTCTTCGTTAAACAAAGCGGGTGCCGCCTGGTTTGGTGTGGGCGGGCTGTGAAAAAGAGACACGGAGCCGAAGAGCAGGTCCCAGTGTGGCCACTTACGCCCAACCAAAGGAGGTGTTAAAAACGTCGCTGCAAATCCAAGCGGGAGCATTTTGTGCCCACGTCGTGTTCACGCGCTCGAAGGGTCGGTGCAGGTGGAGGACTGGGCCGTGTTCTCTGTAGCTGAAAGGAAGAGCCGCGGGCACGGCCGTGGCCTGGAGCATTGGGCGAAGGCTTCTTGGTTGTCTCAGCGTTCCACCAGAAGGAGGAGGCGGAGGGGGACCCCGTTAGCCCGCACGCTTTGTCGGTCTCCGTATTTGCCTCCCAACGCCATGCTATTAATAAGTCTTTAATTTGTAGAGAAAAATAAGCCACATTCCCAACTTTGCAGGCATCTGACGTGCCTCCAGACGAGAGCCGTGCGTTTCTGCCTGTAGCTGCTCGCGAAGCCTCTGCTCGCTGTGCTGCCACGCGGAGACGCGAGCTCTGCGCGAGCTGGAGCAGCCGCAGATGGAGGCGAAGGTTCTGGAGACGGGGACGCGCTCACGCAGCCCTGCCGGCCTCGCACCCGCTGCTCTTTTTCTGCACAAACGCTGGAGGAACGTTTTACTGGTTCGGTTCCTTCTGCATCCGCTCCAGGATGGCATTAGCTGAGGTGTGCGCTGCTGCTTCGCTGCTTCAAATAGGCACTGGCTTCCCACAAAGAACTTTTTTAAGGCCGTTAAAAAAGGCCCTTCTCTGAATCATCAGGAATTGCGAATCTGCTCGAATCATGGGAAGTTTTCCAAGGTTTTTTTTTGTCCTCTCCAGCATTCGCCGGGAGGCTTCGCATCGTAGGGCTTTTCTCTCAAAGCCAGACGTTCAGCGGGCGCAGGAACAAACCCTTGCAGCAGGACACAGGGATCTTGGTTTATCTAAGGAAACCGGAACGGCGTTTTAATGGAGAAGCTGAACTTTCCCCTGGCCTGTTAACTGATATTTAAAGGAGAAAGAGGGTGACCTAGAAAGAGAACCGTGGTACCGGGAGTCCCAGCTCCGGGGTTCGGAGCCCAGCCCGGCCAGCGACGGCTTTGTCCGAGCTGCTTCTCTTTCCTCTGCCCAGCTTCATTTTGCAAAGCGGGCGTAACAACTTTAGGAGGACCAGGAAGGTCCCTTCGCTCCCAGGTAGCAGCTTTTGGAGCGAATTTATCTCTTTTGGTCTTTATGTAAGTACTAGAGAGAATTTTTTCACGATCCTTCATTTTGCAAACAGTGATCGCCTTCCAATTCCTGGCCCAAAGCCCACGGTAGAAGCAACACCATCATCCTCGTATTTCCACAGCCTGATTAGTATTTCTATTTTTTAACATTTTCCCATCTTTTAGACCTCTCTTTCCTTCTCTTCCATTTATGGCTGAGGCTGTCACTCCTACTAAACAACTCCTCGCCCTGTTCTCTCCCACTGAATGTCACTTTTGCCACATTGGGGTCATTTTCCTTGAGTAACTTCCGTTCCTCTCCGTGGGAATCTCATACGTGCTGCAGCACAAGCGCAGGGTGCTCGTGCTCCTGCAGTGGCTCTGTTTACGAGGCAGTAGAAGGTCCTTGAATATTCTGGGAATTGAGACCGTATACGAGCTTGGGCGTAGAGGGCTGGAAGGCCGACTGTACACCCCTGAGCTCTGAGTCGGGGGCTGGAGGGGGATTGTCCGAGGTCACCGAGAGCTCGCGGTTGAGCACCTGAGGATCTTCCTGGTGCGTACGTGCCAGAGGAGTGACTTGCAACTTGGTCAGGTCACATGCACGGTTTGGAAATGGGCCCTCGGGTCCGGAATGTCACCTTGGCTGTGTGGACCTGGGAAAATCACAGGGATGAGAGCGAGCAGCTTGCGGGAGGCGTGTCTGGCTCTAGCGCGTGCCTCGAGGAGCCTTCGCTTGCGACTTTTGTCGGGCAGGTGAGGGCCCCACGAGGTGACGATGGCGTTAATGGCTTTGGCATTTCGGTGAAGTCACTGGAACAGGGAAGAATCGGGACCATCTCAAAAATCAGCCGTTTATCCTTATTCCCAAAAGCCGTGGCAAGTACCTTTTTCCCCCTAAGCTTTTCAGTGGTGAAGAATAAGTTACTAAGAAGGAACAAATCTGTGGTTTCTGGGTTAGGAAGCGCACCTCTGTGAGCCAAACCAGACTGAACAATATTTCCCATTGACCTTTCATTCTGTACGTGCTTCTCCAGCCCACGGGGTGCCAGAGTCCCCTGTAAATTCGCTCTGAACACAGCGGCATTAACGCGACTTGCTGGGCGCTGGGGGTCGGGCAGCCCCCGGGTACCGCTGCGGGACCGTGGGTCCATTTGTTCTTCGGCGGCTCCTAAAGCCGTTCCTTCCTCAGTCTGCTGCCCGCTCCTCTCACTGTTCAGCCGTGACAGGAACGCTGAACAAAGGCCCGCGTGAAGCAGGAGAGGGTTGAATCTTCCTGTCACCAGAGGCTCTTTGCCCTCCCCGGGTCGGTTCTGCCCTGCTCTCCAGCACAGCCGCTTTACTGCGGTTTTGTGCGTTGAGGTAGAGAAGATTTATCTTTTGTGCTCTTACTTCTTTCTATACAAGAATTTAGTTTCCTTAAAAGTTTGCTGGGAATCCACGCTTTACAGAAACCTTAGAATACGGTAACTAAAGCGGACAAAGCCTTTTTCACCCTCTTTAACCACAACCAGAGACTTCTGAACATTCAACCAGACTTCACCGCGTAGAAGACGAGTGCAGAATGCCTTCTCCAGGTCCTGCCTTCCTCTGAGCCTTGAGCTTTGCCTCAGCAGATCTTAAAAGGGCTTAAGGATGTTCTTGGAGCCGAACCAGCAAACGTTTTAAGAGCCTGCAGCCATTTTGAAATGGGGTTTTAATATGAGAGCAGCGTAAAGAAAAAACTAAGATAAGGTTTTAAATTGCCAAACACTTCCTGGCGTTTGTGCTTCTCTTTCTGTCGACAAGGCCAAGCGGAGATTTCCCCGGGATTTTCTAGATTCTCAGGGGAGCTGGAGCAGCAGATCCTGGACCCATCGGAATCGATGAGCAGACTGGAACGTCTGGGACCTCGTGTGTGTTACGGCTGAACCGAGAGGCCCGGTAAAGATGGGCTTTAAAGACAGGAGTCACTGCACCAAGCATTATGGGCTAAAAAGAGAAAGCTGGGCAGAGCGTGGGAGAGGAGGAGCTGCCGTGTGGGAGGTCGTGTAGTAGGTGAAGGACTGAGCTGGCAGGCGGAGAGTGGAGTTCGTGATTGGTAGGTGATTGCCCTGCTCGTTGGATGAAACCGCTTCTGTTCCAGCGGGGAATGCCAAGTTCTGGGTCACTCCTTGTGAAGCAGCTACAGAAAATGCCTGTTCCCGTGTAAGGGCTCCAGCGTGCCGGGGCGAGCAGTCCCTGACCCTCCACGTGGAGCAGCTCTCATCCCCTCCCGGCCGGGGCTGCCTCGCTCCTCCAGTGCAGCTCTAAAGGCTTTGGGCTGCTGCACGTCTGTGGAGCAGCACGAGCAGCACGCACGTACCCGGGGCTCCCTGGGAAGAGGGATTTTACGTCTGGCTGTGTTGGAGCTCACGGGGCTCCTGCACAGGCACTTTTCCCAGGTAGAAGTGGAGCCATAACGAACCTGAGGCACCTCACAGAGCCTCGGCAGGGTCTTTGGGGGGACCACTGTCTCTGTCCAGCTCTCCTCATGCCCACGTCATGTCCAGCACAGTCACCTCAGGGATTTCATTGCTTAAAAGGTAGAGTTGAGAGCTCGGTGTTGTGCCAGGGACACAGGGAGCATCCCAGCGCGGTGGGATCCTGCTCCGCAGCCTCTGCAGGGGACAGTGCGAGAAGGTTTAAAAATGAATCGTCTGTGAGTCTGGGAAAGTTCGTGGTGTCAGGGAAGGAGACAGAGCTGGTCCTTAAACCCGGGTGTCCCTTGACCTCTCTGTAATCCACAGTTTGGAAAAACTTATGGCCTTTGAGCATATTGTGACGTGCCAAGGTAATCTGCTCATTAATTCTTGATGCTGCAATTTAAGAGCTGTCCAGGGTTGTCTGTAAAGTGCTCTTGTTGGGAGATGCATTAGTGGTTGTGCTAACTAATCTTTCTCACTCGGCGCTGAACCACAATCTGATTTTGATTTCCTTTTCAAATAATTTACTGCTCAATGGTCTAATTTAGCCAAATGAGCTCAGATACGTTGTTGCACTTACTAGGAGGGAAATGACAAATTTCAGCAGTGAGTCTCCCGGGGAAGCACAGCGACTGCGTTGGCAGAAAGCCCTCGTGGATTCCCTCGTGCTGGGCTCCGGGAGGCTGGGGGCTGTGCCAAGCGGTGGGCTGGTGCCGGGGAGCGAGGCCGGCTTCGCGCCATCCCCCGGCAGCGCTCCGGGTCCATCCCGCCTGGCTGAAGCTGCAGCGTCCCGGAGGGAATGCGAAAATGGCAGAACGGTGCTGGGGAAAAAGGGCCTTGGCTTTTCAGTGCACACAAATTGGTTTTTTCCCTCGAGTCGAGGGGAAGGTGCTGTGAGTGAGCTGGTATGAAGAGCCACGGTTCTAATTCTGCCTCTCCAGATGGCTGCGAGAGGTTCTCCCCGTCCTATTGATGCGCATGTTTGCTACCCGGGAGACGAGACAGCGGGTCTGGGGTTTAAGGCAGAGGATGGAGAGATGAGATCGATTCTGCCTCACCTTTACACGGTTCATTCCACAGGTTCTGTATGAAGTAGAGGACCTCCACATCTCGCTAGTTAAAGGCAACGAGAGCACCCACCTCTGCCTGGAGGTGGTGCCACGACGCGGAACGTGCTCAAAACTGGCCAAGCGTGGGGCTGCTGGGCACCTGACTGGGGTCTGCTGGGGTGGGGGACTCTGCCGGGACCTGTTCTTTCGGTTTTCCTGCCAATCTGTCTTTGCAGGTGAGGTGTCCCGTAAAACCACGACTTGTGGTAGCTGAGGGTCGAGGAGGAGGCGCAGGCTGCACGGACGCTGTGCCGTAAAGATGGTCTTGAGCTCTGGGCCACGGCGTGAAGTCTGGGTTCAGCTGCCAGTGCTGCCCCTGAACTGGTGGCCCTCGGCTGCTTTGGCCCCGGCTCTCATCTGTTCGATAGCCACAAAGTGCTTCTGCCCCAGCGCAGCGAAACTGGGCGCTCTCGGATGGGAGGTTTTGCTTCTGCTCTGCCTGAGGTAGTAGATGGATGGTTTGGAGTAGAATTATTCATGAGGCACTGGTAGGTATGTTTTACCTAATGGGAACGGCATAGAGGAGATGGTTCTTTGAAAAAGCAGAAAATGCTATTTTTTACCTTGGAAGTTCGTCTTTTTTTGCACAGCTCATGCTCTGATTTTCCTGCATTAACTCTCTCTCTCTCTCTCTCTCTCTCTCTCTCTCTCTCTCTCTCTCTCTTTGTTTCTCTGCAGACCTTTGTAGTACTAAACAGAGGGAAAACACTCTTCCGATTTAGTGCCACACCTGCCTTGTACATTTTAAGTCCTTTTAATCTGTTTAGAAGAATAGCTATTAAAATTTTGATACATTCATATCCTTTTGATTGCTGCGTTGGTTCTGCCTTTGGATATTCAGAGAAAAATCTCTTGCTGTTGTCTTACTGCTCAGGTCAAACAGTGCCTGAGTTCCAGTTCTGCAGCCGGGGAGGTTGGCGTGGCCTCGGAGCAGGCACAAAAACCTGCTGCTTTTGGGTGGAAAAGCACCGACCCTTAGACACGTCCCGTCAAGTCAACTGTCATTTATTTTCCCCGCTAAACTATTCCTGTCCGTGTCTGTCCGTCCATCAGCGCACAGACAGGGGTCAGTTCTGGAGCAGGAGGGATTTCCACTTGTGCTTCCCATGGAGAGGAGCTGGGCTTTACCTAGCTGCTGAAACGGGTCAGGAATCTGTGTCCGGAGAAGGAGCCAGAGCAACCTTCGCCGTCATGAGACGCTGACCTGGTTTCCTGCTCTTTTGGCATCTCTCAGACGACTTCGGCCAAAGGGCGAGGCGGTGCCGAACCGTTCCGCTGCTGGGCGCTGGTAGAAGAGCATCTCTGTGTGTTACTGGGAGAGGGGAAAAAAGGGGTGTGTTGAGAGAGCTGCTCTGCCCTGTTTTATTTGTTTGTCTTTAGACAGCGACTCTAAACCAGAAACTCGCTCAGTTGCTGGTTCAGAGGCTTCTCTGTCCTCAAAACCTTTTCCACCTTTTCAAAGTCCCCTTGGGATCGAGGCTGGGAACGATTCCTTTGGCTGGCGGTGTTTGTCATGGCTGGGGCGCAGCTGAGGTGCAGATCTGCCAGGGTGAGACCGAGGTGCTGGCACCTGATCCCAGCCCTTGGTCTAAGATCCACCTGAGCCTGCTTCAGCAGTCTGGGACGTCAGACAGCTCTGGATGTGGCCCTGGCTTTCACCGCTCTGCCCATCACTCGGCAGTTAAATCCACTCCGACTCCTAATTCTGAAATGTCCCGTCCCCGCAACGCTCCTCGAACCAGGTAGTCCAGCACCCTCCATCTGCAAACGTGACCCCCGAGACCCTGAACACACCCAGAGCGAGCAGAGATGTTTGGGAAGATCCATAAGATCTTCTCTGGGCTAAACGCAGGGTGTCCCTGGGCTGCGACGCTGCTTTCCCATGGGATTAGCAGACAGCGTATTGGGGTGGTACTGGAGTTATCTGGGGAGACGTTTTCCCTGGGGCAGCTGATGTGTGAATTGCTAAGAGATACTAGAAAACACAAAGTAAATGGAACGGTGACATAAAATACTATTTATATGTGGTCACCCCACTTATTTCCCACGACGGCCAGAAGCACCTTGGCTCGTGGGGGATAGACTGGGAATTGTGGAGTTTTGTGGCAGAACAGAGATTTGAGGGAGCCGTGAGGTGCTGTAGAGCCACGCTCGTGCCCCTTTGGTCCTTGACTTTGTTCTACAGTATTTAGCATGATCATTATGTGCACTATTTTGACCAACTGTGTATTCATGACTTTTAGTAACCCACCCGAATGGTCGAAGAATGTGGAGTAAGTAACACTTCTTGTCTCTTCACGAGCCTCACAGCATGTTGTTTTGTTCTGCTGCAAGATCTGTCCCTGCTCACGTGTAACGTAAACGCGAGTCATCTTCCATATCCACTTCATTTGAGTGGAAGCATTTGTCACCCATCTTTTTTCCCCGACTAAAGCGAGCTCTCCGCCCGCTCTCAGTGCGCCCCTCTCCTCCCGCCAGGTATACCTTCACTGGTATCTACACGTTCGAATCACTCGTGAAGATCATTGCCCGCGGTTTCTGTATAGACGGCTTTACCTTCCTCCGCGACCCCTGGAACTGGCTGGACTTCAGCGTCATCATGATGGCGTAAGTGGCGTTTTCAGATGAGTTCCGCTCTTCGTGGCGTGCGGGAGGGATGGGACCGTAGGGAGAGGGTGGGTGTGAGAGGAAGAACTCAGTCAAAGAAAACGGAGGTGACTTCCCACAAGATTTACTGGTTTTTCAAAAGAAAGCTTTGGCCTGACACGGAGTCGCGGATCTGAAACACCACTCCGTGGAGCTGCTGCTGCAAAAAATGTGGTTTTCTGAAAACTGCCTTTATTAATGTCAGACTTCATGGCAGTGCTCAGGATTTTAGATTGCTCACGTGCCAGAGCGGCAGCTGCTTCTGTTAAGCCGAGGTCTAGGAGCCAAACAGCACTAAATTGTGTCTCTCCCCCTCCTCCCCTCCGTGCGTTTGCACGCGAAAATTTCCCGGGGCGCGCCTGACCCGTTTCTAGCCCATTTCCCACAGAGGTGCGGTGTCAGAAAGGGAGACTCTTTATTTTCCTTCCTCGTTTTTTTTCCTCTCGTGCCAGATCAGCCTCACACTGGTCTGATCGTGAGGAGTTCGAGGGGATGTCTGTATTCTCAGCGAACTGGGAGGTGCACGCTAGGTCCCGGATTTGTCGCACTGGTCTGCGCTGGGCGCTGCTCGGGCTTGGTGCCGCTGCCGGACCCGGGTCTCTGTCACTGGTAGTTGAGTTGCTGGTGGAAGAGATTTTTTTATTTTCCCCTTTTACATTTATTTTTGGCATATTGCACAAGTGCCCGTAGCTCCCGTAGCTCCCAACGGCCGATGACCACGGAGGGATGCTGTAGGGAGCCTCAGCAGCCTGATTTTCAAGGGTTCAGAGCACTTGAATCTAATCAGAGTCACGTGCTTTAATCGTATAAAATGCCCCTTTTTTGGCTGCATTCTGCCCCCACGGCGGTTGGTTTTCCTGAGTTTCTCTTTGCCTTTTGGTGTTGTATTTCAGTTACATGCAGAGTTGGACATGGAACACGCGTTGTTCCTAAGTAAATCAACGTGCCGAACCTCCGGCTGATCCAACTCAGCAACCTCCTCGTTGCCAGGGCGGTTCCCCGCAGACCTCCGATCCAGCCCTTGTTGTGTCGAGGGCTCCAGCGTTATTTAAATCCCACTCGGAGGGTCTCGGCTCTGTGAAGCACTTGAGACCTTCCTGCCCCAGCGAGAGTCGTGACTGTTGTGCTTTGCTTTTTCGTCCCCCCCTTTCTCCCGGGGCAGCGCAGAGGAAATCCTCTGTTCTAAGGTGTGGTAGAGTTTACCCGCGTTAACCTCGCACTAAGCCTGGTCTCCTCTGTGTGTCCCAGGTTCGTCCCCTTGTAAAACGGGGGTGATCGTACCTGTGGCTCTCCAACAGGTAGTAAAGCAGAAAGGATTAACCTGAAGGATGCTAATCCAAGCGAGAGGGGCTCAGACTTTGTTAAAAGCAGGGAGTGAAGCGAATATACCTGAGGTGGCGTCACCAAGTCTCCTGGCGTGTTTGGCAGATGGAGGACTTGGGAATTTACCGCTGTGGGGGAGAACGCAGGTCTGACCCGCCCCCGGACGAGCTGGTTGCAGCGTGGAGAAACTCGGTGTTGTGGCTCCGAGATTTCCTGTCTCTTTTAAATGCCGGTTCTAAAACATTTTAAATGACAAGCTGTTTCCTCCAAAGAGACGACTGTGTGGAAAGGAGGGTGACCCCGACGGTGCCATTAACTCTGGTTTAATTCTGCAGGTATATAACAGAGTTTGTAAACCTAGGCAATGTTTCAGCTCTGCGCACTTTCAGGGTTCTGAGAGCTTTGAAAACTATTTCTGTAATTCCAGGTAAGGCGGCCTCCGGTTGGTGTTAGCTGTTGGGTACAGGCCCCTGTGAGTGATGTATTGCTTTGTCTGTAGTTGGTGTTTGATTTTGGTGTGTGTATTGTCATTGTGTTTTCTGTGTGTGACCTCCCTCATTGCAGATATGTCACAGAGTTTGTGGACCTTGGGAATGTCTCAGCATTGAGAACTTTCAGAGTTCTCCGAGCTTTGAAAACTATCTCTGTTATTCCAGGTGAGAACTGTTTAGCACTAAAGGCTGCTCTTGCGTGAATCCCTTTTCCATCTCAACCCCCTGTCCTGCATCGCTTATTTCTCAGAAACGGCACCGGGATAGTTCTGATGGGCTTTGCAGTCTGTACCAGCAGAGTGGCTCGAGGCGGAGGCTCCTGGGGCATCGCGTCCTGGCGGGGGAGCGCTCGGCTGTTCCCTGCCTCTCTACCCCTCTGTACCCGATCCCTGAAATGAAAGCCAGGCCTGGGGATTAGTTCCAGACGAAGCAGGGATCGGGCCCTTCCTCTTCCTGAACGGTTCCTGTCTCAGCGAGCCATCCCGTTATCCTCCGTGTTTCTAGAGTTGTTTTACCATAAGTTCATAAAGCGAGTGAGCGCAAGCCAGCCAAGATGAAAACCTTTCTGCATGAGGCTGCTTCACTTCCTGGGGTCAGACGGGGTTGGGGCAGTTGTCCCGTAGGTGGTGACCATGAACTGGCCTCCCATCTGCAGAGCGGGTTGATCTGCCCTTTTGAGGCAGACGAGCTAAAGGGAGCGCTGGCGTTACCAGCTTTTGCATTTGGATGTGGTAGCGGAACCGGTTGTCGGTCGTTAACGCAATAGCGAGTGGCCGGAACAGTACGCCAGGAGTCCCAGATCTCAGACCTGCCCCTCTCACGTGCCACCCCCAGAGCTGGGCTTCGCAGGACTGTCACAAAGCTACTTCCAGACTCTGAGGGGTGTCAGAGGGTAAGCAGTGGCCCTCCCTTTACCGTAAGAGACCACGGGGGCATTACGGACCGAATTCTTGTGTAGAGAAGTCTCATGCAGATGGTTTCTCCAGTGTCCTACTGTTAAGGCCAAGCTCAAGACTCAATTCTCACAGGCCCTGAGGCATCTGCATTTCCCAGTTCTCAGGTGCTTGGACTGTCTCTAAGTAACCGCTTGATGAGCTTTGGTCCGCTGTTTCTCCCTGGTTTGATTCCCAGTGCATTAACCAATAATGGTTCTGCTGCTTCCTCAGGCTACGCTTGCGTATTCGTTTGCCGGAAAAGAGCCCGTGCAATTGTAGGTGCCCATCGCTTTTGGCCCCGTTCCAGACTGCTAAACCCATCAGATGTCCGTGGCCGTTGTGCATGATGGTCTGAAGTGGCACCCGCTTTCCATGCACCGAATGGGAGTGTGCCAGCGCACCGTCCTCCCGTGGCCTGCCCTAGCGCCTGGCCGCGCAGACGCGCCGAGCCAGAGCGGGTCGGGACCCGCCGGCGGCTCTGCGCTCGAGGCGGCTCTGGAGGGCGGTCGCGATCCTCGCAGCCTGCGGCGGGCGTTAACGGGCTCGCTCAAAGAAGGGCGTCGATGGCAAAATAAGTTCCGTGTGTTTTGCTTTCACGATCCTGGCAGAGTGAAGGTGGTGCCACTGACGAGCTGGCGTGCCGGCGTGCCGCCTGGGAGGGGCAGAGCCGTCCCTCCTGTGTCATTCTGTACTCAAAACTAATGGAGTTTCTATTTCCAATTGCTCCGGGGGGTGGATCTGAGCCCTCCTAAGGTCACTGCAGCCGTGCTTTCTACTAGAGCCGAGGGGAGCCTGTCTGAGCGCGGGGGTCGCTGAGCACCTCCGGGCTGGAGCTGTAAATGGCAGAACTTTGTCCCGGTTTGGCTCTGGGGCAGGATTCCCCCAGCACGTGGGTCACGCACAACCCGCGCTCCCCTCTCGATTTTGTGACTCGCAGTACGAGGAACGTGAAGCATTTGTGTAATGAGCCCTTTGGGTTACTCAGTGCGAACCGCGGCACAGCGTGCTCTTCACGGGCTTAACGCCGTCACCGTTTTTAGAACACGCGTTCAATTACAGAGGGGTTCCCCTTCTGCCTCGGTGCGTGGAATGGAATGGGAATTTTAACACCGCGCTGAGCTGGTGAGAAACTCATCTCGGCGTTACGATGAGCACTAACGACATCTTCTATCAGTACCTGGAGTCACCCTCAGGGTGGCAGTGAGACGAGGGAGAAGTGGGAAGTATTGCCAGGATGGGACGTGCCGCTGGACCAGGTGCCATGTGGGCAGAGGGTCCGTCTAGATTTGCGTGGCACCCGTGAGCTAAAACATCAAACTGCTGCTTTTGTCTTAAACCTTATTAAACTCCGTGGTGGTCCAACGAGATTTTTCTATTGGCACTTGAGTTCTTGGTGTTTTAATTGGCTGCTGCCGTCGGTCTCCACACACCGCCCGCCTGTGACACAGGCAGCCGAGGTTGTGTTTGTCCTGTGCCCGGACTGGGAACTCTCTGGCTGCCAGTTTATCATCCTGGTTCCAAACCCCGTTCTCCTTCTGTGCCTCTGAGAGAGCAACGCGCAAACCAGAGCGCTGGCGTGACTGCTGCATGCGCAGAGTGGTGCAGCTTTGGGCCGTGGAGACGAGCACGCAGACGGCTCTGGTGCTGGTCCTTTGGCCGCCAGAACTAACCAAACCTGCTCCCTGTCGGACTGGGGCTTCTGCATTAAAAGCTTTGAAGGTTGAAGTGAAAGACATTTAAAACCGATGATTCCTCCGTAAGAATTCCTTTTTATTTTTGTATTTTTGAATCTTTCTGTTCCCGATAGGGATCAAAGCTCTGTCGGTATAAAAGGTTTATTGCAGAAGGCTCACGTGGCCTCAGCCAGAGACTTGGGTCTGTCTGGCCCCAAACTCAGCGGGAGCTGTGATTGTTTTCCTTCCCGACTCATTCATAAACGCGAGATCACCCTGCTGGACCTCAGAGGGGCTGCTTAAAGGGCGCTGATCCTCTGTTGTTTCTGCATCCAGAACCCTTGCATGGTTCGATCTGTCTCCTGAAAGCGTTGGTGCCACGCTCTTCCCCCAGTTCGTGGACGGTTCCTCTTACAGCCCAGACTGGTTTGGAAAAGCAGCAGGATTCTGGGCTTGTGCCTGAGCTTTCTTTTATTACTGAGCCTGGCCCCCGAGCGCTCCTGACGGCCTCGGTGAAGCACGGAGAGCCATCCCCAGCCCGATGAAACCCTGCCCGTTACAAAACCCGGCACCTCCGTGACCGATTGAGCTCCCGCGAGGGGAGGGGAAGCGCTGAAACGTTGAGTTAAGCAGCAGAAACTTTAGATGTAGACAGTTCAGAAGGTATTTGATCCTTGTAAGCTGTCGCAGTTTGTGCCAGTAAGCCAGGCTCAAGCACGAGCAGACGCGTCCGTGGAGCAGTTTGTAGCAGCGTATCCTGATTTAACACCTTTGAGTCAAACCCGCCTTCGTGGCAGCGACTCCTGAGAACGCTTTGCCTCCTCCGCTGCAAGGCTCAGATATTCTCGGGGATGAGCGTTGGTATTTCGTATTGCTGAACTGGTGGCCTTGGTTCCTTCATCCCCTCTATTGTACGGTGTGGAGAAACCAGAACGCCAGTGGCGGTTCCCAGGAACCGGCCACTTGGGAGCCGCCGGCTCTTGGCACCCTATAGCGGTTGTGAGGTTCTGTCTGTATCTGAATCGTCAATGTCTCTTCATCCTCCGGGAGCGATTGCTAGTCTCGTTTTCTTCTCTGCAGGCCTGAAGACCATCGTGGGTGCCCTGATCCAGTCTGTGAAGAAGCTGTCGGATGTCATGATCCTGACGGTGTTTTGCCTCAGTGTCTTTGCTCTGATCGGGCTGCAGCTGTTCATGGGCAATCTGAGGAACAAGTGTGTGATATGGCCCATCAACGTGAACGAGACCTTCCTGGATAACGGCTCCAAGGGCTTCGACTGGGAGGAGTACACCAACAATATGTGTAGGTATTTTGGCAGCCACGCTCCCTAAATCCTTCCAGAACGGTGTTTAGCCTCAGCCACGGTTGGAGGGGCTGATGGTAGTTAAAGCTGGGTTAGTTCACTGGTAGATTCACGGGTAGGGGAGCTAGAGGGCTCTTCAGGCAAGGTTTTTGTAGTGCTGTGGTATGTTAAATCCTCTTTCCCCACATGTGTCTCATGTAATCTGTTCTTTTTCGTCTTCTTCAGCAAATTTTTACATCATTCCTGGCGCCCCTGATCCTTTGCTCTGTGGTAACAGCTCAGACGCAGGGTGAGTGGTGAGCTTTATTAAAAGCAGAGAGTGTTTGCTGTTGGGTAACGAGGGCGAAACTTGGGGAATATTTCCTGTTGCTTCCTTCGCTGGTTCTGGTGTTATTTCACGTGTGAAAGGTTGTTACCGAATTATGAATCCATTGCTACTATCTGTTTGACTCGTACCACGTGAGCTGATGTTTCTCCTGCGCTCGCAGGAGGCAGGTCCCTCTGGTGAGGGTTACTAGTGGCGTTATTTCCCTCTGAATCCAGTCCTAAGAGTCATCGGAGACGTGGGGGATGGAGGTCCAGGAGCGGGAACTTTCCGTGTGCCGTTGCCTCCAGTTGTTTTTTCACCCAGTGAACAAAGACTCTTAAGGCCAAATCTAGACCTTTGGGCTCGCGTTGGGTGCAAAGCCTCACGTCGCCACGACTTGTTTCCGTGGGACAAAGATAAAGCTAACGGGGCTTTTCTGAAATCCCACTGTCAGCCTCCGTGTCCGCTGTTCTTACCCGACACGGACAGCCGAGTGCATGCCGTTGGTTACGGGAGCTGTGACACGCCGTCAGGGTGGATAACATGCATGCTGTCAGCTCGCTCTGTCCCTTTTACTCCTCGATGCCCTGACGTGGCTGTTGTCCTCCTCACAGCCAATGTCCGGAGGGTTACACGTGCATGAAAGCTGGACGGAACCCCAACTACGGTTACACAAGCTTTGACACTTTCAGCTGGGCTTTTCTGGCTTTATTTCGCCTTATGACTCAGGACTTTTGGGAAAACCTCTATCAATTAGTAAGTAAACGCTTTGCTTCGGTGTTACACAAGATGAGAATTTGGGGACAAGGAGAACGGGACAAGCTTTGGTTTATTCCCCCTGTTTGGAAGAGTAATGGCAAGTAAAGCCGCACGATGGGATACTGTGGGATGAGGAGGAAGGGGATGTTACCTGTAGGCGTGCGTTGTTCTTTGGAGGTCAGAAGGGTTGGTGAGTCCTCAGCGGGCGTCCAGCTGAACTGTGAATTAATTCTGGAGGAACCGGACCGCCTGCTGCGGAAGATCATGAGCAGTTCTGCTCTGCTCACAGAAGGTGCTCCGGCCCTTTGGAGGGCAGAGTGTTTCCTTGCAGCCCGAGGATCCTTTGGGGACCTTGCTGAAGTGGCTTTTCTTCTGTTTTGTTTAGTTTTAAGGGAGTCTCAGCATTGAGTTTCACACTGTACTTCTGACTCGGTTCCAGTTTGCGTCCGTTGGACGTTCCCTTAAGAGGAGGGATGTCACCTTTTGTGTTGAGGGCTGATGAACGTGCAGCGACTTAGTGCTTTGCAGGGGCAGTGCTGAGACCTTAAATAGTCAGTACCACCGTATTTTCTTAAAGCATTCAGGTCAAGAAACCTGGGGTCAGTCCACGTATCGCGTGTCACTCTGAAGTTGCTTTCCCCTTTCCTTCTCTCTTCTCTCTACCGTTCTCTTCTGCTTGCAGACCTTACGGGCAGCAGGAAAAACCTACATGATCTTCTTTGTCTTGGTGATCTTTGTGGGGTCGTTCTACCTGGTTAATCTAATTTTGGCTGTGGTAGCGATGGCTTATGAAGAGCAGAACCAGGCCACCTTGGAGGAGGCAGAGCAGAAGGAGGCAGAATTTAAGGCCATGTTAGAACAACTGAAGAAGCAGCAGGAAGAAGCACAGGTGAGTCCTTTGATTGTGTATTTTTGAGCACCTTTCTGTATTTTAGGATGTATTTGCCTGTTATTACAGAGCAGTGATAAGTAATGAGGAAACGCAGCCGTGCCGCGGCTGGCTCGCCCTCCCAGCTCCCACTCTGCTGACCGGGGTTCCTAGCTCTCTCTTTGCCAGACAGACAAGTGCATCTTTGTCGGTCCCTTATCAAATGCCTGTAAGCAAAGCTGAGGGACTGAGAGAGATTTGACTACCTGCAAAAGCAGACGATAAAAATGTTTACAAGCCCTGGCTGCAGGTTTCTTCCAAGAGAGGGAATAAGCGCCTCAGTCCCGCCCCAGAGACTCGTGCCACACGCTCTCTCTTAAAGCAGAAAACGGAGTATTAATTGTGGTAAGGTCTGATTTCTTCTCCCTTCTCTTGCTGACACCCTCAGGCCGCTGCTATGGTCACTTCGGCAGGGACGGTCTCTGAAGATGCTGTGGAAGATGATGGTGGGGGGAGGATGTCGCGGAGCTCTTCAGAGATTTCCAAACTCAGTTCCAAGAGTGCCAAGGAGCGTCGAAACAGGAGGAAAAAACGGAAGGACAAGGAGCTGTCGGAAGGAGAGGAGAAGTGTGACACTGAGAAGGTCTTCAAGTCGGAGTCTGAGGACGGCCTGAGGAGGAAAGCATTCCGGCTGCCGGATAACAGGCTGGGGAGGAAGTTCTCCATCATGAACCAGGTAGTTTTCATTTCCTTCGCTAACGTTTGTGCTTGCCTGTGGTCAGGGTAATAGTCTAGTTTAGATGCTGACTGTCAAAGGAGTCTGCCCACCGCCTCGCGGCGGAGCAGGAGCACACTTACGGCCCGAGTCTCCAGCCCTTGCACACGCTTTCCCCACTATAAATTGTTCCTGAGAGTAGTGAGTCCGACCAGGTAACTTCTTCGCCGACGTAGCTCAGCCAGCCAAGAGCAAACAGCTCTTGAAGTATGGGCGACCGCTAAGTGGTGAAGGTTTGTGTAGACCTGGAGAGGGAGCGAAACCACTTTAGCAGCACTTGACAGCTCTGCAGCACTCTGGTTCCGTCCTATTCACGCTGGTGTCATTCTTTCTTTTCTCCCTCCTAGTCTCTCCTCAGTATCCCAGGCTCCCCTTTTCTCTCCCGACACAATAGCAAGAGCAGCATCTTCAGCTACAAAGGGCGATTTCGTGACCCCGGGTCAGAGAACGAGTTTGCCGATGACGAGCACAGCACAGTGGAGGAGAGCGAAGGCAGGAGAGACTCCCTCTTCATCCCCATCCGCGGTCGCGATCGAAGGAGCAGCTACAGCGGCTACAGCGGCTACAGCCAAGGCAGCCGCTCGTCGCGGATCTTCCCCAACCTCCGCCGCAACGTGAAGCGGAACAGCACGGTGGATTGTAACGGCGTGGTGTCCCTCATCGGCGGCCCACCCTCCAGCATGCCCGGGGGACGCCTTCTGCCTGAGGTGAAAATAGATAAGGCAGCTCCCGATGACAGTGTGAGGAAGTCAGTGAGTAGGTAGCGCAGGCACGGCCGGCCGTCCTTCTCCTCTGCCGTGTGCCGCCCTTCGAGTGAGCCAGACCCGCTGGCGGAATGAGAGTCGGGCGGGCTGAGCGCAGACCACGCCGTCTGTGCTGGATTCAACTCCCCGAGCTTTTCCTCCCCTTTCTCTCCTTCTCCACCTCCTGCTCCCCGGCTTCTTGGGGAAAAAAGGCTTGGAATTGAGTTGTATGTCGGGGCAGTTCGCAGGGAGCTGTTTAAAGCACGGGAATGGGGAAACCAGCCCAAGCTTGTGGCACGTGTTCTCCACAAGAAGATAAAATATTTGGGGTTTTAAAGGGAAGTACAAACTCTCTGTTAGCTCTCAGTAAATTTTCCAAGGGAAGCAGTTGGTAAAATAAGGGTTTTTTTTCAAATATTAGTTTTTAATTTTTTTGAATCGCCCTCGACTCTGACTTTTTGCGATTATTTGAAGCGCTTTTGTTACCTTTCAGTGGCTCAACGTTTTGGAATGCAGGAGAGAAACAAAGCTCAAAACCCGGAATGTTAGTTAGCGGGGCGAAAAAGGGCCTGGGTGAGATTGAAACAGCATCATCTGAGAGAAACCTCAATCAGCCGTTTCTGAGAGCAGGCTGGTTACTGTGCCTATAAATTCCAAGCAATTTTTTTTTTGTTAGTTAATTGATTCTTGCAACCTGTCTGGCCTTAACGAGTTACGCATCAGCTGCTCCCCGTTCGGTCTCTTCCCTAGTCAGCATGTTAACACAGTGTTTTGCCTTGGTCTTTAATCTCTTTCTAACGCAGCGTGGTCGTGGTGGGAACAGCCGTCTGCACGATGCATGCGTAGAAGAGACGGTGTGACTTAGCAGTTATTCTGCTGACTGGGTAGAGCGGGTTCAACGTTGCCGCGAGCTGCTGGGAGAGCCGCACGGGCTGTGCGGGGCCTCGCTTCACGAGCAGACAGCGGCAAATCGCTGTAACGAGGGAAAACCCCGTTACTGTTAGGGAGCAAGACGCCGTGTGACAGAGACTGGTGTTTGCAGAGCAGCCTTAGGAGGGGAACCGTGAGGCGCCTTTGGAAGCGCAGGCTCTGGCGTGAGGGAGCAGCGTGATCCTTCACTGGGGTGACATCGACAGTGTCATATCCCTGGGGCACTGGAAAATCAGCTTCACGGTGGGCTAGAGCAGGAGAAAGCCCTGCCTGTTCCCAGCCGGTGATGCAGCTGAGCTTCGTTTATCATGATTTTCAGATGCAGATTTTGAAATAAGTGTTCATTTGGGTGGCTGAACTCCGGGGCGGAGTTCGCTGCCCAGGCAGGTTCTAAAGTGGCCTGGCCAGAAGAGTCCCTGCCCATCCGTGCTGGCCGGTAGCAGTGCAGAGTATAAATTCCTTTGTACCACAGCAGTCTGCGTTAGAAATGTTCTTTAAAACCTGGTTGTTAATCTGCCGAAGGCTGCAAAGCAGAAGTGAGGGGCGAGTTTTGGGTTGACCCATCAGGAATGTAGGAAGGGCAGAAGGGTGGTGGGAACAAGGGTGTTTTCCTCTCTCTTTCAGCCGTGTCTCGAGGCTGGAAGTATGTGAAATGCTGGCAAGACTGAGAGTTTGTGTTGATCGTGATATGATTTCGCAGGGTACGACGGAAATCGAAATTAGAAAGAAACCTGGTGGGTCTCTCTTGGTCTCGATGGATCAGGTGAACGCGTCCTACGGAAGAAAGGATCGAACCAACAGCGTGATGACCGGGCTGACCAACACCCTTGTTGAGGGTAGGTATGGCTCGAGGTCTGTGTTCCTTGGTGTTTCCAGGGTGTGTCGATCGATTGCCCTCTCGTGGTGGGTGGTGGAAGACAGAGGACCCTCCACCTGGTGCGACGGGGCAGTTCCTCACCTGACATCTCCCCTGGGTTCCTGTGCCAGAGCCGCGCTGGCCGTCCCTCTGCGTGGCCAGAGGTGTGGCCAGTCACGAGATACGGGTACGGACACGTGTGTCCGCTCGGTTTGTCCGAGAAGGTGCCGAGTGATAAAGTTAAACTTGACGAGATGCTGCATCGTGGCTCAGGGGGTCAGAGCGATGGCTGGTCGATATGGGGCTGGGCGAGGAGCGTAGGGTGGGGAGCACGGGCTCGGGTCAGGCCCCGTCTGCTCAAGGGATCAGTTCTGAGCTTTGGGTGCCTGACGGGGGACGTGCGGGCCCTTCAGACAGGCAGGATTTAGCTGTCCCTGCTGTCGAGTAGTACGTTGTCCTGCAGTGGTTCTGCCTAAACCTGCCTCTTTTGTATCATTATTGATTCAGAAGTGTTTATTGGACTGTATTTTACTTGGCTTTGCACCTCAATCCAGTGGTGAAGACGGGAGAGTCGCAGTTTTACGATAAGGAAGGTGCGGTGTGGGGATACAGGAGTAAGACCAGGTCTGACACAGGCGTTCGGTCTGCTGCCGCCTCCCAAGAGGTGACCCCCTCGTGGAGAGCCCCCCCGGTGCCTACCGCCCGGGGGAGAAAAAGACGTGAGCTACGCTGAGAGCCGGGATGTGGCAGCTGCCAGAAGAGCAAGGGGCCTCTGGCCGAGGGGAGTTCTGAGCCGGACAGCTCAGAGCGGAGATTTCCAGATACGTTCTGCAGGAGCCAGCAGGAATTTATGCACAGCAGCCACATGAGGCTGATGATCTCAAATTCCTGCTGTCGCCTGCAATAAAATTGTATGGAAACGAAATATACTTAGAAACAGCGCGAGGTTGTGCCGCTGCCTCCCTCCTGCACAAACGCCTACAGGCTCCAGTGCCACGGGCCGCCTTTTAACTTCAGAAATTCCAAGGCAACTAAATACTAAGCAACCAGAGAACCAATGAGGAAGGGAGCGCGGTGCCCCTTTCCCTACCCAGGAAAAAATAACCCTTCGGCATGAGCGGCCGGAAGGCTCGAGTGGAACCACCGCAGGTCAGGGGACGGAGCGGGGAGCGCCTGGTATGAGCCACTGTAAAAAAAATGGACAGAGCGCCGTGTTCGGTTTGTGTGACTGGCCGTGGTTAGGCGGAATCGGGTTCTGCCTCTGAAAATCTTTTGCAGCATTACGTCACGAATTTCCTCTTTTAGACCGTCTCTGCGTTCAGCGCAGAATTCATTTAGGTTATTTAAAAACCAAAGAGGGTTTAGAATCTGCAGCTTTGATTTAGACCGTTTTACCTCGATGAGTTCTGAGTTAAATATATCCCTTCATTTCACATCCTTTGGGTTGAATCATAAGATCCACGGGGGACTGTTGCAGGGGTTTAGAACTGCGCTTCCCCCTGACCTCAGGAGGCGGCTCGTGCGCGGGATGCAGGAGAAGCCAGCGAAGCCCAGCGCAAAGACCCGACCTAAACTCTCGCGGCCACCTGCAGGGCCATGGCTTAGGAACTTCTCGTCTCAGGCTGTTGCCAACCATCTTCGAGTTCTTTGGCCCAAGAATATTGGATGGTTGTGCGAGCAGGAGGACACGGGAGGGGGGTCGTGACAGGCGAGACGAGGCAGTTTTAGCTGTGCTGCGTGTCAGCCCCAGCAGCCGCAGAGGCGACGGCTGAACTCTGCTGCTGTTTTGTTTTGTAACTGTAGAGCTGGAAGAGTCCCAGAGGAAGTGTCCCCCTTGCTGGTACAAATTTGCCAACACGTTCTTGATCTGGGAGTGCCACCCGTACTGGATCAAGCTGAAGGAGATAGTGAACTTAATTGTCATGGATCCTTTCGTTGACTTGGCCATCACCATCTGCATCGTGCTGAACACTTTGTTCATGGCGATGGAGCACCACCCCATGACCCCGGAGTTTGAACACGTGCTCTCCGTAGGAAATCTGGTAAGACAGTGCTGGTAACTATTCCTGAACGATCTGCTCCTGCTGAGATACGCCGCTCCTGAGCACAGACTTAGGCTGGAGGAGGTGCTCTTCCAGGCTCTAGAGGACGCTGAGCAGCGTGAGCTTGTGGCGACTCGGAGATGTTTGCTAAGGGGGCATTTATCTTGTCAGAATTTGTTCCTACTTAAAAATCCATCAGTTAATTCCTGCTCTGCCTGAGTAGGTCAATGATATTTGTGCTGCGTTGGAGGAGAAAAGCCTCCTGCAGACCAGCACATGGCGTTGGACAGGCTGCGTCTTGGGATTGGCGTCACAAAATCTGCATTGTTTGTGTTTAGCCTGAAGATCGGGACATGAGCAGAAGCGAGCCTGTGCCTGTTCTTTGTCTGTCTCTCTCCTCACCCCTCCAGGTTTTCACTGGAATCTTCACAGCAGAAATGTTCCTCAAGCTCATCGCCATGGATCCCTACTACTATTTCCAAGAAGGCTGGAATATCTTTGATGGATTTATTGTCTCCCTCAGTTTAATGGAACTGAGCCTGGCAGATGTGGAAGGACTGTCTGTGCTGCGATCCTTCCGACTGGTATTCCATCTTCCAGTTCTCTTTGACTCTTACTGTCTTGGAGCTACTAGAAAGCTTTTTGCATAAGAACAGGCAAAGCCCTTTTTTTTTTCCTGGTTTTGGGGAGGACAGAGATGGAGTCATGTCATTTTTTGAGCATTTCTTACTTCACACCTAGATCTGAGCAACAGCTCGTTGCATCTAGGCAGCAAAGGGATAACCCGGGAGGTGTCGTGGTGTAGAGTATTTTCTACGGGTGGGGATGGACCGTGTTAGTATGTCCCTCTCATTGCACGTGGTCCTCCAGGGCAAGAGGAGAAGCTTTCAGGAAAGACAAAAGGAATTTTTGTGACACAGCCCCTTCCAATAGTTTGCCTGACTTCCCGCACGTTGCCAAGTTTACAGAGCAAGGTGGAAGCTCCTTAGCAAAGGGAGTTGCCCGCGTAGGGGCTAAGGACAGACTAGGGGAAGCCGCGTTCACAGAGAAGTTAAGCAGCCCCTGCTCCCACCGCATCGCTCATGGTTATGTAAAAGACAAACTGGTTGCTCTTTATAAAGCTCTGCCTGATTTTCCTCTTTGTTTAAGACGAAATTAAGTGTCATTTGTCTGTTTTGTTGTTTGTTTGGCTTTTTTTTGTAGCTGAGAGTCTTCAAACTGGCCAAGTCCTGGCCCACTCTGAACATGCTGATAAAAATCATCGGTAACTCAGTGGGTGCTTTGGGGAACTTGACCTTGGTGCTAGCCATCATCGTGTTCATCTTCGCTGTGGTGGGCATGCAGCTCTTCGGCAAAAGCTACAAGGAGTGTGTCTGCAAGATCAATCCGGAGTGTGAGCTACCCCGCTGGCACATGCACGATTTCTTCCACTCCTTCCTTATTGTCTTCCGTGTGTTGTGTGGGGAATGGATTGAGACCATGTGGGATTGTATGGAAGTAGCAGGACAGGCCATGTGCTTGATTGTCTTCATGATGGTCATGGTCATCGGAAATTTAGTGGTCAGTAAATGGTTACTGATGGTCTTTGTTGGTTGCCTGCCTCTGGGTGGGGTAGAACGTGGGGAGATGACAGGACTAGGGAGTAATGGTTTGTGAGTCTGTTCCAGCTCTCTTGGGGTTCTTCATGGCCTGTGACAGGAGAACAGTCCCGTTGACTTTGGCAGCACAACAGTAACGATGTGCTTTGCTTGATTAGGGCCTTAAACAGTTGCCCGCAAATAAAGCACCGAGTGCCTTGCAATAAAACCTGCAGGTACAGAACCCTCGGTCGAAGGGGGCAGACCCACACCTTGCCTGGGGGGGTGAAAGAATCTTAAAAGAAGCAAAACCTGCCTTTTCAAAGGCCGGGAGAGGAAATAATTTGGTCCGCAGGGGCAGGTCCTGAAGTGTTAAAATCAGGTTGGAAGTTTCTTCTAAAATCTGCCCACCAGCTCAGTCATGAGGTACCGCTGTGTGCAAGAATCGGCTGGTGAAACTGCACACGGTTGTGGGGGAGGTTAGACCAGATCACGCTGCTTCCCTCTGGGCTGAAATTTCCTGGAGAAAAGGCTCTGCAGGAGAGTGGAGGCAAGAGTGAAGCAGTGCGAACAGCTGCACGGCTTCAGAGCAGCGTGGTGAGCTCCCGCCGAGAGGACGTGTCTCGCCGAGGGATTGTGACAAAACAAGCCTTGGGGATTGTCACTAGATGTGGGCCAGGAGATAGAGCTGGGAGTGATCACTCAAAATTTGGTCCCTTTCCTTTGAGCCAGAGACGGGACTAAACCAGTAGCACCGAGTTTAAATCCCTTGGGGGGTGCTGCTTCAGTCCCTCTCCAACACCCACAGTCTGAATCCTGCCAGGGGCTCTGTCAGGCACCCCTTCTGCGTCGGAGCCCTGTGACCCAGCAGAGATGGGTGCTGCCCAGGGCTCCCCTGTTCCTGGAACACGTTGCAGGATCAGCGTCTGGTTCCTTGAGTTCCCCGATAGGTCTGTGGGACACCAGAGCTGGTTCTCAGTGTGGGGTTCGGAGACTGAGCTCTGCAGCCCCCGTTAACATCGGCAGGACTTGGGTCAGCTTGGGAAGTCGAGCCCCCGTGTGACAGCTCTGCCAAGCGCGTCCTCTTCTCTTTCAGGTGCTGAACCTGTTCTTAGCCTTGCTGCTGAGCTCCTTCAGCGCGGACAACTTAGCCGCGACGGACGATGACGGGGAGATGAACAACCTGCAGATTTCTGTAATTCGCATCAAGAAGGGCATCGCCTGGATCAAGGCGAAAGTGCGAGAGTTCATGCAGGCTCATTTCAAGCAGAGAGAGGCAGACGAGGTCAAGCCTTTGGATGAACTGTATGACAAGAAGGTGAACTGCATCGCTAACCACACAGGGGCTGATATCAACCGAGACATCGACTACCAGAAGAACGGCAACGGCACGACGAGTGGAATTGGGAGCAGCGTGGAGAAGTACATCATCGATGAAGATCACATGTCCTTCATCAACAACCCCAACCTCACTGTCCGGGTCCCTATTGCTGTCGGTGAATCAGATTTTGAAAACCTCAACACGGAAGATTTCAGCAGTGATACGGATCCTGATGGCAGCAAAGAGGTAGGATGAAATGTTGAAAATCCACTCGGGTCGTTTGTCCCCGCTGTGAGTGCCTGGAACCATCTGGGATAGTTCCAGCACAAAACTTCTTTTTATATTACGGTGTTGTCTTTGCGCTCAAGGCGGAAGTTTCTCGTCCTAGTTGCTCTGTGGAGAGCCGCAAATGCTTGTAAATATAATATAAACACTTAGTACTGGCTGTCCTGTCAACAGGAGATGTAAGCTGGGGCGGGATCTTCATGGGGTGAAGTGAGCGAACAACTTCCATTACGGTAAATCTGGTGAACGAATTGCGGAGTCCTCATGAAGTTGGATGTTCGTTGGGAACTAATTACAGATTGGTTTGGGTTCTGTTTTGTGTTCAAGAAACTCGACGAAACCAGCTCGTCTGAAGGCAGCACCATCGATATCAAGCCTGAAGTGGAGGAGGTCCCTGTGGAGGCACCAGAGGAGTATCTGGACCCAGATGCTTGCTTCACAGAAGGTGAGCTGACCGGGAGCGGAGAAAGAGGCCTCTGAGCTCTTTTGGGAACTGTCTGCTGTAGGCTTAGCTTAAGGGTAGGTCTCAGTCTGGATCAGGGCTGGCTTTCCACTTCTTTTGAGACCCTTCTTGGACCCCGCACCACGGGTGAACTCGTGTAGGTCTCAGGGATGTAGTTGCCCTTGGGAGGGCGTAGATGACCTGTAGGCAGGGCAAGTTGATCTTCTGTGCAGCTGATGCCTTGAGCGCTCAGAAGCAGAAGAATCCGGCTTCTGGACGGGGGTTTCTTTCCCCTTCTGTCGCTGGCCTCAATGTCTTTCAGCAACTGATCCGTTACAGCTATTCCCATGGCAGAGGTATTTTAAATGGTTCAAGGTTGTTTTCTCAGCAAGTTTTCCGCTTCTCTTCTGTCAAGTGTGTGGATACCTCACCGAGTGTGACGAGCTCGAGCTGTTCACAAATCAATGTGAATTCAGCTGCCCAGATGCAGGCGTGGCGAAAGTCGCCATAAAATCCTCAGAAACGCGGGAGTTTTAACTGAAACTCGGCGTGTTTAGTATTGTTGGCATCCAAACTGCTTCCAGGCAGTGACGGTTTTATGGGTTTGCGTTAAATCATCTGTCGCCTCCCAGAGTTCGAGCTCACACTGCCCCGTGCACTGTCCCCGTCGCAGGTTGTGTGCAGCGCTGCAAATGTTGTCAGGTCAATATCGAGGAAGGGCTGGGCAAGTCGTGGTGGACCTTGAGGAAGACTTGTTTTCTGATCGTGGAGCATAATTGGTTTGAGACGTTCATCATCTTTATGATCCTGCTGAGCAGTGGAGCTCTGGTGAGTGGAACACAGAAATCCGGGTAGCCCAGTGGTGTGAGGGGACCTGTATGGGAAACGTAATCCCCCTCCTCATCTCAGTATCGTTTGAATAAGCTCTGGATAACCACAGAGAGCTACGGAGTAAATCCAGTGTAGTGACTCTGGTACCTCGTCATTTCCCAGGCTTTTGAGGACATTTACATAGAACAGAGGAAAACCATCCGGACCATCCTGGAGTACGCGGACAAGGTCTTCACTTACATTTTCATCCTGGAGATGCTGCTGAAGTGGTGTGCGTACGGCTTCGTCAAGTTCTTCACCAACGCCTGGTGCTGGCTGGATTTCCTCATCGTGGCTGTATGTATCCTCTCCTCTCCTCCTTATTTCTGCCTGGAAAAAATGTTAGTTAGAAGAATGCTGGGGTGATGCTTTCTCTGGAGGTGTCCTAAGGGAGTCATGTGTTTGATGAGGGTTCACTCCCCGGTGTCTGTAAGATTCCCAAACCAGGATGAAACCCTAGAGCCCTGCGGTGTTGCTGGTGTTTGCTGTGCGACTGTGGAATTCCTGCCCAGCAGAGACGAAGGAGGGTTTTCCAGCCCCTGGCTCCTTCGCTCCGCTGCAGATGCTGGTTTTAAGAGGCCAGCCCGCACGTCGAGCTGCTGGAAGGTGTTAACTGGGAGAACCTGTGCAGACCCGGTGCTCCTTGGTGACACCCTCTTTGTTAACACTATTGATGACAGGGGCATGATAAGACAGGCAAAATCCTCCCGTCCCATCACCTAACGAGGTCTGGTGTTCGGAACACTGGGCGCAGATACTCGGGGAAATCCGAGTACTCTGCAAGCTGAGTATGCAAACTGAAGTTCAGCGTCATCGTTCTGTTAAAGAGCTCCAACGCCCAGGAGAGGAACAGCTGGACTGTCCCAGGCAGCTGGTGAGATGAGCGGGGCAGACGGTCGGTCTGGGCAGGTCAGCCTGTGATCGCCCTGCGCTCCCCTCCAGAGCACCTTGGTTTTAGCAATACATTTGTCTCTGAGGCACAGCGAAAGCATTTAAAATAAATGGAATTTACGCTGTCGAAAGTGGCAGAAAATGATGGAATTCAGTAAGGCTTGAAATCCAGAGAATTGCAAAAAAAAACAAAAAAGGAACTTTAGCGTCCCAAGTGCCTGGATTCCTTTAAAACGTTTCATCACACCCGGTGGTGAGTCAGGGTCCTTAGTGAATGCCCCAAGAGCAAGTATGAAAAAAAAAGAAAACTTTCTCCAAGCTTCTCACTCGGAACGTTTGGAATATGATTCCATTATCCCCAGTGCGTTAGGGGAAATCTCTCTTTTCACTTGGTGTCGCAGGCAGGAGAGTTGCATATTTTTGTCTACAGAAAAAAAAAAAAAAAAATCTGAAATGTGAATTTGAGCTGCCAAAATATTGCTCTACCAAATCTCAGCTCTGCGGCGTGACCTGCCCCTGGCACGTCCCAGGGTTTTTAAACACATTTTCTGCTGTGACATGGACGGGGTTGGAGCGAGGTCAGGGCAGCCGCCGCAGCGAGCAGCGAATGAGCCTCTGCATCATAACTACCTGCTGAACGTTGTCTTCCAGGTTTGCTAGCCCTGTCAAATAACCCTCCTCCTCCTCCTCCTCCTCCTCCGGTGCCCAAAGCTTGCGGGGGGTGTTTGTGAAGACAGAGTCTTTTTCTGGGTCATAACGAAGGCTTCTGCTTTCCAGTCGGTCTGGAACCCCTTTTGTCCGACCTCGGTGCCTGCTGCGTCGTCTTTCGGCACGTCCCCGGAGGATAGCCCTGAAAGGGCCCCGTGAAGGCTAAAGCAGCCGCTCGCGGGTCTGGTGCCGTTGGGTTGGTCTCCTCCTCGGGAGCGAGGCGTTACCCCTCAGGGAAGGGGCTCTGAAAGCGGGGACTCCGCGCAGCCCCTACCCTGTGTTCCGGTGCCGGGGTAAAACGCTGTACCTCTGTCCTAAATCCCATCGGGTTTTGGACGTTGGGACCGGGACGTAACACCCCGGTGTGGCTGTGGGCTTGGGCCCCTCTGGAGTAGGCTGATCCCAAAGGTGATGGGTAAACCTTTGGGACAGCCCTGGCGTGGCTGGATCGGTGTCACTGTAAAACGGGAAAAACCAGAGAGCCACGTTGCCCTCTAGTGTGGCCGCTTGTTTGGGGACGATTCGCCGACGGGAGGAGCGCGAAGCACACCGCCAGCAGTCAGATCGGATCAAATCTCTACCGTCTCCCACACGTTCACACGTTTGAAATCTGGTCCTGACATCTCCCTGGAATACGTGTGGCATGAGGATTTATTAATTTGACGTTTTTAAAAAAGAGCGATACATAGGAGGTGGCCTGTTCTGAGAGTTAACCCAAACCCCACCTGTCCCAGGAGGAGGGCTCATGTTTTTCCATTCCCTGTTCCTGTAAATTGATGTCTTGTTTTTGCCTCAAAGAAGGTTGGGGCGATCTGTTTCTTATCTGTGTCTGTAACGTGACACGAGCCCGAAGCAGCAGCTCGTGGGATGCTGATGACACGGGGTCTGTAGATACTCCCTGCATACAGCCAATCTAATCGGGAGTGTTTTCCGCTGGCGCGTGGGAAACGGGCACGTGCCAGCTCGGAGCCGATGGCCCCGCGCTCGGGCTTGACCCTGCGGGACCCAGCGCTGCCCTCGGCGCCGCTTCGTCGGGGATGCTCAGTAACCCACGAGCGTGGAGCCTGATGCTGATTGCAGGCTGCTGTAGGTGGTCTTGCTGGTTATGGTGGTGAAAATGGGTGGAGGAAGCTGCGTCAGGGTGTGCCCTGGGCAGCCCCGCAGCCGCCGAGCGCCTCGCCTCACCCATCTCTCAGACGGGCTCTCCCATCCTCTTCCTCCCGCAGATGCTCCCGAGCGTCCCTGCAGCTTCGAGCCGGCAGGAAGGCGCGCGGTGGTTGCTCCGTGTCACACGCGGAGCAAACGGGCCCGTCCTGGGGTTCTCGGGCACCGCAGCTGCAATCGCTGCCCCGGCACCGTGGGCCACGGGGTCGGCGCTCGCGGTTTTCCGAGTGACTTTGGCCGGAGCAGGCTCCTGTCCCGTCCCGTCCCCGAAGGCGGCAGCTGACGCTCGGCGCCTTGCTGTACGGGTTGAGGGCGGTCGGTGCAGTGTGTGTATTTATCTGTATTCTTTCTCATAGGTACCTTTAAAATTTGTCTGGCTTCAGTTTAATGGGAGCCGCTGGGATCCTGCAGACAGTAAAGGGCGAGGGTAAGGTTTTTGTCATCGTTTGGGCTCCTCCTCCGACAGACCCCTTCTCCGTCTGTGTGTCTCTGCCTCTCTCTCACTTCTCTTTCCCCTCTGTTCTTTTCTTCCGCCTTTCTCAACCGCATTATTTCCTTCCAGGTCGGTTCAGTCAAGTGAAGTAGGCAGCTGGTGTCATGTCTTCGGTATTTACCGTGGGGGCCGCCCGGGCTGGCAGCCTGGGCTGGGCAAGCAGCGTTAGGGGATTCGCTCTAACAGTCTGGAACCTTTTTTTTCTTTTTCTTTTTTTCTTTCTTTTTTTTTTTCTTTTCTTTTCTTTTCTTTCTTTCTTTCTTTTCTTTTTTTTTTTTCTATTTTCTGTGTAGGTCTCTTTAGTCAGCCTTATAGCTAATGCCCTGGGCTACTCGGAACTAGGTGCCATAAAGTCCCTTAGGACACTAAGAGCTTTGAGGCCTTTAAGAGCGTTGTCCCGATTTGAGGGGATGAGGGTAAGATGCCATTAGCAGCTGATCCTTCTGCATGCCTGTGGAGCGGTTTTTTTTTACGCATGCTAGAACTGATCAAAACTGGTGGAAAGAAAATTCCAAACAGACTCATGATGCAGCTGCTGACTCGATCACCTCTACCGTGGATGTCCCTCACCCTGCCCACCGCTGCACCCTCCCCTCGTAACAACGGGAGATGCATTCAGCTGCCTCATCACATTAATTACTGGCCCAAACCACGTGCCATTTGTAGCCGACGTTAACACTTGGCTGTTCTCATTGAGCCTGGCTTTCACCTCTAGCATCCGAGGGGGCTTCTCAGCTGTAACTTTTTTTACCTAGGGAGAATCACCAGGTGCAAAGAAGCAGAATTGGAACCACCCCAGTGTCCCCAGCCCCTCTGGGTGTCGGCTGCTGGTGGAACTGGATCGACAGCCTCTCTCTGAGGGGTTGGAAACCGCAGTCTGCCTGCTCGGGGGGCGGCAGGCGGCTTCCTTTCCGCGATCGCTTGGGCCTTCAGGAAGGGACTGGCGGGGAGCTCGGCTGCTCGAAAAAAAGGCTTTGGTTGAATTCCTCTTGTTGCACCTTGTTGTTCTCGGTCCAGTCTGGTGATGACTGGAAGCCTTGTCTGACAGTGAAGCTTTTCCTTTCCACTCCCTTCCCTTTTCCCACGCTTTATGGTCCCCTGTCCTGTCACTGTGGAACCAGCAGCGAAGCACAAGCAAAGCATTGAACTTCACAAGCTTTCCTCAAATTGTCAGGCAGCGCCACGCTGGGGGACTCAAATTACAGCAGCGCCTCGCTACTTTGCCACTAATATTCTGTATTTTGGTGCTTTTTTTCCCATTCGGGATTGAAATAGTCTTACAAGAACACGCAAAAGAACGGTATTACCGTTAGGTAAAGGGTGTGTGGTGTTAGTGGGCTTCCCCGTCGCTCTTAGAACAGTAATGTGGGTGCTAAATCCCAGTTAGCTCAGAATTAGTGACACTACAGGAGGTCAAATTACGTATTCTAAAAAAGGGAAGGGAACAGTAGTCACAGCTTTACTTCGGGGTCTGACTGGAGCAATCCCAGTGGGATCCTCCCGATCTCCTTTGGATTTGCTGCAGCGTAACTGAGCAGCAAACCCAGCGCGGGAGGCGAGGAGCTGCTCGGGACCCCCCAAATCCCACAGCAAGGGGTAGGGGTAAGCGATGCCATCCCAAATGCACGGGGGCTGGTTCCTCCCTAACACGTCACCCCGCTCTTACTTCCTTGTGTCAGCTTAATTCTGAACTTTATCCTGTAGTACGGGCACAGCGGAGAGCTTCTCCAGCCAGAGCTTTTGCTGGGCTGGGTTCGGGTCCAGCCAGAGGCAGAGACCTCGCTCGAAGCCTGTGAGATTAAAGGCGATTTTTAAGCCGTGCTGCGATTTCTAATGCACGGCCAAGATATTCTCGTGCTTAAAGTGGGGGATTTTCACCTCAGCACGACTGAGAGAGAGTGCTGACCGCAGCCCCGTTAGGTCCCTAAACCCAACTATTTTTCCTCTGTTTGGACTTGAAGACGAGCGTTGCTGCCCCGCACCACCAGAACAATTCTTGCGAGCCAGAGAGGAGCGATTTGAAATGCCTTTGCAAAGGAAACACAAACCGTAGTTCTTTGCTTTTCTCTACCCCATGGTAATCTGCATTTTCCAGAGCTTGCTCTGCTCTTCCGTTACCCAGGAGGTTTGACGGTTACGCTGTGACACGTGCATGCCTTCTCGTCAGTCTGCGCACAAAAGCCATGTTCCTTCGCTCGCATCCTTGTCAGCGCTCTATTAATCGAACGTACCGTAAGTGACCGCCTTTCAGGAGGATCTGACCCTTTTCTCGCCTCCCGCGATGAGCTGGAATAAACCAGCGTATAGCTACCCGGAGGGTCGGGACCCAAAAGGCCGAACCGGCGCTGTGCTGGCGCGCGGCAGCGCGTCCCGGCTGGGTGAGGGGAGACTCCTCCCTGGGTCACGGGGTGATGAATCCATGACGTCATGCCGCACTTCATGACGTCATGCCGCTGCTTATTGTCTAGATCACTCTTGTCTCCAATTTCCCCCCACGCCGACCGGGGCGGAGGGCAGGCGCTTGCCGCAGAGCTTACCCTGGCGCGGTGGTTATGGCCGGCAAACGGCCGTTGTGGGAGGAGAGGGGACGCTTCATGGTGGCCAGGACCAGTTGCGGCTCAGGTGCTGCTACTGGGGGACTCCCGAATCGCCGTGGAACTGTGCAGCCTTTCAAAACGGAGGCAAAGGGGCACAAACCGTTTCGATTCCGTTCGTCTAGGAAAGGAATCTGAATCAGGAGATGGTAAGAACAGCTTCACCGTCCCGCTGACCCCACTCTGATAAAAGCCGGACCGCTGGCAGTTTGTCGTGCGTTGGCCAGGGCTGCCTGGGGACGTGCTGCTCCCGAACCGTAAAGGCTAAAGTGAGGAGGTGGCGGAAGACACGAGCTCGGCCAAAGCCCGTTGGCGCTTCCCGCTGCGTTTGCTGCCGTTTGGAGGAAGGAACATGGCTTTTCTGTCCTCTTGAGCCTGCATAGCTGCATGCTCAGCTGTCTGCCTGAGACACCGCGAGTGGCCTTGCTTAGTCACAGCTACGACCTCGATGTTTACAGCGACTCGCTGCTTCGTCTTAACAGAGCAACGCCGGGCTTGGTCCCGTCCCCACCGCGGTCGCGCCACGCGGTGCGCCGGTGACCTCGGTGGGAGCGGGACGCGGGCTTCGAGGTGATAACAGCCTTGTTTGAAAGTGGGGAATGGCCGTGAGGGCCACTGGCTGACAAGACCCGTCAAATCCGTGAGCCAAAGGGGCCTCAAACTCGGCTCGGAGAAAATTTTAGCTGGGAGCCCGTTTGTTACTGAGAAGAGAGCCTGAGCCCAGCTCGGTGATGCCTCCCTCGCCCTTTGGGCAACTCGAATTATTTAAAATCGTTGTTTAATTAAAGAAGTAACGATCAAAAATCGCCCCCAGTGAACCTACCAACCTGGCCCCTTTGCCTGTAAAACCAGAGCTGCAGCAGGCGCCTGCGAAGCAGGACCTTTACTGCTCGGACTGAGTTCACTGCCAGCTTCTGCCTGGAGTAACGCCACAGCTCCGTCCGTGGCCTTACCTCCGATTCCCCCCCCAAAAACAGCTGTACTGATGCTCGCTGTCTCCTGCCTCGTGTTTTATACTGAAACTTTTTCCCACCCCTTCCAACACAGGTGGTTGTCAACGCCTTGGTTGGCGCTATCCCCTCCATTATGAATGTGTTGTTGGTCTGCCTTATCTTCTGGCTGATTTTCAGCATTATGGGGGTTAACCTGTTTGCCGGGAAATATCATTACTGCTTTAATGAAACAGCCGAGGAGCGCTTTGAGATAGAAATTGTTAACAACAAGACAGACTGCGAAGCGCTGATGCCACCCAACTCCACTGAGATCCGATGGAAGAATGTGAAAATCAACTTTGACAACGTTGGGGCAGGATACCTGGCGCTCCTGCAAGTCGTGAGTTTGGCTTTCCCTCTTTCCCTGGTGGTGGTAAATAGGAGCTTTTTCTATCACGTTTTGACCGTTTCCCCCTCTCCGTGGCGTCCCACTCGGGTTTGGGTCTGGAATAAAACTGCCATTTTATCTGTCACCCCTTCGCCCAGTACGGGGACCCCAGCACAGCACTTGGCCCCAGCCCTGCTCTTCCCAGAGTCTGCGAAACCTTCCGCGAGACAACATAAACCTGTCCGGATTCATTTATTATCGAATCACAGACTGGTTTGGGTTGAAGGGACCTTCAGTGCTCACCCAGTGCAACCCCCGGCAGGGAGCAGGGACGTCGGCAGCTGGAGCAGGTTTCTCAAAGCCCCACGGTCCACCCTGACCTGGGATGGTGCCAGGGATGGGGCTTCTCCCACCTCTCTGGGCAGCCTGGGCCAGGGTCCCCCCACCCTCAGCCTAAAAATTTCTTCTTTCTCTCTTGTCTAAATCTCCCTCTTTTAGCTTAAACCGTCACCCCTTGTCCCGCTGAAAAGTCTGTCCCCAGCTTTCAGACAGGCCCCCCGCGCTGCTGGCTCATGTCCGGCTTTTCACCCGCCAGTATCCCCCGTCCTTCGCTGGGCTGCTCTCCAGCGCTCACCCCCAGCCGATGCTGGTAGCGGGGGTTGCCCCGCCCCAGCGCAGGACCCCGCACTTGGCCTCCTTGAGCCCCATGAGGGTCACACAGGCCCCCTTGTCGAACCCGATTGATTTGGGGAGTAAATGAGAAGAGGGGTATTTGTGGGACTGAAGTTCCATAGACAGGACGATCAGGAGTGCCGGGGAGCCCTTGACGCGGCTGGCACAAATCAGGCGTTCTCGGCCTGGGGGCGGACTCTAAGAGAAGGTGTGTTTGCTTTGCCAGGCTACCTTCAAGGGCTGGATGGACATCATGTATGCAGCGGTGGATTCCCGCAAGGTAACGGGCACCAGCACTAGCTCCTCTCCCGGTAGTTCACTCTGCTGTTTTGCTTCGGTACCGTCAAGAGTGAGAGTTGGGGAACTGTGCTCAGATTATGTCGTCCCTGCTGTGACTGCGGCTTCTGCTCTGTTAGCGTGACAAGGCAGAGGATGCTCAAGAAAATCCGGGAAAGGGCAGGGTTCTCCTGGGGCTGCTTCTTTAGGGGCAGGGAAACTCCTGCTGGAGTAGGAATACAGCGAGGAGAGGAACACAGTGCAGTTACATAGTTCATCATCAGAATAAATTATGGGGAGGAATTAGCCAGAAGGTCCTCCATGAGCCCCGCGTCTGCGTGGGAGCCCGAGGGTCGGTTTGAATCCGGATTTGACATTCCGTCTGGGTTGGAGCTCTTTCTGCAGGCGCTTTTCTTGTTCTTGCACGCTGGTATCATGCAAATACCACGACTTTCTTCTTCCTTTCTTAATTTTTTTCCCTTCTCTTGGTTTTACATGAAAAGATTTAAAAAGTGATTTTCTTGTCCTACACTGAACGCAGAGTTGGGAACAAGTAGCATGACCCTGTCAGGAACTGCCCTGACACAGAGCCCTGACACAGGGAATAGGTGGAATCGCTTCCCATCTCGGTTTGACCGTTTGTACGATGTCTTTGAAATGCCATTTATTTGTCTTCTCATCTCCCATGCAGCAAGAAGAGCAGCCCAAGTATGAGGACAACATTTACATGTACATCTATTTCGTTATCTTCATTATCTTCGGCTCCTTTTTCACCCTGAACTTGTTCATTGGTGTCATCATTGACAACTTCAACCAACAAAAGAAAAAGATAAGTGATCTGGGTTTGCTGCTGAGGGGGGGAGCTGAGACCTGTTAGCGGGGTGTGGAGTCCGCAGGCTCAGGGGGTTTTCTGCAAGAGAAAGGCCAAGGACCTTCAGACCGGGGCACGAGTCCGCCCTCTGCGGGCTGTGGCGACTCCCTACCCAGCGCCCCCGGGACGGGCCGAACGGGCTCGGGGAGTACAAGAGGCAGCCCAGGGCTTTGTGGGAAACTCTGACCGGAGCTGACGTTTTCCCTAGACCAGGTTTTCTGTGCGTTCAGTATGCCTCGGGTGTAAGTTATTTCTGTCTGAAACAGCCACCACCAGCTCCCCTTAGGGCAGGTGCCCTCATGACTTAGCTCCAGTGTCACTCCTTTCCCTCTGGTGTAAGAGCTGGTTGTAACCAGTTCTCCTTTTGCCCCTTTACTTTGGAGGTCAAGATATTTTCATGACAGAAGAACAAAAGAAGTACTATAACGCCATGAAAAAACTGGGCTCCAAGAAGCCTCAAAAACCGATTCCCCGACCTCTGGTGAGTACGTTATAAAGCGAACTGAAGGAGAGACCTGCAGAGCAGACTTTCAAAGGAGCTTCAGCTCCAAAAGCGTCCTTTGTTCTCACTCATGCTGGGCTCCACCGTGTTCTTGTCAGTGTAATTCAGGGATCATCTGAGAAAGGTTAAAAAGCTGTTGGTCCCTTGGCTCACTTGACTCAACGGACCAATCCGAAGCCCCTCTCTGGCTGAGAGGGGCCGTAGGAGGAGAGCAGGAGGCCTCTGGGCATTAGCGAGCGGGGTCTGGGACAATTAGCATTGATCGAGACCTAAGCACAGTTCCCTGCTTTCCGAAAGGCTTCGATGTGGTCCTGGGCGAGTCCCTTAGACGAGGCATCCTGCTGCTCTGGCTGCTGCTGGAGCTACACCGCTGCCGGGACACAAACGAGGTAGTGGAGAGCTAGTTCAGGTTCCCTGCAGCTGGCCGCCACTGCGCGGTGGAGCTGGCCGCTTGCTCGCTCTGCCTGCCGTGAGGAAGGTACGGTGGTGACAGGAGTGTGGAAGCGTGTTCGGGGTATAAATAAGAGCATTTTCCTGCCTTTCCCATAGGCAGATTGAACCGGGGCTGGAGTTTGCCTTGAAAGCTTCATAAGATACAGGAAAAACTGAAGTCCTCATCCCTGTTTCCAGCAACAGTGAAATAATTTGTTGCCTAATGGTAGATCTTTTGCTCAAACTCGTTTGCTTCGTTGTCTCCCTGCTGTTGCACAGAACCGCATTCAAGGAGCTGTCTTTGACTTTGTTACTCAACAAGCATTTGACATAGTCATCATGATGCTCATCTGCCTCAACATGGTGACCATGATGGTGGAGACGGACACGCAAAGCAAGCAGATGGAGGACATCCTGTACTGGATCAACCTGGTCTTTGTCATCTTCTTCACCTGTGAGTGCGTGCTCAAGATGTTCGCCCTGCGGCACTACTACTTCACCATCGGCTGGAACATCTTTGACTTCGTGGTTGTGATTCTGTCCATCGTGGGTAAGTGTGACACCGTAGAGAGGTCTGGGGGCGCTTGGCTCTCGTGGCGTTTGCAGAGTAGAGCGTGTGCTTGTCTTCGAAGGGAATGTGTAGGTCCCAGCACTTCCAGGTTGTCTTCTCAGCCTTGGGAGGAGGCTGCGGCAGAACTGGGCAGCTCGAAGTCCTGCCTCATGCACCCTCCTCCCTCTGATAACGCTTCCTAACCCCTGAACCCAGCGTTGCAGAGCTGCCTGCATCAGCGTGTCCTTTGTGCTCTTGTTTTCAGTTCGGTTCAGTGTTGAACCAGCCAGTTTCCTCCAACAGCTCTGTGGGTTTTAGCAGCCGGTCTGTAAAACGTGCAGGAGCTCCCCAGCGCAGCGGGGGCACTCGGAAAGCTGGGCTGGAGCAGCTCTGCCCAGGCCTTTAGAGACTGTCCTGCAGTATAAACCCCAGATCCAGCTTGGTCTGCTGCTAGAAATGAGATTTCTCTTACACCTCTTCTGGCACCTTCCAAGGAGAGTCGGCAGCCCGAAGCGAGGCCTCTCAATCGCAGACCCCCTTCGGAGCTCTGGCCAAGGTGTTCTGCGTGCCCGGTGCCTTGACTCGGTTCGGAAGCAGCCCCACGGCTCCATCGTCACACTTGTCCCTTCTCTTCTTCTGTAGGAATGTTCCTGGCCGAAATCATCGAGAAGTACTTTGTGTCGCCCACCCTCTTCCGAGTCATCCGGCTGGCTCGCATTGGACGTATCCTGCGTTTGATCAAAGGAGCCAAAGGAATCCGCACTTTGCTTTTTGCCTTAATGATGTCCTTGCCTGCCTTGTTCAACATCGGCCTCTTGCTCTTCCTGGTCATGTTCATCTTCTCCATCTTTGGCATGTCAAACTTTGCCTACGTCAAGCATGAGGCTGGCATAGATGATATGTTCAACTTTGAGACCTTTGGCAACAGCATGATCTGCTTGTTCCAGATCACCACGTCGGCGGGCTGGGACGGGCTGCTGCTGCCGATCCTAAACCGGCCTCCAGACTGCGACCTGGACAAGGAGCACCCTGGGAGTGGTTTTAAGGGGGATTGTGGGAACCCTTCGGTGGGGATATTTTTCTTTGTGAGTTACATCATCATCTCCTTCCTGATCGTGGTCAACATGTACATCGCCATCATCCTGGAGAACTTCAGCGTGGCGACGGAGGAGAGCGCGGACCCGCTGAGTGAGGACGACTTCGAGACCTTCTACGAGATCTGGGAGAAGTTCGACCCCGATGCCACGCAGTTCATCGAGTACAGCAAGCTCGCAGACTTTGCTGACGCTTTGGAACATCCTCTCCGCGTCCCAAAACCCAACACCATCGAACTCATTGCCATGGACCTGCCTATGGTAAGTGGAGACAGGATCCACTGTTTAGACATCCTGTTTGCCTTCACCAAACGCGTCCTGGGGGACAGCGGAGAGCTGGATATACTGCGACAGCAGATGGAGGAACGATTTGTGGCGTCCAACCCTTCCAAAGTGTCTTATGAGCCCATCACCACCACGCTGCGGCGGAAGCAGGAGGAAGTTTCGGCGGTGGTTATCCAGAGGGCTTACCGGGCTCGTTTAGCAAGGCGGGGCTTCATTAGCCGCCGGCCAGCGGCCACGAAACTGGAAAACGGGGGGATGAACCGGGAGAAAAAGGAAGGCACCCCCTCCACCGCGTCCCTCCCCTCCTACGACAGCGTCACCAAACCGGAGAAGGAGAAGCAGCAACGGGCGGAGGAAGGCAGGCGAGAACGGGCGAAAAGACCAAAAGACGTCAGGGAATCCAAGTGTTGAGACACACAAAACCGTAGGATTGTACCAATTTAAAATATTTGCAAGCGAACAGATTGTTTACAAACTTCCTGAGACAGATCGATCCAGAAGCGCCGTGGAGACACTTCCCTGAAGATCTTATACCAAACATAGTCTGCTTACTGTGTGACAGCGTCGCGGCTACAGCAGTGACCTCCCACCTGGCCGAGGGACCTTGTGAGCAAACAGTGAGCCACAAAAAAGGGAAAAAAACCGGATTTTTCTATTGTTTGGGCAGGTGGATACCGCATGTTCCACATCAGTCAATGCAACTTAGGACAAACAAGCGAAATACAACACACACACACACACACACACACACACAACCCCCGCTGCCGGGATTCATGTATTTTCCAGAGCAGCCAAAAATGGATTTTATTTTCCCATTTGGTTGGTTAGTATCGAAAGCAAACCCCGAAGTCACAGTGTTAAAGGGTTCGTTCATGCAGAACTAGATTTGCATTTAGTTAAGCAGCAACAAAAAAAAAAAAAAAAAAGAGGAAAAAAAAAAGGAAAAAAGTTAAAACAAGTAAAATAAAACCGAGGAAAGCAGAACCCCCGCCCCTCGGCCCGCGCCGTTCAGCGTCACAGTTTCTTTGAGATTCATGATCGCCGCCGACTTCCTCCACGGGCTTTCCTTGGTTCGGGAGATGGGGTCGTGGGGTCCCTCCAGCCTGGCGCCAGCCGGGGCCGATCCCCCCCAAAACAGAAGTGCTCGATCACCGCGCAGAAGCGATTTGCATGACGGCATGCGGTGCCCAGGGACGTGCATGAGCAACCCCCGCCCCGGCCCCCGCCCCGGGGCCACCGCCACGCCGAGGCACTCACCGACCACCCCGCACTGGAGCCGGGGGGAACCTCCGCCAGAACCGTGCCCTTCACCGGCCCTTCCCAGTCCGCGTCGAGCTGCCAGAGACCAGGAGAAAAAAAACCCACCCAGCCAACCCCGGAGACGAGCGGGTGCCGCGACGGCGCGGGTCTGTCGGACGGCGCGGGTCTGTCGGACGGCGCGGGTCTGTCGGACGGCGCGGGTCTGTCGGACGGCGCGGGTCTGTTGGACAGCGCGGGTCGGTTCCACCGTTCTGCACACCGACGCAGGGCTCACCGGCCGAGGGGAGGCGATACAAACCGAGGACGGCCGGTTCTGCTCTGCCACTGTAAAACCAACCTCTAGGGCTTCACTTCCAGTCAGTAAATCCGTTTGTCTCCTGCAGTGTTCAGCATCGGTATTAATCGTGACCCCCCTCCACCCCGCAGCGCACGCCCTTTTCTTTCGGTGGAGATAAATGCTACACCAAAAGCAGCACGTTATCTCTGCTGGGGGGACTCGGGGCCGTGACGCGGTGGTCCCCTGGCCAGCGGCTTCCTGCCCTGGGAGGGACGCAGAGCTGTGGGGGCTCCCCTTCCTCCCCCGTGCCAGGGCTTGCAGCTCTGGGGGGGGTTTCTCGCTTCCGTGGGGGTTTGGAGGAGGAGGAGGAGGCAGCAGGGAAGGGTCTGTCCCGGGGCACAGGGTGGCGAGGCGGGTGCCTTCCCCCTCTGCCCGTTCCTCACACCTCCGGAGAGCGGCGGGGCGGGCAGGGCGCAGAGCTACCTCGTGCCTCGCCAGGGCCGCCCCGAGCAGCACCCGCCCCGTCCCACCCGGTCTCTTCTCGCTGCCCAGACTCAGCCATGCCCAGGTCCCCTCTCTGGGTGCCCTCACGACCGAGCTCTGGGCGAGGCGGTTTTCTTCAGGGTCCTCTCGCGGGGCGGGAGAGCGGCGGGTGGAGGCGCGAGGGGTCGGTGCTGCCGCTCGCCCACCCGGCGGCGGGGGGCCGAGGTGCAGCGCGGCCCCGATTCGGGGCACCCAGCAGAGCAGCTCGACCCCCCCCCCCCCCCCCGAGGCAGGAGGACCCTAGGTCCGCATCAACCTCCCAGCCCGGGCCGCGGCCGCCGTCACGTAGCAACCAGAGCCAGGCAGGAGCCCCCCAGCAGCCCCCGAACACCGCGAGGACCCGTCCCCGTCCCCTCAGCTCCCGCCCCCGGGACCCGGTGTATAGTAACACAGAGAATCCTCCATATGTACAGGCTCCGTTGTAAACAGCACAAAAAAGAAAAAAAAAAAAGGAAAAAAAATAGCTGAAAAGTGTGGTTGAACTTTTTAAGAGAATATTATAAATACTGTAATATACCATTTTATTTTATCGGCATGCCTTTTGTAAATACAAAGAACTACGAAAATAATAGAATGGCTTCTGGCTTACGCCATTGTCCATGTTTATTTTTATTTTTTTAATATTTTTCTGTTTTTCCTTAGACTTTAGATAGCCAGTAACTGTCCCCCAAAGGAAAAAAAAAAAAGAGAAAAAAGACAAACAAAACCCTCCCCCCAAAAAATAGATTTTAAAAAAAAAAAAAGCTTTATTGCAAACGGATCTTTGCAACAGCTGAACTCTGTATTTTTGGGTTCTGATGTGCAATAAGTCGACCACTTCTATGCAAGATTTGGCTAAACTTCCTCATTGTTCTCAGCGGGGCTCGGGGTCGCAGGTGAAGCTTCGGTACGTTTAGCGTCTGTGCTGGCAGTTCCATCAGCTACTCGATTACTTTAAAATAAAAAGTCCCTTCGAACCACGGCTAGAGATTTATTTTTTTTGAGCCCGGCGGTCAGCCCCGGGGCGGTTCCGCCGCTGCTCCTTGGGTCAGGGGCGGGTTCGGCTGGTTTGCCTCAGTTTCCCCCCCTCCCCAGGGCAGGGTTTTCCCACCGCTGCTGCAGCGACGGGGCCGCGGTTCTGCGCCGCTTCCCGGGGCGGAGGCGAGGACGGGAGGAAACTGGTCCAGGGGCTTTAGGGACACGCGTGTCTCACATTCAGGCGCGTGCGCGGGATCGGCTGCTCAGGGCCCTGGGGGTGACGCTAAGGAGGCGGCGATGAAAAAGGCGAAGCCCAAACCCACCCCTCCAGCAAGAAGCGCTTTTCTCTCCCCCTGCTTACGAAATCCCCGCTTTTGGGTCGACCGGGGACCGAGGGGAAGGGCGAGGACCCCCCGCGCGAGGCTCTGCTCACGTCACCGCCGGTCAAACCGAGACATCGAACCAAGCAAATGCCGACGAACCCGTGATGATCCCTAGAGACCACACCCGAGCTTGAACCGATCGATTTTCTACCGCAGAAAAACCGGACTGGACCGAACCGAACCGAACCAAACCGAACGCAGCTGTTAACGCCGTGAGAGACCAGTAGTGACCGTCGGTGTCGTAGAACCTGCGTGGGGGCTCGCGGCGGGCGAGGGCGCCGCGGTGACAAGGACGTTGCTCTGAACCGAGAGAGACTCCAATAAACGTCACCCTCTCACTCTACACCGGCGGGCGGTCTCCGTGTCGCCGTTATTTGCCCGGTTGCCTCCTCCATCCCCGCCTCGCCCCTTCCTCAGCGCGGCCCTAGCGGAGGAGCCGCGCGCGGGGCAGGACGAGCTCTTGGAAGGGCCTTTGGGGCGGCGCTGGGGCTCTGCCCGCCCCGGCTCCGCAGGGCCCGATGCTCTCGGGGGGTCGGCGGCTGCGCTGGGCTCCCGTCCCCGGGGCAGGGCGAGCTGCAGCGTGAGGCGGGCGCGTCCCTCGTGCTGCTGCCGCCGGGCTGGCCGTGCTCTGGCCGGCGAGGACCGACCCGGCAGCCCCGGCACTGGCACCGAAAGGCGCGAGAAAAGATGAGCTGACACTCCTGGGCACGGCCGGTGCCGCGGGACCTCACCTGGGCACGTCCCTGCCAGCCCCCGCCACCTCCCTGCTCCCGCCCGGCTCCAGAGCTGGCTCGTACTGGTGGGTCCCCAGTGCAGGGATGCGGACTGGTCAGGGGGGACCGTCCCGACGCTTGGGGACAAGCGCAGGGTCCCGCTGCTGAAGGGCCCTAAACTGGGGCTGCAGCCCATCGTCCCCGCCAGCCCATCGTCCCGTCGTGGGCTGCTCCCACTCCTCACCCAAAGACACCGCTGATTGGAGTTTTTCTTTCAAAACAAGTAAAATTAAACACACACACACACACCCCGCCTTCCCCTCTGGGTTTGCTGCGTGTTGTGGTTTTACGGCGGGTTCTCCCGCAGCCTCGCGCTCGGCGCCTCCCGTCCCGATCCTGCCCGGCTGGAAACGGGGCGGCTCGTTCCCCACCTCACAGGGCTGTTGTGAGGCTCCGCTCGCGTACCGCACCGAGAGCCGCCGGAGCTGGGCACGGGGGTGGGTGACAAAAACGCCGCCTCGAACCGCCCCCCTGCCCGGCCAGGCTCCCCCCGCCCGCCCCGCGGGGCTGGCGCTGGCCTCGTCCTCCGCACAACCCGCCCGTGGCGCTGGGTCTGCCCCGGGCTGGACCCGCTCCCCGCTCTGGCTCCGGGGTTTTAGTCTCTGTTCTGTCTCACGTGAAGGAAGGAGGAGGACGAGGGCTGGGGGCGGGAGGAAGACCGCGGTGAACCAGCGGGCTGGGCGTCCCTTTGCACTGTACATCCCGTTCCTTTGGAATTGGCAATAAAGAGGCATCTCCGTCTTGTTTTAACACCTTCTCCTGGCTGCCCTGTCCTTCTGTTCCCTTCGCCGCAGCAACCGCCCACCCGGCAGCCCCCGCAGCCGCCGGCCCCAGCCCAGCCCCTGGAGGGGCAGCACCCAGCGGCGGGGGCAGGCAGCACCCAGCGGCTTTACTGAGTCCGGCTGAGCCCAAGCGGCGACGTCCAGCCCCAGCCCCTGCCCCGAAGGAGCGCCCGGGCTCCTCACCTCGGGGGAGAATCCACGGCTTCGCACCCGCCCCGCTCTCAGCGCAAAGCCCCCGCCAGCCCTCGCGGGGCAGAAGCATCCTGCCCCAGCCGCTCCGCACGTGCTGCCCCGCGTCCCCCTTCCCCCGCGAACGCGGCACCCCGGCTCCCCGGGATCATCCCTCTGCGCCAGAGCCAACGGCCGGCCCTCGGCTCTCCCGCCGCCGGACGCGCCGATCCCCGCCGGCCAGCCGGCACCGGCCGCTGTGCCCTGACCCGCGCTGTCCCGTGCCAGGACCTGGCCGTGCCGCTGCTCGCAGGGCAGCGGGTGCAACTTCGTTTGGAAAAAAAAAAAAATTACCCAAATCGTTTAACTGTTTCGCTTGTCTTTTAAAGCCGCGCTCCGGGTTTCTGCCCTCCCTTCCTCTCCGTACTCGCACGTCGCTGGTAGCCGGTGGGATCGATTCGAGCCATTTCTTGGGGTAAAAGGTCCCGTTATTTGGTCTTGTTTTCCCTCCAGCAGCTTCTGGGAGATGCTCCGGTCTGGGTGACGTCCCCCGGTCAGGCGGTGTCCGGGCCCAGCGTCCAGCGGCAGGCGTACACGGTGGCCACCGACAAGAAGATGGAGGCGAAGAACCCCCCCAGGATGCCCAAGACCACGGGGCCGACCCAGCCCAGGAGGCTGCGGGTGTACGGCGGGGGCGGCCGCCTCTCGAAGCGCAGCTCCCCCGGGTCCCTGTCCGGGGCCCTCTTGGCCCGCGCCCTGCCGTGCCGCCCGCTCTCCGGCGGCGGGGCCGGGGCGGGGCGGTGCACGGCGCGGATGTACCCCTCCACGTTCTTGAGCAGCTCCAGGCTCCGGTCCTGGTTCAGGTTCTTGTCCAGCTCCTGCGCGATGTCAGAGCGCCCGACTTGGCGGAGGCCGCGGGCCAGCCGGTCCCAGGTCACCGCTTCTCCCGCCGTCCCCAGCCAGTGCCACAGAGCCCTCGAGCAGCCCATGAGGCCACGGCGGTGCCGAGGGCGGGGGTGGATGGGGTTCTTCTCCTCAGAGAGCTGCTCCAGCTCCTGCTCCACCAGGAGCTCCTCGGGCTCCGCCAGCCACTCCTGCAGCTGGCGGCACTCGGAGGGGGACAACAGCTCGGCGATGCGGCTCATGGTGTGGCGGCCCACGCTGGCCGCCACCGTGTCCTCGCACTGGCCACCCACTGCCAGCAAGAGCAGGATGAGTCCCGCCGGCGCCAGCATCGCTGGGTGCTCCTCGGTCGGGGTTGCCCAGGGACGCGGACACCCCTTTCTGACCTCACAGGCTGCCGGGTTCCGGAGGCGTGTCCCTTGTCCTGCGGGTGCCTCGTCCCGTGTCCCCGCCCAGGGCTGGGCATCTCCTGCCTGCTCCACCGTGCCCCAGCTCAGCCCCTCGCCCCCAGCCCAGCATCCCTCCCCTCCCCAGCTCAGCCCACCCCAGCAGCGCAGGGACGTGGGGACGGACGAAAGGGTCCCTCGCTGCCTCTGAGGAGCTGCAGGGCACCTTCACCACTGGAGGTGATGTCTGTCTGTCAGGCCATCCGTCCGTCCAGCCAGGCACAACAGCCTTCCCTCGGCCCGGGGCACCCTGCCTGTGCCCATGGGACCCGGCTCGGGGGGGTCTGTCAGGGCTGGTGCCTGGGGCATGGCTGCTGCTCCCCTGGGACATCTCCACCACCCTCTCCCACCTCCCGAAGACCCCGAGTCAGTGGCAGCAGCTCCCCTTCCCCTGTCCCCGCCAAGGAGGGGACCCGGAGCACCCGCACCCCTCGTTCCTCTCAGCCCACCCCAAATCCGCGGAGCAGACTCGGGTTCAAAGCGGGTTCGCTCGGGGCTCGGGCGAGGACCCCGTAACCACGAGGTGGCAACACGGCCCCGCGCCGCCGCGCACCCGCTTCTTCATCGGGGTCACCGTGAAGCTGCTGCCCCTCCCCCGGGTCTCCCCAGAGACCCCCAGTGCGGGGCTGGAGCTGCCGGGCCCGGGCGGTCCCCGGGGCCGTACCGGGGCTGGAGCCAAGAGCCGAAGAATTCCCCACCCAGGAGCTTTGCAGGGGCTCAGGGGCCTCCGGCCGCCGCCGTCACCCTCTGCCCACCCCCAGCCCCCCCAGGCCTTTCCTTCCTCCGAGCACCCCCGAAGCCGCGGCCCCGAGAGGCGCCAGAACCCGGGGTGGGGGGAACCCCCGTGGGCTCCCACCGTCCGGCCAGGAGGACGGCGGGCACCCGCGGCCGGGCCGGGCGGAATGGCGGGCCTGCCGGCACCGCGAGCCCCGAGCGTCCCGCACGGGCTCCCCCGGATTTGGGAAGAGTGGCTTGGGAAGAGCCGGCGGATTCCGGATGGCGAAGGGCCGGAGCCCAGCAGCGGATCCGTCCGAAGAACCCGAGGCGCTGGGGAGCCGCTGCCTCCCCTCCCTGCGCCGGCACGGCCCAGCGGGCACCAGCCCGGGCCGAGGCCGGGTTTTTGCCCGGCAGAGCGTGGCTGGGCGCCGTTATCCCGGCGGCACCCGGGGCTGGATGCTGCAGCGCAGCCCCGGCAAGGGGCTCCCCATCCCGCCGCCCCGGGGCTGGCTGCAAACCCAACCGCCACCGGCCGCGGCCCGGGAGGCCGCACCGCAGGCCGGCGCTGTGCCGGCGCTGCCCGCGGCGGACCCCGAGCCGCAGCCCGGCACCGCGCAAGGCGAAGGCGCAAAGCGCGGGCGGCGACCGGGAGGTGTGGGAGCGGGGATGGGCAGCGTCCCCCAGCACGGGGCGAGGGGCTGAGCCTCCCTTTGCCGGAGGAGGAGGAGGAGGAGGAGGAGGGAGCCTTCCTCCCCTTCTCCCGGCTGGGCACTCCCAGCCCATCCACCGAGTCGTTTGTTCACGGCGCGGTAACCTCGGGGGTCCCAATAAAAGGCCGGAGCTGCCGCATTGTTCCGGATGCTCCAGCGCCGGCACAAAGGCTCCGGGCACCCCCCGGCCACCGGTGCCACCGCGTCCCCTCCCGCGCGGGGGACACGGCCCCCGTCTCCTCGCCCTCCCACCCACCGGAGCGCCCCGAACCGCCGCGCTATGTGCCCCCGTTCTTCCCGCCGTGGGACGCGGGGCCTCTCCCCTTATCTCCACCAGTAACAGCGGCAAAGGGTGGAAAAACCCCTGCCAGGGTCCCTGCGGCCACCACGGGCGCGTGTCCCCTCCTCGGGGGGCACAGCGGGGACGGCACCGGGGCTGGGGTCAGGGCTGCCCACAGCGCCTCGACCCACGGGGGAAACCTCCCCGCGGCCGGGGGGATGCTCCTGCCCCGGGGACCCCCGCGGCGCGGTGCCGAAAGCGCCGCCTGGCCCCGCGGTTCCCCCCACCCCAGTCGCTCGTCATCGCTCCCACGACGCGGACCCTGCCCCGGGGCCAGAATTAGCCGGTTCCCGGTGTGAAGGTGTCCGCGTGTGTAACGCTCCGCACGGAAAAGGGGCCAGGACGAGGCTGCCACGAGCCGCCGGGGAAAGGAACCTTCCGGAATTCACCGTTGCGGGAACTCGGAGAATTCCACCAGGAACCGGGCGTCAACAGCTCCAAACCCAGCCGACCCCCGCGCAGGGAACCACGCCGGCCCCAGACACCCCAGGGCAGCCAGGACCCACCCCAGCCCACCAACCCCCCCGCCCCATACCTGTGGGTGCTGGGTGGTCCTCGCCGGCAGCGCCTGGACCTGGGGGGGCTTTGCAGCAGAGCCCCCTCCTCGGCGGGACCTCCCAGCCCACTGGCCCAGCCAGCACCTCCGGGGACCACCACCCGGATGAGGGCAGGGGGCACCTGGACGCCCCCAACCTAATGAGCGGAATGGCCACACTTGGACCACCCCCCCTAATGAGGGGAGGGGGCACATCTGGATCCCCCCCCACCTTAATGAGGGGAGGGGGCACATCTGGACCCCCCCAACCACCCCCAGCACCGGGGGCAGGGGGGGCTGATGCTCTGCCCTCCCGCTGCCTGCAAGAACCCCCCCGTAACCCCCCTCCCCACCCCTGCAAACCCCCCCCGTAACCCCCAGACCCACCTCCCCGAGCGCCCCCCCACCCCCCTAGGGGCTCTAACATTTTTTTGGGGGGGGGGGTGTCAAGGACTGCAGGCGGGGGGGGCGGGCGCTCAGGTAATCTCTTTAATACTGCGTCATCTTCTCTTTTTAAAATACAGCATTTTGAGGTAGACCATCAGCAGCTCCTTTCGCCGACATCGAGACGGGAGTTAAATACTTTCATGTACAAATAAGTTGCAAAATGAGGTAGAAATGGTTACAGAGCGCGTACAAAGTCAAACAGGAGAATAATAATAATTAACGCGTCTTCAGGAGCCCAGGACCACTTTTTGGGCGGGGAGGGGAGGGGGATGCACCCCGGGGACGCCCTCGGCCGCTGCGAAAATCCCGGTGAAAGAGCCCGACGCCGGCGGCCGCCTCGCTCCGGTGACGGGGGAGAAGCCCCCCCCCCATACACGGACCCTGAGGTTATGGGGGGGGCTGCGCGGAGGGGCCGGTGCCCGCAGCAGCTGCCCCCCCCCCCCCCCCCCCCCCATAATCCCTGATCGGGGGTGACCGGCGGGCGCCGGGACCTCGGCTCCTCGTCCCCCGGCAGCGGGCTGGGAGGGGGGGTCCCACCGCCCAGCCCCGGGTCCGGCGGCGGCGGCGGCGGGGCGGCGGGGGGGGACGGCGGAGCCGCCGGCGCGACGGCTCCTCCACTGAAGACGCGTTACTCCACCAAACGCTACGATAACAAGGTTAAAACAACGACGACAAGAAAATTAAAATAAAATTATGGCATAACATACGTGAGAAGCACCCGAAATACATTCAACTTTCATCTTTGAAACAGCTTCAAGTTTCTTTCAGTTCTTTCCTCTCTTCCTTTCTTCCTCCGCCCCCTTTGGAAGCAAACGCAGGAGGCAGCTTCGTCCCAGCTCTGAAAACTCTTAAAAATCTCTTTTTTTTTCCTTTTCTGAGAAGATAAAAAAGAGCTTTTAAAAAACACATTCTTTGCGTTTCTCTTTTTTTCTGAGGTAATTCTTTTCCTGAGTAGTTGAAAACAAAAACGGAACCAAACATGCTACGTACCTTACAAAAATAAAACCCCCGGTCTAGGATATTAAACCATCTACAGCCTTCCACCCCCAAACCCCCCCCGCCCCCCCGCCCCGCGCGGGCCGGGGGGCTGCTTCGCTCAGCAGCCGCTCGAGGTATCTCTGGTAGGAACCGTGAAAATGAAAACAAAAATAAAAAATAATAATAATAACGGAGGTCCGGGTCGAGGGGGGGGAGCCGGAGCCGCACCCCGAGGAGCCGCCGGCCCCGCGGGCGAACGGGAAAATAATAAATAGGTTTATCCTGAGTTCGGCGAGCGCCGGCTCCCGGCGCGCCGGGAGGAAAAGCCCGGAGCGGTGAAGCGGAGGGAAGCGGCGGTGCTGCCGGCGGGCTCCGGCGCCTGGGGACGAGGGCGTCCGGCCCCGCCGCGGCTCCGGGGAGCCCCCGCAGAGCCCAGCCCGGCCCCTCCAGACCCCGCGCCCATCGGCCAAGTCCTGAAGCCATCCCCGGAGCCTGGGGCTGGGGGCGAAGGGTCCGTCGCCCCGGCCCCGCGCCGTCAGTGCCTGGTGCCGTAGAGCTTGTCCCACTCCAGGAACAAGTCCAGCTCCTTCTGGGAGGCGGCGGGGCGGACCTTGCAGAAGGCCTTCTCCAAGTCCTGGTAGGAGGCGGGCTGGAGCTGGCCCGGCAGAGCGTGCAGCGCGGTGGCCCCGGCGTGCTGGCAGAGCTGCAGCAGCTCGCCGCCGGAGAAGCTCTCGGTGTGCTGCACCAGGGAGGCCATCTCCCGCTCGCTGAGGCAGGAGCTCTGCTGAGCCAGGGCGTGGTGGAGGATCTGCCGCCGGGCGATGCTGTCCGGCGGCGAGATGTAGAACCGCTTGGCGAAGCGCCGGTGGGAAGCTTCGTCCATGCTGCCGGGCCGGGAGGTGGTGCCGATGATGACCACGTTCTGCTCGGATGAGGTAGCCACGTTGTCCAGGTAGGAGAGGAGCTGGGACTTGAGGTTGCTCACCTGGCTGCCGTCCTCGCCAGCCCGGGCCGCCAGCAAGGACTCGGCTTCGGTGATGAGGACCACCGCGGGCTGCCGGCAGCTGGCCACGAAGAAGACGGTCTGCAGGATCTTCTCGGCTTCGGTTTTCCAGGTGGAGAGCAGGGTCGTCCCACTGAGCTTCAGCAAGGTGGAGCCCAGCTGGGTGGAGATGCACCGGCTGAGCAGGGTCTTCCCCGTGCCGCGGGGACCGAACAGCAGGATGGTTCGGGGCGGCCGGTTCGCCCCGGTGTAGGCGCCGGGACGTAGGATGGGCCACACCAGCTCCTCCTCGATGGTGGCCTTCACAGAGACCTGCCCGGCGATGTCCGTCCACTGCACGGGCGGCCCCCGCTCCACGACCTTGGTGTTCACCAGCTCCAAGACCAGGGGGTCGATGTTCTTGAGCTCCTCCTCCACCGGCGGGCTGCTGAAGACGGGCGCTTTGGGGGGCAGCCGCAGCGGGAAGGGGGGTCCCGGCTCGGCCGCCCTCTCCCCGTTGGCGAGGGGGGGGCTGAACTTCTCGAAGGGCTCCGCCGGCCGCAGCGCGGCGTCCCCGGCGCCGTAGGGCGGCGAGACCATGCTCTTCATCGTCTGCCCGCCGTACTTGCCGACGTGCTCCTCGGCATTCCCGGCTCCCGCCGGCCGCTTCCCGGGCTTGAAGGCCACCTGGGGGGACTCGGCGCTGCCGCCGAACCCATTGCCCCGGCACTCGCCGTTGTCCGACATGGGGTAGGGAGACTTTGGCTGCTCGTAGCTGTACTTCCTATACCTGCCCTCCCCCTCGTCCTCCCCGCCGGAGATGTCGAACGCCTTCCTCTTCAGGGCACCTGCCGCCTCGGTGCCGAGGGGCGGCACGGCCAGGGGGGTCAAGCCGGCACCCTGGTAGCCGTAGCCGGGGACCCCGGGCGGGCGAGCGGCGGGCGGCGGGGCCGGGATGGGGGTGGGCGCCGCGATGCCGGAGGGCAGGTAGGAGGCGGAGGGATGGGGCGGGTGGATGGTCCCGTAGCCCGGCTGCGGCGGGTAGCTGCCGGCGGCGTAGTTGTACATGGGGCCGGAGGAGCCGTAGCCCGGCACCAGGGCGGGCGAGGGGTGCGGGGGCTGCAGGAGCCCCGAGCCGTGGAGAGCCGGGGGGTGCGGCGGGGGGAGCGCTGCCGCCGGCTGGGTGCAGTAGCCGGAGGGCAGGTAGGTGCCACCGTAGCCTGAGGGATACTCCTGAGACGACCCGAGCCCGCCGGAGCCGGCGGCGGCTCCTCCGCAGGAGTTACCGGGGTACATGGGATCGGCCAGGTTGGCCGACACCACGGGCGAGCCGCCCAGCCCGATGGCCCCGCTGCTGGGGGGGACGGCGGGCGGCACCACCCCCTTGGCGCCGGGGAGGCCATCGTGGATGGGGGTCAGGGGGTAGGCGCCGTCGGAGCCGTGCGCCACCGGCCAGGGCTCCCCGTCCCCCTTCTGCCCGTTAACCGGCCCGAAGGCTCCATCCCCGTAGCCGCTCAGCGCCGGGCGCTCGTAGGGCGCGTCCAGCACCCCCGAGTACTTCTCGGCGTACCTCTTGAGGAGGTTGGAGGCGGTGAGCGCCGAGATGTCGTCGTTGGCCCAGGCGTAGTTGAAGCGCTGGCGGGTGCTGGGGTAGAGGTCGGACTTGTGGGCTGGCGAGGAGGTGGTGGAGGAGACGTCGAGGTGCTGCTCCGGCCACTGGTTCAGGGACTGGGCATGCTCTGGTGACCAGTGCATCTTCGACAGACCTGCGGGGGACGGGACAGCGCGGGGTGAGGGCAGCGGAACGGGCAGGAGCAGCTCGCCGCGTTGGGGATCCCCAACCCGCACCCTTCCGCCCTGCCCTCCCAGCCCCCCGGGGCACCCCCCGACCCCGAACACACACTCTGCATTTTCCACCCCGAGAGCCCCCTGGCCACCAGCAGCGCAAACATCCCCCAGGAGGAGCAACCACGGCTCCGGTTTTGAGGGTCACATCGTCCAACTGAATAAAATACCCGGGTTACCGCGCCCCGGCCGGCCGGGGCGGTACAAAGGGCGCAGCCCCCGGTGCTGCCGGCGGCGCCGCGGTGCTGAGCTGCGGCAGGACGACCCTGCCCCGAGCTGCTCCGCTTGGAGCAGAGTACAGTTATGAAATTATAATGCCGACAATATTAATAGCGTGTAGCCGGGTGGCTGGGGGAATAGGGGCTGCACCGAGCACACCCCCCCGACCCTGGGGATGCCACCCTGCCCCCGGGCTGCGCACCCGCCTTCGCCCGCATCCCTTCGCTCACCCCCCCCGCAGCAGCAGCGGCGCCGACGGGCTCTGCCTGGCCCCACCAGAACCATTTCTCCGGCCAAGGGGAAGGCAGAAACGCCCCAGCCCCGTCCGCACCCACCCCCGCAGCAGGCGGGTGGGAAACGCCCCCCGGGGGTCCCCCCACTGACCCCACGCCGCTGTCCCCACCACGTCACCGTGGGGATGCCAAGGTCGGCGTCGCCCTCTCTTGCTCCAGCCCCCAACCACCGGGTGCTGGCAGAGGGTGGGGTCAGCTTCCCCTTCCCCCCCGCCCCGGTGCGGGTCCTCCCCAGACCCCCTGCCCAGCGCCGGGGGGTCGGCTAAAGCAGGAGCCGCGCGGGGACCCCGCGCACCAGTCGCTCGCCTCTCCCGGCCGTTCAGCCGCTCTGTGACGCGGCACAATTAGATTACTCTAGTGCTTTAATTGACTTACACGGCATTTGGTCCTCCCCTCCGGATACCCGACTTACACCCGAGGATTCGGATGGCGGCGTTATCCGGCCCCCGCCCCGCATTTACCGGCCATTATCAAAGCGCGCCCGGCAGAGCGACGCTCCGAGCGCGGCAGACGGGGAAGAACCCTCCGGAACGGGCACAAGGGAGGACGCTGCCCGGGGAACCCGCGCTCCCGCGGCTGGGCGGCGAGGAGTGGAGGGGGGGGATCTGCCAGCGGCTGCCTCTGGCCCCCCCCAGAATACAGTCTGCAAATTCTGGGGGTTGGGGAGGAGAAAAGGGGTGGGGAGGTGGGCGATTGCTCCAGCACCCGCCCCGGCACCGGGCACAGCAGGACGAGGTGCCACCACCACGACCGGCAACTCCCGGCAGTGTTTCCAGGCTGTTTCTCCCGCAGCCGCCCTCGACGGCGGCACAGACACCCCCACCCAACCCACCCCTCCCGGAGCGGGGTGGACCTGGCAGCCCACGGCCCGACCAAGTCTACATCCACGTTCTCCCAACATCGGGTACAACATCAGGTGGGGTGGGCATCATTGCCACACCCTGAGCACACCCCAGCCCCGCACCACGACCGGCGTTCCTCCGCGGAGGGCCCCGTTCTTCCCCGCTGATACCAAAACCGGTGCCTCCAGAGGAGCCCCGGGATGGGACCGGCTTTTGTGAGAGCCCGCAAGAGGGTGGGCGCCACTGCGGCCGGCGCCTGGAAGCCCACCACGGTGGCACGGGGCTCCCCCGGGTCCTGCGCCAGAGGGTGAAGCCACCGCCAGGAGCGCGGCGGGGGGACGCGTGGACGCCCCCAGCACAAACCCGAGCGCGGAAGGACCAGGAGGAAACCCGCCTCCCCCCCGAGCCCTCGAAGAAAAGCCGAACCCCCCCCGCCCCGGCAAGCGCCGGTCGCACCCTGGAAAACCGGGCGGAGGGGGAGAGCGGGGGAGAGTTGTCAGGGGGTTGAGACGGGACGTGAATGAGGCGGCGGAGCGGGACAGATGTTTCAATGCTCCCCTTGGCAGTGTGAGAAAATTACTGTCCAGTGACCAAATGGCCCGGCCGGTTCCCACCCTCGCTGCTGCCCATTATCCCCAGCGCAAGACAAAGGCGGCCGGGGGGGGCTGGGCAGGGGAGAATCCTATTGTTCCCGCCCGCCCTAATTATGGAAATCTTGTTAATCTATTCAGCAGCGACTCTGAACTGGGCTTTTGTTCGGGGGCTCTTTAGCGGGGCGCACCGCCGAGGGTGTCCAACGGCTCGGCGCTGGCCGCGGGGTGCGCTCCCTCCCGCCGCACCCGCCCCGCAACAAGCTCTCGCCGGGGGATTTGAGGCCGCGGGGACACGGGGCGGCCCCCGGCAGCATGCCGGGACGGGCCACCTTCACTGGAGCGCGGGCATCTCGGCCACAGCCTTCACGCGGCGCGCCCGCGTGTGCGCGTGTTCGATCCGCTCGCGTCCCAGCCCCGCTCACGCGCACCCGTCGCCGGGGCGTAAAAACCCGACGGCGAAACCCGCACCGGCAAACGCCGAGACGCCCCGCCAGCAGCAGGTGCCGACGGCTGCGGCGTCCCCGGGGGGCTCCGGGGAGGGCTGGGGTGGGTCTGGAGGTGAGGACGCGCTACAGGCAGGGTGTGAATCCAGCCAAACGCCCCTGGGAAGAGGGTCCAGCCCCCCAGGAGCCGCCCCGGGTGCCCTGAGGGAGCATCCCAGCCCTTGGGTGGGAGCAGCCGCTGCTGCCCTTCAGCTGCCGGTGCAGGAGGGTGCCACCGCGGCACCCCCCACGACGTTCAGCCTCCGCCACGGTCGCACTGGGCTAAGCGCGGCCGGCTCCTTTCTCAGCAGAGCTGTCGGCTCGGAGGATTCACGCCGGTTCCAGAAGGTGTCAGGCAGTTGCGTTATGCCTGGAGTTCCCCGCCACAGCGCGGCCCGATGCCAGCGGCTTCCCGGGCGGGCAGAGCCCGTCCCCGCTCCAGGGGCTGCCGGAGTCCCCAGGGTTTGAATGCTCGGACGTACAAACTTCGGGCCACGAAGGAGCACACCTGGGTGCCGGGAACCCCACGCCACAGCCCAGCCGCTTCCGAGGCGTCTTCTGCCAGGGCGATGGATCCTCTGCAGTGGGCTTTGCTGCCGGCACCCGACGGTGGGTCCAGAGCAGAGCCCAGCCCGAGCGCCCAGAGCACAAACGCAGCTTCACATCAGCCCGTGCCAAGGCTTGGTGCTGCAGCTGGACCCGCGGACCGCCGGGTTCTGCGCCCATGCAGAGATGCCACGGGTCCTGCAGCAGCCGCAGCCACTTCTTCACAACCCCGGGGGGAGAGAACAGGCTCTCCTCGGTGAACCGGAGGCAGGGAATGACTTTTTCTTTTCTTCAAGTGAGGCATTTCCTGACCATCTCTTGAGCTTCTGCTGCTGGCGGCTCCTCCTGGGCTGGGGCTCGTCCCTGCCTCCCAAGAGCAGCGCTGGCAAAGTGCAACGGCGAGTCAAACCGCAGCCATAAATCAGAGTTACAGCCCCCGCGGACCCTCGCCGCGGTCCTGAGCCTTGTGGCAACGTTTCTGAAACGCGTCGGCATCGCTCCCGCGCTGAGCCAGCGCTGGTCGTCGCTGTGAACCCCGAAACGGCGGGTCCGGAACAGCCCGGCAGCGACCGGCGCCGGTGGCAAGGACAGCACGCAGCCCCGCTGAGGCGGGACGCAAGCCAAGCGCAATGATACCTGGCAGCACTCGCGAAGGGTGGGACGCTGCGACCCCCCGGCCCTCCCCGCGGGTGGGGGCCCCGCAGCCGAGCTCGCGTCCCGCTGCCGGAGCGCGAACGTCAACTTTTCCGCGGCGAGTTTGGGCGGTTTGGCGAACCCATCGGCGAGCTGCATCCCTTTGTCCGCCACGTTCCCCGTCCCCAAATAACCGGTGCCGGCACGGCGAAGGCTGGGATTGCAATCAGAGCGGGGTCAACGGACATATGTTAAAAGGATTTAGGCGAACTCCCACCCTGCCCTCTCCCCACCCCCCGGAGAAACAACCTCCGGCCCGGCCGGCGCGAGCCGAAGGCTCCAGCGTCCACCCTGTCCACTCATATATCAAGTGCAGAGCAGCTGGACACCAGCACGGACCCGCGGTGACCAGCGGGCCATCGCCCATCTGTGCTGCTCCAGCACCCGGCCAGCAAATGAAAAATTAATATGGATCCGCTCAGCCCGGCAGCAGCTGAGCATCACCCATCTGTCACGGCGAGGGGAGCGACTCCGCTCAATGTCACCGGCAGGAAACGGTCCGCGGCGCGCGGCCCCGGGAACCCCCCGATCGAGGGGGTACGGCAATAAAACCCAGATATAACGAGCATGACGAGCTGATGCAATCACTGGCGCTGAGGAATTTTGCTCCACCTTTCGGTATGAGATGGATGGGAGAAAAAGCAGCAATAAAAGGGACCTAAAAAAAAGTGAAAAAAATAAAAATCAGCTTCCAAGAGGAACGTTAATCCCAAAAGGTCAATTATCGCATTAATCCATCACCATCTCGCCCACGCCCTGGCACGGGTGTGCTTCAGCGCGCGCGAAACGCGGCTCCCTCCAGCAGCGTTCCCACCGCCGGCCACGCCACCGCTTCTCCAGCAGGCGCTCTGCTGCCCTGACCCACCTCGTCCGCCGTAGGACGTTCCCTGGGGTGATCTCCACCAGACCACTGCTCGCAGGAGGGTTCTCAGGTAGGCGGGAGGTTTTTGAGCAAGAGCATCACCGAGCGTTCAGGTCGTCGAAGTCCACCACCCCTCAAGGTCAGCCCGGGGCAGATGCTCAAGGTGCCCCAGAGAAGGGTGCCGCGGCCCATGGGTGCTGCTCAGATCCCCGCCGGCTCTGAAGCCCTTCACCGAAGTCCCATTCCTTGACACTGGACGAGCTCCCCGGCGCCCGGCGTTGGAGCCAGCCCATTTTCGGAGGATTACATTAGCGAGGAAAATCCATTTCCAATCAGCAGAACCATTTCCCCGAACAGACGTGGCCCCATAAAAAGGTCAGGAGGTCAAACAGGCCCAATTTGCATGCAATCTGCATAACAGCAGCCGAGCCAGGGAGGGTGGTGAGAGGACCCCGAAGCTCCCGGACCCACCACCCGGTCCCACCCGGGACTCTGCCTCCTGCTTCTGCCCCCGATCCGCAGTGAGGCTGGAGGACGCGGTGAGGCGAGGCCGTCGCGTCTCCCCCCTGGGCTGTAGGTCTGCGCTTGGCGCAGGCGTGACCACGGCCAGCTCCTCCTCAAGCCCATCCGGAAACGCCCTGCGGAGACTTCGGCGCGTGGGTGTGGGCTACAGCGGGATGTAGAGAACGGGTGTCTTCACACCATCTCCATCTCCGCTCCTGCACGAGCCGCTTCGCGACGGACGCGCTGGCAGCAGGAAGCTGCTCTGAAAAACTTCTTCTGAGCTCGCTCCATTCAAAACCACTTGTTGAAACCCACCGGGACTCACCGCATCCCCCCCGACAGGGACTGCCTGACCCCGCCTGAACCTGCCGCAGGAGCATCTGGGGGCCGGGCTCTTCCGACGGCCCCCACCAGACCCCCAGCCAGCGCTGAGCCGGCAGCCGGGCGCCCCGTGATGTCGGTGGTGGTGGGACGCCTGGAGGAGGCAACCTGCGGGATCTGCGCTACAACAGCACGAGAAGCAGCCAAGCCGACCTGTTTTGGCGCTGGACGCTGAGCCCGGCTGCCAAGCCGCTGCTGCACGCCAGGGCAGACCCTGTGGGTGGGGGGTCCACGGACCCCGATACGCACATCAACCCCAGAAGGCTGAAAACAGTTTTGGATGACTGATTTTTGCGAGAAGAAAGCATCGCCGTCACGTTTCGTCTTCCCACGAGCGCTTGGATGAAGGTCATTAAACACAGGAGATGCTCGGCAGCTCGCGAAGGGGCCCGGGGACCGGGCACCCCCACCCCTGCCCCAGCCCTCTCCTCCCAGGGCATTTTTCCCAGCGAAGCTCCAACAACAAACTCCCGGGGGGGCAAAAGCCAAGGCAGGAGCCACCAGCCCCTGGCCCATCTTCTCCAGGATCTGGCCCTGGGCCGGGGTCAGCGCCGGGGGCTGTGGCGGACGCGGGAACGGGGCTGCAGCAGGGACGTCATTTGCCCCGCGCACCGGAGCCCGTCGGCAGCGGTAGCAGCAACGTTCCAGCTCGTCTCCTCCACGGAACGAATCAATCTTAATTAACTCTAATTCTGGGGAGCCTCCCAGCCCTGCCCAGCGCCGCGCCGCGCGGTTGGATTTTTCCGCCTGGGCGCTCCGCCGGGCAGCGCGTTCCGCAGGGAGCCCGGCAAAACCCCCTCACCTCCAGCACCTCGGCGGCTCCCTTCTCGCCGTGCCCGTGCGGGACACCCCGCGGGATGACGGACCCCATCGCCGTGCCCTGGGCACCACCTCGCCTGCCCCTGGAGCTGGAGCTGGGCTGGAGCTGGGCTGGGGGAGGCCTCTCTCGGTGGCTTTTGTTTTCACAAGCCTTTTGACTCGCGGATTCTTTTTTAAGCGCCGCCTCAGCAGCCTGAAAAGCCGAGCTCCCTCCTGCACTCCATTCACTAATGGATTTTCCAGAAGTTCCCTTTTTTTGGCTTCTTTCTTCGCTGACACCGCTGCCCCCATCCACGTCCCGGGCTCCCCTCGGAGCACGGACAGACGGACGGATGCTGCCTTTGGGGACCCGCGTGCCGCGCTCGGAGCAGCCAGCCCCACGACTCCCACCTTCAGCCACGGCCACGTGCCTGGTGTAAGCCAATTATAATTAGATATAATTATACAGCACAGGGTGCCAGCGCCCCAACCTGGAGCACAGAACTCAAATAAAAGAAGGTTCAAGAATAAAAAGGTGGGAATTCACCCCTAAAAGGGAGCTCCCCGGGACAGCTGCTCCGGCATAGAGCCGGTGGCTGCTCCGTGCCGGGGGGACGCTTCGCCCCCAGCCCCGCGCAGCAGCAGCGGGGTGAGGGTGTCACCGGGAGACCGGGGAGGAGCTGGGTGCCGGGCTGGCTCCGCGCAGCCCACGAGAGCGCTATCGATCGGGGCAGCGCCGCTCCCGTCTCCTAGAGCTAATCCTACGGCAGAAATAATTCATTTTCCTCCCTTTTCAGCAGCCGCTCATTAAAAAGTAATCACCTCGCAGGAGGAGGATATGAACAGCCCAAGGTCAGATCCATAACGACGTTATTGCCGGGGCACGTACCTGGCTCGTGCCGAGCCGCGGCCACGCCGCGACCCCAGCCCGCTCCGCGCCGAGCCGGCAGCGTCGAGCTGGTGGCGATGGAGATGCAAATGGGACCATCTTTATGTTAGCAGGATATAATATACCTTACCTTAGAGTACGATGGCACCCAGGTCGCGCCGCCGGCGTTGCTCTCATCCTCCCCAAGCACCCACCACGCCTAAGGTGGAAAACGGGAACAACGCCTCCAAAGGTCGCTTTTACACCTCAAGATCTGGCGGCAGCCGGAACAAATCTCCCGGTCTCCAGCTCCAGGTTGCTGGGACTCCACCACAGCTGCGAAAACCTCCTTCTCTAAGAGAGTGAAGCTGCACGGCGGAACATGACGAAGCGTCACCGTGTCCCTGACGGTGGCACGAGCAGAGGGACCGTGCAGGTGCCTGCGCCGGGTGGGACGTACACGGGGAGATACCGAAACGCCGCGCGGACAGCCGGTGTCCGAGCAAGCCCCGGGGCTCGGTGCAAGCCGTGGGCGCAGCATCGTCCTCCTCCTGCCGTGAGGGACCTCCTGGGTAGAGCTGGCCGGGGACGATGCCATGATGGGTGGCTGCGGCGTTCAGCCCCGAGGCTGTGTGCTCCATAACCACATCTCCTGCCTTCCTCACCGGGCATGGCCACGCCGGCACCGAGCTCCATCCCCACGGCTGCGGCACCTCGGCGTGCTCTCGGGTGGCTGCAAACCCACCCTGAGCGCCACGTCCTGCCTGTCGCTGTTACCGGGTCACCCAGGACACGGGAGGTGCAGCCCCGGGGGGGTCCCAGGAGGGAGAGCGTGGGCTCAGGGCAATCGCCCACCCCTGCGGCTCAGCCGAGAGCTGCCGCGTCTGGCAAAGCCCGACCCGCTCGCGGCGCATCGGCGTTTTAGCAGATTTATGTTTGCAACACGTGGCCTGATTCAGCGTTCGGAGGGAGGAGGAGGAGGAGGAGGAGGAGGAGGAGGAGGAGGTGATGCTCTGGGAACCGGCCGGAGTGCAGGGCTGGGGACGTAGCACAGGGGACGGGAGGCAGGATGGGGCCGGTCCCAGGGATTTGGCAGTTCCAGCTCCAGCTCCGGTGATGCCAGAACAGGTCAGCAAAGCCCCTCACCCAAACCCTTCCCATGACACCCACAGCGGGGACACGGCCGCAGGCTGGGCTGTCCCACCCTGACGACACAAGGTGCCGGCACGTGGGACGCCCCGAGCGGGGCGACCTGCCCCGCCGAGGCGGGAGGTGCAGGACGAGCCCTTCAAAACACACTCAACCTCTGTAACCTCCCGCGCACCGCGGAGCCTCGCCGCCCGTCACCCCTGCCCTTTAATTACACATTTCTGCAGCCATTAGTCCACTCGCCATCAATTACACCCACATCACCCCGCTCCGGCAGGCAGCGGGACGCGGCGGCCGAGGCAGGTCCTTCGCAGCCTCCGACGGGAACGCCCAGACAACGCAGCCCGGCGGCCGGTCCCGCTGCTCCGCGGAGGCCTGAAGCAACGCCGGGAAAGGTGAATCGCGGGGAGAGGACCCCGGCTGCAGCGTCCCCTGATGCCACGAGTCCCCCCCGAGCTCGCTGCCGCCGCCGCCCCTCTGGGCTGTGTACACAGCAGAGGCTTTGTGCGGAGCGGGCTGCTCGGCCGAGTGCACCGGGGCAGGCAGCGGCGTACTTATCCAGCTATTATTCAGCTTTTTTTTTTGTAGGCAAGACAAGTGTGGGTTAAAGTGCAGTTTGTCTTGACATTAGTTTTCACTTTCTTGGGGGAAACAGGAAAAAAAAAATGTGGCTCTTTTCTCTCTCGAGGGAAAACACTCGCCTGGGTAGCAAACCTCCGCCAGCCGAGCATCCCACCCGGGAGAGCACCCCAGCATCCCTCCCTGGGGAGGGAACCCCAGCATCCCACCCGGGAGAGCACCCCAGCATCCCTCCCTGGGGAGGGTACTCCAGTATCCCTCCTTAGGGACCAGCACCCCAGCATCCCTCCCTGGGGAGGGAACCCCAGCATCCCACCCGGGAGAGCATCCCAGCATCCCTCCCTGGGGAGGGAACCCCAGCATCCCACCCAGGAGAGCACCCCAGTATCCCTCCCTGGGGAGGGCACTCCAGTATCCCTCCTTAGGGACCAGCACCCCAGCATCCTTCCCTGGGGGAGCACCCCGGCATCCCGGTCCTGGGCGAGGGGCCCCGCACATCGCCACAACACAGGCCATAGCGGCATCGCCGTAATTAAATAAACGTGCCTGATTTTTCCATGACGGAGTGCTCTGTCCTCGGGAGATGGGAAGGAAACCTTCCCTTGGCTCCCCCCCCTGCTCCCAGCAGAAGTCAGCAGCATCTGCAAGGCCTTGGCGGGGGGTTTTAGGGCCCCCATAAAGATCAGGGCTCACGATAAACCACCCGAGGCGCGTCCCACCGCAGGAGAAATGGTGCTCGCGATCGGTACAGTTTAACCAGCGTTAACTCGGGCTGGTGACAGGCCACAAGGCCAGCAGAGGGATTTTACAACGCCCTCGTTACCCAGCAAAATAACCTTGGCTGCGGAGCCCGCGCTGCCTTTCAGCCCCCGCTCCCGGTGAGCGCAGACCCGAGCCCAGCCGGGTGCGCAGGCGGGTCCGCTGGGCAGCAGCAGCCGCTGCTCACCGAGGCTGCGGTTCGCGGACAGAAAAAGCACCACGACCCCGCTCGGGGCTCGGCAGCGCGAGCTGGGGGAGCGGGGGGAGCCCCGGAGCGCACAAACCGGGGTCCGGAGGGAAAACCGGCAGGAAAAGACACCGGCAGCGACCACGGCGACGAAGCACGGCGGCAGGACCCGGCAGGGGGATAAATTGTCTTCCAGAACTGGGAGCTGCCAGGGCTGGCACTGGGAAGAACTGGTCTGTTCCCTGCTCGGCTGCTGACCCAGCAACGGGAATTTTGGGGCTAAACGCTGATAAAGTCTGGTTCAGTCCCAACGGCTCCCTTCGACTGGGAGCTGGGGGCCACCGGCGGCACGTGGGTCCCCTGGGATGAGAGTGGTGGACACCCAATGACACACACACAAGTGACCGGGCACCAGCGGCACCAGCGGCACCAGCGACACCAGCGGCACCAGCGACACCAGCGGCACCAGCGGCACCAGCGACACCAGCGGCACCAGCGGCATCAGCGACACCAGCGGCACCAGCGGCACCAGCGGCACCAGCGACACCAGCGGCACCAGCGGCACCAGCGACACCAGCGGCACCAGCGGCACCAGCGACACCAGCGACACCAGCGGCACCAGCGGCACCAGCGGCACCAGCGACACCAGCGGCACCAGCGACACCAGCGACACCAGCACCAGGGAGGAGCTTTCCAGAGCCAGAGCCCCATGGAGCTGCCAAACGTCCATTAACCCACCGCGCCCCCAAAGGACCCAAAACATCTTTATTTCGCTAAAAAGCCACAAGAGGAGGAGCCGCCCCAGGGGCGCCGGGCCGGCGAGGTCGGCTGGAGCAAATGAGATGCTCGGAGCCGCGAGCCTCAAGCTCTTCCTGCACGCTGCAGAATTCCAGCTGACATTTGGCCAGATGCGATGGGATGTGCCCCGGGATGACAAAAGGAGCCTCCCCCGGCAGCCCCCGTCGAACGGCAAAGCTCTGCTTCCAGCCAAATAATCACTGGAGCTCAAAAAATATAACTGAAAAGTGTTTACAGCGGCGTAAACGCCAGGGTCAGCGTCGCGCAAGGGTCACGCTCGCTGCTCCAGATGCATTAATGTCATCGGCGGGAAATTCCCTGCAGGAATCCTCGCTCCGACCCCCCGCTCCTGCCCTCCGCCGGGGATGGGGGGATTCCTCGCCGCCCACCCGCGCCCCCCCCGGCTGCAGGGAGGTGCAGAGCCCCCGGACCACGAGAGCCGCGGGGACAGACGGGGCGGACGGCCAACACTTGGCCGTTTGCAGAAAAGGATCCGGGGGCGGCACTGCGACCCTCGGGGTATCCCCCGACCGGGCGGATGCAGAAAACACGAACAACGGCGCGGGCCAGAGCCCCTCCAGGAGCTCTCTGCGGTGACGGTGGCGCCGGCGTCGTTACGGCGGTGACGATGGGCCAGGCAGAACCGTTCCGTCCAGGACGCGGTACCGGAGGGGTTGGTGTTTCCCTTCTCCACGGGGGACGGAGGAGGAGGTGGTGTGAGGGACCTGACGGCCACTCCATCGGCCCGAGGTGGGGTCCTCGCACCCAAATAACGGCCCTTCGGGGGGGGTTTCCAGCAGCTACCGAAAGCTCCTGGAGCAGAGGATGGGCGCGGGGCGAGGGCTCCGGACTTTCACCCCACTTGCACTATCACGGCAAACCCACAGCTCGTACCGGTCTGTACAAACGGGCACCGGGAGCGTCGTCCTGCGCCCCCAATAAAGGCGAGCGGAGCCGCGGCTGCCCCGGGGGAGAAGCCCATCGCCGGGCAGGGCGTCAGTCGGCGAACACGGACATGCCGCTGCCTTCGGCAGCCGCTGTCCGGGTTCTGGAGCATCCGGGAAGAGCCGCTCTGGGGATCGCTCAGCGTTTATTCCCTGTTTTCACCTGGGGAACCATCTCCGGTGGGGCGCGAGAGGAGAGCGTTGGGTTACGGGACCGCGTCGAAGGGCACCGAACCCGAGGGGCTGTTAAAGCCCCAGCCCGGAGCTCGGAAGGGAGAAAAAGGCCGGGGAAAAGGGAGGGAGGGGGAACCACCGGCTCCAGATAAGCAATTGTTAACATGATCCATATGGTCCCCAACTTGCCTCGCTGTTTAACCAAAATGATAATGGCAAACGGGAAGAATGCGGCGGGGGCTCCGCGGGAGAACAAAGACGGCTGTGAAACCCTTCCCCGCTCCGGAGAGAACGACCCGTGAGCGGGGAGAGCCCGCTGCTGCGGCTCCCTGGGGCCGAGCCGCCCCGAAAGCCACCCGGCTCCGCTCGCCCCTTCTCCTCCACCGGCGCTTCCCGACGGCAGCACGCAGCGGGGGGTGAACGCGGCTATAAACCAAACCGAACCGCTGACGAGCACTAACAGGGATGTTTTCCTCATCAATAATAAACTTTAACCACGAGCCGCGGCTCGGGACCGGCGCTGGTGTAAACACGGAGCCCATTGCGCCCCGCTCGGGGCCGGATCCAGCCCGGGCTGTTTATGTTATGGCAGGATCCCGCGGCTCGCCGAGGAACACAATACCGTGCGTGCCATTCATTATCCCCGGCAGTCCCCCCCGAGAAAACGTCAACACACTTCTGCTGAAGAGAGCTAAAGCAAATGTTTAATGCGATCAACAACCGCCGGCCCCCGGCCCCCGCAGAAATGTTTAATTCACAACCAGCTCCAAGGACAAACAGGCGCCGGAGCCGCGCGCTGGCAGCGAGGAACGGCGAAGCCGGCAGCCTGTCAGCGCCGGAGCGGCGACCGGCCGCCGGCACCGGCGCGGAGCGCCGGGGAGGGAGACCAGCGAAAAACCCCGGCAGTTCCCACGCGCCGGATCAGTAAATCAATGCCGAGCCGTTATTGTTGTCTTCGCGCACCCTCCGCAGAGAGCAGCATTCCAGCGAAACCCCACGCGCGCCCAAGTTCGCTGAGGCATTCCGTCCAGCGCATCCGCACCCCTGAAATCCGTTTGTCGCAAAACCGGGAGCCAACTCATGGTAACGTTCGTTTTCCCAGATTTGATCCCAGAGTGAAGCTAGGAATGATGGAAACCAGCGCGGTGCCTCCAGCACCAGGAGAATGCATGCGGGAAGACGCAGTCTAAAGCTATTTAAAAACCTTTCTGGTTTTTTTCCAAGTGCCTTTTGTCCCCCAGGTGGAAAAAGCACACTTCAAAAAAAAAAAAGGAGCTTTCAGGCAAAGCTCCTAATTAGAAATCGCCAGCAGCTCCTCAACACCACGACTGTTTTGAAGGCGAGCGCTCCAGCGTGCGCTTGACGTGCGACAGCGGGCAAGGGGAGCGAGCATTGTTCCTGGGCGGAGGATGGATGGACGGGTGGATGGACGGATGGGTGGTTGGGTGGGTGGATGGGTGGGTGGATGGAGACATGGATGGGTGGGTAGATGGATGGAGACATGGATGGATGGATGGATGGATGGACGGACGGACGGATGGATGGACGGACGGGTGGGTAGATGGGTGGACGAAGGCATGGATGGGTGGGTGAATGGCTGTTTGGAAGGATGGTTGGAGGGGTGGTGGGACGGGTTGGTCCTCCCCGCACCCCTCCAGGCACGGGAGCCGCCGCGGCCAGGCACCGCCTGGGCCACCCGCTGCGCTCCCGGTGCCGGGCGGGCTGCGGCCGGGCAGCCTCATGTCAGGAGCACGTTTGCCCGCAGCTCCCCGCACCCTTTTGCGGGAAAGAAGGGAGGGGAAAGGCAAAGGCCGGGCCGACGGGGGATGCCTCGTCCCCGGGGAGGGGCTGGCTTAGCGGCGCCACCAGCCCCCGGCCGTTTTCTCCCCCAAACCCGCGATCGGCGAACACGGGGACCCGCCTCCGCCCGGAGCGGGGTCTCCCCGGCAGCGCGGGGGACGCTCCGCCGGGAGCGCGGGGTGGGGGCCGCCCCCGGCCCTCCCTCCCTCCCCGCCTGCCCCCCCCACCCCGGCCGCCCCCCGGCCCCCCACTCACCTCCTCATGCCGGCCGGCCCTAGCGCAGCCCGGCGGCGGGCGGCCGTGCGGGACGCCGCATCCTGCCGCTGCCGCCCGGACAATGCGGGGCGGCGCGGGCGGCCCGCGGGCGGCGGGGGCTGGGGCCGGCGCTGGGGCTGGGGCCGGGGCCGGGGCCGGGGCTGGGGCTGGGGCCGGGGCCGGCCCCCCTGCCCGCCCGCCCGCCGCCCACGGCCCGCCCCTGCGCCGCGGCGGGGCGGAGCGGAGCGGAGCGGGGCCGGCAGGAGGAGGAGGAGGAGGAGGAGGCAGGGGGGCGGCCCCGCTGCGGGCGCGGGGATGGGGAAGGCACAAGCTCGGCTCCGGCTCCGCTGACCGGCCGGGGGCGGCGCGGCACAAAAGGCAGAGCGGAGGGACGGGCAGCGAGAGCCCGGCAGCCGGGGGGCTCTGCGCCCCGAGCCCCGGCACCCCGAGCCCCGGGCCCCTGAACCCCTGCACCCAGAGCCCCTGAACATCGAACCCCTGCAGCCGGCATCCCAGCACCCATGCAACCCGACCTCCTGCACCCCAACATCCCTCCGCTCCAACCCCCTGCACCCATGTCCTCCAGCACCCGGCACCCTGGCGCCCCAGTGCACCCCAGCCCCTCGCACCCCATACCCCTGCTCCCCTCTACTCCAGCCTCCAACAGCCCTGCACCCCGGCCCCCTGCAGCCCCACGTCCCAGCACCCATGTCCACCGGCTCCCTGCACCCCAGCACCCCCGTGCCCTCCTGCACCCCAGCATCCGTGCGCCCCAGCCCCCATGTGCTCCAGCACCTGGCACGCTCCTGCCCCAGTGCACCCCAGTGCGCCCCAACCCCTCGCACCCTGCACCCCGCTCCCCTCCCCTCCAGCCTCCCCCACCCCAGCACCCTGAGCCCTGCGCCCCCGCTCCAGCCCTGCCCGCACCCCCAGCTGCGGAGCCGTGGGCTGGGCCCTCAGCTGCTCAACTGCGCTCGGAGGAATCCCGAATACCTGGAATATTTTCCTACTATTAGTTTACCATGCAAAAATAAAACAGTTGCCCCAAGGATACTGTGTCAGCGGGAGGTGTCCACAGGACAACCCCTTTATTAAGGCATTATCCACCCCACCAAAACCTCTCCGGACCTGCAGAGCCTCCTCTCAGCCCGGGGTCAGCCGGGCTGGGGCACCGGGCAACGCGCTCCCTCCTCCGGGCCCAAAACTGCCCCTTTTTTGGGTAGGTTTGCAGCAAGAACACGCTGCCGCCGCCTCGCCTTTGCTCTCCAAAGCCCCGCTTCGTTTTCTTTAACCAGCTCAGGCTCTTCCCTGCTGTAATCGCATTACGGCATTATTTCCCTCGCATGCACGTTGTGTCATACCCCTCGGGGATTATGACACGTTTCTCTTTCCAGGAGCCGGCGAGCGTTGCCTGTTCCCGGGTGGATCGAGCCGCAGCAGCCCCCGCCCGCACCCACCCGCTCCCCGAGCCGCGCAGCTCAGCCCCCATCCCAACCGCCGGGGCGGCGGCGCTCCAGACCCGGCAGTATCACTCCTCCGGCTGAGAAAAGCCCTGAACGGACAAATCACCCAGGTTTTAAGCTCAGGCAGGGCGCGGCGAGGGGTCCCTGCCCCATCGTCCCACGGCAGTCACCCTCGCCCCGGCACAAAGCGGGGCATTGGGGACGCTTCCAGAAAGAGCCTTGTCTTGGCCTGAGCGATTTGACGCGATTTCGCTAATTGGGGTTGTCCCACGGAGACGAATTCCGGCAGCTTGGCGGCCCTTTCCCAGCCGCCGCTTCCGAGCGTCGCCCCATCTGCCAGCACGTTTTGCTCCCACCTTCAATTCTCTGCGTGCGGCTTATTTACATGCCAAAAAATCCTACTTTTTTGCCCCCAGCTGCAACAAAGCTCCATTGTGCTTTTCAATTTGGCCGTGACAAAGGAGCTGTTATTTAACACGCGCGGAGCCCCGCTCGGTGCTCGAGCGCGCGTGGACGCGCTCTTCAACACTGGAGGCACAGTTCTTCTCCGGCTCAGCTTTGGGAGGAGGATTATGCGTCCCAGCTTCCTGCAGAAGCTGCTCAGTGACCCGGCAGGGACTTCCCGCTCGTCCCCTGTTGGTAGAAAACAGCTGGGCGCTGGAGCTGCCCGGTTTATCTCCACCACTAAATATTTTATCAGGGGAAAATGCCTAAAAACTGCCCCCTGCCCCCCCAGGATTACCCACCCCTGCACCCACCACTGGTTTTTCCTGGAAACCCGGTGCTCCGGGAGGGACATCAACATTTGACAGGAAAAGGAACAAGCTCAGCTGCTTGCTGCGTCCCGCAGGGGTTCCTGGATGAGCCCCTTATCGTCACCCGCCAGTGCAGGGAGCAGCCCAAACGGCAGCTCCAGAATGGACTTGGCATGCGTGACTGCAGGAAGAGACTCCAAGCTGCAGATGCGTGAGCCCAGCGTGGCCCTGGGACTGCTGGGCACACCGAGACCCGCTCCATGAGCCGACGTCCTGAGCCAGATCCCTGAGGCGCGGGCAGGGAGGTGGAAAGCAGGACGGGATATTTGCCATTGGGATCAAGCTTGGCTTGTTCTGGTCCTCCCTCCCATCCATCCAATCATCCACCTCCCACCCACCAACCATCCACCAACCATCCACCAACCATCCACCTCCCACCCACCAACCACCTCCCACCCACCAACCATCCACCAACCATCCACCTCCCACCCACCAACCATCCACCAACCCTCCACCTCCCACCCACCAACCATCCACCTCCCACCCACCAACCATCCACGAACCATCCACCTCCCACCCACCAACCACCTCCCACCCACCAACCATCCACCAACCATCCACCTCCCACCCACCAACCATCCACCAACCCTCCACCTCCCACCCACCAACCATCCACCTCCCACCCACCAACCATCCACGAACCATCCACCTCCCACCCACCAACCACCTCCCACCCACCAACCATCCACCTCCCACCCACCAACCATCCACCAACCATCCACCTCCCACCCGCCAACCATCCACCTCCCACCCGCCAACCATCCACCTCCCACCCACCAACCATCCACCAACCATCCACCTCCCACCCACCAACCATCCACCTCCCACCCACCAACCATCCACCTCCCACCCACCAACCACCCACCAACCATCCACCTCCCACCCACCAACCACCCACCTCCCACCCACCTCCCACCCACCAACCACCCACCTCCCACCCACCAACCATCCACCAACCATCCACCTCCCACCCACCAACCATCCACCAACCATCCACCTCCCACCCACCAACCACCCACCTCCCACCCACCAACCATCCACCAACCATCCACCTCCCACCCACCATCCACCCACCTCCCACCCACCAACCATCCACCTCCCACCCATCCAACCACCCACCTCTCTCAACCACGCTGGTTAATCTGGCCACGGTCACCCAGGAGGCTCCAGCAATGGGTCCTCCAGGGCTGGGACTCTCCAGCGTCATGGGACGGTGACTTTGTCCGCGCGCATCCAGGCGCCGCTGTCCTGAAAACTGTATCTAACGATGCTAATCCCAGCGAGCTATAAAACGAGCCTGACATTTACTGTGGTTCCGGTTTCACTAGGTATAAGCTGCCTTTTATTAAACTGGGAAGCCGGATTTCTAGCCCCGCTTGCAGAGTTCAAACTCACCTCATTAGCCAAGGAAACGCTGGATGGCAACGGCGGGGTCACGCAATTTATTTTCACTAATCACTCCCCATGATTCCTTTAAAAAATAAACTCCTCATCAAAAGTCCGAATTCGTTAATTATTTCTCTGTTTGACCAGCAATAGAAACCATCAGCAAAAATCCGTGCTGACACCTTCTTCTGAAAAACCCTGGGGTTTCTCTTCCCTCCCCGGGAAGCTGCCATTCCTCGGCTCCCATTAGGCTTTAACGACAAAATATGATAATCTGAGGGCTGCGGGTTTCGGACATGTGATGCCTGATACTTGCCGCCGGTTCACGGAAGGGTGACATCTCCCTGCCTCGGCTCGCGCTTCCCTCGGCGAGAGCAGCTGTGCCGGGCGCGGGGTTGAGGCACTCAGAGCGCCCGACACCCGGCGAGAGGCATTAATTGAAGAGGCCTCTAATTATTTAATGTCCTCGTTCCCTAGGGATTGGGAAGAGCTATAAATTCCCGCGACAAAGGGTTTCAAATCTGGCCACGAACCCGTGAGAGGGGCAGCTGGAACACTCAGGGCTCGTCCCTGGCTGGTGGAAGGGGGTTTAGAGCCGCCTTGGCTGGACGGGAGGTGCTGGAGACGTGACGCCGGACCAGTACCTGCCTCCACGCTCCGTTTCGGAGCGCGGCTCGTAAGAACGAGCGGACCGACAGCTCGTGGCCCGGCGGCGCTGGCAGGCGGCCGCATCCCTGGGAACAGTCACAGCGGGATGAGGAGCGTTATAGAGGGACTCGAACCCCTGTAAACAGGCGGAGCGTTGTCCCGCGGTGCCGGAGGCTCCGCGTCGTGCTCGGGGCTGGCTGAAAGCCCTGGGGACCCCAAGGAGCCGGCCACCCTCCAGCCGAGGGGACCCTCGCTGGGATGGCCGGGAATCGCGGTGCTGCTCTCGGGGGGGTCTCAGACCCGCTGAGTGCCCGCGATCCTGCTGGACGCCCCGGGCCCAGGAATGAAACCCACGGGCAGAGCTGGAACACGCTGCCTGGTGCCAGGGAGCCGTCGCCGCGCCCCGCCGCCCTCCGGCCGCACACTTAGCTCTTCACAGCTCCCAATGCGGTAGAACACGCCGCACTGCAAAGCAACTCACGCAAACCCTGTGCTGGGCGGCACCAGGAGCTCCTCTGCCTGTGCCCGGTGGGGCAAGAGGCGGCTGGATGGGTGGGAGAGCTGGTGGGCACCCCCTGGGCGGCTCCAAAAACCAGCGGCAATGGGATCTGAGCACGGCTGGGTACCAGCATGGTTTGCGAGGTACACCAGTGACATCCAGCTCAGCCTGGCGGCGAGCATCAAGCCCGCGAATGCTGGTGAAAGATACCAGTTGTGCCAGTACAACCAGTTACAGAGTCCGGCTATGGGGCGGGTTGCAAACAGCGGTGAGCGGAGTCAGCGCCCTTAGGAAGGAACATCACTTCGGGGCGCAGATAGGGAGAACGAGGCCGTTAAACGGTCGCCCACCAGCAAGCGGGAAGGACGGGGACAGAGCCGGGAGCCCCGAGCCCACACTAACGCTCACGGCACCGGAGCCCGGAGGGCCCCCCAAGGGCCGGGAGATCAAACCCAGGAGAGAAACGGGTAGCGGAAACGAACCCACGCCAGGGGCGTTGTCCCCTGGGTGTGAGGCCAGCGCGGGCCTGGGGGTGCTGCACCGTGCCGGTGGCGGCAGGGCCGGCAGCGTGGTGACGCCGGGGAGTCCCCAGAGCCCACGGGAGCTGCAGGGCAGGGCGAGGGGTGGCAGTTTGGGATCAGGGCTGGGGGGTCCCTCGCTCTCCGGCCAGCGGCACTTTCAGAAGTGCCGAGCTCTGCCAAGCTGCACACCTCCTGCTGCTGTCTCCTCTTCCCAACCCCTCGAAGTCCTCCGTGACGGGGACAGGGATCCTGTGCTGGCAGCGACGCCGTCCCAAGACCAGCGGGATGAAGGTGACCCCGTTCCACCACGTTTACACCCTGAGCCCGGGTCACCTCAGCTTCACCGCTCCAGAGAAGCTGCCGATCCCACCGCAGGGCACCGGGGTGAGGTTCTGCACGCCCAGCGGTGCTGGCGCGGCCGGCTCGGACCTCTGCCCCCGCTCCCCGCCTTGCAGCCATCCCCCAGTTCTCTCGGAGCCTCTTGGGGCAAACTGGGAAGGGGGGAGGAGCTGGGGCTCTGCCCGGGGAGATGTTGCACCTCAGCGGTCATTAAAAATCTTCCCAGGCCCCCAACTCCCTCGTTCAGCCAGACAACCATCAATCTACAAATTATTTTAAAGCACCATGCCAGAGCGGAGGGGTGATTTATGCCGAACAAGGCTCGAGCTATTTTCATTTGTCTGATTTATTAACGTTACATAAAATTACCGAGAGCCGCTGATTTATTGGCGGGGGTGCTGCTGGACCCTCCCTGCTCCTGCTCTCTCCCGGGATTCGGGGATACCTGCTCCGGGTGATGGGACCTCAGGCACATCAGCTGCCCAGAGCGATAATCCCTGCCGAGTCCTTGCGAGCTTTTGGGAAGCCAAGTCCTTCACCCTCCCGAAGGTGCCTCTTGGAAATGGGTCCCCTGCTCGTGAAGGGCTGGTGCCGAACTGCTGGAGGTGACGCTCGTGAACGAGCAGGAACCGAGGAAAGGAGCTGGTGGCCCAAGCCTTGGTCTTGGTTTTAGCAAGGAGGGACGCCACGGATTGCCACATCGGAAATATGTGAGCGGCACCGTCCCCTCCTCGGCCCGAGCAAAGCCTCTGGTTTCAGTAAGGGCGGTGGAGGGCGCACGGAGCGGCGCGGGGGCTCGGGACCCCCCTTCAGCCTCCACCGAGAGCACAAAAGGAGTTGAACAGCTTCATCTCCCACATCTGGTTGTGCTTAAAACTCGTGGAGCTAATGGGGCTTTTTCCAGCCCGGTGCGAGCAGAAGGCTGGAGCCGGAGAGCGTCCCCCGTCCCCAGCATCCCTGCTCCCGTCTGCAATTAAAGCCGGCTCCTCCTCTCTGGGAAGAGGGGAAGCTGCCTCAGTTTCCTTCTCTGTGGAGGGGAGCACGGAACCAGGGGCTGCTTTGCTCGCCCCCAAACGGGGAAGAGCAGCGGGGGAGCAGCATGACGGGCTCCCCGGAGCGTCGGCTCCGGCACGGGGACCCCGCTCGCACCGAACCGCGCCACGGTGGGGAAGGCGGAGGGTCCATCGGCAGCTTTATTTACATAAAGCAACTCCTGGGGATAAACACAGCGGCTCGAGGAGCCCAGTTCCACCCTGAGGAGGGTCCTGGGGGCTTATCTCTGCTGCGGAGGAGAGCAGGGAGAGGACTTCCAGGAGCTCTTTGTTTGGTCCGTTCGTGTAAGGAAAATCGTAACTCAGCCCTGAGACCTCACCCCAGGGCAAACGCATCCCCTTAATTAAAAAAAATAAAGTCCCGTGACTACGGGAGCGATTTGGGGCTGAGCCACCGGCAGGGACCCAGCGGAGCGGCCGCTGCCACCGACGCCGGGGGTCCGGCCGCGGGGTTTAATCCCCCCGAACGCCTGATTTAGCGACAGCGGCCACAGAGCCGGGGCCGCTCTCTGCATGCACAAAGGGAAAAGATTTATCTGGAGAGGCTAAATCCACTTAGAGGAGCTTTAGGGGCCATAAATTGATTGCTCAGGGGACACCGCGACGGCAACAGGAAACAGCTCCCTATTTACGGAGGTTTCTGGGTTTTTTCGGCGTCACGAACCACGCGGGGCTGAAACCGCACGTGGAGCCCGCGTGCGTGGGGTGGGATTTGGTGGAGGTGGCTGGACCCGCTGCGAGGGGGGTCCCACACCCCCGTGGCCACCACAGCCCCGTCCGCACTCCGAACAATCGAAACCCTCATGGAAGGCTGGAAGATCGCGGCTCTCTCTGCAGCCTGCTGTGTCCCAGGACCACTCCCAGCACCCCGGTGTCCTGCGGCCGCTGCTGCACCAGTAGGAACCGGGAGTGCAACCCCGAGCTGCAGCCAAGGGAAGTACCACCTGGTGAAGAACCTCATCCTTTGAAGAACCTCAACCTGGTGAAGAACCTCATCCTTTGAAGAACCTCATCCTTGTGAAGAACCTCATCCTTTGAAGAACCTCAACCTGGTGAAGAACCTCATCCTTTGAAGAACCTCAACCTGGTGAAGAACGTCATCCTTCTGAAGAACCTCATCCTAACAGAAAATAGTGGAGCAAAGCAGCAAATAACCAGCAGCTCTTACTTTTTCTGCTCCTTTCATCCATCCGAGTGCTGTTTTCTTTCTAAACCCTATTTTCAGCCAAGGGAATGTTTGCGTCTGAAGTTGCTCATCACCGGGATGAGCCTTCCCTTCATTCTGCCGTAGCACGGGAGGTCCCTCGTGCAGCCCCAGCACATCCTCGGCACAACCCCACCCCGACTCATTTCTCACCCCTTTGCAGACTATAGCGTTAAAAACAAAATGACCCTGATTTCCCCTGCAGCATTTTTTTTTTTTTCCGGGGGTCAGAAATTCCTCTGCACAAGTGGCCCTGTGGCCAGCGGGCACCAGCCCAGCACCTCCGGCTCCGCGGGTGAAACACAGCGGAGCAACACAGTGACGGCTGCAGTTCAGGGCGGGCTGAGCACAGGGAGGGGGTCCGGCAGCGCAGTCCTCCCTGCGGCGTGGGCTGGGCGTTAGCACTGACCCGCGTCTCGGAGGGGCTTAATTCAAGCATGTGCTTAAAGATGAGGCAGAAGGAGAGGACGGACACCAGCACACCCCACGCAGATGGTAGACAAACCCCTGGAAAATGCCGCAAAACCCCGGCGCATCCTCCGCGCGTCGCGCCCGACGCCTGCCCGGGCACCCAGCCCTCCAGCTGCGGGGCTTTCGCTTCGGACACGTATCAAAATTTCGTAATTAAAGGCTCGTTTGCCCCTTGCCTTTAACCCAGGCGGTTTCTAAGCCCCGGCAGCCCACTTCCCCGCACGGCGGCGAAGCCCCAACGGGAGCACAATGGAGTCTTGTTTCTGGTAACCCGAGATGCCTCCGGCCCAGCTCTTTAATTTTAGACTCCAACGCGCTCGCATTCCTCAGCACGACAATGGCAGATATTTATACTCTGGAATGCGGAGCCCGGTGCTAATTTAACAGGGCTGGGTAACCCAGGGCCGCTCTCCAAACCGGGCTCCGGCGGAGATAAAATTGGACCAGGCAGAGTTTTATGGGTTTACAAATCTTTGCATTTGTTCGCTGGCCCCCTCGGGTGTCCCGTAAAAGTTAAACGATGCTCCTTGGGAACCACCGGCCACCTCGCCCAGCAGATGGACAAGCCAGCTGGGTTGGGTGGGAGAGGGTGGTATGGCCACGGCCAGCCCCTGCCCGGGGAACCGGCTCCCACCCCTGACAAGGGGCCATGTCGAGAGGTTCAAAGCCCGCCCTGGTTCGGCTGGACGTGAGTCCATCTCCTGGAGGCAGGAGAGGGCTGCCCAGGCATGCGGAGCACGAGGGACCTGCAGAGGCTGGTTTAGCTCGTCACACAGGACCTCTTGCTCGGGCTGATGTGATTGTGGAGGGTCCCACGTCCCAGGTCTGCTGCAACGCCGAAAACCCTCAACATGACGCGACTCTCCTAGCAAGCGTTTTCCACTGTCGTCCTTGGGAAGGACCTTCTCTGGGCCACAGGAGATGGTCCAAAGGGGTCACCTCCCTTTGGTTCACCAGAGGAGGTGGGACCTCAGGGTGTTCCTCCTGATGACCTATAACATCCAGGGAAGTGAGGAAAGTGCCCTTGCAGTCTTCTCAATGTGCTTGACGAGGCTGAATCTGCCACAGGACCCTCACAGCAGCTTCACCTTTGCTTTTCCCTCTGCCACGCCTCAGTTCTCCCCACCAGTAAGAGACGAGGACGGGGGCTGGGTTTTTCTCACCCAAAAGATGGGTGCTGGGGCACTGGTGACCACCCCTGCCTGGAGGTCTGTCCCTGGAGAAGGCTGCTGGAGAACAGTGGCAGCAAACCCCGTCACACCACCAATGATCTCCGTTTCAGAGCCGCGGAGGCGGGCGCCGGGTGGCGTTACCCACTCGTGCGTGGAGGAAGCCACGCTGACGCCTGCAAAGTGGTCCCAACTTCAGCGGGTCGGGGGGGATGGCAGCTAATTGAGAGAGGAGCAGTATTAGCAGATAAGGGAGGAGGTCAGCGCTGCAAAGCTAAATCCTTGACCTGTTATTTAAAAGGTCAGGCGGAGTTCAATAGACTACTCCAGGTCAATTCACTCAATTAAAATATTAAAAGTTCGAGGCAGGAGCACAGAGATGGAGGTTATTCCCCTTCTTCCCCTCACAGGGGGAGAGAGATTAGGGATTATGTTGGGGGGTCCTGGTGGGCCACGAGAGGCGAGGAGCAGAGATTCATTCCCCAATCGGATGATTGCAAGACAAAATCTCTGGCCACAGGCGATGCCGCAGACCCAGGAGCCCAGACTCTAGATGGCATTAGGGGTGAGAGAGGGGAATCCATGAAACTGCGTGTCCTCGGCAGCCACCACCAGCCAACGTGTCCCACCGCCAGCCAAGGTGTCCCACCACCAGCCAGTGTGACCCACCACCAGCCAAGGTGTCCCACCACCAGCCAGTGTGACCCACCACCAGCCAGTGTGTCCCACCATCAGTCAATGTGTCCCATCATCAGCCAGCCGTGTCCCATCGCCAGCCAATGTGTCCCTCCACAGCCCTCAGGATGGGAAGACCTCGCTCCCATCCCTGCTTGGCTCTACTGAAGAGCCAGGTACCCGCCCTGACCATGGTCCTCCTCGGTACCCGCTCTGGCTAAAAGAGGGCTGGGATTTGGGTTGAGATGGCAGAAAGCTGGTGCAAAAGGTGATGGGGAGGTGGTTCTGCTTCTGAACTGAAGGGCCAGCGCTGCCCACACGGCACTGCTGTGGACGAGCATTGGCTGGAGAGCGGCTGTGCCCACGCGTGTCGGTGTCCAGAGGGAGAAGCATTCCCAGGAGCTACGGGGTCACGTCTTCTGCCGCCATGGGTTTCTGGGCTTTTCTGCTGATGGTGGCCAGGACACTCGGCCACGGCACAGCCAGAGCACACAGGGGGTGTCCAGGCTCCCGGCGCTGTGTGTAACCCATCACACCCACATCAAAAGCGCTTCTGCACCCTTCCCACGCCCACGGTCCCCTGCAGCAGCTCCAATTAATCTTTGTCACGGGGGAATCAAAAGGAGAGGGGACAGGGGCATATAGAGCGTCAGCAATTCATCTAATTCCCTTTAAGGGAAAGAAGGGAAGGGCAGGCTCTGGGGGCAGAGGGGTGGCCTAGGAGGACCCCCAGACCCCCTGCGTTGGCCAAGGCTGACGGGGTGCTCCTGCCTCTGCACACAGGAGCAGGGGATGATGGAGACCCCAGTGCTGCGGTACTCTGAGGAGGGGGTTATTCAGGCCATGGAAACAGCATCTTTAAAGTCCCGACTCCCTCACCCACCCCTATCACAGATGGGTCTCCTCCATCAGGAGTGGGGTCCTGAGAACCTCATCCACGAGCTGCCTGCGAAGCTCAAGGACCAAGCAGCGAAGCGGGGATGATGTCCTCGAGGGCTGGCCTGTCTTTCCATAAATGTTTGAGGATAAGCTGTGATTCTTCTTCCTCCTGCCCCTAATATTTAACCAGCTCCAGGCCTGGCTGCTGGGAACACGTGGGCTTGTCAGCAGCCAGGCTGTGGTCCCAGCAAAGCTCTCCGCTCCATCAGCAAAGCCAGCGCCGCCGATGATTCAAAAGTGGCCCGATCTCATCCGCCGGACGAAAGCAGGCAGTGTCCTGCCTCGCTGGAGCGCTGCCGCCCACGGTTTGCGGCCGTGATGGCCCACATGAGCCGTCGCAGAGAAGCAAAGGCTTTGTCCGTGGCGGATGAACAAAGGTTGCTCCTCTCCAAGCGGGCCTTGCGCCAGGCCAGCAGCTTTATGAGAATAAATAAAAGCTTTCAGCAAAATTAGCAACAGAAGGAATAGATAAACACTAAGGAGATATTGACTTCTGTTGAGGTGAACGTCAAGATTTATTGACCTGGGGAGGTAAATATTGACCAAGGCAAAGCTAAGGTCAATAATTAACTCAAGGGACGATAAATCAACGCGCGATGAAACATGAACTCTGGGCGGGTGTCGTTACAGACGTTTCGAACGTCTCCATTGAGGAACCTCTTGACTTTCTGCAAGACTTTTGGTCAGGTGGCAGGACGACAAACAGCTCGTGGATGTGCCTGCTGGCCTCCAGAAACCAGGGGAGGAGAACGGTGTCTTGATGAAGAGTCCGGGCCTCAGAGCTGGTCCAGTTGTGGAAGAAGAAAGCCGTGGGTGGATTTACACCAGGACCGATGTGGCTTGACTTTAGGACAGAGACCAACTGTGCGACTATTTCCAGGCTTCTGCAAGTCCGGATTTGGTCCTTCTTGCTCATGAGTCCTTCAAGACGACGCTTTTCTTCTGAGCCGAGGCAGCGGTGGAAGCAGAAGAGGGCTGAGGAGGTGATCGCTGCTCCGACACCGGGATGGCAGCGTTTCCCACCCGGTGCAGGTTCATGCCAGCTCCTCAAACCAAAGGGGGCAGAGGGAGGAGAAGCCACAGCTCTGCTCCAAGCTGGAGGAACACGAGCGGGTGGATCTCAGAAGGCAGATGTGGGACCTCAGGCCTCTCCTCTCTCCACGGAGATGGTGAGTGGGGTCAAAAGCCCGTTCATATGAATGAGTGAAGCGGGAGGGAGGAACACACCGGGGCAGCTCAGCCATGGTCCAGCAGCTCCATCGCGTCCTCACATCCTCATCCAGCCACATCCCACCTCACCGGCCAGCTTGACTCCTCCTGTCCCCAACGTCCGGGGGCACGAGATGAGCTGCTTGGTCTCCCCGTGGTAAAGTCTGGGCGACGTCAGTAGCTCCCACCCTTCCCCACCGCTACGTTTCATGCCTGGTTGGCTGCAGCACCTGGATGTGCTTCTCCCACAACAAGCCTCTGCAAGCAGCTGCCTCCTAAAAATCTCTCGACTATTATTTCCCGCCCAGCTCTGGGCAGTCCTGCCGGTGCCACGGCTCGCCGTGGCCCAGGAGCCGGCACCTCGAGCCACCATGGCACGCACAGCCATGTCCTACCCTCTCCCACGGCTCTGCCCACACAGGCAAGACCAAACCTTGCCGTGACGTGGCTGTGGCACATGCAGGGAGCTGGTCCCCAACGTCATTCCCCGGTGACTCCGTGCCAGCAGCAGTGAGGTGCCACGTCCCCAGCCGGCAGCTCGGCTCCGACACCGCAGGGGAGCACTGATGGCAGCGGGGCTGACTGGCCCTTGACGGAAAGCAGAGCAAGATCTCCGTGGTCAAGAGCTTTCCTCCCACGGGCGGCAGCGCCCGGCGCCCTGGCTGACCCCCGGGTGCAGGAGAATAAATTAGTGAAGGCAGAAGAAATGCCCTCGTTAAGCTCTTCAGCGTGAAACGGCGGCACGGCGGTTGTGCTGGTGGACCGACCCCAGCGGTTGGGGAGGTGGAGGAGGTCTCCACCAGCAGGTAGAACATCCCTGAGGGAACCCTGGCGCTGCTCAGCCCCATTTCCAGACACTTCCGCACTGGAAATCACCAATAAGCTAATTCTGGAGCCGCGTCTTTCTCCGCAGGGACCGGTCGCAGCAAACTGGGTGGGTTTTCCCAAGCCCGGGAGAGCCTGGGAAGCCCAGGCTGCCCCTTCCCGGCTCCCCACGCACGCAGCCCCGGCCCCGGGGAGCGCAGGCCCAATCTGGCAGTGATTAGGCAGGGAAAGTCAAAACCCTGCTGGGTTCCTTCAGCCATCAATGTGTCACAAGCCCGAAGGGAGGTTTTCCAAACGCCAAATTCAGATGTCATCAGCAATAACCCGGTGCAGGGACGAGAGGTGCAGCGACAGCACCGGCCGCACCACCCCTGCCCCCGCTGCTCCCCGGATTCTGTTGGAAAAAGGGGGAAAAGGGGGATGTGAACAGAGCGCTGGGGTCTGGGCGGGCACAGGGAACCCTCGCGGAGCCGGCGCAGCCAGGGACAGCCTGGACGCTCTTATCCAACTGCTCCCAGCCGGCGAAACATCTCCAGGAGCTGAATCGCCGTTGATGGCGGTGGGTACCAGTCGTTTCAGCAGGGCACCCAGCCTCCCCAAACCCATCCCCGAGGTGCTGCCGAGGGTGCCCACGCTCACAGCCCAGATTGGCGGTGAGTTTCCTTCCCCCGAAGGCGCCGAAGCCGGTGCTCACTGACAACATTATTAGAAAGGCGAGGGTGAGGGATGGAAGTGGTTTGACCTTGGAGAGACAAGCTTCGCTGTCATCCCTCCCCTTCCCCCCGCGCCGTAACGAGGGGCTTTGCAATCTGTCAGCGCTCGTGACGTGCCAGCAGAAAGCACTTTTTATCACAGTAATTAATTTAAAACCTATTAAATAATTTTAGCAAGAGGCTGGTGGATGTCTCGAGGCGAGCGGCGCTGCAGCAGAGCACCAGGAGACAACCTGGGGCACAAACACCCTGGGGACGTTGGACACAGCCCACCCGGGACGAGGCGGACCGCTCGGTCCATAGAGCAGCTCTAGCGCCCGGCGGGGAAGGGACCAGGTGCCCATCAAGCTCTGCCTTCCCATCTCAAACCCCAAAGCAACCCCAGGGGCTGCTCCCACTTTGGGCAAACCAAGCGGGGGCATTTCAAACCGCCCCCCGGGTTTGTCCCCGCGGCGCTGGGGCTGGGCAAAGGGGTCTCCCCTCCGGGCCGAGGGAGAGCGCGGAGGGTCTGCATTGTTTTTTCCGCGTTCATAAATCACGGCTCTTTGTGGCCCCTTCCCCGGGCACGGCACAATTCAGGTTAGGTTATAAATAGGATCCTGGGCTCTTTCAGGTTGATAAAGGCCGAGGGGGGTGGAGCAGCAGGGAGGCGTCACGACTACATAACACTTTCATTGCCCTGTCAAAATAAAGAATACCGGCGCTGCCGACCCCTTTTTTTGCAGCATATATCAGCCGGGCTTCTGACACCACGTTTCAGACCAAATCAGGGATTAAAAAACCCCACAACAACCCCTCCCCCTGTTTCCCAATGGGGCAGAGCCGTCGGTTGCCCAGCCCCACAGCTGGTAACCCAGTTGCCGCTGGACTTTGCCGGGGAGCTCAGCACGGTCCACCCTCCAGTGAGGCATCGGGATGGAGATGCTGGAGCTGCAGGAGCCCAACCAGACCTTCGTCTGCAGGCAGGGGAAGGGGCAGAAGCCCCCGGGGTCAATGCGGTGGCAGGAGGAGGATGCTGCAGCTCCGAGGGGGTGAGACGGAGCTGCCACCCTGCAGGCAGCTGCAGCTCGAGCCGCATCGCTGCAGGAGCGGCCGAGGCTGGAAAGGTTTGAGACAAAGCTCCCCGCCCCACTGGGGTCTCTCAGGGTGAGCTTTGCACAGCGACAACGTACGGGGACGCTCTCGCCTGACCCACAGAGCTTTTGGGAAGACCCAGCCCCGCTGAAAGCTCACCCGTATCAAACACCCTTCCGAAATATCCCACGTGTCCATCTCGGCTCTGTCACACGTGTCCTTGTCACAGAGCAACGCTCCGCACCACGCTCAGACCTGGTCCCCAGATGTCCCAGGAGGTGGGGACTTACCCCTCTGCAGCCACCCCAGATCACCTCCTCCTGCAGAGAGCAGCGGGGGCTGATGCTCAAGCCGGCTGAGCACCCCGAAGAGCTCGGGCATCCCTGACGGCAGCAGCACCCGCTGCCGGGCCGGGGTCTGAGCCATGATGGGATGGAGGACGTGCCCGTTGTGCTCCGTCCTTGGGTGACAATGATAATCAGATTCACATCAGTGACAGGGCAGGGGGGCATGCAGGGGGGTCAGGAAGGTGTTTGTGAGTAGCCCACGGAAATATTATCGACACAAAGACGGGAGGTCCCTGCTCCTGGGCTGCTCCTCGCGGGAGGACGTCGGGTTGTGTTTTCGGCACATCCCCTTTGGCTGTCGCATTATTTGAGCTACAAAATTAAGAGCTGGGGGCAAAAAAACATAGGAAAGAGATCAGCCCCAAGGGATCAGCCCTGGCTGATGGGGGATCAGCACCCGGGCAGAACCCCCCTCCCCTGGGAGCACCGTGCTGGACCCAGAAGTGCCACCGCGGCAGCCACGGACCCCCCCCCCAGCCCCGCGCCCCCCGATACAATGAGCCCCTTGATGAGGGCAGGGAGGTTATCCCTGGCGAACCCCCGGCCGAGCCCAGGGACAAATCTGACACAGATCTGCCTTTAACAGCTCCAGTGATAAAAATGCCAGTTTATTGGAAACACATGGAGTATTTATAGGGGACATCAAAGCGGGGAGGAGGTTTACATAGCAACAGGCCAGATTAAGCAGAAGGCATCTGCTTTTTCGGCAGCCATGGGGCTCTCGGGAGGCACAATAAATTGGCGGCACACTGGCCCTTTCATTCCCTCCTTCGGGGAAAGCAAAGGTTGGCAAAACAAAATATAACCACATGCCCGGCCATGTCAAGCATGACAGGAATGGGGGCGTCGGGCTCCCGGCGGCACCCCGGCACGCACCCGGCGCTGGCAGGGGAAGGCACCGGGAGCCACGGCTGCTGGGTACCGCAGCCCCAAAGGGCACCTCGGCTCCCGGTCAGTCTTGGTTTGCCCCTCGCTTCCTCCATCCCAGATGCTGGGACAGCCCCCGGCATCTCCCACCACGGCCACTGCTGCGCGGTGACGCCGGAGGAGACCCCACCGCTGCCCAGCCGCCGGGCGCAGGGTTTTCCTCCAAGCGCCGTTTATGTCGAAGGAAAAACCAAAGTGCACCATCAGGAGCCGTCGCTGGGTTTATCTCATCCTTGGGGCTCGCGTGGGGTGAGAAGCAGCACCCAGGCAGGGCAGCAAGGAGGATTCTTGCTGCTGAGCAGCAGCATCTGCTGTATATGGGCCAAGCCCCAGCCCAGCTCCCCCTGTAGTTTCTTTCCTCAGTTTCCCCACTGGTGAAGCAGCTCTCCTATACACCTGGTACCTACAGAGCTGGGATAACCGGGAAGCTTCGTGGTGGGGATGCTCTGAGGGTTTCGTGCCCTGACACTGGATGGTGCCAGGTCTAATCCTGCGCCGAGGAGACTGTGGGGCTGTGAAAAGGCAGCGGGTGGTCCTGGGCGATCGTGCTGGGGCAGGTTTTATTTCAGCTCGACAGCCTGAACCCGGCTGGCCGGGGGCGAACCCGCTGGCCACGCCGCGTTCCCATGCTGCGGTGCCTTGTGTTAATTAACCTTCCAAACACTCCCCTAATATTTTGCCAAATCTAATAAGGCGGCGCTGGGGGAGGAGCTGCGGGAGGGAGCGGCAACGCCTGGGGCCCGGGGGGCTCCCAGCTGCCCCCCGTTACCTCCGCTCCCTGCATGGGCGATGCTGAGGATCACCCCCCCCCACTCCTGCGATGAGCTGCTGACCTCAGCCCGCCCAGCACTGCCCGCCCTGCACAGCCCTCCCTGCCCCCGCACCGCCCCAAGCTCAAAAAAACCTGGAAAAAGGGAACGACCCTGTTTTCCAGCCAGGAACCAGCCTGTGTCCTCTGGAGCAGCAGCATCCCCCCATCTGCGGGTGCTTCGGGGCAGACACCGAGACCGAGACCGAAAGCAAAACCGCGTCCTGCTGCGGTAGCCAGGATACAGGCGGCAGGGACTTGCCCCCGGGGCATCCTCAGAAAGGGTTAATCCACCCAGCGTGTGCCGGACGCTGGGTGTTCACAGCCCTGCAGAGGCCTGGGGAAAGATGATAAATAGCTGGGGACGTCCTCTCGCCTCCAGTATCACCAGTGGAGCCCAGCTGGGGAGCGGCGTTACCCACCTCCTATCCATCATCTTCCGCTGCCCTTGTCACGTCTTGTAAATCACCAGCCCCAGCCCCAACCCCAGTCCCTCCCACGTGTCCCTTCCCCGGGCTTGGGGCATCCCACCCTTCATGCCAACCTTCATCCCACCCTTCATCCCACCCTTCATCCCACCCTCCCGGTCCACACGGTGATGCTCGGGGCTCCCATCGCCCGCTCTCCTGGTTCCATTTACTGCCTCATGCTCAGGTAACTCGGCATCTACCTCCAGAGCCAGGACCCAGCTCCTCCTTAGCTCTGGGCTCGGCCGCCCCGGGGTACCGCTTGGGTTTCTCCTTGGAGGAACCACCTTGGAGGTGGGGGAATTCCTGAGGTTTTTTTCTTGGTCCCTTTTCCCCCCCATGGAGGATCCTGCGGAGCTGCTGGAAAACCTGCCGTGAGCAGCAGCGGCTGCGTCTGGTGGGGAGGAAGAGGACGGGTGTGTGAGCGTGGCCGTGCTGGCTCCTGTGAGGAGGTATCCAGGGAGCTGCTCAAGAAATGATGGTTTATAAACATGGGGAAATACCTGCAAACCCCACAGCCGTTAAAAATAAACCCAGTTACTTTGGTCATGGTCTCCACCAGCCCAAGGGACCTTCACGGCTGTGCCCAGGCTTTTCTCTGCAGCCTCTTCCTCAGCCCCTTCCAGACACCGGGGACCCAGCAGGGCTCCCAAGACCACGGTTTCAAGGGATGTCCTGAATATCGGGTGAATATCGGCTGTGAATACCCCAGAGCCACGCGCCACCGCGCGGCCCCCTCGGTGCCCCACAGCCCTTACCGGGACCTGGGCTGCTGGTGGAGAGCCATTTTAATGGAGAACTGGGATGGCTGAGGGATTCAACCAGGAAGATGGGCTGGAAAAAACGGCGAGAGGAGGCAGGGCCGCCGGCTGCGGATGGGGACACGAGCCACCGGACGTGGTGGCCTTTACCTGCCGGGCAATTCCTTATTGTCCCGGCTCCTTGTAGAAGGGCCTGATGGATAACGGCGATCACGGAGGCGAGCGAGCGCTGCCGTCCCCGCGCCTTCCTCCGTGCCCCGTGATCCATCTTCTTTATAGCAAGGATCCGGAGCCAGCCCCATCTGCGGCACCAGAAATACAATTACCGGGGAGGGGGGGAGCCCCTCTCCTTCCAAATTTCATAGGGGCCGCGCAAAGCAGCCCTAAATGACTCCTCGCCCACCAGGGACCTCAGGCGGCTCCGTCTCTCTGTAGGTGTAATTACAACCGGGGAATTAGCAAGTCTGATTTTCTCCCCCATCTTCTGCGCCGGCCCCGGCGCTTTCTCCCCCTCCAAAAAAAAAAAAAAAAAAATAAAGGGAGAAATTGAAATTGATCTCCGGCTCCGGCGCTGGCCGGCTGTAATTTAATCAGAAAAGCCTCTCTCTTGGCATTTATTTATTTTTTTTAACCCCAAGGTCCTAAATTAAAAAGGACGGTGGCAGGGTGGGAAGCGGAGCGGCCGGAGCCTGGGCTGCGGTTTCGGGGTCGCCGAAGCATCTCGCCAGCCTCTGCCTGTGGGGACTCCCTGGGGCTTTGCTGATGGGTGACCAGCACCGGGGAGCCGTGCCCGGCCGCACGCGGGGCTGGTGTGATAACCCTGTCCTCAGGGCCCCATCCCGCTCCCCACGGACACCCTTGATCCGGCGGCTCTCCTCGGGTTTGGGCTCGGCTTTGGCCTCAAGCCGGACTCCAAAAACAAAGGCAAATGGCAGAACTGTGATGCCAAACCTGGTGAAAACGCTTTGACCTGACGCCGCTGTTACGGGAGCAGAGATGACCAAGAAATCGCTTCTAACACCCGCACCCAGCAGCGATGCCGGGCTGTGCCAGGGCTGGATCCCCCTTCGCCTGCACCGGGTTCATCCAGCTCCCTGTAAAATAAGGGAACAAAAGACAGATTTCCACTATATTTTGTATTTTCTTCCTCGCAACCCCCGTTTGCCCGCACGCCGTAGGGCTGCCTGCTCCCTCGGGACAGAGACGCCAGCCCTGCCCGGGCACATGCGGGTAAGGCGCTTTACGGTCTTACCATGCATCCGAGGTAAATCCCGGTGAAATCCCCGGTTTAGGGCATGTGCTGGAGCGGGCAGGCGTGCTGCTTCCCCCCGCAACGCATGTCACCTCCAGGGCTCTTCTGGACGGTACCAGGCAGGCGCGAGTCAAGGGGTTATTGTTCCCGCGGCCCCCAGCCCCGCGGGCAGCAGCTCCCCGAGGTGGTCAGCGGAGTGTGACGGATGCTCGGGCCGCTTTGTCCTCGCCGGTGGCAGGGGATGACGTTGGTGGCAGGGAGTGACATTCCTCGGCACAGCAGGACCCGCCGGGGGAGGCAATGCCCCCTCCACAGTGTTTTGGGGAAGAAAAAGGGCTACGGGCAGCTGCCAAGGTGACCGGTTTGGTCTCCGGCCACGCGGCCGATGGCGAAGGCGGAGGGTGGGATTTCGCACCGCGGTGTAGAAACCCTCGGACCACCCTTCATGTGCAAACCCCGTTGGTGCCCCCGCCAAGCCCCAGCAAACTCCTGCTCGCTCCGGGCTTTGCTGCCCGCGCGGGAACCACGGTGGGAACCGCCGCCTGCCCGCACCGCCGTGCTGGCACAGCCACGGCGGCGTAAATCACGGCTTGACCCCAGGTTCGCACCGGCTGCCGGCCCTCTGCGAAGGGTTGGCTTTGTCATCTCGTACGGTGACACCCGCCACTGATTTACAGCCGGGCTGGGAGCAGGGCCATGACACACCAGACACCTCCTCATCCTCCGGCAGCCGCCCGCGGCAGCGCCCAGCCCTTCCCCTGCTCAGCTCCTTCCCTGGGCATCACCCAAGGGCGGGGGCAGCGGGGCTGGATGCGGCCGCCCAGCAAAGCGAGTCTCCTCGTCCCCACAGCCCTCTCCTGTGCACGGGGCAGGAGCTGCACTCGGCAGTGACCCGGCCCTGACCGCGGTGAGGAGGACCGGGGTGAGGAGAGCCCGTCCCCGAGTTTAAATCAACGCCCTCCACTTCCCTTCCATGCTGAGTTATTGCGCCCTGGTTTTGTGATGGAGATGACCAGGCAGTGAGGGATGAGTGACCTGGGCCAGACCACCGGGCTCGGCGCTCCCAGCCGGACCCTGGGCAAGGGGTGAAAAATCAGGGCTGTCCTCCAGCCCCTTCCCAGCTCCGCCACCTGCGTGGACGCTCCGGAGCGTCCGCTGTGATTTAGTGCGAGCGGGTTCACCGGCAGCGCGGGTGATGCTCTGCTGCCCCAGGAGCCGCTCCAGCAGCACATCCCCGCAGCGAAGCCCCCCGTGCTCTGGGCGGGGCTGTCCCTCTCCCCACGACCGTGTCCACGGGCCAGCCGGGTTCTTTATCCCCGAGCTGCGCTTCCCTCCCTCCCTCTGTCCAGGATGTCCCTACCAGCAGATTCGCAGGCAGTGAGGCTCAGGTGCGTACGGTGAAGCCTGGGAAGATGCCATCACATCTGGGAGGATGCTGTAACATGTGGGAGGATGCTATGATGCCTGAGAGGATGCCCTCACATCTGGAGGAAGCTGCGACGTCTGGGAGGATGCCCTCACATCTGGGAGGATGCCCTCACATCTGGGAGGATGCCACAACGCCTACCTACAAACTTCTTTTAAAAATAAGTAAGAATGGTAATAATAATAATAAAATATAAGACCTAAACCCAGCCTGCTCGCTGCCTCCTAAGCAGGCAGACGAGTCTTTCTAGCCCGGTGGGAGGACGGAGGCCGCGAGCACCGGCCCGGGGCCGCCCGGCGCGGCGCTTCCCGGCGGGGAGCGCCCGGGGCCGGCCGAGGCTCAGCCGCCTCCCGCGGGCTCCGGCATCCCCTTGTGGCAACCGCAGGCTTTGCAAAGCCCCGGCCGCAGCAAAGGGCTCTGCAAGAAACGTCCTCCGGAGCCATCCCCGGCCGGGCCGCCCCGACGGGACCGCCCCGCGCTGGCGGAAAGCCCCGTCCAGCCCCGCCGCAGGCACCGGGAACGGGCGAGGACGGGCGGGATGGGGCCGCGGCAGCCCAAAGCTCAGCCTTACGCAACCAGCTCAGAGCCGCCCGCCCGCGGCAGGCGGCAGATTACGGCCCGGAGCTCCCCAGATAACTCGCTAAGCCCTAGAGCTGCCCGCGGTCCCCTCCCGAGCCCCGGCGGCGGCGGGTGGCTGCGGGGCGGGCGGTGCCACCGGGCTGGCACCAGCAGCATCCTCATCCTCAGCAGCGTCCTCATCCCTGGCAGCATCCTCATCCTCAGCAGCATCCTCATCCCTGGCAGCATCCTCATCCCCGGCAGCACCATCCTGACCATCCCGGCAGGATGTGGCCAGCCTGGGGAGAAGCCGCTGGGACCCCTCATCCGCTCCCGGTTCTCCCGTTTGGCAAAGCCACCCCGGGGACTCTGCCTGCACCCAGGCCGTGACCTCCCGCCCTCTGCTCCAGGACCGAACTCGGGCCTTTCCACCAGGAAAATCGCTGGTCCGGGGCTCAGAGTGCTCTTTCCCAGATCCCTCAGAAAACACGTGAAAACCAACCAACCACAGAAAAAAAAACCTTTAAAGATGAAGATAAGGGAGCAGTCAGGTTTCTCGCGGAGCTCAGGAAACCAGTTTGTGCGGCTGAGGCTGCCCTGAGCTGGCCGGTGCCCGAGGAGGAGGAGGAGGGCCGGGGCTGAAGGGCACCTCTCCGGGGGGGTCGCAGAGGGTGTCTAACACACCTGCACAGCTCCGAGGGTCTGCACCCTTGGCCGAAGCGGCAGGTTGGTCTGACCAGCAAATTCATCTCCAGATGCGGGGACCCGGAAGGGAGTGTGTGTGGCGGGGGGGGTTTAGCTGAGCTGCTGGGGGCTGCTGCGAGGTGAGACAGGTATAAAAATACAGCCCGGGGCTCCCAGCAGCTCCTCAGCTAAAGATGTTAAATCCTGCCCTGATCCTGCTCAGGCTGGATGGAGCCATTTTAAGCAACAGTTTAAATTAAGATGCCTTGGCGAGCTGAGCCCCCGTCAACGTGCGCGTTATCACAGCTCGGGTGCCTAAAGGCCACCTCAGCCCCGGCGCAGAACCCGCTGTCTCGCTGCAGAGGGTAGGGGTGGGGTGGGTTCTCCGCCGCCTCCTGTGAAGTTCCCCTTCCCGGTTGGAGCCGTGATGCTGCCCAGCCGACGAGGGCCCGGCGGGGCAGGTCTGAGCGGCCCCAGGTAAGCGCAGGGTAGGGTGTGGAAGAGCATCCCTCCTCCCCAGGGCGTGAGGGCTGAGAGGGGTGGGAGGGTTTGAGGGAATTTCTGCCTTTCCCAGCACCAACCCGGTCTTGGCTTCCGTGTAGAAGCAAACCGGTTTAATTTCTGCCACCAGGCTGCGGCCGGGCCGTCCCGGCCCCAGAGCTCCCGTCCCAGGGCTGCGGGTTGCCCCGTGGGTTGGCCACTGGTCAAGGGGCTCCTCGGGGAGCTGGGAGCTGCTCCAGCCTCTGCTCTCCTGCTGCTTGGTCGTAAGGAGCCGGGTTTAACCCCCCAGTGTCCCCTCCCGCCCGGTTCCAACGCCTAGACCGCGGGACATGTACCCACCTCTCAAACTCCCGCTGTGCCCCCCTTTCCCCCGCTCTGCGCTGGAGACGGTGCTGTGGGGAGCTGCTCCCCACCCGGGCTGTGAAAACAGCACCCAAGCCCCCGGAACAAGCGTTTGCCCAGGGCAGAGGATGGAAACTGGACCCACGGGCTGTGCCAGAGGCTGGGAGCCGGCCGAGGCTTCCCAGTGGGACGAGGGATGCTGAGCCCACGCAGTTCCCACACCCGCTCCGTGTCTGCGCAGGGGGGAGTGAACAGTCCGGAGCGCCCCCTCGTCCCCCCGGGAGAGGCTCCAGGCCCCAGGCAGGGCTCTGGGCCAAGCTGGGCTCGCTCCCCCCGGGCCGGGCCGGATGACAGATGCCTGCGGTGGAGGGGAACATGCTGCAGCCCCCGCTTCCAGCCTGGATGCCTCCGACCCGGAGCTGCACTATGAGGAGGAGGAGGAGGAGGAAGATAATAAGTCGGAGCCCTCGGACACCAGCAGCATCTTGTCTGACGACTCCGTCTACCCCTGCTACGAGCTCTCCCTGGGGGCTGGTGCTGCTGGGGACCTCAGCCTCTACCAGTGCTGCACCAGGAACGATGCCAAGCTGGTGCAGGAGAGGCTGGAGCACGGGGTGACCCGGAGTGAGGCCACGGAGCTGGACATCAACGGGCGGGTGAGTGTCCGGGGGGGCTCCCTGCGGAGCAGAAGGGGGATTTCCCAGGAACAGGCAAATCCTGAAGGATGATGGTTGCAAAAGCAGGGGGGACATGGGGGACGGTCCTGGGTGGGATGACTTTGGCAAGGGCTGGGTCTCCCGGGATTGATCCAGAACCTCGGCTGTCCTCCCACCCTGAGCCCATCCGGTTTGGGGTGAGCAGTGGGGGGCCCACGGGGAGCACCGCGGTGGGGAGGACGGTGCAGCGCCGGCCCCGGTGCTGAGCGCTGCTCCCTCTCCAGAACGGGCTGATGGTCGCCTGCTACAAGGGCTTCGTGGACATCGTGCCCCTGCTGCAGAAGTGCCCCTACATAAACGTCAACCAGCAGGACAAGGACGGGAACACGGCCCTCATGATGGCTGCCCAGGCAGGTGGGCACCGCGCTCCGCCTCGGCACGGGGCAGCAGCCCCCTCGAGAAGCGGCGGGTCCCCCTGCGCTTCCCCTCCAAAAACCCCAGAACGAGCGGTGGGGAAAGCCGAGGGGTGTCACCCTCCCTGTCTAAGTTTCTGGGTGGTCTTAGCAGCATTTTAAACCTGGGTAAATGATGCAAAACCGGAGATTCCACCAATAGCAATGGTGTCTTGCAACACGTCCCAGCGGAGCAGCCGCGTCGAGCAGCCGGAGCTGCTCCACGTGCTCTGGGAAAGCCCCGTGAGCCGCAGCGACTGACCTGTGCACGACACCCGAGCTGGCAAATGCCACCTGTCGGGACCAAACCTGCCGTCGCGATGCTTTTCCTGGTCACGGCACAAGAGGCCGGCTCCCTCCGCCCCCCGGTTAACCGCGGCGGAAAGGAGCAGGGGCTCAGCGCCGGCATCGGGTTTTATTCCCGCTTTATCCTTGCTGGAACTGATGATTTCTTTCGGTTTTGGATTCTTTCCTGCGTTTTCTGCTGAAGCAGCTGGTACACCAGCGCTGTTCCCTGCACGGCCAAACCCAACCCAAGCCAAACCCAAACCCTTCCAGTCCCCATCCCTCCACGTTCCTGCCCCTTTGTCCTCCCGAGACGCGGTCGCCCGATATCTTCTCCAGCAGCAGCACCGACGGCTCGTTGACTGTCGGAACTCTAACACAGCTTCTCTCTGGCTGTTAAGGACACGTCACCATCGTCAACTACCTCCTCAACTACTACCCCGCGCTCGAGGTGGACAAGCGGGACCCACGCGGCCTGACGGCGCTGATGAAGGCTGCGGTGCAGGGGCGGCAGGACTGCGTGACCGCCCTGCTCCTGGCCGGTGAGCACCTTCCCAGGGGCTGGCCGCGGTGGTCCGGGGAAGGGGTGGTGTTGCTGCCCTGGGGTGGGGCGGGTGGGGGGACGCTGCGGTGATGCTCTCTGCATCCCGCTGTCTCCAGGAGCAGACCTGCAAGCGGTGGATTCCATCAAGGGGAAGACTGCCAGGGAGTGGGCGGCCTTCACCGGCCGCTTCGAGACGACCGTGCGGATCCGGAGCCTCCTGCGGCACCCGCGGGCGGAGCAGTTCAGCACCCAGTACCGGCCCGAGTGGCCAGCCCTGGCCGAGCTGGTGGCCAAGGCCCTGAGCTCCAAATCCAGGGGCAAGAGGCTGTCGGAGAAGATCCGATCCATGTTCACCTTCAACTTCCCCCGCGACGCCCAGGAGGATGGCGTGATGGACCACATGGTGAGGATGACCACCTCCCTCGCCAGCCCCTTCGTGGCCACCGCTTGCCAAACCGTCTGCCCCGACAGCCCCCCTGAGGTGGGCAAGCGCAGGCTGTCCGTGCCGGAGATCCTTGGGCAGCACATGCCGGACCCGGATGCCGAGCCAGCACCCACCGGTGCATCCTCCTGCAACGGCCAAGCCATGTCGGAGATCCGGCTGCTGCCACCGGCCCGGCGTGGCGGCCTCCGGAGCTTCCTGCCTCTGTGGCTGCGCCGTGGGAACAGCATCTTCCCCGGGGAGAACATCCCCAAAATCAAAGTGAGCAAAGACTCCAGCCCGCCCGCCTGCCCCAGGGAGCGGAGGCAGCGCGTGAAGGACAAGGACCTGCTGCAGCCGCCCAAGTGGAAGTACAAGGAGCTGAAGGAGGAGCAGAAAGCGGCCAAGGAGGGGAAGAAGAAGGAGAAAAAGAAGAAAGGGGGGAAGAGATGAGAGGTGCCGGGGTGGGGGCGAGGTCCCAGCCAGCCCCCTTGGACCTGCTCAGTTTTCTGGCACAGGGGTGGTTTCCTTCCCGGCAGGATGGCGATGCCCGAGGGAGGAGGATCCTGCGGGTGAACCCAGCTGAGATGCCGCAGCCCCTGTGGTCCCAGACCCCCCCGTCCTGCCTCCAGGGCAGCCCCCCCAGCCCGGCAATGGTCATGCTGGGACCCTGCCCCGGGCTGGGCTCTGGCTCTGCCGGGAGCGGGGCTGCGGCAGAAGAGGCTCTTGGCTCCTCTTTTTCCTTTTTTTTTCCTTTTTTTTTTTTTTTCCCTCTGATCTTCCTGAGATCTTGATATTGCAGCATGTGGCGCAAATGAAAACGGAAGCGGTTGCCATGTTACCAGGACTGATTTAACGAATAAAGCTCAGGAACGCTTCCCCCCTGCTGCCAGCACCCCCTGTCACCCCATCACCCCCTCCGTGACATCCCTTCCCCGCTCCCAGGTACTCCTGGGTTGCAGACGGACAAACCCAGGCTCAGCGCCTCGGGAAGCATCTCCGTGCTGCAGGAGGGGTAACAGGGGCTCTGGGGGCCAGGTCCAGGCTGGAAACCAAAATTGGGGTGCTCAGGGGCTCCGTCGCCAGCTGCCCTCTGGAGCGGGGACAGTCAGAGAGGCGGCAGGACCCAGGGTCCCTCTTCCCAAGAAAACCACCCTCCAGCTGCTCCACCCTGCGCCCCCAAAGCTCCCCAGCATCGCTCCCACCGGGAGCCGTGCGGCTGCTTTTTATCGGGTGCTGGCGCCGGGTGTGCTGCAGCAGCCGGGGGGTTGTGAGCCCCCTATTTCAAGCTCCTCTTAAATCTGGCTCCATCCCGGGGTGTAGGAAGGGGAAACTGGGGTGCTGGCCACCCTGAGCTGGCTCCTGCAGCACCCGAGCACCCAGGGCTTGATCCCCAGGGAGGGCGACTGGCATCGAGAGCCGCTCCAAGCACGGACTATCTGGGTCATAAATAACCCTTGGCCAGGCTCCGAGCCCCCTCCGTTCGCTGCCCCCTTTTTTAGGGGGTCAAAAGCCCCCACTCCCCACTTTTAGGCTGCAGCTCGGCCTTTTGGGGGGCACCAGGAGGTTTGGGCCAGGTCACGGGCAGGCAGGGAAGGATGCTTGGCAGGAAGGAGCCGCAACCTCCCCGTCTGTTCCCCTCCAGCCCTTGGCTCGCGTTGGGCTCCCCAGCACGTGGCCGCCCTCCTTTGCCAGCTCCCGGCGGTGGCTCGCAGATGAGCCGGGGGCGGGCGGCACATGGAGCAGCATCGCACGCGCCACGCCAGCCTGGACCCCCCCACCCTGCGCAGGGGGAAGGGAGAGCCGGGCTCCCACCGGCCCCTCGTCCCCCTCCGCCGCCGCGGGGACGGCTCGGTGTAACCCTGAGGCACGGCTGGGTGCATCCGACCACGGTGTGGGGTGAAGTCACAGCGCACAGCGATGAGCACCCAAACGATGAGCACCAAACGATGACGGAAAGTCTCGTTTCGGCTTCGAGGGGGTGGCGGGAGGTTGCGCCACGGCGGGCAGGGCCGGCGCGGGGCCGTGAGTCGCGGTGCTGCCGGCGCGCCGGAGCTCAGCCCAGCGCCCAGCCCCGCTGATTCACCCCGTCTGCCCCAGCGCGGGGCAGGGATCGCCCTGCCCGCGGCTAAGAGAGCCTGGGGTGGGGTTGGGGTGTCCCGCAACATGCCTCTGCGGCACCTCGGGACAAATTTGGGACCAGAGACGCAGCCCGGCCCCGGCGCTCCCACCCATCCCTGCCCTTCCGAGTGGCCCAGGATTGGGATTTAGTGACGTTTCCAAGTTTTGAAGCACATCTTTATCCCCCCCGTGATGATTATGGTTTATAGGATGGTGGAAGGTGAAAGCAGAGGGACCAAACAGCCGGCGCCCGCCCTCGCCCCAGCGTTCGGATGCCCAGGAAAACCCCCGCCCGCAGCCCGAAAAGCGGGTGCCGATGCCCACCACATGCCCCCACCCATGGAAGGCAGCGGGGACGCTGGACCCATCCAGGAATAACCCCAGGAGGGGCCGATCGCTGGTCAGATCACCAAGACCCGGGCGCCAGAGCAAAGATGGTCACGACGATAAGGCGTCTGCCGGCACCGGCTTCCTCCTCGGCAGCTCCTATCTGATGGAAACTGCCCGTTTCCCCCTCGCCGGCTCTGCAGAGCTCCCGGCCCCGGCGCGGGCAAAGTCATGCGTGAAGGTCCCTCATGTTTTATCCTGGTTTTGTGCTTTTGTTTGTTTCAAACTTCCTAGATGATGGGCGATAGCAGGGGAGGGGCGGCTGGCCAGACGCAAAGCTCTGCTGCCCTGGCTCTGGGCGCTGGGTGGGTCGGGATGCGGCCGGGGCTGGTGATGTAACGGGAAGCAAAGAGGTAAATCAGGCCCCGTAACTTCGTGAGGAAAGAGTCTGCCTTCGCCTGCCGGGGCGAGAAGCCGGTAGAAAGGCAGGGATGGGGCCGGGAACGGCGCTGGAGGGAGAGGAGGAGGACGGCGGAGGGCGAAGCTGCTGGCTGTGGGGTGGCCCAAAGAACAACCCCGAAGCGGTGAAAGGGGAAGCGTCGCTTCCGCAGCCCCGGCTGCCCCATGTGTGCCGGGGGAGCGGGAAGTGCCCGGACTCCCCCCGTGGGAACGGCCCCGCTGCTGGATCCCAGCAGCGGCTGCTGCGGCAGCTCGAGGGCCGCGGTGGGGGGACGGGGATGTGCTGGCAGGAGGCACCGAGCAACGCCCTTGGCCCACCCCAGCCCTGCTCCGTGGCCGTGGCCAGGGCAGAGCATCCGCTTGGGGTCACCCTTCGGGACGCTGCGTTACACCCCGGGGACGAAACCTCCTCCCTCCAGCAGCCCCCTGGAAGCATCTGGCCAGCAGCAGGGAGCCCCTCGGCTCCACCGGGACGCTCTCGTCCCCATGACAGTCGGATGCGGGAGCAGGAGGGATGGCCAAGCACGTCAAGGTCATTCCCACAGCATCTCTGCAGACCATTCCCACACCCAGCACCGTCAAAGCAACATCCGCATCTCCATCAAAGGCCTTTAGATGCTGGAGGAAGGAGACGTGAGGGACCTCTCCCCACCAAGGGCTTGGGCTTGCCTTGAAAAGCGGGAAACGGGCTGGGAAAGCGCCCGGTGAAGGGCAGGGGCGGAGGAACGGGCCAGGATGGAGCTGGGGCCCGGTGTGCGGGAGGAAGGGAGGCTGGCCGTGGCTGTGTGCTCAGCAATAGGAAATGCTTTATTAGCTGGGAGTGGTGGAGAGGAGCCAGGCAGGAAGAGGCAGTAATAAGAAACATTTTTTTGACTTCTCCCACATCCAGACCACAGAGCGTTCGCCAAGCGGCCGCGTTCAGACAACGGGGCCACCCAGCCGAACCCCCGGCACGGGGACGGAGACGTTCCCCCACCGCCGCGGCCGCGGGAGCCCTGGGACAGGCAGCAGGAGGGGAGCAGACCCATGAAGCTCCTCCAAGCCGGGGCGCACGGCACGGAGCTGAGCTGCCCCGGCCGAGCCCCGTGTCCCGCCACCGAGCTCGGCACCGCAGCGGGGAGAGCCTCGCCAGGGCTGGGCAGTGCCGGGGGTGCCCGCGGCACACGGATGCTGTAGGTGAGTGGGGAAGCGCCGTGTGCTCATGGGGTCCGGGGCTGCACCGAGCTCGGGGCTTCCCTCCTGATTTACCCCCGGGTGCAGCTGAAATCAGGATTTGGCCCCGTTTCCTTCACCCTCGGTGGGACGCCGGAGTTGACGTCAGGGATAGCGGACGCTGGAATCGGGGCTCTGGTGGGGCCAGGAGCATAAATCTGGATTTACACCAGTGTAGTAGTAGCAGGATCCGTCCCCAGGTCCTCCCTAAAGAGCTGAAATCAGACACTATGGAAAGCCCGGGGCTGACATGGGAAATGGGGACTTCGGGTGTATTTTGAAAGGGCCTGGGGGCAAACGAGGGGCAGTTGACAGCTCCGCTAGCCTGGGACTGGCGTGAGGGCAGCAGGGCACCGGCGGCGTCAACGCCGCAGGACTCGCCACCTCGATGCGCCCCCTCCGCAACGCCAAACGCCGGGTGCCTGGGCAGGGGGGTGGACGAGGAAGAGCCGCTGAAGAGGCTCCGTTTCCAGGGCAAAGCGCCTAAAGCGAAGCTGATGGGAGCCAGCGGGAGCCCTGCCCCGCCGCCGGCGCCCGACCCCTGCCGCAAGCTCGGGGCAGGAACGTTGCCCTCGTCCCCGCTCGGCACGAGGAGCGTGTGTGCCACCAGCCCATGAAGAGATGACACGAGCTGGTTTGGCCCCTCTCGTTGCACGTCTCTTGTTTTCGGCACAGCGATGCCCATCGGTGCAAGAGGGGCCGGGGCGGCGCAGCCCACCCACGCGGGTCCCTCTGACGACGCCAGAGGACGAAACCAGCTTTGCCGCGTGTGTGGCCAACCCCAGGCTGAAGCCCTGGGGTCCACAGCGAAGCTCTTGCTGGCTCCAATGTGTCCACCCAGCCCTTCGCACCTGCAACCGGTGCTGTCGGCGGCTGGCACGCGCCTGGCTCCCCCGGCACCGGCACTGGCACGAGGGTCTCTGCTGTGCCTGGGTCCCTGCAAGAAGGAGACACAGGGGAACTGAGTCACGAGCTGCATCCTGCAGCGAAACCCCCACGGGAGCAGCAGAAACCGCAGGGGAGAGCGGAAGCGCTGGGATTGCGAAGCTCTGCCGAGCCGCCCCGGTGAGAGCGAAGGATCCTCTCGCCATCCCCCGTGTCCCCGAGGATCGTGCCCAGCCACCCCCTTCCCTGGGCTCCCGCTGCCTCCAGCTCCGTCTCCCCCAGCAGCCCTTTCCCTTTGCTCGCCGTGGGGTCACGGGGAAATTCCCCTTCCCCAGGGCTGGGTCTTGCTCTGGACTTTTCAGTTGGGGTTTTTTTCTCCTCCTGATGCTGCTGCAAATCCCGAAGGGTGGAAGACGGCAACGTGCCCGGCCATCACCCCCCAGGCAGGCTGGGGAAGATGCTGCGGATGCCGGGAGGGTCCCCACCACTCTGTGTTTCGTGGCGAATATCCCACAGCCGTCTCAGGGCTCAGGATTTTACGGACGTGCCCCTAAGGAGGGAATTCACCACCCAGGACTCTCAGCTTCCCTTTAAAAATATTCTCTCCAGATTGTCCCCCGGGAGCATCGTGGAGGCTCGGGGAGCAGCAGGGAGCCGATGTTTTAAAATAAAGCGGCTCCTGGGCCAGCCGAGGGCCCGGCTGCTGCTTCAGCCAGGGCTCAGCCCCGGACATCGCTCCTGGCACGGGGCACCGGCACCAGAGCCCGCTCCTGCCCTCCAGCCCCGCGCCCGGTCACCGTTTCCTCCCCGTGAGCAACAACCCAGCGAGCTATTTTGGGGAGGAAAAGCCCGTTTTACGCCGCGGCCAGCGGCTGTCTGGGTCAGCCCCGTCCGCGGGGGCTCTCGAGGGCCGGGCTTGCGTGACTTCGCCTCCCCATCAAAGCCAGAATCTAAACAATCTTGATTCCTGTCCCGGCAGCCTGGGCAGGGCTCCTTCAATTGCAGGAAACGGCGACTTTGGCGTGTTTATGTCGGGAACCGCGAAGAATGAGCCGAGGAGGGGCTGGGGAGCCCCGGCCGAGTTGGTGGCCATGGGAAAGGGGCAGCGATGCCGGCGGGGCGAGGGTCGGGGGGCAGCGCCGGCTCTGCCACGTTTGGCTTGGCGGAAAAGTCTCTTTTACAAGGAAAAAAACAAAAAAAACAAAAAAAAAAGAAAAGAAAAAATAGCAAAACGTGCCCCAAAGGCGCAGCTGGGGAATTTTTGGCTGCCCCCGGTGCCTCTGCTTGTGCCATCGGTAAGCTCGGTACAAAAGCCCCCCGGGGCCAAGCCCTGGACTGTGGCCAAGGGCCCCCGGTGGCTCTGGCACCAGCGGGGGTGAGCGATGTGGTGGGGGGGGCTTTCAGCTCCGTCCTGCGGCACAGGTCCCCCCGAACCCGGGACCTCCGGCAGTGCCGCGGCATCACCGCGCTCGCCACGGCTGCCGAGCCCAGGGGGTCTGCCGTAGGTTTTGCAGCGCCAGAGCCACGGGAGTGGTGGGAAATGCTGGGATTTGGAGGGCTGGGATAGAGGGAGGCTGTTGGGGCAGCACGGACAGGGCGAGGTCCCGAGCACCCTGGGGCCGTGTGCCGTGTCCCACGCCGCAGCCTCAAGCTCGGGAGGTGCCGGGGATCTGCTCTCAGGAAGGGCTGTACCAGGGACGTCCGGAGCCGAACTCCGCTGGGACGCAGCTCATCCCTCCTCGCACCGCTCCGCCCGCCCTCTCCCTCCCCACCAGCCCCCATCGCTCGCCGCAGCCCCCCAGCTCCTTCCCGAAGCCCCTGCGGCTGCCCCTGTCCTGGCAACGTGCCCCTCGGGGGGCTGTGGGGGGCTGCGGGGGGTGCGGGGGGGCTGGCGCTGAGCCCTCTGCTCTCCGCAGGAAGATGCGGTGCGGAGCCTGCGGCCGGGCGGTGCTGCTGCTGCTGCTGTCCCTCTCCTTCGGCCTCGCAGACGGTGAGTACCAAACCCGGGCGGGGGCTTGAAACGAACCCTCGGCTCTTTGGGACCGGCATCGCTTGGTCTGCTCGAGACACTCCGCTCTGGAGGGCAGCTCCGTCGAGCTCGCCGGGGCTCCTCGGGGACCCGCGCTGTGCCCAGCGAGGGCCTTCTCCCCTCCCAGACGGTGACCTGCGTCCCGGGGAGGATCTCAGCTTAATTAATTACAGTTCATCAAGTGCTTTGACATCACCAGAGGGGAGATGGCGAAAAGGCTTGAGTGCACGTGCTTTAAAACGTGGTTTTTCCCGGGGGTGCTGGTGCTGGTGCCGGGGCAGGGATGAGCTGCTGGGGATCCCAGGGGAGCACCAGGATGACCCGGGCGGGGATCCAGGCTGGGTGCTTGCGCAGGGAGGACCGAAACAGCGTGGCTGTGCCAGGGAAGAGCTGCAGAGCTCCTTGGGGAGACGAGACCCCACCGGCTCCCAACCAGGTCCCCATCTGAGCCCCCATTCTGCCCACGGAGCCACCAACCCCTGGGCTTTGCCACCCCGTGGCCCTGGCAGCGGGCAGTGTTTGGGGCAGGGGAGCGGCAGGCGCAGGAGTGGGGCTGGCGGCAGCCGTCCGTCCCCTCGCCGCCATCCGTCTGGCTGCCCTCGCGCTGAACTCGCTGATTCCAGGAGGGACATTTTCTGCGTGAAAGGGCAGAGCTAAATCGGGAGGTTGGGAGCGTGGCCGCCCTGCTGCTCCGGCACCGTGGCACGGGGCAGCGGCTTCGGAGCGGCCGGGAAAAGCTCCAGGAAAGACCCCGAGTTCGGCTCCCGGCTCCCAAAACGCGGCTTCCCTGCAGCATCCGCTGGGGAGGCACCGGCTGCGTTTGGGGCTCTTGGTCCCGTCCTGGGTCCCGGGACCTGGTGCCTGCAGGGGGGATCCCATGTCCCCTGGGACCCCGCGGGCAGGATGTGACCCTGTGTGCTGTGAACCAGTGGATCCCAGTTAATCCCAGCTGCTGGGACTGGATGCATGGCCCCTCCGCTGCCTCCCTGGGGACGCAGAGACAGGTGACCCCCATCCTCGGGGCTGGCACTTGGGTCCCAACCGGGAGGGACTGATTTTCCAGGTGGTCTCAGGATGGGCTTCCCCAGCCCAGCCGGGGGACCCCCAGGTCCCAGGCCACCCGCTCACAAAATTTGGTTCAAGAGTCTTTAGGACAGATGTCATTGTCCCCAAAGCCACCAGCGTGCCCCGGGCCGGGCAGTGGGGTGGTCCCATGGCCCCACACGTCCCCTCCTCGTGCCCGCAGACGAGCTGCAGTGCGCCTGCGACGTGCCGTACTGCAGCGTGCCCACCTGCACGGGCAAGGTGTGCTTCGTCAGCAAGCGGAAGGAGGAGGGGATCATCACCCAGCACAGGGGCTGCTTCTCCCAGAACATCCAGGAGAACTGCCAAACGACCGTGATGGAGCAGTACGGCATGAGGTGCTGCGACTCCAGCATGTGCAACGCCGAGCTGGAGATCTTCCTGCAAGGTACGGGGCCACCGTCCCTTTCGAGGAGCCGGGGGGAGAGGGGCAGAGCTGCCCATGCAGCTGGAGATGGGGTTGAGTCTCCAGATCATCCTCATCCTCACTCAGCACCTCGAGGGTCACCCTTTCCCAGGTGGGACAGGGCCACTGAGATGTCCTCACGTGTCCCTCCTCAGGCTGGGCCTGCAGAGCTGCCGGCCATGGGGTTGGCCCCAGGGCAGAGCCACCCTCCCCAGGCCCAAGCCCCAGCCCCAAGATCTCCACCCTTCCCCGTACAAACCCAAGTGCCAAGACCTTCACCCTCCCAGGACCACCTTCACGCTCCCATCCATTGTCTCCCCCACCCAGGAGAAGAGGCCCTGGGAAAGACGCCTTCTCTGCTCAACCTGCTCCTGATGATCTTTGTCCCGCTGCTCGCCCTCCTCGTCCTCGCGGCGCTCATGATGCTCTTCTGCTGGAAGGTGGCCCGGCACCGCCACAAGAAAAGCGACTTGGGAGACATGGACCTCATGCTGAAGGCATCCATGGCGGGAGACAGCACTTTGGAGGTGGGTGAGCTCCAGGAAGGATCCCAAATGCCCCCGAGGCACGGGAGGGGGGACACGCCGGGTGTGGGGTGGCCTCTGGACTGACCGCGCTGCTGCCCCGGCTGCGCAGGACTTGCTGAACGACGACTGCACCACAGGCAGCGGCTCGGGGCTGCCCTTCCTCGTCCAGCGAACGGTGGCTCGGCAGATCACCCTCGTGGAGTGCGTGGGTGAGGAGAGCGGCTGCGCGCTGGGGAGGCTGCCCTGGTCCCCCCTCCCGCCGGTGCTCGGGCACGCGCCGGTTCCCCTTCCGCCAGCAGCCAGCGATGGCACCATGACGCCAGGCCCGGGAGGGGGGGTTGGACGTGGCCATCTCAGCCCAAACCCTGTAGAGACCCCAGGTTCTCCCCCTGTCCTGCTGAGGGGCGAGTGGGAGAGCGGCTGGGTGGGTGGGTGGCTGTTGGTCACGGCCAACGGACCAGTGACGCTCCATTGCTCTTCCACGCCGGGAGCCGGGTTCATCACCTGGGTATGGGGAGGGCATCGGGGGCCGAAGGGGCCACGTGACACGGTCCCGTGGCCGCGGCAGGCAAAGGACGCTACGGCGAGGTGTGGCGAGGCGTGTGGCACGGGGAGAACGTGGCCGTGAAGATCTTCTCCTCCCGGGACGAGCAGTCGTGGTTCCGTGAGACGGAGATCTACAACACCGTCCTCCTCCGGCACGACAACATCCTGGGTGAGTGGGGGGCCGGGGGGGCTGGGGGGCGGCTGCGCGGCAGCTCCACGGTCCCAGCTCTTCTCCCTGCCCAGGCTTCATCGCCTCCGACATGACATCGAGGAACTCCAGCACCCAGCTCTGGCTCATCACCCACTACCACGAGAACGGTTCGCTCTACGACTACCTGCAGAGGACGACCCTGGACGTGGAGACCTGCCTAGGCTTGGCCTGCTCCATCATCTGCGGCCTCGTCCACCTCCACGTGGAGATCTTTGGCACCCAGGGCAAGCCCGCCATCGCCCACCGCGACCTGAAGAGCAGGAACATCTTGGTGAAAAGCAACCGGCAGTGCTGCATCGCAGACCTGGGTGAGACGGGGATGGGACGAGATGCTCCGGGGTTGTAGTGCTCAGGGTTGTGGTACCCAGGGGTGTGGTACCCAGGGGTGTGGTGCCCAGAGCTGTGGTACCCAGGGATGTGGTGCCCAGGGATGTGGTACCCAGGGGTGTGGTGCCCAGAGCTGTGGTACCCAGGGATGTGGTGCCCAGGGATGTGGTGCCCAGGGGTGTGGTCCCCCAGGGGTGTGGTCCCCCAGGGATGTGGTGCTCCAGGGATGTGGTGCCCAGGGATGTGGTACCCAGGGATGTGGTGCCGAGGGATGTGGTGCCCCAGGGGTGTGGTACCCACAGATGTGGTGCCCCAGGGGTGTGGTGCCCCAGGGATGTGGTACCCAGGGGTGTGGTCCCCCAGGGGTGTGGTGCCCAGGGATGTGGTACCCAGAGATGTGGTGCCCCAGGGGTGTGGTGCCCAGGGGTGTGGTACCCAGGGGTGTGGTGCCCAGAGGTGTGGTACCCAGGGATGTGGTGCCCATGGATGTGGTACCCAGGGGTGTTGGTGCCCAGGGGTGTGGTACCCAGGGGTGTGGTACCCAGGGGTGTGCTGCCCAGGGATGTGGTACCCAGAGGTGTGGTGCCCAGGGATGTGGTACCCAGGGGTGTGGTACCCAGGGGTGTGGTCCCCCAGGGATGTGGTGCCCCAGGGATGTGGTGCCCCAGGGATGTGGTACCCAGGGGTGTGGTGCCCCAGGGATGTGGTGCCCAGGGATGTGGTGCCCCAGGGGTGTGGTGCCCAGGGATGTGGTGCCCCAGGGGTGTGGTACCCCAGGGATGCAGCTTTCTGGGGGTGCAGCACCAGCATGGCACTGACTGGGGCTGGCATCCCTCCAGGGCTGGCCGTCATGCACTCCCAGGGCAGCGACTACCTGGACATCGGCAACAACCCCCGCGTGGGCACCAAGCGCTACATGGCCCCGGAGGTGCTCAGCGAGCAGATCCGCACCGACTGCTTCGAGTCCTACAAGAAGACGGACATCTGGGCGTACGGGCTGGTGCTCTGGGAGATCACCCGGCGGACGGTGGTGAACGGTGAGGCTCCCGGCCAGCTGCCGCCGCTCCCGGCTCTGCGCCCGCTCCCTCCTTCCCTCTTTTTTGTTGCTGCTTTTTTTTCTTTCCCTTCGCCCAGAAGATTAGCTGTAAATTATAAACACTGTAATCTAGTGTCAGCACCCGGCTCCCTGATTAAAGGGCCCATTAGACTCAATCAGCGCTTTGTTTGTTCAGCGCTGATTAGAAAACAAGCAGCGTCGAGCGCTGCCTGGAAGCCGGCCACGGCCGGGACCTCTGGCCGCCGGGGCTTGGCTTGTGGGGACAAGGATGGGGACAGGGACAGGGTCCCCCTGTGCTGTGGTGGAGCCTCCTCGGGGCTGCCCGGCCAGCACCGCTCACCACCGGCAAAGTCCATTAGGAGAATTAATTAAATGGTGGGCGCTGGCGGGTGAGGCAGGAGGTCCCCCCGAGGCGCAGTCTGGCCGGGATAATCTCATTTACCGCTCCTTCAGATTAAACATTTACTCCGAATTACCAGAGCCATGTGCAGGGAATGACCTTCAGCCGGCTGGTTTTAACCCTTCCAGGCACCCTCGCCCTCCAGGGTGGGCCATGCGGCCCCTGGGGCATTGGGGACGGGGGCTCCAGAGGACCCCGAGCTTCGGGGACCACTTGTCAGGGTGTGGGGAGCTGGTGGGTGCTGGGGGTGACCCAGAGGGGTTAAACCCCGCGGACACACAGACATATGGAGGCACTAAGCGGAGATTAGCTGGGCCGGCTGGCGGGGGGCTGCGGAGGGAGGTTGGGGCTGCGAGGTGGCACCAGTGCTGGGAGCTGGAGTGGGTGCTGGCGCTGGAGCTGCGGTTCATGGCAGGGCTGGCGCTGGAGCTGCGGTTCATGGCAGGGCTGGCGCTGGGCTATATCCAGTGCTGGAGCTGGCCTCAGTCTCCCCGTGCCACCCCGGTGAGGTCCCACGGCGCAGCCGGGGCCAGAGCCTTAGCGCCCCGCGGGCAGCATCACCCCCGGTATGGTGGGGCAAATCACACCGGCAACCCTCGGGACCACACGTGTCCCCCAAGGCAGGGTGTGGGTCCGTGGCGTCAGCCTCCCCGGACACCCCGTGATGTGCCCTCCCGCAGGCATCGCGGAGGACTACCAGCCGCCCTTCTTCGACGCCGTCCCCAGCGACCCCAGCTTCGAGGACATGAAGAAGGTGGTGTGTGTCGACCAGCAGACCCCCGTGATCCCCAACCGCCTCTTCTCCGACCCGGTGAGCCCTGGGGACGCCACCCTCTTCCCACCCCAGCCAGACCTTTGCTCCCCACAAAACCCTCCAATTTTCCCCCTTTTTTTGTGCCTGCCCCAGGTTTTGTCGGCGCTGGCGAAGATCATGAAGGAGTGCTGGTACCAGAGCCCCTTGGCCCGTCTCACCGCCCTGCGCATCAAGAAGACGCTGAAGAAGCTGAACAATTCCCTGGAAAAGCCCAAGCCGGAGCAGTGAGTGCCGGGAACATGCCAGAGCCACTCATGGGCTGCACTGGGACAGCGGCAAAGCCAACACCGGGACGGGGCTCCCGGACACGGAGCGGGTTTTGCTCGCAGCCCCTGCCTTTCCCACCCCTCCTTGGAGCCTTTTTAATTTGCAAGGAAGGAAAAAAAAAAAAAAAAAAAGGCAGCAAGGGAGGAATCTTCCAGCTCGGTTATAAAAATACCCCCGGACCCGCCATCCGACGCCGGCCCGTCTCGCCTGCCCGGCGGGGATGGCAGCGGGCACCCGGGGCTGCCGGCCCACCCCGAGCCCCCCGGCCAGATGCCACGGCCGATGGACCAGCACCGTCCCCTGCCTCAACCCTCCCGCCCGGCCGGGCACCCACCCCAGCGCTGGCACCCAGCAGGCAGCGGGCGCTGCCCGAACCTGCCTGCCCACCGCGCTGGCAGTGGGGATGCCGCGGGCTCAGCGGCGGCAGGAATTCCCCGGCAGGGCTGCGGTGCCTGGCGTGCCTCTGGCCGCGGGAGGTCTGGATTTCACCGGGGGAGGATGGTCCAGGGGCAGCGTTCCCCAAGCCGCATCGGATCCGCAGCCTGGCACATCCCAGGGCTCCCCAGGACGAAGCCGCTGGCACCGAGCAGGGCCCGAGCATCCCCCGTGCCGCAGGGACCCGCCGCGGCGGTGGCTCCCGCATCCTCCCCTGAGGAGCAGCCCTGGTGCCCCTTCCCAAGCCCTTTTGGTCTTTGCCAACACTTGGGCGTTTTGCGGAGCGTTTCGGCGCATCCTGTGCCCAGCTCCAGCCCGCGCCGCTCGCCGCCACCCCCAGAACCACCCCACGCCCCGGGCTGTTCGGACCGCACCAAGATGTTCGGCAGAGCCAGCTTTGCTCCGTGATTATTTAATTATTAAGATTTAATATATTTAATAAAGTGTAAAGCTATTTGATCGGTTAACAGCTGCCAAACCTCCCCCAGCGGGCACCGGCCGACGGGGCAGGACGGGACCCCACGGCCCCGCGCTTCTGCATGGCTTCATTTATTGCTTCCACCCCACGTCGCTGCCGCGAATCGCTCCGGCACCGCCGGACCCCCCGATAAACCTGGCTCCAGCCGCCGGCCAAGCCTGTCCCCGCGCCCGGGAGGGGCCGGGGCTGCACCGAGGGGGCTCCGCGGGGTTGGCACGGCTGAGAGCCGGGGGGCGCAGCTGGCTCGGGGGGAGCGAGGCCATCCGGGGGGGTTGACCCCCGCATCGCTGCGGCCACCCTGGGCTCCTCCTCTGCTCCCAGTTAGGGACTGGGAGACCCTGATCAGCCGAGGGCAGCTGCTGGCCCCCAGAGGGGCGGGCAGCGGGGTGAGGGGTATGAGCGGGGCAGGGCTCGGGGTGCCCTGCCCAGGGCCTGGGGTGCCCAGCCCAGAGCTCAGGGTGCCCTCCCGGGCATGGCCCAGTCCCCACCACGCACCAGCTGCCCCAGGCCCGCGGCTCCCAGCTCCCGGCCTGCACCCGCCAGGCTCACCGTGCCCACGCACACCATGCACGCTCAGACCGTGCACACTCACCGCGCACACTCACACCGTGAACGCTCACTGCGCACACACTCACCATATACACTCACCGTGCACACACCCCGTGCACACTCACCTGTGCACGCTCACACCGTGCACGCTCACTGCGCGCACACACCGCGCACGCTCACACCGTGCACGCTCACACTGTGCATGGTGACCGTGCACACTTCCCATGCACATGCTCACCGCGCACGCTCACCGTGCACACTCACACCCGTGCACACTCACCACGCACACTCCCTGTGCACACTCCCCGTGCACGCTCACACCGTGCACGCACACCGCGCACGCTCACACCATGCACGCTCACACCGCGCACGCTCACCGCGCACGCTCACCGTGCACGCTCAGATCGTGCACGCTCACATCGTGCACGCTCACCGCCCACACTCACCGCGCACGCTCACCGTGCACGCTGACACCGTGCACGCTCACCCCGCGCACACCCCCGCCGTGCACGCTCCCCGCCCCGCGCGCTGCGGGCCCGGCCCCTTTAAGGCTGGCCCCGCCCCCAGCCGCGCGCCGGTGCTCGCCCCTCCCACAGGCGCTGGCGGCCGCTCGGTACCGAGGCCGCGGCGCTCGCCATGGCCGCCCCCCCGCCGCCGCCGCCCTGCGCCCGCCGCCCCCCGCCGCCGCCCGCCGCCGCCGCCACCGTCCTGCTCGCCCTGCTCCTGGCCGGGGCTCTCGGCGGAGCCCGCGGTGAGTGACGGCCCCCGGGGCCCGGTCCCGCACCGGGCACAACATGGCGGCGCGCCGCCCCGCCCCCGCCTGGCGCCGTGAGGGGGAGCCGGGGTGTGGGGGGTGATGAGGGGAACCGGGGGAGGAATCGTGAGGGGAACCGGGGGTCGATGAGGAGAACCGAACCGAGGGGGGAGGCGGTGCGGGGGGCCGAGGGGAGCGGTGCGGGGTGAGCCCGGGCCCGGGGGTGAGGCCGGCTTCGGGGGACCTGTGGGGTGGGTGAGGGGGGGGTGAGGCCGGGGGTGGGATTTTAGAGGGAGTCTGGGGGGTGGGAAAGGGGGTGCGAGGGAATCTTGGGGCCTGGAGGTGCCCCCGAGGCGGTGAGGAGGGCCCTGAGGGGTTGGGGGGGATGCGGGCGGGCGGCCCTGGGTGGGCAGAGGCGGGTGTGGGAGAAGGAATGGAGGGGGGGGATCCATGGGGTGGGGGCCCTGGGAGGTGGGAGCGGGGCGTCTGAAGGCATCAAGGGCTTCGTGTAGGTTTGTGGGGGCCTCCCCCTGTGTGTCGGGTAGCGCCGAGCCCCCCGGATGGGGGTCAAACCTGGCCGTGGTGGGGTTCGCAGGGGGTTGTGTGGTGTGAAGGGGCTTGTTTGGGGGGCTGTGCATGCCCCCCCCCCCCCCCCCCCCCGAGGGGACGGTTGTGTGTCTGGAGGGGCAGCAACAATTGGGGCTGGGGGCGGAGAGCCCTGCGGTACCGGGGGATGCTCCTTGGCTCTGGCTGGGAAGAGAACTGGGAGCCTTCCAGTCTGTTCTCAGGAGATAACGAAGGAAAATCAAATCTATGGGCTTTTCTCAGAGCGAGGAAGACTCGGGGGGGTCTGTTGTGTTGGGGGTCTGGGTGTGTGGGTCACCGGGAGGGTGTTTTGCGGCCCCAGGACCAGGGGCTTGGCGTGGGACTGGCACCGGATCAGCCCCGGGGTGGGAAGTGCCACCATGTTGTTGCTGACCCTGGTCAGACCCCAGGAGTTTGTGGCCTCTTCGCATTGGCCTGTTGACGCGGCCAAGGGGGGGCTTCGGCAGCCCCCCATGCACCAGGGACTGCAGCGTGTGCTTCACCTGGAGCCTCTTGGGCTCTGCGGGGCTTTTCCTTAAAAGAAACCCTGCGAAAACCCTGTGACTCTGGGTGGTAGCAACTGTAAATATTTGTTTGGGGGGAGGTGAGTGAGGGAAAACTCTTTGTTTCGGGTGTTTGTTCTGTGACAATTCCTTTGCTTTACCTGGGGGGTGAGGGGTGTCAGCTTTGGTCACCAACCCTTTTCCCTGGAGCCGGAGGGACCTGAAGCATCGCGGTTGGCAGGGACCGAGGCCAGGCAGGTGTCAGTGGCCTCTGCAGGGTCCGAGGCTTTGTCCGTCCCTCTGTGGCTATCGGGGGCGATCGCTGCTTGTGTAACGCAGGTACCTGTTCCGACAGGAACCACACTGAGGCAGTTTTCTCCTCGCTGTCCGGGTCGGGCATTACCAACCGACCGTCAGGAGGGAACAACGTGGTGCGAGGCAGATCCGGACTTGTTAGCCGCAGCCAGTGGCTTTACACCCCACTGGGGCAGTGGGTTGGGGGTGCGTTTGTGAGTCCTGTGGGATCTGATGACACAAAGGGGGCTGGGCTTTGCTTGAACCCAGAGTGAAATCCAGCCTTGGGACAGTGTTTCAGCTTTGCTGTGATAAATGGCAAAGCAGGAGCGAGCACGACCTGTCACACGTCTGCCCTCAGACTTTTGCTTTGTATTTTATACCCAGCTGGTGTTTATTAAAAAAAACCAAGAATAAATAAGCAGGAAAGGGCCAGTTGTGCCTCTCTCCTGTAAACTCAGCCCATACTGGGCTCTCTGTGGCTGGGTGTTGTTTCCCTTCAGTACCTGCTGTGGCTTTTTGGTGGTAAAAGGTGTGAGCTCAGGCTGGCTTCAAGGGGGCGAGGGAGCAGGGGCACTCACCCTGGGGACAGTTTGCTGCCATGATACACGTTTTGTCCTCCTCCTCTGGCCTTAAACTATTGTGCTTTGCCCAAGAGATCGTAACAGCTGCTTATTTTGGGGTAGGTTGGATAAACACTCTGATTTCTGCAGTGCTTGGGAGCTGTGACCCTCTGTGTGCATCGGTAAACAGAGTAGAAAACACCCTCCGCATGCTCCTTCCTTTAAAATAAAGGGAAAGGAACCAAAAAAGGTGGAGTGGTGGTGCCAAGGTGGCTGTAGGTACCCTTTGTTTGCCTCTGGAATACAGCAGAGCACAACCTGGGCCAGCAGATGTTATTATTAGCACCCGCCTGAAATATTTACCTGGTTAAATGAGGCAAACTCTGCGTTGTCCATCAGTCCTATCTCACAACTTTCCAAGAAAGACTTCTCTAACTGGAAATGAAAAACAGTGTCCAAGAAGCATTCTTGAACTCCTTCGGCTCCTTGGCCAGACAGCTTGGGTTTTTTTTTATTCCCCAGCTACGCCGGCCGCTGCCAGTAGTGGATGCTCCGGAAATCACTATTGCGAAAGGAGCAAAGTGAAACGTCAGTTCTCTTAACAGCAGGCAAAGTTCACTGGGTGGTGACCAGTGGAAATACGTTCTCCACCACGCAGCCGGCGTGGTTATCCGAGCAGGCCGGGAAGGAATCGCTCGTCTCGAGGGAAAAGGCTGCGATGGTGTTACGGGGATGAGACGTTCGCTGGGGCTGAGCTTGTAGAGCCCGAGCGTCATGTGGGAGCCCCCTCTTGTCCTCCCAGCCGCCCTTCTCCTTGATTCTCGGCCCGTATATTTATTTTTTCGTCAGAAAAACAGGCTTTAAAGCACATTAAAGCCCCTCGACAAAGGTTTCTCAGCACTCGCTGCCTTCTCTGGGCTGCTTGGAAAGGCCCCTGGGTGTCGGGGTATAGACCGGCGTTAAACACCGCGTTAGATGGCTCCGAAGCAGCACGTACCAGTTGCCTGGGAGGACTCAGCACCAGTTTTAGGTCTCGAGAGCTGTCAAGAACGACCTGGGCACCTGCCTTGCCAGGCAGCCGGTCCGCAGCGCTTCCTTCCGCAGCGCTGGCGTGGTCTGGGTGGCTCCTAAACTGGTTTCCTAACAAGTTAAAACGCAAAATAGGTGTCAGACCAGAGCCTGGCGAGGGAGTTCGGAGCCATATGGCTGTTTTCTGAGTTGAAGAACAACAGCAGCAGAAATGTCAAGGCTTCTTCTAATTAACCTATTAATGAGGAGACTCCTATCAATTCGCTTATGTAACATTCATTTAGAAGCTCTTCTTTTGTGTTACTTGACTAGATGCAAGGAAAGTTCTTCGCTTTAAAGGAGAGAGCATGTTCTTCCTGCCTTTTTTTATTTCTTTTTCCATTTGGTCTGTTTTCTAGTCAGCCATGATCCGTTCACGTCAGGTTCAGCCTGTGCCAGGGGACTGCAGCCAGCTTGAAGAAGTTGAGACTCTTGTTTCCAACCCTAAATATCCTGGTATAATTTTTAGTTTCTGGATGACTTGCGTGAAAGTGCTTTTTTCACAGTGCCTTGCAGCTAATTTTAACTCTGTTTCATTTAGCAGCAGCGGGTCAGTAGATTTCATAAGCTCCAGCAAGGAGCAGAAGAGACGTTGAGGTCTGGAAGCAGGAGGAGAAGTCGAAGGGGCAGCGAGGTGTAGGGATGGTATTCGAGGTGGTGGGACTGGAGCTACAGACAGGGACATCTGTGCTCGCTCCTTCAGCTCCCCTGTAAGGAAACGGGGCAGCGGGAGCATCCAGAACTGGCCTCGCACTTGGCTTTGGAGGCGGTGGGTGTAGGTGAGCTGGCTCCAGGGCTTGGAGAAGATACTGGATGGGCATTTTGGACTGGGACCTATCTAAGAGAGGGCCGTAGGGATCCCAGTTGGTGACCCCAGGCAGCAGAAGGATCGAGGTGGGTATAATGGAAAGGAAATCTTGGCTTTGAGTGGCTCGGGGTCATAGGGTTGAACGAGGAGCACGAAGGGCCTCTTGGAACAGACCTCTGCTCCCTGCCACGAGGGAGTGGAATTTCTTCCCAACCTGCTCCTGGGCAAAACGCTCTGTGATAAAGGTTATTCGTTCTGTCTTTCGGCACAGCATAGAGCGAAACACGGAGAGGCATTTCTTTCTCCCAAGCATGTTTACACACGTCGCTCTTCATTAGAGCATCTACAGAAGTACAAACCCAATTGTTTTCCATTTCTCTTGCTGCTGCAGCATTAAAATCTCGCTACCAGATTGGGCCTCGTTAAGTTGGGTGCTGCGCAGAGCCGTAATGAACTGCAGCTCTGTTCCAGAGGCTCCCAAGTCAGGGGAATCGTTGTTCTTCCAGCCTCGACTCAAACTGTTGAAAAAGAACAGCAGCTCCCAATCGCTGCAAAAATCTGTTTATCTGGTAAATACGGGGGTGGTTATTGGCAATTGCACCAATGATCATCTTCAGGTTCATTATCTTAATACATCTTGATCAGGTAGCGGTGAGCCCTGAGAAAACGGCGTCTGGCATCGCTCAGCTCAGGGAGAGCTCGGAAAACCTCTTCCAAAAGGTGCTGAACACCATCACATACGATTCTGCCATGAGACTCGCCCCTGTCTGGCTGCACAGACATCTTGACACGTGCAACCCTGCGCGAGAATAAATATGTGCAAAATGAGCTCAGATAGTTGCTGGGGGAAAAAAAAAAAAAAAAGACATGTTCTTTGACTGTCAGAGCTGGATACTTCATCCTTCCTGGAGCCCAGAGCCCTGATCCACAGACCCCACCTCTTCGGCGTCGCCTTTACTGGGGGGATTTGGTACCAGAGGCCCTTCTCTTGTTCTCCTCCCGCTAAGGAGTACGAACACCGTGTTCTGCCGGGATTGATCCTGCTGCCCCTGGGAGCTGGGGACCTCATGGGGAGCAGAAGCACCTCGTGGTCTCAGGGTGGGAGCCCTGAGGGTCAAGGAGGGTTTCTCTTTTGGTGGTGCCGACTGCCCACCCCGGTGTTCAGGGAGTGCGGTGAGAACCCGCACAGTGCGGGCTCGCTCCTCGATGGGTGTCACGACCGGCCACTCTCAGCCATGGGTGAAGTCACAGCGAGGGTTCACTTCAGTCTCCAACCCAATCTGGCTCTCAAGTGAGAACAAAGCTTCGCTCTGAGGATCTGCAGCTTAACCCTGGCTTGTTTAAACAGCTTCTCCGAAGGGCTGGGTTTGTCTCCGAGCAGAATGTCAGGGTGCTGAGCAGATAGAGCAGGCTCTGCTGCCAACTTCATAGCACCTTCCATGCAGACTCATCCCCAGGCGTTCTGCGAGGGGAACTCGCCGCCCCAGCTCTCTGAACTGCTCTCTTGTTTTCCTTTGCCCCATCTATTTTCTTCAGCCCAGGCGGTTTATTAAGTAGATTATATGTTTTGCTCAATAGGAGCTTTTCTTCCCCAATCAAAAGAATGCTGTTGGCATGAAAAATGCTTTTATTCACTCCTGTCTCCTTCGGCTTCGCCCCGGCGTCCCCAGCTGCTCTCAGGAGCACCCAGGAGGTGCCCAGCGGAGTCAGGGGCGGGGGCTGTGGGTCCATTTTCTGACCCCCACCCACAGGGAAAGAACAGATGCTTTTTCCTGGCTTCTGGACGTACTGATACAAGAAGGATTTTCCCTTCTGGTTAATCAAACCTGAAATGCCGGACCTTTGCGGGTTGCCCTGGAATTCTCCTTGGTGCCAGAAGCTCCCAGTGCAGCCAGACCTTTCCTCCCTGGCACAGCCGGTGCCCACGGGAGCAGAGCCCTTCCCGCTGCCGGCGGTGGGTGATGCTTTGGGGGGATATGGCCGTAGCGATGGCAGACGGATGTCCTTATTCAAAATAAAGACAGAATTGACTCCTGGCTGTGCAAGGGAGGCTGGAGCTGGCCGCCAGCTTCTCCCCAGGGATCTGACCACCTTCCTTACAACCTGGGAGTGCCTTGCTGCAGCCTGGAGGTGATGGACAGTGCCTGGGAAGCCCCTAAAGGGGCTCTGATGGAAGATGTAGAGAAGTACACGTGCGCCAAAGGCTTCCTCATCTTTGTCCACACTGCTCCCCTCGGCGCAGGGGTTTTTGAGGTGCAAGCGTAAGAATTGCCGTTAAAAAAGAGCTGTTCTCTCGGGAGGGGAACATGAACTGCCACCATGGCGAGGTGAAATGAGACTCCGTGGGGTGAAACCCTCCTCAGCAGGAAACTTATGTGTTCTGGCACAACAGATAAGGATCTTCTTACCCCATCCCTGCTCTGGGGCTCTGCTATTGTACCTTGCGGGTCAACGGATTTCTTCTTTAATTTTACAACTGAAACTGAACAGATACAACCAGCTCCTCTGCTTCCCGGCTCCAAGGAACGCTCGGTTTCAGGCCAGATCCTTCAATAAGAATTTCCAAAACCAGTTTTATTAGTGCACTGAAGTGATTTGTTTACTTCTGGAAGCAAAACTGCCGTAGCCTAACTCTTGGGTTTGAGACCTCAGAAACAAGTCTGTAGCAGGAACAAAGTTCAGTTTTGCTGTATCTAGATCAAGGTGAAAAGCGCCTACGTGGGGAAATGTGTGTGGTTTACATGTGTTTAATTTGTACCTTGAGTTTTTGATAATAAAGGAGATGCTTTAGAGCACTCTTCCCTTTTAAGTATACTTGAAGGCAGGAATGTGCCCTGGCTGCTCTTTCCTATCTCCTGTTTTCATAAAATCTCCATTATAACCCACCTTTGTTCCCCCATGCGTGGGCATTTTTAGGAAGAATTGTCTTTTCTGTGCTCTGCTGAGCACTGGGAACGGTGTACTCGGAGCTCTGGCAAGTTAACCCCGCATTAGTGGGGTTCAGACGTTGCACTTCTGGGCTTTTTACTGCTGCAGTTTTGAATCTGTTGGTTCAGTCTGAACCACCGCAGCCCATCCCGGAGCTGCTGAGCAGCTCACAACAACAGCTCGGAAATGAGGAGCGCAGCATCCAGAGAGAATGAAGTGCTCAGTAGTGCAATTAGCCCAACTGGTTTACCTCGGACACTGGCCATAATGGGTCTCTTCCTCCAAACCAGCCCTGACACCGATCAGGACCTGCTTGTGTCTCATTAATTCAAGGTAACTCCACTTCAGAGCAAGAGGCTCTGCCAGCGCCATGAATATCCTCGACCGCCGACGCTCCTTGAGTCTGCTCTTGGCAGACATGGTGTGACCAGGCTCGGCATTTCCCCTGCCCCACGGGCAGGCGGTGACACACACACACACACACACACACACGAGTGGTGACGGTGCCTTTGGCGTGTGTCTTTAGAGTGAGAGGGAACACACAGGCATAGAGGATTTAGCTCTCGGACAGAGGAAGAGTTAACTGTGGCGCTTGTATCTTTTAAACCACTTCTGCAAACTCTCTCTACCTGAAAGACTGTTTCTGCAGCGGGTAGGTACATGTTCCCAAATCCCTCCAGGGAGGCTGAGAGATCTGATGAAAGCCAGAGAGAATCCTGTGCTGCTAAACAAGCCCCACCCTTCTTCTTGACATTGTTGTCTTGGCTCTTTGTTCCCCGGCCGGCGATGCCTGGGGATTTGCTTACAGCCTCTCAGGCAGCTCCAGAAAAGCACGATGACAGCTGGGAGGCGGAAAAATGTGGGAATCTGCCATGGAGTTTCTCTGCACTTCACCCAAATAATCTTCGTGGAGAGCAGGCAGAACGCCAGGAATTTATTTGACCCAAGGTAGTGTCTCGGATCAGGAAGGCGGTTACTAAATACGTGACCAATCTGGCTGGGTGTAGCGCGCCTGGCCTCCGCCGTCGGGATGAATTGGTTTGGGTTTGGCAGCCACCAGCTGCTCGTTGTCTGCCGCAAGCTGGGGCCATCGTCCCGCGCTACACCACAGCGGGCAGCTCGTCTTCGGCCTGGCTGGGGCAGCCTGGACAGCGAGTTCGAGTGGAGAGTAATTGTTGTTTTCAGTTTTAGGTCAGCTTGGGAGTGGAGCTCAGTAAAACGTAGCCTGGTCTGCAGGGATGGCTGGGGTAGCGGTGGCAAGAGGGGCAGGGCAGGGGCTCTCTGGGCAGTCACCTCCTTGAAAGGCTCCTCTGCTTCCACGTGGTATTTTGTGCTTAAGTCAGGTCTGAAATACTGTGAATGTCTTGTTTTGTTCCTAAAGCTGGTTCCTCCTGGGCCTAGGAACGGCCTGACCCGGCCCCTCCGACGTGGGAAACGTAGAGGGAAGTTTTCTCTGGTTTGAGCAGTTGCTCTGGGGGATGTTAAGGAGCTGCTGTTGGTTTGGTTTCTGCAGCTCTGACATGTCTGTGCTCCGACTGCAAACAAGCGAACTCCACGTGCGAGACGGACGGCGCCTGCATGGTCTCGGTCTTCAACCTGGACGGAGTTAAACACCACGTGCGGACCTGCATCCCCGAGGCCAAGCTGATTCCTGCGGGGAAGCCCTTCTATTGTCTGAGCTCCGAAGATCTGCGTAATACTCACTGCTGCTACTCGGATTTTTGTAACAAAATTGATTTAATGGTTCCCAGTGGTGAGTAGGGAGTTGAATCAATGGGCTGTTTGAAGCGGGAGGAGAGAAGCTGTCGGCTTGGGACTGGAAATGAGCAGTTCTCAGCCCTGTTTTCACTTCTTCCCTTAGGTTGCTGTGTGAACTCGAGCACTGGGTTTATTTCCTTGATCTGTAAAGTGGAAATAATAACAAACTACTTCAAATTAAAATGTGAAGTTGCTTGCACTCCCTTGTGGCCGGCAAAATGTCACCACATGATGAGGTTATATTTTAGGGTAGGAGAAGCTTCCAAAGTTTGGGGTTTTTTATCCCGCCTGCTCTGTATTGCAGGGCTCCTCTGACCTTACCAGCCCTGCTGCTGGTGTCCACGGGCTCCTAAAGCAGCAGCAACATTCATCTACAGTTAAACTTAAGCTTCTGCTGCACGATGCCTATTCCCTGGGCACAGCAGATCCCTTTCCTGCCTTTAATCAGACAGAGTCGCTTCCCTTCTTCTGGGGCTGCAAATCTTTTCATTGACGAGCCACAAGTACGGGAACGTTGCAGTAGCTTCAGAGGAGTGTGTGGGGCGGAGGGTGCCCGGATCCCAAACACACAAGGAAGCAGCAGCCGCGCCTTTGAATGAGGGTGTGGGAAACGTCTGCTGCTTTCTAATTCCTGGGGCAGAGAGGGCACGTGGTGCTTGGGAAAGAGGGAGACGTGGGTCTTTCCTGGCTGGTTGGGTTTTCTCCCACTTGGAGAGTTCAGCTGGAAGGTAAAATGGAGACGGTCCTAGTGAAGTCAGCCCAGAACAGGCCCCCAGACGCTTTGAAGCAGCAAGTGCCAATAATCCCTGCTCCCACAAGTGAAGTACCATCTTCTCTGGGGGGTTTTACCCATAGTTTGCCTGTGCGATGACTTGATCAGTCCCGGGTTAACGCCCATGCGTGATGTGTCCTCTGCCATCCTGGAACAAGCAGCTGAAATGCAGGTTCACCAGAAGAAAGTCCTTAAAGAACGCTGGTGAAGGGGTGATAATTTCCTAAACGTGTCTGATTTTCTCCTCTTCTCTCTCAAGGTCATCTGAAAGATAATGAACCCCCATCGAGCTGGGGGCCCGTGGAGCTGGTGGCGGTGATTGCCGGACCCGTCTTCCTTGTGTTTGTCGTCATGATCATCGTAGTCTTTGTTTTCCATCACCACCAACGGGTCTATCACAACCGGCAGCGGCTGGACATGGAGGACCCCTCTTGCGAAATGTGCCTGTCGAAGGACAAGACCTTGCAGGATCTAGTCTACGATCTGTCCACCTCCGGCTCTGGCTCAGGTACTCAGATGGGACTAGAAAGGGTGAATGAGAGCTTGCTGTTGTAGTGGAGTGTCTGTGCTGGGCTCCTGGTTGCCACACGGCTGTGAGTCACGTGAGTCGTCGTGAGTAACGTGCAGGGTGTGTTTTAAGTCCAGTCGTGCAGCAGACACTGTAGCCACAGCCCCATGTCGGTTTTCTGTGCTTCGTGTGAGCGAGAGCAGTGGTTCAGCTCCCCCTCAACCTCCTGGTGTGTCAAAACTGTTCTGCGTCGCTTCCTTCCTTCCCTCAGACGGCTGCTTCTATTTCAAACAGAGCCTCAGAACTGGGTTGGGGTTGGAAACAGGCGCTCACTGCCAACCTGAGGGCTGTTAGCTTTGAGGAGGGCACAGGATGTCACCTGCCTCAAAGCTGGCAGGAAAACAGGAACGATCCCAGCAGCCGAAATTCTAACAGGGTGCAAATGCCGCGTTTGTTTACACAGCCCAGAGACCCTCTGGGTCTTCCACAGTGGATGATGTCCAGCGTCCACTTCTGTAGCACTGAAAAGGAGTCGTCCCCAGAACAGAGGGAAGTCATCGTTTTACTCCTGACTTTGAACTCTGGAAGCAGTTAGGTTAAAAAACCACAGTAATTCTGCAGGAGATGGAAACTGCAGGATAATCCACAGAGGCAGAGACTACCACAAGCTGGTATTTGACCCAGGAATAAACCTTTAGCACCACATCTGCTGTGTAGAATGTGTGTTGGGGTCTCTAGTGCACATGCTCTCAGCAGGTCTGATGATGCCCTGCTTCCGACTGCGGGGTTTCAGGAGTTTCTTTTCATTACTCCAATTCCCTGTCTGTAGGTTTGCCACTTTTTGTCCAGCGGACCGTGGCTCGAACGATCGTCCTGCAGGAGATCATCGGCAAAGGCCGCTTCGGGGAGGTGTGGCGTGGCCGCTGGCGCGGAGGTGACGTAGCTGTGAAAATCTTCTCTTCCCGTGAGGAGCGGTCCTGGTTTAGGGAAGCGGAAATCTATCAGACTGTTATGCTGCGACACGAGAACATCCTGGGGTTTATTGCTGCGGATAACAAAGGTGAGAAGCGCCTCGCTCCTGAGAGCAGCGCAGTCTGTTCATGGGAGCTGCCTTTCTTCCCTTGGGTTGACAAGGTGCATCAGCTGTACCTTACAAAGTCGTGTTTCACCTGAAGTTCTTTGCCGTATTTGCCCCTGGGTTGGCTGTTGAACTGCAGCCGTACCCAGGAGCTCTGTCTGTCCCAAAAAGACAGGGCTCCGGGTGCTCGATGGCTGTCGCCGTCCCCTGTCGTCTGTCTGAGCACAGTCTCTTTCTTGCTGCAGATAACGGCACGTGGACTCAGCTGTGGCTCGTCTCCGATTACCATGAGCACGGCTCGCTCTTTGACTACCTGAATCGATACACGGTGACTATTGAGGGGATGATCAAGCTCGCCCTGTCTGCCGCCAGTGGGCTGGCCCACCTGCACATGGAGATTGTGGGCACTCAGGGTAAGAGCAAAGCTCGGAAAGGTGCTGGGAGTTCTGGAGGGGAGAATAGAGCAGAACTGATGAGGGGAAGTGAAAAGTTGCGCAGAAAACACAGGCGGAGTCAGGCTGGATTCATCTGCTCGATGCTGCCCGGGAGCAGGCGTTGCTTTGGCTGGCTGCAGAGCGGGGGAGCCTTGCGCTGGCTCCCGGCAGTTCTATCAGCATTTCACACCCCGTCCTAAAACCGGTGCTGCTGGGGTGGAGTGTTAGCGCAGGCAGCAGCGGAGCGATAAACCCCGGACGGGTGCGGGCGGTGGAGCCCATGTCCCTCTCGAGGGCTCTGGATGCTACTGCATCCGCGAAGCCTCCGCGATGAGCAGCCCCTCGGCCCTTCAGCAGATCCAAACAGGAAAGTGTGTCGCAACACCAAGAGTTGAACTAACGCCCTGAAATCCGGTGCTGCCTCTGCACCAGTTTGACCAACAGATTTCACCAGACCTTCATCCCCACCGCTTCTTGTTCTGCTCCCTTAGGAAAGCCTGGGATTGCTCACAGAGACTTGAAATCCAAGAACATCCTGGTGAAGAAGAACGGCACGTGTGCCATCGCTGACCTCGGCCTGGCTGTCCGGCACGATTCGGTGACAGATACGATTGATATCGCACCAAACCAGAGGGTTGGAACTAAACGGTAGGAGAACGGTGCTCTTGGCCAGCGTTCGAGGGCATTGGGAGTGTGACCAGCAAATGCCTGAGCTGCTGGTCGCACGCTGGTGAAATTCTGTCTTAAGCACTTCCAAGCATTCCGCAGCGTGTCACTGTTGTGCCTGCACCGATGGGGAAGGGATGCCAGTCCCGCTGTCTCCAGGTGCCATCGAGCTGAGAGCCGTAGGCAGCTACGGAAACTCCGCACCAGGGAGCTCATGTAACACGTGACAATGAGCTTGGCGTTCTTGCAGCCGTTCGGGGCCTTGCTGTGGAGCCTGATGGGCTCTGGGATGGCTTTATAGCTTCCCCAACTCACTGTTGTTTCTGAGTTATTTTGTTCACTCTATTAGACCACAGGGCCCAGTTCCGTGCTGGTGACGGCAGCGCAGAGCAGAGCTCTGTCCGCTGGGAAGTGCCATGCGGGAAAGCTCGACGTTTACCAGAGAATCCCCTCAAATTTCACACGCTGTTCCTGTGCTGCAGGTACATGGCCCCTGAAGTCTTGGATGAAACCATTAACATGAAGCATTTTGATTCGTTTAAATGCGCCGATATCTACGCCTTGGGCTTGGTCTACTGGGAGATCGCTCGAAGGTGCAACGCAGGAGGTAATTCCCGTGGTGCGCCTGTGCCGCCGGCTCGCTGGGCTCTCTGGGAGCTGGCGATCGCAGCACCCTGACTCTGTTCCAGTTCAGGCAGCTGCATTTTATTTCTCTGCATTTTTTCATGTCAACTCGAATCCCAGATTCTTCCTCTCTGCTCTAAATAACGGTGAAGTGTTGACGCATCTCAGCCATGACTCATGTGGCCCAAACCAGCATCGCTCTGCCTGCAGCGAGCGCGGCGCTGGGGATCCATCCTCCCAGGAGCTGCATCGCCCCTTCTCTGCCTTTCAGGTATCCATGAGGAGTATCAGCTTCCCTACTACGACCTCGTACCCTCAGATCCTTCGATCGAGGAGATGCGGAAGGTCGTATGTGACCAGAAACTACGGCCTAACATCCCAAACTGGTGGCAAAGCTACGAGGTAAGGGCTGCTTTCACCCCCACACCCCCTTCCCCCTGCGTAAGGGTAAGTCCTGTGAGTTGAGCTTCGGTTTTGGGAGCTGTGGAGGCAGCAGAGTGATGGGTTTCGGGGGCTCGGAGAGCGCCGACGTCTGCCATCGTTTCTTGCCCAGGCGCTACGGGTGATGGGGAAGATGATGCGCGAGTGCTGGTACGCCAACGGAGCGGCTCGACTCACCGCCCTCCGCATTAAGAAGACCCTCTCGCAGCTCAGCGTCCAGGAAGATGTGAAAATCTAGGCTCTGGGCCGCAGCAGGAGGAAGCTGCACAAGAGCTGCCGTGCTAGAGTTAGACGTGTGATGGAGGCCTACCTCGTGTTTCTGCCCAATCTACTGCTACCCACCACAGCGTGACCCGCAGTCTGCTCGGCGGGGCGATGGAGCCTTGTGAACCGCTCTCTTCCCTGCTTGGGTATGAAACAATCCGAAACCTTGACGATCACCTCCTGACAGCGCGAAGACTCGCGAGGGACTGAGCCCGAGGGATCTCGGCCACGACTGTAACTCTCGTTTCTTTAACAGAAATCCCTGTAACGTTCGGTGCGCACGGCGCACCCTTGGGCAGCGTCCGAGGCCGTGGTGCCGGCGCTGGGAGTGGGAAGGGAAAGGGAAGGTCTTCTTGCCGTATACTCTGAGGATTTTTCCAGGGACTGGCACGTTAATGCAGAAAAAGCATTTGCAAAACCAATGGTGCTCCCTTCGGAGAGGCTGAGCCTGAACCGTTCATCAGCTTCACGATGCCGTTTCCCTCCTTCTTTTTTTTTTTTCTTAAGCTTGAAAAATTCCGAGTCAAACCCCAGCCGCCCGACGGGCTGTGGGCGTGTGCATGTGCGAGGGCGCGTGTCCCTGTGCCTGTTCATCTCCTCCCGTAGCCCCTCCGTGTCCGCCGTGGGGCGGCTCATCTCTGTCCGTGCTTTCCGTGCATGTGCAAATCCAGAGCGTCCCTTTTTGGTTTGAGCTGTGCGCGCCGGTGCTCTCCTTGGTGAGTCGTGAGCGTTGTCTGGCTTTGACAGGCTGCTTCAGATGGGATCCCGGGCTCTGCGATGGGTGCTGCGGCCTCGCCGGCCGTACGCCGGCCGCGGCAGCTTCCCAGCAGGCTGCCTCACTGCCACCTCCTCCCTGTTTGTTAAGACAAAACAGCTGAGGAACTGATTCACTCCTGGAATCTGGGTTTTGGGTTTTATTTGTCCTGTGCCCCTGGGGTTTGTTCATTCTTGTAGGGTGGAAGGAGAGGCCTGGGGCTGGGGAGATGCCACAGAGCTGAGGTGCGTGTCGGGGGCAGAGCAGGTGCTGTGCCTGGCCCCGGGGAAGCGCAGGAGACCCTTCTCTAGGGAGGCAGATCCTGCGCCCACCATCCAGGCCCCCTCGGCAGCGTGGGGCTGGCTCCTCGGGGCCGGGGACCCCCTCGGCAGCGTGGGGCTGGCTCCTCGGGGCCGGGGACCCCCTCGGCAGCGTGGGGCTGGGGCTGGCTCCTCGGGGCCGGGGACTCCCGAGAGGCGCTTGGCAGGGCCCAACGGCGGGGTGGGGGTTTGGAAATCCACGTCCCTCTTTTTACTATACATATATAAATAGCTCATAATCTGGAAGTGGCTGTGTATAACTTGTGGGGTGGGGGGAACTGCATGAATTTTCTTTCGATTAAACGCTGAATCGGGGTGAAGTCGAGCTGGTTTGGCTGGGCTGCGGCTGGGCCTGGGGAGAGCGAGCGAAGGCGAGGGCTGGGCCCGCCGGCACGGCGGGCGGGTGGTTAGGTCAGTATCTACGGGAAATACTCTGAAGCCATAACTTTTAACTGGAGTGGTTTGGATTATAATTTTTTTTTTTATTATTATTATTATTATTTTATGGGAGGGTCTGGATTTTAACTTTTTTTATTGTTGTTAATTCTTTCTAAGAGAAGAAACCGATCTCTAATTATTACCTCTTGACCTGTTTGTAAAGAAATCACTGCAAAAAAAAAGAAAAAAAAGGAAAAAAAAAATCCAAATGCACAGAGCTCGATTTACACTGGAACTGTTCCTCCTCAGACCTGCTCGGGAAGGTGAGGTCTCATCTCTGCTCCGGCCAACGGGGTTCGCTTGTGTCGTTAAACACTCTGTTCTTGCTGTCCGTGTAGCTGTCCGCGTGTCCGTCTGCCCCCGGCCTCCCCGTCTTGTCTGTGACTTTGTGTAGAGTGAGGAGCGTGGTTTGTGGCGCCGTGTTTGGAGCTGTTTTGCGTCGGCCCATGGAGCTGAGCGGGGCCGGGCTGGGCAGCCTGCGCCCCGTGAACGTGCGGCGTCCCTTCCCCTCCCGAGCCGTTCCACCTCGAATCTCAGCGGAGGTTTCCGCGGGTCTCCGGTACCGATGTCCCTTAACCAGACCCTTCTGCGTTTAGCACCCGAGGTGGTGGGTACTTACAGACCCCCAAAAGACTCTTCCGGCCCCTGGCGATGGCCCGTCCCGGTGGGACGGGGAGGAAATCATAGCGACTGTGAAATGAACTGCCATAGGAAAGCCCGTCATGCCGGTAGGTACGTCTGCCGCGGGCTCTCGCGTCCGAGGATGCATCCCCCGTCCCTGTTAACTGAGCTGCTTCTCGCGGACGCTCCATCAGCTGCAGGACTTGCACTGCCTCCCTCGCCCGCCTCTCCAACTGTAGCCACACATGCATCTGCCTCAGCGCTAAACCAAACGGCCGCTGACACAGCGGCTTCGCGCCCATCGGGTTAGACGGGGTGAGGGCAGGACGACGGGGTGTCCCCCGTCCCCAGGATGGCAGCAGAAACCTCGTTCGTAGAGACGCCATCGCGAGATGGTCCAAACCGCGGGGGAGCCGAGATGGGAACGCTGACCATGTAGCATTTTTACAGCACTTTTCATGCACTCGCGAGCCGGGGAGGTGCGTTGCTGGCGGAGCTGACCGGCAGCAGACATAGGAATCGCGGCCCGACTCGGAAACATGCCTGGCTCGGCGGCGGCTGCAGCAGCGGGGGGAAAACCGCGGCAGTTCAGGATGAGAGCGACGCCGCAGCAGCTTGATGCAACGAGGGAGACGGCGGATGCTCAGATCGCGTCGGGGAGAGGCAGAGGTACGGAGCTCAGGCTCCTGGGCTGTGGCGCGGGGTCTGTCGGCGGTACATGGCTTCAGAACAGATCTCTTGGTACTTCTCTGCCCCTTTTCTTTGTTTGGGTTTGTATATTTTATTAGAACTGGACTGTAAAATAGCCACTTAGACACTTTACCTCTTCAGTATGCAAGTGTAAATACGATGTAATATAGGAAATCTTTTGTTTAATATAAAAAACCAGGCTGTCGATTTCTGCTGTACATGATTAAAAGTTTGTTTTATTCACTTGAGGCGTCAGAGTCTCTCTACAAGGGAGGAACAGAGTGGCCAAGTCTGGCAGAGCTCGTAGTCCCCTGGAGAAGCATCTGGGGGGGCTTGTCCCCCCCCGCCGCAGCTAAAATAATCTCCCCGGGAAGCTTCAGCAAATCTTCCTGGCGAACATTCCCTGCACCAGCGGAGACCCAGCTCCCGTCATCCGCTCGGGAGCTGCCTCGAGGGGAGGCGATGTGGTGGAGCGGGGTTCCCAACACCCCCAGCAATGACACGTGAAATCACGTCTCCCTCTCCGGGGAACACCGCTGGGCAGCAGGAGGGCGTTCGGTGGGCATCTCCCCGCCCCTAGACTAGGCCCCTGGGTCTGCATACGCAGATCCACGGCTCCCCAGAAGGATAAGTCTTGGTCCCAACTGCCCCAAATCCCGTTTGCTCCGAGGGCAGCCGGTGCTGCGCAAACCGCCCCCACTAATTCTCCCTAATTAGAGCCCCCCGTGAAGGAGCATGTTGTGAGCGGATCAAGGGGAAAATCCGCCGGGGCCCAGGGTCCCCCTGGGCTCAGACTGGCGGTGGGGAGGGGGTGCCGCCATCTGGGTCCCCCCTCCTCAGGGTCCAGCTTTGGCTGCAGCTCCTGCTGCAGCTCCCGGGAAGCTCCAGCCCCATCTGGGAATCCAAGGGGTGAGTGAGTTGAGATATATGGGGGGGGGTTAAAGGAAAAATTCCTTACTCCTCTGTTAACAGGCCCAGGAGGGCTTTGGCCAAGGACCTGAGGCATCCCCTGGGCTGCCGGATTTTGGGAACAGGTTGGGATGGTCTTTGCTCCCCGTGAAGGGTTGTGGTTTGGTGCCCTGGGACGGGTGGTGGGCTCGATCCTCACTTCCATGCCAGAACAGCTCAGCTCTAGGAGGGAGCTTTGCCTGCTGGTAACGCCTGGCCAGGGTGTAACGCCAGCGGGATTGTTACAAACTGATTATTTTGGCAAATTTTAAATAAACATCTGGGCAAACCCCTCAATTCTAGCTGGAAAATTCCTGCTCCCCTCCCAGGGCAGTGCAGCAAGGGGCTGCCTGGAGCCGAGCAACGTGTTTGCAGCAGACACCGCGTCTGCCTCCGGGAATTGTTCTTCCCTCCATGTCCTCGTCCTCCACACGGGCAAAGCTCTCGCAGGAACGGACTGAAATCCTCCTGGCCGCCCACGCTGCGCGCAGGGCGCGGGGCTCCGGCTGCCTCCAGCTTCTGCCGGGGATTAAACCCTAAACGCGGCTTTGGTGCTGGGGGCTTGTGCTGTGCTGGAGTCCTGGAGTCGGGCTCCGGGACGGCAGCGGCAAAGCCCGGGGCCGGGGAACCGGCTGCTTTTTCCCGTTATCATCCCCGAAAGGGTGCCTGGGGCAACGCAACCACTTCTCGGCACCTGCCAGTGCGACCCCCCCCACATCCCCCGCAACATCGCTCCCTGCCCCGGACGCCCGGTCCAGCACCACCCCCGGGCCCCGCTGCCCGCCGGCACCATCCCGGGATCCCCCGCGCTGAACGCCGCGGGGTCCCTGCGCGGGACCCGGGCCCCGCGGGGCGTGGTTTATGACTCTGGGGCGTGGCCTAGCGCCAGAAGGGGCGTGGTTTGGCTCCTGACGGGGCGTGGCCAGGCGCAGAGAGGGGCGTGTCTGTCGTTGGGCCCGCCCCCCGCGGGCTGATATAGCGGCGCGCGGGGCGGTGCGGCCCGGCCATGACCCTGCGGCGGTTGCGGCGGCTCCGGCCGAAGGAGGAGGATGCGGCGGCGGCCCCGGAGCGCCCCGGCTCCGCCGACGTCTACCGGGTGCTGGCGGCCGCCGGCGGTACCCTGCCCCGGGTGCGCAAGGTAGGGCTGCCGGGCAGCCCCCGGGCGCGGGGAGGGCGGGGGAGCCTCCTCGGTACCACCCACCCCACACCCCGGGATTGTGCACCGGGGTCGGTGGGGACCCAGCGCTGCGACCCGCGACGGGCTTGGGCGGGGGGGACTGGGGGTGCGGCGTGTCCCCGTCCTCCGCGGCTGGCACCTTGCAGGGGTGCCCCGGTGTCTGCTCCTGGGCTCTTGTCCTGCCCCCGTGTCCTCCCCGGGACCCCAGCGTGCCCCCGTGTCCCGGTCCTGCCCCGGTGACCCCCCCCCAGCCTCTTGTGCTGCCCCAGCATCTCCCCACCCCGCTCCTATCCTGCCCCTCCATCTTCCCAGTGTCCCCTATCCCGCTCCAGTGCCGTCCCCCCAAGCGTCATGTCCTGCCCCAGTTCCTTCCCATGTCCTGCCCCAGTCTCTTCCCCATGCCCCCATCCCACCCCAGCGTCCCCCGCAAGCCCCGCGTCCTGTCCCGGTTCCTCCCCATGTCCTGCTCTGCAGCCTTCGGGGCACAGGGACAGGCCCCCACCCCGCCATACGTGTCCCCATGGCCCCCGAGCTCTGCCCCACGGGAAGGGCAGGGGAACGGGGCACCAGGTACCCCCGGGTCTGGCTTGATGGGACCCAGGACCATCCTCCACCGCGCCCAGGGGAATGTCCCTCTCCGGCGACGTGGGTGCTGTCACCACCCCGATGCCGGCCCCCCCGACCCTGCGGCGCTTCCTGAGCGTCGGGGGGAAGCGAGAGCAGAGCCGACATCCGGAGCAGAAGTGGCTCTCGCGGCCGTGCTGGCGCAGGCCGGGTCACGTGCGGCAGCCTGGCTCCCGCTCACCGGCCAAGGCCACCGCCGAAGGCGTCCCCGAGGGGCTGGGGCGTCCCGCGTCACCTCCCCGTCACTGCGGTGACGTGAGGGCCCGCTGTGACGGGCAGCAACTTTCCCCGTGGCCAACGCACCCGATTCTGGTGGGTTTGCCCTTAAACGCCCAGTCGGGATCCAGCCACGGGGCCGGTGACACCCGCGTGGCACCGAGCAGGGGCAGCCGGTGGCACCGGGCCACCGCCAAGACGGACCACGTGCCGCTCTCGAGGCGCAGCCCGTGGTGACGCCAGCAGCACCGTGCCGGGGCTGCCAGAGCCCGATGGCCAACGGAGGGGCATTTGGGGACAGCCCCGTCACCTCCTGCCCCGCGGCAGGGTCCTGCCATGCCCGGCCAGTCCCTCCGCCCGCCCACGCCTCCGCGCCCTCCACAACAGCGACATTGTCTGGGCCGGGGGGGGGGGGGCTGGATTTTGCATGAAAAAGCCCGACTTTGTGACCACAACAGGGTCCCTCTGTGCCCGGGCCCCCCCCACCGGCACGCGGCGTGGGGTGGGGTGCGGCGCGGGCTGACGTCAAAGCGTGGGGCGAGCGCGGAGCAGATGTGAGGGTGGCTTTGAGCGCCGATAAAAGCCTCGTTCTGTTTTGGCCGGCCGGCCGGGGGGTGCCACGGGGCGACGGGTGCACTCGGGTGCTGGTTCGGTGCCGCCTTGGCACGGTGCTCCCCGGGGTTCGGGCCTGTCCCCATGGACACGCCCTTTCGGCTGTCCCTGGAGGGGGTGGCGGGGGGACGTGCCCCGGGACGGTGTCCCCCCGCTGATGAGTCTCTCTCTGCCGCAGGGCGCGGACTTCAGGTGGGCGTCCCTGAGCCAGTCCCCGGAGGAGCACAGGTAGGGACGGGGCGCGGGGCCCCCCTGCCATGGGGCTGGGGTCCACGTCCCAGGACACCGCTGCCCTCTCGGCTCCAGCCACCCCACGGGGCTGGAAATGGGGGGGATTTTAGGGGGGAACCTGGCGTGGGTGAGAGCAGCAATGGGGTCACCGCTCCCTGGGGGGGTCTTGACATGCCCAGACCCCGTGAGGACCCTGCCCGGCACCCACAGGACAGGCGGGGCGGAGTCCCGTGCTGGGGAGGGGAGTCCCGTGCTGGGGAGGGGAGTCCCGTGCTGGGGAGGGGGGTCCTGTCCAGCACAGAAATCCCCAAACCCCAAAGCCACGTGTCATTAGAGAAGCGCCTGAGGCCGGGGTGGGGGGACCAGGGGCTCTGCCTGTCCCTGATCCCCCTGTCCCCCAGGAGGGTGGTGACGCTGGAGAAAGCAGCGGAAGAGACCTTCGGCTTTGAGATCCAGGTGGGTGCCGTGCCGAGCCGTGCCGTGCCGAGCCGTGCCATGCCAAGCCGTGCCGAGCTGAGCCGTGCTGTGCCACGCCGTGCCACCCTCCCCACCCTTCCAGCCCGCACCTTGCTTTGCATCGAGGGTATTTTTAAGTTGTCGCTGAGCCAGGGTTTATTTTTGGCCGTGACGGTGCTGCCTGGTTACCGAAGCCTCCCCTGGCCGTGACGGCAGGGGGGGACCGGGGGGGCGCCGCTTGGGGTGCAGCCATCTGGGGCGAGACCCCCCCCCCCACCGACTGGGGCTGGGGTTCTGCCCCGCATCAGCCGGCACCAATTAACTGCTGCCTCGTGGCTGCTGCCTGGGGGGGACCCCAGGGGCTGGGGGGGTCCCTGTGCCCCTCACCAGCCCCCCCCCCCAATTTCAGACCTACGGGCTGCACCACCAGGACAGGAACAGCGTGGAGATGTTCACCTTCGTGTGCCGGGTGCACGGCGGGAGCCCGGCCGAGGCGGCGGGACTCAAGGCCGGTGAGCGCATCCCTGGGGGGGCCGGGAGGGGCCCCGGCACTGGGGACCAGCATCCCTGAGCCCGTCTCCCGGCCCTGCTCCAGGGGACACAATCACGGGGGTGAATGGGCTCAACGTGGAGGGCGTTCGGCACCGCGAGATCGTGGAGATCATCAAGAGCGCGGGCAACATGCTCCGGTGAGCGGGGTGGGGGGCACGGGGGGCGGGTCGTGGGTGCCCCCCAGCACCCGGCACTGACGGCTGCTGCCCCACAGGCTCGACACGCTCTACGGGACCTCCATCAGGAGGGCTGAGCTGGAGGCCCGGCTGCAGTACCTGAAGGTGACTTGGGGGGGCACCGGGGGGGGGGTCAGGGGGTGCTGGGGACCCCCCCCCCCGGGGTCCTCACCCCCCCTCCTCTTCCCCGCAGCAAACGCTCTACGAGAAGTGGGGCGAGTACCGCTCGCTGATGGTGCAGGAGCAGCGGCTGGTGCGGGGTGAGTGGGGCGGGGGGGAGGAGCTGGGGAGCCCCCCCTCGGCCCCCCCCTGACACCCCCCCCCTCCCCGTGTCCCCCCTCAGGAGTGGTGGCCAAGGACCCCAGCATCTACGACACGCTGGAGTCGCTCCGGTGGTGCCTGCACGGGGAGGGGGCGCTGCCCGGCGGCTCCCCCCGCCCCAGCGGCAGCGGCAGCGACGACTCCCTCTACCAAACGTGCGTCTTCGCCTCCGGCGACTCCCTGGACGGCGACGAGGACAAGGACGGCGACGCCGGGGGTCCGGCGCCGCCCCCGCCGCGCCCCCGCCCGGCCCTTGCCCGCAGCGCCAGCCTCAAGTGCGGGGCGGGGGGGCCGGGGGCGGCGGCGCGGCTGTGGGGCCGGACCGGGGACCCCGGGGAGGGGGCGGCCGCCGCCGCCCCCCGCAAGGGCCGGCACAGCAGTTTCCGCCAGCGGCTGCTCAAGTTCATCCCGGGGCTGAACCGGGCGCTGGAGGAGGAGGAGAGTCACCTCTAGCCGGGGGTGCCGCGCCCCCCCCCGGACTATTTATTTATTTATTGCAAGGGGCTGCGCGCCCCCCCACCCCACCCCCGCGTCACCGGGAGGAGCTCGGGGTCAGCCCCGACGGTCCCGGCTTGACCCCCCACCCCGTCCGTGGGGGTCACAGCGCTGAGGGACAAAGGTGGGAACCCCCACCATTGGCGCATCTCAGGAACGGGTGCCCTCCTCACTGGGGGGGGGGGGCCCTGCATCACCCCCCCACCCCACTTCGGGGGGTCACGGGGGTCCTGCTCCCCCCAACCCGGGGGTTTTGTACCGCGCCGGCCCACGGCGCTCGCCAATACAGAGACTTTTTGCAGTGGTGTGTGGCCGTGACTGGGGGGGGGACACACGCCCCCCCCATGGGCACGGGCTGGCTGAGGGGGTCGGTGTCCCCTGGGACACCTCCCACAGGCTGCACCCCCCACGTTGCCCCTGTCACCCACCCACCGGGCTCCAGGCCGTGACCGATGTCACCTCAGACCCCCCCCCGGGTTCCCAAGGACGCCCCCACCGTGTGTCCCCCCCCTCCCCACCGCTGCCCCCCCGGTGCCATGGGTCGTGTCCCGGTGCTGCGGGGCCCCGGCCAGGCCCTTCCTGCCCCGTTTCCTCCGGCAGCTGGCGGGAAGCGGGTCCCACCCCGAGCTCTTCCGCCCGCGGGGGCCGGGGTGCCCGCGGGGAGCGGGATGGGCACTGGGGTCCCCCATTGCCCCCCAGCCCCACCAGAGCAGCAGCCAGAGGTTTTGGGGAACACAGAGGCACCCCCCCCAAGCTGCAGTGAGCACCCACAGGGGTGCCCTGGCACGAGGATTCCCTTGCACGAGCCCAGCCTTGCACGAGTCTTTGTGCCTCAGTTTCCCCTCTGGATTGTGCCCGTCCCTGGGCGGGTCGTCTCGTGTTCGGGGAGCCCCAGGGACCCCCGTCTCTGAGCTCCTGCACCCCACAGCTGGTGCTCAGCCCCCCCGGGACCCCGGGGAGGGTCTGCAGGGGGTTTTGGGGCTGCAAACCCACCCGTGTGCTGCCGGGCCACGCAGGCACACGCGTGTGCCTCGTACGTGGGGCCCGGAAGGTTCCCCGTCGCGCTCCTGCCTTGTCCCCGTGCCAGGACGGCTCCGCGCTTGGACATTTATGGCCTGGCCCGCGGGGACAGCCCGCGCTGGCAGAGTCGGGGCACCCCGTCCCCGTCGGGGCCGTCACGGGACACCCCCCGCGGCAGCTGCCGCCCCACGCCGAGCTTTTTATAGCCCCAGCCTGGGGCTGCCTGTGCCCGCGGCTGGGCAGGCGCTGCCCGGGCACCGGGGGCACGCGTGGCACCGGCCGAGCCAGGCGGTGCCGGTGGGGCCGAGGCGGCGGGGTACGGCCCCGGAGCAGCCTGCCATTACAGACAAAGACAGCCCCGGGGCAGGGAGCGACCACCGGCCGTGGGCACCGGCACCCACCGGCCGGCCCGTTGTCACCCCGCCGTCCCCCGGCACCCACCCGGCTCCCGGGAAGGGCTGGCCGGTGGCCACCGTGTGCCCGTGGCCTCGCCGAGGTGTGAGGGCAGATCTGGCATCCCGGTGCCGGTGCGAGCCGGGGCTCCCCGCTCCCCCCGCCGCGCACCCCCGTGGCCTTGCCGGGGTGACCGGGCTCGGGTTTCCTCCCCCGGAGCCTCTCCCGGGGCACAGCTAATCCCGGCTGCGGGGGCCGGCGGCGTCACCCTCCTGTCGCCACCGGCTCGGCCACCGAGAGGGGGGGCTGTGACCGGCCGCGCTCTGCCGCCCCGGTGGCTCCGGGACCCCCGACGGCTCCGGGACCCCCGGCCTGACCCTGTCCCGGCAGCTCCTGGCCGTATCCCCGGGCTGGCCCCGGTACCGGCCGCGGGGTGCGGAGAGCCCGGCAGGTCCCGTCCTAGCCCGGGGGATCCCCGCGGGGGCGGCCCCGGTGATGCCGCGGGATCCCGACGACGTCAGCGGCCAGGTGTGACGTCACGGGGCCCCCGGCTGGGGCGGGCGGCGCTCGGGGCCGCGCGGCGGCGGGAGCCGGGGCCGGAGCGAGGTAACGGGCGGCGGGAGGAGGCGGCGACGGCGGCCGACCCCGGGCCGTCACCCCCGGTACCCCCCGGGGCTCCTGGTGCCGCACTCCCGCCAGTTCCCGCTCCGGTGCCGGGCTTCCCCCCTCGCCGCTCCTCACGGAGCCGGGGGACGGGGCCGTCCCGTGAAGCCGGGCAGGGTCCCGGCACCGGAGGGGTCCCGACGGCTCTTCCCCGGGCCCGGTCCTCGCGGTGCCGTCCCGACGCCCCGGGGATGGGTCGGTGCCCCACACCTCAACCTCTGGCGCGGGCTGCGGCTCCCGGGGCACGGCGGCACCGGGCCGAGGGCTGCTCCGCTCCCCCGGCGGGACCGTGGAACTAACGGGGGGGCACTAACGGGGGGCACTAACGGGGGCGGCGACACTAACGGGGCTGCCAGCCGAGGGGGACGACTACGGGGCACGGCGAGACGGATCCCGCAAGACCCCCGGATCGCCCCCGGGAACGGGTACCGGAGGGTACCAAGGGTGTACCGGAGGGTACCGGGGTGGTACCGGGGGGAGCACCGGGTCCCTCCCCGCCCATCCGTCGCCCTCCCGCCGGCCCCGCACGGGCTGAGCTCATCTTTCCAGCCTGCGGGCGCCGTTCCCGGCGCTGGGCGCCCGCCAGCAGCCGCCGTTCTTTCCATCGCCCCGGCCAGGGTCTCCCCGCGGGGACCGGGGGCGGGAGGAACGCGGGGTCCCGCCGGGGGGCTGCCACCGAGGCCGGAGGTACCGGCACCTGGGGCGCTGGACCCCGAAGATACCGGCTGAGATGGGCACCGGGGATAACGGCACGGGGGATAGCGGCACCGAGGGCACACGGGGGATGGGGGCTCCGGGTATACCAGCACCGAGGGGCACCGGGGTTGGGGACACCGGAAATACCGACACCGAGACGGCACCGGGGATTGGGGGCACTGAGAGGGCACCGGGGATTGGTGGCACCGAGGGGGCACCGGAGATACCAGCACAAAGGAGGCACCAGGGGCGGAGGCACGGGGTGATGCCAGCACCGGGTACCAGCAGCGAGGGGATACCTGAGATACCGGCGCTGGGGACACTGGCACCGATGGGGCACCGAGGATGTGGGCAGCGGGAATACCGATCCTGGGGATACCGGCACGGAGAAGGCACCGGGGATGGGGGCACCGAGGGGGCACCGGGGATAACGGCACCGACGGGGCACCGAGGATGGGGGGCACCGGGGATAACGGCACCGAGGATACCAGCACCGAAGGGGCACCGGGGAGGGGGGCACCGGAGATACCGGCACCAGGGGTTCCGGGGATGCCAGCACTGAGGGGGCACCGGGAATGGGGTTACCGGGGATGGGAGCACCGAGGAGACATCGGGGATAGCGGCACCGAGGGATGCCAGCACCGGGGTATCAGCAACGAGGGGACCCCGGGGATACCGGCATCGGGGATACCGGCGCTATGGGGTACCCAGGATGCCGCTCCCGGGGATACCGGCCCCGGACGGGCCCCGGTCTCTGCTCGCCGCTCGTCCCGGTGCCGACTCCGGGGCCTCCCTCCCCCCTGCCCCCCCCCCACTTCCTCCGGGAGCCCCGGGATGGAGGGAGGGGGGAGGGGGGGCGCTTGGGGGGCGCCCGCGCTATTTTTAGCCGGGGCCGCGCGGGTATTTTTAGCGCGGGGCAGCGGTTGCGTCAATGGAACCCCGCGTGCGTCACGGCCGCGCCCCCGCCGGAACCGCCCCGCCGTGCGTCACGGGCTCGCGCGCCGCCCCGCGCGTCACCGAGCGCTTAAGAGAAAGTAGTGGCGGGGCCGGAGCCCGGCGGAGCCCGCGCGGCGGCGGCGGCGGCAGCGGCGGCGGCGGCAGCGGGAGCGCAGCGGGACCCGGAGCACCCGCCGCGCCGGCACCCGGGTACGGGCGGCTGCGGGAAGCGGGCGGGAGGCACCGGGGGCGGGATGTGCCGGGGGGCAGCGGGGTGTGCGCGGGGTCGGTCGTCCCGGGTGGCACCGGCGGGGGAGCCGGTTCGGGAGTCCCGGGTGGCACCGGGAGCAGCCAGTTTGAGTGTCCCGGTTGAGTGTGCCGGTGGCACCGGGGAGAGTCGGTTTAAGCGTGCCGGTGGCACCGGGGGAGCCAGTTCAGGTGTTGGGGTCGAGTCGCGGCGGGCGCCCTGCAAAGTGCGTGCGGTCAGGCGTCCCGGGTGGCACCGGAGGGGAACCGGAGCGGGCGTCCTGGGTGGCACCGGCGGCTCGGGGCGATGGGCGTCCTGCAAAGTGCGTGGGGTCGGGAGTCCCGGTGGCACCGGGGAGAGCCAGGGGTCCTGGTGGAAGGGACCGGGCAGCATGCACCGTGCGGGGCTGGCCCTCGGGATAGCCGGTAGCACCGGGGAGAGCCGGGCGGGGGCCGGCAGGGTGAGGAGTCCCGGTCTTGGGGAGATCCCGGGGAGATCCCGATGCCCAGGTCCGGGCGGAGCCGTGCAGGACCGGGAACCGTTCCTCAGGGCTGCCCCCAGCCGGGCTGGGCTCCGGGGCCGAGTCCCGGAGGCTGCGGGGGGCAGAGCCACCCCCAAACCGGGCATCGCCCTGGACGGAACAGCCGTGGAACCGGAGCGGGCAGCGCCGGGGGCATCGCGCTGCAGGCAACCCCCCCGCTGCCCACGCAGGCCTGGCAGCAGCCGCGGTCCGGCAGGTGCCGGCGGGGAGGTGGGCAGCGTCACACCACACCCCCCCACCCCGGTGCTACCGGCTGCTCTCGCCTGCCCACGGCCCAGGGCCCGCTGCCAGGGGCTGCCACCAGCCCAGGCGGGCAGCGGCTGCCAGGCCTGGGCACGGGCAGCCGCCTGCGCTGCCGGGCGAGGAATCTGCAATTACTGCCCAGCCCGTGGGCAGCGCGGCGGCCGCTGCGGGGATTTCTGCCTGGTTCCCCGGGGGGGGTGTCCATGGCAGGGGGTGACCCCAAATGCCACCAGCAAGTGGGTGAGGGCAAAAGCATTTGAATAAGGAAGCGGCGACGGAGCGGGACGCTGCCCGCTGCTGCCGGCCAAACCCCGTGCCAGGACGGCGAGAAGGATCCAGGCTTTGCATAGCGCGGCCGGCGATTTGCATGTGGGCAGAGCCGCTGGCCCCCGCTGCCCGTCCCCGGCGCAGCCTCGTGCCCCCACCTCTGAACCCACCATCTGAGCCCGGCCCAGCCCCAGTCCCCGGCGGACGGGCACGAACCCGCCGGCATGCCAGGAGCGGTGCCACCCGATGGGTGCCAGGGCAGGACCCACGCTGGGTATTTTTAAACCCGGCTCCCTGGGCACGTATCAACTTTCTGGGAACCGGCGAGAGCTGCACGGACTTGGCCGGGGGAAGCCGGGGTGCCGGCGGGTGAGCTGGCAGCGGTGCCGTGCCGGGGCCGCGGTGGCCGGGGGCCAGGCGTGACCTTTAAAGGTCTGCGAGATGAGTTACATTATCGTCTTGCCATGGGGGTCGCTCCTGGCTTGGCTTTCAGCTGGGCCCAGGACTCCTGTTACGTCTTACGGCAGGCCGGCTGCGTGCCGCAGGGACGGGGGGCTGCGGGGACGGGGGGGTGGGCTCCTCTCCCCCCGCCTCTCCCTGCGGCCGGTGGCTCTGGCTGCGCTTGCTTTTCCCAAGGGGTGATGGGGAGAGCGGGACGCTGGGGCCCTGGTGCAGCCCCGGCTCTGGCTTCCCCCGGGACTCAGGAATCCGCCGGGCGCATTCCGCCCTCCTTCCCTTTCGGTGGCTTTGCTAAGCCAGCGTTTTGGGCAATGTCCTTTGCGCCCATTGGCTGCGGCGTGACCTTTCCCGGCGCTGGCGGTGGCCACACCGGGCAGCCAGCGGCTCCGGGGGTCCGGCTCCGGCACCGGGGAAGCCCCCGCGGTTCTCGCCCCGTCTCCATCGCCCGTGGCGGCGGCGGCGGGGTCCCCGCTGACGCCCCGCTCTCCCCGCAGAGATGCCCTGCATCCAGGCGCAGTACGGCACGGCGGGCGCCGGCCCCTGCGAGCGTTGCCCGGCCGAGCTGCTGAGCCCCGAGGGTGGCCGATTCCCCATGGAGGTGGCCGGAGCCGACCTGGCAGCCGCCCCCGCCCTGCCCAGCTTCAGCACCTTCATGGAGGGCTACGCCGGCGAGTTCGACGCCTTCCTCTACCAGCTGCCGGCCGGCAGCCAGCCCACCGCCAGCGCTGCCTTCAAGCTGGAGGACTTCCAGGTCTACGGCTGCTACCCCGGCGCCTTCGGCGGGCAGCCGGACGAGACCCTCTCCTCCAGCGCCTCGGACTGTTACGGCAGCCCCTGCTCCGTCCCCTCGCCCGCCACGCCGGGCTTCCAGCCGCCCCAAGCCCCGGGCTGGGAGGGCTCCTTCGGGGCGTACTCGCCCGCGCCGAACTACGAGAGGGGCCGGCCCTGGGCTGAGCCGGCCAAGGGCGGTGGGTCGCAGCCCCCCTTCTTCGCCCTTGGCCCCCCGGCACCCAGCCCCGGCGGGTCCCCCGGGGCCCTGAAAGGGCAGCCGGGCCCCTCGCCCCGCCTGGACCCGCGGCTGCTGGACACGGACGCCTTCGCCCTGGCCCAGGGCTCCCCCGGGGGCTTCGCGGGGCTGCCCCTGGCCCCCAGCTCGCCGCTGCTGGAGGGGCCGCCGCTGGCCCCCACCAAGACGCGCAGCCCCGGGGCGGGCGAGGGCCGCTGCGCCGTCTGCGGGGACAACGCCTCTTGCCAGCACTACGGCGTGCGGACCTGCGAGGGCTGCAAGGGCTTCTTCAAGGTACGGGGGACCCCCTCCCTCCCCGCTGCTGGGATGTTCCCACAATGCTTTGCGGCCGCGGGAGGATGCTGAGGGTCACCCCGGGGAGGGGCAGGGCAGGGAGCGCGGCCCTGGGAAGCCTCCCCGCGGACGCGGAGCCGGATGCCGGGCTGGAGCGGGAGGCAGGGGAGGACAGAAGGGCTTTTGTTCGCCGGCTCGACGCCCCGGGTTGAGCTCGGGCCGCTCCTTCCCCGCCCGCAGCGCACGGTGCAGAAGAACGCCAAGTACATCTGCCTGGCCAACAAGGACTGCCCCGTGGACAAGCGGCGGAGGAACCGCTGCCAGTTCTGCCGCTTCCAGAAGTGCCTGGCCGTCGGCATGGTCAAAGAAGGTACCGGGGACCCGTTCCGGGGCTGGAGGCGGGGTTGGGGGGGGTCCCACTCTGGGGCTGCGCTGAGGACTGACGCGCTCACGGCACGTCCCTCTGCGCAGTGGTCCGGACCGACAGCCTGAAGGGCCGGCGGGGCCGGCTGCCCTCCAAGCCCAAGCAGTCACCGGATGCGTCGCCCGTCAGCCTCATCACCTCCCTGGTGCGGGCGCACATCGACTCCGTCCCCAGCGCCACCAAGCTCGACTACTCCAAGGTAGGGCCGGTACCGCCCCGCGCCCTCCCCGGGGGCTGCGCCGGGGCCGGATCCTGACTCCGTCGCCGCGGCAGTTCCAGGAGTCGGGGCCGTGCCAGTTCGAGAAGGAGGATTCGGTGGACGTGCAGCAGTTCTACGACCTGCTCACCGGCTCCATGGACGTCATCCGCAAGTGGGCTGAGAAGATCCAGGGCTTCGCCGAGCTGCCCAAGGAGGACCAGGACCTGCTGCTGGAGTCAGCCTTCCTCGAGCTCTTCATCCTGCGCCTGGCGTACCGGTGAGCCCCAGCGCGGCGCGGCAGGGCGGGGAACGCCGGGGAACCCCGCGGTCGTGCCGGGTGGGTGACCCATGGCTGTGCCCGCAGGTCCAAGCCGGAGGAAGGGAAGCTCATCTTCTGCAACGGGGTGGTCCTGCACCGCCTCCAGTGCGTGCGGGGCTTCGGCGAGTGGATCGACGCCATCCTCGAGTTCTCCCAGAGCCTGCACCGCATGAGCGTCGACGTCCCCTCCTTCTCCTGCCTCGCCGCCCTCGTCATCATCACAGGTGAGACCCCCCCCACACACACACACCCCCACCCCGGTGTCCCCTCCCCCACCCTGCGGCCATCCCCCTGGCCTCACGCCTCGGTGTCCCCCCCCGCCTCTCAGACCGCCACGGGCTGAAGGAGCCGAAGCGCGTGGAGGAGCTGCAGAACCGCATCGTGGGCTGCCTGAAGGACCACGTGGCGGCGGGGGGCGCCGAGCCGGGCCGCCCCGGCTGCCTCTCCAAGCTGCTGGGCAAACTGCCCGAGCTGCGCAGCCTCTGCACCCAGGGCCTGCAGCGCATCTTCTACCTGAAGCTGGAGGACCTGGTGCCACCGCCGCCCATCGTCGACAAGATCTTCATGGACACGCTGCCCTTCTGACCGCCCCCCCACCCAGGGATGCCTGGGACCCCCCACCCCCCCCCCCGCCCCAAAGGATGCTTCGGACCCCCCCTGGGATGCCTGGATCACCCCCTGGGGACACCCGGCTCCCCCATGTGCCTTCGCGGCGCCGGGCGCGGATGCTCAGCAGCCCCCGGTGCCTTTTCCCCTCCCCGGCGGGGGGGGCATCGCCGGGGCGGTGCTCCCCCCCCCGTCCTGTAAAAATGTCCCCGTTGTAAATAGCGAGCGACCAGATCCTGTACAGAGCGGGGAGCGCGGGGGCGAGGAGGGGGCTCTGCCCGCCCCCAGCCTCCTCCCCCTCCCCTTTATATTTTTTTTTTCTTTTTTTTTTCCTCCTCTTTTGGCCATTTTCTGTATATAAACTTGTACGTACATCGAGGAAGGGGCCGTTTCTCTCCTGCCCATCCGTGTCCCGCCCCCCCACCCCGTTCCACCCCGCTGATATCGTCTATATTTGATACCGGCCGCTTCGGGGGGGTTGGGGGGTGCTGGGGACGCCGGAGGCCGCACGTTGCCCACGCCGCTGCCCTTGAACCCTCGCTCACCCCCGCGGCGGCGGCTGCCGCGGCCCCGCACCTGTCGCCCGCCTGATTTATCCTCCCCGAAATAACCGGGAAGCGTGACCGGGTCCCCCCCGCCGCCCGCCCGGGGCTGCGGCCCTGCCAACGGTGGCGGTGCGGGGTGGTGGGGGGGGAGACGGCGTTTGGGGTCTCTGGGGGACAGGCTGGGGGGAACGCGCTGGGCTGGGCTGGGCGGTTTGTCCCCTTCCTCCTGGCCCCGGCGCCAATGTCACCGGGGACAGCAAGGCGCGGAACAAGGGCCACATTGAGGGGCTGGGCGGGGGGGGCCCCGCGGTGGCACACAACAAGGGCCCCTCTGTCCCCTCCCTGCCACCCGCCCCCGCCCGTGGCGGGGGCGCTGACGCACGGCGGGGCTGTGGCCGGGGGGTCGGTCTGCTGGGGGCACGGCGGTGGGGCTGCGGGCTCTGGTCGTGCCACGGGGCAGGGGTGGCCGTGCCATGCCGTGCCGTGCCATGCTGTGCCGTGCCGTGCCAAGCTCAGCAGTTGGCCCGTCCCAGTGTCTATCACGGCGCTGACCCGCAGCCCGAAGGGTGCCAGGGCCACCGGCTGGGTCCCTGTCCCCTCCCCGTGGCACAGGGGTGGCCTCTGCCCACCATGTTCCCGTGCCCAGCCCTGTCCCCGTGGCTGCTGCGGGAGGGACGGGGACGATGGTGCCAGCCGGGCTGGGTAAAAATAGCCCCGTGCCAGTTGCCCCGGAGCTGCACGGCACAGACACGTGTGTCACGGCGTGTGCCAGGTCCCCTGCCCGGGGACATGCCACAGCCCTCCCTGCTCTTCACAGCAGGACGTGTCCCCGTGGTGGCGTGGGTGGCCTGACGCCAGTGCCCCAGATCTCCCTGTCCCATGGCCCTGTGTCCCCATGTCCATCTGTCCCCGTGTCCATCCACCCCCCCTGTCCCTGTGTCCCCAGTGTCCCCATGGCCATCCTTTCCCTGTCCCCAATGTCTCCATGTCCATCTGTCCCCAGTGTCCCCACGTCCATCCACCGCCCTGTCCCTCTGTCCCCAGTGTCCCCATGTCCATCCACCCCCCTGTCCCCCTGTCCCCATGTCCATCTGTCCCCCCGTCCCTGTGTCCCCCTGCCCCCCATGTCCCGGTCTCCAGCCCCCTCGTGCCCCGTGTCCCCATATCGCCGTGTCCCTCTGTCCCCTGTGTCCATATGTCCCCTCCTATGTCCCCCGAGCCCCCGCGGTCCCACGTCCCCATACTGGTGGCCCCCCGTGGCCCCCGTGGCCGCTGCCCGTGGCCTCTGTCCCCCCGCGTCCTCTCCCTGCCCCCTGTTGCCGTGTCGCCCCGTCCCGGGCCATGGCACTGCGGGGGTCACCGGGGGCCGCCGGGCCCCGCGCCCAGCCGCAGTCCCTCCGCGGAGCCTCCAGCCCAGGGGGCGCTGTGCGCCGTCCGCGCCGCACCCACCCCCACACCCCCACACCCCCCCCCCCGGCAGGAGCCGCTCTGCGCCGCGGCGCGCCCGACTCTGTGGCAGCCCCGGCCTGGGACGAACCAAGCGGGCGGCGGGGGGGGAGCAGGGGAACGGCGACGGGAACTCCGCCCTCGGGGCCGCACCGCTGAGGGAAACGGCATCGAGGGGCACGGGATGAACGGGAAGGTGTAGGTTGAGGAGACACAGCTGCTACGGGGGGCGGCTCCGCCACTTCGGTAAACCGAGCGTCCCGACCCGCCCCCCCCCGGCAGATGGGCCGCTCCACTTCCCTCCTCCCCGCGGTCAGATGGTCGGTCCCGGGCGGTGAGTGCGGGCCCGGGGCCCCGGAAGAGGGTGAGGGGGGGCCGGGACCCAGGGAGGGGCGAACCGGGACCCCGGGAGAGGGTGACGGGCGCCGGGACCGCGGGGTGAGGGCGGCCGGGAGCCCGGGAGAGGGGAGCCGAGGTGCGGGTGGCCGGGAGCCGGGGGGAGCCGGGGCCTTCGAAGCTGAGGGGGGCCCGGTAGTGATTGGGGTGGGGGAGTCCCGGACCGGGACGCCTGGACCCCTGCGAGGTGGGAAGGACCCGGACCGGGTCGCCTGGTTCCCTGTGGGGTTGAGGAGGGGCCCAGACCGGGACTCCTGGGTCCCTGTGGAGTGGGGAGGGAACGCACTGGGACACCCCGGAGAGAGGCAAAGGGGGTTGGTAGCGAGGCCCGCAAGCAGGGGCACAACTAACCCCACCCCGACACCCTTCCTTCCCCGCAGGACCCGCAGCCGCGCTCCCCCCGGGGCTGCCCCCGCCATGAACTGCCGCGCGGAGGTGCTGGAGGTGTCCGTGGAGGGGCGGCAGGTGGAGGAGGCCATGCTGGCCGTGCTCCACACCGTCCTGCTGCACCGCAGCACCGGCAAGTTCCACTACAAGAAGGAGGGCACCTACTCCATCGGCACCGTGGGCACCCAGGACGTGGACTGCGACTTCATCGACTTCGCCTACGTCCGCGTCTCCTCCGAGGAGCTGGACCGGGCCCTCCGCAAGGCCGTCGGGGAGTTCAAGGTAAGGCAGCCTGGCAGGGAGCTGGTGGGGCTGAAAGTGGGGACTTAAAAACCTGCAGGCTGGGAGGGTCGGTCCCGGCCCCCCCTGAGCAAGGCCACGCGCTCTCGCTGCAGGATGCGTTGCGCAGCTCGGGCAGCGATGGGATGGGGCAGATCTCCCTGGAGTTCTACCAGAAGAAGAAGTCGCGCTGGCCCTTCTCAGACGAGTGCATCCCCTGGGAGCTGTGGACCATCAAGGTGAACGTGGTGAACTTGGCCAACGAGCAGGAGCGGCAGATCTGCCGCGAGAAGGTGGGCGAGAAGCTCTGCGAGAAGATCATCAATATCGTGGAGGTGATGAACCGCCACGAGTACCTGCCCAAGATGCCCACCCAGTCGGAGGTGGACAACGTCTTCGACACCAGCCTGAAGGACGTGCAGCCCTACCTGTACAAGATCTCCTACCAGATCACGGACTCCCTGGGCACCTCGGTCACCACCACCATGCGTCGCCTCATCAAGGACACGTTGGCTCTGTAGCACTGGGGTCACCTCACGTGGTGGCACCGATCCGGCACAGCCCTCTGGCTCTTTGGGACTCGGATCCCTCCCCTCCACCTCCAAAATGCCTTGGCGAGGAGCTGGGTTTGGTAATTGGGGGGTGCTGCTGCTTTGGTTGGCACCACGGGACGCTTGTCCGGCCCGGAGAACCGGCTCGGCGGCTCCTGGTGTAGTGAGTCCTTGGGGCGGGAGCTGCTGGGGCACCGGCTTGGCGCTGGGCTCGTGGCCCGGCAGAGCAGTGCTGGGGAGCGGGGATGACGTCTGAGCCCTGTCCCACCACTCACCCAGCGACCCCCCTGTCCCTGGGACCGAGCCGTTCCCCCACGGGGCTGCAGACAAGCTCGCTGCCTCCTTTGGGGCCAAAATAAAGGATTTTGGGATTTCTCCTTTGACGTGGAATCTGGTCACATCCTGGGGCTGGTGTCCACGGGGTGGGAGGGAAAGGGGTGCTGAGGCTGAGCTGGGGGGTGTCCCTGTGCCCCCGGGGCAGAGGTGGGGGGTGACACCCCCTGGGAGTGATGCCCCAGTTGCCTCCCAGGCCCACCCAGGGGAAGGGACAGGGCGATCCCCAGATCTCCACACCCCTCCCCAGCACCCAGGGTGGGTGCAGAGCCCCTTCACCCCCCTCCAAGGCAGAGGCACCCGCTGGGCACCAGCTTCTGGGCAGAGCGAGGAGGGGCCGCGCGGGCGGCTCAGACAGTCCCTGACATCACTTAAACCTCCCGTCTGTCACCACACGCCCGCACTTCGCTCCCGGGAGGAAGAGGAAGAGGAGGAGGAGATGAACGCCACACTGGCACAGGCCGGGGGAGACGCGGGTGTGGCTGAGGCCGCCCAAATCGCCGTGGTCCTGGTGCTCTGCCTCGCCGTCGCCTTCGCCATCGTCTTCCTCGGCTCCAACCTGCTGCTGCAGGCAGAGGGGCTGGCAGCCTCCCCAGCACAGGGCGAGCGGCGGCTGTCCCGTGAGGCCGAAGGGGCTGCCGAGGGGGCGTAGGGACCGGCCCGAGCCCCACGGACGGACAGACGGAGGGACGGACAGACGGACGGACAGCAGCGTCTTCACGTGCAGCGTCGTTGATGGCACTTGGGGACAGCATCAGGGGCCACGGCGGCATCCCCGGCTTGGATGGATTGGATTAAATGGCACCAGGGCCAGCGGAGCTACTGGGGGAACTGGTGCTGGGGGCCGGATCCGGCCCTGGGCGTGGCAGCGCTGGTAAATCCCCCCAGGAGGATTAGGGGAAACTTTTATTCCCGGTTTCAGGGCTAATCCCTGGGCTGGGGCGGGTAGGCATGGCTCGGGGAGGGGGGCCGGGACCTGCCCTGCCCCGGGGGGCCCCATCCTGCCCCATGGCTGCTCACTGGTGAGGGTCCATGGCCCCATCCTGCCCCTCCCTGCCCTGGTGATGCTCAGGCCTCACCCTGCTCCCTCCGTCCCCCTTCTTTTTCACTCCCAGGGTCCTCCTCCAGCCCTCAGCTACCGGCTGTGGGGTGAACTGGAGCTGCCCTACCCCGCAGTGGGGATGAGGACGGGGAGGGGGGCCTCCCAAAGTGGGTCATGTCCCCCCTTAATCCTGCAGCTTTAATTAGCAGCACCACAAAGCCCAGCTTAAGGGGCTGGTCCCTGCACAGGCGTGTGTGTGGCCCCCCCCCATGCTGGGACACGGCCCCCCTGGCATGGGGGGGGTGTTCCCCGGCCACCTGGGTCCCCTCTGTGCCCCCCCTGCCCCCCAAAGCAGGCAGCAGCCATGTAAAAGACTCCATATATTTCACATGTACAAAAAGTCACTGGAGGGGGAGTTGTCCGGGGGGGGGGGTGTCCTGGGGTGGGGGGGCCACCATCCTGCCCCCCGCCCCCAGCCTGGTTTTGGTCCCTTTTTTTTGGCAATTAAGTGTTCACATCAGTGGTCAAAGTGACGAGCGCAGGGTCAGGGGGCATGGCGGGGGTCCGTGGTCCCCGGAGTGGGGTGGGGGCTCTGGGGTGGTGAACCCCCCACCATGGGGTACCCCCATGGGTCAGCCGCCGGCGCTGGGCCCCCAGCGCAGCCGGAGGCAGGATGTGGCTTCTGCTGTGGGCAGACTGGGGGGGGTCCAGGCCATGGGACCCCACCCTGGGTCCTCGCCCTTGCTGGGCTACAGGCGGATGCACCTGCGGGCTGGGAGGAAGGGACGGGGTCAGGGGCCACCGGGCCAGGGGACCCCCTGGGACCGAGGCTGTGCAGGGCCAGTCCTCCAGGCACCGGGCTGGGACCCAGTATGGCACTGGGACCCCACCCTGAGATCCATTATTGCACCAGGACCCTTCACTGGGATCCAATATTGCACTGGGACCCTGCCCTGGGATCCAGTATTGCACTGGGTCCCCTCGTTGGGATCCAGTATCGCCCCAGGACCCCACAATACTGGGATCCAGTTTTGTATTGGGACCCCTGCTGGAAAACCCAGTCTGGCACCAAGATCCTGTGCTGGGATCCAGCGTTGCACTGGGATCCAGCGTTGCACTGGGATCCCGCATTGCACTGGGATCCCGTGCTGGAACCCAGCCTTGCACTGGAATCCTGTGCTGAGATCCAGCCTTGCACTGGGATCCTGTGCTGGGATCCTGTGCTGGACCCCAGCCTTGTACTGGGATCCCGTGCTGGGATCCAGCATTGCACTGGGATCCCATGCCGGGATCCAACCTTGCACTAGGATCCCACTCTGGGATCCCATGCTGCGCCAGGATCCGACTCCGCTCTGAGGGCCTGTGGGGTGGGTGCTGGGCATGCGGGGAGGGGGCGTGCAGGAGGGGGCATGCAGGGCCAGGGGTGATCCGGGGGGGATCCGTCGGGATCCGGGGGGTCCCGGCATGCCGGCGGTACCTGGGGCTAGGCGCTGGCCTCGTCGTGATGGGCTGGGTCGCAGAAGAAGCGCGAGCCCCGCTTGGCCGTGCGGGCGGTGAAGGGGACGCTCTTCAGCGCTGTGGGGAGGGGGGCACGGCCGGGGCGGTGGGGGGGGACAGGGAGGCATCAGCCCCCGCCCGCGGGTGGGACCGGGGCGGGGCGAGGCGGGGTGGGTTCCCTACCAGTGATGATGTCCTCGATGGTGCCGTCCTTGCCCTCGTAGACGGGCCGATGGTCCTTGGCCTGGCGCCGGCGCAGCTCCGCGATGAGCTCCTGCTGCTGCCACTTGTTCCGCTGCTGCGGGGTGGGGGGGCCAGGTTGGGCACAGGGGGGTCCCCTCCGTGTCCTCCGCCCGCCCACGTGCCCACCCGCACTCACCTTCTCCTGCTTCTTGGCCTCCTGCGCCAGCAGCTTCTCCCGCATCACCTCCTCCTGCTTCTTCCGCGCCTCGTTCTCCTGCTCCGCGTCCTGCCGGGGCCAGGGGACAGCGGTGGCACCCAGCCCCGGTGCCACCACCAACCCCCCCAGGTGTCCCCTCCCGGCCCCCAGCTCACCTTGTAGGAGCGGATGAAGCGGACGAAGACGGGGAAGAAGACGGACGGGGGGGTGGTCTTGGGGCTCTCGCCGAAATACCGCACCACTGTGTTGTAGGCGTCCTGGCGAGGGGCACGGGGACGGGGCCGTCAGCGGGCGGGCACGAGGGGCGTGCAGAGCCGGGCACGAGAGGGGTGCAAAGAGACGTGCACGAGGGAGTGTGCACGAGGGGTGCACAAAGAGATGTGCACGAGGGCCGTGTAATGCAAGGTGTGGGTGACCAGGAGTGCACGAGGGGCGTGCAAAGGAAGGTGTGGGCGAGAAGTGCACGAGGAGTGTGCAAAGCATGAGGTGCACGAGGGTCGTGCAAAGCCATGTGTGACCAGGAGGGCACGAGGGCCGTGCAAAGGAAGGTGTGAGTGACCAGAGGTGCACGAGGAGCGTGCAAATCAAGAGGTGCATAAGGGCTGTGCAAAGCAAGATGCGCGTGACCAGGAGTGCGCAAAGTGAGGAATGCACGAGGGCCGTGCAAAGCAAGGTGTGGGTGACAAGAAGTGCACAAGGAGCGTGCAAAGAGGTGCACGAGGGCCGTGGAAAGCCAGGCAGGTGGGGTTGAGGAACGTGCAGAGTGGGACGTGGATGACAAGGTGTGCACGAGGGCCGTGCAAAGGAAGGTGTGCGTGAACAGGGGTGCACGAGGAGCATGCAAAGGAAGGTGTGCGTGAGCAGGGGTGCACGAGGGCCGTGCGAGGCGCGGCCGCTCACCTCGGCTGTCCGCGCGTCCTTCTGCAGCCGCTCGAGCTGGCCCTCGCTGGCGGCCAGGAAGGCGCGCAGCACGCCGTGCTCGTGCAGCCCGCACTCCCGCCGCAGCAGCTCCATCCCCCGGCCCAGCTCCTTCACGTCCAGCAGCACGTTCTCCAGGGACACTGCGGGGACACGGGGACGGGTCAGGGGACCCACCCACGGACCCCGGGGGGGGGGGGCAGCGAGACAGAGTGGGGGGACACGGGGACAGGGCAGGCACCTGCGGCCGCCTTCTCGACGAAGTGCAGCTCCTGCCAGAAGGTTGCCAGCTCCGGGTACTTCTCCCGCACCGTCAGCGCGATGAAGTGCAGCAGCGTCATCTTCCTGTCCGTCGACTTGGTGTCCAGGAGCTGCACAACCATTTGGGGGTGGGAGGGGGAGTCAGGGCTGTGGGATGGGAGCCCACGTGGTCCCAGGGACCCGGGCAGGGGGGTCCGGGGGTGCCCACCAGGTCCAAGCTCTGCAGTTTGAAGCCGTAGACGGCGCCGCGTTTGCTGCTGTTCATGTAGTTGCCCAATGCCAAGATGATCTGCAGGGGGAAAAGCACCGGGGATGGGGGGCTCAGGGGGGACCGAGACCCCTCACGGGACCCTCCTGCCCAGCTACAGCGAGGATGGAGGGCAGGACTCCAACCCACGTCCCCCACGCTCACCTCCAACATCCTCTTCAGCTTCTGGGAGGACTTGACAGAGGCCGAGGCCGCGATGATGGCGTTGAGCTGCTGCAGGGGGACAGGACGGGGGGGCTCAGCTGGGGTGCGGGGTCCGGGCACCCCCGGTGGATGCAAACCCCTCTCCCCAGCTCCGTACCGGCGTCAGCATCTGGAGGTTTTCGGCGAAGTTGCCGAGGAAGGCCATGATGGCCATGCGCTGGGGCAGCCGCTCCACCTTGCTGAACTGCAGCATGAAGCGGTCCTCGTCCGCCAGCTCCTCCAGCGGCTTCCGCTCCCGCTCGTACTGCCGCAGCGCCTTCGCCTCCGCCTCCGTCGGCAGGAACCGCATCAGGCACTCCACAAAGTCCACCGGCAGCGTGGCCAGGTCGAACCTGCCCCGTGCCCGCACCGTCGGTGACTGGCTCCCCGGCCAGCGCCCCTGCACCCTGCCTGCACCCGCTGCACCCCAACCAGCCCCCTGCACCCTGCCTGCACCCGCTGCTCCCCAACCAGCCCCCTGCACCCTGCCTGGACCCACTGTACCCCAACCAGCCCCCTGCACCCTGCCTGCACCCGCTGCACCCCAACCAGCCCCCCGCACCCCAACCAGCCCCCTGCACCCTGCCTGCACCCGCTGCTCCCCAACCAGCCCCCTGCACCCTGCCTGCACCCGCTGCACCCCAACCAGCCCCCTGCACCCTGCCTGCACCCGCTGCTCCCCAACCAGCCCCCTGCACCCTGCCTGCACCCGCTGCACCCCAACCAGCCCTCTGCACCCTGCCTGCACCCGCTGCACCCCAACCAACCCCCTGCACCCTGTCTGGACCTGCTGCACCCCAACCAGCCCCCTGCACCCTGCCTGCACCCGCTGCACCCCAACCAACCCCCTGCACCCTGCCTGCACCCGCTGCACCCCAACCAGCCCCCTGCACCCTGCCTGCACCCGCTGCTCCCCAACCAGCCCCCTGCACCCTGCCTGCACCCGCTGCACCCCAACCAGCCCCCTGCACCCTGCCTGGACCCGCTGCACCCCAACCAGCCCTCTGCACCCTGCCTGCACCCGCTGCTCCCCAACCAGCCCCCTGCACCCTGCCTGGACCCGCTGCACTCCAACCAGCCCCCTGCACCCTGCCTGCACCCGCTGCTCCCCAACCAGCCCCCTGCACCCTGCCTGGACCCGCTGCACTCCAACCAGCCCCCTGCACCCTGCCTGCACCCGCTGCTCCCCAACCAGCCCCCTGCACCCTGCCTGCACCCGCTGCACCCCAACCAGCCCCCTGCACCCTGCCTGCACCTGCTGCACCCCAACCAGCCCCCTGCACCCTGCCTGCACCCGCTGCTCCCCAACCAGCCCCCTGCACCCTGCCTGCACCCGCTGCTCCCCAACCAGCCCCCTGCACCCTGCCTGGACCCACTGTACCCCAACCAGCCCCCTGCACCCTGCCTGGACCTGCTGCTCCCCAACCAGCCCCCTGCACCCTGCCTGGACCCACTGTACCCCAACCAGCCCCCTGCACCCTGCCTGGACCCGCTGCACCCCAACCAGCCCCCTGCACCCTGCCTGCACCCGCTGCACCCCAACCAGCCCCCCGCACCCCAACCAGCCCCCTGCACCCTGCCTGCACCCGCTGCACCCCAACCAGCCCCCTGCACCCTGCCTGCACCCACTGCACCCCAACCAGCCCCCCGCACCCCAACCAGCCCCCTGCACCCTGCCTGCACCCGCTGCACCCCAACCAGCCCCTCTGCAGCCCGTCTGGGTCCCCTGCACCCCAGCCAGCCCCCCCAACCCCCCCACCCCGGCGCGGGCTCTCGTACGTGTGGATGGCCCTGCAGATCTCCTCGGTGCCGCGGCCCGCCTTGCGCAGGGTGATGGCCAGGTTCTTGGCCCGGTTGGCCTCTAGCAGCGTCACCTTGCTGGCCGCCTTCTGCGACGCCTTGTTCTTGGCGCAGACCAGGTCGAGGGCCGGACCCTGCGCCTTGGTCTTGAAGAGCTCCTCGAAGCGCTCCAGGTCGAGGTCCTGGTGGGGCGAGGCGGGGAGGGGGCTCAGAGGCGGGGGCACCCACCCAGCCGCTCGGGCCGGGGCGGGTGCCGGGCTCACCTCCAGCACCCGCTCGTCGTCCAGCTCGCTGAACACCGTCCCGCTGATCTGGTTGGGCTTCAGCGCCGTCCAGTTGAAGACGGGCAGCCGGAACTTGGTCTTGATGGGCTTCTTGATGCGGATGGCTGCCAGCAGCGCGCGGAGCCGGCTCAGCCCCCGCCGGGACAGGGGGACACGCCCGGCGCCCACCCTGAGCCACCCGAGTCCGGCGCGTCGGTCCCCAGGCTGTCACCGTCCCCTGGGCCACGGTCCCCACACCCATCCCTGGGCCCCGACACGCCGGTGCCTGCAACCCTCCCCCTTCCTCTCTCCCGTATCCCCATCCCCACGGTCCCCCCACCGTCCCCGTCCCCACGGTCCCCGCACCGTCCCCACCTACCCGAGAGCCCCACGGTGAGGGCGATGGAGGGCGAAGCCCCAGGCAGCGGCGGGGCTGGGGGACATTTGCCTGCGAAGGGAGGAGAGGGTGACACTGTGCCCTGGGGGACGGCCCAGTTTTGGGGACCCCTCCCAGCCTCGGGAGTGGCCCAGCACCAGGGACACCCCCGCTTTGGAGCCCCCCCCGGGGGTGCCCCAGCTCTGGGACGTCCCAGTTTTGGGAATCCCCCGGGGACTCACCTGGGAGCGGGGGGGCGGGGGGTGGCAGAGGGGGTGGCGGAGGTGGCGGGGGGGGCGCAGCCTCGGCGGGGGGCAGGACGGGGACCCGCAGGGCCTCTTCCAGGGGCTCGGGCTCTGGCTGGGGAGGGGGCTCGACGGCCGGCCCGGGGGGCGGCTCGGAGCCGTAGCGGCGCCGGAAAGCTTCGTCCTTCTCCTTGATCATCCGCCGCAGCGTGTGCACTTGGTGGCTCGTGTGCTCGTAGGTCTCCTGGGGACAGTGAGTGTCGGGCCGGGGGGGTCTGGGACCCTCCCCACAGCCCCCACGGCCCCCACACCCACCTTGACCACCTCCAGCTCCTTCTCCCGCTGCAGCAGCTGCTTCTCCAGCTCCGCCACCCGCATCATGTTCTCGTTCTCCAGGTCCAGCAGCTTCTCCGTTAGCTGCGGGTGCGGACACGGCTGTGACACCAGCTCAGGAACCCCCCAGTACCACCAGTGACCCACCCAGGGGCAAAGCCAGACCCCGGGACCCCACGCTCACGTACATGGGACAGATGCTCCTCCAGCTCCTCCACCTTCTCCAGGGCCACGTTCTTGGTCTCGGCGTCCTCCAGCAGCCCCCCCACGTCGAAGACGTTGTCCAGGTACGCCTGGATCTGCACCTGCAGCTTCTCGCTCTCCGTGTGCCTCGACTTCTACGGGCACGGGGGCGGCGTCAGGGACTGGGGGGGCTCCTCAGGGCGGTGCCCCTGGCCCCCCCGACCCCCCGCCCCGCACCTGCAGGAACTCCTCCAGCCCCAGCTTGGTGAACTCGTACTGGAGATGGACGCGGAAGTTCATGTCCTCCACCGAGTGCACCACGATGTTGATGAACTGCATGCAGGCGACCTGCGGGCAGGGCTGGCGTCACCCCGAGCCCCTTCCCAGCACCCCAAGGACACCCACCCCGCCTCGCCCAGGACCCGGCGTCCCACCATGAAGTCGATGCTGCTGTCCTCGTTGCGGAAATAATCCATCAGCCGCTCGAAGCGGTGCTTCTCCTTGCAGACCTGAGCCGGCAGCGCACACGGGGTTAACCTCGCTCGACCCACCCCTGGCCACAGCCCCCCAGTCTCCACCCAGTCTGCTCCTGGTGCCCCCCAGTGCCCCCAACCCAGTCTGGTCCCGGTGCCCCAGTGTCCCCATCCCAGCCTGGTCCTGTCTCGCCCAGTTCTCCCCCATCCCACCCGGCTCCTGCTCCCCCCGGTACCTCCTTGAAGTTGTCGAAGGCGGCGAGGATGATCTCGTGGCCGCCCCTCACCAGGCAAACGGCCGCCAGCAGCTCCAGCACCAGCGCCTTCGTCCTAGGCCAGAGCAGCACCGTCACCGTCACCCCCGGCCGGCACCGGAGACCCCCTCTCCGCCTCACCAGACCCCCCCCCCCATTACCTCGGGTTCTTGTTATTGAGGCTCAGGGCGATCTCGTTGACGGCGTGAGGATGGGACATGACCAGGTTGAAGCCGTACTGGAGGGGAGGGAGCGGGGACGGCGTTAGCGGTGCCGGCGCGGTGGCATCAGCGTGTCCCCCCCCAACCCCGCCACCGCCGCGGGGTGATGGTACCTGGTAGTTCATGATGGCCCGGAGACACATGATGCAGAGGTGGACGTCGTCCTTCTGGCTGACCAGGCGCGAGTTCTTCAGCGCCCGGCGGCTCGGCAGCGTGCCGTAGCTGGGGGGGACACGAGGCGACGGTGAGCGGGACCCCCGCACCGCCGGTGCTGCACCGCCAGCGCTCACCCGGGAGGGAACCGGCCCCGCGGGACCACGGTGGGGACGGCGTGGGGACGGCGTGGGGACGGCGGGGCTTTCGGAGAGAAGAGAGAAGCGGCCGGAGGGCGAGAGGGACAGAGGCTGGCGGAGACGCGAGCGAAGCCGCTGCGAGCGCCGGGCCGGCCCCAGGCAGCCGGTACTTACCCGGCGGGCGGGCGAGCGGCGAGGCGGGCGCGGAGGAGAGAGAGAGAGAGCACAGCCAGAGAGGGGGGCCCCGGCCCTGGAAGCAAAGACGGGGCGCGTTACCCCGGGGCGCGGGGGCAGAGCCAGAGCGGGGGGCGAGCGGAGGCAGCGCGGCCGCAGCGGGCGGAGGACGGGCAGGACCGGGACGGCAGCGCCGAGCTGCTACACGGCACGGCAGGCAGCGCGGGACACGGCACGCGTGTGGCACGGGGCACGGCACAGCCACGCCGTGGGCGAGGCCCGTGGGTGCTCGGGGAGCTCCACAGGGCAGGCGGCACACAGGGCATGGCATGACGGTGCGTGGTACGGCACGGGGCACGGCCCCGCACACACCACACGGCACGGGCAGGATGGTGCATGGCCTTGCACGCACCACGGCAGGACTGGGCATGATGGCACAGCACACACCATGGCAGCTGGGTGCTTGGCACGGCACGTGCCATGGCAGGATGGTGCTCGGTACAGGGCACCATGGTACAGGGCCTGGCACACTCCAAGGGCAGGATTGCGCATGGCACTGGGTACAATGTCATGGCAGGACGGTGCTTGGCACGGCGCACGCCATGGCAGGAGAGATCACGGCACAGGGCACCACGGCACCTGGCCTGGCACACAGCATGGGCAGGATGGTGCTTGGCACCGGGCACAATGGCACGGCACACACACCATGGGCAAGATGGTGCCTGGCACGGCAGGTGCCACAGGGCAGCAGGCACACAGCAGGCACCAAGGGCAGGATGGTGCATGGCACAGGGCACTGTGGCCTGGCACACAGCACGGCAGGACGGTGCTGGGCACGGCTTGGCATGGCAAGCAGCAAGCGGGGCGGCGCGGCGGGACGCGCCCCTGCCGCCGGCCGGCGCGGCAGCTACGTACCGTAGGGCGGTTTGGCGGGCAGAGCGGGCGAGGCTGCTGGCGAAGGGGGCGGGCAGGGCGCTGGGCGGCTGCAGATCCTCGATGGACCTGCTCCAGGCGCGCAGCTTCTCCAGCGCGCCGCCGTCCTCGCCGCCTTCCAGGCCCTCCAGATCCAACCTGGGTGGGACACGCGCGGGGCAGGGTGGGCCGGGGGGGCGACACGCGGCTTCGGCGCGGAGCGGCACGGCCACCGCGGCAAGCGCTGAAGCGGGCGGGCAGCGGCGCGGCGGGCAGAGGCGCGAGGGTGGCCGTGGGAACACCCACCCCCCAGCCCCAGCCCGGGTGGGCAGGAGGGGGCCGAGCATCCCCTGGCCATCGGGACCCCCCAGGCAGGCGGGTCCCCACGTGCCGACCGGTGCCAACAAGCGGCCGAGCGGTACCGGCCACCCCAGCAGGGAGTCGCAACGGGGCACCAGGACCCTCTGCATCCCAGTTCCCCCAGCACCCCAGGGACCCCCACCCTGCACCCCAGGGACCCCCCCCTGCACCCGACTCACATGACAGCGCACTGGGCGAAGGACAAGTAGTTCACCAGCACGTCCAGCCCCTTGTTCTCATCGTTGAGGAACTCACGCACCCACCTACGGCACCAGGCACCCATCAGGGCCCGCAGGAGATGGGGACCCCCCACCCCGGCATGACCCACCCCACCACGGGGACCCCCTGTCCGGCCCAGCGATAGGGAGGGGACGGCAGGGACGTCCCGGGGCTCCGGTGGCGGTTGCAGCCCCTCCGCTATCGGCGGTGCCAGCGCCAGCGCGGCTTTATCTACCGGCCGCAGGGAGGGCTCGGCCACGGGCGCAAGGCGGGGAGCTGAGCTGGGTGCTGGGTGCTGGGTGCTGGGTGCTGGGCCCCCAGCCCTGGGCACCCCGGAGCGGGAGGTTCGGGGTGCCCTGGCCCCGCTGGGGGGGTGTTAGCGTGCACGTCTGAGCGCACAGGGTGGGGGTGCGTGGGCAGAGGGCTGCACCCAGAGCACCCTGAGCACAGGGCGGGTGTGCCCGGGCTGGGGGTCCCCGCGCCTGCCTGCCCCCCTGCGTGAGGCCACGGGGGGGCTGGGGGGGCCATGGCCGCCCCTTTCCCGCCGGCGCCAGCCCCTCGCCCCAGCCCGTTTCCTGTCTCCGGCTGCTGCTATTTTCAGGCTGCGGGTGGGGAAGAACCGAACGGCCGCGGCGGGGCCGGTGGCAGGGCACAGCCTGGCACGTGCACGAGCCGCCCCGAGCACGTGGGCACGGCCCCGCCGAGGGGCACCCACCGGTGACGGCCCCAGCAATGGCCCCGTTAACGGCCCCCGTCCCTCCGGCCGGATCTGGTGCAGCCCCCTGCACACCGAAGGGACGAGCCGCCGGCGTGGGGATGGTGCTGAGCCTGCCGGTGCCAGGGGCAGGCGGGCAGGATCTGGCCACGCTGCTTCACACCAGGCGTCATCGCCGGCCCCTCCGCCCGCGGCATCCGCCCCCGGGACCTGCCCGCTGGCAGCGCTGGCCCGCGGCGCGGCCAGGCCAGGAACCGGCCCAGTTCCTGCAGCGCCTCCGACTTCCCCTGCAGCTGCGGCGGGGCCAGGGAGGGGATGCCGCAGCCCCGGCGGGACCCTGCAGCCCACCCCGGGACCCCCACACCACCCCCGGGACCCCGCGCTCACCCGATGTGGTTCGTCCTCAGGCTGATCTCCAGCTCGCGCAGGACCTTGGTCGACTCCTGCACCCTCCTCCGGAACTTCTGGGGGCAGAGCGAGGCTGAGCCGTGCCCCCCGCCAAGACCCCCTGGACCCCCCCCCGAGCACCCCTGGACCCCCCCCAAGCCTCTCACCTTCCGCGTGACGCCCGGCTCCAGGAAGCTGCGCAGCTTCTGGATGTAGGCGTGGGGGGGGCTCTTCACCTGGAACCGCTCCTAGGGGGGACGGGGGTGGCATCAGTGACACCGGCATGGCACCACAGGCCACCCCCCGGACCCCCCCAGCCCGCTCCCACCTGGTCGCAGATGAGGTCCCACTTCTTCTCGTTGTCGTACTGGCGCAGGAGCCGGGCTTTGTCCGGGGGCAGGTTCATGGAGCTCTGGGGGCAGAGGGGGTGGCGTCATCCCGGGGGACACAGGGACACTGTCCCCCCCTCCACCGTGGGACCCATCACACAACCAGGATCCCTCCCGAGGACACCCAGTCCCACGGCACAGCCGCGGTCCCCGGCACTGGGAAGCACTGGTGGGCACCCGGGTGGCACAGGGACAGCAGTGTCACCGCAGCCACGCACCGGCGGCACCGAACGTCCCCAGGGCCGCCGCGTCCTTCCTGTGGCACCCGCTTCGGCGGCGGCAAACCGCAGCCTCCGCCCGCGGCGCGACGCCCGCCTCACCGTGGCACCGGGCACCGTCACGGCGGGGACTGGGGACCGCTGGCACAGAGTACGGCCCCGGTGTCACCGAGGACACGAAGGTAACGATGCCATGAGGATGCCAGGTGGCCTCGGGACTGAGGATGCTCCAGCGAGCGATGTCACCCCAAGGGGGTGACGCCACCCCAGGAGCAATGTCACCCCGGGGCGGGGGTGATGCCACCCTAGGAGCAATGTCACCCCGGGGGGGGTGATGCCACCTCGGGAGGTGGCAGCACCGTTAGCAGAAGCCGCCACCGCCCCAGCCGGGTGGTGCCGCCGCTCCACCCGTCCCCTGGCAGCTAAAATTATCCCTCCCGCGGTCATGCCGGCCCAGTGGAACCGCAGGAAACCGACACAGAGCCCCGGGACCGGGACGGGACGGGACGGGGTTGGGGGGACACAGTCCCACGGGCACGGGGATGTCACCGCCGGGATGGGACCCCCCCAAACTGCCCCCGGGAGACGATGCCACTCGCCCTGTGAAATCACGGCGATACCCCGGGGATGGAAGCGGGCAGCAGGGGGGTAATGGGACCCCCACGAAGGTCCCACGTGGGGACCGGGGGGCACTGGGGGGGGGGGCTTTGAAGCGCGGCCGCCCTCGCCGGCATTCCCGCCGCTCGGCTTCCTGCCTTTGTGGCGGGAGCGGGGCCGCTCCCGGTCGGGCACTTCCCCCGCCACCGCCCCGCAGCACGGGACCCCCCACCCTGGGCTGCCCCGGGAACCGGGACCCCCACCCCCCCCAGCCCAGCCCGCGGCAGGGAAGCAGCGCTGGAGCCACCCCGGCGTCGGGGGACACCGGGGGACGGATCCTGCCCAACCGGGGGCCACCATGAAGTATTTTTCTCCCCACCGGCACGGCACCGGGAAACGCCGACGCCGGGAGAGGGGTGGTTTGGGGGTGGCGGCACCGGGTCTCCCCGGTGCCGCCACCCCCAAACCACCCCCCTCCCGGCGTCGGCGTCACCGAGACAGGATGCGTCCCCCCTGCCACCGGCCCCGCGGGGACCGGCTGCCGCATCCGCCCCGCGTGGGAGCAACGGCCCCGCGGGTGGGCGCCCCTCGCTACGTCCGGGGGTGCCGGTGCTCCCCCCCGGTTCCCCCCGGTTCCAGCTCCCAGAACCCCACGGGACCACCCTCGGCATTTCCTGCCCGGCGGCGGCTTCCGCTGGCTACGGCCACCAACCGGGATGGCGGGGGACCGTGTGCCACGGGTGTCACCCGCTCACGGTGTCCCCACCGGTGTGGGTGTCCCGTGTGTGTGTCGTCCCCCCCCCCGCCACGTACCGGCACCGTGGATGGGCCACGAGCCAAGCGCCGGTGGCACACGGTGGCCCCCGCTGGTGGTCCCGACGGCACCGGGGTCAGGGCGTGGGGACGGGGTCACCGCCAAGCCTCGGCCCGGTGCCGGGGTGGCCCCGTGGCCGGTGACCGCTGCCAGGAGGCCACCGCCCCGGCCGTGACAGCGGAGCGGGGACCACACACCGGGCACCAGCACCCGTGGCACCCCCAGCTCTGGGGACCCCCGCACCCAGCTCCGTGAGTCACCTCCACGGGACTTTCCCGGCTCAGAAAGTCCCGTGGCCCGCCCGCCCCCCACCCCCGGTGGCACCGGGAGTGGCGTCACCCCCCCCGGGGCTGTCCCAGGCCGGGCTTCCCCCGCGGCTACCCCCGGCCCCGCGGCCGCTGCCCATCCCCGCGGGCACGGGCGCTGCCTGCCCGCCCCCGGTTCCTCCGGGCGCCGGTGCCGTCCCCGGTGGTGCCCGCCCGCCCGCCCGCCCGCTGGCCCCGCAACCGGACGCCGGGAGGGGAGCGCGGCGGCGGGGCGCGTCCGGCCCGGGAGGGCTCACCGGGAGGGGTCCCGGGTAGGGGCGGACCGGGCGCAGCGGGATCCGGAGGAGGTGGCGCAGCGGGAGCAGGGACGGGGCACGGGGGAAGTGCACCGGGGGGTCGCCCCCGCGAACCGGAGGGGCGCAGCGGGAGGCGACCGGGGGCCGCGGCGGGCGTCGGTCTCTCACCAGCACCAGGGCGAAGCGCTCCTCCAGCTCGCAGGGCTCCGGCATCGGCATCTTGCCCGGGGTGAGCAGCCCGGGCCCTCCCGGGGCCGCCGCCGCTCCCGGGCCCCGGGGCAGCGCCTCCCCGTCCGCGCTCTCCACGTTCCCCATCCCCGGCCCAGGCACCGGGGGGCGGCGGGGGAGGCTCAGCCCGTCGCGTCCGGCCGCCTCCGCCGCCTCCCGGCCCCGCCCGGCCCCGCCCCGCCTGGCCCCGCCCCGCCCGGGGCCGTCCGCCATTCCGCGGAGTAGCCGCCAGGGGGCGCTAAGAGAGGGCGGCGCCACCGCCACCAGGGGGCGCCCAAGAGCAAGAAGCGAGAGCGGGAGGTGCCGATTGGTCCGGCCAGGGCCACGGTGGCCAATGACCGTCGCGCTCCTGTGCGGAGGAGGGGGCGACTGGCCAACGGCGGCGCTCGGGCGCGGCCGGCCGCCAACGGGCAGTGGCGACGGCTCGCCTGGCCCCGCCCCGAGTGGTGGCGGTGGACCAATAGAGCGAAGCGGAGGGCGGGCCTCCGCCCTGCGCCGACCAATGGGAGACGGGGGCGTGGCGGAGTGGGGACCGTTCGAGGCCTGGCACGGACGGCGGAGCGGCCGCGCAGGTGAGGCTACCGCGGCGGGGGGGGCCCGGCCCGGCCTCGGGGGTCTCCGCCCCCTCCCCGGGGCCTTGGCAGCGGCTGCGGCACCGGGCAGCCCCCACCGCCCCACCAGGCCTCATCCCGGGGCGGCCCCGACGGCTCCTGCCCCCCCCCCCACTCCAGGCCTCATCCTGGGGGGGGGCCCGGCCTGGACAACTCCTGCCCCCCGTCCAGGCCTCATCCCGGGGGGGGACCGGTCGGCTCCTGCCCCGCCATCAGGCCTCATCCAGGGGGTCCCGACCCGCCCTGGGCATCTCCTGCCCTCCCAGCGCCCCCCGCGGAGGGGGTGTGTTCACGCGGGTCCGGCCCCGCCGTGGGGCTCCGTCTGGTTCCGGGGGGCTGCAGCCGGGAGGGTCCCAGGGGAGGCCCCCTCGGAAGCGGGTGGTTGCTCGTGGGCCCAGGGCAGCTCAAGGGCTGGGTACTGGGTGCTGGGTGCAGGCGTCGGTGGGTAAAGGTCGCCCAGCCGCCACGGTCCCGGTTACCCAGTGACGACATAGTCCAGGGACGTCACCAGCGAAATCGAAACAGCTCCGGCCCCTTCCCAGGCACTTGTACCGGGGAGGGCCATGTCTGCCTGGCAGGGGGAGGGCAGCTGTCCCAACTCCCTGGCCCCACACGGGAGGGCCCGGTCCTTCTGCTGTCCTGGGACCCACCCGCTGACCCCGCAGGGAGGCCGGGCCCTGCCTGATGAAACTCGCTGTCAGGTCGAGCCGACGCTGTCACACACCTCTGCAGCCACCACGCCTCGTGTGGAAACAGCTTCCCCATGGCCTTGCGCAACCCCCAGCGAGGCCATGGGGCAGCAACCTCCGCTTCTTCTCACCCCGTGAGCCATGGGGCTGAGCCGGGAGGTCCACAGTGGTGTGGCACCAGCCCAATGACATCCAAGCTCTTGCTGTCCCATTGCTGGGGCCAAACCAGGACAGGCAGGACTGAGGGTTGTGCTGATGTGGCAGGAGGAGACCCCAGGCCCTTCCCTCTGCCGTGGCGGCCGGTTGGCAGCCCCTCAGGCCCCATCTGCCCCAGCCTGTTGGGTCCTCTCCACCCCGCGGGGACAGGCGGGGACAGGGGACAGCTCGTGCCTCTTGCTGGGCTGGTTTGGCTGCCGCGGGTGCCAGGTTAAACCACACCGGCCAAGCCGGCCGGACCAGGGGCTGGCAGAGGGGCTGGAGCAGGATGGGGCGAGGAGGAGAAGGAGGTGGCCCTGCAGGGAGCCTCTTGCTGCCAGAGCCCGCTCTGGGGACGTCATTAGGGGCACTAATAGTAGCCTGGCACAAAGACGCTTTCCAGCTGCCGGCAGCGCTCCCGAGGGGGTCAGGGCCTCGCTGGGGACAACACCAGCCTCGCAACAGCCCACAGCACTTGCACCAGCTGGGCGAGGAGGACAGGACCAGGCTGGTCCTTGGCTGCCGCTGAGCTCCTGGGCTGTGGGGCGGGAGCGCCGGGAGCCTGGGGGGGCTCCGGCGTCACCCTGACCGCCCCTCCCCTCTTGCAGCTGGAACCTCCAGCCCACTCCCCACCCAGCACCATGAACGTCTTCGACCGAAACATCAACTTCGATGCCCTCTTCAAGTTCTCCCACATGTGAGTAACGTCTCAGGGGTCGAGTCGGGGGGCTCACGGGGCAGGGGGGTGCCACACCAGCCTTGCCACTGGCCTCACCGCCCCCCCCCCTCCCCACCCGCAGCTCGGCCTCCACCCAGGAGCACCTGAAGAGGGTCTACGCCAGCTTCGCCCTCTGCATGTTCGTGGCGGCCGCAGGGGCCTACGTCAACATGGTGACCCACCTCTTCCAGGTGAGGGGGTTTTGGGGTGTGGGGGGTGGCCCCTGTCCTTGACCCCCCGCTACCCATATCCCCCCGGTGAGGCAGGGCCAGGCCCCCACCTGCCTCTCGCCCCCCAGTTCAGCCTCCTGACCGGCCTGGGCGCGCTGGGGCTGATGGTCTGGCTGACGGCCACCCCGCACAGCCGAGAGACGGAGCAGAAGAGGCTGGGGATGCTGGCGGGCTTCGCCTTCCTGACAGGTAAGTAGGCACTGGGGACCCGCTCTGAGTCCCGTGGGACACCAGGCCGTGGAGAGGGGGGGACACAAGGGCCCCGAAACGGCTCCGGTGACACCTCGCTCTGTCCTTCCAGGCATCAACCTGGGGCCCCTTCTGGAAATGTGCATCTCCATCAACCCCAGGTAGGAGCATGACCCCCCCCAGCTGCCCCCCGGAGCTCCGCCCCGTGCCCTGCTGAACCCCTCTCCTCTCTCCCAGCATCATCCCCACCGCGTTCCTGGGCACTGCCACCATCTTCGCCTGCTTCTCGCTGAGCGCCCTGTACGCCCGGCGCCGCAGCTTCCTCTACCTGGGAGGTGAGAGGGGCTGGGGGGAGACCCTTGGGGGTTGGGGGGTGACCCCCGGGGGGCTGGGGGGGGACCTCTGGGGGGAGCTGGGAGCGCTCCGTGGTGTTGGGGGAGCCTCACTCCCTGCCTTCTCTCCGCAGGGTTCCTGCTCTCCGGCCTCACCCTGATGCTCCTCTCCTCTGTGGTTAACGCCTTCATGAGATCCACTTGGCTCTTCACGGTGAGACCCCCCGCCATCTGCCAGCATGGCTGGAAGGACGGACAGACGGACACCAACCCCTCCCTGGTGACACCGACACGGGGCTGCCCCCGTCTAACGTCCCCGTCTCCCTCCCACAGGCCAACCTCTACCTGGGGCTGATGCTCATGTGCGGCTTCGTGCTCTTCGACACGCAGCTCATCATCGAGAAGGCGGAGAGCGGGGACAAGGATTACATCTGGTGGGTGCTGGGATGGGGAGGGGACATGGGGTGGGCTTGGGGGGGACACAGGACAGGCTGGGGGGGGCACATGGGACAGGCTGGGAGGTGACACAGGATGGGTCGTGCCCGCCCTGAGCGCTTCTCTCCCTGCTAGGCACTGTGTCGATCTCTTCCTCGACTTCGTCGACATCTTCCGGGAGCTCCTGATGATCCTGGGCATGGCCGAGGTGGGTGACAGGCCCCCGGGGGGGCACAGAGCTGCCCCTTGGAAGGGGGGGTTCGGGGGTGGCCACGGGCCTGGCGGTGACCAGCCACTTCTCCTCTTGCAGAAGAAGAAGAAGGAGAAGAAGTGAAGCGGCTCCAGGCCGAGGTGGAGCCGTCCCCGTTGGTCCCCGTCAGTCCCTGTTGGTCCCCGTTTCTCCCCGTCCTCCCCCTGTGCCCCCCCCCCAGTTATTAAAGGGTTGCACTTTGCTGCCGAGGAGGAGCAGCCCCGAAGCTTTCGCACCTCGTGGATTTTTCTCCTGTTTAACCTTTTCTTTGATAAAAAACCAGCCAATTTGTGGATCCTGCTGGAATTCCACCCCCCCTACACCCACGCCCCCCACACCCACCCACCCCCGCCGTCCCTTTCGGTCTCTCCCCAACCCCGCAGGCACCCGGGGCGTTCCACCCAGCCCTGGGCCCCCCCGGGCAGGGGCTGGCGGGACCCCCTGTAGCCAAACTCTGCGGAGGAGCCCCCCGCCATTAGCACCAGTGCCAAGAAACGCAACAGACCAGCGACCGTTGTGCTGGGTGACTCGTCCGGGGGGGCCACGGGGACAATTCCGAGCTCTTCCGCCTCCCGCGCCTCCCCCCCCAACCCGCTGTCGCCTCTTTGTACACCGGGACGGTTCAATAAACTGCTCAGAGTGGACCCCCCTGGCGCCCCCTCCCTCCCGTGGCTGGCACAGACCAGAGCGGCTCCACAATCGTGTTTATATAAATAAACCGGGGGGGGGGAGCGGCTTTATTGAGTTAAAAACCCGGCAGAGGGCGGGGGGGGGCTGTACAACGCGATAGCACCATCGGAGAGAGCCGAGTGATAGGGGAGAGGGTAGCGAGACCCCCCCCCAAACCAGGCAGCACCCCCAAAGTGGGAGCGGGGAGCGGTGGGGGGCAGTGGGACGGGGCGGGGGGGGACGGTGGTGGTGGAAGACGTGCGAGTGTGGCCCCCGGGGTGGGGGGGGGGGGGTGGGGGGGCTCAGCCCTGGCTGCCGCAGGAGGAGAGGCTGTCGTAGAGCGAGTCGCTGAGCGATTCAGAGTGCTCCAGCCCGGGGGGGCCGTGCCCCCCGCCCCGCGAGCGAGCCTCGGGGCTGCCTTCGTCCCCCACGTCCGAGGCGCTGGGCGTCCGGCTGCTGCTGGTGCTCAGGGCGGGGGGCAGCGGCGGAGGGGCCTCCGGGGACCCCCCGCGACGCCCCGATGGGCTGCACGCGGCCGCCTGGGGAGGGACAGTGTGGGGAGGGGGGGGGCTTGCTGTGCCCCCCCACCCCCCCCCCAATGCTAATTACACCACCCCCGCTTACCATGGGGGGATGGTGCAGCCCCTCCAGCCCCCCAGGGGTGCCCAGGAAGGGGTCGCCGGCACCGCAGCCTTTGGCGTTGGGGAAGGTCCAGTTCTTGCTGGGCTGGACGCGCCGCGGCTTTCCGGCGTCGTCGCCGGCATCTGCTGGGGAAACTGGTGGAGTCGGGGGGCATCAACACTGGCACACAGAGCTCCCCCCCCCCATCACCCTCAGCTCCCCGGGGGGGGTGCTGAGCCCCCGGTGCCCCTCGCACGAGCGTGGGCGCCCACCCAGCACCATCGGCGGGGCCGTGGTGGTGTCACCATCGGCGGCCGGAGGTGCCACCACTCTCACAACACCGACCTTGGGGAGCGGCACGGTGGCCGGGGGGGGCCGGGGGGCGGCCCGCCGGGGTGCTCCGGTGTTTGGCGGCCACCAGCAGCTCCTCGGCACTGGGCACCTCCCGCTCCAGCGTCCGGGCCTTGCGCGGCACTTTGGCGCTGGCGGGCGGCCGCGCCGGCACGAGGCCGGGCAGCGCCTCGGGGCGGCCCCGCGGCTTCGGGGTGCTCTTGGCGGGGACCCCCCCATAGTCGGGGGGCGGGAAGGTCCCGATTCCGCTGTCCAGCGTCCGCGTCAGCGACCCGCAGGCTGTCGGCACAAGGGGAGGTGTCAATGCTGGCGGGATCCGCGCCGGTGTCATCCTCCTCGCCGCATGTCACCTCCCAGAACCCCTCACCGGCAAAGTGCTGTGACGTCCCCGACTCGGACAAACTCTCGTCCGACGGCAGCTCGTCCCGGAGCCCCACGTCGGGGACCTGAGGAGGGGGGACACAGCGAGTGGCCGCAGGGTCCCCAGAACGGGCTGTGCAGCCACCAGTGGTGATGGGGGGGGTGGTCCTCACCTTGTCGGGGGGCTCCCGCAAGTGTCCCACGATGCCGTTGCGGGGCGGGCGGCAGAGCCGGGGGTCTTTGGCATCAGGGGGGACCCGCCGGAGGTCACCGAGCTCCCGCTTGTGCTCCAGGCGGCTCTCGAAGGGCACGTCCTTCCCATCCACCCTGGGGGTGTCGCCGCCACGTTGGGGCAAGCCGGGTTGGGGGGGGACACCCACCCACCCTCCTCCGAGGGACCCGGGCGGGCACTGACCTGTCGAGCAGCTGCTGCATGAAGGTCTCGGCCGTCACCTCCTGGTACATGACCGGGAGGTGGCCGGGGCCGCGGGGGGGGCCCGCGCGGGCGCCCCTTCTCCAGCGCCAGCCCGTGCAGGAAGGCGTGTTCCTCCCGCAGCGCCTTCCGCAGATCCTCCGCCTTCTCCATCAGCTTCGAGATGTTGAGGCTCTCGGCTTCCAGCTTGCGGGCGGCCAACTTGACCTCCCGGCGCAGCGGGGCCGGCGTCCCGGCCCACTCCCGCCCGCGGCCGCCATCGCCGCGGCGGCTCAGGGCCGGCAGTTTGCTGCGCCGCAGCCCGAACCAACTGGCCAAGCCGCCGGCCGCCTTCGCCTTGGCTTCTCCCACCGGCGCCCGCTCCTGTCCCTGCAGCCGCAGCACGTTCTCCTCGATGCCCTTCATCACCTTCTCCTCGATGGCCGAGTGCCCGGCGGCGCCCGGCGCCGGTCCCGTGCCGGGGGGCTCGGTGCCCGGCGGCGGTTTGTGGGAGACCCCCGACGCATTGGTCGCCGCCGGCTCCTCACCCCGCGGCGTCCCGGCTTTGCCGGCGCCCGCCTTGGTGGGCAGTTTGGTGGGGCTGCCGTGGGGGCTGCGGGAGGCCTTGGCGGGGGGTGCCGAGGGGGCTCGCGGCGGGGTCCTGCCGCCGGCGGGGCGTCCCTTGCCCCCCGCCTTGCCGGGCTCGCCCATGGAGCCCGAGGAGTAGCAGCGGGCCAGCGGCTCCCCGCCGTGCGCCGGCTCGGGGTGCTTCAGGCTGCCGCCCAGACCCCCCCGGGGTGGGGGTCGTGTCTCGGCCCCATGGCCCCGCTCGGGCCGCCCTGGGCCAGGGGGCTCGCGGCCCTCGGCCCCCCGCAGCTTGCCCAGGGCGGCCAGGCGCTCCTTGAAGGGCAAGTAGCCCGGCTCGGGGGGCTTCTTGCCAGGGCGGCGAGAGGGGGCCGAGACCCCCGTGGCCCGGCGGGTGCTGGGGGGGGAGGCGGCCGCCCGCTCCCCGCTGGTGGGGGGTCCCGGTGGCCCGGGGGGCTGCTCGGCTGCCTCGTAGGCGTGCGGCGGGGGGAAGGCGGGGGGCTCGGGGGAGCCGGGCTCTGGGGGGGCATCGGGGGACACGTGGCGGCCGAGCGCCGACGAGGCCTCGGCGTTGCCGCTGCGACAGGGGATCTTGGAGGCTCGGGCGAGCTGGGGGCTGAGGCGCAGCCCCCCGGCGGGCGCCGGCAGCTTGAGCATCTTGGGGGGCGAGGGCAGGGGGTTGGGTCCCCCCCCGGGCGACAGCGGGGCGAAGCCGCCCTCGGGGCTCTCCTCGCCCGGGGCGTAGAGCCCCAGGAAGGCGGGGTGCTCGCCTCGCCGCTGCCGGGGGGGTCCCCCGGGGGCTTCGCCGTTGCGGTGGCAGCAGCCGCCGTCCCCCCGCAGCAGCCGCTCGGCCAAAGCGCTGAGCAGGGTCCCCCGCGGCGCGGCCTCCTCCGGTGACGAGCAGGGGCTACCCTCGGCCCCCCGCCACCCGCCGGCAGCCCCCGGCCCCCGCAGCGGGCAGGGGGGCCAGCCCGGGGCCGCGCAGGGCTCGGGGGAGCCGGGGGAGGCCGGGGGGGGCCCCAGCAGCGGGTCGGTCTCCTCCAGCTTGCGCAGCACCTCTAGGATTTGGGCTTTCTTCTTGAAGAAGGGGGAGAGGGCGTCCAGCGGGGGGGCACCGGGGCTGCCCGATGGCACTGACGGGGTCACCTGCGGGGTCCGGGCACCGTCACCCTGTGGGCACCCGGCGCGGAGCTCCCACAGCACGGTGGTGGGGCTGGGGGATGTCCTGGGGACACCGTGGGCGGAGGAGGATGCAGGGGGGGGTTGGGGTGGGGACGGGGACACCGGGGGCAAAGGCGACCCCACGGACCCAGGGAGCAGGGTGGGGGGACACACCGTGTGCCCCACCACGAGATGCCACCACCCTGGGGACACCATGGGCTCAGAAATGGCAACAGCAGGAGCGTGGGGAGGGGGATGGCACAGCCCGGAGTGGGGGGGACACGGGGACAGCGGGGTCTGGAGGAGCCGGTACCCACCTCCGGCAGCGGGATGCAGCAGCCGGGGGGCATCAGGGGGGGCGGCTGCTCAGCAGAGCCCGGCTGGGGGCTGGCTGGGGGGTCCGGGGGCAGCGGCAGCTGCAGAGGTCAGAGACACTGGGTTAAGCTTTGGGGGGGTGGGGGTGTCTCTGCGCTGTGACCCCCCACCCCGGCAGCCCCCGGCAGTACCTGGGGCAGGGACCCAGCCGAGAGCTGCAGCTTCTGCTGAAAGAGGTCGCTCAGCGCCTGGTTCTGGCGCTCCAGGTCGAAGACCCGTTTCTTCAGCTTGATGCATTCCTCACGCAGGTCCTGGATGGGGCGGGATGGGGGGGTCAGCCAGGACCAACCCCCCCCCAGCACCCCACCACCCCTGCAGCCCCCCCCAACACCCACCTTCTGGTTGAGCAGCGCCTGCACCACGTGGTTGGCGACCTGGGGAGCAGAAGCGGGGAGTGAGGGGGGTGTCTGGGTGGGGTGCGAGGGCACCCGCAGCCCCGTGGCCCAGCACACGCGTGAACACACGTGTCCCATGTGCGGGGCGGAGGCCGGTACCTCATCCAGGCAGCGCTCGTATGTCTCCCGCTGGTTCTCGTTGGCCTGGGCCAGGGCTGAGTTCTCTGCCTGGGGACAGAGCAGGGAGAGCTCAGGGGACGTGGTGGAGGGGCCTGGACCCCCCCTGCCCCGCCATGGCACCAAGGGGACCCTCCTCTGCCTGGTGGGACCCAGGAGCGGTGGCACACGAGGGCCATGGCAAGGAGGAAAGTGCAGCCCTTCACCGCGGCGTCTGGGCTGCTGGTTCCGTACGGCTGCCACTGAGCACCGGCTGCACGGTGGCGGTGGCCGCGGCTGTTCCTGGTGGCCATGGTTGCCCAGTGGCACCGGCCACGGCTGCCTGGTGCTGCCGGGCTCTCGGTGGTCTCGGTCCCCGCCGTACCTCCAGCTCCCGCAGCCGCTGCAGCAGCTCATGGCTGGTCCCGGTCTCGCCCGGCGCCGCGGGGCTCCCGGCTCCCGGGACCTCGGCCACGCTCTCCGACATCGCTGCCTGCGGCGGGGTGATGCGCACGGTCAGGCTGGGGTCCCCGCTGGCCCCTGCCCGGTGTCCCCACGGCACTGCCAGGCCCTGGGCAGCCCGGACACCCCTTACCTCGCTCGGGAGGTCCCCAGCACCGTCCCTCCACGGTGTCACCTGCGGGGGACAACGGGGCTGAGGAGGGGGACACAGCCCCGACGCCACCGGCACGGGCACTCAGAGCCTCGGGGACCCCTCCGGGAGCCCTGCCCCTTCCCGGGGTGTGCAGGGACCCTGCGACCGGCCCCGCTCCCAGGGCACCGGGATGCACAGCACCCCCGGGACCGGGACTGGCACCGGCCCCGGGGCACCGGGATGCACAGCACCCCCGGGACCGGGACTGGCACCAGCCCCGGGGCACCGGGATGGCAGCACCCGGTGCACAGGACCCCCGGGGTGCAGACGGACCCCCTCAGCGCACACTCCCCTTCCCCCGGGGCTCCCCCCGCCGCCGGTGCCGGTGCCTCCCCGCGCCGCTCGCTCCGTGCGCGCCGGAACCGGGGCCGGCCCCGAGCACCGGCCCCGAGCACCGGCCCCGAGCCGGAGCCCCCGCCCGCCGCGCTCCCCCCCCAACCCGCCGCCGCGCACTCACGCCCGGGGCTCCCGGCGGCTCCGCCCGTCCCCGTTCAGCGCGGCCCCGGGGCCGGTCCTGGCGGCGACGGCGGCTCCATCCCGGCCCGGCCCGGCCGCGCTATTGTTGGGAGGCGGCGGCGGCCCGACTCCGCCTTCCCGCCGCGGCCGGGGAGGAGCCGGGGCCGCCACCGCCCCCGGTGCGCGGCTCCGCCAGCGCCAGCCCCGGGGAACAGGCACGGGGGGTCCGGGATACCGGGGACCCCCCGGGAAAGGCGGCACCGGGACACGGGGCATCCCGTGAGAGGAAGCACCGGGCATCCCCATGTGGCACCGGGCACCCCCGGGGAGGGACAGGGCACCCCACGGAGAGGGACCCTCCCGGGGCACCGGGCACCCTTTGGAGAGGGCCCCCTCGGAGCCCGGGCACCCTTCGGGGACCCCCCCGGGGCTCCGGGCACGGAGCCGTGCCGTAGCCCCGGGCCGTGGCCCCCACCGTGAACCCAACGAGCCGGGCAGGGCTCGGGGTCCAGGCTCCGGCTCACCGGGAGCCCACGGTGGCGATGCCCGGTGCCGCGGGGCAGGGGTCAGCATCACGGGGGGGGACCGGGGGGGCCAACGGGCGGGTCTGGGGGTGATGGAGACCACGGGGATGGGGGGGGGGGGTGTCTCTGGGAGCAGGCGAGGTCGGGGTGCGTGCAGCGCTCGTGACAGCCCCGTCCCCCAGTGGGGACCCCACGCGTGACTGGGAGCACCGGGGGTCACCGGGCGCCTCCCCCCCACCCAACGCAACGAGAGCGGCAAAACCACCGCAAGCACCGGGAGCCGCAGCCCCGCTGGGCGCCGTGGGGGCGGGCACTGGGCGGGGGGGCTGCGGGACGCTCCCCGTGTCCCCGCCGGCCCCCAGCGGGTTGTCCCCACCGCCACGGGCTGCGTGGCCCCGCCACGGCGCCACCCCCGCGCCGGTACCCACCGCCGGACCTCGCACGTGTTGTCCCCGTCCCCGTCCCCCGCGGCCCGCGGGGCGGGCAGCAAACCCGGGCAGGTCTCCGGGGGGGCCCGGGGGCCCCCCCCCGCTCGAGCTGCCCCCGGCGCAGGAAACGGCCCCGGGGCCGGTGGCTCCGGCCGCGTCACCGGGGGAAGTGCCTGCTCCGTCTGGAGGGGAAGAGCAGCCCGCGGCCCCCCCAGGCCCCGCGGCCGGCGGCAGCCGGAGGGGGGCCCCGACAGATGGACGCGGTGGCCGTCCCCTCCCCCAGCACGGGGCCCCGCGGGGGCGGGGGCGGGGGGGGTCCCGGTGGAGAGGGGGACACCCGGAGCCCGTGTCCCCCGTCCTTGTCCGCCCCCTCGGTCCCTCGCCCCGGTCGCCCCGGGCATCGAGGGCTCACGGCTTGTGCCCAACCCGCGCGGCCGGGGACGTGCCAGCGTGGCCGGGAGCATCCCCGACACCCCGGTCACGGTGCCACGGCGTGGCCTTGGCCTGGCCCGGGCCGGGGTCCCCTCCTTGAGCCCGGGGACGGGGCGGGGGACAGCCCCCGGGGTCCCCAACCCTGCTGGGCTGCCGGGGCTGGGCTGCTCCTGGGGCAGCCAGGACGGACCGGGGACACTGGGGACAGCCCGGGGACAGCTGGGATATACTGGGGACAAGCGGGATGCGCTGGAGAAACAGCCTTGGGTGATCAGGGACACACCGAGGACAGTCGGGACTCATCGGGGACACACGCCAGGGACGGGCAGGATGCAGTGGGGACACTGGGGACACACCAGGATGCAGTGGGGACACTGGGGACACGCCAGGATCCAGTGGGGACACTGGGGACACGCCAGGATGCAGAGGGGACACCGGGGACACACAGCGGACAGCTGGGTTGTACTGGGGACAGTGGGGACCAGGGGGTGGGATGGAGGACACCGGGGGGACACCGGGGGGACACCAGGGACAGCCAGGATGCACTGGGGACACTGGGGACACAGCGGGGAGAACCGGCATGTACCAGGGGACGTCGGGGACACACCGGGGACAGGCGGGATGCATCGGGGGCACACAGGGTGTTCCGGGGCCAACAGCCAGGGGACAGCAGGGACACGCAGCCAGGATGCCCCGGGGGGCACCGGGGATGTACGGAGGAGTCCGGCCGGCCCCCGTCCGGTCCCGGCGGCATGTCCCAGTGCCCGGCGGCAGCGGGGACACCCCCCACCCCCGGGCACCGCAGGGCTGCCGGTGCCACCGAGCTGCGGCCCGACTTCCCCGGGGACCCTCCCGGGCGCCGCCGCTCCCCGCCCGCCCTCCCGCCGCGGCTCGGCCGGACTCACCGGGGACTACGGCGGGGCGGCGGCGCGGGGTGGCATGGCCGGGGCCGGGACCGGGGCTTGGACCGGGACCGGGGCTGGCCCGGCGGCGGCGGTGATGATGTCATGGCTCCACCGGGCCGGCTCCGCCCTGCGCCCCCGCCGCCGCCAATCCGCGCCCGGGGGCGGCTGGGGCTGGGGCGGGGGATTCCCGGGGCGGCGGGTGTCCCGGTGCTGCCGCCGCCGCATCCCTTGCCCGGGGCCGGGATCGCGCCCCGCCACCTCCCTCGATCCGGTGCCTCCCCCCGCCATGAAGTGGCCGAGAGGGACCCGGTGCTCCGACCCCACCCCCGACCGCCGGGGATACGGCACCGAGCGACCCCCGGCCCCCCACTCCCGCCGCAGCCACCGAGCTCCGGGATCTTGTCCAAAGGTTGGGGGTCCCTCCTGGCAGCAGACCCGGGGGTGCAGGAGCAGAGGGGTCACCGGGAGGGGGGGTTCAGCACCCCGGGACAGCCTCGCCCCGCCCGGGACCGTCCCCCCTGCTCCCTCCCTCCCCTCTGCCACCCCCGTCCCCTCCCCTCGCCGCAGGACACAGGGACGCAGCGCCCACCTCCATCGCTTTATTGCGGGGGTCACCAGCAGGAGGGAACTCCCTCCCTGGACCAAAAACGTTACCGGGCCCATATCACACCCCCCACCGCGGGGGCCCGTTCCCCACAGCCACGGACCCCAGGGAGCATGGAGCATGGAAAGACCCCCCCACAGCTCCTCCCCTGGCCTGGCCCCACAGCGGGGCAGGAGGGTTCTGGGGTCCCCCCGGGGGGCTCTACCCTGATCCCTCCCAGCAATGACACCCTCGGAGGAGCCGGAGCTGTGGCTCGGCTGGGGGCCGGTTTCCACCCGTGTCCCACCACGGGGTTCCCCCGGTCTCAGCTCCCGGACGGCGGCCCCAGGCTCCCGTTGGCAGCTGCTCCGTGGAGCTGGGTGGAGGCCTCATCCCTGGGCCCCGGGCGACATGGGCGGCTCTGTGGGGACAGAAAGGGCTGAGTGGGTGGGCGGGCTGGCTGCAGTGGGACCCCCACCCCGGGCAGAGGCGAGGGCGAGCCCAGGCTGCTGTCGCTCCCACACGAATTGGCTGTTCCATGGGGATGGGAGCGCCAACAGACCGGGAGACAGTTCCTCTGGGCTCCTGTTTGAAACCAACGGCTATGGCAAACCGGGGGTCTTCAGTCAGAGCCTGGGGAGGGGGAGTGTGTTGCGGTTGGGGTCCCCCCACCCCAATGTTTGGCTCCCAGCAGGGGAGAGGCACCGCAGGGGCTCCTCGGAGTGATGGGGGACGCAGGAGGGGGCAGCCGAGGACACCTCCGCAGACGACACCCCGTGGGCACGTCTCGGGCGGGACACGAGGAGCGAGTTCCCAGTGACAGAGACTCAAAGGGAGGAGGAGAAAGGAAAAGCCCTTTGCTCAGACAACAGCTGCCCCAAAAATCCCCAGACGGGAGAAAATGGGCTTCCCACAGGGGGTGAGACAGCCCACCCACTGCCCCAGCCGGTTCCCGTGACACCCATCCCAGGGGCAGCAGGAGGGCAGCCCCGAGCCACCCACGCCGAGGCAACAGGCTGCGGCTGCCACCCCTCGGTGCTCCTCACACCACCCAGACCACGGGGCTGAGCTCCACCGCACGGCAGAGCCACCCTCAGGGCCTGGCTGCGTGGCGGGAAGGCATCGGGAACCTCTCCCGCCAGGAAGAGCCGTCCTCCGGGACCCTGAGGGCTGCGGTTTGCCCGGTGCTACGGCTGGAAGCACCCCCCAGGGCTCTCCTGGCTGTACCTGTGCTGGCAGCTCGGCCAGAGCCGCGGCACCGGGCGAGAAGATGTAGGCAGAGGCCGTCCCTCTGTCCATGGGGGTCGGCTGCGGAGGGAGGCCGGGCTGGGCAGGCTCCTCCAGCGCCAGAATGTCTATAGGGGCCTCGGCGACGTCTCTGAGGGCCATGGAAGGGTCGAAGAGCAGAGGGGACGGGGGACACTGCATGCCATCACCCACCACGTCCAGGTCCTGGGAGAGAAAACACCGGGGGCGGCTCAGGAGGGATGTGGGGGGAGGCAGGAGAGTCGTCGTGGCCCCTGCGGCGGAGGGGGCAGCGAACTGCTCCTTGGCTTCACGGGTGTGGGAGGAAGGCGATGGAGCAGGGGGACCCCCCAGCAGCTGGGAACACAACTCCGGGAGCAGCCGCCGCCGCCTCCTCCAGGAACTGGCAGCCTTGGTTTGGCTTCGGATGGTGTTTGACACCAAGGCGAGGTGCCAGCGACACCCGAGATAAAACCCAGCTGGAGCTCCGGGCTGACACGGAGCTCTCGGGGGCGGCTGCGGCTCGACCTGGGGGTTCCTGCCTGGGCAGGATGCTCCCTCCTCCAGCAGCAGACTCCGAAGCGTCGAGATTTGACCTCGGGGGCACAAGCAACGCCTCGCGCTGAGGAGCAGCTCCAAGCGACCCCACCGCAGTGTTTGTGTTGTTTGTTTAAACAAATTTCAGAGGATTTTAAAAGCATTTCGGCTTAACAGACATCCAGGACAGCAGAATAATCTGGGGATTAAAATCCTCATGGGGAGAAGAGGGGGGAAAAAAAAAAAAATCCTCTTTTTCAAAAGCCCCTAAACAGGGATTTAACCGAGCTCAGGCCTAAGGGAGCAGCCGCCGCCCCCCAGAAACCATCATCCCCCAAACGCTGCGCATTCCTGCGCGGTTCTGAGACCCTCCTTCCCCAGAGCCGCAAAACACGAGGAACGTGACGGGATCTGTGGGGGGAGGCAGCGCTCGACGTGACGCAGGGAGCGGCAAATCCGCTGCACTGCAGCTCCCCGAGCGTTTCAGGAACCCAGGAGCACCCAGCGAAGATTTTCCACAGACCCGACTCTTTGCGGAGCTCAACTCACGTCGCTGAACTCCAGCGGCAGGCTCTCGGTGGGCTGCAGCTCCGCGGCGCTGAGGTACAGCTCGGTGGGGGCAGCATCCAGCTCCTCGGGGACGGCCAGCGCCTGCTCGGGGACGTACATCTGCGGGGGCAGCCGGAGGTGCAGCGGGCAGCACGGCTCCTCCGACAGGCTGACGGGCACTGGCTTGTTGCAGGGCACCTCCTCGGAGCCCTGGCACAGCTTGAAGAGAGTCTGGTTGGTGTCCTGGCAGATGTCTGGGCAGATGCGGTCAAGGGAAACCTCGGCAGAAGCTACAGACACAGCCAGAGGCACAAATGCTCCCCAGGACCCCCGGTAAATGGTGTAAAACCCCCGAACGCCCTCCAGAGCCACATCCCGCGGCCATGGAAAAGGGGGGCCAGGAGCTGCGGCCGGGTCCCCGCGAAGCCCTGGCAGCTCTTCCAAAGGCACCGGTCTCCTCCTGGCCACAGACACCCACGGCACCAGCCCCGGCACGAGGCTGAGGACAGAGCGTGGTGGAGACGCGAGCACAGACAATGCGTTTTCCAGAGCCAGGGGCCTGGTTCCGGGATTTCTCCCTTCCCAGTGAGTGCATTTTCCTTCCCAGTGTTAAACCAGTTCCTGCCAGAGGTGTCAATGGGATTTCCTGCCTTTCACCACCGACTCCGCTCCCATCACACCGCGATGCGCCGGCAGAGACCCAATCCCACCCTCTCCCAGCTGGTGCTGGGGCTGAGGTGGGTTTCAGGTGCGGATCGAGTCTGTCGGGTCAGATTCCTCCACAGCAGACCCCGCAGTATCCACCCGACCATCCTCGGTGTTCGTGGGCTTCATATCGCCGCTTCCCCTTTGCCGTGTGGGAGAGGAAAAAACACCCCTCGAGCCCCCAAACCCACATCGGGTGGTGAAAGGTGCCAAGTTCAACCCAGTTTAAAGCGCTCCATCCTTCCTCCTGCCCTCCCTGCGCTGAGGGGTGAACGTGCCAACCCCCCAGTGGCCCCGGGACGGAGCCCAGCCTGGAGGCGCCAGGTCTCTCCCCTGCTCCAGAGCAGATGTGGCGAGGCAAAGCGAGGAGCAGGGTGGGGAAGGCAGATTTTTCTCTCTCTGAACAACTCCCAGATCGAGCCCTGACTCTATCAGTAGCCAAAAAGCGTGGATTGCCAGGACAACTCCCCAGGCTCCACCTGGAGCCCGGCTGGGCTCGGTCCCTTCACCGCCCCGTCACCCCCTCCCCAGCTCCTGAGGAGCAAACAAAGCCCGAGAGCCCGCGCCGCTGCAGAGCCGAGCGGCTGCAGATATTATCGGCTCAGCGGGGCTAAAGCAGAGCGGGATCTTGTTTGTGGCAGCGAAAGTCAGCTGACGGCTCCGCGGACGGAAACCAGCCCTCGCTTTTTCCACTCCCCGCTCGGCCGGCCCCGCTCCCAGCCAGCTGCGCGCGGCGACTCGCCCGGCCCGTCTCGGAGGTATTTATCCTCTCTTTATTTTGAAGCGTATGGTGACTGGAGAGGAACAAAGGCGGCTTCCTGCTCCCTGCGCGGAGCCGGGGCCGAGTCTGCCAGCGCCAGCCACAAACCGAGAGCTCCATCAGAACGGGCTCATCCTCCCCTGCCCCCCGCTGCCAGCTCCGGCCACAGCCCCCCGTCCCACCCAGGGCCATGCTGGGTTCGTGGATGCCCCGTTGGGGAGGTGGTCCCTGAGCTGGGGGGATCTCCAAGCTGGGGGATCCCTGAGCCCCAGGGAATCCCTGGGGGATTTCAGGGCTGGCTCTCAAACAGCCGAGGGCGATTTGGGCTAAGGGAGAGCTTGAGGCTGCTCACACACGTGGGAACCTTCTGAGGGGTCAGAGGAGACTGAGCTGCTCTGTGGCAGCTACAAACCCCTCCCGCACTCAGACCCCCGCCAAAAGCCACTGAGCTCCTGCTTCAGCTGCCAGACACCCCCTCCCATGCACATCCCTCGCTGCAGGACTCATGTCAAGCCCCTGCTCCGGTGGGTGGCAGGCACCCTGCACCCACAGCTGGCTTCTACCCTCCTCCGATACAGCCAGAACCCAGCTCGTGCCTCCCTGGGGCTTTGTGAGGATCCCTTGTCACCTCCCAGTGACCCAGCCGCCCCGCTGGGATGCTCCGGGTGCGCCAACACACCCCAGGAGGCTGCGGCAGGACCCACCGGGGCAGTGGCAAGGGCCAGCCTGGCCCTTTGTCACTCCCACACGAATTGGCCGTTCCACGGGGACGGGAGCGCCAACAGACTGGGAGACGGTTCCTCTGGGCTCCTGTTTGAAACCAACGGCTACGGCAAACCGATGGCCTTGATTTAGGGCCAAAGAGGAGGAAAGGAGGGTGAGAGATGCTTCAAACTGCCCGCAAACGCCAGGAAGCGGCAGGGGCAGATCAAAGGATACGCGTGAGGCAGTGCCGGGTCATTGGGAGGGACTGGTTGGAGCATCGGACGTCGTCGACAAAGGCCAAGCACCTCTGGCTGGAGCGGGTGGTGTGAGCCTGCGGGAGGGAGAGGAGAGCTCGGGGCTGCGCCATGCGGCTCCGTTCCAGAGCAGCCCCCACCGCTCAGCACCGCTTTCAAACCCCGCCAAGACCAAAGCACCGGTTCTGCTCCAGCAGCCTCACACCTCGTTATGTCCTTCTCGTTATTAAACAGAGCCGGGATAACGAGGCACAACTCGATTGCAACGTCACCTCGGAAGGGTGTCGCAGAAGGAGCTTTCCTCAGGCTTCTCCTTCTCTTAAGGGAATACTTTGAATTTTAAGAGAATCACGAAGCCTTCGGGTTTCCGCAGCTCGAGGAGGACCCTGATTTCGCCACTGTCAGGATTTTCCACACATTTTTCCACGATGAAAATCAGGCTCCCTCGCTCTGAGCCTCCCCGCTTCCAAAGGGAAAACCCGCCAGCCCCACACTTGAACCTTCTGCCCATTTAAAAGGGGAACCAGCAAAGCGTGGAGGGTGCCGGCCAGGACCAATCCTTACGTCCTTTATGTCACAGAGACAACTCGGCCGGTCCTGGCCTGGGATCATCCCCAGGAAGGGCCGAGAGGGGACACCTGGGTGTGGAGGGAGGGTGAGGGTCCAGCCCCGCCGTTGGCACCTGCTGGGCAGCGCCGTCGGTCGCCAGCATCCTGCGCTCCTTCAGCTGCCGGTGCAGCAGGGCCTCCACGCCGTAGCGCTGCCGGTAACGCCGAAGGCACTTCAAGCGCTTCAGGTTCTCCCGTTCCTTGGCCATCAGCCCCTCTGGGCCGGTCAGAAGGCTGCTGCCTGCGGGGGAGCGAGGGAGGGGTCACGAAACACCCCCAACCCCACCGGCCACCACCTTTGTTGGTACCCAGAGCCCAAACGAGCCATCGAGAGCCCCGGCAGCCGAGGGACGGAGCCAGAGCCACGGGTGTCTGCAGGAAGCGCGTCTCGCGCTTACACAAGACGATGACAATGCAGATTCCACCCCAAAATCCAGCCTGACACCCCTGGGCACCCGGGGAGCTCTTGGGCCCACAGAGTATTTTTAAAACACCGTTTTTTTTGGCCACTCCAAAGTCGATTGTGATTTCTGCAGGAGGAATAAAGTTTGTCAAATCCCACCCTGCTCCTGTGCAGGTTCTGGAAGCTTCCCGGCAGCTCCCAGCTCTAATTACAGGGCAACGCTCAGGATCTGCTTCTCTATGACTGGTTTGCTAACGAGTTCTACCAAATTATGCCCCAAACCGCTGTTATTTTGGACCAAGCTCTATTATGGCCTTTTCCAGGGTGAGCTATTCTAGGGCTAGGCTGGAGACCGCCTTCCTTCCCCTGCCACACTTCACACAGCCCGGTTCTGCCGCTGAACTACGATCTCCTGCTGCCGGGAGAATCCACTCGCAGCAGAAGGGAGGGAGAGCTGCGGCTCTGCCGCGGGGGAACCCGCCACCACGGCAGCCGTGACCCAAACGAGCCGCTGCCGATACAGACGGGACCTTCCAGAGGAATCCATCCGTTGTTTATAAACCCCCCTAAAGCAGGAAATCCCAGACAAAAAAAGAACTTTTGTCTCAGAATTCGCTTTGTAGTCTCATTTCCTGACAACGCTGCAAACTTTGAAGAGCAAAGAAATCCGGTGACCTCTCTAACCCAGCCGATACCAATCCCCGGGCACGGGGCCAGGCTCAGAAATACCTTCTCTGACCAAGTTTCACTCCTATGCTCGTTTTCCCCCTCACTGAGACAGCACTGCTCTGAAATCTACTTCTAGAAAGGGCAAAACCCACCTTTTTAGCGTTAAAACGGAGCGGTCTGGGCCTGTTTTAGCGCAATGCCGTGCCCCGGGCCAGCGGGCGGGCGGCTGTACTCACCTATGGCTTCGTGTTCTCCCTTGCGGCTGTGCAGGTACCGGCGCTTCTTCTCCTTCAGCAGGTGCTGGAGCCGTTTGAACTGGTCGATGTAGAGGGACTGCAGGCGGATCAGCTTCTCCCGCATGATCAAAGCCACCTCCTCGGCCGTGTAGACACCAGCGTGCCTGGAAAACACCCGCAGGATGAGGGGGACGGGGGTGAGGGGCCCTGGGGGCTGTTCTGACAGATCATATCACAGACAGGGGCTGAGCACGGCTGGCTGGGACAGACTGAAGGGTGAGGAGCTGAAACACTGCTTTTATGGGGGTTTTTAAGTTAAGGATCACCCAGAGGCTGCTCCTGAATGGACCACGCTGAAGGAGGGTGACCATAAACACCTCCCAGTCCAAGACCCGCGATCGTTCACGCCTGACAACCGCAACACCATCAACACCGTCCCCTCCTTCACACAACCACCGGCTCCGGCAGCCCCACGTTGAGCTCCGATGCTCCCCACGCCACACAACAGCCACCAGCACCCCACTCACTTCAAGGGATCCTCCTGGTCACTGTCGATGCTGTCGGCCTCGCTGTCAGGGTCCCCTCGCCACGTCTGGTCCACCGTGAGCGGGTCCTGCTCACCATCACTCCAGCTGTCCTCATCTGGGAAGACAAGCGGGCCTGAGTGACAGAGCAGCAGCCGGCGGCCTCACTGCTTCGGGACAGGACGGTGGGGGACCCCGGGAGCTCGGATCCACAGCTGTGAACTGGCTCTGCCTCTTGCTGAGAGGCTTCTCCTCCCCAGCACAGGGTAAGCAAGGATGTGGAACTGGGAATCCACCCCCTCAGCACAGCCCAGGTTTGCAGAACACGATTTTTTACCCTCAGACCCCCGGGGTCTTTTTTCTACTGGATTTAAAGTGATATTTTTGGTGTTTCCACACAAATCAGAGACCTCCAAGTGCTTCTCCCTCAGCTTTCGCTCTCGATTCTCACCTAGGATGCGACTGGCTTCGCTGCGGCTGCTCTCCGCGCTCTGGGAGCCCAGCTCGCTTCTGGCGTACGAGCTGAGCTGGCAAAGCAGCGTCTCGCTCACAGGCCCGGGGTTGGGCTTCTTCATCTGCGCCTGCAGCGCCAGCGTGTTCCGACGGGCGTGTTCCGCACAGAACGAGGTGCTGGGGGGCAAACCACGAGTTACAACCCCAACATGAACCAGGGACGCCCTAAGGAATGGTGGCTGTGGGGGAAATGCCGGAGAGCTGCGGGCTGGCACAGGGCACCACCAAAACACCACCTCCAGCACCGGGAGAGAAAAGAGCTTTTTATTTCAAGCCACTGAGGTGAGCCCTCCTGCGCTCACACGGCCCCAGCGGGCTCCCAGTCTCCACGCAGAGCAACCAAGGACAGAGTGAAGAGAACCAGGATCTCTGTTCCTATCCCCGTCCCCTCTGAGGAGGAAATGCGAGGTGATGAGCCCAAGGGGAACCATGCTCTGCCGATGCACTCAGTGGTTGTCGATAACCGTTCCAGGTCCTTCCACCCAGAGCAGTCAGAACATTTTACACGCGTCAGAGCACAAGAAGCACAAGCAGGGCTGTCAACTCCACAGGACGCACGCCCCGCAGAGCTGCACTGAGGATTATCTGTGGGTGAAACCAGCTGAGCTGAGCCAGGCGCGGCCCCTGCGGAGGACCTGGATCGCTGCAGCCACCTTCTGATGGCAGCGGGCAGCGACCAGCATGACACCACGCAGCGACCAGCACTCGCAGAATCTTTTTCTAGCTTAAAAACACTCCGCAAAGAGGGGAGCTGCTTGTTTGAGGTGACAAGTGCAGAAGCTGAGTCAGGAGGAGGAATTTCTCCTGCCCATTTTAACTCTACAGGGCAGAGGACGGGAGAACTGGGTACTCACCCATCCTTCTTCTCCGGTTTGGGTGCAGCATTGGGACACCGCTTCCCGTTCTTTGTGGACACGTAGCTGCACTGCTTGAAAGGGGCACTTCGGTCTTCCAGAATGTGCTTAATGCAGAACTCCTGCCCCTCCAGCCGCGGCTGGGAGCACTGGCGGTGGGTGAAGGCGCACGACAGCGGCTCCTGAGGCCGCGGCACCGGGGTGAGGCGGCCTCGGCTGGACGGCAACACGTGGATCCGGATCCTGTTCATGCCCAAACCTGCTTGAGAGAGGGAGAGCAGTTAAAAGAAGCGAAAGACGTACTGATAAAAGAACCCATCTGAACAGAACTCATCGGTCCCCTTGGCTGGGGGGTGGTGGAGCTGCTCCTGCAGCTTCTTCCAGCATCTCACCGGAGCAGTGACATCCAGGCCGAGGGGTGGGGGGTGCCGGCCAGCGCTGTGCCCCGTGGGGGGGTCTGTGTGCCCCCTACCCCCAGCACCCCAGTGCAGCCCCGTTCCTACCCCGTGCACACATCCAGCCCGTAACGCCCAGCACAAGACCCATCCCTCCGTGGCATCACCGGCCCCTCAGCCCACGGCCTCTTCCTCAGCGGGCACCATCTCCCAGCGCTCCCCCCACCGTAATTCCCCCCGCCCCGCCTCCCCCGTACGCACCTCGCCGGCTCCGCAGCACCCAGTACTGGAGCCCTCCCGCCCAGTGCGGCACCCGTGGGGGGGTCCCCTCCGCCCAGTACAGCCCCCCGTGCAGCTCCCCCCTGCCCGGACCCTGCCCCCGGTGCCCATCGCTGCTCCCGCTGCGGGTCCCGCTCCCCTCGCGCACGTGCTCGCCGCCCGCGCACGCGCAGTGGCGCCGCCCGGCTCTCCCGGCGCCGCCATTTTGTCCGCGGGCGGCGGGCGTGAGGGGCGCTCCCGAGAGGGGCCCAGGCAGCGCTGCCGGAGCGAAGGGCGGGAGGGTAACCGGCCCCCCGGTCGCTGCGGGGTAGCGGGGCCCCGGGGGAACGCGCAGGAGTCGCGGCGAAAGGCTGCCGAGACCCCGCTGAGGGCGGGCGGTACCGCCGCCATCTTACCTCGCTGCCGCCCCGGCCTCCCTGCGGCCTTGCCGTACGCCCGCCCCGCCACCTCACTGGCCCTCTCGGCCGCCAATCCGCGGCGGGCGCCGGAGGGGGCGGTGCCACGCGCGATTGGCCGAACTTGCCGTCACTCCGCCAGCAAGTAGCCGCGCCCCCTGGAGTCACGTGAGGGCAGCGCGGCGGGAAGCCGACACGTGGGCGCGGCAGAACCGGGGCCGCCGCGGGTTTCCCGTCCCCGGGGGCGGGTGAAAGGAGCGGGCTTGGGCTTTTGCTCCGGGAAGCAGAAGCTCCCGGTAGCCCCAGGGATATCCGGCCTGGTCCCAGAGCACCAGCTCGGTAGGCCCCCGGCTCTACCCTGTCCCCTCCCGGTTCAGCTGCAGACCAACATTGCTCCCCACCGATTAACGGGAAGGGCAGGACAAGCGAGTCACTGCAAAGCCCAACAACCCGGGAGCAGCCGGCTCCAAAAGCAGCGAGGTATGGGCTTTGCCGGGAGCCTGAGGCCTCAAAACCACAGGGGGTGGTTTACCGACGGCCCTGGGGCAGCAGCACAGGCAGGGACTGCTCGAAACGGAGCTCGAGGGAGAGCAGGAGAGTCACAAACCCACATGGCAACAGCGCGTTTATTGAAGGTTGGAAAAGTCAAGCCTGAGAACAAAGGAAATAGGGGGGTTTCCCCCAAAAAAACACAGCCTGGGGTTGAGGTTGCGGTAAAAGCCGTTTCCAGCTCCCCTCTATCCAAACTGGGCTCCCAAACGGGCACACACGGACTCCACTGGCCCACAACCAGCTCCCAGCACAGCCGGTGCCTTGGGCCACAATCTGACTCCAGGCACAAGCCCCTGGCTCAGCACCAAGTGGCCCCACCAGCTGCAGCTGCTCGGGACGCCCAGAAAGCAGCTGGGAGCAGGTACACCAGTCACCCCGGACCCCCGGCCCGCCACCGTTAAGTCCCACCCCGGCACCAGGGCTTCCAGCCAAAGCGCTGGGATCCACAGGAGGGAAGCGAAGGATGGAGACATGATCCCAAAACCAGCTTTTGGAGCAGGGAAACCTGCCCCACAGCAGGGAAAGCAGCTCCCATCCCCCCACAGCCGGGATTCCCTCACGCTCCCCAGCCCCAGTGGCCACTGGTCACTGCCCTCCCCTCCCCCTCCCAGCCGCTCTTGAACCCTGTTTCTGTCACCAACAGCTTGAGTGGAACCACCCGACGAGCCGCCCCAAACCCTCACCGGGGTCCCCCCACAGCACCACAAAATCAAAAGGAACAAACCGCTAAGGTATAAGTTACTGCTTAAATTATTTGTAAAACGTCTTAAATTTTCTGACATGTTTTAAATACACCCCAGAGCCCTCCCCCCAGCAGAGGGGGCTCAGTTCTAGCAGGGCCAGAGCCCACCACTAACTGGGAGTCGACAGGGAAAGGAGCAGGGACCAGAGAAAGGGTTCATCCTTTCACAGCTTCGACAGCTCCGCGCTCTAAATACCAATAATAAAAGTTATAATATAATAAAATAGTTCTTCGTGAGGCAGTGGAGATCGAACACAGCCCTTTCACAGCCCCACTTCGGGCTCGGGCTCAGTAGTAGAAAGGGGGGGCGGTTTATTTGGGGAGGGGGGGGAGCGGCGGGGGCGGTTCTGAGGGCAGCGGGGGCGGTCGGGGCTTGTCCGTGTTGGCAGCAGCTCTGGAGCTGGTGGAAGCGCGAGGGGGGTTCAGGAGCTCGCCATAGCTGTGGAACTCGAAGGCCGGGGGCTGGCTGGGCTGCATGCCCTGCGCACTCAGCAGCGAGTGCAGCATGTTGACTGTGTCCTGGTAGTCACTGGCCTGGCTGGGGTTGTGCCCGTTGGCCCCTGGGGGCCCCTTGTCCAGTTTGCTGTGGGTGCCCCGAGCTTTGCCAGCCTGGGGTAAGGGAAGGCTGCCCGGATCCGAGCCGTGCCCGGGGAGGTGGGGGTATGGGAATGGCACGCCAGGGCCTTTGGAGACTTTGCTGACTTTGGGCTGGTGCTCGTGGGCTGTGGCTGCGGCCGTGGCAGTTGCCACCTCCTCCAGCAGCGGCCTCTTGCGGGAAGAGGGGAGGGGGCCATAGCTCTTGTGGGGGACAGCGCTGGGCTGGCCGCTGTGTTTAGAGTCTGCCGGCCGCTTGCTGGCCACGCTGCTGGGGCCAGCGCCGAGCTGGGCGTGCAAGTGTTTGTGCGAATGGTGGTTGTGATGGTGGTGGTGGTGGTTGGACGAGTGGCCCTTGTGCTTCTCCTTGTGCTCGCGGTTCTTGCCGCTGCTCTCGTCCGAGGAGCCGTGTCTGTCTGCGGCACTTGGCACCTTGATCCGCATTTTGATCTCCTCCTGCTTGGAGGGGAGCGGCCTCTCCCCGCCGCCGCCCGCCATCGGCAGCCGCAGCTTCAGGGCCGCGGCTTTGTCACTCTTCTCCAAGGCGGGAGGACGCTCGGGGTTCTCCGAGCCCCCGATGGGCAGCTTCAGGATGATGGGTGAGGGGTTGCTGCTGTCCTGCTGAACTTCCCTCTCCCGCTGCTGCTGGACCAGGAGGTTCTGCGCGGCGTAGGCATACTGGGAGCGCACATTGGCCTCCATGTTCTCCAGCTGCCGCTTCTGCGCCGCCAGCTCCTCGGCGTGCTTGGCCCGGTACTCCTTGAGCGAGACTTTGGCTGAGGGGGCGTTCTTGCCGCTCTGCTTCTGATAGCCAGCGCCATCTTGCTGTACAGGATGCTCAGCAGCTGACGACGAGCTCTCGTTAGTCCTGTGACCCTGGCCAAGCTCCAGCTTGGCTGGAGGATGCCAGTGGTCAGGCTGGGACAGATCCGCACTGCTCTGGTTGCTGGGTGAGTCGGCCGCAGCTGGCAGAGATGGCCCTGCTCCGGCCGTCGAGGAGGTCGACATGCTCATCAGCCCAGCGATATTCATGTCCGAGCTGTTGTTCCTGGAAATCATGTTGAGGATGGTCTGTTCCGACAGGCTCTCGTCCTCCCCGTGCTCGTCAGCCTTTGACTTCCTGGCTGCTTGAGAGGCCTGGAATAAAAACAGCGACCGGTCACTTACTCGGGGTGTCACCAGAGCTGGGTCAGTGCGAGCAGCTCACCCAGCACAAGCTCCCATTTCCAGACAGACCCACTCTGCCCCCATTCCTCCTTGGGGGAAAAGACCCAACAGCTGGAAGCAGGTGAAAACCGAGCTCAACATGGGGTTAATTCTGAACCGACGGACTCGAGCGCCGAAGCGACATTATGCAGACACCGAGTGTTCAGATTTTATCCCCCACGCACGACTCTTTCAGACACTGTCGTGCGTTGTCAGCCCGGAGATGCCACATGGCCTCGTGCACACACCAGATATCGGAGCCCGCGTCCACCCACGGCCCAGTGCAGGTTCTTACCCGCCAGTTCCGGATGCGTTTGAGCCGGTTGGGAGTTTTCTCCAGGATCTGCAGGAATTCATGAGTCAGCTCTGCAGAGGAGACACAAACCCAAGCAGGAAGGTCAGGGGCAGGTAGAGCAGCACTAAGCCATCAGGACAACCCCCTACTTGCTGATGAATGGAGCTACTGATGAGATGGAGCTACTCCAGGAGGGGAAATACTGCAAGCTACATCACTGACCACATTTACACTCGTCTCACTGTGCGCCTTTTGCCATCTCTGTTGTACCATAGAAGCTGCTTCTGCACTGGAAACCTTGGCAAGACCTGGAGTCCGTGGACTGGCCGCGGCAGACCCAGGAACAGAGATGCCAAAATAATGTAAGAGCCTTTGGGGGGGAACCTCGCTCCCAAACTTACCATCTAAGAGCTCCAGAGTTACAGTGCCATCAACGTATTCCCACCAGTGCTTCCCGTCCGTGGAGACTGGGATCTCCCAGTTGGACCACTTACAAGCCAGGTGGATACAGACGCAGGCCACAACGGGAGGGGTGTACTGCAGGCTGAAGGTGGTCAGGTGCAGGCTGACGTCACCAGCAGGGAGAGAGAAACAGAAAGCCATCAACTCCCACGCCTGAACCTCAGCACTCACAATCGCCCACTGAACAGACGCTGCACAAGAGGAGGACGTGGTGGGGGAAGTCCCTGCCGGTTCCTCCCCCAGTACAACCCTACTGTTACGGGCGTCTCCAGCCCGCTCCACCGATTTGCTTGTTCCTTCCCCTGTCCTGCTGGGGATCATTTGGGTCTCGGCAGCTCTGCCGAGCCTCCGCGGCTGGGGCAGGACGTGCTGCCGCCCCACTCGAGCCCTCCTCTGAGCAAGGAAGCAAGTGGCCAGCTCCTCGCCAGCCCCTGCTGTTGGTGCAGGGCTCTGCCCAACTCAGACGCTTCCACATGCGGCTCCCGGGATGGCGTTCAAGGAGCCAGCTGGACCCTCTCGGCTTTTAGGAAGGGTTTTTCCCAAAGGAAAAGCACTGGAGCTTCGGCCAGTGACAGCACCGTGTGCTGGAGCGACTCGGGAGAGCCTAAAAGGTAGCCTGGCCGCCCGTCGAGCAACTTCATTAGTAAACAGTAAATTAATCTGCCATGTGACAGCTCGGATGCCGGTGCTGGGAGGTCTGGATGGCACCGAGAACAGGAGAACCGATGGGCTACAGAAGCACTAAGCCTTAGAAACCAGGAAAGCAGGGTTTGCCCGCTGTCACGGTCCCGAATCGGCCCTGTCCCAGGACGCTCGATGGAAACGGAGCCACTGAGCACCTTGGGGACGGTGTTAACCTGCGCTCCATCGCCATGCTCGGGTTAAGAAACCTTCTTCCATCAGTGCAACATGGAGAGACAGAGGTAAGCACCAACAGCCAAAGGGCCTGGAGCCATTTCACACATTTATCTGTACATCACAAAGTCCAACCCAGGAAACCCAGAGGCTTTACCCAGCCCACCAAGGTCAGAGGTGAAGTGAAGGTGCCCAAAGAGCCTTAACTGTGCCCCATAATGAGGCCAGAAAGAAATAAAAGTTAAAGCATCTGTAGCTTACGCCTGATAAATCTAGTTCATCGGTTAACCACCTTCACCAGGAGTTTCATGGCCTCACTTTAAGGCACCACCGAGGCATTTCTCACTTTCTCCCTAGATTTCCTTCAATGACAACCTTAACTCCCCACTCCTGGTTTTGCCATGACCACTGCAGGGACAAAGCACGTTTCGAGCACACGTTCACTACCCCCACGTCCCTCACAGCACCTTCCCTGCGCCCACACAGTGCCCTCCAGAGCTAGAGAGCACCCTTGACCGACGGTGACAGCTCTGGCAGGCGGCGAGGAGAGGAGAAGTTCACCCAAGACCACAAACATTCACAGCTTGGAAGCGCTACCACCTAAACCAACTTTTTTCTCCCATCCCTTCACCTCTGCGAGCTCTTTCCCAAAAGCACCAGATTTCCTGGGTCCACGACTTGGGCTGTTCTGAGCATTAACTGCCCCGATTCACCCGGACCTGCTGATCCACATCAGAATCCCCACACTAGGGCCAGCATCAGCCTCGTGGGGAAAATCTAGTGACAAAACCGCCCAGACCTCTCACTGTGAAACCCAACGAGGGGCTTTTCGTTTTCAAGCATCTGCTCACGGGACAAAGGCACCGTTTCCTCCTGTACCGCCTCACACCTGCACTCAACCAGCTCTTTTTCTCCCTTTCTCAGCCTTCTTTGGGGCGCAGACCATATTTGTTGACAATTTGCACTCCTAATGCAGTGAGAGCTCTCTCCCCTCAGCACTAAGCACGTAAAAATGTAGATGTTGGTTTCAAATCTACCTTTTGGGTTGGGTTTGGCTTTCCCAACTGCCTAACTCCCCGTAACAGCAAGCAGTGAAGTTCCTGAGCACCCCAGCTGCCTCGCTTAGGTTTTGAGCAGCAGCCAACAGGAGAAAGGGCTCCCGCTCCTCCTGAACCAAACAGCAATCCCCAGTTGCTCGTGGGCTGACCAGTGCTCCAGGAGTCACTGGTAGCACACAGCCTCCAGTTAAGACCCTCTGTCAAACATGAATCAATTGTAAAATAATAACCTGTTGGTAGCCATGAAATAGGAGGTTTGTGCCAAGTCCTTGCTGGCTGAAAGAGAAAAGGAAAGAGCAGGGCGTTAGTCTGGGTATCCTGACAAATAGCATCGCATTTTAGAGCGAGAACCGGGGGCCTCTCACCGTCGCACCCAGGAACACACACAGGACATTACAGAAAGGAACACTTACAGAAGGACATTAGAAACCCCTAAAGAGCTCTGTGTGGTTCAGCAGAGCCATCTGGCGTTGGCAACTGCCTCTATTTTAAAGTTCGCTGGGGTTATGAAGGAGACTGCAAACGAGGTCCTGGCCAAACCCTACGAGGTCTTTTCAGAGCTCTCTCCCCTCTCACACTGGGGTCCCACGGGGGAGCAGCCCTGGCTTACCTCGCACGAGCTGCGTGCACTTCACCACGTGGGTGTGGGGGTGGTCGATGGTGATCTCAAACCCTGCAAGGACACAGACAGAACGGCATCAGCACAGCGGCCGCACGACCCCCGTATCCACGAACCTCACGTCCCTGGCTGCTGGGGGACAAGAGTGTCTCCCCTTCCCTCCTACAGCCCCGCTCTCTGCTCGGAAGGAAGAGAGGAGCCCATTTTCCGGTAGCCAGAAGACTCGCAGGTTCTTCAGTCACACCACCCGAAGGCCAGTGCTGCTGCTGGACCTCTGAGCAGCTAAACGATTCCTGCGCTTGAAAGACCGCCCTGGAAACAAAACAGCTATTAAGGGGTTTAAAAATAGCAGGACAAAGCCTCTTCCAGCAGCTGGGAGGAAGGAGAAGACAATGGCATCAGCTCAAAGGCGTTTCTGTCACCCAAAAAGCTAAGAGGAAGCAGACGTTTTCCCTTTGAGGGAGCCCACAGCGCTACAGACATCTGAACTCAGCCCTTGCTTCGGTTTCCTGCTCAGCTCGGGCATTTTAGAGACAAAAAAAACCCAATTCCATTCGGTTCATATGCGCGACAGACTTGGTTCTTTCCCTGCAGAACGTTCCAGAAGAGCCGGGACGTTAAAAAGGGCAACTGGAGAACCGAGTCGTTGCAGAACTGGGCTTGCAGATCAGCCCCTGGTTTGCCAGCAGTGCCGGCCCCTCCTGTCCCCTGGCAGGGAGGGACCAGTGGCACCGACCCTGAGCCGGGTCAGGAACAGCGATGGCCCTGAGCCCTTTGGAGCGGGACGTAACCCACGAACCGCCTCTGAAATGGAACACTGTTGGTCCAAACAACCTTTTCAGCACATTTTCAAGAGGAACAGGATACCGGATCCAACAGCCAGAGCCCCAAATGTGGGCTCCAGCTCCTGCTTTCCAAAAAACCCCAAAACTGTGGCTGGTTTGGGCGGGGGGGGTTCCCCCATTTTCAGCTATCTGATCAAAATATGAACTTCAGGATTTGTCAGACACTTCAGCGCAAACTGCTTCCTGGCCACGGGACCAGAGCGTGACCACATTCACCAGCACAATGTGGGGACAGCGACCGGGGTCTGAGTGGTACAAAACCTGTCGAGGGGGCGGAAAAGGAGACGAGCCACACTTCCACGCTTCCATTTCTGTGAGCATCAAACCTGTCCCAAGTTACATCTGAAAAAAACGATGTTAGCAGGAAAACAGAAGGGAATGGGTGTGAAAAATAAGGGTTGGCCTGGACTCTGGCACTGGTCAGCTGTGGAGAAGACTGGGCGGTTATGCTCTCGGCAACACTCCTGGCTCTGGGGTTTGTGTGGCAGCCCGTCCGCTTCGAAAAACTTACCCAGGGTCTGCAGTATTATGCTCTCTAGAATGACCAGGTCTTGGGCTTGTTGCAGGTAAGCCTGGGGTTGAGAGGACAGGCAGGTTACTCACGAGGAGGCACTCCGCATAAAGCCTGCGCATTTCTAACACCCCTTTCCTCGGGGAGGCCAAAATATAGCAAAGGGGGATCATGATGTTGACCTACCCTGGGGGAACTGGCACAGATTCCCCGCCAAGAAAGAGAAAGCAGAGTGCTGGGGGGACCCACCAGTGCTGCTGGCTAGGGGCTGGGTGCTCCAGGGTCCAGAGTGCCCTCAGTTCTGGGCCCTCACGCTGTGCGGCACGGCTGCTTGAGCAGCACAGCAGAGGAAGCAGCCGGTTTTGGTGCTTTTTGGGTTGTTTGTTTGTTTTTTTTTTTCCCTTAAGTTTTCCTGGATAAAGCTGCTCCCTTCCAGCAGGGTCAGCTGCCCAGTTCCAGGTAAGACGGGCTGGGTCGAGAGACAGGGAAGTGGCAGCGGGTTTTACAGAGGTGCGGAGACAGAACCGAGCCAAACCGCACACACCACCTCCTGCTCTACCACAGGCACGACCCAGTCACAGCAGCCACATCCACGCCCTCCTCCTCAGCAGCTTTTCATGCAGACACTGTCCCCCAGAGCATCTGAGTCACATTCGCAGCCGAGCACAGAACAGAGGTTGCCACAGAGCAGGGAAGAAAAAGCCTCCTGCCATACAGAAGCCAAAAAAGCTCTTGGGAGCATAAAAGCGGTGGAATTGGGAAGCTGCCACTGCCCAGCCCAGGGTCCTGCTGAACCTGACCCCACTGCGGCCACGCGGTTCAGGGTGCAGCTCACTGCCGCCGTTCCTGCTCCTCGGGGCAGAGCCCAGTTCTCCCACCTCGACACTTACCTCGCTCTTGGTGTCTAGAGGAGTTTCCTGGTGATGCAGACAGGCATTTGCTACCTTGATTACGTGCTCCAGCTTACGGGGCTGCTCCTCCACCTTGGCCGCCAAGAATAGAGCTGCCGGAACCACCGACTTCAGAGAAAAAAACATCTTTAAAAAGTTTGGAAGTTCAAGATTGAAGCAAATAAGTGAGGTTAATTCCCACATCTAAACCCAACATCCCTTCAGGAAACAAAGCTCACGCCAGCCCAAATGCCATCAGGAGGAACAAGGGTCTCTGATGACTGCTGACAGCCACCAACAACCCTTCCCAAACCCCTTCCCCAGGGTCAGTCACACCCCACCACCCCCCGAGCTGGCTGCCAGGCAGCAGCAGGAGCAGAGCTGGGGGGTTCCCGGTGCCCCCCACCCCGCCAGACCTCAGGCACACTTACATTCCTGTGGAACTGGGTGAAGGACTGCACCATGTAGAAGCGGTGCATGTACACGATGGCCGTGTTGATGGTGAGCTGGGAGCTGATGGGGCTGTTAAGGAAACGAACGACTCCAACAAGGACCCCTGAGCAGCTCCTCTACATCCCACCGGCACCGGGCCGGGCCTTGCTCTTCCTACTGGGGAGATACGCCGAGCTCTCCCCGCTGCCGGGCCGGGATCTCCTCACTCCCGAAAAAAACTCAGCTCTCCCACACGCCTGGGCCGGATCTCCCCGCACACCGGCACAGCTCTGCCGGCTCCCGAAACAGGCCACGCTCTCCTCACTCCAAGGGCCCGGCTCTCCAGGTCTGGTCCTCCCCGCAGCCCGGCACAGCTCTCCCGCTCTCAAAACGATCGCACTCTCCCCACGGCTGGCTCCGGCTCTCCCGGCTCCCAGACCGGGCTTGGCCATTCCCGCTCCCCAGCAGAGCTCTCCCCGCTCCCGAAACGCCCTCGGCGCTCCCCTATCCCGACCCCAGCGCTCCCCACACCCAGTCCTCTCTCTCCCCGCACCCCGCCCGGGCCGGCCCGGCCCTCCCCGCCCCGTTGGCGGCAGTACCGCAGCGCAGGCCGCGCGGCCTAGCGCGGCCGGATACACGTTGAGCCGCTGCCCCATGTCCTGCAGCAAGTTGGCCGCTTGCTGGCGGTAGGAGAGCTCCTTGTCGGGGTCGAGCCCGGCGCGACGGGAGGGACTCCGGTCCAGCTGCTCGCGGGTAAAGTACCAGCGCCGCCCCGCCGCGCCGCCGGCCCCGCCGCCCGCCGAGGCCTCCATGGCGATCTGCGCCCGCGCGCGCACGCAACGCCCGGCGATGGCGTGCTGACGTCACAAGGGCGGCAGCGCGCGCGCGCACGCAAGCGTTACTGGGCGGGGCGCGGGAGGAGCCGCGGTGGCCGCGCATGGGCGCTGCGACGCCGGAAGTGACGTTACGCAACCATTAACCCCTCCTCACCGCCGCCGTGCCCCCACCTCCCGTGACCTCCCGCGCGGGCCCCGCCTTGACCCCTCGCCCCGCCTCGGACCCCAGCCGTTCGGCTTCCCCGAGGCCCCGGAACCCGAGCCGCAGCTCAGGGCCGTGCCTGGGCCTCGGCCCCGCAGCCTGGCCCTCCCTCGCGCCCCCCCCCTCCCCACAGGCCAGGCCACAGCTCGTATCCAAAGTGAGTTTTATATATAATTTATCTGTACACACGAAGGGCAAAGTACCTCAGGTCTGCGCTGAGCGGGGGGGGAAGCGGTGACCCCCCCCAGGCCCCGGGCTTGAACCCCCCCGCGCCCCAAAACTGCTTCAAAAAAAAAAAAAAAAAAGGAAAAAAAAAAGGAAAAAAAGTCACTTCATATTTTTTTTTTGCATTTAAAAGGGGGGGAGCTGCCCCCCCCCCTTCCCCACCGGCAGCCCCCAGGAGGGAGCGGGACCCCCTGGCTGAGGAGGGCCGGGACCCCGGGGTGGGGTGGGTCTAGGGGGCCTGTGAAGGTGCTTTGCCTGCACACAACACCCCGCCCCCCCCCCCGCAGGCGGCACTTCAGTTTGGCACGTGAAGAGGGCTGGGGAGACCCCCCCCAACCCACCCCCTACACCCCAGCCCTTCCCCGGGGGGGCCCATCTCCCCTCTTTGGCACATGAGGGATTAAACAAAAGGTGGGGGGCTGCACCCTGACACCCCCTCAACGTCCCAGTGTGGGGCTGGAAAATGCCCCCCCAGTGCCCTGCCCGGGGTAGGGGGGGAACACAGCGGGGACACCCCCCCCCCAAACCCCCCAGCCACCTCCCTTGGGTCCATTTCTCCCTTTTTCCTTTTTTTTTGTTGTTTAAATATGTGGATTTGGAAATTTTTCCTTTTTTGCCTGACCCCAGTGCGCTGAGGGGGCACCAGCTGGGGTAGGGGGGGGCCCCCCCTAACTCCCTGTAGGGCCAGCATTGAGGAAGTAGGTGGTCATCTCCCCCTTGCCCTTGACCTTGACCAGCCCCCGGCACTCCAGCGAGTAGCCCTTGGCCGCCAGCACCTGGTACAGGTCGGTGGTCACCTGAGGCGGGGGGGAAACAGTGGGGTGAGGGGGGGGTTGAGGTGATGGGGAGGCTCTGGGGGTGTCCTGTCCCCCGCCCCGGGCTGACCTGGATGCGGTCGGGGACGCCGGTGCTGTCCATGCGGCTGGAGACGTTGACGGTGTTGCCCCAGATATCGTACTGGGGCTTGCGGGCCCCGATCACCCCCGCCACCACCGGCCCCATGTTCAGGCCTGGGGAGGGGGGACAGACACGGGCAGAGCGTCAGGGACCACCCCGGCGCTGCGGGGGTGAGGGCATGGGAGGGAAAAGGGAGGGATAAAAGGGGTGAAATGGGGGGAAAAGGGGAGGAGGAGGAAGTGCAAAAGGAGAGGGAAAAAAGGGAGAAAAAGGGAGAAAAAGGGACAAAATGAGGGGGAAGGGGAAAAGTGAAGTGAAAAAAGGAAGTGGAAACAGGATGTGAAAGGGGGAAAAGGAAGTGGAAAAAGCAAGTGAAAGGGGGAAAAAGGAGGGGAGGAAGGGGAGGAAAGGCACAATGGGGAGAAAAGGAGGGCAAAAGGAGGGCAAACGGAGAAAGGAGCCTCAAAGGGGAAGGAAGGGGGAAATGGGGAGGAAAAGGGAGGGAAAGGGGGGTGTGACGTCAGCACGGGCAAAGGGGCACGCGGAGACCGCACGCGCAGAGCCGAGGGGTCGTGTGACGCCCACGCGTGTAATGCCTGCGCATGTAAAGACCACACATGTGTGAAAGGGTCCCGGCATGTGTGAGCCTCACGCGCAGCTGCCCACAGGGGCCGGGGGCAGGCGGGGGCCCGGGGGGGTCCCGGCTCACCGATCTTCATCTGGAAGTTGTTGAAGGAGTGCTCGTTGATGTACTTCATCTGCTCCATCAGCTGCATGGCGTAGTCGGCCAGCGCCGCGATGTGGCTCCGGCCCTCTCGGTCGTAGGTCGAGGCGTTGAGCCCCGAGGCCGCCATGTAGGTGCTGCCGATGGTCTTGATCTTCTCCAGCTGACGGTACTTCTGCTCGCTGATGATCTGGGGGGGCCCGAGGGGCAGTGTCACCACATCTTCCTGCTCGCCATCCCCACAGCTCCACGAACGCTGCTCCACGGCCTCTCAGGCACCCTGTGACCCCCATCCCCTCCACCCCATCCTCATGCATGATGCTCCACCGCCTCTCCAGATGCTCCACAGCCTCTCCAGCACTCTGTGACCCCCATCCCCTTCACCCCATCCTCACGTATGATGCTCCACAGCCTCTCCAGATGCTCCGTGGCCTCTCCAGATGCTCCGTGGCCCCCATCCCCACATCCTACCCTCACCGCAGCCCTCTCCGCCCTCCGGCACCTCATCGAAGTCGGCGATGATCTCGTTGAGCAGCCGCAGGCACTCGACGCCCTCGTTGTTGGCCTCCAGCTCGACGTAGAACTCGGAGAAGTTGCTGATGGAGGCGAACATGACGGCCACACACTCGCACGACTGGTAGTAGAGCTCGTCGTTGCGCCGCTCCCGCGCCAGAAAATGGGCAGCCACGTCCTTGGGCAGGATGTTGTGCAGCAGCCGCCGGTTGTAAGCCTGCAGCTCCTCCATCTCCTCCTTCTCGCCCGTCGCCTGTGGCCAAAGTGCCGGGTGGGACCCGCGCTGGGGCCCCGTGGCCACTCCCGAGGTGCAGGGATGGGGTGGGGGGGGTCAGTCCCAGCCACTCGCCCCCCTCCCGGGGTCCTACCTGCAGCTTCCAGAGGAAGTCAAGGCGGGCGGTGGACTCGACCTGCTGCGCGTGCAGGTACAGGGCCAGCGCGAAGACGGCCAGGATGACAGGGGTGACGTACCGCAGGGCCACCTTCCCCTCCGCCAGGCTGCGGGCACCCCCCGCCCGCTGAGACGGGGCGACGGACCGGGCAGTGCCCACCCCAGGGACCCCAAACTGCACCCTGATCCCAAAGATGCACCCACCCCTGGGACCCCAAAACTGCACCCAGACCCCAAACCTGCACCCACCCCTGGGACCCCGAACCTGCACCCAGACTCCAAACCTGCACCCACCCCTGGGACCTCGAACTTGCACCCACCCCTGGGACCCCAAACTTGCACCCAGACCCCAAACCTGCACCCACCCCTGGGACCCTGAACCTGCACCCAGCCCCCAAACCTGCACCCACCCAAGGGACCCTGAACCTGCACCCACCCCAGGGACCCCCTGAGCTGCACCCACCCTCGCAGCGCAAACCCCCAAGGGACTCTCCTGCTGCCGCCTACCCTCACCCCACTGGTCCCAGTTGCCCCGCTCACCATTCACCCTGGGTCCCATTGAAGGAAGGCCTGGGGGGGGTGGAGAGGAGCTGGGTGTTAGCAGGGTAGGGACCCGTTCCCGCGCTTGCGGACCCCAAGGGTGGGGACACGGGGCACTCACAGGGCGTTGGCCACCACCAGCAGGTCGGCGTTGTCGAAGAGGGCGGCCTGGGGCCCCTCCACCAGCACCAGGTAGGTGGCCTCGATGGCCACCATGAGCAGCAGCTTCCCGATGCTGCTGATGTGCAGGAAGACGGAGCAGGCCAGCAGGCTCAGCACCACGCTGTAGCTGAAGTACTGCGGGAGAGAGGCCGCGGGGATGCGCACGCACCCCTGGGGACCCCCTGCCTGCACCCACGGGGACCTCACACCCATGGGGACACCCGGCCAGGGGCTCTGTGACAGCTCCCGCAGAGGACCTTGCGCCCGTAGGGACCTACGCCAGCACCCTGCATCTGCGGGGACCCCGTGCCAGCACCCTGTACCCTCAGGGTCACTGTGCCAGCACCCAAGAAAGACCTTGCACCCGCTGGCACCCACGCAGGACCCCGTCCCGGTGCCCTGCACCCATGGGTGCCCAGCAGCTGCTCACCTCAGGGAAGTCGCAGACCAGCCCGTCGCGGTGGCAGGGGCCCGCGGGGGTCCCCAGGGAGAAGTTGAGGGCCCGGAGCTGACAGGGTCCCACCGCCTCGGGAGTGACGTTGAGCTCGTGGGCGATGCAGTCCCGCAGGGCCACCCGGCTGCAGGTGAACTGGGGGGGGAGTGAGAGGGGTGAGCCGGTTCCTCACAGCACCCCCCCTACCCCCACCGCAGCCCCCCACCCCCACGGCCCTACCATGTTGACAAAGGCGGCGACGAAGACGAGGAGGATGGTGAAGACCCCGATGACGGTGCTGTGGGCGCGGGACTGGACGATGTTCCGGGAGAGCTGCTGCAGGGCGGCGGGGAAGAGCTGGGGGCGGGGAGAGACCCCCGTCACACAGAGCCGAGCCCCCCCCCCCCCACCCCCCCCATCAGCCCTGTGCTCACGGTGACGCAGGAGTAGACGGCGCAGACGAAGAGGATGGCGGCGAGGAGGATGAAGATGGCAACGTAGACGCCGAGCATCAGCGGGGAACTGAGGAGGGAAGGGGCCGTGAGCGCCGGGGGGTGGGCAGGGGGCTGGGGTGGGGGGTCTGCGGCACTCACTGGGGGAACACCACGATCTGGAGGCAGCAGATGAAGCAGAAGACGAGGAGGGTGCAGGCCACGTAGCCAGCGAAGCGATCATCCACCTTCTTGGAGTACTGTGGGATGGAGGGTCCAGGGGATGGGGTGAGGGGGACGGGGGGGACCCCGGGGCGTGGGGTGAGGGGGGACCCTGGGGGATGGAGGGGATGGGATGGAGGAGACTGCAGGGAATGAGGGGGAGAGGATGGAGGCACCAGGCTGGAGGGGACCCCACAGATGAGAGGGGACAGAGGTGACCCACAGCTGGGATGGAGAGGATGGAGGGTGCCACGAAACCGGGAGCAAGAGGAGCCCAGAGGATGGAGGGGAGGGGATGGGGTGGGACAGACAGGACCCCAAAGGATGGAGGTGAGATGAGGGGGATGAAGGTGCTGATGGGACCAGGCCAGAGGGACTTCAGGGGCTGGAGAGGACCATAGGGACATCCCCCCCCACACCTTCTTCTCCAGCTCGGGCGTCTGGAAGGTGAGCAGAAACTTCTTGACGTGGTCCTTGCGGAGCTGGTCGATGCTGCGGGCGTCGATGGCCCGGCTCAGGAACTCATCCACCTCGTCCTCGGGGTTGAGGGCCTCCTGGGCACCACGGCTGGGGGCAGAGGTGGGTCAGGGCCCCCCCTGGGCCCCCTGGCACTGCCCCAGGGAGAGGCTGGCCGTGACCCACCCCAGGCTCCCCAGCACGGGGACACTTACTTGTCCTTGCTGGAGTCATCGATGCCCTGAGGAGACACAAGGGAGATGGGGGGGTGTCAGGGACACTGTCATGGATAGGGGGGCCCCCCGTAGATGACAAGGTCGTGGGGCACCCCCCAGGGTCACCAAGGCCACCAAGGATGGGGACAGAGTCCCAAGGGTAACCAGGATGGGGAGATCCCCAAGGGTTCCCCAAGCCCCGCAAGGATGGGGGGTCCCCAAGGGTCTGCAAAGAGGAGGGAGGGGTCTGGGGGGGGGCGGTATCTGACACCCGTGAGGATGGGGGACCCCTGAGGGTCCCCAAGGGCTGGCGAGGACGGAGGCGACCCAAGGGCTCCCCGAGGCCGTGGGCTGCGGCAGGCAGGAGGAAGCAGGCGAGGGCTGCGGAAGCCCGACGGCAGCCACGGGAAGGTGGCGAGCGGCCGATAGCGCCGCGACGGGGACCCCCCCGTGCCCCGATACCCCCCTCCCCGAGGCCGCTCACCATCTGCCGGAAGGCCTTGGAGTCCTTGGTGCGGGAGAAGGAGCGCTCGGGCACCCAGCGCGGCACCAGCCCCTCGCTCGAGTTGGCGCGCGCCCGCTGCAGCTTGGCCAGGATGGCTTTCTCCTCCTTCTGCGGGGCGACGCGGCCGTCAGCGGGGCAGCCCCGGCGGTGTCCATCCCCTCCCCACCAAAGTGCCCCCCCAACTCACGCGCTTCTGGCTGCAGCCGACGATGAGGAAGGTCTCGATGTTGTGCTCCTTGAGATAGGCGTTGCGCTCGCCCCCGTGGCCCGGCTCCACCTCGTAGTCGCCGTTCAGGTACTGCAGCGTCGCCCAAGTGATGTGGATGCGCCTGGGGACGGGGACGACGCAGGCGCTGAGCTCCCGCGTCCCGCTCCCCAGCCTGGCCAACCCCCCTCACCCCGTCCCAGCTCACCCAGCTTTGCCCCCCGCTTCCATGTGGTTGGCGAGGGTCACGTCGTTGGACCAGACGTCGAACTGCCACTTGCGCAGCCCCAGCACGCCGCAGTGCACCCGCCCGCTGTGGATGCCCACGCGCATGTTCACGTTCACCCCCGTCACCTCGCGCACCAGCCTGCGGACGGCACCGCCACCGCGTCAGCCCGCGGACGGCCCCCCCCGGGGACGGGCGTGACCCCTCCACCGCCACCACCCCCCTTGCTCTGCCTCGCTCACGAGATGGCCTCGATCATGTCGACCCCCATCTCCACGCAGCAGTGCGCGTGGTCCCCGCGCGCCTCCGGCAGCCCCGACACGCAGTAGTAGCAGTCCCCCAGGATCTTGATGCGCAGGCAGTGGTTCTCCTGGGGGTGAGGTGGGGCACAGGAAGGTCAGGGGGGCTCTGGGACACACACACCCCCCCCATAACCCCCGCCCCGGCCCCGCCGCTCACCGCCGCCAGCTTGTCGAAGCGAGCGAAGAGCTCGTTGAGTGTCATCACCAGCTCCTGGGCCGTGCACTGCGAGGCCAGGCTGGTGAAGCCCTCGATGTCAGCGAAGAGGATGCTGCCGGGAGGAAGAACACGGGCTGGGGAGGGACCACACACCGCCCCAGACCCCCTCACCTAGCGACACCCCTCCCAAACCTCGCCCACCCCCCAGCCCATACCTGACGTTGTCGTGCTTCTGGATGTAGATCTTGTGGAACATCATGTCCTCCTTCTTGGTGTTGATGTCCTCCTTCATCTCCATGGCCACGTGCTGGGGCAGCACCGAGAGCAGCAGGCGCTCCTGCGGCCCAGCATCACCCCGTTAGCCCCGACGGAGCCCCCCGGCCCGGCACAGGAGACCCCGGGACCCCCCGGCCCCCCAGCCGACCTGCTGGCGGTTCTCGCGCTGGAGGTGCAGGCGCGCCTGGATGTAGCCGCGGGTCTCCTGGAAGGCCTGTCGCTGCGACACCTCGGCCGGGTAGTGGGTGCAGACCCCCACCACGTTGGTGCAGAGGAAGATCAGGGCGTTGGCGCTGAGCTGGCGGGGGGAGGTGGGCTCAGCGCGGCCACCCGGGGACCACCCTGGCCCCGCGGCGAGACCTGGCCGGCTCTGCCACCCTCCCCTGCACCCCAAAACCCAGGCTGTGGCACGGGGAGGGCTGCCAAGAGGAGCAGGGGGGCTGCAATGGGGGGACATGGGGCAGGGGGGCAGGGGGACATGGGGACCCAAGGCAGAGGGACATGGGGACCCAGGGTAGGCGGTGGCAGAGGGGACCTGGGGACACTGAGGACCAGGACAGGGTGAACGTGGGGGACCTGGAGACCCAGTGCAGGGGGGCCAGGGGGACCTGGGGGGTCTGGGAAACCAGGACAGGGGGGCCCAGGGACCCGGGTCAGGGGGGGACCCGGCCAGCCCCCGTGGGCCCGCGGGAAGCAGAGGAAGCGGGGGGAAGTTCGGGAAGCGGAGATGGCCGCAGCGGGAACGCTGCGGTTTCCCCCCCGTCCCTGTCCCCGTCCCCCGGGACCGGGGCCAGGGCTATTTATAGAGCTCCGGGCCGGAAGCGGGGCCTCGCACCCACCCGCCGGCCCCATCGCATCCCCCCCCCCGGATGGGGACCCCATCCCACCGCTCCCACTCCGGGGGGGGCTTCCCCTCCCGTGACCCCCCCGAGCCCCGCTGGCTTCGCTGTTCCTCGCCCTGTGCCCCGTGGGGACAGCACATGGCCCCAGCCGTGGCCAGGCAGGGCGAGGGTGACGGGTGGCCCCGTGCAAGGGGCAGGGGGGGCACAGCGAGGTGCTGCCGGGGGCTGGGAACACGCGGGACCCCCCCCGCCTCGTTCCCATGCGCAGCACCCCACTGGGAGCACCCACCACCCTGGGGGGGGGGGGCAGGACAGGGGACACTGCCAGGGTCCCAGCCCCCTTGGGTGGCAGCCACCCCCCTGCCCTGGCGCCCTGGCCCTGCGTCCCCCCTCGGGGGGTTTCCGCTGGCCCCACAACAAGGGCTTTGTGGGTGCCCCCCCCCCCCGCCCCAGCCCACAATGGAGGGTCTGTCCTTGCCCTGCTGGGACCAGCGGCCCCCTCACCCCCTGCACGGGGCTGCGGCAGCGGAGCAAACCCCGGCCACGCCACAGGCAGCACCCACGGGACCCCCCCCCACATACCCTGCCCAGGGCAGCCGAGGGGCCCCTCCCGCATCCAGAACTTTCCACGTGCAGAAACACCAAGCGCAGAAAAGCCCCGTTTTGCCGGGAGGGACCGGGGGAGCCGCCGGCGACGACGGAGGGTCCCATCTGCGGCTTCCCCAACCCCGAGTGAGCAGAACCCTCTCGGCGCAGCCCCCCACCACCCCGGGTGTGCCCCCCCCCTGCCCACCCCCAGCCCTACCTGCTTCCAGAGGAAGGGGTCGGCGGCGTTGTAGTGCCAGGCGATGGTGAGGTGCAGGGCGGAAAGGAGCCCGCCGGCCAGCACGGCCGCCCGCATCCGCACCGGCAGCAGCGTGTAGGTGATGTAGATGAAGAAGACGCTCCACCAGACGCCCTCGGCCGCGCTTCGGGGCGCGACGGCCGCCGTCCCCAGCGCCTGCACCCCGGCCAGCAGCCCCAGCACCACGTAGCTCACCACCCACATGTAGTCCTGGGGGAAGGCGCTGCGGCTGCACAGCACCATCAAGACGAAGAAAAGGGCCGTGGCGCTGGCCAAGGCGGCGACCGCCGGCACGTGCGGGGAGCCGGGCAGGCAGTGGAAGAGCAGCATCACCCCGCAAACCAGCACCAGCACCCCCATCAGCACTGTCAGGCTGCTCTGGTTCATCTGGAAGAAGTAGCGCTGGTAAAGCCGCTCCAGTTTGGCCGACTGGAAACGTTTGGAGCGGAAAATCTGGAGCAGCCGCCGCCAGCACTCGCCGGCCGACGGGCGACCCCCGTGGCCCCCGGCTCCCTTCGGCCCCTTGGCTTCGCCGTCCTCCAAACCCAAGTCCACAGATTTGAGGCCCGGGTCGCCGGCGGGTCCCTTCTTGCCGTAGTGGTCCTCCTGCCAGGTACAGCGCAGCCCCCGGGGGGGACCCCCGCCCCGCTCCATCTCAGGGTCCTGCAGGCAGCTCATGTAGCGGGGGCCGCAGAGGGCGGCGCGGGGCCGGGCCCCCTTCTTGCCGTTGCGCTCCCCCCATGCCGTCTTCCGCTCGTCCACCTTGGGCACCAGGATGCCGCTGAACCACGACATGCTGCGGGGGCACCGGGACGGGGGGGGGGGGGGGTCAGCGCTCGGGCCCCCACCTCGACGGCTCGAGAGGGACCCCGGTGTCCCCGGGGGGCGCGAGGCAGCGTGGCTCCCCCCCCACGGGGACAGGCAGCGAAGGGCCCCGGTGTCCGTCCCCCCCTCCGGGGGACGCAGAGCCCAAGCCCCCAGCTCTCCGGCCAGCCCCGTGGCCCCTGCGGGAATGGCCGGTGCCGGGCGCCTGGTGCCGGTGCCCGGTGTCCCCATGCCCCGTGTCCCCGTGCCCGGCCCTGCCAAGGCCGCCCCGAGCGCGTCCTCCCCGGCGCAGCGACCTGCGGCAAAGCTGGAACCGTCCCGAGCGTCCCGGCCCTGTTTGTCTTGAACGGCGGCCAACGGGCTGCACCGGCCACCGCGGCCCCGGGGCACCGGCGATCAGCCGGGACGTGGCAGCCGGTCCCAGCTGCGGGCGAGCGGCGGTGGCAAACAGCCACCCGGGAAGGGCCGGCCCCGGCGGCGGCCGCCTGCCCGCTCCAGGCACGGCCCGCGGGGAGCCCCGCCGAGCCCGGCCCGTTCACCCCGGACCCGCCAGCGCCCTCCCGCCGCCGCCGCCGCCGTCGCCGCGGACAGCCCCGCCGGCGCGGGCACCGGGCGGTCCCCCCGCGGCCGTACCGCTCCCGCCGCCCCGGGGCCCAGCCCGGTGTCGCCCCCCGCCGCCGCCCCCCCCCCGCCAATCCCCGCGCAGAGCCCCGGTCCCGATCCCCACCGCCGGGGCCACGGCACCCCCCATACCACCACCACCACCCCCTTCCCCGCCCGCCGCCGCCGCCGCGCCCGGTGCTCCCGGCCGGCCCCGCTCACCTCCGCCTCCGGCGCCGCCGCCCGCGGGGCCCCGCGCCCCGGCACGGCCCCGCCGCCGCCTCCCGCTCCTACACGGCGGCCGCGCTGCACCCCCGCCGCCCCATCCCGTGCCCAGGCCGGGTCCCCGGTGGCGGCCCCGGCCCCGGTCCCGGCCGCAGCCCCGGCCCGCCCCGGCCGGTGCCCGCCCCCCCCCACCCCCCCCCCGCCCGGATCCGCTCCCGGGCGCTCCCGGCCGGCGGCCTTAAAGGCGCAGCGGCAGCGGCCCGGTACGGCCCGGTGCGGCCTCCGGTGCGGCGGGGGAGGCGCGGGCGGTGAGCGGGGGCGGCGGCGGCGGCGGGCTCGCGGGCGGGCGCGCGCGCGAGGGCGCGGGCACAACCGGCGCCCCCGAGGGCTGCGCGCACACACAGACACACACACGCCCCGCCGCGCTGCACCGACATGGCGGGGACAACGGGGACACGCGCGGCCGGGCCCCCCCCCGCCCCGCGCGCGCGCACCCCGCCGTGCACCCGCGTGTCTGCACCCCCCCCACTTTAACCGTGTGCCCTGCACCCCCCCAGTGCCCCCCCCGCACACCCAGACCCCTCTCTTTTGCCCCCCCCATCAGCACCCCCTGCGCAGGGCACCCCCGCAGTGGGGTCCCCAATAGCCCCCCACGCGTGGGCGTGGGGCAGACCTTGCTCCCCCCCCCCCCAACCCACACCCCCCCCCCGGCGCCGGGCCCCGCGGCCCCCCCACACCACACACACCCCCCCCCGCCGCGGCGCTGGGCCCCGGGGAGCGCAGATTAATCATTAATTAGCAGCCGCCGCCGGGCCCGTGTCCCCGCGGCCCCACGCGGAAGTCCCGCCGTGCGCGGGGTGGGGGAGGCACCGGTGCCTGGAGCGGGGGGACGGGACGGGGACACCTCCGGGTGTGGGGGGGGTGTCCCAGCACACCCTCACTGGGGGCCGGTACCCGCCACCGCGGGGATGCTTCTGCCCTGCCCCGGGCCGGATCCTGAGCCTGCTGGGGACCCTCCGAGGGATACCGGGGCTTCCCGGGATGGGTCCTGGCCCCACCGGGGCTCCCCAGGATGGACCGTGGCCCTACTGGGGCTCCCCGGGATGGACCGTGCCCGTGCTGGGGCTCTCTAAGGCAGCCCGCGTCCACACCGGCCATACCCCGGCCGGATCCTGCTCATCCTGGGGGTCCCCGGCCTCGGTCCCGGCCCTCCCGGGGCCCCCGCAGCCCCCGCCCCTCGCTCCGGTCAGGCGGTGCAGTGATGCTGCAGCACCGCGGTACCGGGCCGGATCCGGCCGCCACGGGGGCACGGCGGGGACACGGGGCGTGGGGCGGGTGTGCGAACGGGCTGCTCCCGACCCAGCCCCGCCGCGGCCCCGCCTGCCCCCGCGGGGGTACATGGGGGGCAGTTACCCCCGGGGGGGGTAGATACACCGGGTGGGGAGGCAGATACCCCCGGAGCGGGGGTGGCACGGCGGCCGCGGGCCCCGTGCCGGTGGGATGCGGGTGGCTGGGCTCCCGCAGTCCCGGACAAGCGTGGGCACGGCGGCGGCCCCGGGGCTCCTCTTTTCCGGTGCAGCCCGGACGGTCCCGGCAGCACCGGGGGTTGCGGGGAGGGTCTATCCCCGGTGCCTCCCGGGCGGCTGCCCGGCTGCGGGGCCGCGGGCCGGACGCTACGGGGATGGGCGCGGGGGCGGGCAGGCGGGGGCGGGGACGGCCGGGACGCCCCGGCGGCCCCGTGTGATGCGGAGCGCGGCAGCGGCGGCGGCGCGGCCCTTCCCGGCGGAGCGCCGCGGACCGGGGATCCCGGGGGCTCCGGTGGGTGCCGCCGGGGATGTCCACCCCGGCTCAGCCCGCCGCTCCCGGCTCCTTCCAGGTGAGCGAACCGAAGCCTTCCCGGCCGCCGCGGGCCCGGTACGGCCCGGTTCCGTTCTTCCCGCAGCGCGGGGAGTTGCCGGTAACAGCGTAGCGGCGGGGCCGCGCCGCCCGGTGCCGCCCGGTGCTCACCGGCCGCCCCCGCCGCTTCCCCCCGCAGAGCCCCCGGAGGCTCCCGAAGCGCAAGAGCCGCTTCAAGCGCTCGGACGGCAGCACCTCGTCCGACACCACGTCCAGCATCCTCCGCAGGCAGGTGAGCGGGCCGGCACCGGCACGGACACCGGCACCGGGGCGGGGCAGCCCCGCCAGCCCCGGCCCCCTCCCCCGCCGCGGCTCGTTCCCGGGAGCAGCGGCGCTGCGGCTCCGCATTAAAGCACGGACCAGGGTAGTGAGGCGGGGGGGGAGCGGCCGAGCTCCCCCGCCCCAAGCCCCGCACTGTGGTGGGGAGAACCGGGAGGCCGCCCCCGCCCCGCCGTTCCCCCGGGACCGGCACTGGGCGCCGGCACCGGGCGTCGGTAGCATCGCAACAGCCGCTCCCCGCGGCTAAAAATAGCGAGTGCTGCGTCAGGGCCGGCCCGGCCGCCGGGCACCGGCACTGCGGCGCGGGGGGGGGCGGGCGGGCGACGGGCGGCCCCGGGGAAACTGAGGCACCGGAGAGGGAAGGAGGCGGGAAGGGGGGGTCCGCTCTGCCGCCCCACCCGGTCTATCAACGGGCACCGGGCCGCCTCCCCGCGCTGCCCGGGGTGGGCACTGACCCCCTCGCCGCCCCCCAACCGCCAGCTCCGGTTCACCCCAACCCGAGCGGCGTCCCCCGCCCCGGCCGCCGGCGGGGGAGCGGGTACCGGGGCGGCCACGGGGAGGGCGGCGGGGTTCCGGTAGAGGCGGCTCCGGGGGAGGGTGCAGAGCGGCCCGAGCATCCCGTTTGCCTCCCAGGGTAGCACCTGCCCCTCCGGTACCCCCGGGTACCCCCAGCCCGGCCCCGCAGCCGGCGCGGCCCCTTCAGCACCTCGGAGAGGGCCCGGCTTGGCCCCGCCGCCTGCCCGGTACCGGGGCCTGTGCCCGGTGCCAGGTGCCCGGCGTCCGGTGCCCCGTGCTCGGTGCCCGCGGCCGGTCCCGCCGCTACCCGGAGCCCCGGCCCCGCCGGGCGCTGCGCTGCGGCCCCCGGTCCGGACCCGAGGCCTCCCGGGCCGGTCCCTCCGGTGCCCGTCCCGCTGCGCGGTAACAGGGCGGGCCGGGCCGGTCCCCCGGGGCCCGCCGCTGCCCCCCTCCTCGGGGGCGGGGGGGGCGCGGCGGGGGGGCGGGAGCGGCTCCGGGCCCGCCGCAGGGCTCGCCCTGCAGACGGGGCTGCTACCGGCTCGGGGCAGGACGGGGCCCGCCGCACCGGAGCATGGAGGTAGCCACGGGGACCCCCACAGCCCCCGCCCCGGGACTCCCGGCCGCGGGCTGCGGGGGCCAGCACAGCCCCTCCGCCGCCATCCCGGGACCTCCTCCCGCTCCGGGATGTGCCCTCTTTGCAGACCACCCCCCCAACCCGTCCCCCGGGAGCTACCCCGGGGCCCCTTCCCGGTGCCTCGCACCGGGGCCGCTCGGCCCCCTCGGCTGCCCGTGCAGCCCCCTCCGGAGGTGCCACCGGAGAGGGGCCGGAGCCCCACCGCAAGCCCGGGGAAGGGGAAACCGCGACCCCCCAACCCCTCAACCCCCCTCCCCCGAAGGCTGAGCCGGCGGGGGCGGCTCCGCGCGCCCCGGGGGGGCGGCGGGAGGCGGGGGCGGGGAGGGGCGGGGAGGGGCGGCGGCGGCGCGGCGGAGCGGGCAGGGCCAGCCGGAGCCCGAGCCGCAGCCGGAACCGGAGCCGGTACCGGTACCGGAGCCGGGCGGGGGGGGCGCGGGCGGTTCGGCTCGGCTCGCCCCGTCTATGTCGTTTTCTGACTCCAGCGCTACCTTCCTGCTCAACGAGGTACCGGCGCCGGTACCGGGGGTGGGGGTGGGGGGGTGGGGAGGGGGCCGTGCCCGGTGCTGCGCCCCGGGGAACGGTGATAGCACGCCGGAGGCCGTGCCCGGGGTGGGGGTTCGTGCCCGGTGCAGGGGGGGCTCTGCCGCCCCCCCCCGCCCTTTGTTCCTCGCCACCGCCGCTGGTGTCCCCCCACCTCCGCCGCCCCCGGCAGGTGCCACCGGGCCCCGGGACCGGGCGGGGGGGCGGGACACGACCCCCGTGGCCAGGGACCCCGCGGGGGCCGATGCTCCGGGCCGGGGGTTACGGGGGGGGTGGGGGTCGTGCTGGGGTGGGGGTGGCGCTGGAGCCGCTGTACCGGGGGGGCCGTGCTGGGGATGCTGGGGGGGCGAAGATGCTCGGGGGGCGGCGGTGACGGTGCTGGGGGGGCCGCGCTGGGGAGGCCATGTTGGGGGGGGCCATGCTGAGAGACCGTAGTGCTCGTGTTGGGGTGGGGGGGCCCAGACCCCCCCCGAGGTGAGCGAGGTGCGATGGGCGAGGTGGGGGACCCCGTGCCGTGCAGGGCCCGGGGTCCTCCGGGGGGGTGGGGGCGGCGGGGGGGCTCAGCCACATCCAGGGACCTATAAATATTTCACCGCAGCTTCTGCGCCTGTTCCGGGCGCAGCAGGAGACGGGTAATTACCGGGGGGGCTGCACTGAGCACCCACCGGGCACCCCAGGGTGGCGGGTGGCTGTGGGAGACCCATACGGCCAGGGCAAGAGTGCCCCCCTGCCCCCAGCCCGGCCCTCCCCGGGGGTCTCCCCCCACGGCTCCCCCCAGGTGTGGGGGCTGCCCCCCCCCAGGGGTGATGCCACCCATGAGTGCCCAGTTTGGTGCCACCACGGACCAGCAAAAGCCAACAAGAGCCCGTGAGGCAGCGGCTGGGGGGCAGCGGGGTCCCCTCCCTGGGCTGGGCCCCTCTTTGCAGGGGTCCCCGCAGCCCCCCAGCACTCAGCCCCGTCCCCCCAGGGCTCGGCGGACTCTTACACCAGCCGCCCGTCCCTGGACTCCGACGTGTCCCTGGACGAGGACCGTGACGGTGCCCGGCGCGAGGTGGAGAGCCAGGCCCAGCAGCAGCTCGAGAGGGCCAAGGTACCGGAGCGGGGTGGTGGGGCGACAGCCACACCCCCAGGGGTGGGGTGGAGGGGGCTGGCAGGGGCTGGAGGTGCTGACCCCCCTCCCACGCCGGCACCCCCAGCACAAGCCGGTCGCCTTCGCCGTGCGCACCAATGTCAGCTACTGCGGGGCGCTGGACGAGGAGTGCCCGGTGCAGGGAGCCGCCATCAACTTCGAAGCCAAAGATTTCCTGCACATCAAGGAGGTGAATGGGGGCACTGGGGTGGGGTAGGGGGATGTTCAGGGTCAGGGACCCCCCCCCCCCCAGCCTCACCCCTGCCCTGTCTTTGCCCAGAAATACAGCAATGACTGGTGGATCGGGCGCCTAGTGAAGGAGGGGGGGGACATCGCCTTCATCCCCAGCCCCCAGCGCCTGGAAGCCATGAGGCTCAAGCAGGAGCAGAAAGCCAGGTAGGGAGAGGAACCCCTCGCCCCCCCCCGGACCCCCCAACACTCGCTCAAACCCCCCCTTCTCTCCCAGGAGAGCTGGCAATGCCTCGGGCCTCGGCGACAGCGGGAACCGGCGATCGCCTCCCCCCTCCTTAGGTAAGGGCAGGTCCTGGCCCTGGGGGGGGGTCCTGGGGGGGTCCCCCCTTCTCTGGGGTGGGGGGGGTCCCGGGGGGGTCCCCCCTTGGCTGGCACCAACCTCTGTCTCTTCTCTCCTCCCCCCAAGCCAAGCAGAAGCAGAAGCAGGTGAGTCCCGGGGCAGGGCTGTGCCCCGGCTTGGGGGGGGACGGGGAGGGGGCTGCAGACAGGGCTGCCTCTGGGGTGGGGGCACAGACACCCCCCTCTGCCCCGGTTATGGGGCTGGGGAGGGCTGCAGGATGTTGGGGTTGTCTGGAATAGGCTGGTTGACCTCGCTGGGGTGGGGGCGCAGGGTGTGACTCGTGTCCCCCCCCCGGCAGACACAGCACATCCCACCCTACGACGTGGTCCCCTCCATGCGGCCCGTGGTGCTGGTGGGGCCCTCGCTGAAAGGATACGAGGTACGGGGCGGGGGGTCTGCAGGGTGGGCGGTGGCCCGCGCCCTTCGTCCCCTCGCTGTGGCGGTGACGGGCAGATGGCGGGGCCGAGGGCTGCTGGCAGGGCACCGGGCGGCTGCCACCTCCCTGCCGGTGCCATCTGCCAGCGGCTCCCCGGGGGCTCACCGGGCTGATGGCCCCGCGGCAGGTCACCGACATGATGCAGAAAGCCCTCTTTGACTTCCTCAAGCACAGATTCGACGGCAGGTCAGACACCCACCCGCCCCCAATGCCAGGACCCCCCGCTTTCCATGGCTTAGGGGGGGTCCCCGGGTCCCCACCGCCGTCCCTCTGTCCCCCCCAGGATCTCCATCACCCACATCACGGCTGACCTCTCCCTGGCCAAGCGCTCCATCCTCAACAACCTGGGCAAACAGGCCATCCTGGAGCGCTCCACCACCCGCTCCAGCATCGGTGAGGGGCCGCGCTCGCCCCCGGGGCGCAGGGACCCCCCCCCGCCGGGGCCAGCCCAGCCTGACGTGTCCCCCCCGTGCCCCTCCCAGCCGAGGTGCAGAGCGAGATCGAGCGCATCTTCGAGCTGGCCAAGTCCCTGCAGCTGGTGGTGCTGGATGCCGACACCATCAACCACCCGGCCCAGCTGGCCAAGACCTCTCTGGCGCCCATCATCGTCTACGTCAAGGTGTCCTCGCCCAAGGTTGGGGGTGACCGCGGTTCTGGGGAGGGGCCCGGTGCCCCCCGTGGTGCCGTCACCCTCCCGTCCCCTCCCCAGGTCCTGCAGCGGCTCATCAAGTCCCGGGGCAAGTCCCAAGTGAAGCACCTCAACGTGCAGATGATGGCAGCCGACAAGCTGGTGCAGTGTCCCCCGGTGAGACGGCCGGTCCCCCCCACCCTCGGGCTGCCCAGGGCAGGGGGGGTGTCCCCGAGCCACCCTGACCCCTCTCCCATGCCCCCCTCAGGAGCTCTTCGATGTGATCCTGGACGAGAACCAACTGGAAGACGCCTGCGAGCACCTCGCCGAGTACCTGGAGGTTTACTGGCGCGCCACCCACCACCCCCCGCACGCCCCCCACGCCGTGCCCTCGCCCACCGGCCTCCCGGGCCTGCAGGTACCCCCGGCCCACCCCTCCCTGCTCCCCGGGGTGTCAGGGACGGGCGGCCCCCGTCCCGGGCCGTCCCCGCAGCCCCGTCCCTGCCGGCAGAGCCAGCAGCTGCTGGGGGAGCGCGGGGAGCACTCGCCGCTGGAGCACGACAGCCTGATGCCGTCGGACGAGGCCGGCGAGACGTCGCCCCAGCCTTGGGGGGCCGCGTCGCAGCGCAGCTCCCGGCACATGGAGGAAGAGGAGGAGTACGGGGACCCCTACCCCGACCTCTACCAGCCCCACCGGCACCACAACAGCGGGATGCAGGGCCCCGAGCGCCAGCCCCAGCGCAACCCCGACAGGAACTGGCAGCGCAGCCGGCCCTGGGCCAAGGACAGCTATTAGAGGGTGGGGGGGGGTGTCACGGCTGGGAACCGGCGCCCCGTGCCCCGCTCCCACCACCACCACCACCCCGGGGTGCTCCCCCTGCCTCGCCCCAGCCCTGCGCTGGGGGTGCTCAGACAATCTCCCGATCTCGGGGAAACTTTTTGGCACCGGCAGCTTCCTCACGCCTGGGCCCCCGGCATGTCTTCAGCCATAAGCACAGGGTGGGGAGGGGCGGGGGGGCGGTGGATCCCCCCCCAGGTCACCTGCAGGTGCTTCCTGGGACCCCCCCTCTGGCTCTCGGGGACCTGGGGGCAGCCACACACCTTCTCCTTGCCTCAGTTTCCCCCGCATCACAGGCTGGCTCATTCCCTGCATAAACAGAAGGTGCCTCCCCCCAAAAAGAGCTGTGGGCTGGCGGGGGGGGGGATGGACACAGTTTAGCAGCGTCCCCCATCCTGCACAGACCCCAGGAAGAAGGGGGGAAGGTGCCCGCTCCCCCCCCGCCCCTGCATGGGACCCCTGGGAGCAGGGGGCCACACCAGTTGCTTTGCTCTGCACCGATTTCTCCTCGTCCCCAAACCGCTTCCCCCCCCAGCCCCAGCGATGGGGGTCAGAAGGCGGGGGGTGGCCGGACCCTGCATGGGGAGGGGGGGGCCACTCCATGCCTGCACTCGCTGCCCCATCCCTGCCGTCCCCCTCCCCGCACGTCACCGCACAGACCTGTACATACAGCACCCCCCGCCCTCGGCCGGGGCAGGGGGGGCCGCTCGGCGGAGGGTCGAGCCCCCCCCACGGCCCTTCGCAAGGAGCCGGCGGGGGGTGGGATGGGTGGGGGCCACAGATTTGTTATAATTTCTTTTGTAGAAAGCACCGATTTCCCTGTAACTGGTTTCAGAAACACAAGAGTGCTCGGAGATGCCATGTCCGTGTCTCTGGCTGGGGTGGGGGGTGCGGTCTGGGGGTGTTGGGATGAGGTGGGGGCAGAACACGGGGAAAGAACCCCACACTGGTGGGTGCTGAGCACCCAAAGGGGCACCCAGGGGCTGGTGGTGCCGTGGGGAGGGAGGACACGCGGAGGCAACGGCTGTGTCGGCCGCGGGTTTATTCCTGCAGCTCCTGGAGCTGTGGCTAAAAAAGGGACGAAGCAAAGTTGGCTCCTGGGGCAGCTCGGCCCAAACGCCCGCCAGTGAAGCCCCCAGAGAGCCCCCGGCAGCTCCACTGGCCCATGGGGAAGGCGGGGAGGGGCACTGGGAGGACAAGGGGGATGTCGTGGGACAGTCCCGGTCCCAGTCTCTGCTGTCAGCAGTCCCAGCTGGGCCCAGAGTGGCCAGAAAAGTCCTGGCTCGTCTCGTCGTCCCCAAAGGGGTGACCGGGAGGGGACCAGTGGCCCGCAGGGGGCTCAGGCGAAGATGGTTTCCTCCCGCCGCTTCTTGGTGAGGATGGTGCCCGGCTTGTGCTGGGCGTCGGGGTGGTTGGCCAGCTCGGGTGGGCAGGAGGACACGGGGCTCTCCAGGATCGCCTGCTTCAGGTCGTAGAAGACGGTGGAGTCCTCCTTGGTGAGGAAGGTGATGGCCACGCCACTCTTCCCCGCTCGGCCCGTCCGCCCGATGCGGTGGATGTAATCTGCGGGGGGACGGAATCAAGGGGGGTGCCTCGGCGGTGGGGCCGGGCAGCCCCCACCCGCCGCAGCCCCCCGACTCACCCTCGATGTTCTTGGCCATGTCGTAGTTGACGACCATGGAGACATCGTGGATGTCGATGCCACGGCCGGCCACGTCCGTGGCCACCAGGATGTCCTTGGCTCCTGCCTTCAGGTTGGAGAGGGCGAACTCTCGCTGCTCCTGGCCTTTGCCACCGTGCAGGGTGCAGGCGTTGTACTGTGGGGCAACGGGGGGGGTTAGGCGGGGGGCCAGCGGTAGCCAGAGGCACATCACGGGGTCTCCAGGCAGGGATGGGGGTGCAGGGGCTGGGGATGACCCCCCACCCCAGCCAGAGTTGAGGGGGCTCCAGCCCAGACTCACCCCCATCTTCTCCAGGGACTTGGCCAGCACGTCACAACCCTTCTTCTGGTTGACAAAGATGATGATGGGCGGGTCGAAGCCCTGCTCCAGGATGGCCAACAGCTTCTTCCTGTTGGGGAGGAGGATGGCGGGGTGAGGAGGGGCTGAGGTGCCCCACAGGAGCCCCCCCAAATGCCCCACACCACCCCCCAAGCCCTGTTCTCCCCTCTCCACCCCACCCCAGTGGCCCCTTCCCCACCTCTTCTCCGACTCCGACATGAGGAAGACCTTCTGCTCCACCCGCTCGTGGGGTTTGCCGGCGGAGCCGATGTAGACCACGGCCGGGCGGCGCAGGTAGCTGCGGGCCAGGCGCTCCACAGCTGGCGGCATGGTGGCCGTGAACATAACGGTCTGCGAAACAACGGGGCCGTGAGTGACGGCCCCAGGGTGGGCAAGGCCGCGGCTGCTGCTCCCTCGGCCCGTTCTCCGGAGCCCCGCGGGCCCACGCTCAGCACCCGCAGCAACCCCCGGGCTCTCCCACCTGTCTGTACTTGTGCTTCCCCGACTCGAAGTTGGCCAACATCTTCTCGGGGTCCTCGGCCTCATCGGTGTCGGGTTTTTGGTTGGTGACGGGCATGTGCTCCAAGATCTTCTGCACGTCGGGCTCGAAGCCCATGTCGATCATACGATCCGCCTCGTCCAGCACCACGTAGGTGCAGCGGCTCAGCACCAGGTACCGGTTCTCCAGCACGTCGATGAGACGTCCCGGCGTGGCGATGACGATCTGGGGTGGGAGCGTTGGTGCCCGCAGGAGCTCCCCAGCCCTGCTCCCCCCACCACCCTTCCCCAGGGACCCCCCATCACCTCGCAGCCCATGCGAAGGCGGAAGCCTTGGTCCTCGCGGGAGATGCCCCCGATCACAGCCACCGTGCGGATCCCTAGTGGCTTCCCGAATTTGATGGTTTCCTCCTCGATCTGTTGGGCCAGCTCTCGGGTAGGGGCCAGGATAATGGCGTAGGGACCCTGGTCTGACTCCTCAATCCTGCAAGGCGATGGGGTACGGCTGTGTCACTCACCCCCGTGGTGCCCCCCGGTGGCCCCCCCACCCCATCCCGCCGTACCCACCGGTCGATCTTGGGCAGGGTGGTGATCCACACCAGCAGCGGGATGAGGAACGCCGCCGTTTTGCCGCTGCCAGTTTCGGCCACGCCGATGATGTCACGGTTCTGCAGGCCGATGGGGATGGCCTGGCGCTGGATGGGGGTGGGCTCCTAGCCAGGGTAGCGGCAGCGTTGAGAGCAGAACTCCCCCTCTTTGCCCCCCGCCAAAATCAGCCTTCTTCCCCCCACCCAGCTCCCCCGAGGGTCCCTCCCAGCGCCCACCTTGTAGCCGCACTTGTCGATGACCTCCAGAATGTGGGGGGGCAGGGAGGAGTCCTTCCAGGAGCGGATGGGGTTGGGGATCTTGCCCCCCTTGGTGGTGATGCTGTAATCCTCGCGGAAGATACGCCAGTCCCTGTCCGTCATCTCGTCCAGTTTCTTCTGGGACCAGTGCCGGTCGTCCCAGCGCTGCTTGGCCTCCTTCTTCCGCAGCTTCCGCAGCCGGGCCCTGGGTGGGAGGGAACAGGGAAGGGGAGAGGGCTCACTCTGGAGCTCTGGGGAGGCTGGAATCGGCCCAGCACCCACCCCAAGGACAGGCCGCGGCCCAGAGCCACTCACCAGCTCCGCAGCCCAGCCAGGACCCCCGGCCACCCCTCAGCACCCGCCCGGCTCCCCCCGAGCGCTCACTCCTCCTGCTCCTTCTCCTCCAGCGTCCGCCTCTTCTCCATCAGGTCGCCGTAGAAGCGCGACTGTTCCCGTTTCTGCTGCTTCAGGTCAATCCCTGCGATGAAGCCCCGGCCCAGCAGCTGCACTTGGTGCCGCTCCTTGTACCTAGAGCAGGGTGGAAGGGTCAGAGGCAGGGCTGGGGCTGCCTCACAACCCCCCAGGGGCAACCCCCCCACTCACAGCGGGTTGTAGTCGATGGAGGTGTCTTCTGACGCATCCCACTCGAAGACGAATTTGCGGTCATTGAGGTGCCGCGTGCGTCTGCGCTTCTTCACCCCTCCCAGGTAACGCTCCTGCGGGCAGCAGAGGATCAGCGGGGAGGGAAGTTGAGCCCCCCCGGCCCCACCCAGCATCACCACGGCGTTACCTTGATGGCATGGAGCTCTTTGCTCTTGTCCTTCTCCTCTCGGATCTTCTGCCTGCCCTCCTCATCCTCCGTGCCATTGGTCTCCCGCTCCATGCGCTCACGGCGCTCCCTGCGCTCACGCTCCTGGGGGTCTTCTGGGGAGCAGGGGAGGGGTTTCAGAGCCAAGTGTTCTCCCACTCCCAGTGCTGGGGGTGCTCCTGGGGTGGGTCCTGCCCCAGCCCCTCGCAGCCAGCCAGGCCGCAGTGGGGATGCCACCCTACCCAGCATCTTCCTGCCCAGATCCTGGAACTGCTTCCTCTTCTTCCTCTCCTCCTCGAGCAGCCGCTGCCGCTCCTCCACCTCCTGCTGCCGCCGCCGCAAAGCCTCAGCCTCCCGCTCTGCCTTGGACAGGAACTTGGGCTAGAATGGGAGAGGGGGAGGCTTGAACCAGGCCTGGCTGCAACCTCCTAGCTGCTGGGGCTGCCCCAGGACAGGACTCCCCCCCAAATCCATCCTGGACCGCCAGGAGAGCCCTGACACAGGCAAAAGGCTCCTCCCTGCTCCTACCTTGGCTTCTGCCTCCTCCTCAGCCTTCTTCTTAGCCAGCAGCTCCTCCAAGGACAGCGGCTGGGCCTGTGAATACGGCGCCGGACCATTAACAGTCCCCCACCAGGTCCCTTTGCCTCACCAGAGTGATACCCTCCCTCCTGGAGCCATTCCCAGCCAAGCTCCCTCCTCACCTTCTCCTTCTTCAGGGCATTCTCCTCCTCCTCCTCCGCTTTCCGCAAGTCCCGCTCCTTCCGGGACTTCGAGTCCTTGCCCCGGCTCGGGGACAAACTTCCCAGCAAAACAAAGAGGAGTCAGGCACAGCCCCAGGACTGCCCCGACACCCCCGACCACGGGGACCCCGCTCTCACCCAGGACAACGCGTCCTACAGAGACCAGCCTGGGTGTGCAGAGCAGGCACACCCCAAAAAGAGACGGAGCTCACCTTGATCGCTTCCGGTCCTTGTCCCGCCGGTGCCCATCCTTCTCCCTGTCCCGGTCCTTCTTGCTCCGGTCCCGGTCGCGCTCTTTGTGCCGGCGATCCCTGCAGAACAGGGCAGTCACAGCATAGCTCCGGCCCAACCACCTGCCCCCACCCCTGCGTGGGACTGTTATAGACATGGAGCCCCCAGTGACGCCGCTCACCTCTCTGTCGACTTGGAGCGGGAGCGGGACCGTGACCGGCTGCCTCGTCTCCTGTCCCGGGAGCGGTGCCGCTTCCTGTCCTTGGAGGGGGAACCCTTGCGGTCCCGATCCCGGTCCCGATCCCGGTCTCTGTCCGGGGAGCGGGAGCGTTTCCTCTCCTCCTTAACGGGGGACGCGTCCCGGTCTTTCTTGTCTGCCAGTTCTCCAGCCATCTGCGGGGGAGAGGGTCAGACGGAGTGGGAGTGGGGAGGGCTAGGGGACCCCGGGAGGGAGCAGAGAGGACTGAAAGACCCAGAGGGAGTGCGGAGGGACCCAGGGAGGGCGCTGAAGGGCTGTGGAGACCCGGGAAGGGAGCAAGGAGGTCTGAGGTACCCGATGCAGGGAGTGGAGGAACCCCGGGAGGGAACAAGGAGGGCTGGGGGACCCAGGGTGGGTGCAGGGCATCCCGGGTAGGGAGCAGGGAGGGCTGCAAGACCCAGGGGCATCGCAGAGGGGCCCCGGAAGAGAGCGGCGCAGGCTGGAGGACCCAGAGGCCCGGGGATCCGGACCCTGCCGTGGGTACCCGGTCCAGCCCGGTGACGAGGTAGCGGCGCCCTTCAACCCCCCCGCCCGCGGGGGCCCCCGCGGCCTTCCCGCGGCAGAGCCCAGCGGTCACAGCCGCTCGGTGCCTCCCGGTTCCCGCTCACCGCCGCCGCCGCGGGCCTAGGCCTCAGCGCCGCCCCAGTTCCGCCGCCGCCGCCATGTCCGCCGGGAGCCGCGGAGGACGCCGGGAAGACAAGGCCGCCTCACCCCGCGCCGGGACTACAACTCCCAGCAGCCGCCGCGCCAACCGCCGCGCTGCCGGGATCCCTCCGCCGCGCAGCGCCCCCGACCCCGCGCACCCCCGAGGTGACACTCCCCACCCCGTCCTTGTGTTCCCCCCCCCCCCGACACCCCCAAGCTGGGAGGGTCCCGGGCAGAGGCCGGGGGACTCTCGGGGTGCCCAGTGCCTCCCCACCCCCCCGCACCCCCCGGGACTTTGTCCCCTCCATCGCCACCCACGGGTGACAACCACCACCCTGCACCGGTGACACCGGTGACGCAGGGGGGACCCCGCCCTGGGGGGAACCCCAATACCCCCCCCAAAGACAGGCACGCTCATGGGTGGGTGGGGGGTGTTTCCCCCATAATAAATAAGCTTTTTAATAACACTGACCATGGAACAGAGCCCCCCCCCACCCCCGACAGTCCATAAAACAGCCCCCCCGACCCCCCCCGGGGCCAAGCAGCACATGAGGGATGGGGTGGGGGGACAGGATGAGTCCGTGGATGAGCCCCTCCCTCCCCAGGGGTGGGGAGCAGCCCACCCCCACCCCTCCAGGGTTCCGCCCCACCCCACGACCCCCCCATAGCAGCTCCATGGGTGCTGCCCCCCCCAGGGTGGGAGCAGCGGGGTGGTGGGAGGGCAGCAGACACCCCATCCTCCTTGGGGGTGGGTGGGGGGGTGCTCCAGGGCCCTGTCCAGCCCACCCACCCACCTCCAACCCTGGGGATTCAGGGAGGGGGGCGGGCTGCAAGCTTTGAGGGGGGGGCGGTATTTGTGTGTCATCCCCCCCCTCACATGACAGAGCAGCTTTTTGCTTTTTCCTTCTTGAAGGCAGAGGAGATGAGCTCGGAGCGGCTGGGGAGGTGCAGGAGTCTCTTGGAGAGGCTGCGGGGGGGGCTGCGGGGCGGCTGCGGGGGGGCTCTGCTCAGGCAGATGCCGGACACGGTCCGGAAGATGCTGTGGACGCTCTTCTCCGACGTGAAGGCCGAGCACTCCAGGTAGCCCTCGGCTCCCAGCTGCCTGGCCGCCGCGCAGCCCTGCGAGCCAAGCCCCCCGTCAAGACCGCCGCAGCCAACCCCCTCCACCCGCCAACCTCAAAACCACCCCCTCGAGGTGGGGTCCTGCGCGCCCCCCACCCGCCGGACCTGCTCATAGGAGATGGGTGCCTGCTTCTGGTGGGAGAGCTCCATCAGGGTGCTCAGGTCCGTCCGTAGGTCCGTCTTGCAGCCGATGAGCAGCACTCGCGTGTTGGGGCAATAATCCAGGATTTCCGTCTTCCACTGCGGGGGTGGGGGCACTGTTAGGGTGGTGGTGGGGGGGAGACACGCACCCTAAACCGCTTCCGCCCCCCCTCCCCAGAGGGGTCTCTCACCTTCTTGGCTGCGCTGTCGAGGGTCTCGGGGCGGCTGATGTCAAAGCAGAGCAGGACGGCGTCCGAGTCGCTGTAGCAGAGGGGACGCACGTTGTCGTAGTAGGGGGAGCCTGGGAGAAAAAAGGGGAGGGGGTGTCATTGCACAGGCCCCCCCCCCACCTGCCAAGGGACCCAGGACCCCGGGCAGGACGGCGCAAAGGGACACAGCCGCCCCCCCCCACCAAACCGCCGCCTCCGCCCCCGGTAACATCGTCATCATCCCTAACGAGGCAGCGGGAAATGGAGCCCGCGGTGTTTATATAACAACCGCCCCCCCCCGCCACCGCGGTGGGGGGGTCCCGCCAGCGGGCAGGAGGCTTGGGGGGGGCGGGGGGGGTGTCACCCACCCCCGTGGGGTCCCTGGGGAGCCAGGGCCACCAACACCGCACCGGGGACCGCAGGGCGGGCGGGGGGGGGCAAGGTGGTGCGCGGGGGTGCGGGGGCGGTAGGGTGTCCCTCCGGGGGGCGGGGGGGTGGCCGGGATGTGTGTGTGTGTGTGTCCCCCCCCGCCCCAAATCGCCGCCCCCGACCCCGAAGGGGTTTTGCAGCCCAGACGCTCCGTGCGCGGAATAGCAAAGAGGCTGCGCCAGCGCATCGCCATGGCAACGCGGGGACCGCGGGTGGCGGGGACCCCCCCTTGGCGGGGGGGGGACACACACACACGACACTGCAGCACCCGGGCAGGGCTGGCAGGGCTACCCCGGCCCCCCACCCCCCCAGTACCCCCAGCCCCGTTACCCCCCCCCCACCCGCGGGGGATCCAGCACCCCATCCCCTACCTGGGGGATCATACCAGTGGGGGGGACCCCCCCCAAGAAGGGGGTCACCTCTGTGCGACCCCCCCCCAGCCTGTGTCTGTGCCCCACCCGCAGGGCCAGTCCCCGGGGACTGCCAGGTGTCCCCCCCCCGTGCCCCCCAGCCCCAGGGATCCGCGCCCCCAACGTGAACCAGCCCCCCCCAGTTGTCCCCACTGCGGCCACCAAGCCCCCCCCCGCAGGGACCCCTCTACCGCAGCCCCCCGACACCCCACACCAGCCACCCCCAGCAAACACCGCCATCATGCCCCACCGGGGCCAGGGCTGCCCCCGCCCCGCTGCACGCCCCCGGTACCGGAGGGTTCCCCCCGCCCCGTCCATGCACCTTCCCCCCCACCCCCGGTACCGGAGGTGTCCCAGAGGCTCAGCTCCACCCGCTGCTCCTCGCTGGCCAGACACGCCGTGTAGTTCTCAAACACGGTGGGCACGTACGTCTGCAACGGCACCGAGAGCGTCAACGGCCGGTCCCGCTGCCGGTTCCCGGTGCTCGCTCGGTGCCGCTACTGGTGCCTGGCGCCGCCTCGGGCTCACCTCGGGGTAGCAATCCTTGGCCAGCACCTGCAGCATGGCAGTCTTGCCGCACTGCACGTCGCCCACCAGCACCAGCTTACAGCGGGCCGGAGCGGCCGGTACCGGCCTCCGCTCCCGCATCGCGGCGGCAGCGGAAAGCGCGCACCGCCCCGGCGCCCGCCCGCCGGCCCTGCGCCCCGCCGCCGCAGCGCCCTTATGTACCCCGACGGCGCCGAGCCCCGCCCACGGCGGCGACAGCCCGCCAATCGCCGTGGCGGCTCCCGGCCCGCCAGCCAATGGTGAGGAGGCGGGGGAGTGCCGGGGTCCGCCCCCTCGCGTGCGAGGACGCTCCTCCAGGCCAGGAGGCGCCCGTCGGACTGCGGCCGGAAGTGGGGCTTCGCTCCCGCCGCAAACCGGAAGCGTCTGTTGCTAGGATACCGGTGGGACGCCAGCCGCTGGGCCCGGGGTGTTGAAGGGGCGCGACCGGTACCGGGATGAGGGGAACGGGTCCCCCCATGGTGCGGGAGGTGGGGTGGGGACCGGAGAGGTGCGGGGGCGATGGGGTCAGGGGATACCCCAAAGGGGGGGGGGGCCGGGGGACACCCCAGGAGGAGGCCATAGGGCTGGAAGGGGGTGAATGGGGCAGGGGGGAGGGCCCTGGGGGGGGGCCGCTGCCGGGATTCCGGGCATCCCCCCCCGCCTCTCACAGCGTGTGCCTGGGCTCAGGCCGCCATGCCGAAGAAGCATGGCCCGCAGGAGGCAGCCCCCATGGCGGCGGAAGACAAGCTCCTGCTGCTGGAGAGCCAAGCGCTGGCCAAGGAGGAGGCAGCCAAGATGAAGCAGGAGATGCTCAGCCGCTTCCTGAAGGTTCGGGGAGTGGGTCGGCAGCTCGTTTCCCCCACATGCCGCCCAGCTCCTGGCCCCCTCCCCACCGCTCGTGGTCCCCCACGCAGGACAAGCTGGCCAAAGAGCAGCGCAGCAGCACCCTGAACCTCCACAAGCTCCACTCGCAATGGCGGGTCGTGCTGCGGGAGGCCAAGGGCACGGAGCTGCACCAGGACATCAAGATCCTCAGCCAGACCTTCGCGCGGGTGATGGACTGCAAGGACAGCGTCATTGAGGTGAGCGCGGGGACAGCAGGACGGGGATGGCACCGAGGCCCACCTGTGGCCCACCCGTGACCCCCCCGAACCCCTGCAGTCCCTGGTCAAAGACCTGGAGGAGGCGGAGGAGCAGCACGCCCGGGCCCTGCGCAGCCACCTGCAGAACGTGGACAGGTTGCTGCAGCTCCAGCGCTGCCGCCTGACCTGCCTGGAGGAGGGGTACGAGGCCCAGGCGAAGGCCCTGAAGGTGGAGTTTGAGGCTGAGAGGTACAAGGGGCTGAGAGGGGTCAAGGGGCAGTGGTGGCACCCGCTGGTTATCCTGTCCTGGTGCTGAGCCCTCTGGGAGGGATCTGCCAGCAGCCACCCCGTGTTCTCCCCAGGAGGACCATCCTGGAGCAGCATGAGCGAGAAAGCAGCTACCTGCGGGATGTGGCGCTGGGCACGGAGCAGAATTACGCCAAGAACGACCGGGAGGCCACGCTGAACTTCCAGAGCGCCCAGGCTGACATCAAAACCAAGGCAGGGGCAGGGCGGGGAAGCGGCAAGGAGCTTTTTAGGGCTCGTGCATGGTGAGCTTCGGGTCACCCACAGCTGCGTCCATCCCCAGAGCCTGTGGGAGAAGGAGTACAGCCGCACGCAGCTGAGCAAGAAGGTGGAGGAGATGTGGGAGCAGTTCCAGCGGGCCCTGCAGAGCTACGCGGAGGTCACTGAGCACCAGAAGATCGCTTTCAAGGCGCTGAAGCAGAAGGACAAGAAGAGCTCCAGGATGATAAAGTCGCAGGCGAAGAAGCTGCAAAAGCTGCAGGTAGTGGCGGGGCACGGGGGTGGCCGAGGTGGCCCCGTCCCACCGCTCAGGTTTCGCCGTTCCCCAGGACTTGGTCACAGCCACCAAGAGCCAGATCGCGGCTCAGTGCCGGGAGAGCAAGGAGCAGAACCGGCGGGTGTGGGAGGAGAAGGAGAAGATCCTCAAGCAGCTCCAGGAGCTGGAGAGGGCGATGAGCCGGGCCAGGAGCGAGGCCCGTGGTGAGCTGGCCAGGCTCAGCGTCCAGAGCAGCGCTGCCCTGAAGTCGCTGGCGTGGGTGGTGAGGAAGGTGAGGCGGGGGGAGCACCAGGGGGTGCCACTATCCCCTCCCGCCCTGCCCTCACTCATAGCCCCCACCCCAGGCCCAGCGTGTCCTGCGGCTGGCCGAGATGTGCCGCAGGCTGGAGACGGAGGAGGAGAAGGTGCTGCCCTTCTATCTTTCCTCGCTGGAGGAGGGGGAGCAGCGAGACGCCCAGCGAGTCCTCGAGGAGACGCCCGCAGAGCCCCTGGCCCAGGTGAGGAGTCAGTGCCGGGGTTCTGGAGGTGCCGGGGGGAGCGAGGGGCAGGATCTGGCCTTGGGCACACTGGGGCCTCCCTGCCCTCCTCCCTGCCCTTCTTGCCCAGGTTATGCGGGATTACGTGGGGCTGGAGCGCTTCTGGCAGCGCTTCAGCAAGGTGAAGCTGGAGGAGCAGGCGCTGGAGCGGGAGCAGGCGGCCTTGAGGGAGCAGAACCGGCGGCTGCAGGAGCTGCTCAGGCAGTACCTGGCCGGGATCTCCGTCAGCCGGGAGCTGCTGGACGAGCCCAACCCGTTCCTTGCTGTCCAGCACAAGAGCTGCGTACGCAGGGACTTGCTCCACACCAGGGGGGACCACGCACGAGGTCATCAGGGTGGCGCACACCCCGACAGCCTCTTGGGAAGGGACAAGAGCCTGGACGCTGTCCACAGCTTTGCTGGTACCAGCACAGGACCCCCCGCCTACAGACCAGGACACCCTGCCTGGCCCTTGGGGACACCCAAGAGACCCTGATTGCCTGGAGGTGCCAGAAAAGAGCTAAACTGTGCCCAAAACCGTGCTCTGGGGTCTTATTTCTGGGACCTGCTGGCCTGTCGCCTCCCACTCGGGTCTGACGCGAGCGAGCGGGGAGCTTGGCAGGGGTGCTCAGCCCCTTCCCGCTGCTCCGTCCCTCCCACCCAGACACGGAGCCAGACACGGATGCCAAGGGGAGGCTTTATTTCTTTTTGGCTTTGTTCCTCTTCTCCTCCTTGAGCTTCTTTTTGGAGACTTTGGGGCTGCTGGCCTTGCGGTAGAGGTGGTACCCGATGAGCCCCAGCAGCGCCGGCACCAGCCCCAGGCACAGCCGCGGCAGCACCTCGTTCAGCACCTTCTGCCAGTAACTGGCCCGCGACAAACCCACCAGCTCCACCTCAAAGCGCAGCACCGCGTCTCCTGGGGAGGGGTTGGGGGAGCAGAGCCTGAGCGAGGGTCCCAGGGGAACCCCACGGGGACCCCACGGGGGCTGCACTCACCTGGGATGGTGGGGGGGGAGCCCCGCTTGCCGTAGGCCAGCTGAGGGGGGATGATGGCCCTTCGCTTCTCCCTGCCGTGGCGAGAGGGCGTGGGTGCCGCTGCCCCGAGGGGCCGGACCCCGCCAAACTGCGCTGGGGACGCCCCCTCGCCCACTTACCCCACACACATGTCCAGCAGACTCTGCTCCAGGCCTGTGTGGAGAGGGGGGAGCGGGGTGAGCGAGGCCAGTCGGGGGGGATCGTTCGGACCCCCGTTAAACCACCCCCGGACCTCCCCGTGGCCCCTCGCTCACCGGGGATGACCTGGCGCTTGCCCAGCTCCACCTGGAGCGGGTCCCGGCTCAGCGAGGTGTCGATGATGCGCCCATCTTCCAGGCTGCCCTGGGGGGGTCACGGTCATGCTCACGGTCACCCCCCAGGGTCACGGTGGCAGTTCCACCCCCAGGCCGTCCCCACGCTGGTCTCCAGGGGTGTCCCATTGCCGTTCTGGTGATGATCCCAGTGCCACCACCATGCCAACCCCAGTGCCACCCCAGGGACAACCCCACCCCGCTCCCAGTGCCATCCCAGGGCAATCCTCGTGCTGGTCCCAGTCCCAGTCCCAGTGCCAACCCACGCCTATACCGGGGCTGCCTCCATGCCAGTCCCAGTGCCACCCCTACGCCAGTCCAGATGCCACCCAGGGTCCACCCCAGGGCTGTCACCATGCCTGTCCCAGTGCCATCCCCACGCCCACTCCAGTGCCACCCCAGTGCCATCCCAGCACCATTTCCACTGCCATCCCCATGCCCATACTTGTATTGTCCTGGTGCCACCCCGGTGCCATCCCAATGCCCATCCCAGTACCACCCCGGTGCCGCCGCGGTACCGGCGCAGCCCCACCCCTCCCGCCGGTGCCGCCCCCCCCCGCCCCGCCCCGGCCCCCCCGCCCCGGTGGGGCTCAGTGCTGACGTGTTCCTCCCGCCGCCCGCCCCGCACCGTGTAGTGGATGTGCACCGTGTCCCCCGGCGCCGACAGCTCCGTGCAGCCCTCGGGGGGCGGCACCTGCAACGGTGGGGGGGTCACGGAGGGGCCGGGACGGGACCCCCCCCCCCTTCTCCGGGGTCCACGCACCCCACGTGCCCAGGAGGCCCCCGAGCCGGACTCCTTCCGGGACCCCCCCGTCCTCCCGGGGCCCCGTGCTCCCGCTCCGCAGCCCGGTCCTCCCGGTTCGCCCCCTCCACAGCCCGGTCCTGCCGGTTCGCCCCCTCCACAGCTCGGTCCTCCCGGTGCCCCGTGGCCCCCCGCCCAGGCCAGGCTCCCCGGTGCCCCCCTGCACCCTCCGGCACAACACCGTCCAGCCGGTGACCCCGTCCCGCGCCGAGCAGCCGGTTCCCCTCCCCGGTTCCCGTTCCCGGTGCAAAGAGGCTGCCCGCGGTCCACGGTTCCCGCTGCGCCCCGCGCAGCCCCGGTTCCCCCCGGTTTCCCCCCGGTTTCCCCCCGGTTTCCCGCCGGGGCTCACGAGCGTCTCCAGCCGCAGCCCTCGGGCTCCGCTTTCGGTTTCGCTCTCGGTGGCGGCGGCGGGCGGCGGCGGCGGCAGCAGCAGTGCCAGCAGCAGCAGCAGCAGCGCGGCGCGGGGCGGCATGGCCGGGCTGGCGGCGGCGGCGGCGGCGGCGGCACCGGGAACGCCCCGCCCGGCCCGGCCCGGCCCCCGGGCCCCGCCCCCCCGGCCCCGCCCCCGCCGCCAACGGGATCGGACCCCGGGACAAGCAACGCGCCGTCGGGGCGGCCGGAGCTGCCCCGAGCCCCGGCGGAGCCACGGAGTGGGGGTGGGTCCCGGGTCCGGCCACCCCCTCGGTGCCCGGGGGACACGCGTCCGTCCGCGCTCCGGTGTCACCCAGCCCGGGCTGGCACCGAGCGAACGCCTCTGCCCGGAGACGGTCCCGACGAGGCGGGGCTGAGGCGGCCGCCCCTGCCCACCCCGGGGCAGGGTCCGGGAGGGGTCCAAGGAGGGGTCCGGCCGGGAGGGCTCGTCCCGGGGCACCGACTGGATGCAGCACCCGCTGTCCCGGTGCCGTCGGGACTCGGTACCAGCAGGCGGCAGCAAAGCCTGGAGAAAGCGGCACCCACCCGGCTCCAGGACCCCTCCCCGGCACCCACCCGGCTCCAGCATCCTTCCCGAGCACCCAGTGGGTGCGAAGCATCCCTCTCCCAGCACCCCTCCGGCCGTGCGGGACACGGGAAGCGGAGCCCCTCACCAGTGGGGAGCCGGACCGGGGGCCTGAGGCTGGGCTGGGGGCCTGTGGGGAGCCAAAGCCCCCACGTCCCTGTGCCTGGGGGGCCACCAGCCCCCCGGGCAGGAGGCAGAGCCCAGGGCCCGGGAACACGGGGAGCAGCCGCAGCTCAGGGGGGGCACAGTGGCACGTAGGGGGCAGCCGGCTCCCTCATCCCGGGCCGGCGGCGATGGCCCCGTTGACGGTGGCAGCAGCCCTGCTGACAGCGCCGGTAGCCCCGTTGGCAGCGGTGGTGGCCCCGTTGACATCGGTGGCTGGCGGCGGTGCCGGCGCAGGTCCCGGTGCAGCTCCCGGACGACGGCATTGGCACGCCGGCCCCACCAGCGCACCCACATACCAGCCCCGGTTGCCGAGAGGTGGGGAAGCCGGGCTGGCGGCTGGGGGCCGGGGCGCTAATGGGATTAGGGCCAGCGGGTCAGCGCCAGGCTGGCCCCCGCCAGACAAAGCCACCGGCCCGGCTGGTGGGAACGCGCCGGTGCCGCCTCCCAGCCCACTGGGGACCCCCAGTCACCCCCACTCCAGCCCCTCCCCACGCAGGAGGAACGCGGGCAGCACCGCACCCCGGCTCGGTGCCACCGTCACAGGGGGGGTCCGGCCCCTCCACCCACGGACCCAGAGGGGACACGGGGATGGGGACGGCAGCGCCGGCCCCAAACGGGACTCAGCCGGTCCCCCGGCCCGTGGCGGGGGGGGACACCGGGGCGCTGAGCCCCACGCGCGCCCATCCCGGCGCTGGCACCGTCCCCACGCCCTGGCTGGGATTAGCGCTAACGGGATTTACCATTTCATCCAATATTCCCCTAAAGATGAGCCTGGGAAGGGGGGGGGCGGGGGCCCTCGCCCCCCCGCCAGCCCCCCTCGCCCCCGCTAAGCTCTTTCTAATTAAAACCAGCCCGGGGCTGTCCATCACCGCCCCCCTCCGCGCCGGGGGGGCTGCGGAAGAAGAGCCGTGGGGCAGCGCTACATAAAACATGTTTAATATCCAAGGGGGGGGGGGGGGCGGGGGGGTCACCCACTGTCTCAGGCGTGGGGTGGGGGCGAGGGGGCAAGTACACACGTCCCCGGACGGGGCAGAGCCGCAGCGACACGTCACACCAAGCACAGACCGGGGGTATAAATACGGTGCCAAGGAGAGGGGTTACAGTACGGGGCCGTCCGTCCGTCCGTCCGTCCATGAGGGGCAGGGACATACAATCACTACGCTGGCATGGGGGTGGGGGTGCAGGCAGCCGGGGCTGGGGGGGGCACATGGCTTGGGGGGACCGCGGGGGTCCCGGCAGCCCCGCGCCTCCCCCCGCGGGGGTCGCGCTGCGGGGAGGAGACCTGCCTCGAAGTGACATGGGGAGGGCTGGGGACGTGTGGGACCCCCGGGGTGGGGGGCACGCGGGGCTGGGTGGGGGTGCTGGAGGTAGAGGGGGGGGTGAGGTGTGTATGGTCCCAAATGCCCCCCACGGCCCCGCTGCCCCCCACATTTGGTCCAGAGGAAGGCGAGGGGTGCGGGGGCATGCAGGGGGACGGGGTGCCCCGGCATGGCCCCCCCGGGGCAGGACAGCACCGAGGTGACCCCCGTCCCCCCCCCCCCCCCCGTCCCGCTCCCCGGGGCTCTGCCCCCGCCCCCCAGATCCGTTCCACAGAGCTGCACCTCCACGCACGCACACACGAGGTCCGAGGGGAACCGAGGGGACCCCAAAAAAAAGGCGAAAGAAACCCCACAGCAACCGGCGCCAGAAGAAAGCAAAACCCAACCGGGGCGGGGAGGGGGCGGCCGGGGGGGGCCTGGCACGGCCCCGGGAGGGGATCCGGGGGGGTCGCGGGGAGGGGGCCGGGGGCCGCCCGCTCACTTCTTGTTCTTGAGCTGGTTGGCGAGCCAGTCGAGGCCCTCGTAGAGCCCGTCCCCGCTGGTGGCACACGTGGCCTGGATGTACCAGTTACGGTGGCGCAGGGAGTGCAGCCCCAGCTTGTCCGTGATCTCCGCCGCGTTCATGGCGTTGGGCAGGTCCTGGAGCGGAGGGCGAGGCGGGGGGGTGTCACTGCCCCGACGCCACGGGGACGGGCGTCACGCCGAGGCGGGGCGGGGGGTGACGCCAACCCTGATGCCACGGGGATGGGCACAACCCCACCACAGGCAGGGAGGGACGGGGTCCCCCCCACGGGCTCTCACGGGTACGGTCCTGCCGCGGGGCTTGCCAGGTACCAGCCCCAACGCCGCGGGGATGGGCACGCTCCTGCCCCAGGCACCCAACCACCAGCCCTGAGGGCGTGGGGAGGGTCCCGTCCCCCCGCCCCCAGACCCACCTGCTTGTTGGCGAAGACGAGGAGGACGGCGTCCCGCAGCTCGTCCTCCGCCAGCATCCGCATGAGCTCCTCCCGCGCCTCGTTCACCCGCTCCCGGTCGTTGCTGTCCACCACGAAGATGAGCCCTGGGCGCAGGCAGCGGGTGAGGCCAGGGCGGGGGCGGACAGGATCGGCCCCGCTGCCTGGCGATGCCCCCGGGGCCGCGGTTTGGGTGGGGGTCACCTACCCTGGGTGTTCTGGAAATAATGCCGCCACAGGGGCCGGATCTTGTCCTGCCCACCCACGTCCCACACGGTGAAGCTGATGTTCTTGTACTCCACCGTCTCCACGTTGAACCCTGCGGGGAGCGACGGCGGAGGGAAACTGAGGCACGCGGGACCCCGAGCGCCCCTCCCAAAGCGCCCTGCTGGGGTGGGGTGCCCAGCCGGTGCTCCCCGCCCCGCACACCTATGGTGGGGATGGTGGTGACGATCTCCCCCAGTTTCAGCTTGTAGAGGATGGTGGTTTTCCCGGCGGCGTCCAGCCCCACCATCAGGATCCGCATCTCCTTCTTCCCGATGAGGCTCTTCAGCAGGTTCCCGAAGATGTTGCCCATGGTGACGGCGGCGCTGGCTCCGTCCGCAGGCGAGGCCGGATCCTGCGGGGGCACGGGGCACGTGCTGGGGGGGGAGCCCTGAGAACTGAACTGAAGCGGGGAGGGGGGGGGCGGCAGGCTGCGGGATCCCCCGTGCTCCGGGAGGGCTGCGGAGATCGGGGACCCCCTTGTCCTGGAGGGGGGGGGTGAGGCTCGGGAGACCCTGGGTGGGGGTCTGGGGATGGGGCCACGCGCTCCATGGGGGGGGCCCTGTGTACAGCTCAATGCGGGGGGGGATGTGTGTGAGCTGGGGATGTTACCCCCGCCCCCGGGGATAGGCCAGGGCACTGCACTGGGGGGGGAAACTGAGGCACGGATCCCAGCTCGCCCCGGGGAGAACACAGCCCCCACGCCGGCCCTAAACCCGACCCCCCCCCCCCCGAACCCCCCAGCCCGTGTACGGCCCCCCCCACCCTGCAGCCTCCCCGGCGGGAGGGGGGGTGGCCTGCCGCCTTCCCCCGCACCGCAGCGCGTCCCCGCTGCCGCCCGCCCCCGGGGCCCCCCCCGCAGCCCCTCGCTACGACGCCCCCCCGAATTCACCGCCCCCCCCCCAGTCTCCGGGACCGCAGCATTCCCCCCCGCCCCCGCCGCTCGCACTGCGCCCCTCCAACGCACCGCCCCCCCCCCCGGATTCCAGCGCCCCCCCAAATCACCGCTCCCCCCCCCCGCCGCATCGCCCCCCGCCCCCGCCCGCCGCACCGCCCCACGGGCGCTGCCCGCCCCCCCCCGCCCCTCCCGCCGCACCGCATCCCCCCCCGCAAACAGTCGGTGCGATCCCCCCCCCCCCCTCCGGTGTTATGCGCCCCCGGTGCTCCCCGCGCCACCCCCGTACCGGTGCGACGACCCGCCCCCCCCCCCCTCCCCCGGCCCCGGTACCGCGCACCCGCCGACGCGCGGAGCCCCGGCTCCCACCCCCCCGCACCTGATGCCGGTGCCGGTGGCGCCCCCCGCCCGCAGCTGACTCTGCACCGCTCCCGCCGCCGGAAGCGGAGGCCCGAGCGCGCCGATCTCGCGAGAGCGCCCGGTGCCCCCCCCACCCCGCTCCGCTTCCCGCTCCCCCCCCCCCGCCCCGAGCCCCAACCCCGCACCGGACCCGGGGGCGCGCGCGGGGAGGGCGGGGGGCGTCGAGCTCGCGAGAGTCGCGAGCCGTTTCCATGGCAGCGGCTGCAGCAGTGCGGGGCGGGGGGGGGGGGGGGTGGGGGGGAGCTGCACCGGGAAGGGGTCCCGGTGCCAACCCTCACCCACCCCGCCCCGGCGTGAGCACCGGGGAGCGGAGCCCGTCCGAGGGGGGGGGTCATGCCAGGGGGGTGCCCTGTGCTTCACGGTGGGGCGGGGACCCCAATACCCGCACGGGGGTCCCGGGGATGCTCCCCCGGGACAGGCTAGAGCCCTCTCGCCCTGGCCCGGTGCTGTACCGGCGGTCCCGAGGCCGTCCCGGTGCTCACGGGCCGGGCAGGGGCTGGCAGCGACCGCGGGAACCCCCCCAGCTCCCCCTCTGTCCCTCGGTCCGCCCAGCTGTCCCGCGGTCCGTTCGTCCCCGCGTCCCTCCGTCCGTCCGTCCGTCCGTCTGTCCGTCCCGGCTCGGTGCGGTGGACGGCATGGGACGGGACGGGACGCACGGGCCCCCCTTCCACCCCCGGGAAGGTAAGGGCAGCCGCCCCGGGGACACCGGGAGCACCGGCCGCCCCGCCGGATTCCCACGGACACCCCAGGTCCGGGGGGGTCCTGAGCGCGGCCCCCCCTCCCGGGGCCGCTACCGGGCTGTGCGGGGGGCAAAAGAGGGGATGGGGCGTGGGGGGAAGCAGTGACACCGGGAGGGGAGGGCGGGGCGGGGGAGCGGGCGGGGGGTCCTGGAGCCCCGGGAGGGTCCCGGGACGAAGCCGAGGTGGGAGAAGGGTGTCGTGTTTGGGCTCCGCCGCTGGTGGCACGGCCCCGGGCAGGGCCCTCCCGGCCGCGCCCCGGGGCCTCCCCGCGGCCGCTGACCTCAGCCCCGGGAGCCCCGACGGGGCGGCGGCTCGAGGGCGCGGACACCGCCTGGCCCGGCCGGGAACCGGGGCGGGGAGGGGCGGGAACCGCCATCCTGGAGCAGACCCCGGGGCGGCCCCGGGCACCTCCCGGGTCGGGGGAGGGGGTGAGGAGAGGGGGGTGCCCGGTGTGAGCCCCCCGCCAGCCGCCGTCCCGGGCTTTGTTCGTTCTTGAATTGAAACCGTGAGCGGCGGCCCCGGGCCGTGACGGGCGAGCGGGGCTAATCCGGCCCCGCATGACTGGTCCGGGGAAACCGCCGTGGGGGGATTACCCCCCACCCCCACCCCCGCACCCCGCCATAACGGGGGGGGGGGCGGCTCAGCTCAGCCTCACACCGGGGACTTCACCCCCGCCCACCGCCCCAGGTGGGGGGACAGCGGGGACAGCCCCTCGTCCCCACCGAGACGTGTGCCAGCAGCGGCCCCGCGTCACCGTGCCTGGCCGTGGACACGCCAACCTCCCCCCGCTCTCCCCTCCATCCCTCCACCCTCCGACGCTCGGTACCGGCCCAGACCGGGGATCTCGGGACAGGAGGAACCCCACGGGCACGTCCGGGGTGCAGGGCCGGTTGTCGGGCTCCGTCCTCCGAGAGGTCGCGGCCGCCCCATCGCTCCGGGCACGGACCGGGACGGGCGGCGGCCGGGACGGGAGAGGGGTCCGGGGCTTCCGGACCGGCACCGGCGACCGGCGCAACCCCGACGGACCCGCGCCCCGGCGGGGCTGCATGTCCCGTGTGTCATCGTCCTCGTCCCGCTTCCAGCCCGGGGGTCCCGGGACTGTGGTCCCCTGTGTGCCCGGGGCCGTCCCGGGACTCTGCCTCTCCCGTGCCCCCGGGGCTATCCCGGGAGATGCCGTCACTCTACTGCCCCGTGCGCCCCGGGCTGCCCCGGTACATCCCGGGCTGTCCCCGGCCCCAGCTCCCTCTGTGCTCCCGCAGCTGTCCCGGGCTATTCCGGGACCTGCTCCTCCTTACGCCGGTAGCTGTCCCGGTCCGTGTCGGGCTCCTCCCGCCGGTGCCGGTGCCGGTAAAGCGTGTGCGCGGGACGGCGGGGGGAGGGCGGGGGGCGGCAGCCGGGCCCCCCCTCACCCCGGCTCTGGGCACGGGGCCGGGGCGCAGCCACCCGCCGGGCTAATCCGGGCCGTGACGGACAGGCCCGGCGCCGCCGCTCCGGCCGCCCCATAAGAGGTGCCGCGGCTCCGCCGCTCCCCATTGTTAGGGCGAGGACGCGGGGAGGCCCCGCTCGGCGGGACCGGCCCACGGGGACCCTCCGCGCCGCCCCTATAAGAGGGAAGGGGCTGGAAGATGCTCCCGGGTGCTGAGCGCTGCGCACCCGCCGCGGCGAGCCGAGTCCAGCCGCGCCGACTCCCCGGGGAGCCGCCGGCTAACGGCACCGAGCCCCGGCACCGCGTACCGAGCCCCGGCACCGCGCACGGACCGCCCAGCGCCGGCATCGGGCACCGTGCAGGGACCACCCGACGCCGCGCTCCGGAGACCGGGCAGGGAGCGCCGAGCGCCGGCACTCCCGACGCCACACCCCGGGCACCGTCTGCAGCCCGGTGCCGGTGCCATCCGCCGGTGCCGGTGTCGGTGCCGGTGCCGTCCCGCCCGGTCGGCCGGCGCTCCCCGCGTCCCTCCCTCATCGCAGCCGCCCGCGCCCCGCGCGTCCGGAAACACGCGTGGATGTAGCGGCCGGGCCGGGGGCTCCGCGGTACCATAAATACCGGGCGGGCTCTCGCCCGCGCACTCTGCCGGGGCCTCCCGGGGCCGGAGCCATGCGAGCCGCCGCGCTGGGGCTGGCGCTCCGGGCGCTCTGGGCTCTGGCCCTCTCCTCCCTCTCCAACACGCTGGCGGTCAACAACAGCGGGAGGTGGTGGTGAGTCCGCCGGTACCGGCACCGGGCCGGGGTAGGGGGGGGTATGGGTGGGGGAGCGGGGTTGGCACCGGTGCAGCAGCGCCTGCTCCGGACCCGGGGACGGGGCGTGCAGGTGTGGGGATGGGTGGGAGGATGCTCCGGTGGCGGAGAGGAGCCGGGTGAGACCCCCCCCAACACCCCGGGGAGGGGTGGGTTGAGGTGGGCAGCGGGGTGTCGGGGGACCCCTCGCGTCATCCCCGCTTGTGCCACAGGGGCATCGTCAACGTGGCCTCGTCCACCAACCTGCTGACGGACTCGAAGAACGTGCAGCTGGTGCTGGACCCCAGCCTGCAGCTGCTGAGCCGCAAGCAGCGCAAGCTCATCCGCCAGAACCCCGGCATCCTGCACAGCGTCAGCTCCGGCCTCCAGACCGCCATCAAGGAGTGCAAGTGGCAGTTCCGCAACCGCCGCTGGAACTGTCCCACCTCCCAGGGCCCCAACATCTTCGGCAAGATCGTCAACCGGGGTGAGGCCGCGGGGCGGCGGGAGGCAGCCGGGGGGGGTCCCCCCGATCTCCTCCGCGGCACCCTGCCCTGAGCCGGCACCCCCGGTTCGTGGTGGGGCGTCGCCAGCTCCCCTGACCCATCACCAGCCCATCGTGGCTGTGGGTTGGGGGTGCCGGGGTGCCCCCTCCCCGTCCCCGCAGCACCCTGAGGTCCCGCTCCGCTCCACAGGCTGCCGGGAGACGGCGTTCATCTTCGCCATCACCAGCGCCGGCGTGACGCACTCGGTGGCCCGGTCCTGCTCGGAGGGTTCTATCGAATCCTGCACCTGCGACTACCGGCGCCGCGGCCCCGGGGGGCCCGACTGGCACTGGGGGGGCTGCAGCGACAACATCGACTTCGGGCGCCTCTTTGGGAGGGAGTTCGTGGACTCCAGCGAGAAGGGCCGTGACCTGCGTTTCCTCATGAACCTGCACAACAACGAGGCCGGGCGCATGGTGAGGGCACGGGGGGTGCTGCGGAGTGGGGGGGGACAGGGGCGGGCACGACCACCGAGACCCCCATCCTGTCCCCATTCATGTGCTGGGAACCATCAGAGAGGTGTTTCCCCCTCGGCATTGGGTGGGCTGAGCGTGATGTGATGCCGCAGGGGAGCGAAGCGGGGTGTGGGAGCAGGGGGGGTCCCCGGGGGGGGTGGTCCCAGGCTGTTCACGTCCCCCCCACCACCACCACCCCGCGTTGCAGACGGTCTTCTCGGAGATGCGCCAGGAGTGCAAGTGCCACGGCATGTCGGGCTCCTGCACCGTCCGCACGTGCTGGATGCGGCTGCCCACCTTCCGGGCGGTGGGCGACGTCCTGAAGGACCGTTTCGACGGCGCCTCCCGCGTCATCTACGGCAACAAGGGCAGCAACCGGGCGTCGCGGGTCGAGCTGCATCACCTGGAGCCCGAGAACCCGGCTCACAAACCCCCCTCGCCCCACGACCTCGTCTACTTCGAGAAGTCGCCCAATTTCTGCACCTACAGCGGGAAGACGGGGACGGCGGGCACGGCCGGGCGCTTCTGCAACAGCTCCTCGCCGGGGCTGGACGGCTGCGAGCTGCTGTGCTGCGGCCGCGGGTACCGCACGCGCACCCAGCGCGTCACCGAGCGCTGCAACTGCACCTTCCACTGGTGCTGCCACGTCAGCTGCCTCAACTGCACCAACACCCAGGTGCTGCACGAGTGTCTGTGAGACCCCCGCCCGGGACCGCCCTGCCCAGCCCCGGAGGGGGTCCGCGCCACCCCCCATGACGGGTGCCCGCCTGGATTGAAGGTGCCCATGGGTGGGCTTGCGGCTGCGCCCTGGGGACTCCCTGGCCAGCCCCAGGGCCAGTGGCCGGCCTGGGTGGGCTGGGTGCCACGCGTCTTCCCGGCCGCCCCCTCGGCTGCTCCGGCTCCGCGGGGTCCCCTTCTCGCTGTAAATAAAATATTTATTGTGGACGGTTTGATGCCGCCCCCGCCCCCCTGCCATGCGCTTCGCTGGCCCCAGGCCCTGTTTTTTATAATTAAAGATAATAATAATTAATAATAATTAATAATAATAATGCTTTGTTACAGGTTTCACCAATAGCCTTTAGAGAGGAATAAAGGATCTATTTTTATCAGTCCTGCCCTGATTCGTTTCTGGGGGGTCAGGGAGGGAGGGGACAATCTGCTGGGGGAGGGCAACGTCCCCCCAACCGCGGGACAAGGCCCCGCTGCCCACATCCCCCCACTCCATCCCCTCCCCTCCCCTCCCCATCCACTCACCTCCCCATCCCGTGTCCGTCAGTCCCTCCAGCTGTCTGTCCGTCCGTCCTCCCCTCCCCTCCGGTGTCCCCTCCCCGCAGACCCCCTTCTTCCTCCCGCTGCGCCCGTCTCCAGCCCCGCCGTGGGGCAGCCGTCCCCGTGCCCATCACCATGGCGCCTGGGCTGCGGCAGCTCCGGCACTGGAATTTGCCGGGGCGGCAGAGCTGGTGCCGCCGAGGCCGGGCGGTGGACGCGGCCACGGGAGGTACAAGACGGCAGACAGGGAATGAGCATCGTCCATCACCGCTCCCGGCCGGGGCTGACGGCTCCCCTCGGCTCCGGGGGAGGAGGGGGGCCGGGGAGGGCACTGAGGTTACCGGGGCCAGGGCTGAGGGGGTGGCCAGGACTGGCCACTGGCCCCACACGCAGCCCCACGTCCGTGCGTGGGGTCTGTCTGTAGCCGGAGAGAGGCCGGGGCAAAGGTGGGGCACAGCTCCGCTGCCGGCAGGTGCCCCACAGGTGTGGGCATCCCCCCGGTGTGGGCATCCCCCCGGGATGGGCGTCCTACCGAAACAGGCATCCCCCAGGACTGGCATCCCCCCAGGATAGGTGTTCCCCCAGCATCAGCATTCCTCAGGGATGGGCATAGCCCCAGGACGGGCATCCCTGGGACTGGCATCCCTCCAGGATGGGGATCCACTGGGATGGGTATCCCACTGGTGGGCACCCCCCTGGGACAGGCATCACCCCGACGGGCTGCAACCCCTGTCCCCATGTCCAGCGCGGGGCCCCGGTGACATCCAGCCATGGGGGGCAGGCAGGGAGCTGGCCCTGCCCGGGGACCCCCGGTCACGGGGTGGCGGAGCGGGGGGGGGGTCCCCACAGCCCGGGCTGCCCCGCAGCCAGAGCCAGGAACCTCGCGTGGCCCCTTGGGCATCACAGGCTGCGGGATGACGCTGCCACCGCCCGAAATATCCCCCGGAGCCGATAGTGGAAAAATTGATGTTTAGACCAGAGGGAGGGGGAAAACAAACCCCCGGGGGCCCCCGTGGAGGTAAAAACACAGCCTGGCGTGGCGAAATAAAATAGAGAAACGCGAGAAAAAACCGGCTGGAAAGGAACACAGCCCGAAATAACCCTGCAAGCATCTCCCGCCGGCCGGGGGTTATCTGCCTGCTAAATTCTGCACACGCGCGGGGCGTGAAAATAGCCTGTTTTCCTGCGGTAGCGAGGCAGGAATATAGATAATGACATTCGTATAAGTCACCTCTGTTACTCAGCTTTTCCTGCGCGCCGGTGACCGCCGGGCACCTCGGGCAGCCGCGACCCCCAGGGCGGGCAGGGGCACCCCGGGCGCCCGGCTGCAGGGTGCCGACCTCCCCGGCGCGGCCAAACACAGCCGGCAGCTGGAAATAGCCGCTGCCGGAGCGCCGGGGCCGGTGTGGGGACAGGGACGGGGACAGGGACAGGGACAGGATGGGATGGTCCCGCCCCACGCCAGCTCGTCACATCTGGGAAGCGGTGGAACAGCTGGATGGTGGCCACAAGCTGGGCCTGCTGCGGGCTGGCCCCCAACCCGGCAGGAATGGGGTGGTGGGGGGGCTCTGATTAGAGGTGCGGGACAGAGGGACAGAGCCGTGCCCAGGGGTGCGGGACAGAGGGACACGACAGCACGAAGAAATGCTGGACAGAGGGACGGTGTCATTCCCAGACGTGCAGGACCAAAGGACAGGACAGTGCCCAGGGCTGTGGGACAGATGGACAGAGCCATGCCCAGAGGTGTGGGACAGATGGACAGAGCCATGCCCAGAGGTGCAAGACAGAGGGATGGTGTTCCCAGAGGGATGGGACAGAGGGACAGGGCTGTGCCCGGAGGTGCGGGACAGAGGGACAGGACAGTGCTCAGAGGGACAGGGCAGAGGGACGGTGTCATTCCCAGAGGTGCAGGACAGAGGGACAGAGGGACAGAGGGACAGAGGGACAGAGGGACAGAGGCATGCCCAGCTGCACAGGCCAGCCGGCGGTACTGGTCTACCAGTGGCACCATCCCCACTCCATCCCCATCCCCGTCGCCGTCCCAGCCCCGCCAGCAGCGGCACAGCCCCGTCCCGGCTCCCCTCTCCTCCGGTCCATGCGGACCCACGTCCCGCCAGCGCCCGCCTCGTCCGTCCGTCCGTCCCCCCTCCCCATCCTCATCCGCCACATTCCTCCGGCGCGGGGCCAACGCGCCCAGCAACCGTGGCAGGTCTGGCCTCTAATCCCCGGGCATGCCAGCCCCGGGGGGACCGTCGCCGTCACCCACTCCCCGATAGGTGACCAATGCCCGAGACGAACAATTAGGGACAAAGCCGGAGCCGCCGGGGGCTAACGCCGGCCTTCACGGGTGCCTTGTGCGGCATTCGGCGGGTTTAATGAATTGTCCATCACTCCTTTCAGCTCCGCTCGCCCGGGCTGGATTAATCTGAGAAGCCGCAGTGGGGAAGGAGCCGCTAAGCCTGTATTTATTACTCTGCCATTGTAACTAATTGAGGTAATTATCTGTGACTCCAGCCCCGCGCAACAATGGCGCATTCACCGCGCCCCCCCCGCCGCTTCCCACCGGCTCCTGCGCGCGGCCTGGGAGAGCCGGCACCGCGCGGCCACCGCGCCCGGGGCTCGGCCGCCGTGCTGCGGGGCCGCGGGTGGCGCGGTGGGACGTGGCGCGGTGGGACGTGGCACGGTGGGATGTGGCACGGTGGGATATGGTGCGGCGGGATGGGACATGGCGGGACGTGGTGCGGCGGGACGTGGCGCGGTGGCACATGGCACGGTGGGATGTGGCGCGGGGGGTTGCGGCGCGGCTGGTGACGCTTGGCCGGCACCGTGCGCGTGCAGGAGCCACCGCTCTGCGGGGACACGGCCAGCACTGCCGGCACACGTGGGTCATGGCACGGCCAGCGCCAGCGGCACACGTGGGTCATGGTTCTCTGGGGACACCGCTGGCACCAGCACACGCGTGACTGTGTCTCTCTGGGGACACCGCCAGCCCCAGTGACACACATGGGTCATGGCATGGCCTGTGCCAGCGGTACACGTGGGTCATGGCTCTTTGGGGACACTGCCAGCCCCAGTGACACACATGGGTCATGGCATGGCCTGTGCCAGCGGTACACGTGGGTCATGGCTCTTTGGGGACACTGGCAGCCCCGGTGTCACACATGGGTCATGGCTGTCTGGGGACACAGCTGGCACCAGCACACGCGTGACTGTCTCTCTCTGGGTCACTGCCAGCCCCGACGACACACGTGGGTCACGGCTCTCCGGGGACACTGGCACCAGCATGTCCGTGTCCTCCCCCGAGTCCTGGCTGGGACCGACAGGGACAACATGGCACACAGGGCAGGATCCCCCCCCCGTCCCCACTGCACCCGGAGCAGGACCCCCGGTGCCCCCCCCGGTGCCCCCCCGGTGCCCCCGGTCGGGTCGGTCACCGGCTGCGCGGCGACACCTGGCGGCAGCGGGAGACACGTCGGGACCCCCAGGACACCCCCCCCCCCCCCCCCCCCCATTCCCTACGCCACGCGTGGGGACCCTCGCGGCTGCGGCCCCGGCCCGCGGGGACCCCGGGTGCGGCGGGAGGCGGAGGGGGGGGCCCGGGGCGGGCGGTGCCGGCGCCCCCGCAGCCCGAATTAGAAGGTGATTTTCTCGGCGGGGAGCGGGAGGGGTTTGGGCAGGGGCTGAGCCCACGGAAAGGGCCACGCCGCCGTCCCCCGCGTCTGGGACACCCCGGGCAGCGCCGGGCACCGTGCCCGGTCCTGCCGAGCCGAGCCGTGCCGAGCCGGGGGGGTCGCCGTGCCAGATGCGGAGTAGCCGTGGCTGGCCCCGGGGTGGCCGTGGCTGGCCCCGGGGTGGCCGCACCGGACCCGCAGCGGTGTTCCGGTGGGCTGAGCTCACCGGCCGAGCCCAGGCGTGGGACCCCGGTGCTGTGCCGGGCACCCGGGGCCACCCGCCGGGCCGCGGGACGTGGGGGCTGCCCCGTCCCCCGGGGCTGCCCCGCGAGTGGCACCCCCCCCCCCCCCCCGGGGGTACGGGTGGCCCCGGGCGCCCGGGTCCCCCCGCTAGACCGGCTGCCCCTGGCCGTGACCTCCCGGCCGGTGTCACCGGGATAATGACAGGGTCGCGCCGGGGGCGGGGGAGGCACCGGTTTTAAATAACGTGCAAATTGGACACGTTATTCGTGCGGTTTCCTCCCGCCGTGGGGATCCTCCCCCTGCCCCCCCCCCCCCCCCCCCCCCGCAGAGTGACTAAGAGGTGGTGGCCTCTGGGGGGGGCCTGTCCCCCCCCCCCCGGTGACTCAGCCGGGGTCCCCCCCCGGCGTGACGTGGGGCCGGTGGCCGCGGGCCAGGGCTGCTGCGGTCACCGACTCATTGAGGGGGGACCCGGGGTGGGGGGGACACGCACCACACGGGCACGTCCCCCCCCCCCCCGCGCTGTGACGCGGGACACCCGGGGCCTCCCGCTGCCCCCCTGCCACCCCCGGGGGGTGGCCCGGACACCCGGGTGCTCGCTGGGGGTGGGGGGTCGGGGCAGAGCCAGGGGTGCAGGTGAGGAGGGGGGGGTGTCCCCGGCGCCAACCCCCCCGACCGCGCACACAGACGGGGCGGAGGCGGCACACCGGGATCCCGCAGCCTTTATTGACGCAGCAGCCCCGCCCCCCGCCGGCCACACCCCGCCAAGCCCCGCCCCGCCCGGACCACGCCCCGCTAAGCCCCGCACCGCAGACGCCACACCCTCGCAGGCTCCGCCCCTCAGGCCCGGGGGGGGCTGGCGGCGCCCGGGGGGGCCCCGGTGCTCTCCAGGCTGCTGCTGCTGCTGCTGTAGGCGGGGGGGTCGCGGAAGCGCCGGCACCGGGATCCCCCCGCGCCCCCCTCGGCCTCTGAGTCGGAGTCGGGCGCCGTGTGCCGCCGGATGCGGGACACAGCCTCGCGCAGCGCCTGGGCGTACAGACCCCCCCGCCGCGGGGGGGGCCGGTTACCGGGGCCCCCGCCGCCCCCCGGGCTCCGCCACGGGCTGCGCGGGCTGCCGGGGGGCTCCCGGGGGGGCTCGGGAGCTGCCGGGGGGGTGGCAGACCCCGAGGGCACAGGCGGGGTGCCAGGGGGGGCGGTGGGCGCCGGGGACCCCCCGGCGTAACGGACCTGCTGCCGCTGCGGGGGGGGCACGTACTGGGCCCGGACCACCACACGGGTGGCGTCGATGAGGACGTGCCCCCCCGTGCCCCGCTGCCCCCTGCCCCGCCCCAGCCCCCGCTCCCGGCCCGTGGCCGCCCGGGGCAGCGTCTGGCTGTAGCGGGGGGTGCCGGCCCGCCCCGAGGCCGCCTGCATCCCTCGGGGCCGCCGGTGACCGGCCTCGGTGGCCGCCCGAGGCAGCGTGTGGCTCCAGCCCCCCGGCACGACCCCCCGGCCCCGGGGCGCTGGGGGGGGGCTGCGGGGGCCCCGGGGGGGCCGGAGCCGCAGGGTGCGGTGGGGAGCGTCGTAAGCGGGGGGGGATATGTAGGGGGGTGGCCCCCCCCGGCGGGGGGGGGTCGCCTGCGCCCGCTGCATGTGGGTCTCGTAGCTGGGGGGGCCCATCCTGCCCCCCGGCAGCAGGGCACGGGGGACAGCAGGCGGGTGGCAGCCCCGGGGGCCGCTGCCCCCCGTCCCCTCGGGGTGTCGCGGGGGGCAGCGGGTGGGGGGCACCCAGGGCCGGGTCTCTCGCGCTGTGGGGGCAAAGTCCTGCGGGCGTTGGGGGGGAGCGGGGGGCACCGGGGGCCAGGGGGGGGCCAGCTCCGCCACAAAGCGCTTCTCCAGGTACCTGCAAGACAGAGATGGGGGGGGGGCGTGAGGGGCGAGAGGGCTTGGGGAGCGGGGGGCACCCATGTGGGGGCCAGGGATGGGGACGGGCCCCCCGCCCCGCCCCCCCGGCCCCACTCACGCGAACTCCCCGGCGATGCGGCGGTAGCTCCAGGGGGGCTCGGGCCGGCACCCCGCGGCCATGCCGGCGCCCGGGCTGCAACACGCCACCGTGTCGATCTCCAGCAGCACCAGCTTGGTCCGTTCGCGGATCCGCAGCCGCCCCGCGCCCCGTTCCGGACCCCCCAGCATAGCTCCGGGGTGGGGACGGGGACGGCGGGGGGGGGGGTCCCCACCACCACGCGCTCGCCGGAGCTTCGGCGGAGCCACGCGCCAGCGCCGCACGTGTGACCCCGGAGACCCCTGCGTCCTGCCCGCTGGCACCGCCAGGCCGGTGGCCACGGTGCCCCCTCCGCGGTAGCCAGGAGGCCGGCACACGGCGGGGACCCCACCGGCCGTCCCGGGGGTGCTCCCCACCCCCCCGGGATCCCTTCCCCCCGCCTGCGCCGAAGCGACGCCGGGTTTGGCACCGCGCGCTGCAGCCCACGCGGGCTCCGAGCGGAGCTTAGCAACCCTCCGGCGGCGGCATGGCAACGGCACCGGCACCGGTACCAGCCCCCGGGACGGCACCGGGCCCCCCCGAACCCTCCTCCAGCCCCACGGGCACCCACCTCGCTCCGCAGCCTGTGCCGGACTCTGGCACTGGTGGGAGCTGGTGGCCGCGGCTCGGCCTCCCCCATGGCAGGGAATGCGCCACGCTCAGCATCGCCGGCTTCGCGCCTCCCCCGGGTGTTGGGGCTGCCCGTGACCCCCACCAGCACTCCACTGGGACCCCAGGAACCCCCCCACCCCAAAACCCCTGCTCTGACTCCCCCTGCTCACCGTGGTCACCACCGGGTGGGTCCTCCTGTTCCCGTCCCAGCCCCAGTCCCGGCCTTTTAGAAAAGCCACGGGCGGAACAAACAGGGATTTCGGGTCTGGGCGAGCTCAGCAGATTCCCCCGGTCCCGGGGGGGGGGCTGAACCCCCTCTCCGGGCCCCCCCTCCCTCGACACCGGCGGCTGGTGCCCCCCACGTGCCCCGCGGCGAGGCCGGATTCGTGCCAGGTCTGTGTTTATTCGCACACACGAAGCGGTGGCGCGGCCGGGGTCGGGGGGTCCCGGGGGGGGGGCGCAGGGTTGGCTGGGGGGGCAGCCCCGCGCCGGACGGAGCCGAGGGAGGGCGATTAAAACCAAACCCCACAGCGGGGGTGAGGGGGACGCGGGTCCGTGAAAGGAGGCGCCCTGCCTGAATCCAGCCCTGCACCCCGGGGGGGGTTGGGGGGCGCCCCCCCACCTCCGGGTGTGGTGGTGGGGGTGACCCGTGGGTTCTCCCCACCTGAGGAAGGGCTGGGGCCACCCCACGGCCGGGGATTATTGCTGGACGCTGCTGGTGAGTGGGGTCCCCGCCCCAGGCGTCCCCGCCAGCCCGGGGGTGAGGGCACAGTGTGGCAGGAGAGGAGGGTGGGGGCACCCTGAGGGGCTGACCCCCCCCCCGGCCCAGCCTCAGGGGCCCTGTGGGAGGACCAGGGCTTGCAGGATGTCCGAGAGAGAGACGATGCCCTTGACCACGTCGCTCTCGTCCACCACCACCAGCCGGTGAACCTGGGAGGGGCGGGGGACGGGAGAGGCTGAGGCCGGTGCGGGGACCCCGGCCCCCCCCACCTGCTCCCGGTGCCCCGGGGGACCGTTACCTCGGCCTCTACCAGGCGGTTGATGATGGTTTCCAGCGTCTCCCGCTTGTAGCACTTGAGGACGCCCTCGAAGTAGTGGGAGCGGTGCTGCAGCGCCCGCGTCACTGTCACGTCCAGGTTGTTGTAGGTCTTCTCGGCTGCCAGGTTCTGGGGCAGGCAGCGGGGTTGGAGACGCAGCAGGGACCCCCACCACCCCGCAGACCCCCCGCCTCGCCTCCACACCCCTCCCCGTACTCACAATAACGTCGAATTTGGAGTAAATATCCACCACCCGCCCTGAGGAGGGAGGGAAAAAGGGCTGAAGCACCCCCGTGGCCGGTCGCCGGTGGGGGTAGGGACCCCGAGCTGGTGGTTTGGGGACAGCTGCTGGTTTGGGGACAGCAGGTACACGCTGGGCCTCGTCCCTACCCGCCTCATCGACGACCGGCAGCGCGGAGACGCGCTGCTGCACGAAGATGCCCAGCGCCACGTAGATGGGGGTGCTGGTGCGCACCACGGCGATGTTGCTGTAGGTGCCGATCCGCAGCTCCTCCAGCGTCTTGGCCATGAACTCGGGCTTCGGGACCTCCGCTATCTGCAGGGGACGGGGAGGGGGACAGTGCTGACGCTGGCTCGGCCCCCCGCGCCCCTGGCCCCGCCGGCTCCGACCACCTCCGGCGCGTGGGGGGCACCTGGGCCGCGGTCCTAGGAGTGAAAGCAGAGAGCGCTGGGTGCGGAGCGGGGTCCTGGGGACGCCCCCCACCTCCCCGGGGCAGAGACGGCGGAGACGGGCTGTGGGGTCCATCTCAGTGGTCCCTCCCCAGCACCCCGCGAGGCTCGGCCCACCCCGGTGCCGGGGGTACCTGGTGCAGCCCGGGCCCGGCTGGTCTCGGGGTGGCCCCCACCGCCGCCGCCACCACCGCCGCGGGGCAGGGACGGGACTTACGAAGAGTTTGAGGAACTTGAGGATGCGTTTGTGGGTGAGGATGTAGAGGGTGTTCCCCGAGTCGGGGTCGATGACGGGTAAGCGGTGGATTTTGTGGTGGATCAGGGAGGAAACGGCGTCAAAGAGGCTGCGGGGTGGAAGGGAAAGGGGCAATCGGGGCCCGCCCGGACCCCGGCGCCGCAGCCGAGCAGCTCCCCGCAGCACGGGGGTACCTGGCGTTGGGGGAGATGCAGACCAGCGGCTTGAAGGAGTCCTGGAGATAAACCTCTGCGGGGAGAGGAGACGTGAGGGGCCCGGCAGCGCCGCGGGCCGGCCCCAAGCAGAGCCGTGGGGCTCCGAGCACCGAGGGCAGGGCGGGTGGAGGCTGCCAGCGACCCCCCTCACCTCTCCACGTCTCGATTTTGTGCTCCTCCAGCTCGTAGATCTGTACCTGGGTGTGAGGAGAGACACCAGCGTCAGCCGCAGGCAGGAGCCGGGCGCCGGGTTCCCGCGGGGACGAGCTCGGGCGGACGCCCCGGTCCTCACCATGGGCGACTTGTAGTAGCGGTGCAGGATGTTGATGAAGTCGGTGATGGTCAACATGCCTGGGGGGGTGGGCAGGGTGAGGGGGGTCCCGCCAGCCCCCCCGGCCCCCCTGGGACCCCCCCGGCCCCTCGCTCACCCACGAAGCTTTGCTTCTTGCTGTCCCACAGCGGGGCTGCCCGCACGCCATTGGTGACCAGTGCAAAAAAAGCCTTCTTCACCTGCAGCCGGGGACACGGGGGACGTCACAGGAGGGAGTGGTGAGCCCCTGGCAGCCCCCAGCCCCAAACCTGCCCCCCCTGGCCCCGGCTCACCTGCAGGGAGGTGTCAAAGACAACCAGTTTGGAGCTGGTGGGGATCAGGTCGTAGCAGCGGTGGGACTTCATGAAGGTGGTGTAGGCGCCGCGATGGGGCTCCCCTGGGGACGGGCGGCGTGAGGCAACTGCCACAGCGAGGGGACACCCCAAATCCCGGGACACCCCGAACCCTGGGACACCCCGAACCCTGGGACACCCACCCCAGGGCTCCAGGACACCCAAAGCCCGGGTCACCTACTCCAGGGCATCCAAACTCCGGGTCACCCCAACCCCCGGGACACCTCGACACGCGGGACACCCACCCCAGGGCTCCGGGACGCCCCCATTTCTGGGACCCCCCAAACGGGACCCGGGGACAGGGACCCCCGAGGCCGCTGCAGACCCCGGAACACCCGAACCTACGCGGCACCTCCCGCGCCCGGGACCCCCCCACCCAGACACTCCCGGTATCACCTTCCAGCCCCGCGGGGTTCAGCTCCGCCGGGCTCTCTGCGGCCGGACCGGGGCCGGGGCCGGGATCCTGCGGACAGCCACGGGTCGGGTCGGGTCGGGTCGGGTCGGGCCGAGCCACAGCCGCGGTCCCCGGTGCCGTGCACGCCCCCCGCCCCGTTCCCCTCCGGTCCCGGTTCCTTCCCGGCCCCAACACCCCCGCGTCCACCCTCCCGGTCCCGCTGTCACCACTCCCCCCCCGCCCCCACCTCCATGGCCCCCGGTCCGTCCCGCCGCTGCCGCCGCCACCCCACTTCCGCCCGGCTCCTGGCACCGGCTTCCGCCAGCACCGCCCACGTGACCGGACGCGCGCGGCTCACGTGACTGATGACCGTAGGGCGACCTTTTCCCTGCCGCCGGGTCGCGGCGGCCCCGGGGGCGGGGGGAACCGCGACGTGGGGTCTCGGGGCGGGGGGGGACACGACGTGGGGTCCCGAGGGGGGACACACACAGGACGTGGGGTCCCGGGTGTGGGGGGGTAACCCCAGACACCTCAGGGTCTCCTGGGGGGAGAGTCACAAGCCCGGGGTGGGGTGGGGGGAACTGAGGGCTCGGGGGGTGTCAAGGACCACCCCCCCCCCCGAGGAGCACCGATGCCCCCCCGGGGAGATCGGAGGGACCCCCCCCCCCCCCCCGCCAGCACCAAACCAGGACCCCACTATCCCCAGTTAACCCCACTGGGGGGGCCGGCCCCGTCCCTTGACACCCCCACCCCGTTGCCCCCTCCCCAGCCTCCCTGGCCCCCCCCCCCCCCGGCCCCCCCCAGGCAGGAGGCAGGCAGCGGCCTGGCTTCTCACGCGCTTTATTTAAAATAACATCCAGTGGTTCCGGTGTCGGTAAAAAGGGGGGTCCTACGCGCCCCGGCTATGTACAGCTCCACCCCCACCTCACTGCGCTCAGCTTCGGGTAAAATCTCTCATCCCCCGCCCCCACTCGCGACTTTTTCTCCTTTTTTTTTTTTTTTTTTTTGGTTTTTTTGATTTTTTTTTTAAACTTTTTTTGTGGTTTTTTTAATACCTTAAACTTTTTTGTTGTTGTTGTTTTGTTTTTTGCAGCTTTTGACGAGTTGCGGAAGCAGCTTTAAAGATCGTCCCGGCCCTGGCCCCCGCCTGCCACGCTGGGGTTTGAGGAGGGGGGGCGAGGGAGGGGGGCACTGACCCTCTTCGGCCCCGTCCCCCACCCCCCCGGGGTCAAGGGGTCCCCCCCACACGCCTGCGTTTGTGCGTTAAGAGATCCCAGCGCTGCCCCCCCCCCGCCCCCAGCACCCCACTGGGGTCCCCTCCAAGGTGGGGGGGCTGGGGGGGGCAGGCAGTGGCCCTGGGGGGGGCAGCAGGGGGGGTGTGTGGGGGGGTCGGGTGTGTAATGCCCACTCGCTGCCTCGCTCTCCGAGGCCGCCCCTGCCTGGCAGGAGGCCCCAGACCCCCCCCCCCCAAACACACACGCCCCCCCTCAGAGATGGGGTTTAAAAATGCCGCGGCCCCCCCCGTGCCCCTGCACCCCAAATCTCAGCCCAGCAGAGCACAAAGAGCCCCCCCCCCAGTCTAGTATATACAATATAAGGTATAAATAGATAAATAACCTTCCCCCCCCCGCCGTGCTGATGGCTGCGCCCAGCCCCGGGTGCTGCAGGGGGGTCCCCACCCCGCCCCACCAGCCCCCCCAGTGCTGGGGCGGGGAGCGGGGCCGGCTGCCTCCCCCCCCATCCCTACCTCCCACCTCGGCACCTCCCAGGGTGGGGGACAAGGGAGAGACCACCCCCCCCCACCATGTCCCCAACAAGGGGCCACATCCAGAGGTGGGGGACTGGTGGGGGGAAGAGCCTACAGGGGAGGGAAAAGCCCCCCCCAGGGGGCTGGGAGGCTCTGCCCAGATGGGGGGTGGTGGAGGGGTGGGGGGGGGCTCACATTTAAAAACACCAACAAAAAAAAAAAAAAAAAAAACAAAACCAACCAAATCTAACACTGAAATGAGGTAGGTTCGGGCGCAGAAGCTCCTCGGGGGGGGGCCGGGGGGGCCCTGGCCGCCGGCGCCTCCCCCCGTGCTGCTCCGGGGTCTCGTCCACACGCACAAACAACAAGAGAGCGAAGGAACCGAGCGGGCTCTGGCCGCCGCCGGGACGGGGCAGAGCCCGGATTGTCGAGCTCAAGGAGTCTGTTACCTTGGTAATTAGCGAGCGAATATTATTAGTTTTGTTTCTAAAAAAAAGGAAAAAAAAAAAAAGAAAAAACCCAACAACAAATAAAAGAAAAATAAAATAAAATAAAATAAAAATAAAACTCAGAATCATCCAGACCGGCTCCGAACTCGCTCTGGCGGCTCCGCTGGGACCACTCTGCTCCCTCGTGGCTCCCCCACGAGGGCGGGAGGCGGGCGGTGGGTAATGGTGGTGGTGTGGGGGGGGGGGGTCTCGCTGGACGCGCCTCCCCCCTCCTCCTCTTCCTCGCAGGACGAAGCAAAGAAAACCCTGAGTTGCCAGTTCGTCCGTCGGTCGGTCCCGTCCGTCCCGCTCCGCGTCGGCCGCCCTCCCCGTCGCAGCCTCGCGGGGCCGCGGCCGCCCTGGCACCTCCCGCAGCCCCCGGCGGGGCCCGGTGAGGTCCCCGGGGTGGGGGCCGCGGCCCCCCCAGCCCCTTTTCCCGGTTAGTTCATCCACTTGCGGCAGTTCCAGGCTCCACAGTGACAGGGGATCTTGTGCTGGTCGTCCTCGAAGTCGAACTGGTAGTCGTAGGTGAGCTGGGAGGGAGGAGCTGAGAGTCACCCAAGGAGCCACCCCCACACCCCCCTGACACCCCCCGGCCGCCCCGCGCCCCCCCTGACCTCCTCCCCCTTGGGGATGCGGCGGCTGGAGATGATGATGATCTTGTCCTCCTTGTCGAAGGTCACGACTTCGGCCACGCAGTTCGGGGCGCACGAGTGGTTGATGTATCTGGGGAGGGGGGCGGGGGGGGTCAGCGCCGATCCAGGGGACAGCTGGCTGCTACCTCTGGGGGGGTCCCGTCCCCCAGAACCCCCGCCACGCGCTCACCTGGCCGGGCCCCCCGTCAACGTGGCGTCAATGACGTGCTCGTTGTTGATGCGGAACATGTAGATGCCGCGGTTCTGGGGGGAGAAGGGGGTGGTGGTCAGCCCCCTGCATCCCACCGGAGCCCCCCCATCCCACCAGAGACCCCACACCCCCACCTGAGTCCCCCAACATCCAAGCAGAGACGCTCCACATCCCATTGGAGCCCCTAATGTCCCACCCTGAGTCGTCCAACATACCACCAGAATCCCCCTCCACCTCCACCTGAGTCCTCCAACCCCCAACCAGAGCCCCCCAAGAGCTCCCTGGAGCCCCCCCAGCATCCCACCAGAGCCCGACCTGCTCCTCGTAGATCTTCTCCCGCCGGTTGGCCACCTCGTTGCGGATGATGGTGCCGATGTACTCGATGACCATCGTGTGCTTCTCTATGTCCTTGGCCGCATAGAGCCCCAGCCCCTGGATCCGCGACCGCGCCAGGTAGACGTTGTTCTTCCACTCCGTCTTCAGGCGCCGGTACTGGGAGGACTTGGAGTGCACGAACTGTTTGCTGTAGGGCGTGTTGGTCTCGCCCGTGAACGTGCTCTGATAGGCCTTGGACATGCTTGTGCTGTTCAGGGTGTGGGGCCTGGGCGGGGGGAGGCAAGAAGGGGTCAGAGCCGGAGGATCCCAGCTCTCCCAGCAGACCCCAGCTCTCCCAGCAGACCCCAGCTCTCCCAGCAGACCCCAGCTCTCCCAGCAGACCCCAGCTCTCCCAGCAGACCCCAGCTCTCCCAGCAGACCCCAGCTCTCCCAGCAGACCCCAGCTCTCCCAGCAGACCCCAGCTCACCGCTTGTAGTGGGTGAGGATCTTGGGCTCGGCGCGGGCGCAGCCGGTGGGGTTGATCATCAGCGGCAGCTCCATCAGCGGGTGCCGCCCGTAGCGGAACAGGTAGTTCTGGCAGCTCTCGACGCCGGGCAGCTGCCGAGGGGGGAGCGGAGGGGGCCAGGGGTTGAGCGGCAGCACCGCGGCCACCCCAGTCCCACCAGTATGGCCACCAGCCCCTTGCCCAGCGGGGAGAAGAGCCCCCTCCCTGCCCCCTCCCTGGCACCTACCGACTCGGCGATGCGCAGCACCGCATGCACCGTGAGGCCAAAGAGCTCCTCGCCCTTCAGGTACTCGGGGAACAGCCGCAGCATGTCGGCTTCCTTCCTCATCATCGCCACCGGCTCGATGATCCGGTTCCAGACGGCTGCCGAGGGAAGGGGGGGTCAGAGCTGGCTCCGCGCTCTGCCAGCACAACCTGCCCCCCGGGACCTGCCACCACCCCATCCTGGCGTGCTTCAGCGATGGGGGCGGGAGGAAGACCTTTACCTTGCGGCGAGGAGTCGGAGAAGACCAGATCCTCCAGGCCCTGCTCAATGACCTGCACGACGAACTCGGGGCGCCCGTTGTTCTCGCAGATGGTGCAGCGGTAGCAGCAGCGGCGGTTGTTGGTCCGCAGGCTCCAGTAGATGCGCGTGGCCTCGTAGCCCACGGGGTAGAGAGCCGTGACGCTGTGGAAATCGGCCATCTGATGGGGCAGGAGCTGCCCGATGGCGTGGAAGACCAGCCCGCCCACGCGGAACATGTGGAGCCGCTCGCCGCGCTGGATGATGCTGGCGATCTGCTTCACCTCGTCCCGTTCGATGTAGACGCGGCGGAAGACGGTGAAGCTGCTCAGCTCCTGCTCGCAGGGGCCCTTCAGCTTGTGCAGGGGACACAGCATGGTCTTGTCCTTGAAGAACATGCACTTGGCGCGGATGGCGCAGGCGAAGTGGTAGACGCTGGGGCAGCGGATGCGGTTGCAGCTGTTGGTGGCGCCGGTTTTCTGGCATAGGGAGCACTTGGTGAGCAGCCCGCGGTGCAGGGCCACCTCCACGTTGATGAGGGCCCCTCCCTGCGTCTCGTAGACCTCCGTGGACCACAAGGCGCAGTTCAGGTGGACCCAGAGGTCCAGGTCGAGGTTGAGCAGCCGGGCCGGCCCGTCCGTCGCCCCGTCGCCCTCCTCATGACAGAAGCAGCACTTGCGCAGGTCCCGCGGCACCTTCTCGGGGCGCAGGGTGGTGCCCAGCTTGTCGATGAACTCGGCGATCTCCTTGTCGCCGTCCCGCTTGGCCCCCCCTTTCTGGATGGTGACCAGGAAGCGCAGCCGTTTCCACCGCACCCCCTTCCACTTCTTCAACCGGGGCCGCGCGTCCTCCCCGTCCTCCGGCGGCCGTGAGCGTGGCTTGAAGCGGGGCGGCGAGTAGGGGGCCGCGGCCCCTTCCTCCTGGGGGGCCGGCGAGTGGGGCGGTGGCAGGGGTGAGGCGGGGGCCGGGGCTGCCTCGGGGGCCGCCTCGGGATCGGGGACCCTGGCGGCCTCAGCGGGGCTGGATGGGGAGGGGACGGAGGGGGACAGTGGGGGCGAGGGCTCCTGGGGCATGACGGAGAGCTGCCGCACGTCCAGGTTGGAGACGTTGTTGACGTAGCAGTGGTGGAAGGTCTTCTCGGGCACGGGGCTCTCCTGCGGCATGGGGAGTGGGGTGGGAGGGTCAGGGTGTCCTGGCAATGGGGACCCCCCAACCTCTCTGCACAGCACAACCCTGCAGGGACCCCCCCCCAACCCCTTCTGCGGAGTCCTGGGGAGCTTAGTAGCTCTCCATGAGGGTCCTGGCCCCTCAGGAACCCTGCCTGCCATGGTGGCGGGACCTACAGAGCCTCCTCCTGCACTCCCTCGAGTATCCCAAGACCCCAACACCCCACGGGGCAGCCCCAAGGGGGTCCCCGTGCCCCGCTGACCTGTCTAAGCAGCGTCAGCAGGTCCAGCTCGCCCTTCAGGCTGTAGCCCGGCAGCACCGCGTCGAACTGCTTCAGCCACTCCGAGCTGCTGTCCGGCACCTTTCCGGCCAGCGCCGCCTTTTCCTTGCCACCCAGCACCCCTGCAGGGACGGAGACAGCCAGTCATAGGGTGCACGGCTCGGGGATGCAGGGTGCCCGGCTCGAGGATGCGGGGTGCCTGGCTTGGGGACGAGGCAGATGCTCACCAGCCATGTCTGTCTCCACCTTCTTGGCCTCGACCACGGCTGCTCGCACAGGGCCGTCCGGGAAGAGCACCTCGTAGGAGCTGGGGATCTTCATGCTCAGCAGCTCAGCCATGGCCACCATCACCCCGTTGAGGTTCTGGGTGAAAGAAGGACAGGATGAGCCCAGGCACTTGGATGCCACCACGCGGGGTCACCACCGGGACCTTCTAGGGTGTCACCTCCCCGCTGTCCCCTCGCTCACCTTGGCGGCCGCTGCGGACACGGTCAGCATGACAGAGACCTCGCTGCTCTTGCCCTTCTCCCACGGGGCACCCGGACCCGCTGCCCCCACCTTGCCGGGGGGGCCCCCAAAGGGCTCCGTGGCCTCGTAGGGCTTCGTGTCAGGGAACACTGGTATGGGGAGAGGGGGGCGGGTCAGAGCCATGCAGCCCCAGCCCCACCGACAGCCACCCGTGAGCTCACCCAGCCACCTCGGGTCCCTGCGGAAATGCTGCTGGCAATCCCCCCCAGAACAGGCCAGCCCCAACACGTGGGGCCACGCTCCAGGCTCTGCTGTAGGACACCACACAGACCCCTTCCCCTCAGCCCAGGCTCCCCCAGGATCCTTCTTCTGTGCCCCCCCACCCCCCATGCCCCTCCCTGCCCCATTTACGTGCCCCACGGGCCCCTCCTGCCATATCTTGCCCCTGGTCTGGTCCACACACACCCCTCCCAGTCCCCCCAGTTCACCTGGGATACTGGCCCGGGGGATGATGGGGATGATGGGGGACAGCACGCGCTCCTCCAGCTCCGGCTTGGCCTCGCTGAGCAGGGGGAAGCGCAGCAGCTCCTCACCCAGGACGCTCTCGGGGGACGAGGCAGGGACGATGCTGTCGGGGGAGTCGCTCTCGTCATCGCTCTCCATCCTGTGCGAAAAGAGGGGTCAGGGGCCGCGGGGGCTGGTGTCACCCGGCGGGGGGGCTGGCGTCACCCGTGGCAGGGGCTCACCTGACGTCCTCGGTCTGGTTGTGGGGAGGCGTGGGCAGAGCTGCCAGCAGGTCCAGGCTCTTCACCTCCACAGCCGCCGTGTCTGCGTGGGGAAGGGGTGGGTGTTACCAGGGGGGTGACAAGTGGCAGCAGGGTCTCTGGGCCACTCCTGTGCTCACCTTTCTGGCTGTGGGGCTCGCGGGCCGGGTCGGCGTCCTTGGGCTGCTCCCCCAGCTCCTCGGGAGCCGTGACGCCATTCACCATCTTCTGCTGCACGGAAGGGGGGGGCGTGGGGGGCAGCGAGGAGGGCGGCGTGGGCGGGTTGCTGAGGTTGTTCTGGGGGGGGACAGAGCAGGGTGAGCACGGTGGGGACGCCCCTGGATGAGGAGGGGAGGGGAGAAGGGTACAACCTCACCTTGGTGAGCAGCTGGGAGTAGTAGTCGGGGACGCTGTCGAGGACGGCACTGCCGAAGCTGCCCCGCAGCTGATTCTTCCCGTTCATGGGGCTGCTGCCGAAGGGCGCGAAGAGGCTGAAGTTGGCCGTGATGGTCGGCTCCGTCAGCGGCAGCAGCGACAGCTCCTGGGGGGCAGAGCGGTGAGGAGGGGACAGGGGTGGAAGGCAGCCCACCCCCTCCGCCGTGCCCCCCACCCCGGCCTGCGGCCGTACCTGTTTGAGCTGCTTCATGAGGGCCTCGCCGGGCCGCAGCCCCTCATCCTTCCGCAGCTTCTTTCGGGAGGCTGGGACCCGCTCGTTGCCCTTCTGCACCCGCTTGGGCTTGGTGGCCGCTGGCTTCCTGGCGATGGAGGGGTCCTGGCAAGGAAGAAGGGGGTGGGAGCCGTGCTGAACATGGCCCGGCTGCTGTCACCCCCTGCCCAGCCCGTAGCACCCACTCACCTCCCGGCCCAGCAGCACCGGCGGGGGCCGCGGCTCCGTCCCGGCGCCCCGGCTCTCTGTGTGTCCATTGAGCTCGCCCGGGCTCTGCGCCGACAGCTGCACGTTCTTGGCCCGCAGCAGCTTCTGCAGCAGCAGGTGCCCGGCTTCAGAGCGGCCGCCCGCTGCCAGCAGGTTGTTGGCTTGGCCGGCCCCAGGGTCCCCGTTGGCCTCCGGTTTTGCCGCTTCGTCTCCATCCAGCTCACACTGTGCCGCCCCCGCTGCCGCCGCCGCTTCCTCCTTCGGCTCCTGCTTCACCAACACCTGGGCGGTTTCACCTGCCACGGGGGCCCTCTCTGGCACGGCCCCATTGATGTGGGTCTCACTGGCGTTGGCTGGGTCCGCGCCGGGTGCCTCGGGGTCCCAGGGGCTGTGTGGCAGCTCGGCGACAGGGCCGCTGGGTGTCAGCCCCTGCTCCGTGGGTGCCGTGGGGCTGGGGGCCGAGGCCGGGACCCCTGGCGACGTCTTCTTTGGCTCTTGGGGGCTCTGCTCGGGGCTAGCGAGATGCTGGGGTGTGCAGCCCAGGGGCGAGGGGGCCGGTGGTGTGGGGAGCCGGACAAGGCCAGGCTGGGGGCCACGGGCGGCCAGGGCCGCCTGCACCAGTTCAGCCAGAGGCTGCTGCCCTGGCAGTGCCCGACCCTGCTCAGCAGCGAAGCCGGGCTGGGGCTCTGCCGGGGCGCCTGGCCGTGGCTGGAAGAGGGGACCGAGCGGGCGAGGGGGCTGGCGGGCACCGGGGGCTGGGGTGCCGTAGTCCGGGGCCTGCCCGGGGAAGGGGCCGGGTGTCCGGAGCGCCTGGTTCTGCTGCAGCAGGTTCTGCTGGTGCCGCTGCACCAGGAGGGCCTGGAGCTGCTGCTGCTGCTGGGGGGTCAAATGCCGCAGCTGGGGGTTCTTGGCCAGGACCCCCTGCAGCTGCGCCCGGATCTGCCCCATCATCGGCCCCGGCACCTGCCCCAGGAGCCCCGGGGGGAGCACGGCCGTGCCCGGCGACGGCCCCGCTTTGTGCTGCCCGGGGCTCTGGAGCCGGGGGGGCTGCGGCTGGCCTTGCAGCGAGCCTGGCGGCCCCTTCCCCTGCGCCTGCCCTGTCCCGCAGCCCAACTCGGCCCCCCCGGCCGTGTCCCCATGCTGCGGGGCGGCCCCAGGGCTCTGCAGCGGCGGGGCAAGCAGGGGTCCCGGCTGCACCGTGGCTGCCCGCTGCGAGCCCAGGACACCTGGCTGCGGCGAGGCCAAGAGGAGCTGCTGGCCCTGCCCCAGCTCAGCCTGGTGCTTGGGGGCCAGAGGCTCCGGGCCACCCAGCCCCGGGGGGTTGAGGGCTCCCTGCTGCTCCTGGGGACCCCCGTGGAGCTGCCCCCCGCTCTCACTCCCCTCGGCGGGCAGGGTGCTGCCATCTACCCCTGCCGTGGGCTGGTCCTTGGCAGCCAGGAGCGGCTGCATTCCCTGACTCAGGTGCAGCGTGGAGGGGGCCTGGCCCACCGCCCCGTGCTGCGGAAAGTGCTGGATCGAGGCCTGCCCCTGGCCCAGCCCCAGGAGCGCCGGCTGGGCGGCCGCCGAGTTCTGCTGCTGCTGCGGGGCCAGCAGTGCCCGCGACTGGCCCAGCTGCTGGGACAACACGAGCCGGTGGCCCAGCATCCCCGGAGTCTGCGGCGCTAACTGGGGCGAGCCCAGCACCCGCTGCTGGTGGGGGGCCAGGAGAACCTGGCGCTGGGGCTGGGGGTGGCCCAGCACTGGCTGGTGCTGTCCGTGGCCCAGCAAACCTGGCGGCTGCTGCTGAGGTGAGAGCTGCTGCACCAGTAAGCTCTGCTGGTTGCCCATCAGCCCCGGCTGCTTCGGCACCATCGGCTGCCCCATGGCGCCCGGCTGCGGGGGGGCTGGGGCCGGCTGCTGCTGTCCCAGCAGGCCAGGCTGTCCCATCATCACCGAACCTTGGCTCATGATGCCGGGCTGCGGCAACGAGGTTTGTCCAGGCACGCCTGGCTGCGGCATGGACGCTTGTCCCATCACACCCGGCTGCTGCAGCGACGCTTGTCCCACAACACCCGGCTGCTGCATGGACGTCTGGGCCATGATACCCTGCGGCTGCATGGATGTCTGTCCCATCACACCCGGCTGCTGCATGGATGTCTGTCCCATCACACCCGGCTGCTGCATGGACGTTTGTCCCATCACACCTGGCTGCTGCAGTGACGCCTGTCCCATCACACCTGGCTGCTGCAGTGACGCCTGTCCCATCACGCCCTGTTGCTGCATCGACGCCTGTCCCATCACTCCCTGCTGCTGCATCGACGATTGTCCCATCACGCCCGGCTGCTGCTGCTGCAGCGACACTTGTCCCAGCATGTTCTGCTGCTGCAGCTTCTGTGCCAGCTGCATCCTCTGGAGCTGCCTCTCCTGCATCAGGCGGCTGTCGGTCGTGGCCAGCCCGCGCAGTGCAGGGTTCCCGGCGAAGAAGGCGCTGGTGGAGCCGGGCACCGGGGCGTTCCCCACGCCTTGCTGGCCCATAAAGGACAGGCCTTGCTGCACAGCCATGGACACCCCGCCCTGGGGCAACCGCAGCCCCCCGGGCTGTCCCGGCTGCTGCCCGAGACCTTGAGCACCAACCATGGTCCCGGACGGCTGCTGGACGCCGTGCGCTGAAAGCAGCTGCCCAGGGAGTTTGGACATGAGCCGGGGGCTCTGCGAGGGGCTCAGGGCCATGACGGCCGAGGCCTGGTGCTGGTGCTGCTGCTGCTTGCTGCGGTACTCGGCCATGAGGTTGGTGTGTTCCTTCTGCTGCTTCCGCACCTGACGGGGACGGCAGGACGTTGGGGGGACGGCGAAATGATGTGAGCCCTGGGAACAGGGTGTCCAGCTGTGCGCTGGCTCCTTACCTGGTCCAGCTGCTTCTGGATTTTGCTCTGCTGCTCCGTTACCAGCTTCAGCTTCTCGGCGTCAGCCTCGGGGAACTCGCGTCCAGCTTTCTTGGCGGTGCGCTGCTTGGCGCAGAGGGCTTTGCGCGACTTGCGGTGAGCCCCGATCTGCTCCTCCAGCACCTTCAGCTGCATCTGCAGCAGCTGCTGCGTGTGGAAGAGCCACTCCTCGTACTGCCGCTGGTCTGCCTCGTCTGCGGGAGAGGGCTGGTATGAGCGGGGAGGGGGCTGGGAGCAGCGCGAACCCCCCGCCTCTGCTGCAGCGGTACTCACTGATGACGCCCTGCGCGAAGGTGGGTGGGTTGGGGCGAGCCTGGGTAGGGTCAGCGCCGCTCCGCTCCTAGCGGAGAGGAGAGCATTGGGGACACCCACCACATCCCCTTCCCAGTGCCTCCCTGGCCTCTCCCCACAGCCCCCCCCTCCACAGGGAGCTGCAGAGCCACTGGCCAGCACGGCTCCGGCTCGGCAGGGTCCTGAGCACCAAGGGGAGCCCCTGTCACCCCCCTAGACACCCCACTCACCTGCCCGCTCCCTGCCAGCAAGTGATTCTGCATCTCGGAGACTGCCGGGCCCCCCGAAAGCCGCTGGGCCAGGAGGGAAACCTGTTGCCTTTTGGAGGGGAACAGGGATGAGGCGGCGCCGAGGCACCCTGCCCGCCCCAGGCCGAGCCCTCCAGCCCCCCTGCCCCATCCGTACCTGTTCATGCCCGGGGCCACCCCGATGCTGCCCTGAGCCATCACCTTCTTGATGCCCTTCAGTGCCACCATCTTGGCCTTGGCGATGGGGTCCATGATGTCCTCAGCCGCAAATTTGTCCAGGTCTGCCGAGAGAGAGCCAGTGGCACCAGAAAGGTTCAGCCCCACCGAAAAATGGCTTCACCCCCTCCCCAAAATAACCACCTGCAGCCCCTACCTGTGTCTGGGAAGAAGCTGTTGGCCAACTGCTGCTGCATGACGAGCTGGGGGGGCTTCAGGCCCAGGGCAGAGGGCTGCACCCCAGCCATCGGCTTCTGCACCAGCACCTGCTGCTGGCTCTGCTGCCCCAGGGCCACCGGCACATTGTGGGGGGCTGCCAGCACATGGGGCTGCCCGGGGCTCATACCCATGTGGGGGGCCAACGCCGGGCCCTGCTGGGGCGCGCCGAGCCGGGGGGGCTGCGGTGGCATCAACGGCGGCCTGGCCACCAACCCCAGCTGGAGGGGGGGCTGCGGGGCACCCAGGCGGGGGGGCTGCCCGTCGGGGGGCTGCCCAGCCGCGTGCAGCATGGGGTGCCCCGGGGCCGGGAGGTGGGGGGTGCCGCGGGGCAGGTGGGCCGACATCTGCTGCTTCTTCTGCAGCTCCTTCTTCTCGTGCTCCAGCAGGTCTTCAATGAGCAGTGGCAGCTCACTGGCCACCAACGAGCTGTCCATCTTGTCCAGGTCATCAGCCGGCGAGTGCCGGGCGCTGCCCAGGCCCAAAGCTCCATCATCCAGCTCGAACTTCTCCAGCAAAGGGTTGCTCTGGCCGCCCAGCTGGGCAGGGGCCAGCCCGGGGCTGGCATAAGGGTCCTTCTCCGGCACGGGGACGCCGGCATGGCCGCTGCTGGGGAAGTGGGTCAAGCCGAGGCGAGGCGGCCCAGCCCCGGGGCTCAGCAGGGGCTGGCTGGGTTTGAGGCTCAGCCCCAGCGAGGCAGAGATCTTGTCTGTGCCCTGCAGAGCCTCCGACTTGACAGGGACCGGGAGCCGCTCAGGCCCGCCGGCAGTGAACTGGCAGGGCGAGGTCTTCAGGCAGCCATCCTCCAGCTTGGGCTTGACTTCAGTGGGCAACGAACCCACCTTCACCTCCACGCCCTGCGCCTTGAAAGCTGGGTTGGGGGCCAGCGCGGTGCCTGGCGGGCAGGGAGAGGGTCCCAAGCCCACCCCGGGCACCAGCCCTTCCTTGGGCACCTCCCGCTCCTCCGCCGGTGGGGTCACTTCTTTGCCATCCGCAGGGTCAGGGAGCTTCAAGGCGGGCGCCGGCGGCTCTGTCTTGAGCTGGGCTTCGCGCTCGGCTTTCTCGTTGGCTGACTCAACCAGGCGAAGGTGCTCATTGAAGATGTCCTTCTTGTCGCCGGTGTCCAGCTCGGGGTCGGTGTAGGCCAGCAAATCAAACTCATCACCATTCAGCAGGTCGTCGAGGTGGGGGTCGGCCGTCTCAAGACTGTCCAGGTTGTCCAAGTCATCATCCCCTTTCGCCACATCCGGATCCAGGCTCAGGTTGGCCAAATCATCGTCATCTTCCAGGTCCTTGTGGGAGCCGAAGTCATCATCCAAATCGGGCTCCACCGGCACCTCACAGGGCAGGCGCCCTCCCTCCAGGCTCAGGTGGCTCTTCCCGGGGGCCGGGGCCGGCACGGGGTCCACGGCGGGGCCCTCCTTGGGTCCCTCAGGGCGCAGGGCAGAGCCGGGGGGCAGCGGGCGCAGGGGGCCATGCTGCAGCTCCAAGCCCGGGGCTGGCGGTGGGGCGGGGGCGGCCGCTTTGGTGTGAAGCTGGTGGTGGCTGTTGCTCATCTCGGCTCCCTGTGGTGAAGCTGGTGGCAGCGGCACCGGCATCTTCTGGGGCTGCAGCGCCGGAGCAGGGAGCGCCTGCATGGGCACGACCGGGGTGCAGAGGGCCTGGGGGGTGCCCTCCTCTCCGGGTAGGAAAAAGCGGGGGCGTGGGGCTTGCGGGGCAAATGGGGAGCCCACGACCCCCCCAGGGCCCTTCTGCACATTGTGGCGCAGCTCGATGAAGGGAGCACCCAAGGCGGCGGGCGAGGCGGGCACCGTCTCGGCAGGTGCTGGCAGGCGGGTACCCAAGGGGGGACCAGTGGCTGGTGGGGCGAAGCGGGAGGCAACGGGGAGCCGAAGGGCCGCGGCTGCTGCCTGCTGCTGCTGCTGCTGCCAAAGGTGCTGCTGCGGGGATGACGTTGGGAAGACCCCGCGGGGGTAGAAGGCCTGGGGGGGTCCCACTGCCGCCCTGCAAGACATGATGGTGTCAGCACCGGCTTGGTGCTGCCACAGCCCCCACACCCCACCGCCAGCCCCCTTGGAGCACCTCGGGCACCCAGTGAAACCCTTGCCATGGGGGCGATCACCACAAGCAGGAGCTGAGGATGAAGCCCCCCTCAGTTCTGCCGTGGCCCGGCCACCAGCCGCTCACCTCCCGTTGATGTCCAGGGTGGCCGGCGTGGCTGCCGGCGGGGGCCGGGAGAGCCGCTCATCCTGCGCAAACGCTGCCTGCACCATGACAGAGCCCGGCAGCTTCCCGGCACCGGCCGCGGTAGCCAGTGTCCCAAGAAGGCCCTTGTCCTGGGGAAGAAGCAAAAGATGCGGTGTCAGCCCTCTGTCCACCCTGGTGCCCCAGCAGAGCTGCTGCCCCCAGCTCTCCTACCTGTGCCCCTGGGAAGGGGGCCATGCCCCGGCCCAGCTCGAAGGGCTGATTGCTGGCATCGGTGGCCCAGGTAGCTGGTGAGGAGGTGGCGGCAGCCGCCGCACTCTCCTTCTCCTGACGCAGGCTGTTGCGCTGGATCTGCTGGCGGATGAGCAGCTCACGGAGCCGCTGGCGCTGGGAGGAACCGGCCATTAGGACCGAGAGCAGCCCGTCCCAGGGACAAACCATGCACAGAGACCTCACGGCCCCTCCACAGCTCTGGGGAAGGAGCCACAAGCAGAACCAGGCTCCTCTGCCCCAGCACCACCTGCAAAGGTCTCAGCTCCTTCCTCACATCCCCTCCCAAATGCAGACAGACGTGGTGAGCCCTCACCTGACGCTGCTTCTCCAGCTCCGACTGGCTCATGGTGCCGGGGGCCCCATCCTGACTCCCAGGCAGCTCCGCCAGGTCCCGGTTCGGGGGTACTGAGAGCCCCACAGCCGCCTCCTCCCTCTTGTCAGCCGGCGGCCCCAGTGCGGCTCGGGGCAGGAAGGCAATGGAGGCTTCTTGCTGCTGTGGGGCAGCTGGGGGCTGCTGCGGCAGCACCGCGGGGGGCCGGAGGGGCGAGAGGCTGTAGGTGTCGGCAGCTACAGCCCCCGGCCCCAGCGGGCTGCCGGCTTGGTGAAAACCGGGAGATGAGGCATAGGCTGCGCTCTGGGGCTTGCCGGGGATGTAATGGCTATTGATCCCGTGGGACTGGTGGGACGGGGAGCCCTTGAGCGGCTCTGAGACGGCTGGGGGGAAGGTGAAGCGCATGGGGGGCTGCCCACCCGGGAAGACGCTGGCGCCAGGGGAGCGGGCGAAGGGAGGCTGCTGCCCACCCAGCGCCTTGGCATGGGGTTCACCTGCTGGGGGGCCCCCCCCGAAGCCCCCACCGGCTGCCGGGCTGTGTGAGAGCGGCACCGATTTGAACCCCGGCTCCGGCATCTGGGGCCGAGGGGGCTTGTGCAGGGGGGTGAAGGGATCCCGGGACTGGGGCCGAGACGGGGGCTGAGAGTAGGGATCTGGAGACTGGAAACGGGGGGTGACGGGGGACTGGCAAAAGGCTTCATTAGAGAGCGGCCGGGGGGTGAGGGGGGACTGGGAGCTGGACTGGGACTGGGGGCTGGCGGGGACACGGGAGAAGGGCTCCGAGGGCAGGGAGCGGGGCGGGAGGGCGCAGCAGGGCTCGGGGGGCTGCGGCCGGGGGGTCAGCGGGGGCTGCGAGTAGGGGTCCGGATAGGGCGACTGGCGGTAGAGATCAGGGTGGCCGGGGGGCGAAGGGGCCAGGGAATGGGTGTCGGGGGGCCGGTGCCCCAGCCCCGGGCTCTGCGGCTCTACCTGAGAGACCCGGGGGGTCATGGGGGCTTTGAAGACGTCAGCCGCCTTCAGCTCCGCAGCAGAGAGGTGGGGGCCGCCCGGGGAGTCCCCATAGCCCAGGGTGGGAGCGTAGCCGGGTGAGCCCACCCCCAGGCTTCCCCCTTCCTCCTTCTTCACCTCCAGCCCCTTCTTCTGATCCCCAAAAGGGAGGGGAGAGAGCAGGGCCTCAGGGGGCCGAGCCCCGGGGCTCCCCGGCACTGAGAGGTTGTCCAAAGAGGGGCACCGGGGCTTCAGGAAAGGGTCAGGGGTGCCAGGCTGGTGCCGGGGGGTGCCAGGGGGTGTGGGGTGGAAATCGGGGGGCTGGGAGCCAGGCATGGGTCGGGGGCCAGTGAGGGGCTGGGGCTGGCCGGGGAAGGGCTGGAAGGTAGCGCCCACTGTGGGGCTCTGGCCCAGGGGCGAGGGGAAGCGGGGCTCCAGCGCAAAGGCTGGGGCCGCGCCGCAGGGATCGTGCGAAGGCACTTGGGCAGGGGACTGGGGCGGGAACTTGAGGATGAGCTCGTTGGGCGACTCCGGCCCCGCGCCGGCACCCATCGGGGGCTTCAGGAAGCCCTCGCCGGCCCCGGGAGGGCTGCCGATGTAGAGGGGCTGTGCCCCCGGCGGCACCGGGATCCGCAGGTGCAGCGAGGGCCGCTCCGGCTTGCGCAGTCCCTCCCCTTTGGTCTGCTTGTTGATCTGGCTCTCGGCCTGCTACAGAGAGAGCCCCGGTGTCAGGGCCGCAGGGACCCACAGTGGGCTGGGGAAGGGGCTACAGGGGCGGGAGGCAGCCTACAGGGGCGAGGGGGCTACATCTCATTCCCCCAGGGCTGGGCCGGGGCCGCTGGGCACATCCCTGCTCCAGCACGTACCTTTTGCACCTTGTTGATGCGATGAGCCGCCCGGTTATCTTTGGCCTTTTGCTAACAAAAACACGAAGCCGGCTGACTGGCAGCCCCCGGGTGCCCCAGCCCCCCCCGCCCCGGCCATGTCCCAGCACTCACCAAGTAGGGAGCTTTGTCTGTGGCCGGGACTTTCCTCCAGAGCTTCATGATCTGTTTGCAACGGCTCGACCAGTCTGGGAGGCCAGTAGGAGCAGACGGAAAGGAGAAAAGCGACGTTAGCCCCTGCCTGATCAGCCCACCCAGGCCCACGGTGGGCGACCATCTCCCTTCCCACATGGAGACAAACCCTGCCTTGCAGCTGAGACCCCCCCTCATCGCTGCAAGGAGCATTTGAGTCCCACAGCCAAACCTTGCACCAGGAAGGATGGGATGTCCCCTCCAAATCGACCCCAGGGGGGTTACAGTGCCCCTAGCCCTGCCTTCACCCTGAGCGGGGTGGCCGCAGCCCCCCCAGAGCCCTACCTGGATAATCCTGCTTAAGGTTGGGGAAGTTCATGTTGGCGTAGAGGACGGGCGAGATGGTGGAGAGCTCGCCCAGCTCCTCGTCCTTCTCCCAGCGCTGCAGGCTGCGCTGGTTGTAGGACAGCCCGTCCCCCTCGCCCTCCGTCGTGGGTGTTGTGGGCGTCGAGGGGGTAGTGGCGGCTGAGCTGCTGGCCCAGGGGCTCTCGGGCTCGCAGTGGTCTGGGCTGAAGAAGCCGCTTCGCTCCCTGTGTGGGGGAGAAAGCGTCGAGGTGTGAGGAAAGACAGGGTTCTGCGACAGCCTAGGGCTCACTTCCTCCGAGAAGATCAGCCACAGCTCCCCCCAGCTGCCTGCGTACCGGTTGTCGAGGAACGGGGACTGGCAGACACTTGAATACGACTCCAAGGAGACAGATCCGGAGAGCGAGCTCAGGGAAACACTCCCTGCGAGGAACAGGAGAGGCTGTCAGGGAGGGCAGAGTTGGGGCTCAAGCCTGCGTCCGCCTCAGGGGCCCCAGCAGCCCTCGGACAACACAAACCCCCCCCGTGCACCCCCAAAACACTTTCCAGAGAGACGGGGAAAGCTCAGGAGCCCGGGCTCTCCCGTACCGCATTCAGATGCTCAACACGGACACACACAGTGAGCTCTCCCGGGGCTGACGGCCAGTCCTGCCCTTCCCATCCCTGCATCCCAGCTCGGGGCCGTGCCGCCCGCACCCACCCTGCCCCGGCAGCTGGAGATCTCCTTGCAGGAATGGCCGCTGCGCCCGGCTGGGGTCCTGCCCTGCGCCACCAGCCTCCATCCCTGTGGCCACGCAGTTGAGGGGCTGCTCCCCGCGCTCCGCCGAGCCCAGCACGTCCTTGAAGAGCTGCTGGACGTCTTTGCTCTCCATCTTGGGCAGCTCTGCGGGGGGAGAAGGAGCTGAGCCCTCTCCGATCTCCCACTGCCGGGAGGCAGAGAAGAAGCACTGGGGTGCTGCAGCGGGACCCTCACCTTCCGTGGGGATCTTATCAAGGTCGGAGCTCAGCGCACCCTCACCCGGGGTGGCCGGTTTCTCGGCATCCCCAGGGTCCGGGGAGTCCTTCGGCTCGTCGGCTCCTGCGAGGAGGAGTCAGCAAGTGCCTCCCGCACTCCGGGAACCCCCAGCCCCAGACCCTCACGGGGCAGCCCCCATCGCCCCCAGCCTCTACGGGAGCACAGGAGTTCCTCCAGTCCGCCAGGGCCGTGCCGAGCGCTGCACCACGCGGGGGCGCTCTAGGCGCAACTCTATGGTCACCAGCGCCGGGAAGTCACGTGAGGAGAGCATAGAGTTCCCTCCGCCCTTCCCGCCGTGCCTAGAGCGTACTCCTCCCACCATAGAGCACTTCCGACTCTGTGTCTGTGGTTGCAGACGCTCTAGGCTGCCTCTCGAAGGCCCCACGGAGGTGTCGGCTGTCGGTCTTTCCCGCACAACACCCGAGCACGGCCGGGGAGGGGCGGCCTCGGGGGCCCCCGGGACTCACCGAGGTCCTCGGCCTTCGCGTCGTCCTTGCCATCGTCGTCCGGAGCAGCGGCGCTGCCATCGGTGCTGTCATCCCCTGCGGGGCACCAGTCCTCAGCGGGGCCAGGTCACCATGGCTGGGGGGTCCCATACCCCCCCAACCGCACCCAGGGTCCTCTGCCAGCCCACAGCGCCCTCCTGCACCCCTCGGTGTCAACCCCCAACAGCCCTCTGCACCCTCCAACCACCTCCGGTGTCCAGAGCGGCTCTTGACAACCCCAGGCGTCCCCCAGCCACCTCCAACAGCCCACAACAACCCCCCGGGATCCCCTCAAAAGCCAAACAACCCCAGGGGTCCCCCAAAAGTCCCAGCAGTCCCCAACAACCCCGGGAACCCCTCAACAACCCCCAGAGTTCCCTCGGAACCCCCAACAAACCCAGGATCCCCCAACAAAACCCCCCCACTAACCCTGAGTGACGCCCCTCGGGGACAGTGATGGGGGTTTGGGCTCCCGACCCCAGCCCCACTCACCTCGGGGGTGCGTGGGGGTCTCCCTCCTGTCCAGGGGGGCTCCCTGCAGCGCCCCGGCCAGACTGGGGTCCCCCTTGGCTCGCGGGGCGCTCTGGCCCAGGTTGGGGCGGGCAGCCCCGTCCCCCACCCCACCCGCCGCCAGCAGCGCCTTCCGGCTCAGGTCCATCAGCGCCTTCCCGAAAAACGCCTCCTGCCCGGGGGGAAGCTGCTGTCAGCACCCCTCGGGGGGTCCCCAACGGCCACCCCCCCCCCCCCCGGGCTACCTCTGGACCCCCCCCAGTCCATCGCACCTGCAGGTAGGGGGGGAACATATCCTCCAACTTGCTCTTCTTCCTTCCCCGACGTTTCTTCTTCTCGTCCCCCTCTGCTGAGCCCGGGTCCAGGCCCCCCTCGGCTGGGAGGTCACCGGGAGCCCCTGTAACAGCCACCCCGTTTAGAAACCCCCCGAAAAAGGTTGAGGCTGTTCCCATGGTGCTGTCACCCACCCCCTGGGCCCACCTCCATGCCCAGGGGGATGGGGAAGGGGAGAGGAACGGGGCGCCACTGGGCCCTACCTTCCTCTGGCTGCCCCTCAGCACTCAGACCCTCACGCCCCACGTCCGCCAGCATCGCCGAGACCTTCTTCAGGCGGGTGTTGGACTTGCGCTGCCGCACCATGAAGCCGCCAATACCTGAGGAAGAGGAGGGAGAGGGGTCAGGGCAGGGCCTAGGTGGGGGGGGTCAGGGCAAGGCAGCCCCAAGAAACACTCACCGGGCCGGTACGGCTTACGCTTCCTCTTCTTGCACTCCTCTGGGTCCTCCAGCCCCTTCCCCGAGTCACCGTCAGCCCCGATATCACGGTCAGGGCTGGCCGGAGCCTCCAGCTTGATCTCACACTCCATGTGCTCAACGCCCACTGCCAGGGCAGGGGGGACACGTCAGTGGGGTCCCCTGGCAATCCCTGCCCAGCAGCTCGCCCACCAGGACAACTCACCTTCGGCTTTGAGCAGCTCATCGGGCTCCAGGTCACCATCCTTCTTGTCATCGGGACCCAGGGGGTCGCCCCCCTCCAGCATCCCCTCCCCATTGAGGGCGCCTGGGCGGCCTTTGCGCTGCCGCCGCTTGTGCAGGGGTGACAGGGAGAGGTTGCGCAGCACGGCCATGCCCGTCTCCGTCAGCCACACACCCTCGAAGCGGAAATACTGCGGCTCTGCGGGGACCAAAACCCACGTCAGGGGCAAAAAAACAGTGTTGGGGACAGAAAACAGCACCGGGCACGGCCCTGGGGAGCCCATGGCACCACTGACGGCCCCACATGTACCAGGTTCCTTGGCCTTGCCCGAGACGATGTCTGCGGGTGGTGCAGGCGCTGCGGAGGGAAAAGCAGAGGGCAGGTGAGTCCCTGTGACCCCCCAAAAGCCCCCTCAGGGTTCCCTGCCCCACCCCGGGCGCTCACCAGTGGGTTTGACCACGTAGGGCTGGCAGGCGCTGCAGTCGAAGCCTTCATCCGCAGCCTGCTCCACCTCCTCCTCGGTGAAGAGGCTGTCGCACGCCGCGTGCAGCCACCTGCAGGCAGCGGGGGACCACGTCACGCACCCCAGGGGCACAGCTAACCCCCCCCAACCTGCCCCCCTGGACCCCGGGCGTGGCGGGGCTCACCGGTCACAGTGGCGGCACTGGATGAGCAGATCGTCCTCCACGTATTTCTGGCGGCAGAAGGGGCAGACGACGAGGCTGGCACAGGGTGCGCAGTGGGTGTAGTTGTTCTGCCACTCGCAGTGGAAGCCGGGGGAAGCCGCCCCGCACTGCACGCAGCACACGCACCTGGGGAGGGGTCCAAGGGGTCAGCATCAGCCTGGAAACCCCGCCTCGGGGCTCCCCTCGTGCCCCCCACCATGTACCATTTGCACTTCCAGCCGCCCTTGGGCACGGTCTGCAGGGGGGGGTCCAGGCAGTAGGTGTGGTAGCTGATGTCGCAGTCGTCACAGAGCAGGAGGCGCGAGGGGTCAGAGGCTTTGCCGCACACTTCGCACACGATGCACTCCACGCAGCGCCAGCCCTTCAGCAGCATCACCTTTGTGATCTGGGGAGGGGGACAGGGAGGCCTGCCTGAGCCCTGGAGGCGGCCACGAGGGTCCCTTGGGGGCTGGCGTGACCGTAGGGGACACCCTGGGGCTTGGTTGTCCCCCCAGGGACGTGGAGTGGCCATAGGGGACACACAGGGGCTCGGCCACCCCCCAAGGGACTGTAGAGGACACCCTGGGGCTTGGAGTGGCCATAGGGCTTGGCTGTCCCCCAGGGGAGGTGGCCCAGCCCTGAGGGTCCCCGAGGAGGGGGGCACAGCAGGGTCCCGCCTGCCCGGCGCAGGGCCCAGAGCCCCCAGTCCCCCTCACCTTGCTGTTGACACAGTAGGGGTGGTAGCACTGGGAGCACTGGGAGCAGGCGAGGAGGTGTCCCTCGGCCCCACGCCCGAAGCTGCCGCACACCACGCACATGTCCTGGGGGAGAGAGGCTGTGAGAAGAGCTGGGGGGGAGACAAGAGCTGGGGCGGGGGACAGAGGTCTGTCCTGTCCATCTGTCTGTCCATTACCTGCATGAGCACAAACTTGTCGGTGTTGGAGAAGAGAACAACCGTGTTCTGCATGGTGTCGTCGTCGTCCTCGTCCTCCTCCTTGCTGGGCGAGCTCTCCACGTCAGCGAGCTGGGGACAGAGCAGGAGGGACTCAGCACCGAGGCCCCCTCACTCCCCGGGCAGCTCAGGGGGACACACCAGCCACAGTCTGGTGTCAAACTGAGGGGCACAGGAACACATCGGGGGGCAACAGATTCCCCCCCCAACTTTAAGCTTGTGGGGTGAAACCCCCAGAGCAGCAGCACAGGGACCCCCCACCCTGAGGGCTCCCAAAGGTGGGAAAGGGGATGGGGGTGAGCGCTCGCCTCTCAGCTCTGCCACCTAACAGCTCGGGGACCCTCCCCGGCCCCCCACCCCTGCCCCAGCCCAGCCTTACTGCTAGAGTGTCAACGGACGAGGTGGTCGACTTCAGGCGCGCTCGGCCGCGGCCCCGGCCCCCGTTGGACCCACCTCGGGGGCGTCTCCGCCCGGGGAAGCTGCTGCTGCGACCCTAAGGCCAAGGGGAGAGCTGGGGGTTAACTGGGGTGGAGGGGGGGCCCAGCCAGACCTCCACCGTACATCCCGGCCGGGGCAGGGGAGGGGCACGGCCTCCATCCCACTCCCTCAATCGGGTGCTTGGCCCTCGCCTACTCGCTGCAGGGGCAGCCCGGAACAGGGGGTGTCTAACCCCTCCCCAAAAGCAGGGCTGGCAGGTGCCCCGCCCTGTACCTGCTTGACGCGGGAGCGCCCCGGGGAGCTGCGCCGGCGGCTCTTGTCCCCATCCCCTTTGGCCACCGGCTCGAAGAGCAGCGAGTCGTCGGTCTCAGCACCCAATGGCAGCGATCCAGCCTCTTCCTTGTGGGGGGGGTCGAGGGACAGCGACCCCCCCCCCTTCGGGGTCCGGGGAGCCCAGCAGTGGCTCCGAGCCGGGGAAGCTGCTGCTGGTGTCTCCCTGGCTCAGGTTGGAGATTTCATGGAGGATGTCGGGCCGGGGGCGCAGGGCAGGGGGCTCGGGACCCCCCTCGTCCCCCTGTCCCAGCAGCTTCTCGCCGGTGGCGCAAACCTCCATGGGGGTCTCGGGGCCCAGCTCCTCCGGCTCCAGCAGCAAAGGGGACCCCTTGGTTTCAGGGTCCCCCGCGGCTCGGCCTTCCTCCAGCGCATCCTCCTCACTCAGTGGGGGGGAGCTGCCGCTGGTGCCCTCCCGCTCCAGCCTCGGTGCCTCTTCTTCCTCCTCTTCCTCCTCCTCCTCGGGCAGGCCCGGGAAGGGCCCCAGCTCCGCGGCCGGGCTGGCGTGGGGGCCGTCCCTGGGGGGGCTGGCTGGGGACTCCCCCTCGCCACCAGCCGTCTCCATCTCCTCGTCCTCGGGGGGCTCAGCCGGGGCCGGGACACAGGCAGGGGAGCCCAGGGGGGGCGGTGGGGAACTGGGGGGCTCTGTGTCCATGGCGGTGCCGGGGGAGTCAGGCAGGGCTGGGGCGGGGGTCTCAGGCACCTCGTCCTCCTGGGTGTCAGGCGAGGGGTCTGGGTGGGGGGCAGGAGAGATGGCGCAGAGATCTGGGGGGGTGGAAAGGGGACGGTGACACCGCAGCCCCCAGCAGAAAGACCCCCCAACCCTGGTGTGGCCCCCAGACCCACCTGGGGGTGCTGGGGGTGGGGGTGTCATCACAGGGGGCTCTGGCTCCAGCTCCATCTCCTCTTCAGGGGACACCTCTGGGGCCAGGGCCGGCGCGTCCTCTGCCACAGCCACCTCAGGGAGGAGACCTGCAGGGTGGGGAGGGTGAGGCAGGGCCCTCCACCTCCTGTGCCATCCAGCACTACCTCAGCCTGGCCAGCAGACCCCCCGTGTACCCCCAAAATCAGGCATCAAAGCACAAAATGAGGGTCAGCAGGTTGAGGGGTGCACAAGAGGGGAAAGACCCAGGTGTGGGACCCCCACACCCCCAGGAAGGGAGAGGGGACAGACCCAAAAATCCCCACTTCATTTACCTGGTGGCTTCAGGTCCTCCTCAGGGGGCAGCTCGCTGGGAGGCGGGTCATCAGGGAGAGGTTCTTCGGGGGGCAACTCGTCAAGAGGTGGTTCTTCAGAGGGCAGCTCGTCAAGAGGTGGTTTGTTGGGCAGCTCATCAGGGCGGGGTTCTTCGGGAGGCAGCTCATGAGGGGGAGGCTCTTCAGGGGGCAACTCATCAAGAGGTGTTTCTTCAGGGGACAACTCATTGGGGGGCAGCTCGTCGTGGGGCGATTTGTCAAGGGGCAGCTTGGGGGGCAGCTCATGGAGGGGTGACTTCTCGAGTGGTGGTTCATTGGAGGGCAGCTCCTCAAGGAGGGGTCTGTCAAGGGACAGTCTCTCGAGGGGCAGCTCATCAGGAGGTGGCTCTTCGAGGGGCAGCACAGGAGGAAGGGGCTCCTCGGGGGGCTGCACGAGAGGAGGGGGCTCCTCAGGGGGCTGCACGAGAGGAGGGGGCTGCACGAGAGGAGGGGGCTCCTCAGGGGGCTGCACGAGAGGAGGGGGCTGCACGAGAGGAGGGGGCTCCTCGGGGGGCTGCACGAGAGGAGGGGGCTCCTCGGGGGGCTGCACGAGAGGAGGGGGCTGCATAAGAGGAGGGGGCTCCTCGGGGGGCTGCATGAGAGGAGGGGGCTCCTTGGGGAATGCACGAGAGGAGGGGGCTCCTCGGGGGGCTGCACGAGAGGAGGGGGCTCCTCGGGGGGCTGCACGTCAAGGGGTAGCTTGTCAAGGGGCAGCTCTTCAGGGGGCACCTCGCTGGGAGGCCCCTCCACGGGGGTCGGCTCGCCAGGAGGAGCCCCACCATCGCCCAGGGGCGCCTCCTTGGGGTCCCCCCCTGGCTGTGTCTCCTCATCGCACCCCGTGGGCTCCAACTGGGGTGGGGGGCTGGGCACACCCGCCGGCTCACTGTGGTCGGGGGACGCCAACCTGGATGGGGGATACCGAGTGAGGAGATGGGATGCTCACAGCACACCCCCACAGGGCTGCAGGACAGCCCCCTCCCCTAACCAGCCCCCCACTCCCCCACTCACGGCTGGGTGGGGGGGTCCGGCTGTGGCGCAGATGCCGGTGCTGCACAGGCGTCTTCGGCAGCCCGGCGCTGCTGGCAGCCCTCGCACACCGAGGGGCTCCGGGCAAGCCCCGCCGGGCACCGGCCGCAGTCCGAGCAGAGCCGGCAGTTCTGGGGGAGGGGGGTCAGAGGCACATTAGGGGTGGGCGGGGGGCGCTCAGCACCCCCTTGGTGAGGGCAGGACGCACCTTGCACTTCCAGGAGCCGGCGGGGAGGCCCTGAATGGCCGGCTCCAGGCAAAAGGTGTGGTAGCCCTTGTCACAAGCCTCGCAGACCAGCATCATGGAGTCCTCGCCGGGCCGCCTGCGGGGCACGAGGGGGGTGAGGGCTGCCTGCCCCCCTCCCACACACCCCCTGCTGCCTCCCCCAGCTCCCCCCGGGCTCACCTGCAGGTCTGGCACACTTTGCACTCGGGGCACTGCCAGCCTGAGCGTTTGCGGGGTGTCAGGGTGATGTCCAGGCACCCCCCATGGTAGTGCTGCCCGCAGCCGGTGCAGAACACCAGGTCCCGCAGGTCACCCGGCCCATCACACACGGAGCACCGGGCATCCTCTGCACGGGGAGGGGGGAAAGAGGGCTGTCAGGGCCACTCCCTCGCCCTTCCAGGACCCCTCTTGGGGTAGGAAGGCATCCAGCACCCCGCCCCCAGCCCACACGCACCCATCTGGATGGCCTCGGCCAGGTGCTGGGGGCAGAAGAGCCGCAGGGTCTTCATGGACTGGAAGCAGCCGCTGGCAGCGGCGCAGGGCAAGTGGTAGAGACGGGGGCAACTGGCTGCCCGGCACGGGATGGTGGCCCCCATCCGCCGACAGTGTTCACATTTCTGCAAAGGGGGGTCGGGGAGGTCACCTGGGGTCAGGTTGAGCCCCCACTGCCCCCCCAATCCCCCCAAAAGCCACTTACCTGTGAGATCCCTGAGAAAACGGCTCTGTCCACGCTGGCCACCTCCGGCCCCACGCCGGCGGACCAGGCCGCGCACCAGCGGTGGACCCAGCAGTGCCCTGCGGGGACGGGGTGGGGGTGTCAGGAACCGGGGGCACGGGGCCCCCCCCGGGTGGTGGGACAGGGTCCCTGGTGCCACTACCATACTCACCTGTCGGCTCAAAGAGCTGTGCCGGTGTCACCCGCTCGGAGAAGCCGATCTGCGCCAGGTCGTCACCCACCGGCGCTGGCTCTGGCTCCAGCTCCAGGGGGGGCTGGCCGGGAGCCCGAGGGGGCTTGTAGCCCACCAGCCGCTCAGGCCAGTCGGGCGCCGGCTCGAAGCACTGCAGCTCCCGCTGCCCGTGCGGGCTCCAGTCCCCACAGTTGCAGAGGGCGCAGCGACGGGCCGGCGTGCTGGGAGGAGCAGGGAGGAACACAGAGGAGGGTGTCAGGGCTCCTCAGGATCCACCCCCCAGCTTGTCACACGCCCCCCAAGCCTCCCTCCCCTCACCTGCCAGCCTGGGGAGGTCCCTTCGTGTCCGTGCTCTGCGGCTCCGGCCCCGCGGAGGCTCCTTCAGGGGGTTTCAGGGGGTCCCCCTCGGCGCTGCCCATGTCCTCCGAGGTCACAGCCCCATCGGCTGCAGAAGAGTGGCTGTCAGCCCCCCCGGGGTGGGGGGGACAGAGACACCCAGCACTCTGGGGAAGGGGGGAACATAGCCAGGCCTGCCCCAGCACCCTGCCCTGCGCTGCGCTCACCGGGCGCGTCTGTGTCCTTCCTCTCGCTGGGCGGCTTCTGTTCGTCCATCCTGCCTCTGGCGTCCCTCAGGGGGCCCGCGGCTATGGGGTGGGTGAGATCCATCAGCGCAGGTACAAGGGGCCCTTCCCCGACCCCCTCACACCCAAGGGACAGGGCAGCCGCCCCAGGAAAGTTTGGGGGAAGGTGTCACAGCCATGTGTGCCAGCTCCCCAGGGTCCATGAGACCCTGTGCCCCATCCAGCACCCGCTGCCCCCCACAGGTCCCACCCCAAATCAGGGGGGGTGTCGGTGCAGCGACGCCCCAGAGCAGCCTCAATCTCAATGCAGGGAGCAGGGGGGATGCATGACCTTGATTAAACCCTAAAGGGGGCCAGGTTTAATCCCACCCCAAGGAGTCACTGGGACCCCCAAGGAACTACCCAGACCACCCCAGCGGCAGCTCCATGGTGGGGAAGCACCCTCAGGACCCCCCTCCGGTGCCTCCTGTCACAGGACTGGGTGGGATTTCGGGTGCAGCAATAAAGCGGGATGACCGCGGACCCCCCCACCAGCACCCGCCCCAGTTACCCCAGTACTGGGAGATCGCACAATGGGTGTGGATGGGGGTTTCACCCCCAAAAACAACAACCGAAAATGGGGGGTCCATACCCCCACCCACAGATGCCCCCTCCCGCCAGTACTTCAGGTGCACCCCAAAAACCGGAGGGGACCCAGGAGGCTGCAGGGGGACTGGGGGGGCTGCAAAGGAGCCCCCGAACCCGGCTGCGAGCCACGAGCGGGGGAAGAGCAGCCCCGTGGTCCCCCCCAGTGCCACGCACCGACACCCCCACACACCACAGAACCGGGGCACCGGGGAGGGAGGACACACCGGGGCAGCCCCAGCCCTCCCCCCAAAACCCTGGGGCCCCTGAAACACCGCGGCGGGGTCAAAGGGAGAGTCCCCCCCCCCAGCAAATCCCCTCCGGTCCCCCAGTGATCCCGGGGGGATTAGGGCCGGCCCGGGGCGGCTGCGCCCCCCCCGGAAGGTCCCCGGCGTGCACCGGGGACTGGGACGGTGAGGGGGGGTCGGCGGAGGGGCCTGGCCGGCCCTGCCCGCACCCCCGGGGGGGCTGAAGCACCACACGGGGACGGACCCCCCCACACCTCCCCGGTGCCCCAGGGCTGTGCTTCCCCCCGCTTCCCCGATGTAACCGGGCCCTCCGAGGGGTCCGAGCCAGCCAGGCCCGGTGCCCCGGCTCGCCGCGGCCTACCCGAGCACCGGCACCGGGGCCCCGGAGCGCCGGGCCCGGCCGTACCTGCGCTCAGGCGGCGGCACGACGGCCCGGGGCCCCGGCGGCTCCCCGTGCGGCGGGCATCGCCGGTACCGGTACCGGTAGCGGACACAAAGGGAGCCCGGGGAGGCGGGGGACCGCGCTCCGGGCCCGGCCGCCGGGGAGGCCTGACCGGGAGAAGGCGGCGGCGCGGCCCGGCGGAGGCGGCGCGGCCTAACACGGGGCCTCTCCCTTCCGGGGCCGCGGGGCCCGGTCCCGAACGCGCGGGAGCCCCGGCGGGGCCACCCCCCGCCCCCCGGCCGGCTCTTACCCCCGCGGCCGCCCTACGCCGACGGGCCTCGGGGCGCGGGGCGGACGGTGCTCCCCGGCGCGGCCATTTCCAGAGGAAAGTAGGTCCCGCCGCCCCGCCCCCGCCCCGCCCCGCCCCGCCCGCCCTCCCGCCCCGCCGGGGCCGCCGCGCTGCGCCCTGAGGGCCGCGGCCGGGGGGGGGCCGCCGCGCCCGCACTACTTGGCGGCGGGGGCTCGGGCGGAGGGAGACGGTGCGCGGCGGGCGCTGCGGCCGCGCGGGGGTGTGACGGCGCGGGCCGTAGCGCACGCTGCCGGGAGGGATCCCTCCGCCACGCTTAACCCCGCCGGCGCCGGGGCGGGCGGCGCGCACGTGGGCATGACGGGGCGGGCACCGGGAACGGCGGAGGCTCCGCCCCCCTCCCGCCCTTCCCGCCCCCCCCTTCCCCGGGGGACCGGAGGTGTCCGTCGGTGTTCGTGGGAAGGGCCCGACGCCCGGTCCCGCTGTCCCCGGGGCAGTCGCTGTACCCCGAGCGCACGGGGACGGGAGCCCCGGCCCGTGCCGGTACCGGGCAGCCAGGGCCATGTACCCGGGAGGCGTCCCCTCACCCGCTCTGCACCCCTCGGCCCCGGGGACCCTGCTCCGGGGTGGGGGGCGGCTCCGGTCCTCCTCGGTCACAACCGGGGACCCCCACTCCGGGACCCCGACAGCCCCGAGGGGATCGAGGACAGGTATGGGCTGGGCAAAGGGTCCCGGGCAGGGGGTGGGGGGGCTGTGGGGGTGCAGCCCCCCCCTCCATCCTAGCCCCCACCCTGGGGCCACAGAACGGCCCCCCCCGCACCCCAGCACCCCACTTCTCCAAGAGCCTAATTGGGTAATTAGCAGTAATTAGCCTGCCTGGGTGGAGATAAGCCACATGCAGAACCGCAGCCTGACCTGGGGAACCCCGGCACCGACGAGCCCCCCCACACCTGGGGCCGGGGGGGGGGGGGACAGGGCTGCAGACCCCCCCCAGGGTCCCAGTGACAGTCCCAGGGGGCTCAGCCCCGTGGCAGCAGTGGGGGGCTCTGTCCTGCAGCGTATTTGGGGCTGGGGACCACCCAGTGCTGGCGTGTCGGGGATCCCCCCGCGCTGCCTCACCTTCCTCACCACCCCCCGGGGCAGGAGAACCGCCCCCCCCCAGCCCGGGCTCTGAGGGGGTTCGCAGACAAAACAACATTTTAATTGTTCCGGCCCCGCAGCCCCGACTCCCACGAGCGGCAGCTGCCAGCACGGCACCGGCCCCGGGCCCGGGAACAACACCCGCATTCAGCCCGGGAACGGCCCCGCGTGTCCTTGTGCGTGGGAGGGGGGACAGCAGCGATGAGCTGGGGGTGCTCCCCGGCTGGGGCGGGACCCCCACCCCGCTCCCAGCCCCTCGTGAGCCCCACAGCCTGTGCAAAGTGAGGGGTCCCGGACAGCAGCGGGACCACGTGGCTCCGGACCCCCTCTCGAACCACCACCGTGGTCTGGAAGAAGGTCCCATGGTGGGGGTCTGGCCCCGTGGCGGGGTCAGCCCCGTGGCGGGGGGGTCACATCAGGCGGCAGCCGGTCGATCTGCCGTAGGAGTTGTCCACCCGGTCGATCTCCTCGATGATCTTGGTGAAGATCCCCTGGGTCACCTGAGGACGAGGGGACGTCAGTGCTGGCACCGCGGGGGACCCCGCTCCCAGCCCCAGGAGGGGCTGGATCGTCCTCCTGCCCCACACCTGGCTCTCCTTGGCTGAGGACTCGAGGAAAATGGCCCCCCACGACGCCGCCAGCTTCTTCCCTTCATCCGTCTTCACCTCCCGGCTGGGGACAAAGCAGAGGATGGGCCACTGGGTCCTTGGTGGGGGGGGGACACAGGGGACAGCGGGAGGGGACGGGACCCCCAGAGCCCTCCTTACCTCTGCAGGGACAGGTCCGCCTTGTTCCCCACCAGCACCACGGGCATGCTGCGGGCACGGGGAGGGTGAGGGCCCGGCCCCCACCCCGGGCACCCCCCTCCCCGGGAGGGGACAACACCTACCGCGTCTTCCCCCAGCTCTCGTGCAGCTTGTTGCGAAGGGTCTTCACCACCTGGAAGCTGGGGGAGAAGGGGAGAGCCAGGCAGTGCCCCCCACCCGGCTCCCCCCCCCGGTCAGGGGGACCCATCCCCAGCCCTGGGGGCGGGCGGGGGGGCACCCAGCAGGGTCCCTTACCTCCGCAGGGATGTCACCGAGTACACCAGGACGTAGCCGTGGATGCCGATGACGAAGGAGTGGGGCAGGATGGAGTACTCGTCCTGGGGGAGGGCAGCGGCGGTGCCGGGGGGTGGCTCTGGGGTCAGCAGCCCCTCAGGCCTCCCCCCAGGCCCTCCCCATCGCCCCGGTGTTACCTGCCCGGCCGTGTCCACCAGCTGGACCTGGAACTCGTCCTTGCCCACCACCACCATCTTGTTGTAGGCTGCGGAGGTGGCACCGGCTTAACGGGGCTGCCTGGACACCCCCCCGCCGGGGACCAGCCTCCCCCCACCCCACGCCGGGGGGGGGACACGTCTGTCCCCACCACCCGTGGCCCCACGGAAGCAGCAGGACCGCAGGCAGGCAGCTCCCCTCCACCCCCGCCCCGACTTACTGCTCTCCACCGTGGGCTCGTAGCACTCCACGAACTTCCCCTCCACGAACTGGTGGGCCAGGGAGGTTTTGCCTGGGGGGGGGGGGGGGGGGGGCGGGAAGCGCAGGGCTGGGGCCGCGGTCCCAGCACCACCCCGGGGCGGGGGAAGGAGCCCGCCCCGGGAAGGGAAACGGCGCTCGCCGCCCCCTCCCGGGGGGTGCCGGGAGGTCCTGGGGTGGGTGTGCAGGCCGAGCACAGGCCTCGCCATGCCCCGAGCCCACGGCGGGGGGAGGCACCCACGAGGGACCCACCACATCCCCCCGCGCACCCCCGGCAGCGCCCCGTGGGGCAGCCCCGCTCCCACGCACCACCCCGGGCAGGGCCCCCCCGCACCCAGAGCCGCACGGGGCAGGGGGCAGAGCCCCTTCCCACGCCGCCCCGTACCCCCCCCGCCCCGCACTGACCCACGGCGCGGTACCCGAGGATGAGCACTTTGCGGTGCCGAACCGGCGGCATGGCCCACGCCGCGGGGGGCGGGGGTGGGGGGGGTGGGGGCGGCGGTGCGGGCGGGCGCGGCACACGGCGTTATAAACGGCCCGCCGCGGCGGGGAAGGGGCGGTGCCGCTGCCACTACAAGCGGCGGTCCCACGTGACCACAACACCGCCCGCCCGCCCGCTCCTATTGGCTGCGAGGCGGCGGCGGGGGCGGGGCGCGGCGGCCGCGCAGGCGCGCTGGCTGCCGGGGCTCCATTCATGAAAACGGAGGGAACGGCCGAGGCCACGTGGTGGTCGCGCAGCTGGGGGACACCCCCCGCCTTTGCCCCCCCCCCTCTATTCCCCACCCCGGCCCGGGGACCCCCGGGAACAGCCGCACCCACCTCCTGCCCCCCGAGATCCCCGCTCAAGGATGCCCAGACCCTGGGGTACCCAGCCCCTGGGACCCCCCAGTCCCCTGGGGATACCCCAGCCCAGGGACCCCCCAGGCCCTGGGGATACTGCAGCCCAGGGACACCCCCAGGCCCTGGGGATACCCCAGCCCAGAAACCCCTCTGCCCCCCGGGGATGCCCCAGCCCCCTGGGGTGCCCCACCCCAATGACGCCCCCAGTCCCCCGGAGATACCCCAGCCTCCCAGAATGCTCAGCCCCAATGATGCCCCCAGCCCCCCAGGGATGCCGCAGCCCCCTGGAATACCCAGCCCCCGGGACCCCCAGCCCCCTCGGCCTGGCCTTGCGTGGCCCCCGCTCCCAGCCACGGCTCCACCAGGGCCATAGAGTCTCTTTATTCACCCGAACAATTAAATAGTAGTAGTTCTTTTTTAAACAGGAGTGGTTAAAAGCAGGCTGGCCCCCTGCCTGGGGGGGTGCGGGCGGGCACGGGGGACATTTATATTACCATTTATAAATAGAAAAATAAAACTCTCAAGCAGGGCAGGTTAACGGTTAGCGCGGTTAGAGCCGGGCCTGGCGCGGGGTGCCCGTGCCCACAGCAGACACCCTGAGCTGCGCAGGGATGGGGATGGGGACACCGCGGGGGTGTCAGAGGGTCAGCCCCAGCGCGGGGAGGTCGACAGGAACCGCTGCCAGATGCCCCGAGGTTGGGCTGGTTCGGCACCCCCACCCTTGGGCTGGATTTGGCTCCGGGGTTGGGTGCGGCGGTGCCCGGTCTCAGCTCCACGGGCAGCAGCCCCAGCCCCAGCCGCAGCAGTTAATAAAGCAATAAATACAGGGGAGCGCGCGGGGGTTCCGGGACACCCGGCAGGGCTGCGGGGGGGCTGTGGGACATGGGAGGGGCTTGAGCCTGGTCACCGGGCCGCCCCATGACACCCCATCCCCACCGCCCCTGGGCAGTGCCGAGCCGAGAGGCTGCGGGTGCCGCCATCCCTCCTCCCTGGGTCCAAGGGGGGGCCCAGGGCCGGAGCCCCCCGTTTGCAGTGTGTGGCATGATCTGCAGCGTGGCAACTGGGGGGGGGGGCCGGGGACCCCTACGCCTGCAGGGCCTCGTGGCCCAGCACGCGGCCAGCCAGCCGGTAGAGCAGGCGGGAGTACCAGTGCATGCCCGTCTCCGGCACCGTCCCGTTGGCGGCCTCGGCGCGGGCCGGCAGCAGTGAGAGGAGCCCGTGGAAGAGGCGGAGGGGGGCGAAGGCGCGGTGGGCCCAGCGGTGGCTCTCCAGGACGGCGTAGCAGGATGCCAGCACCCCGTTAACCAGCAGGGTCCCGTGGGAGGTGAGGGGCGCGAAGACCCCCACGCCGTCCTCCCGCGAGACCCGCAGCACCCGCGCGGGGCGCAGCCCCTGCCCGCCGGCCCCGTGGGCCAGCACCGCGTCGCCCGGTCGCACGCGGCGGGCGAAGACGGGCAGGAAGGCGGCGGCCGAGCCGTTGGCCGCGCCACGGGCCGCGAAGACGAGGTGGGAGGGGGTGAGGAGCAGCCGGCGCGCCGGGCTGGCCGTCTCGATGGCCACGAAGGAGGCGCGTTGGCCCAGGTCGCGGTCGAGGAAGAGCAGCACCTCGGTGGGCACCAGGCGCCCGCCCGGCTCCGCGCCCAGCACCCAGTCGCCCCGGCGCAGGTCGGCCAGGCCCCGGCGCTCCCCGCTCCGCAGCGTCACGGTGGCGTGGCCGGGGAAGCAGCCGCCGGTGCGGACGGCCAGCGAGTTATCTGGGCGGATGGAGAAAATCGTGGGCGCCCTGTCCCCGCCGGCCACCTCCACCGGCCGCCACCTCCAGAGAGGAAACGGCCGTGAGCGGATCCACCCCCCGAGTCCCCAAACCACCCCCGGAACAAAGCGGGTATTTTCCAAAGCCCCCCCCGCCCAGTTCCTGCGTGCGGCTCCCGGGGAGGCCGGGTGCTGCAGGGCCCCTTTGTCCGCCCCGCACTGACGCCCTTTGTTCGGGGCTGGGGACGGTGACATTTACAGCCACTTTCACTTTCTGTCGATTGTGGTTTCTGGGCAGGAGGGGGACTGCCGGCCGGAGCGGGGCTGGGGGCCGTGGGCCGGGCTGCGGCCGTCCGGCCCGGCTTAACAACCCTCACTGCGCTCCACACTGGGAGCTGGACCACGAGGGCGGCTCCGGCCGGGCAAAATTTTAAGGGGAAATTGTGTTTTTTGTCAAACCGGTGGCTGGAAGGTCCAGGGGGGAGCTGGGCTGGGGCCAGACACGGGCCAAACCCACCGGGGCTGGGCAGCGGCCGGAGCAGGGCTGGACCCCACACGGATCCGGGATGCCGAGGGGGAGCAGAGGGGGCTGCGGGGCCACGGACCGGGCTGCTGATGGGGCCGGCGGTCCCCCATCCCGGCGACAGCCCCCGGCGCGTGGTACCTGCTTTGACCGAGACGTGAATGTGCGCCTTGGACTCGTAGTAGACCCAGTCGAAGCCGGCCTCGACGGCCAGGCGGGCCAGCATGCCGTACTTGTGGCGGTCGCGGTCCGAGGTGGTGATGTCCAGCGCCCGGCCCTCGTAGTGCAGCGAGTTGGGGAGGTGGTGCCCGTCCTCATCCCAGCCCTCCGTCACCCGCAGCTTCACCCCCGGCCACATGTTCATCACCGCGATGGCCAGCGAGTTCACCCGCTCCTTGCAGCGCTGGAGGGGGGCACCAGCACCGGCGTCACCCTCAGCCCTGCCACGGCACCCAGTGCCCTCCCCGGGGGGGTCCTGCGCTGCGCCCAAAGGGGCTGCTGGTGGGGGCAGGTGGGGTGCCCACCCCCGGGGGCAGAGAGGGGCACGGCCAAACTGCCCCCCCCCAGCCGGGGAGCAGGTTGAACGTTAACGTGGCCCCGGGGGCCCGAGGTGGAGCCGCTGCTCGGCGCGGGCAGCCGGGCAGAACGGGCAGGGGCCCGGGACGGGCACAGGGAAGGTGTCACCTTCCCCGCGGCCACAGCCGTGACTGATTAACCCGGCGGGGTGGGCAGAGCTGGGAGTGCAGCTGACCATGAACCAGACCGGAGCCCCGGAGCCGCACTAGGGGGGCGGCTCAGCAGGGCAGGGGGGGCGGCACGGCAGGGATGGGGACTCCAGTGCCCAGAGCCGAGGCTGATGGCGGGGGGTCCCGGGCGGCTCCGGGATCCCTCTCCCCATCAGCAGCAGCAGCACCGGTGTGGGGTGCGGTGTTCAGGGCTCCCCCCCGATCCTCCCCCCCTCCGGAAGCCAGTGAGGTCAAGGGGTTCCTCCGCCTCCCGGTGCCCTCCACTCCCTCGTGCAACAAAAACCGCTCCCGGGAGCGCGGGGCCGCGGGGGCGGGAGTGCGGGGCCGCGGGCCCGTGGCGGCCCGGCCGCGGTGGGGGGGGGGGCAGCGGCGGGGGGGCAGGAATGTGCCCGGCCCGGCCCGGCCCGGCCCAGCGACAATGGGCGCCTTCGAGCCCGGCGCTGACCTCAGGCCCCGGGAATGCCGGCACGGCCACAAAGGGCCCTTTCAGCCGCCCGCATCCCGGGCCGGCTCCGAGCCCGCGGCCCCACCGGGCCCGGCCGCCCCGGTCCCGCCGCCCCCGCCGCCCCGGCCCGCGGGAGCCGCCGGGCGCCGCCTGGACCACTCGTAGCATCCCCCGTCGCCATGGCGACCGCGGAGCCGCCCCTCGCCATGGCAACCGTGAGCATCCCAGCGGGGCGCGCGGCGCGTCCCAGGCTCCCGCCGCCACGGATCCCCACCCCGGCTGCTGGGGCCGCCCCCTCCCCGCTGACCCGCCCCGCCGGCACCGCCCCGGAACCGGGGCGCTGGGGAGCGGAGCCGCCGGTACCCCGTGCCCCCGGTGCGGCGGCCAAACCACGGGCTGCCCTGTTAATCCCCGACGGCGGGTCCTTGACGCGGCGCGACCGCCCCATCCCGGCCCGTCCCGGGGCTCCGGTGCTGCCGCGTCGCCGCCAAGGGCCGGGGAACGGCAACGGGGGCCGGGGCGAGGCTCCGTGCACCCCGGGAGGCTCCGTGCGCCCCGGGACGGTCCGTGCGCCCAGGGAGGATCGGTGCCCCCCGGGGAGAGTCGATGGCCCCCGGGAAGGGTCGCTGCGCTCCCGCCCGCCTCCCTCCCCGCCGCCCCCGCGCCCCCGCGCCCCCGGGAGCGAGGCCGGGCCGGGCGCAGCCCCCACCTCGGTCATGAGCCGGTCCGCCCCCGTGTTCTCCTCGTCCTTGAAGATGATGTCGGGGTTGTAGTTGGGCACCAGCTCCCTGAAGCGCTCCGAGCCCCGCAGGACTTTGCCCTCCGCCTTCCCGCTCGCCCCCAGGGTCTGCTCGGGCACGTTGGGCACGAACTGCTTGTAGAGCAGCGGCGAGAGCTGCCGCCGCCCCAGCCGCCGCCGCCCCACGGGGCCCCGGCCCGGGCCGCAGCCCAGCGCCGGGGGGGCCAGCAGGCAAGCGGCGAGGCCGAGCAGGCCGAGGGCGAGCGGGCTCCACCGGGGCATCCCGGCCGCCGGGCCCCGTTACCTCCGCGGGCCCCGCTCAGTCGCCGGGGGCACGGGCGGGCGGGGCGGGCATGGTCCCGGTGTGGCGGCCCCGGGGCTTTTAGAGGGTCGCGGTGCCAGGGGCGGGTCGGCGCCGTTTCCTTCTCACACCCACGGCCCCGTCGCCGCTGCGGGATCCGCGGCCGCCCGGGACGACTGACACCCCCCACCTCCCCCCCCCCGCCGGTGCCGCCACCCACTCGGAGCGCGGCGCCCGGGCACCGGGACGGCCCCCCCGCCGGCGGCTCCGCGCCCACGGGCCGGACACCCCCACGCCTGGCGCTGCAGTCCGGCCCCGGGGACCCCCGACACAGTCCGAAACGCGGGGAAAGCTCTCCTACCGCTGCGTACCGGCACCGGGCACCGGGCGCCGGCACCGGGCACTGCCCCGGGACTGGCACCGGACACCCAGCTCCTGGCGCTGCCCCGACACTGGGACCCGGTACCCCGCTTCTGTCGCTGTACCGAATCCGATCCCGCCCCCGCTCCCCGTCTGGACCCTGCGCTCCGGTACCGGCTTCTCTCCCCGCTCCCCGCACTGCACTTCGGTACCGGGACCCCCTTTATCCCGGTCCTGACGCCGCGCTTCTGGTCCCAGGACCTCTCCCCTCTCCTGTCGCTGTCTCTCGGGAACACGGACCCCCCTCTCCCGGCGCCGACCCCGGTCCCGGCCCCTCGTTTCCTGCCGCTGCCCTGGCACCGGCAACACCCGTTATTCTAACGCTGCGCCGCCGGTATCGGCACCTGCTCCGCCCCGCGGCACAGCCCCTCTCCCGGGATCCCCTTCCTGGCACTCTCTCGCTCCTCCCTGTTCGGTACCCGCTCCTGGCCCGGCCCCCGGTACCGGCTCCCCCGGGTGCCGCTCGGTACCGTGCGCTACCCGCGGCCGCCCCGGCCGGGCTGCCCCCACCTGCGGCCGCTCGGCTCCGGCACTGGGCAGCCCCGCCGAGCCCCGCCTCGGACCCGGCCCCCGGGAGCGGCGGCCACATCCCCCGGGGCCGCCCCCACCGCGCTGCCCTGCCCTGCCCCGGACGGTCCCCCCGCGCCCCGGCACCGGGACACCCCGGGACGGAGCTCCGCCGGGGACCGAGGCACCCCCGGGGCTGGGATCGGGCTCCTCCGGGGACAGGGGCACCCCTGGGCACCCCCGGGGCCGGGGCGCAGCACCCCCGGAGCTGCCGGCGAAGCACCCAGGGGTGCCGCGGGCCCCGGCGAGGGCCGGAGGCAGCAGAGGGGCGGTGGAGGGTTGGGACCGGGTCGGGGGGGGGTGGCCCCCCGTGCCCCCCCTCCCGCAGCCCGGTGCCAGCCCGGGGGTGACTGGGAGGGGAGCAGGTCGCGGGGAAATCGCGGGCACCGATGGCCTCATTTCCTGCAATATAAACCGGGCTTCCTGCGCTTCCTGCTCGGCCCCGGGCGGGGGGGGCGAGGGGGGGCCCGGGCCCCCCACCCCCGCCATGGGGGGGCCAGCCTGGCTCGGCCCCAGCCGGGGCAGGATGGGTGGGGGGCCGGTTCCCAGCGCAGTTTCCGCTTCGGCTGGCTGACCCCCCTTTCTCCCCAGAGTCCGTCCCCTCGCCTTGCCCCTTGCTGGGGGCAGCTCAGCCCCCCCAACCTGTCCGCACCCCAAAGGAGCCCGGTGCCCCCCAACACCTCCGGGGTCCCCCAGCCCCGGACCCCTCCTGGAGGAGGCTCATTAGCCCCAGCCAGGAAGAGGGTTAATTATGGCCCCTAGGGAGGGTGGGGGGCAGAACTGAGACCCCCAGGAGCAGGAGCCCCCCCCCACTCAGCCCTGTCCTCAGGGGGAATAAACCCCCTCAGATTCTGCTATTTTTGTATAAAAACCGAGACTGTTTATTGCTCCAAACAAGTTCCGAGGTAACAGAGACCTGACAGAATCATCACAGCAAGCTGCTGGAACACTCACCCCCAGCGCCCCGGGACCCTCCAGCCTTGCTCCTCCCGAGGGCACCCCGAAGGCCTGGGGGAGGAGGACACCCAGCGTCCCCCAGCAGCCCTGGGCTGGCACAGGGAGGGGGTGTGGAGTGACAGGGTGGGGGGCGCGGGACAGTCCCTGGGGTGGGGGGACATTTAAAACCCAACTGCAGCCGGGCAGCACTGGGGGGGTGGCTGGGGTCCCAGCTGCTCTTGCACGAGGTATGTAAAGGGGGGGGGCTGCAGCCAGCGCAGCCCCCGGGTGACCCCGCGCCCCTGGGGGGTGAGATGGGGACACGGCTCAAGGCCAAGGCTCAGTAGTGCAACAGGCTGAGATAAAGCCGGGGGGGCCAGGACCCACCCCCCACCGGGGGGTCTTGGCTCTCCCTGGTGGGGCTCTGACACCCCTGAAGCACCGGGTGCCATCGGGGCCAGCTCGGTGGCCATCCTGGATGGGGCGACACGTCCCTGGCCCCCGCTCTAGCTGGGCTGGCCGAGGGGCCGGCGGCGCGTCACGGGCAGCGGCAGCTTGTGCAGACCTGGGCAGAGGGTGAGCGTGAGACTGGGGGGGGGGTACACACACGACACCCCAGGGCTCGGCCTCGTGGCCCCGTGCCCCCACCCTCACCGAAGGCGCGGAGGAGCTCAGCCTGCACGGCCCAGGAGACCCTCTTGACCAGGCACAGCGTGGTGAGCCCTGCGAAGCCCATGTTGTAGAGGAAGATGATGTAGAAGTTCCCCAACCAGTCGAAGCGGCCAAAGTCCCCCAGAAGGTCAAACCGGGTGATCCCTGCATGGGGGGGGGGCTGTCAGGGCACCCCAGTGCTGGGGACACCCCAGTCTTGGGGCCATCCTGGCCCCCCCTGGGGACTCACCCAGCGTCCTGGAGAAGACGGGAAGGGCCGAGCTGAGCACCAGCAAGGAGACGCAGTTCCCGATGATCTGGGGGGGAGGAAGGAACGTTTGGGGGGGGGGCAGCGCTGCCCCAGGACCCCCCTCAGGCTGGGGAAGGGGCTCCCCGGTGCTGGAGACCCCCCAGGACCCTGCCCATGGAGGTGGGGGGACTCATGGGGACACTGCACAGCAACACCCACAACCGTGCGCTGTGAGGACCAGGGGTCCTGCGCCCCGAGGGGGGGGTCAGGACCCCCCCCAGTGCCAGCCCAGTGCTCCCACCTTGGTAAGAGGGGTGCCCCGCCGCTCGGGGAGCAGCCGGGTGAAGAGGGGGGAGCTGTAGAAACCCACGACGGAGGAGACCATCAGGTAGCTGCGAGGGGCGTTAAGGAGGAGAACGGGGTGGGACAGCCTCGGGGGGCAGCGCGGGGGACACGAGTGTCCACCTGAAGGATACAAGATGAGGACGACCTGCAGGGCAGCTCCGAAGGACCCGAAGATGGAGAAGGAGACCTGGCCCAGGGACGCATCCTGCCGGGGGAGGAGGAGGGGTGTTGGGGGGCAGCGGTCCTCGCACCGGCGTGGGACACGGCTCCTCGCTGTCCCTTGTCCCCTGCCCAGCTACCTGGATGCCCCGTGGCATCGCGGCATCGTCCAGCAGCAGCTCCAGGACGTGGAAGCAGACGATGAGCACGGAGATGCCCTGGGAGGAGCGGGGAGGGGGTGAGGGTTGCTGGGGAGGCCAGGCACGAGCCCCAGCTCCCCCGGGAGCCCAGGGCCACTCACCGTCAGTGCCAGGAGCCCCAGCATGGCCAGGGGGTAGCCCAGGTTCCTCTGCCAGGGCGACGCTCGGTGCCGCAGCTCTGCGGGGATGGGGGGGGACGTGGCCCAGTGAGAGGGAAGCACGAGCCCCCACCTCAGGGCAGCGGATTGAGGTGCCAGGACAGGGGGTTCCAACCCCCAGCTCGTTCCACACCCATTCTCCCGCCATGGGGCAGGGGCTTGCAGGGAACCAGTGCTCCCAGTGCCAAGCTGGAGAGAACCCACCGTCCTGGACTTGCCCCACCCCCAGGTTCCCTTACCCAGCTTCCGCCTCTTGCTCCGGAGGGTGAGGAACTGCTCCCGCAGCAGCTCCGTGTTCAAGTTCAGCCAGCAGAATGCTTTGCCTGCCAGGGAGGAGATGCCGAGGGGCTCACGGGGGCTGAGGGCTCCCTTGTGGTGGGGCAGAGGGGCCCCCAGCCTGCCCAGAGCGCCCCCCCAGCCGTGCTGAGCACCCACCTGAGGAGATCCTGCGGAACACGGCGGCTTCCTCCAGTGTCGTGCAGCTCAACTGCTCGTCCAGGTCTTCCAGGAGCTGGGGGTGGGTGAGGAGCCCTTGAGCAGCTGGGGGTGGGTGTGTGAATGCTCCCCCCGTGGCCAGGGTGGGTGACCAGGCAGCCCCTGGGACAGCAGCCCCCCCAGCCTGGGGCAGCAACACCTTACCCGGGGTTTCACCAGCAGCTTCCCCGTGACGGTGAACATGGTGGAGAGGCCGAAGGGGGTGCACACTGTGGGGAAAGGAGAGGCTGAGCGGGGGAGTCCCCCAGCACCCAACCCCTCCCCATGCCCCCAGAAGGGTCCTGGAAGGGGACGGGGGCTCAGCCCTGCACCGCCACCCCTCCAGACCCCGGCGCCGTTTGCAGGAAGCAGCCACTGCTCCCCGCCGGGCACCTCGGGGGACACGCTCCCGGTGCAGGATGGGGCACCGAGGCCGGGGCACCGCGGGGGAAGGTCCCAGGACTCACGCAGCAGGAGCAGCACCCCGAAGAGTGAGATGCAGGAGTAGAGGTAGGGCAGGTAGTATTCCCAGAGGTCTGTAGAGACAGCGGGGTCAGGCCAGCGGCACCAGCATCCCTCCTCCCCTTCAGCACCAGGGCCTGATCCTGCCCTGCTGGAGCCAGGAGATGCCCAGCACACCCTTGAAGCACCCACCGCACCCCAACAGCACCCACCACACCCCAGCAGCACCCACCGTAGAGCGACTGGCGGCTGGCTGCATCGTTGCCGACGATGGCGGAGGCCACCCAGACCATGCCCAGCACCAGCAGCGTCAGCAGCAGCAGCACCACCAACGTCTCGTACACCCTGGCCATGATGCCCTGTGGGAGCGGCGTTAGGGGGGAGCCAGAGACGGGCTGGGGGGGGACTGGGGGGAGACATCCACAGGGCCACCTACCTTCTTGGATCCCGCAAACCCCTCCGACTCAGTGAAGAAGTAAGCGAAGGGCATGAGGAAGACGAGGGACAGATTGGAGAAGAGGAAGACCAAGTTCCAGAGGCCTGGAGGGAGGTGGGGAGCGTGGGATGAGTTCCCAGGGGGTTAAACCCCGACCCTCAGCCCTCGAGGGCACCCTGGGGCCACCCCATGCACGCACCATGGACGAGGGACCCGCTGAGCCACTGGATATAGTAGTTGTGGGGGAAGCGGAGCAGCACCTCGTTGCTGATGATGGAGAAGGGCAGCAGGAGGACGGCGCCCAGCGCCACGGCCAGGGTGAAGGTGCAGAGCCCCAGCCTGCGCCAGAGCCCAGCGTCAGCTCCAGCACGGGGGCTGGGCTGGGGGGCTGCGGAGGATCCCGCCGGGAGCGGGACGGGCAGGAACTTACGCAATCCTGTTGACAGCAGCGTCCTCGTCATCATGCACTGTTGGGGGGAAAACCCACACCGAGGGGGCTGGGGGAGGCCAGGCTGTGCCAAAGCTCCCCCTGCTCCCCGCACTGCTCCCAGGGGGGTTTGGGCTCTGCTCCCCTGCCGTGGCAGCCGGGGAGGTGCCTCGCAGAGACCCTCCTACCTGCCGTGAAGTCCGTGTGCTTCTTGAAGTGCGTTATGACGAAGTGACAGAGGATGTAGAGGCTGGTGAAGAGCAGAGCGCAGATCTGCGGGCAGAGGAGCGCGGGCAGAGGAGCGCGGGCAGCGCGGGCAGGGGGGCAGCGCTCCCACCTGGGCCATGCCACCGGCCCCAGTGACTGTCAGCTCCACCCTATCTATTTTTCCACTCCTGGTCCCGGTTACACCCCACGCGTGTGGCTCAGCACTGCCTGTGCACAGGGGCTGCACCCAGGGCTCACCCATGGGTGCTCAGAGCACCTGAGATCGCAGGGAGAGCCCACCCAGCAGCTCTGGTTCGGTCTGTACTGACCCCGTGAGACCCCCCTGCACCGCCTGTCCTCACAGCCTGCGTCCCGCTGGCACCGGCACCCAGCAGAACCGCGGGAACAGCCTTGAGCCGGGCGTCAAGGCCAGCCGAGGCGTCCCTCCCGCCCCCGCCAGAACGCCGAGGTCCGGCCAGAGCAGGCGACGTTTGAGGAACACGGCGACCTTTCATCCCGCCGGGTACGCGGCAGGACGGGGAAAGGTCGCCCAAACCCGCCACCTTGGCACAGGCGGAGAGGAGCAGCCGCGGCACCTCCCTCCTGCCCAGTCGGGGGGGCTCAGCTGGCCGGGGGTCCCTGGGATCTGCTGGGTGGGGTGGCAGGGAGCCCTGGGAGCTGGCCCAGCTCTCGACCCCCAGAGGGGCAGAGCCCTGTGGATCCTCCCGTTCCTGCTGCCAGCCAGGGAACGGTCTCAGGCCGTGGGTTCACTCCTGCTGTGGGCTGTACCCCACAGCCCAGGGCTCTGCCTGGCTGGGGGATCCCTGACATCCCCCACCCTCAGCAAAGTCAGGCTGAATGAGCTCCACGCTGAGCTGAGCCAGGAGCTCCTGGGCAGGATGTGGCTCCCGGGGACAGGGCGGGGGGCTGCAGCGCTCCAGGACAGAGATAGGAGACTCTGGCCACCAGCTCCTTCCTCGCAGCCACCCCAATCAGGCCACGGCAGCACGGTCCCGGTGCTGCTGGTCACGGCTTGGCCACCCTGCACGCAGCGTCCCAGCCTTGGGACATGCCGGCACTAGGACACCCGGGTGGTCCCCACCCCCGAACCTGGCGCAGGGGGTGCCCTGGCCGGGAGAGTGGGACCAGCGGCCTCTCTCTGCGGTGCTGGGGTCTGCAGAACCCCTTCCCGCTGACAGCGAGTGCCCTGGGGAGAGCTGCTGACCTGGGGACAGGGACAGAGCCAGGAGCCTGGCACGGGGCTGGCCCAGCTGACGGCACCGCACCCAGCACCCAGCACCCAGCACCTCCGGCCCTCCCGCCCACCCGGAGGGGCCGAGCCGCGGGTCTCCGGCATGGCGGGACCCCAGCGCGGCGGGACCCCAGCGCCGCGGGGGGCGGCCGGGATGGTGGGGCTGGACCTGGCAGAGGGGTCTCAGCCGGGGCTCGGCCCCGCTCGGCACAGCCCCGGGACCCCGCTATCGGCGGGGCACACGGCACCCCGCCGCGGCTCTGGCACCGATAAGGGCCGGGCGTGGGGGCACAGCAGCGGCCGGGCCCCAGAGCTGCCGCCGGGGCTCGGCCCTCCCGAGGGTGACTGGCAGCCCCGACCCACGTCTCCCCCGCCGCCACCACGGGACCCTTCCCCCGCCCGCCGCCCCTCACCGCGCCCGCGGGCCCCGGGCACTCACGATGCACTCGCGGACCCTCTCGTGGAAGAGCTGCTCCCGCACGGCCAGCGCGTCCTGCTCCCCAGGAACCATGCTGCGGCCAGCATGGCCGGGCCGGGCCGGGCCGGGCGAGGCTGCTGCGGGCCGGGACCGAGCGGCGGGGCCGGGACCGAGCAGCCGGTACCTTCGGGGGAAGCGCTGAGCCGGGCCGCGCCGCGCCGCGCGGCCCCGCCCCTCCTCGCTGGGCCCCGCCCCTCGCGTCCGGTCCTCGCTACATTGTATCCGCGCCGCCACAGCCTGAAAGGGCTCCGCCAGGCCCCGCCTCCTCCGCTCCATTGGCCCAGGGGGGTGAATGAGGCGCTGCTCATTGGTCAAAGGCAGCGCGGAGCGCGCCGATAGGCTGAGGGCGCCGCCGAGGTCCCGCCCGCCGCTCCCACGAGGCCAGCGCGGCCCCCCCTCGGCGCGGCAGGAACCGGGATTATGCGGAGGGAAAGGACTAATCCCGGAGCCAGGGCTGATCCCGCGGGCCCGGTAATCCCCGGCAGGGCTGAGGGGGGCAGGGCCAGGCTGCCCCAGCGCTGGGGACAGCGGCCAGGGCCCCCGGGGGCTGCACCGCCCCAAAGGCAGCTCCTGGAGGGCCCAGCGCAGCAGCATCACCCAGAGCCCCCCGCAAGGAGCACCCAGGAAGGGGGGAAGTCACTCCCCTCCGCCCCGGAGCAGAGGAGGAGGGGAAGGGCTGGCCAGGGCCAGCTCCCAGCAGGAGCGCTGCCACCCGCGGCCGTGTCACTGGGCACGGACAATGGGGACAGTCTGTTCCCATGGGCTGCGGCCAGATGGGCCCCGGGAGCTGCCACGCTGACACAGGGCTTTGGATCCGAACACAGAGGCTGCTTCTCTTAAAGCCTTTTATTCACAGACATGGTACAGACACATGGAAAACCGACGTGATCACATGGGAGGGAGCACGAGCCCAGCCGGAGCAGCGCGTCCCTCCAGCCGGGCCCACAGGGCTGAACCCCACCCAGCGCACACAAAAGCTGAAGTGTTGGAAGCAGACACTTTGTGGACATGCGACAGCAGGAACCCAGCAGTTAGTACTCCTCCCCTTCCTCCTCGCCCTCCCCTTCCACAGAATCCACCCCCACCTCCTCATAATCCTTCTCCAGGGCGGCCATGTCCTCACGGGCCTCCGAGAACTCGCCCTCCTCCATGCCCTCCCCCACGTACCAGTGCACGAACGCCCGCTTGGCGTACATCAGGTCGAACTTGTGGTCCAGGCGGGCCCAGGCCTCGGCGATGGCCGTCGTGTTGCTCAGCATGCAGACGGCGCGCTGCACCTTGGCCAGGTCCCCCCCGGGCACCACCGTGGGCGGCTGGTAGTTGATGCCCACCTTGAAACCCGTAGGGCACCAGTCCACGAACTGGATGCTACGTTTGGTCTTGATGGTGGCGATGGCGGCGTTGACATCCTTGGGCACCACGTCCCCGCGGTACAGCAGGCAGCACGCCATGTACTTGCCGTGCCGCGGGTCGCACTTCACCATCTGGTTGGCCGGCTCGAAGCAGGCGTTGGTGATCTCGGCCACCGAGAGCTGCTCGTGGTAAGCCTTCTCGGCCGAGATGACGGGGGCGTAGGTGGCCAGCGGGAAGTGGATGCGCGGGTAGGGCACCAGGTTGGTCTGGAACTCCGTCAGGTCGACGTTGAGGGCCCCGTCGAAGCGCAGCGAGGCCGTGATGGACGACACGATCTGGCTGATGAGGCGGTTGAGGTTGGTGTAGGTGGGCCTCTCGATGTCCAGGTTGCGGCGGCAGATGTCATAGATGGCCTCGTTGTCCACCATGAAGGCGCAGTCGGAGTGCTCCAGGGTGGTGTGGGTGGTGAGGATGGAGTTGTAGGGCTCCACCACGGCGGTGGAGACCTGCGGGGCCGGGTAGATGGAGAACTCCAGCTTGGACTTCTTGCCATAGTCGACGGAGAGGCGCTCCATGAGCAGGGAGGTGAAGCCGGAGCCGGTGCCGCCCCCGAAGCTGTGGAACACCAGGAAGCCCTGCAGCCCTGTGCACTGGTCAGCCTGGAAGAAAGGAGACAAGACGACCAACCTGTTAGTAATCCTGAACTTCAGCTGCTGCCGGATGGCCCAGGAAGGGGAACAGTCACCCCAGATCTCAGGCCTTCGGGGACTCGTTTCAAGGACGCAGCCAGGGGCAGGCCCTGGCTCGAGTGCCCCAGCACCCCCCGGGACAAGAGTCCCCTCCTGCAGGGACTGGGGACACTTGGTCCCTCCTGCTTCAGGAGCTGGCCCTGGCCAGGCCAGTGCCCAGCACGACCCAGGCTTTGGGGAGGAAGGGACCCAGGGTCCTTCATGGCAGCATCTGTTGGGGCACCCAGAGCCACCATCCCAGAGCACGGCCTGGGGAGGGGGTCTGCGGGGCACCCGCACTCCCATCCCAGGGCCTGAGCTGCCCCAGCATGAGTTAAACCCTCAAAGCTGCTCATAAGCAGGTGGCCAAGGATCAGAGTCCAGATCAAGGAGAAACCTCACCTGACCCTAAAAAAAAAAGGGATGAAATAAGGTTTTCCCAGGGGCAGAGGTGAGCCCGACTCTCCCAAGGCCCCACCTCACCCCAGGCATGATCCCCCCCTCGGGGTGCACGTCCTGGGCTTGGAGGGACCTGAGGAAGGGCCATCAGCCCAGGGGGAGGGGAAGGGGCCAATCCTGATCACCCACGGCATCCAGACCCCACAGGGAGCCCTGACCCAGCACAGGGTGACAAGAACCACGGAACGTCTCCCCAGGCCCAGGAGGCACAACCCGGCTGCTCCAAACCACCCAGGTCCCACCCGAGCTTTGTACCCACCAGCTTGCGGATGCGGTCGAGGACCAGGTCGATGATCTCCTTCCCGATGGTGTAGTGCCCACGCGCGTAGTTGTTGGCCGCATCCTCCTTGCCCGTGATCAGCTGCTCGGGGTGGAAGAGCTGCCGGTACGTCCCCGCGCGCACCTCGTCTGCGGGGAGAGCACCACCACCCCGTCAGCGCCCGGCACACCCCAGGGCACCCCGTCGGCACCGTGCCACCCCCGTCCCCGCGCCCTCACCGATCACCGTGGGCTCCAGGTCCACGAAGACGGCCCGCGGCACGTGCTTGCCGGCCCCCGTCTCGCTGAAGAAGGTGTTGAAGGAGTCGTCGCCGCCGCCGATGGTCTTGTCGCTGGGCATCTGCCCGTCGGGCTGGATGCCATGCTCCAGGCAGTACAGCTCCCAGCAGGCGTTGCCGATCTGCACGCCCGCTTGGCCCACGTGGATGGAGATGCACTCACGCTGGGGGGGACACACACACACACGGCGGGGGGGGCTCAGGCTCGGCTGGGTGCACCCCCTCCCCCGTACACCCTAACACCGGTTGTTGCAGCCGGACCCGACTCGGTGCCCCTCAAACCCCACGGGGGCAGCCCAGGGGCTGAGCTCGCCCCGGGGGCAGAGCTGGGGGGGGTCACAGTGTTTGGGGACAGAGCGGAGCCCACTGCTGGGGGCACGGTGTCGTCCCCCCCCTCCCCAGCAGCCTCCAAATGGCGCACGGGGAGGACATTTTGGAGCCCGGCAGGGCTGCGAGAGGAGGAGGAAGAGGAGGCGGAAGGACAGGGCGCAGCGGCGGGGCCGCGACGGCACCAACCGGCTCAAAACCACCCGATGGCGTCACCCCTGCCCCGGGTTGGGGAGGGGGGTGTCCCTGCGCTCCCCAGCGCCCCAAGCGCATTCCTGGCCGCACCCTGCACCGCGGCAGCTGCTCCCGCACATTCCGCCCGCCCCGGGAGGTGGGGGGAAGCCTCCGGTTTGGGGCGGGGGGGCGCCATGTGGGGCAGGATTAGCCGCAGGGGTCGGACTCGGGTGGGGGGGGGGAGACAGGGACCCCTCTGTCCCCACCACGGGGGGTGCGTGAGGCTGGGGGGAAACCGGTGACGCAGGGGGCGGGGCCGCGCCCCCCGCGCCTTCCCGCGCGCGGGAACGGTAACGGTCGCGACTGGGCGCCAAAAGGGCGGAGCCCCGCCCCCAACGCTGGGGAGGGGGATTACTGGGACCACGTGCTGCCCCCCCCAAGGGTGCTGGGTGCCACCCAGGGGTGCTGTGCTCCCCCAAGGGGTGCTGTGCCCCACCCGGGGGTGCTCCCCCAGCTCCTGCCTTGCCCACCCCCCGTTGCTCCCCCAGTCTCTCCTGTCCCGTCCCCCCCCAGTCCTTACGCCCCTCAATCTTTCGTCTCCCCCACCATGTCTCTACTCCCCGCAGTGTTCCCCCCTCCCCATTCTCCACCAATCCCCCGCGCCCCCCAACCCCATCCTTCCTGCTCCCCATTTCTCGGACCCCCCCCCATTTTGCAGTGCGCCCCCCCCCCCCCCCCCCTTACCATGGTTGCGGCGCGGTTACTCGTCCCGACAAGCAAAGAATCGACGCAAGTACCAGGCTGCCGCCGCCCCCGGGCTCCCCCCTATATACCGGCCCGGGGGGCGGGTGCGCGCCCCCGCCCCGCGCCTCCATTGGCCGCCGCGCCCGCTCATCCGGTGACTCGCCACCGCTGATTGGCTGCTCCGAGTGGCGCGCCCCGCCTCCTTCCCCCCTCTCCCTCCGCCCTGCGCTGCCGGGCGGGAGCTGCGGGGCTTTGGGGGGGGGGGCCCGCAATGTGGGGTGCAGGGGCTGCTGAAGGACACCCCCCCCCCGCCGCGGGGAGGGAGGGGCCCTGACCCCCCTGCGCTGTCCTCAGCCCCCCCCCACTGCGTTTAATGCGGGAGGGGACATGGCTGCTCCCGCCCCCCCTCCCCGCCTTCCCCCCCCCCTCCCGGTGCGGCTTCGCTGCAGAGGAAAACTGCGACATGCGGGGGGGGGGGGGGGGCGGTGGCACGTGCTGCCGCACCCGGTGCGCCCCCCCCGCCGCGTTCCGAAGCCGTTAATCGGCTTCGCTCTGTCGGTCGGACACCCCCCACCCCCGGCCCATCTGCCCCGCCCGACACCCCCCCCCCCCAGCACCGGCCCATCTGCACCCTCGGGCCCCCCCCCCAGCCCATCTGCAACCTGGGGACCCCCCCTCAGCACCCCCCCCCGCCCATCTGCAGCCCTGAATCCTGCCGCCATGGGGGGGGGGCACCGTGCCCCGGGCCCCGCTGGGTCTGCCCGGGGTGGGGGGGGCACAAGCCCCGCCGGATCAGCACGGTGTGCCGGGGGGGGGGGGGGGCAGCCTCCTCTCCCTGCGGTGGGCTTTGTCTCAGCCGGGCCCCACATCCCTGCATGCTGCCCCCCCCCCCCCCGGCCAGACGGGGCCCCCCGGCCCCCCCCCATGCTCCCCGCCATCGCCCACCATGGTGACCACCATCAAACGGGGCATGTGCCGGGGTCCCATTGACCCCCCCCCGGGGGACGCCTCAGCCGGGCGCAGCTCCCTGCCCGCCTGCGAGGCCGCGGGGTGCCCGGGGGGGGGGTGTCCCGGGGGGGGGGGGACGACGACACACCATCCCCAGCCCCCATCTAATCCCCCGAGCTCTTCTCTCCCCATAATCCGCCTTCCTGCTTCGCCCCGAGCTTTGCCAACGACCCAGCGGCCCCTTCGGCAGCACCCGCCGCCAGCCGCCGCTGGGCCCCCCCACCTTGGCTCCCCCCCCACCGGGGTCACCCCACAGCTTCGACACCCCCCACCCCGTCCCCCGTGCCGTCCCCGGGGCGCTCGGGGCTGGAGCTGGCGCAGCCGCCGCCGCAGCTGCATTGCGGCCGGTGACGTGGCTCCCGCCATTAGCCCCGGTTGCCGCATGGCCGCCTCCGCTGCTGCCGGTAAAGGGGTTCATCCCCCCCGTTCCTCCTCCTCCCCGGGGCTCCCCCCGTCCCGGTCACACCGGCCTCCCGCAGCCGCCCTCGGGGCCGGGGGGGCTCAGCTGGGGCTGGGGGCCACCGCGGCTGCCAGCGATGCCAACGTGGCGGCCGGTGAAGAGCCGCCACTGCCCCCCCCCCCCGCCCCCAGGAGCTGGTGTTTCTGGCACGGTGGTCCCAGAGGGGGGGTTCTCAGTGTGCGTGTCCCCCTCCCCAGCGCAGCACCCACCGCCCCCACTTGAGTTTCACTTCACCTTTAACTTCCCCGTCACTGTTTAACCATGACCGGAGCCATGAGGCAGCAGCGAGGGGGGGGGAACAGCAGGGCCTGGCTCCCCCCATCCTCAGGCAGAGCTGGGGGGGGGGGGGGGGGGGGGGGGGTCTGCCACCCCATTTCCCCCTCCCAGTAACTGGGTGGGGGGGACAGGACCTCTCCTCTTCACTGCAGGAGGGAACAGAGGGGCTGCAGGACACACCACGGATGGTGGGGGGAGCCCCCCCAGCCCTGGGTGCACTTGAACCCCCCGAGGACTGAGGCTCTGCCACCCCAGTGCCCCCACCCCTAGGGGGCAGCAGCACCTCCAAGAGACAATGCAGCCCCTGCCCAGGCAGAGCAGGGACCCCCAAACTGGGGGGCTCAGAGCTCCCCAGCCCCCAGGAAGGATGAAGCCACCCTATGGACCCCCCTGGATCGTGGTCCCGAGAAAACCCAACACCCACCCCCGCCCCAGTGCGGGGGGGCACACGTGGGGAGGGGGCTCTGCCCAGCCCAGCCGCAGGACAGGGGGAAAGGATCAGTTTGGGGAGCTCAGGGCTGGGTGGGACCAGCATGACCCCAGGCACAGGGACCAGGGTGGAGACCCCGGGCACAGGCAGAGACCCCCCGGCCCCGCCATGGGCAGTGGGGGACAGCGCCCAAGGGCGGGGGGGGAGGCGGCGGCGCGGAGGGAAGACACCGGAGGCGAGGTAAGACAGGGAATGCTTTTTATTGAGACCCACGGGAGAGGACGGGTGGGTCCGGGACAGGTTCCACTGAAGCACAGACCAGGACAGGACAGACCGCGGCGCACACACTGCTACAGACCCTGGGGCGGAGGGTCACCTAGGTTAACGTTCCCTGTACGAGCAGCACCCTCCAGAGAGTTTAGTACTCCTCCCCCTCCTCCTCACCCTCCCCTTCCACAGAATCCACCCCCACCTCCTCGTAATCCTTCTCCAGGGCGGCCATGTCCTCGCGGGCCTCCGAGAACTCGCCCTCCTCCATGCCCTCCCCCACGTACCAGTGCACGAACGCCCGCTTGGCGTACATCAGGTCGAACTTGTGGTCCAGGCGGGCCCAGGCCTCGGCGATGGCCGTCGTGTTGCTCAGCATGCAGACGGCGCGCTGCACCTTGGCCAGGTCCCCCCCGGGCACCACCGTGGGCGGCTGGTAGTTGATGCCCACCTTGAAACCCGTGGGGCACCAGTCCACGAACTGGATGGTGCGCTTGGTCTTGATGGTGGCGATGGCGGCGTTGACATCCTTGGGCACCACGTCCCCGCGGTACAGCAGGCAGCACGCCATGTACTTGCCGTGCCGCGGGTCGCACTTCACCATCTGGTTGGCCGGCTCGAAGCAGGCGTTGGTGATCTCGGCCACCGAGAGCTGCTCGTGGTAAGCCTTCTCGGCCGAGATGACGGGGGCGTAGGTGGCCAGCGGGAAGTGGATGCGCGGGTAGGGCACCAGGTTGGTCTGGAACTCCGTCAGGTCGACGTTGAGGGCCCCGTCGAAGCGCAGCGAGGCCGTGATGGACGACACGATCTGGCCGATGAGGCGGTTGAGGTTGGTGTAGGTGGGCCTCTCGATGTCCAGGTTGCGGCGGCAGATGTCATAGATGGCCTCGTTGTCCACCATGAAGGCGCAGTCGGAGTGCTCCAGGGTGGTGTGGGTGGTGAGGATGGAGTTGTAGGGCTCCACCACGGCGGTGGAGACCTGCGGGGCCGGGTAGATGGAGAACTCCAGCTTGGACTTCTTGCCATAGTCGACGGAGAGGCGCTCCATGAGCAGGGAGGTGAAGCCGGAGCCGGTGCCGCCCCCGAAGCTGTGGAACACCAGGAAGCCCTGCAGCCCCGTGCACTGGTCAGCCTGTGGCGAGGAGAGACAAGGGGGGGCGTGTGGAGGCCGGGCAGCAGCAGAAGGTGCTTCTTCCTCTCCATGGCCTCACCAGGACAGTTGGGGGATGTCCGGCAGCAGAGCAGGAGCTCCCAGGGTGGGTGACGGGGTGGACAGTGACTCAGGGGAGCGGGGAATCCCCCAGGGAAGCCCCTTGGTCCCCAGGGAGCATGGCCAGAAGCCCCTCGCAGGGGGGGCTGGGTGCAAAACACGGACCGGTTTGGCCACCGTGGCAAAGCACGAGACGTGGCAGGGCGGGGGGGCTCCCCGAGCGGCCGGTCAGGGCTGCTGGGTCAGCAGGACGCCCGTCGCCGGCCGCACGCAGCTGGCCTGGGCCGCGGCGCGAGCCAAGCGGGAACAAAGAGGGAATCGCACAGCTCAGCACCGGCAGTGCCCGGGGCCGCGGCGCAGCTCCAACAGCGCAGCTGCCATGGCGGCCGCTGCAGAGCGGGATTAACATTAATTAATAAATTAAACCTTGAGCCAGCCCAGCTAGTCTAGCGGGGAGGGCGAGCCGAGAACAGAGTCTTTGTCCTCGGCTCCTCACGCGGCGGGGGGTCCCTACCAGCTTGCGGATGCGGTCGAGGACCAGGTCGATGATCTCCTTCCCGATGGTGTAGTGCCCACGCGCGTAGTTGTTGGCCGCATCCTCCTTGCCCGTGATCAGCTGCTCGGGGTGGAAGAGCTGCCGGTACGTCCCTGTGCGCACCTCGTCTGCGGGGAGAGCACCACCACCCCGTCAGCGCCTGGCACCCCGTTGGCACCGTGTCACCACCCCCGTCCCCGCGCCCTCACCGATCACCGTGGGCTCCAGGTCCACGAAGACGGCCCGCGGCACGTGCTTGCCGGCCCCCGTCTCGCTGAAGAAGGTGTTGAAGGAGTCGTCGCCGCCGCCGATGGTCTTGTCGCTGGGCATCTGCCCGTCGGGCTGGATGCCATGCTCCAGGCAGTACAGCTCCCAGCAGGCGTTGCCGATCTGCACACCCGCTTGGCCCACGTGGATGGAGATGCACTCACGCTGGAGTGGGGGGACACACGGACATGGTGCTGTGTCACCCTCTCTGGCCCCCTCCCAGCTGTGGCACCAGCCCAGGACCCCGCAGGGACGATGCCCCCAGGATGGGCTGGCACCGCGCTGGGAAGCGCCAGTCCCTTGGGCTCATCCCCGGGGCCGGCTCCGGCTCCTATTGTTCTGGGTCCTGGCAGGCGCACCCAGTGCGGGGAGGGGTGCTCAGCTCCGGGGGTCTTATCCTGTCCCCCGAGGGCGCTGGGACCCTGCCCATTGTGGGATGGGGAGCTCAACACCGGGGGCTCATCTTGTGCCAATGGACTGGGACCACACCCAGGGCAAGACTGGAGCTCCAAGGGTCCCATCCTGCTCTACCCACCCCCCTGAGACCCAGCAACGCCCAGTGTTGGGGGGGCTCAGCACGGGGATCTCATTCTGCCCACCCAAGTCCCCACCGAGCCAGGGCCACGCCCAGCGCCCGACGAAGGGGCTTCATCCTGCCCTTTGTCCTCGGATGCAGGACAGGGTGCTCGGTCCCGGGGGGTCCGTCCTGCCCTGCCCTGCCCTCCCCACTGCTCCCGGGACCCACCCCACACCGGGGGACCCATTCTGCCCCGTTAAACCGGGGCCACGCCCAGCACAGCCTGAGGGCTCAGCACCGGGTGGTGTGTGTGGGGGGGTGTCGTCTGTCCTGCCCGGTTTAACGGGAGCCACACCCAGTGCGCGATGGCGGCTCGGTACCGCAAAGAGGGACCCGATCCTGCCTCGTCGAACTGGGGCCACACCCAGTACGGGCCCAGTGCTCGGTACCGGGGACCCATCTTGCGCGGTTTAACGGGAGCCACGCCGGGTGTGCGCTCAGGGATCAGAGCCGGCGACCCACCCAGGCTGATTTAACGGGCATCGTGCCCGGTGCGGGCTCAGGGCTCGGTCCCTGGGGTCCCACCCTATTCGGTTTAACGGGAGCTACGTGCTTAGCCCCGAGGAAGTCAGCGGAACCCATCCAGCCCCGTTTAACGGGAGCCACACTCGGGGCTGGGTCCCGGGCGATCCCTCCTGCTCGGTGTAACGGGAGCCACGCCCGGTGGGGAATCAGCCCCGAGGCTCATCCCGGGCAAGGGGGGTGGGAGGCGGGGGACGGGACCGGGGATAACAGCGCGACCGGGGAAGGGCGGGACCGGCGGGGATGGGTACCGGGGACAACGGCGGGAGCGGGCCCCCCTCCCTGTCCCCCCCCCTCACCATGGTGGCGGTCGGCTCCGGGGCGGTCTCACAGCCCGACGCTGAGGCGGTCGATGTAAGAGGCGCGGCGGAGCGCGGGGCTCGGCGCGGGGCTTTATAGCCCCGACGGGGCGGGGCGGGCGGCGGGGCCGGGGCGGCGGCGGCGGCGGCCATTGGCGGGGCCGGGGATGAGGTAATGGCCCCCCCGGAGCCGCAGACAAAGGCCGGGCGTTGCAGCGGGGCGGGCGGGGGGGGGGGGAGGACACGACAACGGGGGCTGCGGCGGCCACGGCCCGGCCCCGCCGCCGGTTCCTGCCCGCCACCGTCTGGGCCCCGGCCGCGTCCTTGTCGCCGGCCCTGCCGGGGCCTGGTTTTGGCCAAGCCGCAGGCCACGCCCTGGTCCCCGTTCCCGGTAGTGCCACTGTCTCCGGTCTGGCCGTGCGCCGCTGTCCCGGCTCCCGGTTATGGCCCCGTCCCCACCCTCGGCCTCGCCCCGGTCCTCACCCCCGGCCAAGTCCCTGTCCCCCTCCCCAGCTGTGCCACCGTCCCCCGGTCTGGTCGCTGCTCTGGCTCCCAGTTACGCCCCTGTCCCCATCCCTGGCCACACCCTGGTCCCTGTCCCCAGTCACCCCGTTGTCCCCATCCCCAGTCACACCCTGGTCCCCATCCCTGGCCGCGCTGCTGTCCCCATCGCCAGGGACACTGTCCCCGCGCCTGGCCGTGCCCCAGTGCCCTGGTTCCCAGCCACCGCTTGGCCCCCGGCCCCACCGTGGCCCGGAGCCTGTCCCGGCCCCTTCCCGGCTGCGCCCGGGTCCCTTCCAGCGCCTTTGTCTGCCCGAGCAGCACAAACCAGCCCCGCGGGGCCCGGCCGGGGGGAGAAAGTGTCCTCCCCCAGGGCAGCTGGGGACGAGCGGGGCCCCCCCGCCTGGGGACAGCGAGGGGACAGGGGGGACAAAGCCCCGACGTGGCTCCCAGGGCAGTTTTTGGGGCCGGGGGGGGGCCCAGCCCGAGCGGCAGCTGCTCTGCGGCAGCTGGTGGGTGGGACACAGCGGGGACATGGGGACGCACGTCCCTCGGCCACCCCTTCATCTGCTGCAGCCTCTGCATGCCCCCCCCCCAGCCACTGGCCCTGGGGGGGTCCCCCTTCTCCAGGGGTTCCCCCTCCCCTTTGTCCCTGCAAAGCCCCCAGTGGCTGGGCGGGGGGCTGGGGTTTGTCTGTCCCCAAGGCGGGGGGTTTTGGGGGGACAGGTGGCTGCAGAGGGGTCAGCCCACCCCACACAGGCGCGGGCAGGGCTGGCCCCAGCTGCCGCCGCTGGAGCTGCCAGGATGGCCCCCCCCCTTGCTGAGAAATCACATTTTTCTCCGCATTTCGTGGATTTCTGGGCAGCTCCATGTTCCCACATCCCCTCTGCCAGCCCCATGTCCCCGCCACCAGCCTCGTGTCCCCACCGCCTGCCCCATGCTCTGCCAGCCCAGTGCTTTTGGGGGGCTGCTGGAGGGGGGTGGGAGCAGGGAGGGGGCCGGGGCTCCGCTGCCCACCCCGGACCGTGGGGCTGCAGACAAAGAGGGGCCGGGATCCGGGCATCGCCCACCAGAACAAAGGACCGGGCAGCCCTGGCTGCATCGAGCGGAGCAAAACCGGAAGGTTCAGCTCCCACTGGGCTGGTCCCCGTTGCAAATGGGTGTTTAGGGGGACCCCGGCCCCGAAGTGGCTCAGGCCCCCCCCCCCAAGCCCCCACAATGGCTCCTTCCCTGCGTGGGAAACGCCTCCTGCCTTTGTCTCCCCACGGCCCGAGGCCTCAGCTCCGCTGTGGGGCTGGCAGGGTGTCCGCGGGGTGTCCCCAAGCCTGGTTTTGGGGGGCTCACAGCAGCCCCTGCCTTGGGGACCGCTCTCCAGGCTGGGGGGTGGGTGTCCCTGCCCATCCCATCTGTTCCTCCCGAGCTGCGGGTATTGGGTGCCCCGTGAGTGGTGGGTGGCTGAGCCCCCCCGGGCGGTGTGGGGTGTAGGGTGCGGGGCCCTGGGGTGCTGAGGTTCCCCCCCGCGAGCCCCCTCCCATCTCGTTAGGTATGGAAGGCCACTCGTCCCCCGCCGACCGCTGCCAGGCAACTGGCCGTGGTGGCGGGGTTGCCAGGAGACCGGTTGCTAGGAGACAGGCAGGGACCCCCCCCCACATCCCCCTTCCCCAACACCCATCCCGGGGCCTGGCCGGGGAGGGGGCAGTGCGGGGAGATGGGGCTGGGGTCCCCCCAGTGCTGTGCTTGAGGGGTGCAGGGGCACCATCCCCGTGGCACCCCAGTGCCTGACTCCGCTGTGCTGTGCTGGGGGGGGACACACACCGTCCCCGGCTCCCCCCACCCAGTGCCTGACCCCCCCATGCTGTTCGCCGGGGGGGGGTACACAGGCCCCGGGGTCCCCCAGTACGCAGCCCCCCCGCACCCTGCTATGGGGGTCCTGCTATCCAGCCCCAGTGGGTGGGTGAGTGGGGGTCTGGCCCACCTCCCAGTCCCCCCCCGCCCCGGCACCTCCCGGCCGTTTTGCTGTGTTGACTGTTGGTAGCAACGCGGTGGCTCCTGGTGACGGTTGCTGCCCGCCCCCGCCCCCCCCCCGCCATGTCCAGGGCACCGCCGAGCCCGACAGGGTCCCCTCGGGCCCCGCAGAGCCCCCAGCCCTGCCCAAGCCCCCCGCTTCCCCCATGCGCGTTCTGGGCATCTCGGGGGGCTCCGCGAACGGGCGCCTCCGCCCCCCTCCGCAGCCCAGCCCAGCGTGGGCACGGCCGGGATTTCCAGTCCTCCCAGTTTGGGGCTTTCCTGGGGGTCTCTCACCGGTGACTTTACACCCCGCGGTCGGGACTAGTCCGTCCCCGGGGATCAGCGGGGACCGGCCCCGTCGGGGGCTGCCGCGGCTCGCGGGGAGGGGGGCGACGGCCCGGGTCCCGCTGTTGCTAATTTTAACCTGTTTTCTCTGTCCGTCTGTCCGTCCCCCGCCTCGATGAGACGGGTTCTTTGGAACGGGGAGACGGGGCAGCTCGGGGGAGGGGGCTGCCCCCCGCCGGGGTGCAGGAGGAGGCCTCGGTGGGGCGGGGGGCAGCGGGCGGGTCCCGCCGTCCCCCCAGTTTGCTCGGGGTGGCGCTGGGGGGGCAGCACAGTGGAGGTGGGGCACCCCACAGCCCCCCTCCGCAGGGCGAGGGACCCCCGACCCCGACCCCCAGTGCTGGGGGCAGCGGGTGACCCCATCCCCATGGGAGGGAGCAGGGGGTGTCACCGCGCGTTCCCCCAGCCTGGGTGCCCCCCCGACGCCCCCCCCCCCCCGGCACTGCACAACAAAAGGGCGGCTCAGCCCCGTTGGTGGGAACACGGAGCGGGGAGGCAGCCGCGGGAGTGCGGGGGGCTGCGGTGGGGAGGGGGCTGCAGCTCCGGTGCTGGCGGGGCGGCACCGCATTGCGGCAAAGCCCCGAGGAGGAGCGGGGCGGCGGCGGGGGCGGCGGCGAGGCGGGAGAGACCCCGCTGCCGGGGGACCCCCGCTCTGCCCGGCCCTCCCCAAAGCCCCCCCTGAACCCCGCGGGGCCCCGAAGCCGCGGGGGGGCACGACACACACACACACACACTCGGGGGGGCTCCGGTGGCATCGGTGGCTCAAGGAGGGGGTGTTGTGGGGACACCGCCCCCCGGCCCCAGCTGGGTGCCAGCACCGAGGGTGTGCCTGGAGAGTGGGGGGGGGACGGGACAGGGACCCCAGTGGTGTGCGGGGGGACACGGTGACCCCACGGGGACACGCAGCTCTCGGCCGTGCCGGGAGACTCCCCAGGGCGGGGAGGGGGGGCTGGTCCCCCCAGGGACATCCTGGTCCCCCACCCGCAGCTCAGGCCAGCCTGGCACGGGGACAGGGTCCCTTTGCCGGGTGGGGGACACCAAAGGAGTGACCCCAGAGCACGGGTGGGGTTCGAAGCCCAGCGTGGGGGTCTCCGGGGCTGCCCCTGTCCCCACGCTGTCCCCAACCCGGTCTGTGGCCCTGGGAACGTGTCCCCAACCCGCACTCAGCCCAGCCCGGGGCGGGGGGGGCTCAGGGCAGAGCTCCCCGGGGGTGTGCGTGGGGTGACCCCGCCCCGTCCGTCCTGTCCCACCGGAGCTGCTCCTGCCTGGGTTCCCCCGAGGAGCCGCCCCGGGAGCTGGCAGGGGAAGGCGGGTGGCGGCCCGGGCAGGAGCCGGCGCGGCGGATGCCTGCGGGGCTTCCCACGGGAACGGGACCGGGACCGGGACCGGGACGGGGACCGGGACCGCTGGACCCCCGTGGCCCCCAGCCCAGGCTGGGCCCTGCTGCTCCTCGGGCAGAGCCCGGGCTTGGGGCGGCGGCCGGGGGGTGCAGGGACCCCTCCCGCCCCCGGCTGAGCCCCCCGGCCCTCAGACCCCCACAGCCCCCCCGCAAAGCCCCCCTAAACCCCCTCTTAAACCCCACTAATGACCCCTAGAGCCCCCTTAATGCGCCCCCGACCCCTCTGCCCCCCCAAGCCACCTCCTGCCCCTGGCCCCGCCCCTGGCCCCGCCCCTCACATTCCGCTCTGATGACGTCACCGCCTACGCAATCCGCCCCGAGTTTCGAACCGGCCAATAAGAGTCGAGGCGTGGCGGCAGCGGCGTGGCCGACGGGGAGGGCGTGGCCGGCAGCGTAGCGTCATCCCAGAGGGGCGGAGAAAGGCGATGCCACGCCCACAACTCCCCGCCCCCTCCGAAGGCTCCGCCCCCCGGGTTATATCACGGGGGGGCCCCGCCGGGCGCCCCCTGCCTCCCTCCTCGGCGGCTTCGTAACGGTTCGGGCAGTGAGCGGCCATGGTGAGGGGAGGCTGGGGGGGCGTGGGGACCCCCCCCCGGGGCGTGGGACCACCCGGGGCAGCGTGTGGGGCTGAGGGGCAGGGGAGGTGCTGGGTCCCCCCGTGTCCAGGACACCCTGTGGGGCTGCGGTTCGGGGGGTGTTGGGTCCCCCCCATGTCCAGGGCGCATCCGTGGGGCTGAGATCTGGGGGCTGAAGGTTCCTTGCGTGTCCAGGACCACCCCCCCGTGGGGCTGCTGAGCCCCTGGGCAGGCCCTGAGGTGGGGGGTTGTGGGGCCCTGTGTGCCCGGTGGGGGGGTGCTCCCACCCCCGGCCTGTGCCGGTTGCCCCCCCGGGGCTCCCCCGTTCTCCGCTGTCCCACGCAGGGCCGGGACGGGGAAACTTTTCCCAGTTCCTGGAGTTTGCTCTTCCCCCGGGGGGGGGTTGGGGGCTGCTGGCCCAGTGCCCGTTACCGTGGGTTGGGGCTGGGGGAGCTGCTGGCTGACGGGGAGGGGCAGGGGCTGGTGGGGGTTGTGCGGAGAAAAGGGGGGGCTCCCCTTTCTGGGGGTGCCCCTGAACTGGGGGGGTGATGGGTAGCCCCACGGGAGGGGTTGAAGTTGTCCCTGTCCCAGCACAGGCCTTGGGTTGTGGGGAGTGGGAATGGTGGGGACTGAGAAAACCCCCGAGGAACCCCAACTCCGGGCTACGGGGCAGTGGGGGGGTGCACTCAGCTGAGCCTGAGCCCCCCCCCACCGTGTGTGTGTCCCCCCCAGCGTGAGTGCATCTCCATCCACGTGGGCCAAGCGGGCGTGCAGATCGGCAACGCCTGCTGGGAGCTGTACTGCCTGGAGCATGGCATCCAGCCCGACGGGCAGATGCCCAGCGACAAGACCATCGGCGGCGGCGACGACTCCTTCAACACCTTCTTCAGCGAGACGGGGGCTGGCAAGCACGTGCCGCGGGCCGTCTTCGTGGACCTGGAGCCCACGGTGATCGGTGAGGGCGCGGGGACCGGGGTGGCACGGTGCCGACGGGGTGCCCTGGGGTGTGCCGGGCGCTGACGGGGTGGTGGTGCTCTCCCCGCAGATGAGGTGCGCACAGGGACGTACCGGCAGCTCTTCCACCCCGAGCAGCTGATCACGGGCAAGGAGGATGCGGCCAACAACTACGCGCGTGGGCACTACACCATCGGGAAGGAGATCATCGACCTGGTCCTCGACCGCATCCGCAAGCTGGTAGGGATGCCCCATCCTTATTGGGGCTTGTGGGGTGGCTCCATGCCCAGGGGGTGGCTGGGGACAACGGGAAGCCCCAGGAGTCACTAGGGAGGGGGTCAGCAGATCCTTCTTGCCCCATCAGCACTCTGGGATCAAAGGGGGGGCTGCCCCAGGAGGGACCTGCTGCCCTGGGGAGTGGAGATGGGTCTGGGCTGTTCCCAGGGCCAGCACAGCCCCCTCCCAGCCCGGTGCCAAGCCTGGCAGGATGGGAAGGCCCATGCCTGGAGCAGGGAGGGCTGTGCAGACCTGGTTTGGGTGCTGGTGCAGCACTGGTTTGACTGGTGCAGCTGCCCGAGCTCTTTGAACCTCTGGTTCCCACGCCGGGGCTGGTGCCGGGGCCGGCTGGACCTGCTGTGCCGCCGGCTCCGCTCGGGGAGCTCCTGGCACATCAAAGGCTGCGGTGGCTGCCCGTGGGCTGGCCTGGGCTTCCCTGGGGGATTCCCCGCTCCCCTGAGTCACTGTCCACCCCGTCACCCACCCTGGGAGCTCCTGCTCTGCTGCCGGACATCCCCCAACTGTCCTGGTGAGGCCATGGAGAGGAAGAAGCACCTTCTGCTGCTGCCCGGCCTCCACACGCCCCCCCTTGTCTCTCCTCGCCACAGGCTGACCAGTGCACAGGGCTGCAGGGCTTCCTGGTGTTCCACAGCTTCGGGGGCGGCACCGGCTCCGGCTTCACCTCCCTGCTCATGGAGCGCCTCTCCGTCGACTATGGCAAGAAGTCCAAGCTGGAGTTCTCCATCTACCCGGCCCCGCAGGTCTCCACCGCCGTGGTGGAGCCCTACAACTCCATCCTCACCACCCACACCACCCTGGAGCACTCCGACTGCGCCTTCATGGTGGACAATGAGGCCATCTATGACATCTGCCGCCGCAACCTGGACATCGAGAGGCCCACCTACACCAACCTCAACCGCCTCATCGGCCAGATCGTGTCGTCCATCACGGCCTCGCTGCGCTTCGACGGGGCTCTCAACGTCGACCTGACGGAGTTCCAGACCAACCTGGTGCCCTACCCGCGCATCCACTTCCCGCTGGCCACCTACGCCCCCGTCATCTCGGCCGAGAAGGCTTACCACGAGCAGCTCTCGGTGGCCGAGATCACCAACGCCTGCTTCGAGCCGGCCAACCAGATGGTGAAGTGCGACCCGCGGCACGGCAAGTACATGGCGTGCTGCCTGCTGTACCGCGGGGACGTGGTGCCCAAGGATGTCAACGCCGCCATCGCCACCATCAAGACCAAGCGCACCATCCAGTTCGTGGACTGGTGCCCCACGGGTTTCAAGGTGGGCATCAACTACCAGCCGCCCACGGTGGTGCCCGGGGGGGACCTGGCCAAGGTGCAGCGCGCCGTCTGCATGCTGAGCAACACGACGGCCATCGCCGAGGCCTGGGCCCGCCTGGACCACAAGTTCGACCTGATGTACGCCAAGCGGGCGTTCGTGCACTGGTACGTGGGGGAGGGCATGGAGGAGGGCGAGTTCTCGGAGGCCCGCGAGGACATGGCCGCCCTGGAGAAGGATTACGAGGAGGTGGGGGCTGACAGCGTGGAGGGGGAGGAGGAGGGAGAGGAATATTAGTGCCTTGTCCGTGGTTACACTCTGGTGCTGTTCATTAAAAATGGCTCCTTCCCGTCTTGCCTCGTTGATTGTCCTGGCATGATCTGCCAGCGTGTCCCGAGGGGAGGGGGGTCCTGGCTGCCCGGCCCTGCTGCCAGCTGGCACTGGGGCTGTGCTGGGAGAGCTGGGGCAGCTGCGTGGGGCTGGGGTCCCTGCACTGGGTTCGGTGCTGCCTGGCCCAGGGGGTTCGTGTCCCCCTCCCCATTGTCCCCAGGGCTCCCTGTCACCTGGGTGGGCCCCAGCATGGGGTGAGGACCCCTGGGAGCCCTCAGTGCCCTCCCCCAGCGCTGGGGTTGTGGTCAGGATCCGGCCCCAGGCATGGCTGGTGCAGCTGGGCTGGATGTGGTATGGAGCTGGTCCTGGCATGGAGCTGGGCTTCACAGAGCTGGGGGGGGCCTGGGCAGGAGGGGACCCCCCCCCAGCTGCTGGGCAGGGCACTGACCCCTCCCCGTCAGAGCTGCCCGAGAAGGGGGGCCGGGGGGGCCGTTCTCCAGCGCTGCCCCTGCGCACGGTGCCTCCGGCCGAGCTGAGTCACGGCTGCCCCTACAAACTGGGGGGGGCAGACAGGACAGGGTGCCCCTGCCCTGGGTGCTGGGATGGGCACTGCCTGCTCCCTGGGGTCAGCACCCCGGGCAGGGTGGGACCCCTTGGAGCTGGGGGCTCTGCCCAGCCCCGCAGCAGGGGCTGAAGATGGGGCTCACCTGCAGCCCCGAGGGGGGGCGGTCTGCCCCCACCCCGCTCTTTGGGGGGGACCCCACACCCCCGGCACTACCCTGCACCCCCACGGGGGTCCCCCAGCCCTGCTCCTGCATCCTGGCAGGGGGAGACCGGACAACCACCCCTCGGGCCCCGGGCACCCCCGGGCCCTCTCCCCACTGCCCCGGTGCTACCGGGCTCCTCTGCCTGCAGCCCCCCCCCTTCCCGCACCCCGAGGGGAGGGTCCCGGCCCCTCTCGCCCCCCTCCAAAGGGGACACCCGCAGCCCCCGGTCCTCCCCCCCGCCCCGGGCCGGGAGACCCCTCCCCTCGCGCCGGCACCCCCGGGTCCCCCCGGCGGGGCGGAGCCGCTGCCCGCTATAAACAGCCGGTACCGGCAGCAGCCGCCACCCTCCCGGTCCCGCCATGAGCCGCGGCGGCCGCGCACCCGCCCCGCGCCGCGCCCTCGGGGCTCCCGCGCCCCTCACCGCGGCTCCGGGGCTGTTGGCGGCGGCGGCGGCGGCGCGGGGAGCAGAACGGGAGGAGCTGGCGGCTCTGAACGATCGTTTCGCCGCTTTCCTGGAGCGGGTGCGGGCGCTGGAACGGCAGAACGGGGCCCTGCGAGCCGCCCTGGGCCGCGCCGCCGCCGCCGCCGCGCCCCGCGCTACCGGGCTGGTGCGGGGGGAGCTGCGGGGGCTGCGGGAGCGGCTGCAGCGCCTCGGCCATGACCGGGACCGGCTCCAGGCCGAGAGAGACGGGCTGGCCGCCGACCTGGAGGCCCTGCGACGGCGGTGGGTGGGCGGCGGGGCCGGGGGGTGGGCCGGGATGAGGGATGGACCGGGGGATGCACCGGGATGAGGGATGGACCGGAGGATGGACTGGGATAAGGGATACACCGGGGTGGGGACCAGTGGATGCACCGGTATAACGGAGGCACCGGGCTGAGGACCGGGATGAGGGATGGACCGGAGGATGGACCGGGATAAGGGATACACCGGGGTGGGGACCAGGGGATGCACCGGTGTAACGGAGGCACCGGGATGAGGACCGGGATGAGGGATGCACCGGGATGAGGGATGAACCGGGGTGGGGACCGGGGGATGCACCGGGTGTACGGGGGATGACCCGGCGATGCGCCCCGTAGAAGCTGGAGCAAGCACCGGGGATGCACGGGAGGGCACCGGGAGGGGCGCGGCGCTGGGGAGGGACCCAGGGTGGGGACTGGAAGGGACTGGGAGAGCAGGGCTCTGCGGAAGGGTGGGGCACTGGAAGGGGCAGGGCGGGGTGGGGGCACTGGGAGTGGACTGGGACTATCACTGGGCGGGGAGATGGGGCCGGGGCACGGCGGGACCCCCCCGGGGGAGCAGCGTGTCCCAGTGAGGGCACGGGGGGATGCAGCGGCATCACGACCCCGCGCCGGGGTGGTGTGACAGGGCCCGGGGGGGGGGGACCCCCCAGGATCTGGGGGTCCCGCTCTGGCTGTGCAGGGACGGGGATACGCCACGGTTGCCCCTTCCCGGGCCAGAGGGGATGGGGGGGGGGGGCTGCCCCCTGTCCCCCACCTCCTTCTCACCCCTGTTCTCCCCAGGCTGGAGGACGAGACGCAGAAGCGGGAGGATGCGGAGAAGAACCTGGTGCTGTTCCGCAAGGTGAGGGGGCTGGGGGGGCTGTCCCCCCCACCGTGCAGTGCCTGTTCCCCCGTGTTCCCCCCACCCCGTGCAGTACACGCCGGTGATGCCCCTGCCCCGGCTGCCCCCACCTGCGAAGGCGCCAGCGACGCTCTGTGAACCAGGCGCTCCCTATCATGCACCACCCTGGTGGGGGCGTCCTGGGGGGCGTCCCGTCCCCTCAGTGCTGCCCCACAGCTCGTCCCGGCCTCTCCCCACAGGACGTGGACGACGCCACGTTGTCGCGCCTGGAGCTGGAGCGCAAGGTCGAGCTGCTGATGGACGAGATCGGCTTCCTCAAGAAGCTGCATGAGGAGGTGGGGGGGCCCGGGGGTGGGGTCTGGGGTGGGGGGCAGCGGGTCGGCCCGTGTGCCGTGGCGTGACGTCCCGTGTGCCCGCGCAGGAGCTGCGGGACCTGGAGGCGAGCGCCCCGAGCGCGGCGGCACCGGCCGAGGTGGAGGTCTGCAAGCCGGAGCTGACGGCCGCCCTGCGGGAGATCCGCACCCAGTACGAGAGCATCGCCGTGAAGAACCTGCAGGAAGCCGAGGAGTGGTACAAGTCGAAGGTACCTGGGGCTGGGGGGGCTTTGGGGGTGGGGTCTGGGGCTCTCCGGCAGCCCTGACCCTCCGGTGCCTGCAGTTTGCCGACCTCTCGGACGCGGCAAACCGCAACCACGAGGCGCTGCGGCTGGCCAAGCAGGAGATGAACGAGTCGCGGCGGCAGATCCAGAGCCTCACCTGCGAGGTGGACGGGCTGAAGGGCATGGTGAGAGCCGGGGCAGGGGGGCCGGGGGGGGGGGTGCGGGCACCCAGACCCGGACCCCCCGTGACCCCCTTCTCCCCCGCTGCAGAACGAGGCGCTGCAGCGGCAGATGCGGGAGATGGAGGACGAGTTCGGGGAGGAGATCGGCAGCTACCAGGACGTGGTGGGGCGGCTGGAGCAGGAGATCCAGCAGATGAAGGAGGAGATGGCGCGGCACCTCCGCGAGTACCAGGACCTGCTCAACGTCAAGATGGCCCTGGACATCGAGATTGCCACGTACCGCAAGCTGCTGGAGGGCGAGGAGAGCCGGTGAGGGGGGGCTGGCGGCAGCCCCGCATCCCTGTCGCTGCCGGGGCACAGAGTCCGGCTGGGGGACAAGGTGTGTCCCCACCCCACGTTGGGTCCTCTTGGTGGTTACGGGATTTTCCTGCGAGGAGGCGGCTCTGGGCACCGACCAAGCGGTTGGTTCCCACGGGAGCGTCTCGATGGGAGATAAAGCCAAGGCCGGGGACGGCGCGATGGCGGGGGAGCGGCCGCCGGCTCCCTCCTGCCGCCGGCCCCGCAGCCCACGGGCAGGGCACGGCCCAGCTTAGCCGTGATGTGGAGCCCGTGGAAGGGTCAAGGTCACCAGTGACGCCTGGGAGCTCCGACCCCCCCCTCACTCCCATCTCCCCCCCCAGGATCACCGTGCCCCCACACCCCGCCACCTCCTTCAGCGTGAGGAGCTCAGGTGAGGGGGGGCTGGGGGGTGCTTGGCTGTGTCTGGGGGTCTCTCCTCACCCACGGGGAGTGCAGGCGGGTCCCTGTGCCCCTGCCCGGGGTTGGGGGGTGCCGGGGGGGGCTCACGGCCTCGATGTGCCCCAGTGCTGGAGCCGCAGCCTGCGGAGAGCCCGGCGCGGAGGATGGTGCTGATCAAAACCATCGAGACGCGGGACGGGCAGGTGAGGCTGGCGGGGGGGTCCCTACCTGGGGGGGGCCAACCCTGCTGTGGGGCTGACTGACCCCCCCTTCTCCCCCCGCAGGAGGTGGTGACGGAGTCGCACAAGGAGCGAGCGGAGCCGGGGAAGTGACGGAGGGGAGGGTGGGCTTCCACGGACCCTGAGCGGGATGAGGGGCAGAGCGGGGGCTCGGCTGTGCCCCCCCGCCCCATCCCTGCTGCCAGCGCCGTGGCACGACGCTGCGGCGCATCCCGGTGCCTTGTCCCCCCCCCCCCCCCACTATTTATCGCTATTTATTTGTCTCCCTACCGGAACCTCTGTCGCATTTAACGGTTATTGAATGTTTAAAGCGCTGCCCGGGCTCGGGGCGGGGGGGGGGCCCGGTGGTCCCCGGGCGCTGCCCCCACCCTGCCTTGGCCCCGGCTGCCCCCGGCCCTGGGTCGTCGCGGTGGGCTGGGGGCAGGAAGGGGTGCAGGGACTATCTTGGGGGGGACTCTGGGGGCTGCACCCGCTGTCCCCATCCTGCTTGAACGGCAAATAAAGGCTGTGGCGAGGAGGGGGCCGAGTCACTCGTGGGCTGGGGGGGGCACAGCGCGGGGCTGCACAGAGCTGGGGGGGCAGTGCCTACTGGGGGTGCCAGGCCCGGGGGGGGGGGGGGCATCGGGAGCGGGTCCCGGGGGGGCCGCGGGGCGCAGGACCCCGATGCGGGGCCGCTGCTACCGCGCGATCCGCCCCGCGGCGCTCTGCCCGCCCCGTCCCCGCTGACGGGCGGAGCCCTGAGCCAATCCCAGCCAAGCACCTGCGCCGCTGCTGCCGCTGATTGGCCGCCGCGGGGCCGCGGGGCGGGTCATCGGCCACGGCGGTGATTTATAAACCGGCGGCCGGTGCTGCTCGCCGCGGTTATGGTGGTCCCGGTCCCGGTCCCGGTCCCGGTCCCGGTCCCGGTCCCGGTCCCGGTCCCGGTCCCGGTCCCGGTCCCGGTCCCGGTCCCGGTCCCGCGCCCGGTCCCGGTCCCGGTCCCGGTCCCGGTCCCGCGCCCGGTCCCGGTCCCGGTCCCGGTCCCGCGCCCGGTCCCGCGCCCGGTCCCGGTCCCGGTCCCGCGCCCGCGCCCGGTCCCGGTCCCGCGCCCGCGCCCGCGCCCGCGCCCGGTCCCGCGCCCGGTCCCGGTCCCGCGCCCGGTCCCGGTCCCGCGCCCGCGCCCGCGCCCGGTATGGGTGGGAATACCGAGCCCCGGACCCGCTGTGAGTGGGAGAACCGTGCCCTGGCTCCCGGTGCCGCCGTGCCCGCGGGCTGGGGGGTCTCACCAGAGCCCGGGGAGCGGGCCTGGGCGCCCCCTCCGCAGCCACCCGCATTCCCCAGGTACGGCGGGGCGGGGGCAGCCCCGGGGGACGCGCCCTGCCCCGGGGGGTGTGGGCACAGAGCGGGGGGGTACCCGGCCGGGGAGGGGCTCAAGGGATGGGGTGCCTCGATCGGGCCCCCCCCCTCCGCTTCTCCCCCAGCCCCACCCCAGGGGCAGCCCGGACCCCGACCCCCCGGTGCCCTAACCCCTAACCTAAGCCCGGACCCCTAACCCTTCCCGGGGGTCCCCAGGCTGCCCGGTCCCCCTCTCCGGTGGCCCCGTGTTCTCCCCGCCGGTGGCCACGCGGTGGCAGCACCGGCCCACGGCCACGCGGGGACAGGGCTGGGACGGGGCAGCCCCGGCGCCCCGCGGCTCCGCTCCCACCGCGGGGAGCCCGAACACCCCCGGGACAGCCGGTGCCCCCTGAGGGGGGTCCCCTCCGTGCTCCCCCCCCCGCCCAGCCCCGGGCAGGCGAAGGCAGCGGCTGCAGCTCCAGACCCCGAATGTTTTATTGGGGGGAACTCGGAGCCCGACGATCAGCCGCGGGGACGGGGCGGCGGGGGGTGCCCTGGGACAGCATCGGGACACCCCGACACCCTTGGGGGTGCTGGCATGCGGGGGTGGGGGGGCACCTGACGGGGTGGTTTTGTGGGTGGGGGGTGCGGGGCAGCGTGCGGCAGGGCGGGGGTGGGTGTCCTGGTGGGCGTCTCAGGGCACCCAGCGCCATCGCGGGGGTCGGTCACAGCAGTGGGGAGCTCGGGACCGCCCCCCCCCCCCGGCCCCGCAGCCCCCTCCCCGCGCCGGGGGCGGGGGGGGGGTCAGTCGGGGTAGATGATGAAGCCGGAGAAGGTGCTGTACTTGTTGGTGTTGCCGCCGTGGACTTTGCCGCCGTCGAGCTTGACGAACACCTCGTCCCCCACGTCCAGGTGCAGGATGACGCTGTTGCTGGCGTAGTCGTAGTTCTGGTCCGCGTCCTGCGCGATGGCGCTGGCCCGAACCTGGGGGGGGGGGGGGCACAGCCGTCAGGGACCCCCCCGACCGCCACGCACCGTCCCCACCTGGGGATGTCCGGGGTTGGGGGGGGGGGGGGGCGCTGAGCTGCTCTGGACCCCCCCAGCCCGCTCGGCCCCTCTGTCCGTCACCGCTCAAGGTCATGCCGCTCGGCTGCGGCAGAACCGGGCGATGGAGCCGGTGACCCCCCCCCCCCGAACTGCTGCCGGTGGGCAGCGGCGATGGGAGGGGACAGGGACAGACCCCTCCTGCACCCCGGGGTCCCCCAGGACAGAGCCACCCCTCATCCCCCCCGCCACGGCAGGCTGCTGGAGCTGGGTCTCACCGCGGGTTCTCGGTCCCAAGGACCCACTGGTGACCAGACTCGCGGCGCCCCGCAACCCTCCCCTGCCCCACACTCCTCCCCCCGGGACACTGGGGATGCTCCGGGGGTGCGGCGGAGCCGGCATCGACCGCGTTGGATCGATCCTTGCTTCTCCCATAATAAATGGGAAGCATCCGGGGCGAGGCCGGGCTGCGCCTCCGTGAACAAAGGGACTGGCCGGGGGCGCAGCCCGTTGTCCCCCCACCACCCCGGTGCTGGGCTGTCCCAGCCGGGGGGCACAGCCGGTCCCAACGGACCCTGCTCCCCGCCAGCTCCGAGCCTGGTGCTCCCAGGGGGAACGTGTCCCCCACCCCCTGCCGCAGGAGCCGCAGGGATGGGAGTTTTGTGTCCCCAAGGCTGAGGCGATGGTGGTGGGGATGGGGGGGGTCCCGTGGTCCCAGAGGAGGAATGGGATGGGGGGAGATGGGGGTACTGGGGTGGGGGGAGCAGGGATTGGGGGAGATGGGATGGAGGAAGAGGGATGGAGGAAGAGGCTGGGAATTGGGGTGGGGAAATTGGATGGAGGAAACGGAATGTGGGGACTGGGTTGGGGGATCGGGGTGGGTGATCGGGGTGGGTTGAGCTGGGGTGGGGGATCAGGAATGGGGGGAACCAGGATCGGGGAACTGAGATTAACTGGGAAAGCAGAATGGGAAGACTGGGATGGGAGGAACCAAGATGGGAAAACCAGGATAGGGGAGAGTGGGATGGGGAGACTGGGATGGAGGAAACTGGGATGGGGGAGATGGGCTGGAACAGGGAGAGAGGGGGAGCGGGGTGGGGGGGCACTGGGGGCACCGGGAGGAGCCGTCGCGGGGGTGCCAGCGGCGGGGCCGATCTCGGCCCGTACCTGCCCGTTCTTCATGAGGTCGGCCCACATGCTGGTGCCGTCGCCGCCGCGCATGAGGACGTGGTAGGTGAAGAAGTAGATGCCGGGCAGGGGGCAGGTGAACTTCCCGCTCGAGGGCTCGTAGTAGTTGCCCACGTTGGTGACCACGTCGTCGAAGCGCAGCACCTCGTAGCCCTCGTGGGGCTTCCGTAGCCCCGCGTAGAAGGCGATCTTGGGGCTGTAGAAGGAGGGGATGTACCCCCCGGGCCCCGGCCCCGGCGGTCCCGGTGGCCCCGGCCGGCCCGGCTCACCCGGCGGCCCCCGCGGTCCCGGCGGTCCAGGGGGTCCTCGCACGCCGGCGCGGCCCTTGCGCCCCGGCTCGCCCTTGGCGCCGGGCGGGAAGGGCGGCGGGGAGGCGGGGGGCAGCTCGGGGTAGGGGTCGCAGACCATGCGGCAGCTGCCCAGCATCTCGTAGTGCGCGGCCGCCTTGGAGCTGTGCACCAGCAGCGGGATGGCCACCAGCAGCACCAGCACCATGGCCACGCCGATGGCCGCCCCGGCCACCCGCTTCCTGCGGCTCAAGCGGGAGGCGGCCAGCGCCAGGAGATCTTCCTCGCCTTTGGGTGCGATGGTGGAGCCGGGGGGGCGGACGGCACCCGGCCGCCCACGGAGCCTCGCGAGCTGGCGGGGACCAGGCTGGGGATGGGGTGGGACAGGGATGAGGATGGGGATGGGGATGAGGATGAGGATGGGGAGAGGGATGGAGCCGGCAGCAGGGCTGGGAGCAGGGAGGGAGATGGGGAAAGGGACGGGGATGGGGACAGGGATGAGGATGGAGCCGCAGCCGGGCTGGGAGCCGGAACGGGAGCAGGGCTGAGGCTGGGGACAGGGATGAGGACGGAGCCGACAGCGGGGCCAGAAGCGGGGACGGGGATGGAGATGGGGACAGGGATGAGGCTGGGGACAGGGATGGTCACAGCAGCGGGGCTGGAGCTGGAGCCGAGGATGGGACCAGGAGCGGGGCTGGAGGCGGGAGCGGAGCTGCGGGTGGAGCCGGGACTTGCGCTGGTGACGGGAACGAAACCGGAGCGGCTGGTGGAACCGGGAGCCGAGCCAGGATCCGAGACGGAGCCAGAGCCGGGAGCGGAGCCGGGGAAGGGGCTGAGAGTGGAGCCGGTGTCGGAGTCGGGACCGGAGCCGATGCTGCAGCCAGGACCGGAGCCGGTGTTGGAGCTGGTGGTGCAACCGGCGCCAGGATGGAACCGGGACCGAGCCGGGAAGGAGCCGCGACCGAGCCGGGAAGGAGCTGGGATGGAGCCGGGATGGAGCCGCAGCGACGCGCGGGGCAACTTCTCGCCAAGTTGCCCAGGAGCGGCCCCCCCGGGAACGGGACCCCTCCCCCGGGAACGGGCCCCCCTCCCCCGGGAGCGGCCCCCGCCGCTGTCCCACTGTCTCCGGTACGCACCGGCGGGTCCGGGCGGTTCTCCCGGAGCTCCCCCGCGCCCCCCGCTCGGGGTCCCCGGGGACGCGCGGCCCCGGGCCCGCTGCGGAGCCCCCCCGCCGCCCACACCCCCGCCTCCCCCCCCGCCGGTGCCCGCCGGTACCTGCCGCCCGCGGCGCCGGGAGCCACGTGCCGGGGCCGCCGCCGCCGCCCGCACCGCGCCGCGCCCGCAGCCCCGCTCCGCCCGCCCCGCTCGACGGCACCGGGCACGGCGGGGGCGGGCGGGGGAGGGACGGGAGCGCGGGGGGTGCCCGGAGGGGGGTGTGTGTGTGTGAGTGGGGTGATGGGTGCCCGGGGGGGGTGTTGAGTGTGCAAGGGGGGTACAGGGGAGGGTGGGGAGTGCTGGCTGCACAGATCGGGGGGGCGGTCTGTGCATGGGGGGGGCCGTGCTTGTGTGCGAGGGTACGGGGGGTGCAGGGTGCGGGGTGGGTGGGTGCAGGGTGGGGGGTGCGGGGTGAGGGGTGCGTGTGTGTGCACAAGGCAGGTACGGGGCTGGGGGGGGGATTCACAGCACCCCCCCCCGATGCAGCCCCGAGGGGTTCAGCCATGGGCAGGCTGGCGGCTGCGGGCTCCGTTCTGGGGGTCCCTCCCCAGCGCTCACCCCGAGCGGGCGGGTGCTGCCGGAGACCCCCAGGCTGGGGGAGGCTCTGTTGGGGGGTAGGGTCCCTTCCCAGCCCCGGGGGGGGGCTCTGGTTCCCCCTCCCACCCCACCGCTGCCATCGAGGTGCCCACGCGGCCGTGGCTGCTGGAAGGTTCCGGATCCAGCCCCGGCTGCTCCCGGAGCGGGGGCTCAGGGTGGGGGGGGCTGATTTACGGCTGCTCTTTTCAAATCTCACCTGAATTTGCTCCATTCTGCAAAACGAAGCCTCGGCCTCCGCGCTCCCGGGAGAGGAGCCGCTGCCCACCTCACCCCCCGCTGCCCCCATCACCCCCCACTGCCCCCATCGCCCCCCACTGCCCCCATCACCTCCCACTCCCCCCGCCTCGCCCCCCACTTCTTGGCAATTCCAGAAATACCAGGCAAAAGGGCGAGACCCCCCGGCCGCCTCCCTTGCCCCCAGCCCCGGGGACCTCTCGGGTCCCTCTGGGGGGGTGTGGGACGAGGGATCCCCCCGCACGGAGCCACCGGAGAGGATATAAACCCATGGGCAGGTTTGCGCATGCGTGTGTGTGCAGGGGACACGCGTGTCCTCGCGTGTCAGCGGCTGCTCCTCCGTGGGCGCAAGCTGGGGGGGTTGTTGGCGTGCACGTATGTGCGTGTGCACCTGCGTATGCGCTCTGCGCATGCATGTACATGCATGTGCACGCCGCACGCGTGTGCGGAGGCATGCGGTGTGCTGGGGAGGGGGGAAGATGCTTCCGCCCGGGTAATTTATCCGGGGAGTTTTGCCGGCGCGGGCCGGGCCGGCTGCTCCAAAGGGCGGCATCAATCACCGGGGAGAGCGGCGGGATTTATGGCCCCTTTATGGCGGAGGATCAATGCGAGGCCTCAGCCACCCGCCAATGTTTGTGCAACAAATTACGGCGGCTGGAGCATCTTCCCCCCGCTCCCCGGCTCGCCCCGGCGTGGGGACGGCGGCGGCAGGGGCGCCGGGGGCTGTCGCTGCCGCCCGCACTGCTCCCCGGGGACGCCGGAGTCCCGGCACCGCCGCCCCGCTCCGGCGCTGATCCTAATGAGCAGCAACAGCGGATTAATTAGCTGAGCTGCCAGGGGAAGCCCGAGCGCTAATTAGCTGGCACGGAGGAGAGGGTGGCCGGTGGCAGGGCCTTGGCGGTGGGGACGGGAGAGGACGCTGCGGGGGGTCCCAGTGCCCCCAGTTCTGCCAGCAGCGGGGGTAAAAATAGCGGCGTCATCGAGAAAGGTCAACTGCGGCGAGAGCAGATCCCGGTTGGTGCCAGCGGCCACGGTGGGAACATACCCGGTCCCTCATGGCTGCAGCGAGCTGTGCCTCGGTTTCCCCATCACGGCTGCCCTCGCTGACCCCAAGCGCAGGACGAGGCTGCGGGCCACCCCGCTGGGGACGGACACGTCCCCAACTGCAGAGCCGGCAGCTCCGGGGCCAGAGGCGGGAGCGGAGCCCGGTGCGAGCCGCGGCGGCTGGCTGCAGCCCGTGGAGCTGCGGTGCCGGGGCGCAGAGCATGAATAAATTCATACCGCCACGTCCCTGCTGGCCCCCGCCACAGCCAGTGCCGAGGGGGGCTTCAGCCCCGCCGTCCGGCCACGCCGCGGCCACCATCTGCCTCTGCGGCCCCTGAGGAGCCACCGGCTCGGGCAGCAGCGTGTGGCCCCGCAGGGTCGCATCCAGCACTGGCATGGCCCCGGCGCTTGGTTCCTGAGCCCCAGCGTGCCCAGTGTGTGCCCAGTGCACGGTGCACGGTGCTGCTACCTGGTCCCCAGTGCTGGTGCACGGTCCCCAGCGCCCACTGCATGGCACCCCATGCTGGGCAGTGGTCCCCAGTGCCCATTCCATAGCACCCAGTTATGGTGCATGGTGCCCCGTGCTCCCTGTATTGCACCCATTGATGGTACATGGCACCCAGTGCTGGGCAGTGGTCCCCAGTGCCCATTCCATGGCACCCAGTGCTGGTACATGGTCCCCAATGCTGGTAGATGGTCCCTAGCACCCACCTCATGGCACCCAGTGTCCACTGCATGGCACCCAGTGATGGTGCATGCTCCTCAATGACAGTTCATGGCACCCAGTGCCCACTGCATGGCATCCAGTGCCAGTACATGGCACCCAGTGCTAGTACATGGCACCCAGTGCTGGCACATGGCACTCAGTGCTGGTACATGGTCCCCAATGCTGGTAGATGGTCCCTAGCACCCACCTCATGGCACCCAGTGTCCACTGCATGGCCCCCAGTGATGGTGCATGCTCCCCAGTGCCCACTGCATGGCATCCAGTGCCAGTACATGGCACCCAATGCTGGCCCACAGTCCCCAGAACCCCTGCATGGCCCCCAGTGCCAGTGTGCCATCCCTGGTGCCAGCACCCCGTGCCCGGTACCCGTCCCCCCTGCCCTGCCCGCCCGTGGCAGTGGCAGACAGACAGATGGACGCGTCCGCGCGGCCGAGGCCGGCCGGGAGCCTTGTGCAAATGAATATCGATGGGCTGGTGGCGGCCGGGCGCGGAGCGCAACATCCAGGGCACGGCGGCAGCGGAGCCGGCCCAGCCCAGATTGGATGAAAATTGTCCTTGAATGGTGACAATAAACCAGCAGCCGGGGGGGGTGACGGGGGTGACGCTGCCAGCGCTGTCCCAAAGGGCCCCTGGTGTCCCCGGCGTGGGAAGCACCAGCACCGCCGGGGCTGGGAGCGTCACCCCGGGATGGAGCCCACGGCACCGCGGGGTCCCGGGGACGTGCCGGGGGGTGGGGGGGTGGCTCTGACACCTTCCGTGGGGTGGCAGAAGCGGCTGAGTGGGCAGAGTGTCACCGGCACTGGGGGGGCCACCACCGTGTCCCCCCCTCCAGCCCCAGGCAAGTCACACCCTGCACCGGGTCCCTGATGTCACCCCAGTCCCCGATGTGTCCCCACACCCCACCTCTGCTCCAGCCCCCCCGGGGACCCCCAGCCCTCCGCTCCTGCCCCCCCCCCCAGCTCATTAACATCTGCGGCTAATTGGAGACGGGGCGGCTGGGCGGTTACTGGGAGGGCCTGGGGGGGCCGCAGGTCCAGAGCCAGTTGCCCCCCCAGCAGTGGGGGGGGTTGCGACATGGGTGGGCTCAGGGGCAGGGACAGGGTGGGGTGTCCCAGCCACCCTGGGGCACCAAAGCTACACCCGGCCACTGCTGTGACGAGCTGCGGGGTCTCAACTGCGGGGGGCGGGGGTGGAATCCATTGCCCAGCTCCAGCCGGGCGGGTGGGGGGGGAAACCCCCTGGGAAGGGGCAGCCGGGGGATCCCTGGGGCCCCCCTCCCGGCTGTGCCCCCCCTCCCCGCGCCACCAGCGGGGCTGTCGGTCAGGGCGCTGCCGAGATGGATGGCTGCGGCCCGGCCGGATTAATCCTCTGGACAAGCGGCATTTATTAGGGATGCAGGAGACGTCGGGCGCAGAAACGCGGCCACCCCGCCCGGGCGGCAATTAGCCGGGTGGCCGGGGCACCGGGGTGGGGGGGAACCGCTCGTCCCCCCCCCCCCACCCCAGCTCCCCTCCTCAGCCCCGTGGCGGGGTGCCGGGGGTCCCCCCCAACCCCAGGGTGCTGGCGGGGCTGGGGGGGGGGGCTCATTGGCGATTCGCCTCATGCCCACCCGCGCGGGCGCTGACAAATAGACGCCGCGCTCAGACAATTAGCCGGGCCGCGCCGCTGACAGGCCGCGGGTATTAATGTGCATCAGCAGCTCCCGCGGCCCGCGCCCCCCCGCGCCCCCCCCGGGCGAGCGGGGCCGCCGCGCTGGCAGTGATGGACGAGCCCAGGGGGACCCCGGCCCCGGCGGCTGCATTAATTACCGGCAAAGTGACAGGGCGGCCGCACACGCGGGACGGCCCGAGGAGCCCCGGCCTGGGTGGTGGTGGGGTGTGTGCGCACACGCGTGTGTCCCGTGTCGCTGCGGGGGGTGCGTGGGGGGGGTGTGGGGGGCGTTGCCGCTCTGCTGGAGGGGGGGTTGTTGGGGTACGCGTGTGCGTCAGGACATGCGTGTGCATCAGGGCACACGCGTGTGCGTCAGGGCACACACGTGTATGTGCGTTGGGACATGTGTGAGCGTCAGGAATGCCTGCGGCAGGACACACACGTGCATGGGGACACGCATGTGCTTTGGAACGTGCGCGTGCATCAGGGATGCCTGCGTCAGGACACACACATGCATGGGGACACATGTGTGTGCATTGTGACATGTGTGTGCATCAGGGACATCTATGCAGCAGGACACACGTGCATGGGGACATGTGCATCGGGACGTGTGTATCAGGGGTGTCTGCGCGTCAGGACACACATGTGCAAGGGGAAACATGTGCGTGGGGACATGTGTGTGCATCAGGGACGTCTCTGCGGCAGGACATATGTGCATGGGGAGGACACATGTGCATCAGGCCACGCGTGTCTCCCCAGCGCTGCGCACGGCCACACATGGGGGAAACGGTTCACGGCTGGGGAGCCTCTGACCACGGTCCCCGCGTGTCCCCCGCCACCATCCTTGCGTGTCCCCCACCACGGTCCCCGTGTGTCCCCATCCCTGGTCCCCCCGTGTCCCCACCACGGTCCCGCGGTCCCTCCCGGGCGGTGACGGATGCTCCAATTCTCAGGAACGCTCCGAAAATCGATGCCTTAAACGCCGGTGCCCGGCGCTGATCAATGGCACCAATTACGCCGCAAACGGGCGCTGGGGGGGGGGGTGGGGGGGGTGGCCGGGGGAGCTCCCCCCATGACACCCCCCCCCGGGGGCTGGGGCACCCCCAGGCTCCTCCGCACCCCCCGGCTCCGCCTTTTGGGGGTCTCGCAGGGCAGCTGAGCCCCCCCCCCCGCACCCCCGCCCCATCGACCGCCGGCCGCGGCAGCTTTGACATTTTAAAACCTTAACGAATCGATCGGGGTGGGGGACACCCCCCTGCCCCCCGCGCCCCCCGCACCGACCCTGCGCCGAAAGCGGGGGGACACAGCACCGCCCCCCGCCCCCCCCCCCCCACCAGCCCGGGGGTCCTGGGGGGGGATGCTGAGGGCTCTGGTTCCCGTTCATGCTGGGTTGTCTGTGTCCCCCCCGCCCCGTTAGAGGCTGGCGGGGCTGGCCCCCCCCCCCCCCGGCGCGGCGCGGGGCTCGGGGGCAGCGGAGCGTGGGCCGGGGTCCGCCGGGAGCCGCTGTCAGGGAGGCAGCGAGGCGGGGCGGGCAGCGCGGGGGGGGGGCCGCTGTCAGCCCGCCCTGACGGGCAGCCCAGCCGGGGCGGGGGGGGGGCCGCCAGCATCCGTCATCCCACCCCCCCCCCGCCGGCATCCCGGGGGGGTCCTCAGGGAGCACCGGCCTGGCCTCGCAGCCTGCCGCCCCCCCCCCCCCCCAAAGCAGGAGTTCGCCCCGTTGAGCCCCCAGACCCCGGGAGGGGGTGAGGCTGGGGGGGTCCCAATCCAGCCCCAGGGCAGGAGGGGGGGGCAATGGACCCCCAAAGCTGAGGGTGGGCAGTGCACCCCCAAAGCCGGGGGGGGGTCCCAATCCAGCCCCAGGGCAGCAGTGAGGGGGGGGGAATGCACCCCCAAAGCGCATCCGGCTGCACCGGCTGGGGGGTGCTGAGCTGGGGGGGGGGGTTCGCAGCCCCCGGGCCCTGCTAACGGAGGCGGGGGGCGCTGAGCCCCCGGCGCTGCGGGGCCGTTAATAATGGATGAGAGCAAATTGGTGGCCGGCGGCCAGTTAATCCCAGCAAACACGGCGTGGGCTGAGCAAACAGGGGCTGCAGAGAGGCCGGGGGGGGTTGGCTGAGATGCTGGGGGGGGTCCCTGCAGTGGAAGGCGGGGGGCTGCAGTGGGGAGGGGTGGGGGTCCTGCAGTGGTGGGGGTCACCTCCGCCATGCAGCGGGTCCCCCCATACCAGGCACCTCGTCGTGCTGCACCCCAGGAGGGGGTACAGGGCTGGGGGTGCTGGTGCGGAGCACCCGGTACACCACCCCTGTCCCCGCACTGGTGTGGCGCTGGCGCTGGCGCTGGCGTGGCCTTTGCCCGGCGTCGTGCTGGGGACAAAGTCTGGCGGGCGGGGGGGGAGCGGTGCCGCTGGGAGCAACTGGGAAGAGGTGGGTCAGGGCGGGCTGGAGCCCCACCAGTGCAGGGACCGGGGGGCTCTGTGGGCTCATGGGACCATGGGTGGGCTTCCAGCGGGGCTGGGTGGGCACGCAGGACCCTGGGTGGGCACGTGGGACCCTGGGTGGGCACACACCAGCCATGGGTGGGCATTGAGGTCATTGGAGGGGTCCAGTATGGGGGGGCACAGCGTGACCCGGGGACCCTGACCACCATGTCCCTCCCGCAGGGTGCCGGATGCCGGGGCCGCGCTGGTGCCCACTGGGGCGGTGACCCCCTGGGACAGCCCTGCCAAGCCGGTTGCCACAGCCAGGGGCAAGATGGCCAAGCGGCTGCTGGTGGCCTACGGGCTGTGGGCACTGGGGGGGCCGCTGGGGCTGCACCACATCTACCTGGGCCGGGACAGCCACGCGCTGCTCTGGATGGTGACGCTGGGTGGCTTCGGCGCGGGCTGGCTCTGGGACTTCTGGCACCTTCCCGCCTGGGTGGCCACCGCCAATGGGGCCCGGGCAACTGGACACCGTGGCGGGACCGTGCCGGCCCTCAGCCCCCTGCGCCTGGCGGGGCAGGTGACGGTGGGGACGTATTTCGGGGCGGCAGCGGCGCTGGGGCTGCCCTGGGTGCCAGCGCTGCTGGCGCAGCCCCTGGCCGTGGGGCTGGGGGTGCAGCTGGTCTCCTCAGTGGGCGACCAGACGACGGAGGCCCCCAGCGTCCTGGCTGCAGCCTTCCTCGCCTCCCTCCTCTTCCAGGGCCGGGCGCTGGCCGTGCTGGCCACCAGCCTGGCCGCCAGCACGGCCGCCCAGCGGCACCGGCGCTACAAGCCCCGCGTGGTGCCGCGGCCCCGGCTGGCCGCCCGGCTCTACCACCTGGGGCTGGCGGGCCTGGCCTTCGCCGCCCCGCTGGCCTGCCGCGGGCTCCTGGGTGCTGCCGGGGTGCTGGGCACCCTCCTGGCCCTGCCCCGCGCCACCGCTGAGCTCCTGCTCCTGCCCCTCCGCGCCGGCCGGCTCCTGGCAGAGGTCCTGGCCTTCGCCGGCGGGTCCCCAGAGCGGGAGAGCGGCGAAGGCGTCGAAGCGAGCAGCTGGAGCGAGCGGCAGCGGCGGGCGTACGAGGTGCAGGAGGCGGCGCTGGGGACCGGGGCGGAGGGGGGACGTGGGGCTGGGGGGACCCGCAGGGCTGGGGGGAGCTGCGGGGCCTGGCTGCTGCCGTGCCCGGGGCGGGGGGGACAGGGACAAACCCCCTTTGTGGAGACCCCACGGGGGCCCGTCCCGGTGCCCAGAGCCCACTCCAGCACCTCGCTCTTGCCCGCCAGGTGCTGGGCGTCCCGGCCGGCTCCCCTACCGAGGACGTGCACCGGAGCTACAGGGAGCTGGTGAAGCTTTGGCACCCAGACCACAACCGGCACCGGGCCGAGGAGGCCCAGAAGCGCTTCATCGAGCTGCAGGAGGCCTACGAGGAGCTGGCGGGCCCCCGGAGGGCGGCGGCAGCGGGGTGACACCGCCGGTGGCCCCCGCCGGGCCGGGGACCGGGAGGCGGGGTAACCGGGGGGATGTAAACACGAGGCTTCCCTCTCGCTGTGGCCTCGTTCCTTCGCTCGGTGCGACTCGAGGGCCGGGCCGGGACCGTGCAGCAGAGCCACGAGTGCACGGGGCGGTGCTAAAGCACGCCCGGTAGCGCCGGTGCCCACCCGGGACCCGGACCCGGACCCGGACCCGGGCCCGGTTAGGGCGGAACGGGAAGGCCCAGCTCGGCCCCCTCACCTTCGGCCCTTCCCGGAGGGCCCTCGGCCGTTTCCGCTGCAGGGCGGTGGCTCTCGGCAGTTTCCGTCCACGTTCGGCGCCCGCCGCCCCGCCCCGCCCCGCCTATCGAGGGGGCCGGGAGGCGGGGGCCTCGGCACTGCCGGGTCTGATTGGCTCTCGGCGGAGATGGGTCACGCCCGTCTCGCGCCCCCGTGGCGGGACAGGGCGGGGTCTCCGCAGTCGGCTCGGCTGCGCCGCTTCGCCATTGGCTCGCGGGATGCTTCCCTCCTCGCGCCGCGCCGCGTCCCCGCGCGCCCAGCGGCTCGGCTCTGCCCTCTCATTGGCCAGGAGCGCTCGGCCCGGCCCTCGCGTCGCAGCTGAATGGCTGGAGAAGAAGGTGGGCGGGCCGAGCCGGGCCTGCCCCGCCTTCTCATTGGCGGAGTCCTCCAGGTGGGCGGGCGCGTTTTCGGCCGTCTCACGTCGCCATTGGCTGTCGAGCGGTGGCCGCGTCTCCGATTGGCTGGCGCGGCCTGCGGGCTCCTGCCGGGCCCCGGCCTCCGCCCCCCTCCCCGGTGCATCGCGGCGGTCCGAGGCGAGGCGAGGGGGGGGTTAACGGGTGGACCCCGCCGCCACGGCCGGTGAGTGCGGGGCGCCCGAGGGCCGCGGGGCCCTGCCCGGCTGCGGAAGCGCGGGCCTCAGCGAGGGGTGGAGGCGGCGGGGGCCGGGCCGGGGGTCGGGAGGGGCCTTGTGAGGGGCGGAGGGGCCTAGTGAGGAGAACTGGGGGTGGAAGGGGCCTTGTGCGGGGCAGTGGGGGCCCGAGGGGCCTTGAGCGGAGAACCGGGGGGCTGAGGTGGTGTTGAGAGGGGTAGGGGGGCTGTAGGGGCCTTGTGTGGGGTAGAGGGGGCTGGAGGAGCCTTGTGTGGAGAGTTGTGGGGCTGGAAAGGCCTTGGGGGGGTGGGGAGCGGGCAGAGGGGCCTTGTCTCCGGTTGGGGCGGGGCTGAGGGGTCTTGTGAGCTGTAGGGGGGGCTCGGGAGAGGCCTTGGGTGAGGTGGGGGCGCTGAGGGGCCTCGTGTGGAGAACTGGGGGCCGGAGGGACCTGTGAGGGGTGGGGGGGTTCTGAGGGGAACAGCCTGAGGGGCGGGGAAATAGGGGGGCAGGAGGGTGCTGTGCGGGGTGGGGTGGTTTGAGAGGGATGGCGGGGCCGGAGAGGGTGGCTCACCGGAGCCAGGGTCAGGAGCGTCAGTCGGTGGTTTCGGGGGCAGCCGGTACTGCCGAGGGCTGCAGAGAGGGAAAGGTGATTTCCCCCCGTACCCCTCCCAGGGCTGTGGGCATTAAAAGCTTGACTCAACCACCCCCTCCCTTATCCACTTGGGATTGTCTCCACGAGAAAGCTTCAAGCCAGCAGTAAGTTAGGAGGTGGTTTCCAGCGCCTGGTCCCCGCTTTTGTCCCCCGTGGGTGCTCCCCGGTGCTGTGGGTGTTTGGCGCTGGGCGATCAGCTTCCCGAGCGCTGGCGGCTCCGCAGAGGGAGCTCTTGCAGAGAGCCTCTTTCCCTGCAGAGACAGGCCCTGTTCCGTGGGGAGGAAGGCGAAGAACAGGGTTCTGCTCAGTTTGGAGAGGGGAGAAAGTGCCGTGAGGGATGTGGGGGTTGTTTCTGAGGGTGCTTTCATGGTTCCCGTGGTTTAATCGTCCTCAGTGGGGCGGTGGCGCTCGGATCAGTTCTCTTGGTCTGGTCGATGGCCACGTCAGGCCATCGGAGGAGCTTGAGGTGCCAAAAGAGACACAAAAGCTTCTGTGTGGAGCCTTTGTCAGTTGTCGGCAGGTAAACTTGGAGCCGTCCCCAGGCCATTCCCCACCTCCGGGATCTGCTCCTGTGTCCTGCCAGAGCCTGGTCACAATTTTCCTGATTTTTGAGCTTTTTATAACAACCACTTCTCACTGACTTCGTGTCTCTTCCATCGGAGAGCTCCGGCTGCCACGTCTCTCTCCAGAGGCATTCCAGATCTTGAGGCTTTTTGCCTCAAAAGCCCCAGGCAGAGGGTGGGGAGTGTTCGGCTGGAGTAGAGCCCTAAATCCAGGGGATTTGGGGACCTGGAGGAGGGCTGGAAGGGCAGGAAGGACCCCGAGTGTCAGCTGTGAGAGGTCCTCAATGCCTCTGGCTGCTGCTGGCACCAAGCTCCCGGCTCGTCGGTCCCATTAGCAGGGCTGTAGCCACGTCTGCTGAGGTTTGCTGGACTCAATCCTCTTGCAGGAATTGTCTGATGCGTCAGGGGTTGTTTGGTTTTTTAATTGTGATTAACTCTTCGAGGGGCATTTAAATATTTTATGTTTTTTCTACGCCTGAGCAGAAGGTTCTTGTTGGACTCCAAAGCAGCTCTAAAGGTGACTCTGGCAGCCGGGAGAGGAGAGCGAGCTGCCACGTTTAAAGAATTAGAGATCCAGCAGTTAAAATCTGGAGCTTACTGATATTTTCAAGCTCTTTCTTGGGATATCGGAGCTGGAGATTAGCGCTAATCAGGGAAAAAGCTGAGGGAGAGGGGAGGGACCAGAGTGACCCCATTAAAAGCCTGTTTAAACTGGGGGAGGTGAAGGGTATTTTCACCAGTTCAGGTGGGACAGTGAATCTGCTCCGTTTACCTTCATTTTGTCCTTTTCGAAAGCTTCTGATTTTTTAGATACTTTGATAAAAAGTGAAATCTAAGCGCCGGGAGCAGGAGGCAAAGCACAAAATGATCTGTGCCTCAGGAAAGCAAAAGTCGGTGCCCGACTCCAGAGGGTTTTGCTTCTGCCGGACTGTAAAGGGTCCGGAATCCCACCAGTGATTCCCAGTGCCTGGAAAGGGAGACCGGCTGCTGCCCAGGCGTGCTCTGCATAATGCACTTGGCCAAAGAACAATAAAGGGGCGGCTTTGCCCAGAATACAGAACGGCGAATTATTGCAGGGGTCAAATGGTCAGCTCCTTCCTGGGGAAATACAAAACCCCCCCAAACCCCAAGAGGGGTATTAAGAAATTTTGGTTTTCAAGCCCTAAATGGTTCTTTTTGTCAGACAATTTCATGATCCTTCGCCCAGGGTGGAAAAGAAGCTGCTTTGTGCAGGCAGGGCTGTGGCTGTGGGACCTCACCAGCTCCCCTGCTCCACCGTGCGGGGCAATAAAGCCACAGGGCAATAAAGCCGCAGGGCAATAAACATGCCCCTGAGTGTTTTGTGCTGTTTCAGGGCAAAAAAGTCACCTCTCCGAGCAGAAACGACCGAGGTGTCTTGAACAGGAGCCGAACGGGTGTATTTTGGGCTGCTGTAGTGGGCGTTTGTGGAACCCCCCCAAGTCCCCGGTTTCAGTGCCAGGTCAATTCCCCAGGGAATTGAGGAAAAACCTGGTGGGTCGGGGCTGGCGGCAAAGGCAGCAGGCACTGGGGTGTCCTGTGCGCTATGGGGGCGTGAAACAGGCTCCTCCAAGCTGTGCCTGGGACAGGTAGAAAAACTTCCTGGATTTCTGCTGTAATTGAGCTTTTTTCTTCCAGGACACGCTAGAAAATGGAGTTAACTCCCTCTGGGGGCAGGGGTCCAGTGCCATGGGTAAACACCCGGGTCCTCCGAGGCGCCAGAGTCTCGGCAAGTGGATTTTTATTTGAGAATCATTATAAATGACAATTAATTCCGCTGCGGAACCGGCGTGTGCGCTCCCAGGGACGGCTCCTCCCCGCTTGATCAACACGATGGAAATAGCCCGGTCAGGGGCTACTTAACTCCAAAGCCAATTAGCCAGATGCTGCCAGAGCGACACTCGGCCGGGGCGAGGCTGCCCGCGAGCCCAGACTGCAGAAAAACCCTCCCCAGAAGCACCTTGATTTCTTCCTGGCTCCCGATTTCTCAGCACAACCATCTCCCGTAAACTCATAAAAAAATCCAGACAAATTTCTCCCCCTTTATCATCCTTCCCTTCCAACTGGGAGCTCCCAGTTCCCGCAGGTTGCTGAACGCCCCGTCTAGACGGAGCAGGAGCCGCCAGCGCCGCAGAGGGGGTTTGGAAGTCGCTTCTCTTTTGTAAAACTTCGAATCTTTCCTGTCTAAATACACCGAGATTTGGGCCTGGAACACTAATGTGCGTTTCCAGTGCGGTTTGGGAAGGTTCGACCTCCCCAGCTGGCAGCTCTGGGGGGTTTGGGGAGGGCGCCGGGGGCTGAATCGCTCCCCCGGCAGCTCCAGCACAGCCACAACGTCTGATTTTAATTGTGCAGGTGGATTTCGTGATGCTTTTCCGAGGCAGACACGGACCATGCACCGGGTACGCCTCACACCGCCCTCTCCGGAGGAACCCTCCACCTCTCACGGGGTTGTTCGACCCTTTGCTGTTTCCCCCATCCTGAAATGGGGGTTTAAAACCCCTCGAATGTTTTGCGGCCGTTCGAGGCTCCCGCTGACGCCCGAGTTGAGGTTCCCAGTGACCTGCCGCAGCCCGGGTGGCTCGGCTCGGCCTGACCGGCTCTGGATTCTCACCCTGGGCTGCGGCGAGTGAGATATTGACGGCATCGTCAGGGAGGGAAAACCTGCCGTTGCATTCTCGTCAGCAGGGTTTTGTTTCCAGCCCATTATTTTATCCCTCTCTGCCAGGCTGAATTCAGAGCAGGAGTAATCCAGAACCCGCCCTTTGTTTGTTTTTCCCCCCAAGACTTAATTACTGTTTCTTTTCCCTCTTTGAAGTGGGTAAAAATACGTTTCTTGGGTGATAAATGCAGAGATTTTGGAGGTTTCCTGACAACTCCTTCCCTGGCAGCTCCTGCTTTTCACAGCCCATCCCCAGACGTGACTGAGTGTTCCCGCTGTCCGGGGACCAACGCGCTGAGGCGTTTTTTAACTCTTCCTTTTTTTTTTTTTTTTTAATTAAGATGGAGACAACCCGTGGGGTTTCCCCTGAAGCACTCCCAGGCTGTTGACACCGTGTTTCCGCGCTCAGGCCGGACTCAGCTGTGCTTGGAGCTGAGCAGAGCCGCCTCTTCAGCGCGCTTTGGGGTGTGTTTGCTTGTTTTGAAAGCCCTGAGCAATGTGTACCGAGGGCGGCGAGCCCCGGTGTCCCCGCTCCGTGCGTCAGCGCTTTCTGTCGCCCTCACCCCACGGTATCGCGGCGGGAGGTGCCGGAGCTCCCCAGCTGCTCCACAGAGCGGTTCCTGCTCCAGCCGGGCAGAGAGGTGAAACCGGGCTGTCAGGACGCGCCGACAGAGCTCAGGCAGCTCAATCCTTCCCAAAGTTCTCCGGCTTCCTGGGTGTCGAGCGGTTTTGAACGCCGGTGTTTGTGAGGTGCTGCCCGGTGCCTTGAGGCGTCGGGACGAGTGAAGGTGTTTGACGCGGGGAGCTGCAGGTGGGGGTTTGGGAGCACCGCTGGTTTCGGGACTGTTAGCAGGTAAAAGTTCCTTCTTGTGGTGATTTTTTGCCCAGCCAGCGAGCGCCAACTCTGGCTCAGGTTTAGATTGCTGGGCAGAAATAACTCCTGAGCTCCTGTAGCTCAGCAGGGAAAACTCCAACGACAGGAACCGTCTGGTCTGAGATCGAAACCAGCTCATCCATGAACCCTGGGCCCTTCCTCAGCTTGTAAACCACATCCCTAGACCCGTCTTCATCCTCGGGGCGGGCAGAGGTTGAACTTCTCATTAATTCTGCAGAAAATGAGCGGCAGGTTCCTCAACGCGCCGCTGCATTTTCAGGAGCGTGCGGGTCCTGCTAAAGCATCCGAGGGCTGATGTTTACCGACAGCTTTGGCGTCTCACCCGCGTTTTACAGATTGAAATGGCAATTTCTGCGCTCGCGGCTTGTGACAGGGCCGGATCCTTCCCCGGGGCGAGGCGGGTTGGCAAGGCCAGAGGTCCCTATTGTCTCCTCACCTTGCGTGTCCTGTTCTTTGTTCAACCTGTCACCGCGCTGAGGTGGCGGTGGAGCTCAGCACCGGGAACACGGGGCTCTGCTGAAACCAGCACAGGATTTAAAGACTTTAAAATGCTTTTTGGGCGCTGGCAGCGGGGTGACTTCAGCCTTCCCCAAGCTGCTGCCTGCGTTAATGGGGGAGATCTGAGAGTTTGGGGTGTCACCGGGCGTCAGAGCCGCTCGGTTCACGTTGTTCTGGCGTCCGTAAATGCTCGTGTTTGTGTCAGAGGTGGTTCAGGACGGTTCCAAACCCCCGTGGTTCTGCCACTCGTGTGCTCAGGCAGCGGCTCTGCATTTGGCCTCTTGAAACGGTACCAAGCCCTCGGGGATCTTGTTGCTTTATATTTAACGTGCCTTTATTTCTGGCCAGTTGTTTCACCACACGAAACAAATAAACAAACATAAAAATGCCTTAAAAATACCACTGTCCCTCCTGAAAAGCGCGAGCGAGTGGCTGTGCCGAGCTGGGCGGCACAGGGTTCGCCGCCGCCGCAGCAGTTTTCTTATTTCCTTTCTTGTTTTCTTTCTTTTTTTTTTTTTCTTTTGTCTTTCAGAACCTGAAAAGCCCAACCGCTGCAGTCAGGCTCCGTGACAAGAAGCTGCTTCTGCGGGGTCGGAGCTGTAGAGCTCCGCCGGCCTGTCAGCAGCTGCTGACAGCCCCAGACCCCGCTGCCCTCGCCGCTGGGATTTCACCGTCCCCAAACGGTTTACCGACCGCTTCCTGCTGTGCTACGAAGCCCCTTGCCGCGCCGGGGCCGGGACTCGCTCGTTCCACCTCCTCAGAGCAAACACACCATGTCTAGGAAGCAAAACAGCAGAGGTAAGACGCCCGTGCTGGGGGTGTCTTCGGCTGTGCTATCGATTCCGAAGGTATCAATCAGGAAAGGGGTTAATTGCTTTTCCCAGTCTCCCGTCACAGCTGCTGGTGGCACTTGACAGCTTATTGTCACCGTCTCGGTGACATCATGTAACCTGGTGGGTTTGGTGACATTTTTAGCAGCGTTTCAGTTGTCCGGCTGGACAGCTCTGATGCCGCGAGTGCCTGAGTGCCGAGTACTGCGTGGCTGCCGCAGACAGCAGGATAAACCCCGGGATTTAGAGCGGCAACCTCTTCCATTTGACCGGTTGCTGGCAATCCCCCTCCTCGCTGGCTGTGTCCGGGGGGGGTTTGGTTAATCCCGGGATTAACTCCACCAGAATTGAGGCTGGTGCCCACGGGCACCGGGGTCCAGGGCGGATTCTGCCTTGGACACTCTCGTCCTGTCAAGGACCTGCTGGATCAGATGGGGAGGGGGATAGAGCTCAGCTCAGTCTTTGCCTTGGGGGGATGCATTTCCAACCAGACCCAGTTCAATCCTTTTCCTCCCAGTCAGGGCAACCAGCAAGTCTGTGAGAAGCTTTTTCCCTGGCTTTGGCCACAAACAAGGCTGGTTTCCCTTTTTTTCCCCCCCGCCCCCCTTTTTCTGCCACCCCCTGTGCAGTGGTGAAGCCATTCCTGGGTCAAGCAGTTTATTTCAGGGAAGGATCTTATTTGTGGCGGGTGCAGCATTAATTCCAGAGCATGTATGCGGTGGGAGGGGACAGGGGCTGGGGGTTACGGTTTTCACTCTGTTTGAACTGACGAGTAATTAATAATTGAAGGCGAATGGGTTTGACAATTCCTCTCCTCCACCTCCGAAGAGCTTTTGTTCTCGGTAGGTTTATTTTTTTCTCGCAGCTTTGGCATAGAAACGGCGTCTACCTGAGGGGCTCTTTGACAGCTCCGTCCGTCCGTGATTAGTGACGGTTGTGGAAAGGGTTGTGTGGGACCGTTTCTGAGCTGTTTGTAAAGCGCTGGGGTTGTCTCTGTGTTCCTGAGAGCCGCCTGAAGGGATCAGCTTCTCTCCGGTGCTGGGAAGGGAGTCCGGTGGTCACGGGTGCTGGGAACACCTGGGGAGAAACACACATCTTGGAACAGCGGGAGAGGATGGATGGGTCTGGGTTGGGGAAGAGAAACCCACAGGAGACAACTTGGGGAGGACAGAGGGAGGCTCTGGGGGAACTGGCGGGGGTGGGCAGATCCCTGGCCGGCCGAGCCAGCCGGCGCAGCTCTGCTCTGGGCGGTGCTCAGCCCACGGAACCCGCGGGTGGGTGTTGGGTTCCTGCAGGAAAGAAAAGGACTCTTGGCCATAAATATTTGACGGGGGAGCGGGGCCACAGGGCAGCTCCGGTTCACATGCCAGCAGCGATACTGGATCTACCCGGCTTTGTAAGCGGGCTCGTCCCTGGCCGCGCTGCCGCGGCTCTGCGGGCACAGGGGAGGTGAGGGTTAAAGCCGCAGCCGCTGGCTCTGCCCTGTCCTGTCCTCTTTTGGACTGGGGCTGAATGTTCAATTACCCCGATTCTGCTCCTCCAGAATGTTAATGTAGTCCTGGACTCTTCTCCAGCCCTCGGAAAGGAGGGCGTCTCGGCCAGGTAAGGAGCGTTGACCCAGTTTCTCTCTCTGAAATTAAAACCAAGCCCCTTTGCTGCCTGACAAAGGGCTGGGCAGCGAGACAGCCCCGTTTCCAGTGATGTAGCGGGTTGGGAACCGCGCCAGGAGCCCACCCTGGCAGGACAGAGCAAACCGGGGGCGTTTTTCAGATGGATTTGCAAAGTTTGGGCCTGGCGTCACGTTCTGCTCCTGCTCTGGCTGTGAATCACCCCTCACTCGGGAGGTCTGTGCTGAGGAGAAACAGGTCCATCTGTAACCCCATCATGTCACTGTCCCCGTTCCGCATCTGAACACCTGTAGGGCCATGACTGGGTTATACTGGGTGGCTCCTTTTAGCCCCGCTGTGTTCCACAAGGGATGATTTAGGAACTGGAAGGAGCTGGTCTCAGTGGTGGCAGCTCTGCCCCAGGGTCCAGGCTCTGAGTAAAACACCGCTCAGGTTCCTGCGCTCTCAGCCGCGACGAGCAGCCCTTTTGGTGGATTGGAACCGCCCTGCGTGGGTGTGGGGAAGGCAAAAGGTCTGGGGGATCAGGGAGGGCTGGAGCTGGCAGGGGCAGCCGGCGCACAGAGCCTCCCAAAACCCCCAAGCGGCAGCAATTCTCCTGCGAGCTCGTACGTGGTTCAACACCTCCATCGGGCGGAGGTTCGGCTCTGCCAGCACCAGGCTATGCCTGCGGCAGAGGGTCAGCCCTTTGCTCAGGCCTTGTCTGGAGAACTGGTGGTTGAGTGGGCAAACTGGGAGCTGCCAGAGTTCTTCCCCTGCTGTGAGTTGGGATGAAACCATGCAAAGATGAATATTGTGGGTTGTAACCGGGTAACTGGGACCCCGGAGCGTGGGTGAGCTCGGTGTCACCGCTTGAGAGCCGCGGCTGGGAAACGGCTGCTCCCGACTGATGCCACGATGGCACTTGGACCTGTGCCCCGAGTGGGTCCGGGGCTTAGGGGAGCTGCGTCCCCACGAGTCCTGTGGTAAAACCAGCCGGGTTTTGTGTCGGGCAGGTTAGCAGCGTCACTTCAGGCATGTTTTAGTTAATTCATGAATTCTGTATCTCATTTCTTTTTGTTTCACTCCTCCGAGCCCGTAGCTGGGCACAGCCTTACACTGGGAGGTGGCTGGTGTTGCTACGAGGGTTCTTCCACTGCTATCCAGCTTCTGCTGGAGCTCCGTGCTCTGGGAGGTTTAATTTTCTCACCTCAGAGGAAATTCTTCAAATTGTGACTCCGTCTTATACCTCCATGGCCTTATTCTGGCTGAACCAGTGAATTTTTCCCTAATTCCACCCTGGTGAAGCACTCGCTTCCCCGGCAGGTTTGGGCCCTGCTGCGTCCTTGGCTCCTTTGAGAAAAGAAGCGAGAAAGCGGCTTTTCTGGTGGGGACGTGACCGAGGCGCAGCCGCCGCCTCCACCAGTGGCAGCAACATCCCGGGGGCAGGAAAATAGTTTCCGCAACAGCTGAGGGTGGCCCTGAGCCCCGACTCTGTGCCCGGGCAGTGAGCAGGAGCAGACACGCAGCTTAGAAACGCGAGGGACCCGCTCGAGGGTCTTTATTTTGGGGAAGGGAGGGCCCGGGGTGGGGGGTGGAGGTGGTGCTCGTCCCCTTGCGAGAAGGTTCATGTTTCTGTGTCTCTTTTCCCGGACATCAATGAAGTGTTGTCTCGAATAATGATATTCCTGCCCTGTCGCCGCCGGGCGCAGAGACCTCCCGCCTCTCATTAATTCCTTATTAATTTCTTACGCTATTTTAACTGTGAGAACTTCCCCCACACTGGCACGTGGCTGCGGGGGGGGGCGGTGAGGAGCTGGTGGGGTTCAGAGAAGCTCAGCGCATCCATGGGACCTGGTGAAGTGTCCCGTGTGCCATCGGGCTTCTGCCTTTGTTTCCTTCTCAGTGTGAAGTGACTCCAGCCAGGGCTCAGCGGTGAGCCAGGAGCTGGCAGGGGGACTCAGGGGGGCATCATGGCCCCTGTCCCAGCTCCCTGGAGGTGTCGGGGTGGAGCTGTTTTATCTGGGGGTCCCGGGAAGCAGTGCAGGCGCAGGGTGGATCTAGTTGGAATTCTGGCATGTGTTTCGTGGGCTGTCGAACAGAGTTCAGCTTTGTGCTGGGTTCTTCCCGGCATCGTTACTGGTTTTACTGGAGAGATCCCGCGTTGGCCGGTCCAGTGACTAGCGCTGAGACACGGCAGCACAGTCTGGGCTGAGTGGCTTCGTACTCGTCGTGCTGGGGGATGCCGTGACGAGCAGAGAAGCAATTAAGACCGTTGGCCTCGTCTCCAGGGTTTTTCCCGTCAGCTCGGGCTGAGAACCGTCACGTCAGACACGACATGCTCGGGCTGAGCCCTGGCTGCGAGCCGCCGCTTTCCTTCCCCCCGACATCGTTAATTCCAAACTCTGGTGGCCACCAGACCCCCGTCCACGCCGCTTCCAGCGCTTAAAATTCTGTCCCTTCTTGCAGATCCCCGTCGCCGTGAGACCCCCGCGTGCCCGCTGCCCTCCTAATGACGCTGGGGAGCGCTCAAGGGTGATATCAGATGTACACAGCGTCGCCACCTCTGCATAATTTTTGCATGATGAATGTTTTAACACCGGGAGGACTCGGGCCGTAGCAAAGCGGCTTGGAGCTGGGTCCCCTGGAAGGCGAAGTGCCAGCGGAGCTGTGGGAAAGGGATGGGATTGAGGAGCTGAAAACGCTGCGCAGGGGGAGCCGAGCTCCATCATTCCTGGCGCCTGGGTCCGCGGTGGCCACTCTGCAGCGAGCGTTTGGAAAACAGATTGTGAATTTGCTGGTGGTGACGGGAGCCCGAAAGCCATTTCTGAGATTAAGGACTAGAAAGTTGGTGACTCGGGCTGCTGCGAGCTGGGGAAACTTGAGCAAATCTCGCTCCTGGGGCTGAAACGGGTGGGGATGGCGCGGGGAAGAGCCGAACCGCTCATCTGTAGCCTGAATGAGCGTCTGACCTTTCCATCACGCTCCCGGCTCTGTCACCAGGTTTGGAGGCATCGTGCTTTAAATGCTACATCAATGTCTGGGAGCTGCGGAAGTCAATGGTGTGTCTCCAGCTCGCGTCCGAGTTATTTAGAGGAGGGTGAGGGGAAGAACATGAATCAGCAGCTGAGCCAGTGCCGAAAGGGCAGCGGCCGGGCGAGCGGCCCCGCGGAGCACCCCGGGGAACCGTGGCGCTTCCACAGGGCTGGAGGCAGCAGGGCACATGAAACAAATTCCCCCCGGGAAAGCCGGGGCTTTGCATGTCCCTGGGAGGGGTTGGGGAAGCGGAACAGGGGGGTTTCAAATGGCAGGGGTCCTGCCGTTGGCCCCAGCTCAGGGACATGTGTCCTTCCTGGGTGGAATCCTGGTTCAATGTGAACAGCCACATCCCTCTTCCTTCAGAAAGCCTGAAATTCCGCCTGCTCAGAGCTTTGGCAGGAAAATCAAGCGTGAGTTTGTGATTCCGGGCACCGGTCGGGCTGCCCACCCCGCAGACCCTGTGCTCACTGGCAGGGGGCAGAGCCCGGGCCCTGCTGGGTCCGTCAGCATCGCCCAGAGCCAGCGGCTGGCAGGAACCTCGAGCTGCCAGAGATGCAGACCCACTTATCAGCGGCTTCCCATTTGTATCTCCAGGTAGAGGAATTTGTGAACCACTGCCCCGAGGCTCCAGTGCTTTCCTGCACTCTGTTGCTGGACCCAGTAAAAGATCAGTGTGGAAAAGGGGCAGTGGCACTGGTCTGCTCCGCTTCAGCCAGTGTCTGTTGGGGCTTGTGGTTTTCGGCTGTGGTTTGGTCTGGGGGTTTATGCTGCCCCAGAGCCGGGGGGTCAGTCAGCTCCTGGAGTTCAGGGCGGGGGGCATTGGCAAGCCAGTATCAACTGTGGTTCCCTGGCTGAGTGGGATCTGGTTCTGAGCGAGGCCGGGATGTCCCCTGGTGTCCTCCCTGCAGTGGCTCCTCCGCTGTGGAGGGATCTGCCAGCGAATGCTGCGCGTTTGCGGGTTTCAATGGTCTCCTCAGCAAAGAACCAGCTCGGAGCTGACCTTTGCTTCCCGGCAGCTCCCAGTGCCGGTTGCTCAGCGCCAGCTTCTCTCTCCTTCCTCCCCACAGATCCCTCTGGGTTCATCTTTGACGTGCAGTCCAACACGGTCATGGCCCAGGGAGGAACCTTTGAAAACATGAAGGAGAAGGTAAATGCATCCTCTGAGCCTTCCGCTTGCCGTGTGCCATGGGAGAGCTGGTGAAGGCTGTATCTTCATCTCCTCTCCGAGGTGAAGGATGGCCCTGTCTGTGAGCGAGCCGCAGCTCTGCCAAGAAAACCTCACCGGGCTAAATCGTCCTGGCAGTTAAAGTCCTGTCAGAAAGCCACCGCTTACGGGTTGAGAAGGGTGGCTGTGGGCTCTGCGGGTGCTAAAGCGAACGGCTCACGCTTCTCGCCGCTGTCTCCCCGTAGATCAGCGCAGTGCGGGCCATCGTCCCCAACAGGAGCAACAACGAGATCGTCCTGGTGCTGCAGCATTTCGACAACTGCGTGGACAGGACGGTGCAGGCTTTCATGGAAGGTACCGTGGCCGCCGGCACGCCCGAGCACGGGCTCCGCATGAGCCTCTTCCCTGGTTTAACGGGTGTTTGCTCAGCCTGGGGTCAAGGCAGAGATAAGTGCTCGGTAGATAAAGGGGGGTTGATACTCGATGACAGAAATCCGTGTGCGCAGAACAGGAGTGTCTCCAGCCTTGGTGGCTGCTGGGCGGACTTTGAGCCAGGCTCGTGAAGCCTCCCGTGGGGCTGCTGGTGTTAGGCTGATCCTCTGACCCCAGCAGCGCCCGTCGCTCCACAGCTCCCGGTGCCTGCGGAGGTGCGACAGCCGCTCTGACAGCACGCCAGCGGCTCTGGGGACAGATCCCTGACCCCAGCGCACCCTCCACATCACAACACGCCCCAGCTGGGCCCCCAGTACAAAACACTCAGTCTGACGGGGCCAAAGAGAAGGGTTTTCCTCCCTTTTTTCATTCCTGGAAAGAGCTGGCTCTGTGCTGGCAGGGAGTTGACCCGTTCAGCAGCATGTTCCCAAAGCAAAAATGAAACTGATCCCTTTATTACCCCACCTCGGGGAAGTGAAACTGAGCTGCAGGTGCTGTCACAGTTGCCTGGGGACGGGGACACGTCTGGGGGCAGGGAGTAAACGGCCGCCGCCCATCGCTGTGTTTCGTTTCAGGCAACGCCAGCGAAGTGCTGAAAGAATGGACCGTAACGGGCAAAAAAAAGGTAACGCTTTCCAAAACCACCTCCCTGCAGCGTTTATCTCTTTATCCTGAGGGTTTAGACCATGGAGAACAGCAGGTGCCTCCTGAGATGGGGGGAGAGGAAACCAAAGAGCAGCCGTGGACCTCGGTGGCGCGCGGAGATCATCACCAGGTTATCAGGGGCCGCTGCCAGGGCGCCGACCCACACGGGAACTCCGTGTCACCTTCTCGCCGCGTTTGCATTTCATTTAGTTGTCAGATGCATCGTGTCAGCTGGGAAAAAAAAAATCCGAAGGTTCTAGACTCGCCGTCCTTCAGCTTTTCTGCTGACCCTCCGCAGCCCCTGGATCCGCACGCAGCCCCGTTCCGGAGTCAATCTTCACCAGCCCATTTCCTGTGGTGCCGCAGCCCGGTGATTCACTGCTGGCAGGGCCCCGTGGCTCCATTTTTCACCGGGAACCTTTGGAGCTGAACGGTTGTGTTTAATGCCGAGCTCCGTGCACATTCGTTTCTCTGTCACGTCGGCCTTCGCCAGTGTTTCGCCTCGGCCTTCGCTCGGGCCTCTGTGAAAGGGTTAAAAAAAGATTTGCAAAGTTTCAGTGCTTGATATTCTAATGTCTAAATCCACCAGGACAGGAATGAAATCATAATTATTCAAAAGGGCTCTTTTGAATATGGGAAAAGCAGTGGCACGAAGTGGAGAGGGGAAAAAAATGTGCTGGGGAACGAGGGAGGTCCTGTCAGAGCAGGGTCTGGAAGCTGCTCCCTGCCACGGGCACCCCAGGAGGGACCCGGCCGGGGCTGGGGGTTATGGCCACCAGCCTCCCCGCTGCTCCCCATCCGTTATTCCGCTGTCAGCCGGTAACTCGGCACAGCGGCCGATGGGGGGATGATGTATTCACGCCTCATTAATGCCCCTGTATCAGTCCTCACTGTTGAATAAATCCCTCCTCCCGTGAGCAGGATCCGCAGCCGGGCTGGAAACCCGCTTCATCCCACCACTTCCAGCCGGTAAAGCAGAAGCTGCCTTTTCCCTGCAGGAATTAAGCTTAACCTGTGGGTTTTTTCTCCCCCTCTGTGGTATGGACGCCTAATCCTTAGAACAAGAAGAAGAAAACCAAAGCAAAACCGCAAGCTGAGTCGAGCCCCGGCCTGCCAGACCCTGCCAAACTGGTGCCCACTGGAGAGGAGCCGGCGGCCAAGGGTGGGATTAATGGTTTCCACGTCAACGGCTGCACTCACGACACGGAGTCCGTGGACTCGCTCAGCGAGGGCTTGGATGCGCTTTCGGTCGATGCCCGGGAGCTGGAGGATTGTGACCCCGCCGCGCCCAGGAAAGCAGGTCAGTCCCTGCCGAGCAGGGCAGGAGACGGGCAGCAGGGCTCGGGTAGGCAGCAGAGCTGCCCCCCGCCCTGCCCTGCCTCCGGCTCAGCTCCGCACACCCATGGCTTGGGTGGCTCTGCGGGACGGAGCAGCTCACACCCCGATTCCTGCCATTTTCGTGGTTGTCGGGGCAGAGGCGGTCAGCGTCCGCCGTCCTCTCGCCGCTCCCAGTTAAACCAGTGTGCTTTTCTACAGCAGTGCCTGAACTAGCGAATGGAATAGCAGACTTTGACACACAATCGCTCACCCTGCATCCTTCCCAGAGCCCCCCGTCCCTCCGGCAGCGGCCTGAGCAGAGGAGCACCAGCAGGTCTCAGTCCCGGTCGGCGGTGAGCGGCTCCACTCCCGCCTCCCTGCCTGCGGCGCGGCTCAACGACCTCCCCATCTCACCCGCCAACAAGAAGCTGGGTAAGGCCCAAAGCTCGGCTGGCGCTCGGGTGCCGGAGCAGGTCGCTGCCAGCCACGTTCTCACCGCCTCATCCTTGGTGGGTGACAGACGCAGCGCTGAGGAACACGGACGTTGATTTTAATGCGAGTTAACGTGCTGCCTATTATCTGGCCAGTTACTCGCACCCTGCTCCTCCTCCTCCTCCTCCCTGCATGCGGCAGGAGCCCTGACAGGGGTTTAGTGCCTGGAGCGGCGGAGCTGGGTGTGAGCGGAGCCGGGCAGGACGCGGCCGCTCTCACTGCATACGTTTAGCCCATTCTTCTGGGCGCTCCGTCACGGAGCCTTGGGCTTGTTTCTCATCTTTTGTGAGAGTCTGTCAAAGGCCACGAGGTCGGAGCCATCCTGCTACGAGAAGCGACAGCCAGGTTTTTTTTTTTCCCCTTTCACATCTTTTCTCCACAGCTGAGTCCTTATGGTGACACGTGGGGACAGGAGGGACCTTGGAGCCGCCGGCTGTGACCGCGGTTCTTGTCCTTGGCTGGTGGGGGTGAGGTGGTGGCCATTCCCCCCTTGCTGCCTGGCAGGCTGTGAGGAGCGGTTGAGATGCAGCTTGGCACCCCGAGAGCGGGGACAAGGGGACGTGCCCCACTGGAGGCTGAGGCGCAGGGACCGACCTGGGCAGCCAGACCCGGCCCATCCTTCCCCTCAGTTGAGGAGATCACCTTCATTTGGCTTTCGGAGCCAGTTCCTTCCCTGGGCAGAGCTGGTTGCTGTCGGTCAGCGATGGGGTGTGTGGGTCTTTGGAGCTGGCTCTTCCCCCATCTCCAGGCCCTGGCACAGCTCGGGGATGCGTTTGAGGACGTGGAGGCACATCCCTGCCTTGGGAAAAGCCTTGAGGAGACTCCCCGCTATGAAAATCTCTCAAGCTGTCCCTGCTCAACCTGGTGCCTTTGTGATGGGGAAGGGAGGGAAAATGTCCGAGTGTCCGGTGTTCATGAGAGGGAAAGGTCTCAGCTCGGTCCCTGTGGGATGGCCGCGGGGTTCGAGCTCGCTCTGTCTCTTGTAGGTTCAAATATTGAGAAGTCGGTGAAGGATCTGCAGCGCTGCACCGTCTCGCTGGCCCGGTACCGTGTGGTAGTGAAGGAGGAGATGGACGCCTCCATCAAGAAGATGAAGCAGGTTTTTGCCGAGCTGCAGAGCAGGTGGGTTTGGGGCAGGGGCAGGGCCACGGCCAGGCTTCAGGCTTGAGACGAAACGTTTGGGACTTTCCACTCCCGTTAGAGACTCCCAGGAGCCAGCGTGTCGTAGGGAACAAACCGGAGCCTAGAGCCCATCCTTGGCGGGCTGGAGGCAGCTCTGCAAGGTCCCCGGCGTCGCTGTGACCGCCAGGGCCTGTGCTGAGCTGTGGCTCCTTGTCCTGAGCACCGTAAAGTTGTTTTAGCGGCAGATAAACGAGGGACTCGGCCAGTAACATGCTGCTGGGTTGGTGCCGGCGTTGGCTGTGCTGGAGGGAGCTGCCTGGGAACTCAGGGGGCTGCGGAGGCATCGGAAACAAACATTCACCTTCAAAATCTTGACAGCGAGGTGGCAGAGCGGGGCCCCCCAGGTGTGAGCACCCGTCAGAGATCGCCCCGTGCTTTCAGCCAAGCTGTAACCCCAGGCGAGACGTTCCCAGCAGTGTCACGGGGTCTTATTTTAACCCTACTTTAGTACTAACACAGACACTTGGCCGACTCGCGACCCTGGGGCTGAAAAGGTTCTGTGGCCTCAGAGTGGCCCGTGGGGGTGACGCAGGGAGCCCCATCCCAAAGCCTTTCAGCGAATTTCGTTGTCGAGTGTGGATTTCTCCTTGTGCTCGTTGAACTCTGCCGGCAGGGAGGGCTCAGCATTCCCAGGAATGCTTAAATTCAGCATAAATACCATAAAAAGTGTTTAGAGCTGACTGTGAACTCACCAGAGGAGACCAGACCGGGCAGGAGGGTGGGCTTCAAGGTGTCCCGGCACCCTGAGCTGCCCTTTTGTGGTCTCCAGCTCCCAGCACTCTCAAACTCCTGCAGCATAAAGGGATTTAACCCAGCGGCGGCCGAGGGGTTTGTAGCCTGGGGTGTGTCTGTGTTTGGGAACATCAGTGCGTGGCTTTGTCTGTGGAGTTGATCCCGAGTCATCGCTGAGCCCTGCAGGGTTTTCTCGTGAGGTTTTTCTGCCTCCAGTGACAGCATCTGTCCAGACCCCTCCCTGGCCTGGAAAACATCACTCTCTGGTGAAGGCGCCTGGTTCTGTGCGTGACTCCTCGCCCTTTGCCTCCAGGTATCGCCCAGCAAACCCGTGCGTCACGCATGGGAAGCGAAAGGCTCAAGTCCGGTCCCGCGGTGCGGCTCCGATAAGCCGAGCTGGCGGCAGGGGAAGCAGGTTCCGCCAGCCTGGAGGCAAACGCCTGCCTGGCCCGGGGCCACCGGAGCCTCCTTGGGCAAACGGCAAGCGGAGGAGCCACCCAGCTCCTGGTGACAGGGAGACACCGCACCGAGACTCGCTTTCCCTTTCCCCACGGTGGCGGGGAGCCGAGGGGCACATCGTACCCACGCGCTTCTTTTGGTGGTTGGTTTTTTTGTTCTTCCAACTCCACGACCCAGAGAGTCATTAGTGTCATCTTAAACCCTGTGGCAGGAGTCGATCCCTCTCACCTCTCCCCAGGTTAAAAGCAGGTTTGTCCCAGAGAAATGGGGCAGCAAAGCTGGGGCTGGTTTAACTCCTGCCCCACCGGGCTGCGCTGCAGGTGGCTGGTAGCCGCAGAGCTCCCGGAGCTCCCGACTTTCATCCTCCCATGTGCTGTGTCTGAGGGTCAGTGAGGGCGAGGAAGGAGCCTTGACGCCGGGGTCGTGCCCATCTCGCTCTGTAAATCCACCCTGGTCAAGTGGCAGCTGCTGGGGCTCAGCCAGGGAACCCCCCTCATCCCACTCCTCCCTGTTTCACTGGCTATTTCACTGGGTGCTGACAGGGAAAGCAGCAGGAGGGGAAAAAACAAACCCCGAGCCAAGGGGGGTGTGGAGCAGGGGGGAGGTCAAGGAAAACTGGCCCCACAGCCCTGGTCGTGCTGGTGCCAGCAGCCGTTGTCGTTGGGAGTGGACGGGGCGGGCAGGTGAGGACACCCCGAGCTCTGCAGCACGAGGCCGTTCCTGCCCATACCCGGGGGATCCCAGCACCGCCGTGGCTCCGGGCAGAAGGTGGCCGCGGCCTCTCCCTTGCCCTGCCCGGTGAGCCGGGTCGAGCCGCTCCAGGGACGGCTGGAAACGCAGCGAAGTCTTGTTAGCGTCGTTTCTGACACGTGTCGCCGCCTTTGGCCGGTGCGGCTGGGGGGGCCCTGACCCGGATCAGGCCCCCGCTGCGCCGCCAGCGGAGACAATCCCTGCCTGGGAAGGGCAGACGGTCGGGGCGATAAATCAGCAGAAGCAGCCAAATGTCAGAGCCGCCGCTCGGGGGGAGCCGGGTGGATTGCGCTGGCCGCGGCGCCCGCCGACATGCCGGGGGAGCTGGAGCCGGTGGCTCAGGCGGTCGCTAAAACAAATATTCTCCCCGTTTTCAAGCAAACCTTTTTCAGTGAAAAAAAAAAAAGTGCATGATGGGTGTCGAAGCACTGACCACGCTGTCCCGGCCCTGTTTGGTGAGAGGAAGAGGCTGGTTTTAGACATAGAGAGCAGGACCCGAACCCAGCCCCGCGCCCGGGGCCGGTGCTGGGTCTGCAGGGAGGGGCTGGAGCCCCCAGCGCCGCCACCAGCTCCTGCCCCTGCCCGCACTGGGAGGACTGGTATTTCCTCCAGTATTTCCCGCAGCTCCCCCGGTGCGCTGTGGTCAAGGTTTGTTGAGCCGAGCCACGGTTCATGGGTAGGGGCTGACGCTCGGGGGAAGCATGGTCTCACAGCAGCAGACACTGGAGGTGACCCGGGGCCACTTGGCTGTGACCCGCTTGGGGCCAAAAACCCCTCAGAGAGACTCGTGGCTCGTGGAGCTGTGCGGCCAGTGGCCACCCTGGTCCAGCCGGACACCTCCGTCCCGGGGGTGGGTACCCCGAGTCCTGCTCAGGAGTTCGACCCGTTAAAACCTCGTGCCCCAGTTGTCTCCGGTGACAAAAGTCCGGCCCCCCCCAGCACCGCAGCCACCTCTGCCCCGGCCAAGGTGGCTCCGACTCTGGGACCGGGGCGAGGTGACCGCGTACCCCGCTGACCCGAGCCTGGCCCGGGCCGAGCCGGCCGGGCCAGCAGCAGCTCCTGCTGCCAGAACAAAAGCCGAGGCTGGGTGGCGGGTCCCTGCTGCCACCTGCCGGTCCCTCCCCGCCGCATCCCGGCACCTTCGGGTCCTTCTCTTGGGTTTTTACTAAATCTCGGGCTTTTCTTCTCGTTTTTTCCCCAGCCTCATGGACCGGGAGGTGGCTTTGCTGGCTGAGATGGATAAAGTGAAAGCAGAAGCAAGTAAGACCCTGACTTTGATCCTGTCCCGTGCTACTGCGCCCCGAGGAGCCCCCCGGGAGCAGCTCCGGGGGATTCTACCCCAAGGAGACCCCCCAGGAGCAGTTCCCCGGGATTCCACCCCGAGGAGCCTCCTAGGAACAGCTCCCTGGGATTCCAGCCCAAGGAGCCCCTCGGGAGCAGCTCCCTGGGATTCTCACACTGCTCCTAAATTGGTGGCTCTGTGCCCGAACCAAGCTTGCCCCCGGGCTTGTGTGGTGTGGGACCCCCTCCCCAAAACCCTCCTGGGGAGCTGGAAGGCCCTTTCTGGGAGGTGGCCCAGGGGACACCAGCCCCAGCAGCACCCGGCCCCACCGCCGAGGAGGTGACACGGGTGCTCCGAGCCAGGGAGAGCGGCAAAGCTGCATGTCCTCAGCCTCCAGCTTGGGTTCGGACCATCTGGGGACAGGAGGGAGCTGGGGGGGCTCAGGGGTACCCGCTGTTTACCAGTAAGGTGCTGGGCGGTTTAACGCTGGCCTGGTTTGCAGTGGAAATCCTGGTGAGCCGGCAGAAGAAGGCGGAAGCCCTCAAGAAGCTGACAGACGTGGCCGTGCGGATGTCGGAGGAGCAGCTGGTTGAGCTCAGAGCTGACATTAAGGTGGGATTTTTCCCTTCGCTTAGGCCTGATCCTGATCCCACCACCCAGCGCCCGACCCCCCCCACCCCAGGCCAGTCCCCCCGTTCTGCTGGGTGGGCTCTCCCTTTCTTACTGGTTTTCTGGGAACTGAGTCCTTATCCTCCTCGTTCTGCCACATTCAGCGAGGGCTGTTGGTTTTATCGGAACAAGCTGAAGCTCGGGGAGCACCCGCAGCCTCCAGCAACCCCAGACCTCCCCCAGCCCCACCCAGCTCCTCCAGTTCCCCGCAGTGACAGGGCCGGTTAATCCCAACCTCCTGCATTTCCCACCCATCAAACCCACCCTTTCCCCGGGCCCTGCAGCCCTCTGCCCCTCCCCAGGCAGCCCCCAGTGTCGATACTGGTTCCTGGGCAGCACGGGGAGGGTCTTGCCCCGTTCTCCGCTCCGGTGCCCAGTTAACGGTGCAGTTCTGCCTTTCCCACGCAGCACTTTGTCAGCGAGCGGAAATATGACGAGGAGCTGGGCCGGGTGGCGCGGTTCAGCTGCGACCTGGAGGCGCTGAAGAGGAGCATCGCTGCCTTCGGCCAAGGTCAGGGGGGCGGCAAGGCCCCGGACCCCCCTTCCCGTGCACCCCGGTCCCCTCCCTGTGTGCCCAGTCCCCTCCCTGTGGGCCCAAAAGGGGAGCAAAGAGCTGCCCCCCACCCTGTGCTGCTGCCACCATCGCTCCTCTCTTGGCAGGAGGGGTCTGTGCCAGTTCCCTTTGCTGTCGAGCACTGGTCCCAGTTAGCCCAGCCCTTGTTCACCAGCTCTGCTGCCCCTGGGGCCACCTCCGTCGCAGCCGCAGGGTGAAGGGTTCTGGGTTCCCTCCGCAGAAACCCCCATTTTGGGCTCTTTCCCTTCCAGTTTCCCACCCCAGGAACAGCTACTCCTCCCGCTCGCGCTGCGGCTCCGGCCCGGCCGCGGCCCCCGGCCCCACCTCAGCTCCGCCCGCCCCGGCCTGTGCCTCTGCCACCAGCCTCACCGCAGCCACCAAGAAGCCCTCAGCCTCAGCCTCCTCCTCCTCCTCGGCCAGCACCAGCGGCCGCCCGCCCCAACCGCCGCGAGAGGTAACTGGTGGTGCTGGTTCCTAACTGGGGCTGCTCGTCCCCCTTGCTGGGAGGGGAGGACATGGGGGGCACCAGGAGGTCCCTCACGCCCCGTTTCTCCTCCAGGCTCTCCAGGGGGGCAGGAAGCCCCAGCGCCACGTCGGCCCCTCTGGCCGCTCCAGCACCAGCCACCGGCACAGGACGGGGCCGGGCCAGGCGGCCGGCCAGCCCCAACCCTCCCCACTGCCCGGGAGCCCCCCCCAGCCCGAGCCCTCGGTGCAGCGCCCCCAGCTCGGCCCTGAGCCCCAGGGGCTGCCCCCGCGGAAGCCCCGGGCCAGGCGCCAGGAAGGAGCAAACTCCTGAGGGCAAGTGGAGGGACGGTCCCACCATGCCCTTCTCCCTCCACTTCGGGGTGGTTTCCCCTTCTCCCCCCACATTGTCCACGGGTTCAGGACCACCGCCCCCGCCGCTTTCCTCTCCAGGAATCACCTTCTTCCCCAAAGTCACTCACCGAACCCCCCCCCCCCCGCCCCCCCAAGAGTGTTCTCTCCCAAGCATGGCCCCGTCTCTCGTGCTGGCAGCGAGGACGAAGCACTGGGGCACACTGGTGGGGCTGGGGGTGCCCCCCACCACCGTGGGGCTGAGGGAGTAGGGCATCTTTATTCCACTCACCTGCCCACCCCACCCCCCTCTCCCCCCGATTCTCGGCCCTAAATTAAATTTTGAGCAATACCATGTAGTGGAGCCACCCTGGGCCCCCCCCTCCCCCTGGAGCCGGCGGCATCAATAAAGCCGATGGTCACGGTCAGTGTTGGTTTGTGCCTCGCTGCCACCAGTAACCCCCCAGCTCTGGCACTGGGAGAAGCTAGGGCGGGGCTTCCCAGGAGCTCCCAGCACACCCCCTGGCCACCGAGCCTGGGGGGGCCCCATCCTCCCCCCCAAGGGCTTCGGCGTCCTAGGGGTCCCCCAAGGGCTATAAATACCAGCACCAAGGGGAGGAGAGGGGCATGTAATGGGACTCCCCCTGGGGTAACGGGACTGTACCCAGGATTTGCCCCCCCTGCCATTTTTTTTTTTTTTTTCAATAAAAGAGCAATTTCAGAAGGAGCTGGAGGTGCTGTGCCCCCCCCGGGGGGTCCGCAGCGCCCCAGGACCCCCACCCTGCAGTGGGGGAAACACTTTATTTGAAGGTGATAATTTCCAGCCCTAGGGGTGGGGGTGGGAGGGGGCCCAGCACCCCTGGGGAGGCAGCTAAGAGAGTCCCCCAGTGCCAAACTGGGAGCTGTGGGAGGGGGGGACGCAGCCGAGGAGCCCCCACACCTGTCACTGCTGGGCCAGTTTGGCTGCCTCCGCCTTGATGAGGGCGATGAGGTCCTGGTTGATGAGAAAGACGAAGCGGAGGCTGGCAATCTAGGGGGGAGGGGGTGAGGGGCAGAGGGTGAGAGGGGGGCGCAGAAGGGGACCCTCAGGGACCCCCCCACACCTGCCTCGGGCCTCACCTCCACCACCGAGTTGTTGTTGAGCTTCCACTTGTTGCCGCCGAGGACGGGGCGCCCGTCGATGTAGATGGGGCGACGGCCCTCATTGGCGATGAAGAAATCCCCGTTGTTCTTCAGCTTGATGACGCCTGGAGTGGGGGGAGCGGGTGAGGGGGGGGATAGAGACACACACACACACCTTCCAGAGGCCCCCAGCGCCTACCCTGCTTGCGGGAGATCTTCCAGGCCGGCCCCTCCAGCGCCAGGTCCACGTCAATCTGGTTGTCCTTGGTGGCTCTGCCCAGTGTGATCTGGGGGGGGGGGGGGGGCGGGGAAGAAGGGTCAAGGGGAGGCTGGGGTGGCTTCCCAGGGACTAGGGGGGCACAACACCCCCACTCACCTCCCGGGAGCGCATGAGGTACCGGACCATGCGGCCCCGCAGCACGGCCAGCGTCTGGCTGTCGAAGTCTGGGGAGCTCATACCTGGGGGAGGGAGGGTGAGAGGGACGGATAGAGGGACAGGGGGAATGGACAGAGGTGGGGAGGGGACAGGGACCCCCCCGGCTCTTACCCGTGATGCTGTCGACCAGCACCTGCCACTTGTGCAGCTCCTGCTCCAGCTGCCGGATCTCCCGCTTCTGGCGCCGGTCAGCCACAGTTAGCTCTGGGGAAGGCGGGGGGAAGAGGGGGGTTATGGAGGGTGGGAGGCACCATCCCCCACCCCAGGGGGGTTGCGGGCCTCTTCCCCCCCACCACGTGAGGAGGGGGCTGCACTCACCGTGCTCCAGCACCTCGTCCCGCACATCCCTGCGGAGCAGAAGAGGCTGGATGAGACTTGTGTCACCCTTTGTGTCCCTGCCAGCCCCCCCAATCTCCCTCCAGTTTGCTGTTGAGTGGTGCCACCCCCTGTCCCACCCCAGCATGTCCCCTGTCGCCCCCCTGCCCACATGCGCCCCCCTCACTTCAGCTTGTTGTCGTCAAGCATGTCCTCGGCATCCGAGAAGTTGAGCACTTGGTCCCCCTTGGGCAGCGGCTGCACTGGAGGAAGCAGGAGAGAGGGGGTGAGGGGGGGGGTCTGGGGTGGCTCAGGGGCACAGGGGAGGACACAGTGGGGGACATAGGGGCCCCCCGGCTCACCAGTCTGGTCGCCCAGCAGGTAGTACTGCTTCATGAGCTGCCAGTGCAGCTGCAGCGCCTTGGCCGTGCGGGACGGGTAGAAGATGTCGGGATGTTTGTGCAGCAGCTCCTGGAAGGTGTCGAGCGTGGGCTGGCTGGTCTGCGGGGGACGGGACAAGAGACATGTGGCACCCAGGAGACCCTCTGAGAACCACCAAGCCCTGCTGGCCCCCCACCCCGGCACTGGGTCTTACCGATCCCACCTTGCTGAGCAGCTGCTCCTCGGCTTTGCTGAAGAGCACTTTGCTCTGGATGGCGGCGATGGCCTCGGGGTGCAGCTGCCGCATGGCCTGGCAGGCCAGCCTGGGGGGCAGGGGGGCACGGGGGGGAGCGTGAGAGGCCCCCCACAGCCCCGGCTCTAACCCCCCCAGGCCTGCCCCCAACTCACTTGGAGATGATGGGGTCGTAGAGCAGCGCGTACCAGCGCTCCTGGATCTCCCGCAGCGTGAAGCGGCAGCTGAACTTCACGCCCAAGTGCACCGAGGTCAAGTCGTTGGTCTGGAAAAGCGCCCCCCAGGGTGAGGGGGAGACTAAACCCACCCCCCCCGAGCGTCCCCGGGGCAGCGGCAGCCCCCCCTGGCTGGTACCTGCAGCACGGCGTTGATGAGCAGCAAGTCGTCAGCGGGTTTCCAGCGGCCCAAGTCCTTCGTTACCTGCAGCGGCTGTTTGCTCTTCTTCATGCGCTTGGCCAGCCCGGGGGTGGGCACCGGGCTGGGGACGACGGGGGCCGACACCGACCTGGATACCTGTGGGGGGGGCAGAGACGGGGCGGGCCGGGGTCTCTCTCTGAGCTCCCCAAGCCCCCAGCTGAGCCCCGTCCCCCACCTCACCTTCTTCTTCTCGCTGGAGGAGGGTTCGCTGCCCGAGCAGCGCCCGGGCTCAACTGCCCCGGTGCCCTTGGCGCGGCTGGAGGACTTGGCCAGGCTGCTCTCTACCAGCTCATCGTCAAACTTCTTCCGCTTGATGAACCTGGAACGTGGTGAGGAGGCAGCTGGGGGTGGCGGTGCCCATGGGCAGGGCCCGGCCCCCCCCTCTGCCCACCCCCTCCACCTGCCCCCCGGTACCTGGAGGAGCTGCGGCGCTTGGGGATGGCGCCCGAGGCCGCGGCCAAGCCCCGTTTCTGCCCCGCCAGCGACTCCTCGTCCTCGGAGCGGCTCGTCGCACCCGACGCCATCAGTCCAGAGAGCGGCACTTCTGGGGGGGACACACAGAGGGGATGGGGGTCCCTCGGCTGCTCACCCGTGGGGACCGCCGGGCCCCCCGTTGCGGCAGGGAGTGCAGCTTTCCGGGGAGTTCGAGGGACTCCGACCCTGGGGGGGGGACACCAGGAACGGGAGGACCCCGGGAACGGGGGGACGTGGTGGGAACAAGCAGAGGGACGCGGGGGAGATGAAGAGGGAGGACACGGGGGGACATCAGGGCACCGGGGAGGACACGGGGAGCCCGGGAGGGGAGGGAGGCCAAGGCGCGGGGCAGCGCAGGGCCCTGACACGGTTCCCCGGACAAACCGCCCACTCCGGCCCGGGCAGCACCCACACTCGTCCCCGCAGCCCCGCCCGCTGCCTCCCGCGGGTCTCTCGCCCCCGCTCCAGGGCAGCCGGTGCCGGGGGCCCAGTCTCACCATCCCCGGGCGCGGAGGCTTCGGCCGCTCCGCGACGGCGTCCACCCGAGAGACTCCATGGACGGGGCCGCTTCCGGGTCTCCACCGGAAGGTGATTGACTTTACACAATGCACGCTGAAGCCGCCGAGGGCGGCACCATTTTAAAGGCGCTGCGCGGCCTCTGCTGCGCGGCGCCATCTTGGCTCAGGGCGCCGCCATTATGACTAAGGGCAGGGCCCAGGTCCCTGTTTTCTTAGGCACCGTTAATGGTAGGTCGGGGAGGGCCGGGCCCAACCCGCGGGTCGGAGACGGGGCCGAGCTCCATTATCTGAGCAGACAAAGCTCGACCTGGCCTCGGCAGCGCGGGCACCCGCCGCCCGTCAAACGGCCACACCCATCATGGCGGCCCCCATTCCGCCACACCCATCATAGCGGCCCCCAGCCCCAACGGCCGCACCCATCATGGCTGCCAGGAAGGGACGCGATCGTCGTGGAGGGGACGGTCCTTTTATTGGGTCGAGCATCGCTGCGGGGCCGAGCCGAGCCCTCCCGGTGGGGCCGAGCCCTCCCGGTGGGGCCGACGGCCTGTCCCGGTGTGATCAGTCCCGTGTGCGCCCGCCCAAGGCAGGCATGTGCCAGCACACGCGTGTTTCCCCACACGCATGTTCCCCTACACGCATCTTTCCCCCACCACGCGTGTTCCCCCACCACGTGCCCCCTCCCCACGCGCGGGTCCTTCCCCCGGGCCGGGCCGCAGGGTCGGTTTCTCTCCGGTGCCGCCGTTAGGCCGAGCTGGGGGCGACGCGGCCCTGGCCGCCCGTGCCCAGGCTGGCCCACTCCTTCCGCTGGATGGTCCCGGTCTTGCCCTCGCGGAACTGCGGCCGCTCCTCCCGTGGGATCTTCACGGCGTGGTACTGCGGCACGGCCGGCGGCGCGCGGCGGGCCCGCCGGAAGAAGCCCAGCTGCGGGGACCGCCGGGTCAGGGCCCCCCCAGCCGCTGTCCGTCCCTCGGGGCTCCCCCAGAAGGGCAGCGGGGTGGGGGGGGGGTGGCGGGTGGCACCGGCGCGTTGCACGAGCACATGCCGGCACCGCGGACCCTCGCGCGATGCGGTTCGGGCACCGCAAACCTTCCCTCGTCGTGGTTTGGGCACCTGAGACCTTCCCAGGTCACGGTTCGGGCAGCCCAACCCCTCGCACCCCCCGGCACAAGCGCCGCAAACCCTCGTCTGTCTCCCCCGCCGCCTACGGCCGCTGCCGACCCTGGTCCCGCCGCCTCGGCTGCCAGCCCTGGTGCCCTCCCCGTGTGCCCGTGCCCGAGGCCGGGGCGGCAGAGCCCCGGTTACCGCTCGCCCGCCTGCGCTGCCGCCGCCGCCGAGGGCTGCAGGCCCAGGCGGGCCCGGTAATAGTTAGCGGCGTAACGAGACTTTCGGCCGCTCCGCTGGAAGAAGCCGCACTGGGGAGGAAGCGAGAGGGTGAGGCCGGGCAAGGCCAGGCTGGGTGGCACAGCTGGGGTGGCATGGCATGGCATGGCATGGCATGGCATGGCACGGCATGGCATGGCACGGCACAACATGGCACGGCACAACATGGCATGGCACAGCATGGCTGGGGTGGCACAGCATGGCACAGCACGGCATGGCATGGCTAGGGTGGCATGGGGTGGCACGGCATGGCATGGCACAGCATGGCACAGCACAGCATGGCTAGGGTGGCACGGCATGGCACGGCATGGCATGGCTGGGTTGACACAGCATGGCATGGCATGGCTGGGGTGACACGGCATGGCATGACGTGGCACTATGTGACATGACATGGCACAGCTGGGGTGACAGGGCATGGCACAGCACAGCACGGTGTGGCACTGCGCAGAGCGGCTGGGGTGGCACAGCACAGCACGGCATGGCACAGCACGGCACAGCACGCCCAGACCCCCCCCATGCCCCAGGAAGGGGGCACCCGCTGCCCTGGTGCCCCCGTGGCCGTCCCTCACCTTCCAGAGGACGAGGACGAGCAGGGCCAGCACGAGGATGCCGGCCAGCACGGCCAGCGCGATGACCCACCACGGCACCCCCCCGGCCACCGCCGCCCCGGGGTCCAGGTAGATGGAGACGGGGATCTGCGGGGGCAGGAGGGGGCTCAGGGGGGCAGCGGCAGGGTGGCGGAGTGGGCACGCAGGGTTGGGTGGTCCAGACCTGGGTGGCAGCGTCCTTGAGCACCAGGTTCTTGATGGATGACGTCACCGAGACGCTGGCGCGGACGATGAGCTCCACCGAGGTGACCGCCAGGAACTCCTGCCATGGGGGGGCACGGGGCGGGCTAAGCCCCCTCCCTTCCCACCCCGGTGCCGGGGGTGCCCATCCCGGTGCCCGTGCCCCGGTACCTCCAGGAAGGTGCTGTTCCAGAGGCGCCCGCGGGCCCGCAGCAGGGCGGTGCGCTCGAAGGCGGGCAGCGGGCAGTGGAAGGGCCAGCAGCGGGCAGTGCCCAGGGCACAGTCCTGCGGCGGGGGTGGGGGGACACGGGGTGGGCGTCAGCCCGGCCACGCGCCCCACGGGTGGGGGCACCCAGGGCCAGGTATGACTGAAGAGGGGATGTCCCGGAGTGGGGGCACCCCAGGCGCAGGGGCACCCCAGCACTGGGTGCTGCCCAGGAGCTGGGTACCCCAGCACTGGGTGCTCCCCGCACCGGGTGCTCCCACCCCCACTCACCAGCGTGACGTTCCTCCTCCTCTCGGCGGGTGCTGGCACCCACCAGGACCCCGGGCTGGGCACCTCGGCGGGTTCAGCCTCCCCCGGCGGCTCCTGGCGGTGGGGAGGACGGGCATGGAAGGGGGGTCGGGTGGCACAGACCCCCCAAACACCCCCCCTGCCCCCCTCTGTGGCCGTACCAGGGCGAGGTGCAGGGGGTTGGCGGGGGGCGTGCAGGGCACTGCCCGCCCCGGGGGGGTCTCCAGCTGCAGGCGCAGCGGGTAGAGCAGCCACTTCCCGCTGGGCAGCTCATGGGGCCAGAGCAGGGTGAGGAAGGCTGAGCCCAGGGTCTTCAGCGACTGCCCCCGGTTGGAGACCTGGGGGGCGGCGGGGAGGCGGTCGTGTGAGGAGAGGGGGGCACGGATCCCCCACCCTACAGCCACCCTCCGCACGGACCCATGGGCACCCCGACCTGGACCCCCACCCTACAGACACCCTCAAAAGGGCCCCCCCCACCCTACAACCACCACTTACATGAACCCCCCCATTCCCTGTGCGGACCTCCCTGCCCCCCAACCCCACTGCCACCCTCTGCACAGACCCACAGACACCCCCCCCATGGACCCCCACCCCAATACCACCCTCCAATGGACCCCCCACCCCACAGCCACCCCCCATCCCAGAGCGCGGGGTGGGAAGTGGGGCAGCGGGACTGGGACCCCCATCTCCCCTGTCCCCCTGCCATCTCCCCTGTCCCCCCCCTGCCCCCCCGTGCCCCCCACCCCGCGACTCACCGTGACCTCGAAGCTCACGGCGCTGCCCACCTGGCTCTCCCGCCGCATGGCGCTCTCCCCCCGCACCACCCCGCCGAAGAAGAGCCGGGGCGGCACGGCCACGCTGCCGGCATGTGGGGGGGGGGTGTCAAGGCAGCTGGGGGGGGTCCCAAACCGCCCCCCCCACCACCACCACCCTCACTCACCCCGTCACGGAGAGCGGCAGCTCGATGACCACCCGGGCACGAGCCACCACCGGCTGCAGCCCCGGCTGCTCGCTGATCCTGGGGACACGGAGGGGGGTAAGGGGGGCCACCACCCCAGAACCCCCCCTGCACACCCCCCCATGTGTGTGGGGGCCGCGAAAGCCCCTGAACACCCCCCCGGGGCTCACGTGGACAGGGCCAGCTCCACCGCCAGGTCGGTGGTCTGGAGGGTGATGCCCAGGGTGCTGAGGATGAGGAAGAACCGGACCTGGGGCGGGGGGCACAGGGTGAGGGGCGAGGGCTGGGGCCAGGGGGGCCGGGGAGGGGCGGGGAGGGGGGTCTGCGCCCACCTGGGCTCCGCGTTTCATGGGGTTCCCCAGCTCGCACTCCACCTGCGAGCCGTTGGCGTTGGCCACGCACACCACCGGCTTCTCCTGGGGGGCCCAGAGCTGAGCCCCCGCTGTTGGGGGGAGCCCCCCGCCCGCTGCGCCCCGGCACTGACCCCTGCTGGCACCCGCAGGACCCCCCAGCCCTCGGCACCCCCGGGACCATCCTCATCCCACAACCCCAGCATCCCCAGGACCATCCCCGTGGTCCCCATCCCTCTGCTCCACGCACCCCTAGGACCCCCCCATCCCTCTGCATCTTGAGGACCACCCTCATCCTGCACCCCCAGGACCACCCCATTGCTCTGCGCCCCCATTTCCCATCCCACACCCCCAGGAACCCCCAGGACCAGCCCTGTCCCTCCAGCACCCCCAGGACCATTCCCCATCCCACAACCCCAGGACCAGCCCCATCCCTCGGCATCCCCAGGACCACTCCCCATCCCACACCCCCAGGACCCCCCATCCCTCCACCCTCAGCACCCCCAGCCCCATCCCTCCAGTGTCCCCAGGACCCCCCAGCCCTCTGCCCCCAGTACCCCCAGGACCCCCCATCCCACACCCCCCTCACCCCCAGGACCACCCCCGTCCCCCCGCACCCCCAGGACCACTCCCCATCCCACACCCCCAGGACCAGCCCCATCCCTCCAGCCGCCCCCCGCGACCAGCAGCCCGCGCCCCCCGCCCGCCCAGGCCCCGCCGCACCGCGGGCGCGCGCCCCTCGAAGGGGCGCAGGGCGGAGTAGGGCAGCTCGGGCGGGAAGGTGGCGGTGAGCAGGGCCTCGTGCGCGTCGTCCCCGTCCCGCTGCGGCGCCGCCGGGTCCGAGGGTGCGTTGGTGACCTGGATCTCCAGGGCCACGTCCTTCTGGTCGCTCACGGCGAAGATGGCAGTGCCATCCTCACCCCTGGGGACACAGAGCCCGCCGTGAGCCCCCCACCCCGGGGCGTCGCCGGCACCCGGCGGCGTGGGGGTCCCATCGCCGGCCGCCCCCGACCTGGGCAGGGGCGAGAAATCGGCGTCGCCGAGGCGGGCGCAGAACTGGAAGCGGAGCTGGAGGTTGCTCTGGCAGATCTTGTCGTCGCCGCAGCCCTGCTTCAGGAAATGCGCCTGGAGGGGGGGACACGTGGCGGGGGTCGCTGCAGGCGGCCCCCGCGCCGGGTGCGGCCCCCCGGACCTCCCCGGGAGCGCGGGCGGGCGCCCACCTCGGTGCGGTGGCTGCTGGGCTGCTGGGGGCTGAGGACGGGGGCCAGGGCGGGCAGGGCGGTGGCCCGGCTCTGCCGCGCGGCCCCCCCGATGGCGTAGGCCAGGGTGACGGCGATGGGGCGCAGCTTGTCCCGGATGCTGTCCTGGGGCGGGGAGAGGGGGGACACGGGGTGAGCGGGGACACGGGGGGCACACGGGGGGCACACGGGGGGCATGGGGATGGGATGATGGTGAGGATGAGGATGAGAGTGAGGGGGGACACGGGGCAGATGGAGACAAGGACAGGGATGGGGATGAGAATGAGGATGAAGATGGGGATGAGGATGGGGATGGGGATGGGGATGGGGATGGGGATGAGGATGAGGATGAGGGGGGACACGGGGCAGAGTGAGGACAAGGACAGGGATGGGGACAAGGATGAGAACAGGGATTGAAACAGGGAGAAAGGTGAGGATGAGTGTGAGGGGGGACATGGTGAGTGGATGGGGATGAGGATGGGGATGAGGATGAGCTTGAAGATGAGGACAGGGATGAAGGTGCTGGCGAGGCTGGGGATGAGGGTGAGGATGAAGATGAGGACGAGGCCAGGGATGAGGGTGAAGCTAGGGATGAGGATGAAGATAAGAACAGGGACGAGGGTGCTGGTGAGGCTGAAGATGAAGATGAGGATGAGGCTGGGATGAGGATGAGGCCGGGATGAGGGTGAGGATGAAGATGAGGATGAGGCTGGGATGAGGGTGAGGTCAGGATGAGGGTGAGGATGAAGATGAGGATGAGGGTGAGGATGAAGATGAGGGTGAGGCTGAAGATGAGGCCGGGACAAGGCTGAGGCAGCACTCACGTGGAGCTGGAAGGTGGCCCCGGCGCAGCCCCGCGCCTGCTGCCGCGGCAGCTCCACGGTGCCGGAGAATTGGTGCTCGGGGTCCGTGGGCCGGCGGCTGAGGAAGGCTCCGCGGGGTGCCAGGCCCAGCCGCCGCCGGTTGGTGTCCGCGTCCAGCACGTACTCCAGCACTGGAGGGGGAGAGGGACGGGCACGATGCCGGGGGTGCCCCCTGCCGCCACCCCGGGGGGCTCCCGGCCCCGCGGCGCTCACCGAGGCGGGGGCTGTAGCTGGCGGGACTGGCCGTGTAGCTGAAGCAGACTCGAACGTCCAGGCTGCGGGGCCGCGGGGTGAGACGGGCGGCAGCCGCGCCCAACCGCGCCCCGCTGGGTGCCCGGGCGGGGGACGGGGCGGGGGGCAGCGGGGGGCACCCACCAGATGCCCTGCTGGTGCTGGCAGTTGCTCTGCTCCAGGTCGATGTTGGGGGGGAGCAGGGAGACGTTCCTGGAGACGTGGACGACCGGCCGGGCTCTGCCGGGGGGCAAACGGAGGGGTGCCAGGCTGGGAACCCCCCCGAGGGCACCGCGAGCCTTGGGCAGAGCCACGGGGATGCCCCACACGGGACCCCTGGCCGTGCCCAGGGACCCTCTGGGTCAGGGGATGCCCGGGGCGGGTCTGAGGGGTGCCTAGGGTGGGGGGTGCCCGGGGTGGGGAGTGCCCAGGGGTGGGGGATGGCCAAGGTGGAGAGTGGCCGGGGTGGGCAATGCTCAGGATGGGGGGTGCCCGGGGTGGGTGGTGCCCAGGGTGGGGGATGTTCAGGGTGGGGGGTACTTGGGGGTGAGGTGCCTGGGGTGGGTGATGCTCAGCGTGGGGGATGCCCAGGGGTGGGCAATGCCCAGAGTGGGGGGTGTCTGGGGTGGGGGGTGCCCTGGGTGGGGGGTACTCGGGGTGGAGGGTGCCCAGGGTTGGGGGGTGCCCAGGGTAGGGGTGCCCGTGATGGGGGTTCCCGTGGTAGGGGTGCCCGGGGTGGGGGGTGCCCGGGGTAGGGGGTGCCCGGGGTGGGGGATGCCCGTGGTAGGGGTGCCCAGCATGGGGGGTGCCCGGGGTGGGGGGTGCCCGGGGTGTGCCCCCACCTGTAGAGCACGACGCTGTCGGCGAGGGAGCCGACCAGCAGGTCTGGGTACAGGTTCCCGTCCACGTCCAGCCCCCCCGACAGGGAGTAGCCGAAGGTCGTCACCCCCACGCCCTCCCCGTCCAGCACCTGGGGACGAGGCGACGGGGCTGGGAACGGGCTGGGGGGGGCCGGGAGCGATCGGCAGTGCCCCCCCACCCCAGCTCCGCACCCCCTCACCTGCGCCGGCCTCGCCACGATGCCCAGGGCGCTGCCGTGGTAGATGTAGACTTTGCCGGCGCCGTCGAAGGGGGCTCCGACGGCCAGGTCTGGGGGGACACCAGGTATTGGGGGGGGGGGGTGTCCCAGTGCCACCACGTCCCCACCCCAGCGCCCCGGCGGCACTCGGAGCCCCCTCCTCGCTCACCCTCGAAGCCGTCGTGGTTGAGGTCGCCGGCGGCGCTGAGGGCGACGCCGAACATGGAGCCGCGGGTGCCGTTGAGGCGCAGGGGGGTGGCGGCGCCCCAGAGCCCCCCGGGGTTGAGGTAGACGTAGGCGGCCCCCCCGATCTCCTCCTGCCGCTCGAAGAAATGGGGGGCGCCCACCACCAGGTCCGTCCAGCTGCGGGGCGGTGGTGGGGACACCCCGGTTCCATCACCCGCAGCCGCGGCGACGCCCCGCGGTGCCACCCGAGCGCGGGTGCGGGATGGGCCGGGGGGGGGCGGGTGGAGGGTCCGGTGGGTGTCCCCCCCACCCCGGACTGACCCGTCGCTGTTGAGGTCGAGGAGGGCGATGGCGTGGCCGAAGGCGGAGGTGAGCTGCTGGCCGGGCAGCACGGCCTCGGGCACCAGCCGGTTGGCGGCGTCGCGGCGGAGGATGAGGACGGCGCCGGTGTGGTTGGCGCGGGGGGCGCCGGTGACGAAGCTCAGCCCCCCCCGGCGCGTCAGCCCCGCGCCCGAAGCCACCGAGAAGCCTGGCGGGGGTGGGGGGGGGAGGTGTTGGTGCCCACCCGGCGCACCCCGTCGGACCCGTCCGTCGGTCTGTCCGTCTCTCTCTCTCCCTCCGCTCAGGGGGTCCCACTGGGGACCTTGCGGGAATGGGGGGGGGGGTGTGGGGGCGGCTTGTGCCTCAGTTTCCCCGCTCTGCCGGGGGTTGGAGGGGGTGTGGGGGGTCCCTCCGCAGCGCTGGGCCAGTGGAAGCGAAAGGGGGGGGGGGGGGGGCGGGCAAGGACCAGCCCCCGCCCCCGCATTGCCAGAAGGGAAGATTTGGGGAGAAAAGGGAAGATTTTGGGGCCAGAGCAGCGAGAGCTGGGCAGGGGGCTGGACCCACCCCCCCGGGCTGGAAAGAGCGGCCGAGCCCCCTCCACGGCGCGGGGGGGCCAGGAGCCCCTTCCCCACATGCAGCAGTTGCACTGTGCAGCCCCCCCTCAGCCCCCCCACAGCCACGCAGCCCCCCTGAGCCCCCCAGCAGCCCCCAGCCCCCCAGGAACCATGCTCCCCCCCCCCATGCAGAACCATCCCCGGGCTTGTGGGGGGCCGGGGGGGCCACGCCAGGCTCTGTGTCTCCCCCCCACCCCCCGGGGCTCTGTGCCCCCCCCCAGCCTGGCGGAGACCCCCACCCTCCCAAGACAGGACACAGGGATGGGGATGGGGACAAGGCAGCCCGGGGTGGGGGGGATTTGGGACCCCCCACCCCGGGAGGGGTGACAGCCACAGGCGTGTGGACCCAACACGGGTGGGAACGTGATGGGTTATGGTTGGGGGGGGGGTGCGTGCAAGCACACGCGTGTGCAAGGGTGGGGTGCACAGAGTGGGGAGGCATGCGGGGAGGGGGTGCTGGGTGCGTGTGGACGGGGCGGTGCGGAGGGCGGCACACGGGGACACACGGGTGTACACGTATGTGCACACATGTGCATGTGTATGCGCACACGTACGCGCACACGCATGCCTGGCGCAGGCTGCGGGAGCTCGTCCCCTCCACAGACACGGGTGGGTTGGCGGGGGGACGGGACACACACAGGACAACACACCACGGGACACGGCTCCGGAGCCGGTGGCCTGGGGGGGGCCACCGGGGCGGGCGTACGAACCCAGGTAGCTATTGTGGGCCACGTCGGGGGCCGCGCCGGGCACCTTCTCGCCGGGCTCGGGGGTCTTGTAGACCACCTGCTCGGGGTCCGCGCTGGCCGCGCTGGTCACAAAGAGCAGCCCTGCAGCGGGCCGGGCCGGGGCGGGGGGCACGGAGAGAGAGAGGCGGCGTCACCGGGACCCCCCCGCCCCGCCGTACCCAGGTAGCTGTGGGCGGGCAGCGGGATGAGCGCGGGGTCCTGGTCCTTCTCGCCCCCCGCCTCGTAGGGGCCGTCGTCCTCGTGGCGCAGCGGGTCCAGGGAGCTCGGGTGGAGCAGCTCCACGCGCAGGGTCCCTGCCGGGGCGGGGGGGGACCGGGGGGGGGGACCGGGGGGGGTCAGGGGGGGTCAGGGGGCTGCCCCGCGTGGGCACCGGCACGCCTCACGCCGGTGCACGCACACAGACCGCGTGTGCTCACACGCACGGCATGCTCATACATGTGCTCACACACACAGCATGCTCACACATGTGTGCTCACACACACAGCGTGCTCACACGTGTGCTCACACCTCTGTCATGCTTACACACATGTATTTGTATCCACAGCACACACAGAGCTGTACGCTCACACCTATAACATGCTCACACGTGTTGACACACAACCATACACTCACACCTACAGCATGCTCGCACACGTGTGTCCACACATGCGACCATGTGGTCACAGCTATAACACACACTCACTCATGTGTCCACACACACGTGACCTTATGCTCACCCCTATCACATGCTCACACACATCTCCACACACATGGCCATAAGCTCACACCTCTAATGCGTTCACAGACATGTCCACACATACGTGACCATACACTCACCCCTATAACTGTCACACACGTGTTCACACAGGTGTCCATATGCTCACCTCTATAACGTGCTCACAGTCACCCCTATAACACGCTCACACATATGTCCACACAAGTATGACCTTATGCTCAACCCTGTAACGTGCTCACACACGTCTCCACACGCGTTTTCATACACTCACACCTCCAACGTGTTCACAGACGTCCACACACACGACCATACACTCACCCCTATAACAGTCACACACGTGTTCACACACATGACCATATACTCACCCCTATAATGCGCTCACACGTGCCCACGCAAGTATGACCTTATGCTCATCCCTATAACATGCTCCCACATGTGTCCACACACGTTCTCATACGCTCACACCTCTAACGTGTTCACACACGTGTCCACACACACATGACCATACGCTCACCTCTATAACACGCTCACACACGTCTCCACACACACGTCCACCCCCACACCGTGCCCACACACACCCCCTCACCCTTCCAGTTGTAGGTGCCGGGTGCCCCCAGCAGCAGGTAGCGGCGGTCGGGGCTGAAGGCGGCCGCCAGCCCCTGTTGGCACAGCCCGAAGCGCTCGTGGCCCTGCGGCCGCCCCGCGCAGAAGCGCCACTCGCCGCCGTCCGCCTCGTCGTGCGGCCGCAGGTCCTGGCTCAGCACGAAGCAGCGCCCGATCGCCTCCCGCGTCTCCAGTGGGCGCCCCACGCGCTGCCGCGCCTCGTACCGGTGGGCGCAGGTCTGCGGGGTGGCGGGGGGTGGTGGGTGCTGGGGGGGGGTCAGGGGTGGCCGGGGACCCCCCGCCCTGCCCCGCCGCGGTGCTCACCACGATCTTGCCGCCGGCGCCCTGGCTGGACACGCTCACGCCCAGCCACTGGTTCTCTTTGCTCTCCCGCTCGGGGTCCACTGGTGATGGGGGGGGGCAGCGTCAGCCCTGCTGGGACCAGCACCAACCCCCAGACCCCCCCACGCCCCGCTGCCGAGACCCCCCCTCACCTCCCTCATCGATGGGCACCCGCCAGCAGTCGGAGGGTCTAGGGGTCAGCGGGCAGGCGAAGAGCCCCCCGGTCCGGTTGGCACCTTGGCCGGGCAGCGCCTGTGCCTGGGGGGCCCCCACCAGCAGCCTGCCGTGGTGGGGACCCCCCCACCACAGTTAGGACATGGCGGGGGCGGGCAGCACCCCAGGGCACGTGCCACGCTGGGGTCGCACACCCCCGCTGCCAGGTTGGCACCCCTGGGGGCGCGGGAGGGGGTGTCGTCCCCCACCCCTGGCACCCACCCGGAGCGTCCTGGGGCCCCCGCGCAGCTGTTCCCGTGCCCCCACCCCGATTTCATGCCACCGGGTGCCGGTGCCAGGCCAGTGCGGTGCCAGCCCGGCTGAGCAGCTGCAGCCCTGGCACGGCCTCAGCCGCAGCTCGGTGCATGTGTGGGCAAGGGAGGGGTCGCAGGAGTGACCCCCCCACACTCCCTGCCCCATCCTCCTTGGTGCTGCAGAGCCAGGGCCACCCTGACCCCCACCCTGACCCCCACCCTGACCCCCACCCTGCAGAGCTGTCCCCCAGGCAATGGGGTTCGGACCAGTGCCAAGTCACTGGTGGCAACTGGGTGGCCGGGGGGCACCGGCGGCCCCCCCCAGCCCCTGTCACTGGGGGACGGTGGCCCTGGGACACCAGGGAGCCCCCGGGGGGGGGCAGAGAGGCTGAGGCGGTAAAAATAAACTGGAATTCCCCCAAAATAACCCTGGAGCAGCATGTCCAAAAAAGGAGGGAGCCAGGCGGCGGCACGGGAGGGCACCGGGGTGCCAGGCCGGGGAGATGGCGGGGCCACCGGCACCCCGAGGAGGGGATGGGCAGGGGGACACCAGAGGGGGCAGCTGTGGCAGGTGCCACCGGCCTGGCCGGGGGACGGGGATGGGGACGGGGCGTCGGGGACGGCGAGCGACAGCACCCTGCCCACTCTGGGGGTTTCACCCCCCCCCATCACCGGGACCACCCGCCAGCAGCCCCGGCACCACGGGGGTCCCCGTGAGGGGACGCAGGGGGACCCTGGGGACACTGGGCCCGGTGGCACGCGGAGGGTGGGCGTTTGCCAGCTCAGCGGAGAGCGAGCAGGCGCGGGGGAGGCGGCGGGCACGGCCAGGGGGGGCCCAGCCGGGGGGGGTCCGTTCACACGAGCCCCCCGAGGCTGCGCTCGGGGCATCGCTCGCCCCCCAATCCCCCCCACCCCACACCCCCCCCGCGGCGGGTCCTGCTGAGTAATGCTGCGGGTGGCGGGTCCCCGCGCCCAGCCCCGGCTGGAGCCGCGGCCCCCCGAGATGTGAGGGGCAGGATCTGGCCCCCTCCAGCACCCCCCTACTCGGGGTGGGGGGACGACATAGACCTCAGGATGGGACACAGAGTGTGGGGGGCACAGGGTGGGGGGCACACAGACCCCAGGAGGGGACACAGACCAGGGGAGACCCGACCCGGGGGGGACTGGGAGTGGGTGACACAGACCGCGGGAGGGGACAGAGACCCCTGGCAGGGCCACGGGGGGGGAAGGACACAACGGGGTGGGGGCGACATAGACCCCAGGATAGGACACACAGCGGGGGGACCCGATCCGAGAGGACAAGGTGGGGGGACACAGAGCCCCCAGGAGGGGACACAGACCAGGGGGACCCGACGCGGGGGGACTGGGCTGGGGGAGAGGACCCAGATCGGGGGGATCCGACCCGGGGCTGCCCGCCGGGGGGGGTGGGGGTGGTCCGCGGCGCCCCCCGCACTCACCAGCCGGCCGGCTCGGGGCTGAGCTGCCGGTGCAGCGCCACGGCGAAGCCGAACAGGCTGCCCTTGTCGCCGTCCTTCAGCAGGGTGCTGGTGGCGTCCAGGTTGAAGGCTGCGGTGGCCAGTAGCCGCAGAGCGAGCCAGGGCCACCAGAGCCCCCCGGCCCCCGCCATGGCGCCCCGCCGCGTCCCCGGCACCGGCACCGGCACCGGCTCCGGCTTCGGCACCAGCGAGGAGGAGGAGGAGGAGGAGGAGGAGGAGGGTGGGGAAGCCCCGGCCCCGCCCCGCCTGCAGCGGGCTGGGTCATCCCAGTGTCCCACCCCGGGTGGACCAGCCTGGGGCAGAGCATCCCGCACCCCACGGCACCCCGCGGCACCCCGCGGCACCCCACGGCACCCCCGCCCCACGGCGCACCCCAAACCATGGTCCATGGCAGCCCCCCGCTCCGTGGTGCCCGCCGCCCCGCCCGGGGCACGGCCCCCCCCACCCCATCCTGCATCCCCCACCCCATCCTGCACCCCCCCAGGACCCCACCCTCGCCACCCCAAAGCTGGGCCGAAGCCTTCGCCGGCTCCCGGGGCTCGGGGTGGGGGGACCGCGGTGCCAGCACGGCCGGACCCCCCCGGGAGCGGGGCCGGGACCCCCGGGAGTGGTTGTGGCTCAATCGCGGCCCGTTTCCCCTGGGGGGGAGGCGCGGGGGGCGTCATATTTTCCAGCCCCGCGGCTATTTTTAACCAAAGGCCGATTTGGGAGCTGGGGGGGGCGCTCCGGGCGTGTGAATGAGCCCCCAGCCTTCACCCCGACCTCCTCCTCCTCCTCCTCGCTGCCCGCCAACGTTTGGGGCGGGGGGGCCCAAGGGAGTCCGTGCCCCCCGCCCCAGCTTGCCCGCCCCCCCGCCCCGCTCTCCCGCTTTTTGGCACCGAACCCCCGCCCCGACGTGGGAAAGGGCCGGTCGGTGCCTGGGAGCGGAGGGTGGGAACGGCGCCGGTCCCGGGGGGCTGCTCAGGCTCCCGCCCCCACCTCCCGCGCCTCCGCGGGCAGGGGAGAGCGGAGCTGCTGCTGCCGCTGCTGCTGCTGCCGGTGATGGTGATGATGATGATGATGTTGAAGAAGACGATGACATCACGCGCGTGTAATTAGTGAGGAAGGTGCCGGGAAAAGCGTGAGCCGCTAAACCCCGGGTTGGGGCTAAGACCGGGATTTGGGGACCCCGGAAAAACCCCACCAAAGCCTCGGGGTGCCCATGAGATGGGACCCCCGCTTGCCCTGCACCCCCCCGGCTCCCGAACCGCCCTCCCGGGGGGCACCGCGCCCCCCACCCCGATCCGAATCCGCTTCGTTTTCCCCCGAAAGGCCCCGAACCCACGAGCACCCCCAGACCCTCCCTCCCAACCCCCCAACCCCAGATCGGGGCTTTCCAACCCCAAAACCGCCTCGTCAAGGGGCAGCAGTACATTCCACCCCCACGGTACCGGGGAGGTTCGGCGGGCCCGGTTTGGCCGCGCACGGCACAAGCGGAGTTCCCGTCGCTCCCCCCCCGGGACCCTCGCCGTCGCTGCCCCGCGCCCCGGGACAAGCATCGTTCCCTCCACAGAGGTTTATTTTCGGTCCAAACCGTCCCGCCCTAGACGGGATCCCCGAGCCCCTCGACGCCACAGCAGGGAACGGGCAAAGACGGGACCCACCGGAGCGGAGAAAACCGCTCCCGAGGACCCCCCCAGCCAGGCAGAAGCGAAGCCGAGGGACGTTCCCCGCGCCCGGCGAGGTGTGGACGCGGGATCACCGGGGCCAACACAAGGTCCCCTTTGGGGTGACCATCCCCATTCCTGCCGAAGGAGCGGCAGGAACCGGACTGGGAGCGTCCCGACGATCCCAGCACACCCCCGGTACATCCGAACCTTCACCCTCCCCCGGCTGGGGTGGGGCTCGGCCGGGGGAACCGCGGCGGGCGGCACCGGTCGGGCTCAACCCGGTTATTTTTACCCGGCCCCGGGTTTATCTCGGGCCACATTTTACCCCCCAGTTCCGAGAGCTGCAGCCGGATCCCGCCGGGAGCTGGATCGGGCGGAACCCGCCCCCTCGCCCCGCCCGAGGGGCCGCCAGCACCCGGGACCCCGAGGGCAGGAACCGGCCACAGGGCGGCTGCGGCGGGGCACAACTGTGTGCTGCCGGAGCACCCGGACCCTGCCCGCACCGGCAGCCCGGTTCAGCCCGGTTCACCCAGCCCCGCTCTCTGCCGCACTCTGCTGGCAGCAGCCGCCGCCCGGGAACTGCTTCTTCACCCCCGCCCTCGGCAGCTCCTTTCGTGGCTGCTGGCGCGGCCCGGCCCGACCCGGCCCGGCCCCGCTCGACGCCGGCACCGGGACGGTTCCGGAGGGTTCCAGACCGGGCCCAGCTCCCCCTGAGGCGTGCTGGGCTCCTTCCCCGCTGCAGCGCCCCCGGCCGGGCCCCCGTGGATCCCCTATAGCCCTCTCGGACCCCCCGCGGAGGACCCCCACACCCCCGCCGGGGCTGCCGGCCCTGCCCCTACGGCCGTTACAGGCCGCCGGAAGTGAGGCGGTGCCGGTGACGTAAAGGTGACGTGCACAGTGACGCAGAGATCACGTGAGGCGGGCCGCCATGCTGTCCCGGCTGCTGAAGGAGCACCAGGCGCGGCAGAGCGAGCGGCGCGAGCTGCAGGGTGAGGCCGCCCCCGCCGTCCCCATGGCGACAGGCCCCGCCCCGCGCCCCCCCGTTGGCGGCGGGAGCTGCCGCTCACCGCGAGTCTGCGTCCTATTGGTCGGCGGGCCTGTCCGTCAGAGGGAAGGGGTGAACCGTGGCGGTGGGGGGGGTGGCCGGCGGGGTGGAGCGTGATGTCACCGCCGCGCGCTGACGTCACGGAGCTCCGTGCTGGCGTCACGGGGGGTCCCGGCGCCCCTAACGGCCGGTGCCCACAGAGCGGCGGCGCAGAGAGGCCATCGCGGCCGCCACCCGCCTCACCGAGGCCCTGGTCGATCACCTCAACGTGGGGTGAGGCCCCGACACCTCCCCGGGCCCGGCTGGGCCCCCCCCAGCCCGCTGACCCTGGGACCCCAAAACCCCGTCCAGGGACACCCCCCCCACCCTGCCCCTTCCTCCTTAAAGCCCCTGGACAGGGACCCCCAAACCCCCCTGACTGGGGACCCTCTGACCCCGCCTTTTACCTCCGAGGACCCCCCCAACCGTGGTGGCCCTTCCCCACCCCCCAAACTGGCCATGGACCCCCCAAAGCCCACCCAGGGACCCCTGCACCCCCAAACCGGCCACGGACCCCCCAAATCCCACCCAGGGACCCCTGCACCCCCAAACCCCTGCCCAGGGACCCCCCCCCTTAGCCCTGGTGCCCCCTTCCCCCCCTAAAACCCCTTGCCCAGGGAACCCCCCCAAACCTCCAGCCCCTTCCCCCCTCCCAGCCAGGGACACCCCAAAGCCCACCCAGGGACCCCTGCACCCCTGGACCCCCTACCCAAGGACCCCCCCCAACCCCTTTCCCTCCCAGCCAAGGGACCCTCCCAAACACTTCCCAGGGACCCCCCCACCCCTCTGGCCCCTTCACCCCCTCCCCAGCTCCTCCGGTCCCTCCAAATAACTCCCCACTGCTTTGGCTTCCCCCTGCCTGGGGACCCTCCTCACCTGGGAGCCTTTGGGGCAGGTGGGACCCCATTCCCCGTGTCCCCCCCGCCGTGTCTCCCCCTCCGGCAGGGTGGCGCAGGCCTATGTCAACCAGCGGAAACTGGACCATGAGGTGAAGACGCTGCAGGTCCAGGCCGCCCAGTTCGCCAAGCAGACTGGGCAGTGGATCACCATGGTGGAGAACTTCAACCAGGCCCTCAAGGTGCGCCCCGGGAAAATGGAGGTGGGACATTCCCCCCCCCAGATTCCTTCCTGACCCCCCGCCCTGCCTGGACAGGAGATCGGCGACGTGGAGAACTGGGCGCGCAGCATCGAGCTGGACATGCGGACCATCGCCACCGCCCTGGAGTACGTCTACAAGGGGCAGCTGCAGCCCTCCTGCTCCTGAACTGCTGCCCCCCCGGACCCTCCCCCCCCCCGCGGCAAGGGGACCTCTCGGTGCCGGTGCAATAAACGTGGTGGCGGTTGGGGCCGCGCGGAGCCCTCGGCTGCCCCCTCCTAAGCCCCCTCATCCTCTTTACCGCTTAACTCGGGCTCTGAGGCCCCTTTTTCTCCTGCACAAAGGGCTCCTTCTGGGCCGAGAGGGCTCTAATCCGCCCCACCCCGGCCCCCCAGCTCCAGGCGATGCCCCCTCCCGGGGCACCCGGGGGGGTTCTGCGTGCCCTGGGGATGGGGGTGGGGTGTTTCCCCTCCCTCCTGGCTCCACTCAGGGGCTCCTCCATGGTGAGGGTCCCCCCACAAAGCGGGGGGTGTCACTCGCACACACAAAACCCCCCACTGGAACTGCACCCAGCGGGGTGGGGGGGATCAGGGGGGCTCAGCCCACTGTGAACTTTGGCTCTGCCCCAGCGCAGGGGGAGGAGCGGCCGCGGCCCCCCCCGGCTCAGTCAGCCTCTGCCGCCACAGCCGGAGGAGCACCCAGCACCCTCTACTCTGCTGAAGGTAGGGGGGTGCTGGCTGGAGGGGGCACCCCGAGCCGGGGGGGCTGCCAGGGGGCTACCCCCCCTGTCCTGCCATCACCTGGCTCTGGGGACCTGCGGTGGCCCCCTCCCCCAGGGTGCAGAATGGGTGGGGTTCAGCCTGGACTCCCCCGTCCCAGTGGGTTTGTAACCCCCAGCCAGCACCCACGGGGGAGAGGGGGTCCTGACACCCCCAGAGACAACTCCCCCACCCCCCAAAATGGGGCTCCTGGAGGGGGACACAGCCCCCCCCCCAAGTGTTTCCTCATGGCAAGGAGGGGGTCAGGGGCAGGTGGCACCTGGGGTCATCCCTGCACTGGGAGGGCAGGAGAGGAACGGGGTTAAGCTGGGGTGGGGGGAGCAGCTGGGACCCCCCCCCCGGTGCCATCCGCTGGGTGCCGGCCAGGTGCTGACGCACTGCGCCCGGCTAATCCCCGGCACGACGCTCGGGCCGGCGCCAGGGAGGTGGGTCAGAGCCTGGGGGGGGGTGTAGGGTGGTGTAGGGGGCTCCCCCCATCCTGGGAGGGTGACTTGGGGTGCTTCTCCCCCACCCTGGGTGACCCAGGGTCCCTGGGTGCTCCCCTGGCACCCAGTGATCCCCATGTGGGACCCGCTGGGGTCACTCCTCACCACCCCCCTTCTACCACTCTCCACCCAGGGTGGGGGTGGGTCTGACCCCCACGTGTGGGGCCGGGCGGGGGTCTGGGGGTCTCCAGCGTGGGGAGGGTTCCCCTGCGTGGGTTCAACTTGGGGCGCAGCCGTCAACCTGGCACAGGGTGGGGGTGTGGCGGCCCAGCACCCCTGGGTCTCCCACCACCCGCCCCGGCCCCACAGGCCCGCCGCCCCCTGCCCGCCGCCCCCTCCCCACCATGTGGCTGTACTGGCTCTTGCTGGTGGCGCTGGCCTGGGCGCTGGGCTGGCTGGTGCGAGACCGCCGGACGCTGCCCACCGTGACGGACAAACACGTCTTCATCACCGGCTGCGACAGCGGCTTCGGTAACCTGCTGGCCCGGCGGCTGGCCCAGAGGGGCTACCGGGTGCTGGCCGCCTGCCTGACCCAGCGCGGGGCCGAGGGACTCGAGCGCAGCCGCTGCGGCCACCTGCGGACCACCCTGCTGGACGTCACCCGCCCCGAGAGCGTGCGCCGCGCCGCCGAGTGGGTGCGGGCTGAGGTGGGCGACAAAGGTGAGCGGATGGGGGGGAGATGGGGTGTCAGGGGAGGGGCTCTGGGGTGGGACCGGGGCTTGGGAAGGTGCTGTGGGGCAGGATAGGACCTGGGGGGGGGGGGTTGCTGTGGGGTGGGATGGGGTCCCAGGGAGGTGCTGTGGGGCAGGATGGGACCCAGGGAGGTGCTGTGGGGTGGGACGAGGTCCCAGGGAGGTGCTGTGGGGTGGGATGGGGCATGGGGTGCTGTGGGGTGGGATGGGGTCCCAGGGAGGTGCTGTGGGGCAGGATGGGACCCAGGGGGGTGCTGTGGGGTGGGACGGGGTCCCAGGGAGGTGCTGTGGGGTGGGATGGGGCCATGGGGTGCTGTGGGGTGGGACAGGGTCCCACCAGGGGCTGGTCAGGAGCAGGGTGGGTGGTCTGGGGGGAGCTGGGACCCCCCAAGGGATGCTCTAGGGCAGGACGGGGGGTCCCTGACCAGGGCAGACTTGGGGGGTCCTACCAGGGCATCCCAAGGTGAAAGATGGGCCAAGACGGGTGCTGTGGGGTGGGGGGGGGAACCAATGGAGAGGGGCTGTAGGGTGGGGGGGGGTTCCCACCAGGGCCCCCTCCAGGGTGTCCCAGGGCAGGGCACCGTGTCCCCGCCGTGCGTCCCCCCTCCTCCAGGTCTCTTCGGGCTGGTGAACAACGCGGGGGTGGCCAACCCCATCGGCCCCACGGAGTGGATGCGGCCGGAGGACTTCCGGCAGGTCATGGCGGTCAACGCCTTCGGGGCCATCGAGGTGACGCTGCGGCTGCTGCCGCTGCTGAAGCGGGCGCGGGGCCGCGTCGTCAACACCTCCAGCGTGCTGGGCCGCGTGGCCGCCAACGGCGGCGGCTACTGCCCCTCCAAGTACTGCGTGGAGGCCTTTTCCGACAGCCTGCGGTGGGTGCCGGGACCAACCCCCCCGCACCCCCCCACCCCACCCGGACCCCCGCCCTGACGCGTGTCCCCCCCCACCCGCCCCGGGGTGCCCCCGCAGGCGCGACATGTACCACTTCGGGGTCAAGGTCAGCATCGTGGAACCCGGCTTCTTCAAGACGGCGGTGACCGACCTGGAGAGCATCGAGGGCTCCCTGCGGCAGCTCTGGGAGCGGCTGGAGCCCGAGACGCGCCGCAGCTACGGCGACGACTTCTTCCACAAGTGTGAGTGCAGCTGCTGCCTCAGTTTCCCCATCAGCCTCACTACAGCGGCAATTTCCTCTGCCAGCGTGAGCGCGGCACGGCTGCTGCCTCAGTTTCCCCGTCAGCCCTCCCCTCACCCCCCGTTCCCCATCTCCCCCCGCTCCCCGCAGACCTCAGGGTGCAGCGGTTCCTCATGACGCTGCTGTGCGACCCCGACCTCAGCAAGGTGACGCGCTGCATGGAGCACGCGCTGGCCGCCCGCCACCCGCGCGCCCGCTACAGCGCGGGCTGGGACGCCAAGCTGCTCTGGTTGCCCGTCTCCTACCTGCCCTCCTGCCTCGTCGACCTGGCGCTGGCCACCATCCTGCCCAAGCCGGCCCAGCGTGGCCGCTAGCCCGCCCGCCGCGGCTACCGGCCACCCCCCGCACCGGGGCTGCGGGGCGCCCACCCCTCGCCCCTGGCGCGGCGAATAAACTGGGTGCTGTGCAAACCGTCACCTGCGCAGCTTGTCCTGGGGCTCGGGGACCGCCGGTGGCCTGGCCGGGGTGGCCCCGGTGCTGGGGGCAACGTGGGCAGGATGAGGCCACCGTTGCGACCAGTGCGACCAGTTCCTTCCTGGCGGGGAGCTTGCAGTCATAGGAGGGGGCAGCACCCGCCTCCCACAGCACCCACAGGACCACGGGAGGACCCCCCACCCATGAGAGACCCCCCCACCCCATCCAGGGAGACACGCGGAAGCTTTTCCTTTTATTTCCAAACCTGGGGAGGCTCCCCCAGCCCCCCCAGCCCCCGGGGAGGGGTCCGAGGGCAGCGACCACCCCGGTGGGGGGGTTGTTGGCACGGTGTGGGGGGGGGTCCCTGCCCCAGAGGAGGTTTCGGAGCCGGATCAGCCCCCAGAGCCCCCCTCCCCGGGGCGGGGGGCAGCGGGAGCCGGGGGCTACATGACCTCGTAGCCGCTGCGGATGCCCTTCATCAGGCAGCAGGCGAAGACGATGCCCAGGATCTGGGAGGGGAGAGGGGAGGGGGTGAGCCCCACCCTGCACGGCCCCTCCATACCCAGAGGGGAGGGGTCCAGCCCCACGGGGGGGTGCTCAGCCCCACGCCCTACCTCGAAGAAGGCGATGCCCAGCGCAACCGCGGCCACGATGAGGATGTTCTTCTTCATCCAGGCTTCGATGCTCTGGAGGCAGCCCTGGGGGGCGGGGGGAGCAGAGGGGCTCAGGCGGGGAGCGGGACCCCCGGGGCACGGCTCGGGGTGGGGTGGGAGTCACGGGGGGGGGTCTCACCTTCTCGTAGACGGTGGCGGGGCTGGGCCGGACGTTGCAGTTCGCGGTGTCGTTGCGGCAGCAGGACCTGGGCACCGTGTTGTTGACCCTGAAGCGCTCGATGGTGGCCCAGTCCGTGTAGTTGTTGGCTCCGCAGCAAGTGAACTGGGGGGGCGGGAACGCCAGGGGGATCGGGGGGGGGGGTCGAGCCTCGGTGGTCCAGCCCCCCCACCCCCCTCCCAGGACCCCCCCCCACCCCGTCACTCACATCCCTCTGGAGCTCGTCCACCTCCTGCGTCACCAGCGCGTCCTTCCCGTACTCGTTCATGGACTCCCACAGCCTGTCCTCCAGCACCGAGTGCACCTGCGGGGGGGGGCCCGGGGGGGTCACGGAGGGGTGGGGAGGGGTCCCGCGGCACCCGGGCGGGTCGGAGCCCCCTCCCCGCCTGTGCCCACCTTGTCCTTGAAGACGTATCCGGCGATGGCGGCGGCGATCTCGGCCAGGAAGATGATGCTGAGCAGGACGGCGAACTGCGGGGGGACGGGGGGGACGGGGGGGTCGGGGGGGGGGGGGGTTAAGGTGTGAGGTCAGAGGTTAAGGTAGGGGTCAGGGTGGGGGGGGTCAGGGCAGGGAGTTAAGTTGGGGAGGGTCGGAGGGGTCAGGGTGGGTGTGTTAAGGTGGGGGGGGGTCAGGGTGGGGGGTTACGCTGGAGGGGTCGGGGGGGTGTTTAGGTGGGGGGAGTCGGGGTGGGGTTGGGGTGAGGGTCGGGGGGCTCAGGGCTGGGGTTGGGGGGGGATCGGGTTAGGGGTCAGGGTGGGGGGGGTAGGGTGGGCTTGGGATGAGAGTCAGGGGAGTTGGGGCAGGGGTCGGGTGGGGGTCAGGGTGGGGGTCAGGGTGGGGGGCGGGGTGGGGGGTGCGGCAGGAGTTGGGGTGAGGGTCGGGGTGGGGGTCAGGTGGAGGTCAGGGTCGGGGTGGGGTTGGGGTGAGGGTTGGGGGGGTCGGGTGGGGGTCAGGGTGGGGGTCAGGGTGGGGTGGTGTTGGGGTGAGGGTCGGGGGGGTCGGGTGGGGGTCAGGGTGGGGGTCAGGGTCGGGGTGGGGTTGGGGTGAGGGTCGGGGGGGTCAGGGTGGGGGTCAGGGTGGGGGCCAGGGTGGGGGCCAGGGTGGGGGTCAGGGTCGGGGGGGTCGGGTGGGGGTCAGGGTGGGGGTCAGGGTCGGGGTGGGGTTGGGGTGAGGGTCGGGGGTGTCAGGGTGGGGGTCAGGGTGGGGGTCAGGGTGGGGGGGGTCGGGTGGGGGTCAGGGTGGGGGTCAGGGTTGGGGTGGGGTTGGGGTGAGGGTCGGGGGGGTCGGGGTGGGGGTCAGGGTGGGGGTCGGGGTGGGGCTCAGGGTGGGGGTCGGGGTGGGGCTCGGGGCGCTCACCGTGGTGACCATGCAGTAACTCTCCTTCCAGGCGCCGCAGCAGCCGAAGAAGGAGATGAAGAAGATGATGACGCCCAGCACCACGATGGCCACGGGGGTGCTGGCGGCCGAGGCGGCCCCCACGGCCAGCGCCTTATCCAGGGCCACCTGGGCGTAGATGCCGATGGCCACCAGGGCCACGCCGCACACCTGGGGCGGGGGGGGGCACAGCGGCTTGGGGGGCAGCCGGGACCACCCCCCCCCAGAGCCAGCGGGGTGGGGGCGTCACCCGTGGCGGAGGGGGTCGAGCAGCTCCGGGGTTCAGCCCCGAATTGGGGGTGATGGGGGGGGGTGGGTCTTCTCGGGGGGCGGGTGGGGGGGGGGCAGTTCTGCCCCACCCGCGGCGAGGTGGGGGCCAGGCTGGCGGCCGCGGGAACGCCGGGAAGTCCGGCCTTCCGGCCACGGCGAGAGGCCTCGGACGGGGGGGGGGGGGCCCAGTGCCAACCCCCCCAACCGGAGGGGGCACCACAGGCGGATCGAGGGGTGCCGGGACGGGGGGGGGCACAACAAGGACGTGCCATCCCGGGAGGGGGCGGATACCGGCAGCGCCCTCCCAGGGGAGCCGGGACACCCACCGCCTTTCCCATGGGGTGGGTCCATCCCCCCCCCCCCAGTCTCCAGCACCCCCCCAGGGTGGGACACCCCCCCCGCCACAGCCTCAGTTTCCCCGTGGCCGCGGGGACCCCCCCGGATGCCCCCCTCCCCGCCGTGCCGCCGGCCCTGTTTGCTCGCTGGCCGTTGGGCCCGGCCGCCCGCTGACCAAACCCTCCCGGTGACCGGGGGGGCCGGGGAGGGGGGGGGCTGGCTCCGGTGTCCCCCCGTCATGTGCGCCCCCCCCCCCCACCGCTGGCCGCTGGCCCGGGCCCCCCCCCCGGGGCTCTCCGGGGGTGACTCAGCCCGGCAGGATCAGGGTGGGGACCAGGACGCGTCACTCCCTGCGGGGGGGGGACAGGAAAGTGCCAGCCCCCTCCGCCCCCCCCCCGGCCCCCCCCCCCGGTCCCCCCCCCGGGTGTCCCCCCCCCCCGCTCTGGCCGTTAGGCTCCCGCCGCCTCCTTCCTCACCCCAACTTCCCCAAAGCCGCCCCGGCCCCGCGCGGGGAACCCGGCGGGGACAGCGAGGGGGACCCGCCACCACTGGGGACCCCCCCCCGGTGGGCTGTGTGTCGTCCCCTCCCCGTGACCGCGGGGCCGGGCCGGGCGCGTTAACCCTGGAGCCTACCGACGACGGCGGGTGGCCCCAGCGCTGCCCCCCCACCCCACCGCCCCGGGGCAGCAGGAACTGCCCCCCCGGGGTCCCCGGGACCCCCAGCTCGGGGTGGGGGGGACAAGGGGGTGTCAGAGGGTCCTATGGGGGGGTGCCGTCACGGGGGGGCACCCCGGACGGGAGCTGCCGGCTGCCCTGGGGCTGGGGCGGGCCCGGTTCCCGCGGGGCACGGCCCGCCGGCCCCTGGGCTCCCTCCCCGGTGTCCCCCCGGTGTCCCCCCGGTGTTCCCGGTGTCCCCCGGTCCCGCACTCACCCAGAAGATGAAGTTGAAGACGAAAACCAGGAACTTCACGCATTTCATCCCGCCTTCGACCGCCATGGCCCGTCCTACGGGAGCCGCCGCCGCCACTTCAGCTCCGGTCCCGGTCCCGGCACAGCCCCCGGTTCCAAGCCCCGCTGGCCCGGTCCCAGCCCCCCCGCCCCGCTCCCGCTGCCTCTGCCCAAGTCCCACCGTCCTGCCCCCCGTCCCGGGACCCCTCCCGATCCCCTCCCCACCCGGTCACGATCCCGGTTGCCGGTCGCGGTCCCGGTGCCGCCGCCGCCGCCGCCGCTCCCCCGCCCCGGGCGCTCACCGGCGCCGCTGCTCCGCCGCCTGCTCCGTGATCATGTGATGGGGCCGGGACGAGTCAACAGGCAACTCCGGGACCGCCCCGAGACCGCCCCGACCCCCGCCACCGCCCCGCGCGCGTCCCGCCCCGGTCCCCGTTCCGGCCTCGGTCCCGGTCCCGGTCCAGCACAGACGCGCGGGTGCGAGGGACGCTTTAATGGTGCCGGAGCCGCCGAGGAGGGACACGGAGGTGTGGGGGGGTGTCACGTCGGGAGGGTCCTGGCACCCAGACCGCCCACCCCGTCCCGCACCCCGGGACCTGCTGCCCCGCCTCCGGGGGACCGGGCTCCGCGGAGGCGCGGCTGGCCCGGGAGCCTTGGTCCCCGCACCCCGGGGGCCACCACCCTGCACCCTGGGGGTCCCGGACACCCCCTACCCTGCACCCCGGGGGTCCCAGACACCCCCCACCCTGCACCCTGGGGTCCCAGACACCCCCACCCTGCACCCTGGGGGTCCCGGACACCCCCTACCCAGCACCCCGGGGGTCCCGGACACCCCCCACCCTGCACCCTGGGGTCCCAGACACCCCCACCCTGCACCCTGGGGGTCCCGGACACCCTGTGCCCCTTGGTCTGGTCCCAGCCACCTCGTACCCAGCACCTTGTGGGTCCCAGCCACCCCTTACCCGATACACCCGGGTCCCAGCCACCCTACACCCAGCCACCCCGGGGGTCCCAGCACCCCGGGGTCCCACTCGCCGCGGGCTCAGAGCCCCGGCACGGTGGCCAGCGCGGCCAGCACGGCCTCCAGGTGCTGGGGGTGCACGTAAGCCACGAGGCCACCCCGGTTCGCCCAGCGCTGGGTGCCCGCCGCCCCCTCCAGCGGGCGGTTGTAGACCAGCTCGGGTGGGGGTCCGGCGTCCCCCCCGCCTCCGCGCCCGCAGGGCCCCCTCCAGGGCCACCACCCCCCCGCCCAGGGCCCGCAGGATGGCGTGGGGGGCGCAGGCGTCCCAGGCGAAGGTGCTGCCCTCGGAGAGGACGTAGGCGTCCGCCAGCCCCAGGATGACGCAGAGCATCTTGTAGCCGGCGCCGGCGGCGAAACGCAGGCGGTCCCCGCAGAGGGGCTGCAGGGCCCCCCGCACCGCCGCCCCCTCCGCCCGGCTCAGCACCACGCAGGGCGCGGGGCGGGGGGACGGGGGGCTCAGCGAGGACAGCCGCGTGTCCCCGTACGCCATGCCCCAGTGGTACCGTCCCTGCCACCTGCGGGGACGAGGACCCTGAGCGTGGACCCCCCACCCTGTCACCGCGCCACCTCGGGGTGGGGGTACCCGCCAGGATCTGGCCGTGCCCCCCACCCCACCCCACCGCGGGGGTACCTGCGGGTCTGGGGGTCCCGGCGGAAGAAGGGCTCGTTGATGACGCCCAGCACGGGGCAGCCGGTGCGCCGGTCGTAGGCCCCGATGAGCACCAGCGCCGAGCGCAGCCCCCCCGGGGCGATGCCGTCGAGGGGGGCCGCGTCCTCGCGCCCCCCGATGTACTCGTTGGTGGAATCTGCCGGCGCAGCCGCGTTCTGCTCAGCCGCGGCGCGTGGCCGGGGGGTTCCCCGACCCGCCCTCTCCCAGCACCCCCTCACCGATGGGGTCGATCCAGATGGCCAGGTCCCGGGGGGGGACGCCGAGGTCCACGCCAGCCACCTCGGCGTCCCCCGGCGTCACGTCCCGGTGCACGGCGGCCGCCAGCAGCTCGGCGGCCGCCTGCTCGGGGCCCAGCACGGAGAGCAGCAGGGCCGCGGTGTCCCCCGGCGTGGCGCACACCCGCACCGTCACCGTGTCCCCTGCCGGCACCCCGACCTCAGCCGCGGCCCCGGCGTTCGCGGTGGGGTGCGGGGATGGGGGCGGGGGGGGACGCCCCGGGACTCACCCTGCCCGTTGCTGAACTCGTTGGACTCCTCGCCGTGGATGTGGCCCCGCAGCTCGGGGAACTGGGGGGACACGGGCGAGCTGAGCCGCGGCGCAGCAGGACGCGGGGGGCACCCTGGGGACACCCCCCCCACCCCCGGCTTGTCCCCTACCTCCTCGCCCAGGTCGTGCTTGATGACCTCCTGGATGAGGACGTCCGCCAGCGTCTTGAAGTCCTGCAGGAACCTCTGGTTGCGGTCGCTCCCCGTCTTCTCGGCCACCAGCAGCTGGAAGAGCGGCTGCTCCTGCCGGCACAGCCGGGCGATGTGCGCCGCCTTCTCCGAGGCGCCCACCACGGCCCCCAGCAGCCCCGCCATGGTGGCCCTGGCGGGGGGCACGTGGAGCTCAGGGGGTGACCCGGCCACCGCCCCGCTCCCAGCGCGGCCCCACGGCCCCCCGCGGCGTAATTGCGGGGTGTGGGCAAAATTACCCTGCCCCGGTGCCAGAGGCCACAGCCCGGAGGTGGGGACACGTGGCCATGGGGACGTGGACGTGGGGACACGGACGGGGAGACGTGGGGACGTGGGGTCGTGGACACGGGGATGTGGGGACGTGGCCATGGGGATGTGGGGACTTGGGGACATGGACGGGGTGGTCCAGGAGGACGTGGGGACGTGGGGACACGGACATGAGGACATGGGGACGTGGGGACGTGGACGTGGGGACACGGACGGGGGGACGTGGACATGCAGACACGTGGTCGCGGGGACGCTGGGGACGTGGGTCTGTGCCACCCCACGGATGTCCCACCGTAAGGTCCCCGCGGGGGGGGTGGCGGGGCAGCAGCGCCCAGTGCTGGGGGGGGGGGGGGCGGGTCCCCGCTGCACCGTGCAGCGGGGGGGGTGTGATGGGGCCGCGCACCTCCCGGCAGCGCAGCACCCGCGGGGACCTTCGTGCCGGGACCCCCCCGGGACCAGCCTTCCCCTCCCCGGTCCCCCCCGCCGTTGCGACCCCCCCCGGGGACCCACTCTCCCCCCCTTCCCCCCCCCCCCCCCCCCGTTGCCGTTACCGGGGCCGGGGCCGCTGACAGCTCCTGCGGGGCGGCCCGTGGGGCGGAGCCGACCGGAACGCGTCACGGCGCCGCTTTAACTCCTTCGGCGCCGCAGCCCGGCCTTGAGGTGGGGAACGGGACACACCCCGGGGCCGCTGACACCGGGACGCGGTGATGCCCTCCAACCTCCGGCCGCGGGGAAACCCCCGGTACCGGCGGGGATGAGGCGGTAACGACGGGATCTCCGCGGAACTCCCGACTCTGCTGCGGCGACCGGGCCGCCGGCGGGGCCGCCCCGCGCCGCCAGGTGGCGCTCTGCCCCCGGGGTTACCGGCGCCGCTGCGCGCGCGCGCGCCCGCCGGGGAACGGCGCCCCCTAGCGGGATGCGCTTGAACCGCGCTCCCACCGCTCCACCGGGGGGTTTAACGGCACCGCTCCCTCCCTCCATCCTCTCCAATACCTCGCCACACCGGTGCCCGCCCCCCCCCCTCCCTCCCCGCTCCGCTTCTCTCCATCGCACCGGGCCGCCCTCCCGCCTCACCGGGGGCGGCGGGTGGGGAGCGGGGCCGCCGGTGTCGCCCCCCGGTACGGCGGGCGCGCTCCACTCTTGCCCTCTCCATGGTTCTGATAGGGACCGGCACCGGGAGATGATGGCGGGGAGGGAGGGGGGGGGAGATGTTTCAGAAGTCCTCCGGGAGCGGGTGAGGCTCGGCCCCGGGCAGCGGGCGGACACCGGAGGATGGAGCCGCATCCCCGGAGGGGGGTGGGGGGGGTGGTTTGGTCCATCGCGACGGGACATCCCTCCACCAGCACCACCAACACCAACACCCCCCCCCAACTCCCGGCACTTGCCGGGAGTTGGGGGGGGGGAGTGTTGGTGGTGCTGGTGGAGGGATGTCCCGCCGCGCCGCCCCCCGCCCCTACCGGAGGGAGGTGTCGGAGCGGCCCCCGGGCAGCGCGTTCCCGGTGCTCGAGGGGCCGGCGGCGGCTGGTGCCAAGCCCCTGCCAGAACCTCTTTTGTGCGCCCGCAGCCAATCAAGGCCGCTGACGACACACTTCTCTTGGGGTATAAAACCCCGGGGCCGCCGCTACCGCCGCTTTTTTTTTTCCCCTTCTTTTCCCCCCCCCCCCCCAATTCACCCCCCCCCCTTCCCCGGTTCCGCCCCCCCCGCCGCCGTTACCGCCTTTCCCCCCCGTTCCGCGCCCCCTTAACGCGGTTAACGGAGGAAGCGCGCGGCGCGGGGGGGGGGGGTTGGTGGGGGGGGGTTGTTTAGTTCCCGGTATGGCCCCGGTGTTGCTTTGCTTGGCGGTGCTGGCGGCGGCGGGGGCGGGGGGGACGGGCACCGGCGGAGAAGCTCCGCTCCCCGCCGCCGCCGCCTCCGAGCCGGTTTGCCCGGTGTGCGTGTGGCGGCGGCAGAGCAAGGAGCTGCGGCTGGAGAGCATCAAGTCGCAGATCCTGAGCAAGCTGCGGCTGAAGGAAGCGCCCAACATCACCCGGGAGGTGGTGGAGCAGCTGCTGCCCAAGGCCCCGCCGCTCCAGCAGCTCCTCGACCTCCACGACTTCCAGGGGGACTCGCTGCAGCACGACGAGTACCTGGAGGAGGACGAGTACCACGCCACTACCGAGACCGTCATCAGCATGGCCCAGGAAAGTCAGTGCCGCCTTTGTTCCGCCCCGCCGCCGCCGCAAAGTTCGCCGGCGGAGTCCCCCTCCCAACCCCCGAGCCCCCCCAGCCCACCCCGGTTCCCTCCAGCCCACCCCGGTTCTCCCCATCCCACCTCGGTTCTCTCTCCCCGTCCCACCCCGGTTCTCTCCATCCCACTCCGGTTCTCTCTCCCCATCCCACCCTGGTTCTCCCCATCCCACTCCAGTTCTCCCCATCCCACCCCAGTTCCCTCCATCCCACCCCGGTTCTCCCCATCCCACCCCGGTTCTCCCCATCCCACCCCGGTTCTCCCCATCCCACCCCGGTTCCCTCCATCCCACCCCGGTTCTCCCCATCCCACCCCGGTTCTCCCCATCCCACTCTGGTTCCCTCTATCCCACCCCGGTTCCCTCTATCCCACCCCGGTTCTCTCCATCCCACTCTGGTTCTCTCTCCCCATCCCACCTCGGTTCCCTCCATCCCACCCCGGTTCTCCTCCCCGTTCCCCCAGCCCACCCATCTCATCCCCGCGGGGCTCCTCGGCTCCCTCCCCGGTTTCCCCCGGTATCCCCTGGGCTTCCCCCGGGTCCCTGCTCAGCTCCCCCGGGGCAGCTCCATGCGAGTCCCGGGGATACGGGGATGGGGTACCGGCAGCTGGGAGATGGGTGCTGGGAACCAGTAGTGGGTGCTGGGACTCGATAGTGGGTGCTGGGACCTGGCACTGGGTGCTGGGACCTGATAGTGGGTGCTGAGACCTGATAGTGGGTGCTGGGACCTGGCACTGGGTGCCGGGACCTGGCACTGGGTGCTGGGACCTGATAGTGGGTGCTGGGACCTGGCACTGGGTGCTGGGACCTGATAGTGGGGACTTGGACCTGGCCCTGGGTGCTGGGACCTGGCGCTGGCACCAGTGAGGGGTGGGACCGGGCAATGGCAGTGGGGACCAGGACATGGCACTGGCACCAGCCTGGTGCTGGGTCCTGGGACACAGCACCGGGACGTGGCACTGGGTGAACTGGGACTCAGCACCGGTACCAGCACGGTGACCAGTCAGTGGGTGCCAGCGCTCAGCTCCTGCCCCGGCATGTGGCGGGGTGACCGTGGAGTGACCGTGGGGTGACAGCAGGGTGACAGCGGAGTGACTGTGGGGTGACACAGGGTGTGCTGGGGACAGGCCCACGTCCAGCGTGGTGGGCACCGCCGGGGGTCCCCGGCGGGTGTGTGATGTGGCTCCGTCTGTCCGTCCGTCCGTCCGTGGGTGAGTGGACAGGAGCGCCGAGGTGGGGGGGGCTGCACCCCCACACCGCTCTGTGCCTCAGTTTCCCCCCGTGTCCAGCTCCACCTGTTCCAGCTGCGGGACCCCCGAGGCGCGGGGGGGCTGCGGGGGCCAGGGGGGTTGGGGGGCGGGTGCGAAGGGCGAGCGGAAGGGAGGGAAGTGTGAGGTGCTGCCTCCCCCCACCCCGCAGCCCCCCGACGAATTTCCTTCCCGGGCATTAATAGACTCGGGCGGCTTTGAAATTTTATTACCCATAAAATTGACGACACGCTGGGGTTTTCCTCCCTGCGCCGCCGTAACGCTCGCTGCCCCCCGGCCCCCCACACCCCCCCCCCCCGCTCCTGCCCCCTTAACAGCTCGGGGGGCCCCCAAAATAAAGAGCAGAGGGCGGCCCCTCCTCCTCCTCCCCCCGCCCCGCTCTGGGGGTCCCGCGGCCGGATGCGCCGCCGGGTCCGGCCCGTCCCGGCTGCTGACGCTCCCTTATATTATTATGATTTTTTCTTTTTTCCTCCCTCCTCGCCCCCCCCCCGCCGGCAATTGTGTGGGGTTTTATGGTTCCTGAACAGAAGGAGGGAAAAGGGTTTATAGGCAGCAGAGCCATAAAGCTCTCGGGTTCCCCTCAGCCACCCCCCCCCCCGGTTAACCCCGAGCCACCACCCCCAGCACCCCCCCGTTTTCCTGCAGAAGGTTAATTGGGTCCTAAACCCATTTAGGGGCTACCCGTGACCCCCGCGACCCGCGGGGTGGAGGGAGCATAATGAGGGGCTGCGGGGGGGGCCGGGGGAGCTGGGGCGAGGGGCTGGCGGGGGCCGGGGGGGGGCCCCTTGCTGCCCCGCCAGGGCCGGAGCTGCTCAAGGTCAGGGGACGTGGGGGACACCGGGACGGGGGTTGAAACGGCGGAGGCGCCGCTGGCACGCGGCACCTCGGGGCGTCGCGGGGCGCTCGGATGTGGGGGGGACACCGGTTCCCCTGCAGCAGGCGAAGGGTTAACGGGGCAGAGGTGGGAGCCCCAAATCCGGCCCCGGTGGGAACAAAGAGCAAAGGGGGGGCTGGGGGCCGCCTCCACCACCCCCACCCCCCCCCGCACATACTCAGCTGTGACCGGTGTCCCGGTAACCTTTATCCCCCGTTGCCAGAGCAACGGGACGAGCATCCTGGCATCAACGCCCCCCCCCCCCCCGCCCCGTGCCAGGAGCAGCCAGCGTGGCACAGCCCCAGGCTCGGGCCCCCCCAGCACCCCAGACCCCCCCCTAGTGTCCCCCAGGACAAGCCCCGAGGGGCGGCAGCGCCGTGGCGAGGGGCTTCGGTGGCGGCACCTCCCACCTGGGGACCCTGCGAAAACAGCCCCAACCGCTGGCGCTGGGTGCTGGGAGCTGGCACTGGGTGCTGGTAGAAGGTGCTGGGTGCTGGTGGAGGGTGCTGGGAGCTGGCACTGGGTGCTGGCACCTACAACCCCCTCCCGGTGCTGTCTTTGCCCCGAGCAAACCAGCACTGTGTCCCCACTGAGGACATCGATGGGTGCCACCGCGGACGCCCAGGCTGGGACAACGTCCCACCAGTGACGGGTGGCCAAACCCCCGCCGAGGGTCCCCGGGGGGGCTCCGGCTGAAGCAGGGGCTCGTGCGTGGCAAATTGCCGGGAGGGGTCTCGGGCGGCCGCGGCCCCTCCCAGGCCCTGTCACTTTGGTTTATGTGCGGTGGCGGTGGGGGGGCTGGGTGCCGTTCCCGGGGCTGCCCCCGGTGTCGTGACCCCCGTGTGCCGGGGGAGGCCTCGGGCACGGCAAATGGCCCCGCCGCAGCTGGGGGCTATTAAACCTGACCGGTGCGGGGCCGGGGAGGGGGCGCGGGGCCGAATTCCCCACTCAATGTGACCCAGATGTTGGCCGGGCGCCCTGCCAGCGGCCGCCCCCAGCCGGGGTGGTGCTGGGGGACCCCCCCCACCATCCGATGGGTGCTTGCGGCGGGTGGCCTCGGTCACCGAGAGCACCGTCCCGGGCAGGACCCGCCGGGGTTGGGGTGAAGCATCCGCGGGCGAGGGGCTGGGCTGCCCCAAAACGCAGCCCGGGGAGGGTGGGCGATGGGTGGGAGATGGAGGGGGTGGGCGGTGGGTGCCCCCTGGGCTGGTGCCGGTGGTCCCAGCTTGGTGCCACGGACCCACTCGGGGCTTTGCTGCGTCCCCGGTCCCGCCGCGGGGAAGCGGCCGCCCCGGAGCAGGTGCTGTGGGGTCGGAGCTCCCCGCCCCGCTCGACCCGGCCCCCGCGGGGGATCATGAATCCCCGGTGCCGCGGGGTCAGGGGGCAGCCGGGGACCTTATTGCCAACGGAGGGGCAATGACCCCGCGGGCGGCCCCTGACCCGACCTTCACCTCCTAACGACCGAGGAGGAGCTCGCCCCGACCCCCCGCGTCCCACGGCGGAGGAGGAGGATGGTGGCGGGTGGGGGGGTCCCGGAGCATCCCATGGAGGAGGAGGAGGAGGAGGAGGAGGACGGTGGCAGGTGGGGGGGTCCCGGGGCCGGCCCTGACACCTCCTTCCTCCCGCAGCGGACCCCGTGGTGCAGATCGAGGGCAACCCCCATTGCTGCTTCTTCAACTTCAGCCCCAAGATCATGTTCACGAAGGTGGTGAAGGCGCAGCTCTGGGTGTACCTGCGGCCCGTGCAGCACACCTCCACCGTCTACCTGCAGATCCTCCGCCTGAAGCCGGTGACGGAGGAAGGCAGCCGCCACATCCGCATCCGCTCCCTCAAGATCGACCTCAACTCCCGCATCGGGCACTGGCAGAGCATCGACTTCAAGCACGTGCTGCAGAACTGGTTCAAGCAGCCGCAGAACAACTGGGGCATCGAGATCAACGCCTTCGACCCCAACGGCAACGACCTGGCCGTCACCTCGCTGGGACCCGGCGCCGAAGGGCTGGTGGGTGGCTGGCGGGGGTGGCGGGGGTGGGTGGGTGCCTGGCTCAGGGGTGCCCACGGCGCCGGGGGTTGGGGCTGGGCGATGGCCCCGGCGCTGAGCCGAGCGCGGGGCTCCCGGTCATCCCGGGGGGACTGGAGGGCGAGGGGGGGGGCAACTGGGACGGGCCGCGGCTCCGTGGGGCTGGTGACAGCTCGGGGGGGCGGTCACAGCTCCGTGGGGACAGTGACAGCTCTGTGGGGCCGGTCACGGCTCCACAGACCCATCGCGTCTCTGCAGAGCTGGTGATGGGCTCCTTGGGACTGGTCACAGCTCCGTGGGGACGATGACACGCTCGTGGGGCTGGTGACACCTTGATGGCGCTGGTGGCAGCTCCCCGGGGCTGGTGACACCCCTGTGGGGCTGGTGGCAGCTCCTCGGGTCTGGAGACACTGTGATGGGGCTGGTGGCAGCTCCCTGGGGCTGGTGACGTCTCAACGGGGCTGGTGACACCTTGAGCTGGTGGCAGCTCCCTGGGGCCGGTGGCAGCTCCGTGGGGCTGGTGACACCCCTGTGGGGCTGGTGGCAGCTTCTTGGGGCTGGTGACACTGCGATGGGGCTGCTGAGACCTTGATGGGGCTGGCGGCAGCTCCTCGGGGCTGGTGACATCTCAACGAGGGCTGCTGACACCTTGAGCTGGTGGCAGCTCCCTGGGGCCGGTGGCAGCTCCGCGGGTCCGTGTGGGGCCCCAAGAGCCGGGTGGTTGGGCCGGGGGGGTGGTTGGGCCGCCAGCTCACCGCACACTCCCCCCCCCCCCCGCCTCTCCCCCCAGCACCCCTTCATGGAGCTGCGGGTGCTGGAGAACAACAAGCGCTCGCGGCGGAACCTGGGGCTGGACTGCGACGAGCACTCGACCGAGTCGCGCTGCTGCCGCTACCCCCTCACCGTCGACTTCGAGGCCTTCGGCTGGGACTGGATCATCGCGCCCAAGCGCTACAAAGCCAACTACTGCTCGGGGCAGTGCGAGTACATGTTCATGCAGAAGTACCCCCACACCCACCTGGTGCAGCAGGCCAACCCCCGCGGCTCGGCCGGGCCCTGCTGCACCCCCACCAAGATGTCCCCCATCAACATGCTCTACTTCAACGACAAGCAGCAGATCATCTACGGCAAGATCCCCGGCATGGTGGTGGACCGATGCGGGTGCTCCTAGAGCCCGGCGGGTGCTGCCCCCCCGCCTCCACCCTTCCACCAGCAGACTCCGGGGTGGGTTTATTGGGGTTTTTTGGTTTTTTTTCTTTTTTTTTTTTTTTTTTCCCCGTTGGTTTATTTTTAAACAAAACACCGAGACCAAGCGCTGAGATTCCTTTGGACGTCGGGGGAGAGAGGGAGCGAAGCGAAACCCCACGGAGAAACGCTGCGCCAAACCCGCGCTTCGACTTGCATTGTGCAATAAAGCAACCGGACGGAGAAGGGAAGGGGCGGCCGGGACCCCCAGCGCCGTCAGCAGCACCCGCGGCGGCACCCACGGCACCCACGGCACGGCTCGGCTCGTCACCGCCGGCTCTCCCGGCGACGGGGAGAGGAGGAGCCCGCGCGTCCCCCGCGTCCCCCCACCGCTTCCGCAGCGGCCGCGGGGATGGGGACGTCCCCGCTGCCCCCCGCGGCCGAGGTGACACCCACGGTCCCTGTCGCCACGGCCTCGTCCCAGCGGGATCCCCCTGGCACCACGCGAGCGCCGGCGGCAGCTTCGGCCCCGGAGGAAACCGTCTCCCTTCTTTAATTTATTTATTTATTAATCACCCTCCCGGCCGGCGCTCTGCGGCGGGAAGACCCTGGCCCCTCCCTTCACACCGCCGGCACCGTCCCGGCACCCACGACCCAACGGCGGGGACGGCTCCAGAGGGGCTGTTTTGACCGGCACCGCCGGCATCCCCGGCTCGAAGGGAACAGAGCCCCGGCCCCAGCCCTGGCGCTGCCAGCAGGACGGCGGAGCTCGACCCCGGGGTCTCCTCCAGCGGGAGGGACGGCGGCCCCGCGGTTATCCGGAGGCGGCACCGGCCAGAACTGGACGGAGGCTCCGGCTGGGGAGAAATTCCGCTTACGCGGCAGATTCGCCTCCGCCTGCCCCCGGCGCCGGGATGGTTTTCGCGTGAGAACCGGCCCCCGCGTTCTCACGGGTTCAGCCGCCCCTCGGCTCCGGCCGTTCCCCTCTGCTTGTGCCACGGCCAGAGTGATGCAACCGGGGCCGCGCCGGGTCCCGGCCGGGAGCCATTGCTGGCGCCGGGCGGCCGCCAGCCCCCCGCCAGGGTGGGGATGGTGGGAGCAGCCCCAGGGACCCCCTGCAGATCCTGGCCCCAGCACTTATCCCGAGGGTGCCGGACGGCTCCGGCCGGGCGACACGGCTCCATCCCGTGGCACTGCGGGGCGGAAGCACCGGGGCCACGTGGGGAACGACCCCGTGGCCACGGCCGGGCCGGCACGTCCACACCCCGCGTAGCACTTAGGGACGGCGTCGGGAAGGCGCCGGGGGCAGAGCCGGGGGCACCCGGGACGTTTAGCACTTGTCCCCGGCTCCGCGGAGCCCGAAGCGCTTACAAGGCTGTGGCCACCCCGGGCGAGGACGCGGCGCTGGCCGGTGATGCCAAACCCCGGCCGTGCCGAACCCCAAGCACTTAGGGCCCCTCGCGCCGGGCTCCCGACACTGCCGGGGTCTCACCACCGGCACCGATGCCGCTGGCCCGGTGGCTCCGGCAATATCGGCCCCGCCGCAGCGTCCCGGGGGGCTCCCAGCCAGCCCCAGCCTCCGCTGGGGCTGGGGGGCCGGGGCACCCCCTCTCCCTGCCGTTCAGTGCCTTTTGTGGGGGGCCACATCCTCTCGCCGCAGAGCCGGCGCATCCCGCGCGTGGCGGTGGGGTGATGCCCCGTCCCGCCTGGCGCCCCCCGCCCCGCGCCATGCCAAAGCGGCCGGTCACGGCAACGCCGATCGTGGAAGTATTTTGCCGGTTGCCGTTTCGCTTCCATCCGGCGCTGGCGAATCACAAGGGCTCGGCCAGCCTCAGCCCTGGCTGCTCCCGGCTGCCACCGCCACCATGCCGGAGGTGGCCGGGGACGCGCTGGCCCCGAGAAGCCCCGTCCCGCCGCGGCCAGCACCGCCGGGAGCGGAGCCATGCACTGGGAAAGAGCCAGAAGCCGCTTGGGAGGCACTGGGAAGAGCCCGGAGCTGGGATCCCGCTCCGGAGCCAGGGGACCCTCCTGGCCCCCCCCCACCCCGACCATCGCCACGTGTCGGAGCTGGGGGGGTCAAAGGGTGCCTGGGACAGGGGGACCCCCCGGTTTGAGCAGCCTCGAGGCAGGTGGGACCCCGCCACCGGCATCGTCCCCCCGCACCGGGGCAGCAGTGGCCGCTGCGGGGTTTGGCCCGGGGGGGGGGGGGTCCAGCCCCCCTCCAGCACCCCAAACCCACCCCCACCCCAACCGGGCAGCTGGTTCAGGCGGGTGGTGCTGGAGGACGGGGCCGCCCCCGGGAACCGGGACCAGTCCGCCCCGGGTGCTGGCCCCATGGCCCCCATCAGCGGGCAGCACCGGGACCAGTGCCCTGGGCTGGCTGGTCCTGGGGGGGCGGCTCCCGGGCGGGCAGGGGGTGGCAGCCCCGTCAGTATATTATTATTATTATAATTATAATAATTATTATTGTTATTATTATTTACCCGGTGTATCGGTCTGTGCGGAACGTCTTCGGTTCTTTTTCTGTTCGTTTGTTCGTCGTTTTGTTCCTCGTTCTGTCGTTCAAGGGGGGGCCGGGGGGGGTGGGGGGGGCTCAGGAGGGACCCCGGGACGGGGCTGGGGTGGGGGGACGCGGCGGGTCCACATGGCACAACCGAGAGGCCACGCGGGTGGTCGGGGGGGGGTTGATCGCGTCACCAAACACAGCACTTGGACAGCAAAAAAATAATAAAAAAACCTATTTAAAGACAGAAATAACGGGCGAGGTCAGAGCTCCAGGCTCCGTCCGGCCCCGGGGCAGCACCAGGACCCCCAGCTGGTACCGTGTCCCCCCGCCGTGACAGCGACGTCCCACGAGGCGCCACCGGGCTGGCACCGACGTCACCGTGATGGAGCCGCCAGCGCCGCCGAACGCTGGGAACCATTTGCACTATGGGAGGAGAACGACGAGCCAAGGATGGGCGCGGGACACAAACCCCCCCACCCTGGGGCGGAGGGTGGGGGGCTCCAGCCCCACCACCAGCCCCCAGGAGGTGGGTGCTGGGTCCGGCCGACCCCAGACTCCCGGGGGAAGCCGGACCCGCTCTGGATCCAGCCCGGTGCCTCGTTACAAAGCTCCTTTCGGTGCCGCCGCCGTCCACCGGCACCCGGCACTGAGGGGGGACGGGGTGGGACGGGGGGGACTCGCGGCTCCCGGGTCAAAACCCCGATTCGGGTGAGCTCCAGGGACGGGACACAGACCGTCTGGCCCCGCCGGTGCTGTACAGGTGGCGTTCGGTCTGTCCGCGGCGTGAGTCTCCCCCGTGTTCGGTGCCGCGATCGCCCGGCCCCGGCCCCGGCCTTGGATGGCGGGTTTTTTGTTTTTTTTTTTTAGACTTTTTTGTACAATAAAAAATTTATATAGCCAAAAAGAATGGAAAAAACGAGGGAAAAATACCGAGAAACGCGTTTTGCTTCGGTCACTGCGCTGCAACCGCTGCCCCGCGCCCCTGCCCAGCCCCGCGCCGGCACCGGCTCCAGGGTTGGTACCAGATCCCGGGGTCACACCGGATCCCACGGTTGGTCCCAGATCCTGGGGTTGGTCCCAGATCCCAGGGTCGGTCCCAGATCCCAGGGTCAGCACCGATCCCGGAGCATCCCCACGGCAGGTGGGATGCAGGAGCCCGGCGGGGGCTCTGGGGGTGGGTTCACCCCCCTGCTCCTCGGGGTCTCGGCCCCTCGCGCCAATGCCGGGCCGGGTCCCCGTGTCATGGCACCCCGCCGGCTCCTCTGCCCCCCTCTCGCTGGCTCCCCCGGGAGCTCCCGGCCTGATCCGGCCGCCCCGGCGCGGGAAGTGGCTCCTGATGCTTCTCATTTTTCCCACGCTCCGGCACTGGCCGCGGACGAGGGACGAGGGGACGCAATCGGCCCCGACGCCCCGCGGCTGGAGCCATCCGGGGTTTATCTCCCGGCCGGGGCCAAACCGCGGCCCCGTGTCCCCCCCCGAATGCCCCGAACACGCTCGTCCTTGTGCTTGAGCCGCCAACACCCACCCGACGCCTGGAGCGCTGGCGACTGTGACCGCCACAACCCACGGCAGAAGGATGTCCCTGTCCCACGGTGGCCTGGGGACACTGGGGGGGGGGGTGGGGGGGGTCTCACCACGCTGAGCTCTTATCCCACCCCCCGAGGCGCGTTGACCCCGAGGAGGGGACAGAGGACACGGGACGGCGATGGAGCCCCCTGGGACGCTGCCGGGGACACCATGCATGGGACCACCGGGCTGCAGCCGATGGCCAGAGCCGCTCCCCCCCGGCCGGGGGGACCCCCCAGCCCTCCCGCCGGCCCCCGCTTCCTCCCGGTGCGGCTCCCCCCCGTTGTAAAGCGGAGATTTACAAGTGGCCCCAAGAGCCGGAGGAGCCGAGGCCGGGGGCAGCCTTTATGGAGCCTCATTAGGGGCTGCAGGTATGTGGAGAATGTGGCGGCTAATTACAGCCCGGCCGAGGGGGGGACCGGGGGGACAGGGGGGTCCCCACGGGAGGGGACAGCACAGGGTGGGCAGCGGCGGGGCTGGGGGGTGTCCAAGGACCGCACGGACACTCGCCTGGCGGCAGCGGCCGGCCCTTGGCCCTTGGCCCGCTCTCCTCCTCCGGCCCCCGCTGCGAAAGCCGCCGCTGCCCCCGCAGCCCCCCGGCCCTGCCCCACGGCCCCCGCCGAGGGTCCCACCTCGCTCCAGCCGGAGCCCCCCGGGAGCTCGCGGTGGGGCCGCGGGGCTGCCGGGGTCTTGGCGGTGGTGGAGGACAAGGCGTCGGGTCCCTCCGTGGCCGGAGCTGCTCCGGGGGGTCTCGGGGACATGTGAGGCGGCACCGAGGGCAACGACACCCCGTTCCCCACCGCGTCCCCAGCTCTGGGTCACCGCACCCGGCCACGGCCCCGCAGTTGTGACCGAGCCGGGGGGGTGCGGGGTCTGCCGGCGGGGGGACCTGGCTGTGCCACCCCCGCAGCGGGGCCGGAGGAACCGGGTCTCCAGGGGTTGGTTTGTTTGCTCCCAGGACCACGTCAAGAGTTTAACGAGCGTTTGCTTTTGTTCTGGTCATGTCGTCCCCCCCCCCGAGGCCGCGGGGGCTGCACCCCACATCACCCCACGGGGTGACCTACTTCAGAGACCCAGGGGCAGGGCTGGAGCGGGGGGGACACAAATTAGGACAGGGACACGCGGGCGACCACCCAGGGCTGCGCCGTGGCTCCCCGAACCTTCCCCTCCGCCCGCCCGCCCGCAGCCATCGCAGTAATTAAACCACCCGCCCGGAGCTTGGCCCGGCTCCACCGGCCCCGCGGGGAGACGCCGCGCTGGGGCGACCATCCGGGAGAGCCGGGCACGGTCCAGCCCCGCCGGCGGTACCGCAGCGGGGGCACAGGGCCGTCCCGCCACGGCCAGGGAGGGATCTCAACGGATCCCCAAAGATCCCCCAAACCACCCCGGGTTCCTCGTGAGAAGGTCTTGGGGTGTCCCCCACCCCCAGTCCCACACGGAGCTGCCTCGGCCCCGGTCACTGCTGGAAGGTTCTGAGGGGACGGAGGCAGCGATCAGCCACCGCTGCGGCTTCCCGGCCGCCGGAGCAGGGTCCTGCGGGACGGAAGGAAGCGGCCAAGGACGGGCAGCACTGGGGGTCCCTCAGGGAGAAGATCACGAGAGCAGAGAGAGAAGGTCCCCACCAGCCCCCACCCGCGATGGGACCTCTCCGGAGCCCCAGGGCTGATCCAGATCGGTGGCACCGACCGACCTCACCCCTTGGCTCAGGCAGGTGGGGGGCGCTGGGGGCGCTCGGGGCCATGGCACTTCCAGCCTCCTCTGCTCTTCTGTCCCCCGATTTTTGGGCGTTCAAACAAAAGCCGTTTCCACGGGGGAAGAAGCCGCCGGGCGACGAGCACGGCGCAGCCGAAGGGACCCGCTGGCACCGGTGGGCACCTCACTGCTCGCCCCGCTGTGACCACCCCGGGTCTCCCTCCTGTCCCCCCCACCCTGGGCCTAACCCATCGCCCCCCCCCCGCATTTACGGCCCCAGCGTCTGCTCTGAAAAGTGGCTTCATGCCGCATTTGGGCTCCGTGCAGCATCCCCGGCTCTCACACCGCCGGCCCTGGCCCCGCTTTTCTTCCGCCGCCGTTCCCACACTTTCCCCCGCTCATTGTGTCCCCGCTGCCGCTTTTCTTCTCCCCCTATTCAGCCCAAATTAGTCACGAGCAACCCCCGGCTCGGGGAGGAAAAATAAATTAGGAGTGTTTTAAACAGGGCGCTGGAGCGGTTCGCCCCACGCCCTGGAGGGGAACGGCCGGACGGTGAAGGATGCGGTGTCCACACAACAGCCCTGGGGACGGAGGGTGAGGGCAGGGGCTGGGGGTGCCCGAGCGGCCCCACGGCCAAGGGAAGCTCGTCCCCGGCACAGGGAAGAGACGCGGTCGTCGCTTCGCCAGCCCCGGGAGGGAGCAGCTGGGGCAGAGGCTCCACCGGGACCCTGCGAGCAGAGGGGAGTGACCGGGGAGGGGGACACGTGGCTGGGCAGGGCCGGAGTGGGGCTGGGACCCCCTGGAGAACGGAGCCGGCGGCAAAGCCGGGACCCTCGGTGCTGCCCTCGGCTCGGGGGGCAGGTGACGGCGCCCACCCTCGAAGCTGGAGCCCTCCTCGGAGCGGGCAGAGAGGCCTCTGCTCCCCCTGCAGCGACTGTCCTGGTTCCCAGTCCCAGCTTTGAGCCTCCTGAGCCCCGGCCGTGCCACATCAACCCGAGCAGGGCTGGAACAGCCTCAGAGAAGCCGTTTTTATTATGAAACCGAGCCGGAGCCACGGCGTTTGCCCGGAACCACCAACCAGCCGAAGCAGCAGGAGCCAAATAGAAAAAACCTCATACAAAACCAGACATAAAAAAGAAATAAACCAGAATAACGTTATAACGATAACAGGGTGGGGACAGGGGGGAGCGTCAACTCGCGTGGCCACGGACACTCTGGCGTGACGGGACCCCGCGGTGTCCAGCTGCCCCTTGGGAGGGGAAACGGACGTCCTGGGTATTGCTCAGTCCGGAACGGGGCAGAAGCAGTGAAACCCCTCCGCCAATGTATTGCTCACAGGGAACCAGGGATCAGCCTCGGTCCGTGCAGACCCCCCCACGGCCCCCGGGAGAACTGGGAAGGGCGGGACGTCCCGCAGCAGGAGCAGCACTGCGAGCGGAACCAGCTCTCGCAGCAGTGGGGGCAGCCGCGGTCTGTCCCTGGTTTCACGGGAAGGGTGAAGGCAGCGGAAGGAACCGTGTTCCTGCAGCGCTGCCAGGAGCCTCACCGGGATAATGCCAGGGCTGCCAGCACCGCGGAGCGGACCAAGGCTGCTGCAGCCCCGGGTCAAACCAGTCTAAGCCAGACCAGCTCCAGTCAGACCAGCTCGGGGGGGGAGAGGATGAGGCGGCCCCGGCCACGCGCTGTCGTTGAGGAGGGAAACGCGTCGCTGGCCCCCGAGGAACCGGGGACAGGCGTGTGGGAGGCTGCGAGCCCCCGGCCGCCCCGCGCTGCTGCTCTGGAGAACAGGAGGTAAATAAGGGAGAAAATCCTGCCCTGACGCTCGAGCTGCCGATCCCGAGGCGGGAGATGGGGGACGAGGAGCTGGAGCCACGTCCCCCTGCCTGTGGGGACGCGCCAAGAGCAGCTGCTGCCTGTCGCTCAACTTTTCTTCATTTCTAAACTTGGTAACGTGAAAACAGAAGTAGCCCAGTGGTACAACTACGGGGGTTCCCTGTCTGCTGGTCACTACGGCCTGGAGAACAGCGTGGGAGTGGGAGGAGGAGGAGGAGGAGGAGGAAGGGGAGGACGCGCTGTCAGGACACGGACGTGTCAGACGATGCCAAAGCGCTCGGCTCTTTTCCTCTTCTTCGCCTGCAAAAGAAAAAAAATCAAAATCAAACAAGAAACACATGAAAACATTGAAAATCTCCCGCTCGAGCTGAAAGACAATTGGTTCAACACCCCACGGTGAAGCTGGGGGTCTCCGGCCCCCGCCCTGGGTGGGTCGAGGGAGCGATGATGGTTTTTCCTCCCAACGCTGGGACAAAGGGCGTCCCGAAACCCTGGGGCGGAAACACCCGTCGCCGAGTTCGGTGCTGCCGGAGCCGCCGCATCCCGCTGGCAACGGGCGACAAAGGGGCCGAGCGGGAACAAAGCCCACGCGAGGGGCCCGAGAGTCCCGCCCCCCCGCCCCGAGCCGCCCCCGGCCGTGGGGAGGTGGGAAACGTGAAAGGGCAAAGGGTTAACGCTCCCCTATTCATGGGGAAGGTGAGGGGGACGCGCTCAAACGCATTAAAGCCGCGATGGCGGCTGGCGGGTGAGCCCTGAGCCGGGCCGCGAGGGGCGAATAAATCGTCGTTTTTAGCAGGATAAATAGCGCGGGGGCGGCCGAAGCCCCCGTCGAGGGTCCCTGGGGAAAGGTGCCGCTCAGAGCACACAATGCGCTGAAAAGAGCTTTTTGTTCCCGGCGCAATCTGCGAGTGACCTCACGGAAAAGCCTGGAAGCCCCGGCCCAGCCGCCCCCTCCGCCGGGTGCCTGCTCCCCGGCCGGGAATGGCACTGCTCCCTAAAGCAGCACAAAACCCCCACAAAATCCACACCCCGGACCCCTCCCGGAGCTGCTCTTATCCTGGGAGGAACCAAACCGAAGCCACATCGCGGCTACTCAAGGTCGGAGCCACCGTGGGGGAGTGAAGGGCCCTAAACCAGGACAGAACTGCCCCGAGGAGGCGACGGATTTAAAAGGTGGGACAGGACAAGAGGCAGGGGGAGCTGGAAAGGGGGTCAGCGCCTCCACCCCCATCACACCGCAGGGTCTCCGGGGGGTTCTGGGTGAAACAGCACCCGGCGGGGAGTGGAGGGTGTGGAGCATCCAGGACACGCGGAGTGACAGGGAGCGACACGTGGAGCGACAGGGCCCGAGGAGCGGAGAGAGGGGAGGGGGAAACTGGAGCAGAGACGGGACCCCCCACCCTTCCGGAAGCATCCGCAGGGAGCGGGATACTGGGACGGCAGGATACTGGGATGGCGGCATGCTGGGATGGCAGGATACTGGGACAGGGCAGCTCCCGGCAGCCCGTTTGCAGGAGGAGCCGGGGAAAACACCGCAGCGGAAGCTCCGCGCTTGCTGCTGAGGCCGGGGGAGCACCCACCGCCCCCAGCACAGGGGTCCCGGGGGTGCCACCCGCCCACCAAAGGGCCTCATTACCTCTGTGTCCTCTGTCGCTGCAGCCCCGGCCGAACTTGTCACGATGCCGAACCGCTCCTTCCTCTTCTTCAGCTTCTCGTCTTCCTCGCTCTGGCACAGGGAAGGACCAAGATTTAACATGCTGGGGGTTCGTTCGAGGGTGAATTGTGGCCCTCCTCCCCCCGGCTCCAGAGCAGAGCGCTGGGTTCCCTCAGGCTCGAACTCGGCGCAGGAAGGGTGGAAGGACAGGAGGGACATGCAGGCGGGCACGAAGGGACACCCGGAGCCTCCCCTTTGCCTGGATGCGGCTGGGGAAGGATTTGGGGGAGGATTTACAGCCCTGGGGAAGGCGAGGAGGACCATGACAGCAACCCCGGGGGTTGCTCGTCTCAGAACTGCTCTCGTTCGGTGTCATCACATCCATTTTCTGTGGATTTATTTGCACCTCTGGCTGTTTTGTGCCTCTTCCAGGACATTTCCACATCTGAGGCTGCCCCAGGACCCTGCCGGGCTCCTGCCGCCCCCTCCCCGGTACCGTTCAGCCCCATAACCCCAACCCCGACGTCTCGCTACAGGGGAGCACGGCTCACGAAGGGTCCCTGGCTTTCCACCACCTCGAGGAACCAGGCACCACGGCCCAGGGTCTAGAGCCAGGGGGAGCAGGCCGGAGGAGAACGAGGGAAACACGTCTCGAGTCCCGGAGCTCCACTGGGAGCCCCTGGGCTCAGCAGCCAAGCAGAGGAATTGAGCTAGACGCTGATCCCTTCTACCTCGAGGCCACAAACGGTGCTGCTGGCAGCGGAACGTGCCCGGGGTGGCAGCGGGGTGCCCCATCAGAGGGGCCGAATGGTGCCTGACGTCAGCCGGGCTCTCAGTCTCGACGCGCGCCGCTGTTGTGGCAACAGCGCCGAGGCCTCGCGCCGGGAGCTCGGGGGGCTCTGGTTCAGCCATGGCCAAACGCATCCAACAGCCCCGTGCGTCACGGCTGCTAGCCGCACTGGGAGCTACGAGCCATGGTTAACCCCCCGCAGCGCTCCCTGCCCACCCCAGCCCCGTTTGAGGGGGGCAGTGGGTCCATCCCCGGCTCTGGTGGGGGAGCAGCCGTGAGCCCCCTCCCCGCCTGGGGCAGGATTAACTCCCGCTCTGGGGAAGCAGCAGCGGCCAGCGGAGGGTGGTGAACAAAGGGGCCTGGGGGGATTACGGCCACCGAGCAGTGCCACAAAGAAAACCCGACCTGCGCCGGAGCGAGGCTGAACGCCCCGCACCCATCGCGGGGTTTGGAGCGAACCCCCCGGCCCCGAAGCCACCCGCAGGCGCTGGGTCCGTTGCGAAAGGCCGCGGGGGTTTGTTTGCCTCCTCTGTGGGGCCGGCCCAACGGTGCCGCTCGCCGACCCCCTGTGCAACGCTCTCGGCCGCCAACGCGTGGACAATAAACTTTGCCCCGTCTCCGGCTCCTCGCTGACAGGGTTTGATTCACGGGGTGCTGAAACCCAGCCGAGGAGAACGACCTCGCTCCAAACGCCGCCACGGCCGCATCCATCAACCCCCCCACTCCCCGTGGTGCCCCGGGGCCGCGCGGCGGCTGCGAAGGGGTGCGGGGGGAGCCGGCCGCGCCGGCAGATTTATTCTCCACCCTATTTCCAGGTTTGTTCCCTTCACGCTCACGCCAAGAGGGTTATTGTGGCGTTTGTCTGAAAACGGGGGGAAGGAAGAGGGGAAAAAGGCCTTTGTGAAGGACTCTGAGCCCCGAAGCTTGAAGGTTTCCTGTGAACGAGGGAGCGTTTTACCAGCCCAGCGAGATATTCGCGCTGTGCAGATCCCAAATCTTTAATTCTGACCCTAAATTTCATCCGTGGGGCTGCCTGGCTCAAACTTCCAAGGAGGGGAAACCCCCGCTGGCCTCGCTCTTCCAGGGCAGACAAAAGCCACCCAGGTCACCCAAACACCCCTCAGGGTGTCGGGGCAGAGCTCGTTGAGCCTCCTAATAGAGGATTCGCTGTGAGCATCTCCGTGCGCTGCCCCGAGGATGAGGCCGTCAAGGCCCCAAACACCCCCCAAAAACTGCCCTGGGTTTGCAGACAAAGCCCCGAGCAGACCCCGGGCAGAGGCAGGGAGAGACACGAGGGTCCGCGGTTGCACCCCCGGCGTGTCCGTCCCCGCGGCCGGTGGGTGCCCATGCGTCTCCCCGGGCCCTTCTGGCAGCTTGGCCCTCGCCGGCTGCCCGTGATGGATGGGCAGGATGAAAAGCAGAGCCCCGGGGCTCCCAAGTGACGGGAGATGAATGATGGCACGGCCTTGACCCCCCCAAGGTAAAGGCTACAGAACGCTCAAGGGTAGCTGGGCTCCCAGTTTCATCCCCGCAGGAGGAATGGCAGCAGCGACGGGTTTGTTCTGGGGACGCTCCCAGCCCAAAAGGCATAGCTGGCACCCACCACCGCCCTGAAGCTCACGCCTGTCCATTTACCCCTCCTGGTCCTCTCCTCCCCTCGCTGGCCACAGGCACTGCCGAGCCCTCCCGGAGCCGACGCTCCTGCACAAGCCTTCAGCAGGAGATGGGGACCGGGAGGGAAGCGCCGGAATATCCCACCTGCACCTTACGCCCAGTTCCACCCGCAAAACCCCGGAGCCGTTGTGTCACAGACCGGGGCACGGGCACAGGGAGCGACGTGGGGCCTCAAACTCTTCCAGCAGCTCTTTGTGCTCCCAGTCCCGGTTTGGAGCTGGCAGTAGGGGACACGCACGGCGGCTGAGCCAGCGGGGCTGGCCGGGGCCTTTCTGTGGGTGGCACTGAGGCAGGGACCCGGCTGAGGCAGACACAGGCGGCACAGCAGGCGTTAAAGCCCCACCGCAGCTGTTGTGCAGCGGGTCAGAGGAAGCCTCTGTCCCTCCACCCCGGCTCTGAGGATGGCTCACGCGGGATCCCACCTCGGGCGGGTCCGGGGGACTCATCAAATGCAGCTTTATCTCCTGAGAAAAGACCCCAAAGCCCAGCAGCCGGTGCTCAATTCAGGGGCTCAGCGAAACACCCCGGCTCCGGCCGATGGCCCTGGGCGATTGCGCGCTCCCGGCTGCCTCTTCCGGACCTCAAGGGCAGGATCCGTCCACAAGGTCGCCCCATCTCCTGCCTCTCCTCACCCACTACAACCCGCAGGGACCGGTCTGGGGCTGGGAGGGAGCGAGCCGCGGAGCTCCCAACAGCTTTATCTACCCGGGGAGGTGGGAAGCGTCGGTTTGATTAACAAATCCAGCTAACGAGGCCTGAGCAAGCCGGGAGCAGCGACGGGCCGGTCAGGGGCTGCTCCTCGGACTGACTCCCCTTCTCAGCCACGGGTTTTTTTTACGCAACTTCAGGGAAAGAGGCGACTGCAGGCCGGCTGCTCGCCGCCTCTTCCAACACCCACCTTGGAAAACAGGGTGGGAATGCGAAAACCCATCCGGCTGCGGCGTTTCCCGGCGCACGGCGCCGGGCAGGAGGTCTGTGTGTCAGGACCCCGCGACTTTCACCGTGAGAAGTTTACGCTGGCCCCAAAGGGGCTGGGCGGGGGAGGAAGAGGAGAAAGTCACAGCCATGTGCTAAGAGTCCACCTGCAGCTCCCCCGGTGCGGAGATGAAAAGGATTCCTGGGCCGCGACGTCAGGGCTGACACCGACACCTCGGGAGGCAGCCGAGGAGGCGCGGTGCAGGTGCACTGGGGGGGCAAAGGGCCTCGCAAGGGGCTTTTCATCTCCCTGCCCCGGCCAAACAGCACCTTAATCAGCATCTGGCACCGAGGGAGGCTCTGCCCGGCCCCCACGGTGATGCCTGGCGCGGGAAGGGGCCAGCCGAGCCCACGGCACTTGGCAGAGCAACGGGGCGCTGGCCAAACCCCATCCGAGCGGCACATCAGCCCCAGATTTAAAATCAAACCTGTTGTAGTCAAACCCAACCGGTGCAGAACTGGCAGCGTTAACCCTTCCCCGGCAGCACGAAGCGCTGTGACACGGCGGGCCTGGCCCGGCCCACGGGAGAAGTGCCCCATAGGGTCCCACAGCCCCCAAGAAGCCACGGAAAAACCCAACCAGAGGCAGCGGAGCCAGAGGGAACAGGAGGCTGGGAGCCTCCCCCAGCCCCTCCGAGGAGTCGGGGCTCGTCGCTCCCACACGTACAACATCTCAGCCAGAGGAGACGGAGGGTGAAGCGCTCACAAAGTGCCTCAGGTTTATCTTTCTCGGTCCCTTCATTTGGTTTCCCCAACGTGGCCGCGAGCTGGAGGTGCCAGCAGAGCTCCGAGGGGAATCGGACAGCAGAGCGGCTGCTGGGCAAAGATCTGATGGACAAAACCCTGAAAACTGTCAGTGTTGGCATCCAGCCCCCCGGGAGGGCAGCCCCGACCCTGGGACCCCCGTTCGAACGCCCCCTCTCTCGCTCTTATGTCATTTAAACAACCAGGGCAGGGGGAAAGAAAGGCGTGTTTGGCCACCCTGAACAGTGACCCCCGGCCATGTCTCCACAGTGCACCCGCTTGCAGACCTGGCAGTCAAAGAAGTGTTTGAGGTTCTCCGGGATCTATGGTTGAGGGTCTCTAAGCCCCACCAGCTCAGCACCCACCGCAAAGGATCTCCTGGCCTCACAGCTCCGCTACCGACAACTGAACCCGAGGGGTCTCGGGGATTTCCACTGCCAAACGGGCGAGACCAGAACTTCCAGCAGCTCCTTCTGCTACCTCGATCTAGAGGATTAATGGGGAAGGGGGAACCCTCGGCCGAGCCATGTGAGGTTTGATTCACCCCTCTCCACACAAGCACCCCCAGGTGTGTCACAGGGTGGGTTTTGGGGCTGGTTTTACCCTTTTTTACTGTTTTGAGGGGGGTTTTACTGGCACGGTGACTCAGGGTGAAGGGGAACCCTGACTTTGTTCCCCGGCTCGAGGCTGGAGCAGGCTCCAGGGCTGCCATTCTCCCCACTCCGCTCCTCCAAATTCCTGCAGCCAAATGGTTCCAGAGCCCCTGAATGGGACATAATGACATCATTGATTGAATCATAATAGCGGGGGGAAGGGGGGGGTGGGGAAAAGATGTATTTGTGTTAGGGACAAAAGCGAAGTTCTGTCTCGCAGCGGGGAGCGCTGCGGAACCAGATGACTGGGCAGAGGGAGGTCAGAGAGGCCCCCCCGGGCTGTCCCCCCGCCCCGGAGCAGAGCCCCTTGCCACTCCCTGAAGGTTTGGCCAGTGTCGGAGCCCACTCAGGGCTCCCTGACCCCGTGCAGCGTCACTTGGGATTAAAATGACACCGTGGGGGTGTGAGAGGGCGTACAGGGAATGATGGTCAAACCAAACCAGAGCCGGCAGCAGTGACGGACCAGTGGCCTCGCGTCTGGTCATTCCACCACAGCTCTTTCCCTTCGCGGTGAAGACATGACGCGGATTTGGGATGGGCTGAGCCGAGCTGCTGGAGGGCAGCTGGGCCCTGGGTCGACTTCTCTATCGGAAACAAACTGCGAGGTTTCTTCAGCTGCTGTTTTTTTCATCATGCCCAGGGAAGAAACCACTCCCTGGCACCCAGAAGCGCTGGCGAGATAACGGGAGCTACAGCCTGAAGAGCTGTGGAGGGGCACAAGACCTTCTTCTGGTTCTCCTGGGCCCGACAGCCCCTTTGCAGTTCATCCCACCCAGCCCTGGAGATGGCTCCACACGTAGGAGCCACCTCACACCATCCCAGGGGGTCCTAGATCTGCACCTTCCAGCCCGAAACCTCCACGACCAGGGCACCCACCCCCCAAGCACTGAAACCGCAGGCACTTGTGCACTGACCACGGCGAAGGGCGAAGTCAGAAGGTCCGCGACACACCGAGGGCTCCTCACACGGCAGGACTGAGCTTTGTGTCTCCTCCACTTTGCTGCGTCCCCCTGGCACTGCTCACAACCCCACCCCTCATCTCGGAGAGCATCGTGTTGCCCTGGGCAGGACCATCCGGCCCCAGCCTCGGCCCTCACAGCTCACTGCGACGCTGGGAGGGAGGGAGGAAAAACCTCCTTTTGAGGTGGGTCTGAGAGTCCCAAGTGGTCCCTGAACCCACACAAGAAGCAAAGCTTGTGCGGACGACACAGGGCCAAGCCACTGGCTCCTTGGGATGAGCACAACCCCACAGACACCTTCCTGGACCACCTTCTATCCTTCTTCTGACTACAGCGCTCTATGGGAGGTAGAAGAGAAGGGGAGAGAGAAGAGGAGCAAGGATGGAGCCCCCGGGAGGGCACAGGGCTGGCTGTCACTCAGCGGGGACGACTCTCTGACAGACAGACAGACAGAAAGCTGCCAACAGCCAGAAAAAGTGAAGTTTGGGAAGGAAATACTGTGGAGGGGCTGGAACCGGCTCTCCAGAGCGACAGTGAAAGGCCTCGTCCCGACAAAGTGGCTGCATGAGCCTGTAGCACGTCTCAAAGCCGCAGGCATGTGCCACTCGCCCGACACGTCCCTCGCCAGGAATAATCCTGGGCCACGAGGCCCTTGTCCTCCCCCTTCCCTCCCCTCCAGCTCCGGGGATGGAAAATCACCCAGGAGGAGGATTCCTCCCTGCGCTGTTAGAAGCTTGCTAGAAGCCAAACAATTAAGGCGATTGTTTTCCTCACTGGTTGAAGCTGTTTTGTCCACGCGGGGCTGGGCCGCTGAGCCCCACGCTGCTCCAGCACCGCATCAGCGTCACCAGTAGCTCATCTGCTCCTCGCAGAACATGCTCATTAACCGGGATTAACCCGGCGCTCGGCCAGAAGCAACAACAGCCCCGTTAGGGCTCGGCCGGGAGTTGGGAGCCGCTGGGCAAGGGGACACCTTGGCACCCGCTGCCCAGGGTCTGGCCTGGGCTCTCGGCACCTCTCACGGCTCTGAGGCTTCCACTGTAAACTGGGAGCCAGACAAAGGAAACGCAGCTCAAGGGGAGGGTGACCAAACCCTCCTGATTTGAGGAACACGGTCCTCACAGCCCTGTCCCGTCGCCTCCGACGGCCACAGAATCGTCCCCCAGAAGCCGCCGAGCTGGTGCCAGGACAAGGCCCCCGCGACCAGGGAGGATCTGCCGCAAAGCCCCTTTGTCTTGCCCCACGGAGAGGGCTCTGGGGGGGCTCCTGCCTCGGGGTGAGCTCGGAGCGGAGCCGCTGCCCCGCTCCCAGGGTTAATCGGCTCATTGCGCGTCTGGCGCTCAGAGGCCTCGATGTTCAGGAAGAGATGGAAAAGCCAATTATTTCAGTCATCTGTTCGGCCGGGAAGGTGTTGGATAACTCGATACCAAGGTGGCAAAGAGGCCTTTCATGTGTCCCGGGGGCTCTCGCTGTCCATTTGGTGCCACCACTCTCTCAGCAGGAGACTCCCGAGGCTGTTTTCTAGATAAAGAGCGAACCAGCCCTCGGAGAAACGCCCCGGCATCGCCCGCAGCTCCCTCAGCAGCCTCAAACCCTGCACAAAACCCCCGTCCCCAGGGAGCGGGCCGGGCTGGGGAGCAGCTGCCGGCCAGAGGATGGTTACGAGCTGGGGGGGGTCCAGTCCGACTAACGGGAGCCGAGGGACGGCAGCGCTGGGTCAGCGCCTGCGCTGGACCGGGAGGCCTCAACAGGGAGAGCCGGCGCCGTGGAGCGGGAAACGCTCGCTTGATTTATTTTAGAAATTAATTTGATGGCCCCGCGCTGCCTCCAGACAAACAAGCACCTGCCTCTGCCCTCCCGGCCCCACGAGGAAGAGGATGAGGGTTGAAATGGGGCAGGTTTCCACCCTGGGGGGCTGATGGAGGGGGAAGCGGGGGTCCAGCTGAGTTCACAGCCACTGCTGCGGCTCACGGCAGGCCCGGAACCCCCCTTTGCTGCAATCCCCCCCTCCCCGAGTCGATCTGCCTGGAAACGAAGCGCAGCCCCGCCAGACAATGCCTTATTGTAGTTTTTACCGATAAAAACCTGCCAAACCCACGAGAACACGGCAAAGCCACGAAGAGCACCCCGGAATCTTCCTCCGGGGGACATGGGCGCAGGCGGCTTCGTCAGCGAGGCGGCTTTATGGAGCCGCAGCCGCTCACTGCCGCCCGGGGAAGGCCACGGCCATAAAGGCTGACAGGACATATATTCCTGCTGAAAAATGGGAGCTCCCAGTGACAGGGTTAATGATGTTTGAGCAGCCTCTAGCCCTCTGCTCCACAGATCCCCGCTGCAGGCGCTGGCTTCCTTCCCCCACCCCCCAAAGGGACCCGAGAGGGAAGTGGGGGGAACAGCGACCTCCAACGCCAGATATTTTCTATATCGGCAGATTCCCGGGGTAGGACGGGGCGAAACGGGCAGAAAAAGGGTCAAACCCACCCCGTGGGGAGCAGAGGGGCTGGTTTTGTGGGGACAGTGGGAAGCTGAAGCTCCCCCAGCTCTCAGAGGGCTCTGGGAGCTACAGCGGGACGGTCCCTGCTCGCTCCCCGCTGTTCCCCATCGACGCTGTGGCACTGGGTTCGTTACGGGCCAGGAAGGGCTGGTCTGGCTTGTACTGACTCCAGGGGATATTTATCCCTTCTTCTGCTTCCCCCAAACACACCAAATTCATCCTCTCCCCCCTTCACCACAGAGCACATTCAGGGAAGGGACGGTCACGCCGTTCCCCAGCACAGACCCACCCCCCGCCCCCAGCTCCTGCCCCACCGACAGACCCCGCCGCTCCGGCACGCGAAGGCCGAGCTGAACCAGCTGCTGGAGCGAGGACCCACAGAGGGGTCACGCTCAGAAGTTGGCGCCTGTTTCTCCCCTGGAAAAAATCAGGGGCTTTGTGACCGCCTCCATCCCCCTGTGCAGCTCGTCTGGAGCTGTGTCCCCCCAGGATGCTGTGGGCCCAGAGCTCGTCACCTCCGTCCTTACAGACTCAGCTCCTTCCCCACTTACACCGAAACCACCTGTTCACGGCGCCCGCTCAACGCCGTCTCTTCCCTGTTAGAACTGGGATGAACCACCCTAAACCCCAACACCGGCCGCCAAACCCCCTCAGAGCCGTGTGGACATGCACAACCCAAACGGGGGACGAATGGAACAGGGTGACGAGACCCCCTGGGGCCCACGATGCCGAACGGGATGGAAAAGCTCGAGCAGCACGAAGGCTCCGGAGGGTCCTGGCAGGGCCCAGGCAGAGCCAGAGGAGCGGCGAGATGGAGGCCGGGCACCTTCCTTACCTTCTTGGAGAGCGAGGAGACGTTCAGCCCAAATCTCTGAGCCCTTTCCTTTAGTTTATCCATGTTCACCTGCGAAGACAGGGAACAGTTTATTTAAATCACCCGCTGCAGGGCAGAGAAGGTGGACAATCTATCCACCGACCCTGTAGCAGACCCACGGGCAGCAAGCAGCCCCGGGAGCCTCCTCAGGGCCTGCGGCAGCAGCTCCTGCCAGCACCCAGCCCACAGCCAGTGTCCCCAGCAACTGCCGCTTGGCCCCTTCACTCCCTCAACCAGCGCACAGATGCCCTAGGGGCTGTTCCCCGCCTGGGAAGGGCTGTTTGGGGCTGTCACCACGGACAGGAGCGAATCCCGAGCAGAGGTACTGCGAGGACGCGGAGCAGTTCTTACCATGGGTTTGCCGTCAGCCGAGAGGCCTGGAATGAGGAGAAAACCCAGTTAGAGCCCATGCATGGGGAGTGGGAGGAGCAAGGGAGCCCCGGCAGAGCCCGGTGTGGCCCCGCGTCCATTCCCTCCCGGTTCTCCGGTTCCCAGGCAGCCAAAGGAACCGGAGTGAGTCCCACCGACCGTTATCTCCCTGGGGATAATGGGATGGCAGCACGAAGGTTGCTCCAGGGCCTGGTTCTGCTCTACCTCCTCACCTTTAGCCGGAGCCGTGGCCAGACCGAACCTGCAGAAGGGAAACGGAGCTGTCAGGGAGTGGGCAGAGACCAGCCCTTCACCACCAGTCTTCTCTTCCCAGAGCTGGGAGAACCATCACAGATTCCACTGCTCTTTTAGCCTGAGCGACCAGCAATGTGCGTGTCAAGCTCCCCGCCGTCAGACACAGCCCAGTACAACCCCCAGTAAACCATCTGCTCAGGCTGGGGCAACCTCCAGCCTGTTTTCCAGCCTCCTCAACCCAGCGCTGCTGTGGACGAGGGCTCCTGGCTGGCCGGAGGAGGGGGAAGCCCCAGCGGGACTCACCGAGCCGCCCGCGCCGCCTTCTTGCTCTCCAGGCTGACGGGGACGTTGAAGCGCTCGGCCCGCTTCTGCATCCGCTGCAGGGGAGAAAGAGCCGGCTGAGGGGGGTGGAGGGGCCACGGGAGGGGGCTCGGGGATGAGCTCCAGGGGAAGGGAAGAGATGGGCCAAAGCAAGCGGGACGAGACGGGGACCCAGGGGAAGGAGCCCGGCAGGAGCAGGCAGTGGCATGGCCGGCAAGGGCAGAGCAAATTAGATCCCCCTCGCTACGGCCAAGAAATAGGCTGGAAAAGGGGGTGGGGGGCTGTTTCCATGCACCTTATCGAGCACAAGGCTCTGCACAAGATATGGGCTCAGCCCAGCCCATGGAATCGGCGATTCGAGACCAAATCCAGCTCAGTGGGGTGGCCCCAGAGCTCCCTGCCGCGGGCCAGCCCGGCAGCGGCGGAAGCGAGAGGGTTTCACCCACGAGCATTAAATCTCCCAAGGAGCCAAAGGGAAATATTTAACTGTTCAGCATTACGCAAGGACCCAAAAATGCGTTTGGGGTTTTAAAGGTTAGAGAAACAGGAGTGTTCTAAAGGCAACGTTTACTTTAGCTGAAAGCGCAGCGAGGAGCGAAGGCAACACAAATGTTTGGAGAGGAGGGACAGGGCCAGCGCTGCCCGCGGGGCCGGGGGGCGGACACTCCACCGAGAGGAAACAGGAAAAGTGGAAAAAGGCAGTGCTGGGGTTGCAGCCTGGGGCCTGGGTCTCCCTGACAGTCGGGAGCAGCCAAAAGCAGCACCTCAGGGTGCGGCAGTCCCCAGATGGCCTCTGGACAGCCGAGAGTTCCCGAGATGACAATGACAGCGGGAGGGGGTCACCCCCCATGGCTGGACTCGATGATCTTAAAGGTCTTTTCAAACCAAATCCAATCCCTGACTCTGATTCACACCCGTTTCTCCCCAGTGTCGCCTTCCCTGGAAATTTCTCCTCACTTTTTGGGCTCATCTATGTTTCTAGAGCCTCCAGTGCTCTGTTACACTTCATGTGGGGAGATAATTCCCTTCCTTCCTCAACCACCACCTACAAAACCCTTTTGCTGAGGCATAATTCACGCTCAATCAAAAAAAGGTTGCAAAATCTGGGAGAATTTGGAGAAAAACAAAGGGCAAGTTGGCTCAAGGAGCTCCTCCAGCAGCCATGGCCCAGGGCAGGGCCTGGCCGGGGTCGCGGTGCCCCCAGCCACCCCCCAGCTCGCCCCAGGGGCCGCGTTCCCCCTCGTTACAGTCCTAATCCTCCGCTTGCGCCATCGCCCCGGTTGCTGTGGAAATGATCGTGTCCCAAACAGGAGATTAAACCCCTGAAGTGGCAGAGAACAGCGGGGAGACGGTTTGCCTCATGGAACACGAGGGGAAAGAGAAGGGGAGGGGGGTGAGAGAACCACAACGCTAAGGGTTTCACAACGTTTTCCCAGAGGAATCAGTTTAAATCAGCCCAAAGGTGACAAAGTCAGAGGAGATAAAGCCGAGGAGATCCGTGAGCTCATGTCAGCTCCAACCCCTCCCTGAATCTCCTCACTAAACCTCGGGGTTTGTGTGTCTGAAGCCGTCAGGTTGGTGGCTGCAGGGCAGGGAAGTGCTGACAGAACACCCAGGGAAAAGAAAGCAGGTTTGTAGAGGGAACACCGACAGGGGCCCAGCAACACCCAGGAGGGACTTTGGCTGAAACCCCCAGGGGCTGCGGGAGCTGCAGGACCTCACCTCCATCTGCGATATCTCCGACGTGATTTTCACCACCTTCTTCTCCGTGATCCTAGAGGGGTCAGGAGAGAAACGGGTCAGAGCAGGCCCCGAACCTGGGCTGGGTTTTGCCACAAGAGCAGCTGCGAGCCAGAGACCCCATCACCAAGGACCCCCCCTGCCCAGGACCCCTCTCGCTGGGGCCGCTCCAGAGCGGGATTCGCTGCTGACGTGAAGCACGAAGCCTGCGGAACCTCTGAACAAAGCATGGTGGGGCAGGAGACCCACAGGCTGGGGGTTCTCCTGTGAACTGAACCAGTGCCTCGAGCGGTCTCCAACTCCACGGGAGCAGGGAGGGAGAACTGACCCCATTTAAGGCAAGAAACCAACAACCCTCCGCCCACCTCAGGGCTCCAAGCAGCTCCCAGCAGCACCCAAAGCCTCAACTGCGAGCCTGGAGCTTTGCTCCTTTCTCTTGCCTGGGACACGAAGGCTGGTTCTGCTCCAGCTCATGGGCCCCCGGGGCAGCACCCGCACCCCCAGCCCCGACTCCAGCATCCGTCTCCCCAGCGAGACCAGGAGAAAAAAGACTGAAGGAAATACAATGGGGTCGGTGCACTGTGAGCAGAGCTGGGGGCCAGGGGGGAATCAGAGGGGAGTTCCTGCTCAAGGAAACAGCCTCCGCCTCCAAACAAGCCCAGGAAGGGGGGTCCCCGCCACCCCAGGGAGCTCTCTGCTAGTTTTGCAGCCGAGCGCCAGCAGGTCCCTCGGTGTGGAGGGTTCTGGGCTCTTCCCCGGGAAGAGGTGCTGCCTGGCCTGGCGGCTCGGCTGGCTCAGCACGCCCCCTCCTGCCCAGCAGCCACCGGCCCGGGCTCTGAGCCACAGAGTGAAGAGTGGCCGCACAGACAGACCGAGCAATCCCTGTGTTCTCCCGAGGGCCACGACCCCGCTCGGCCTCCGCCTCTCCCCAGCCCCGTCACCCCCCGCTCGGTAGTTACACGTCAGGCGATTTGACTGGCGGCTCCTCAGCCTTCACAGGTGGCTCTGCTGGCTTCTGTTCTTCCTCCTGCAGGGCCCAGAGTGAGGAGGGGATCAGGCACCACTGCCCAGGCAGGGCAGAGCCACCCCCATGGGGACATGGTGCCGGCAGCCTCATGCTGGTGGGGTTTGCTGTTCCCGACACAGCCCTGGGGCTAGTTTTCCACTGCTTAACCCCTACCAGAAGCCTTGGGCTTCTCACCAAAAACTACAGTGAAAGCGGGGATAAACCTCCCTGATCCCCCCCTGCGCTCGCGGGCACCCACTGCCGAGGGGCCGCTGGAAGAATCAGTTTCTGACTGCGTTTTAAGCCTGGATCCCACACCGTGCGCTCGGTCGAGCCTCTGGCATAAACCCCTGGAGGTTTAGACCCGGCGAGGAACCACAATGGTGTTTCACAGTGGCCCCAGGAATCGCTGCGGCGCTCACAGGGAGCTGGGATGCGGTGGGCAGGAGGTCACAGGGTCACTTACCTCGATCTCTTCTCCCAGCACATCTTCTTCGTTCGCTTCTTCCTCAGCTGGGGAACAAAACAAGAGCAAGAGCAGCAAAACCCCTCAGCGACATGTCTCGCTCCCCAGCTAAAGCCTGCTGGGAAGATGGGGCTGGGGGAAGCGCCCAGGAGAACCCCCCAACCCAGCGCAGCCCCCAGCGCCGGGCACTGCTCGGCCCCTGGCCCCCACCGTGCTCCTCCAGGTATGCCTGGAGCCTGTGGATCAGGTCCTGCTTGTTGCCTTTGGCTTCCAGGCCGCGGGCCAGGCACTCCTGCTTCAGCTCCGCCAGCTGCCGGGGGGAGAAGCGGCCAGTTACCCCAAGACGGGCAGGTAAAACGAAACGGAAAAGCACCTGAAGGAACACGGACGATTCCGCGGCCTCCGCGGCAGCAGCCGCACTTCTGGACCCGCCAGTTTCACCCCGATCGGCCGTTAACCCCCAGACTCGGAGCACGATCGGGCTCCAGCGCCCGTCGCAGGCCGAGCCAGTGGCGACCACCCCGCAAGCGAGGCCCCGGAGGGCCGAGGCAGCCCCAGGCGGGCTCCCGGGCGAGGCCCCGGATACGAGGAGTGAGGACGCGGGCGACGCGGGCCACGCGAGGCGGGGGACCCTCCCGGGACAGTTCCCAGGCCGGGGGGCCGCCAAGCGGGGCCCGGGAGGAGCCGGGGCCGGCGCGGCCTCGAGGCTCTTCCCGCCGCCAGGACGCGGCTCCGGGACGGCCCGGGACCCCCCCACCGCCGCCCGCGACCCGAGCCAGGCCAGGCCGCACCCAACCCCGGCTCAGCCCCGAGGCCGCAGCCCAGCCCCACCGGTACCTTCAGCTTATGGAGCTCCACGGTCTCCGCCGCCATCTTGTCGCCCCCACAGCCCGCCACCGGCCCCGCCCCCGTCGACCGCCACAGCGCCCAATCAGCGCCTCGCTTCCTAGACCGCCGATTTCAAACCCCATCCCAACACCGCCTCTCACTATTGGCCACTCCTCCCTCCGCCCCTTCCGCCCGCTATTGGCCCGCCAGCGCGCAGAGGGGGACGGGCGATGCTGAGCGACGGGCGGGGCATCCAATGGGAGGCAGCCAGTCGGGCTCGGGCACTTCCTGGAGACGAGGCCTGGGTCGGGCAGGGCCTTGGCAACGGCCGCGAAGGCGCCGGGGGCTGCGAGGCGGGAACGGGGCTGGGGGGGCGGAGCACGAGGTACCGGAAACACACACGGCTCCGGGAACCGGCACCGGACGAGGAAGAGGCGACGGCGTCCCCGGGACGTCTGCAATAACCCCAAACTGATACGGCAGTCGGTCGGTCCGTCTGTCCCCGGCTGCTCCCCGCGCCCCGCCCGCCCCGAGACCTCATTAACAACCAACCACGAAAAGGAAAAAAGAAAAATAGAAGTTTTTTATTCCAAAGAGCCCTTTTAGCGCCCGGCCTCAGCGCTGCAGCGGCCGCCGCGTCTTCTTGCGCCGCTTGTGCTTGGCCTCACCCTTGGGTGCAGCACCCTCAGCCCTGGGGGGGGCCCCGGGGGGAGCCACCCCCCCCGGGGGGGCTGCGGGGGGCGGCGGAAAGGGCCCCCCAGGCGTCACTCCTGAGCTACCCCCAAAGACACGGGCAAGGAAATCCTGGAGGTCGTCAGCCGATGGGGGGCTGCTCCTGCGTGGGGGCAACACGGCGGGTTGGGGGGGGGTCCAAGCTACCCCCCCCACCCCTGCCCCCGCCCCGGGGTGGAGGTGTTGCCATCACCCACCTCTGGCGCCCAGCTGGCGCAGGGCCTCTGGAGCCGCAGGAGATGTGGTAGGGGACGCGGTGGGTGTCGGGCGCAATGCCGACGCGCTGGCAGCCGGCCCACTCTGCCAGGAGACACACAGTGATTGGCGGGGGGGGGGGGGGGACGGGACGGGACACGGGACATCGGGGGGCACCCGTGGGGGCTGGGGGGGGGGGGCAGCACCCACCAGTGATGTCGTAGATCCTGCCCTCCATCATGGCGAGGTAGGTGATTTTCAGCCCCAGCAGACTGGACTCGGCCCAGAAGTCACCCTCCTCGGCGGGGTGCGGCCCCCCACACTCCCCGCAGTACCGGCCCCGCCGCGGGTCCCGCTCCAGCTCAAAGCGCCTGCAGTGGGCAGGCAGAGGGGGGTCACCCCGTTACCGGTGCCCTCCCGGTTCAGTTGGGGGTGGCCCCCCTCTCCGTTCCTGCGGCCCCCACCTGTGCTTGCCGCCGCACTTGCTGCAGGTCATGGTGTTCATGGCCTCACGCAGGTCGTCCTGCAGCCGGCTCAGGAACTCGCCCACTGAGCGCCGCAGCTCCGTTCGCGCCAACCGCTGCCTGTGGGAGGGGGGATGCAGGGCTCAGACCCTGCAGGGGGCACCACCACCCCCCTGCCCCAGACCCACCCACCCCATCCTCAACTCACAACTCATGCTCCTTCCTGCGCTCAGGGCTGCTGACGATGTCCCAGGCTGCTCGCAGCACCCTGAAGGCTGCGTCCGCCCGTGGGTGCTGGCTCTTGTCGGGGTGCACCTGGGGGACGGGGTGGTGAGAACGGTCTCAGCACCGCGTTCTAAGGTAGGGGGACGTTCCCAGACCTCCCCCTCGCCGGCACGCACCAGCACAGCCAGCCGGCGATAGGCCCTCCGCAGCTCCGCATCTGTCGCCGTCGCCTCCACGCCCAGCACCTGGAAGGGGTTCAGCTCCTCCTCGGGCACCTCCGCCATGGCCACCAAGCGTGTCACCTCCTCCCCGGCACTGGGAGCCCCCCCGGGCGCCGCCGCCCCTGGCACCCCCTTTTGTGCCCAGTCCCGGAGGCGCTGGCACAGGCGGCTCTCCCCCAGCAGCCCCCACGTCCTGCGGAGCCGCATCGCCCACCGGCTCCCAGCCAGCCCTGCTGCGCCAGCGGCACCCAGGCGCCAGCAGAGCCGCAGAGCACCCAGGAGCAGCATGAGGAGGAGGAGGAGGAGGGCAAAGAGCATCCAAAGCAAGCGCAGGAAGAGCCCCGCCGCGGTTTGGAGCCCGCGGGCCACCCGCCGGGAGCCACTGCGGAGCCGCTGGCCCCAGCCCTGCACGCCGGCCGGGGCCCAGCCCGTGTTGCCGGCACCAAGGCGGCAGCAGGAGCAGAGCAGGCGGAGCTGGGCCAGTGCCGCAGCCACTGGCCACTGGTAGCCAACCGTCCCCTCTGCTAGCCTTGGGGATTCCCGCCCGTCCCCAGGGCTCCTCTTCGGTGCTGGTCGGTGCCGCTTGCCCGTGCCGGCCTCGTCCTTCTCCTTGGCGGCCGAGCGGTGCCTCTGACGCCTCCGCGGCTTTCGGCCTCCCTTTCCCTCACCACCGCCCTCCTCCTCGCCCTCCTCCGGCAGCACTGGAGCAGCGGTGTGGCCCCGGTGGTGGCAGCTCAGGCTGCAGGATCCATCTCGCCGCAGGGATGCGGGGCTCGGGGGAGCGGCCGGTTCCCCCCGGCAGCGGCAGGAGCAGCGGGAGCTGGCGGGGTTCGGGAAGGGCCCGTCGCGGTCGTCATCCTCTTCCTCCGGCAGCCGGGCGCAGCTCCCGTTCCAGGCAGCACTGTCTCCTGCTGGGCCGCCGCCATCCCCGGGAGAGTCCCGGCACCAGCCGGGTCCGTCGCCTCCTTCAGTCGCAGCTGCTTCCCGGTACCGGGGCTGCTCCATCCCGGTGGCCCAGCTGGCCCCGGCCGGGCCTAAGTCACGGCCATCCCGCCGCGTGCTGGGGACGAGAGCGGCGTCAGCGCAGCCCCGCAGGTCCCGGGAACTCCCGGCCCGGCCCCGGGAACCCCCCGTCCTGGCCCCGGGAATCCCCCACACAAGCCCCGGGCGCCCACGGGCCGCCCAACACCGCCCCGGAGCCGCTTTTAGGCCGATTCCGGGGGATTTCGCCCCAAAGGCGCAGCTCAGCCGCTGCTCGGGGCCCGCTTGGCGGCCGCTGCCCCCCCCCAGGACCGGCAGGAGCCCGGGGGGTTCGGGGACTCACCGCCGGTGCCGGCGGGGGGGGGGTCGCCGCCGCCTTCCGCCCCCCCCCAGGTCCCTCGCCCGCCACACTTCCGCCTTCCGCCCGCCGTGGCTGACGCAATTTCCGGGGCGCGGTCTAGCACGGCAGAGTCACTCCGAGAGCCCCGCCCCCTTAAAGGGGCACCGCCCCCTCCCCGTTAACCCCTTTGGCTGCCCCGGCCTCGCCCCCGACCGAGTCCCGGCTTCGTGGTCGGGCCGGGCCGGGCCGGGTCCCGCCGCGACCCCCGACCCCCGGCACCGTGCTCGGCCCCCAGTTCCTCTCCCATCACCCCCAGCCCTCCCCAGTTTCCTGCACCCTCAGCCCAGTCCTCCCAGTTCCCCCAGATGTGCCCCCAGCCAGTTGTGGGGAGGTGAGGCAGCGCAGGGGGCACGCGCTGAGGGGGGACAAAGCGGGGACACTGTGGGGCACAACTGGGGGCAGCGGGAGCCCAGTGGGGCACGGCCAGAAGGGATGCCACAGGGGACACGCTGGGGTACGCTGGGGCAGCCCCCCTGGTGACCCCCCCACGCCCACCCCAGGCTACCGAAGCGTCAAAGCATTGAGGCTGTCACTGTCCCGTGCTGGTGGCAGCGGCCACTGGAGCCACCCCTGGGGCCACCAGAGGCACCGGCCTCCTCCTGGGGCTCCTGGTGGCCCACCCACACCCCCCAGCACCCCTGAGCCCCCCCAGTGACCTAGTGATGTGCCTTGGGGTCAACCAACACCCACTCCCCCCCCCGCCCCCCCCATGCCTGTCCCTTTAAATAGGCAAATGAGCTGCCTTATGCCCCACCTCCTCAGGGGCAGGGCTTAGGGGAGGCAGGGCCTAAGGACACGTGGGTGTTGGGGACACCTCCGTGGGGCTGGAGAGGGTCCCTTGGTGGGGGGGTGAAGCCAGTGTCACCCCCAGCCCCATAACACCCCTCCCAGGCCTCCCCAGCCCCACCCCCCCAGCCCCGCCCCAGCCCCCACAGGAAACCCCTTAAAAAACAACCCCCGCGTTTATTTCTGTAGGTCCTCCCCAAACACTGCGCACCCACTGTGGGACACCCCCCCCGTCCCCGCACTACGGGGTGGTCCCGAAAGCCTTCACCCCGCTGGGGGGGGCGGTGGGGCTCACCCCACTATGGGACCCCCCCGAGCTCCCAGTGCCGGGTCACTGGTGCCAGTTTGTTATTGTGGGATTTAAAAATAAAGGGAGGGGAAAGGCTGCGAACACGGGGGGGGGGGGGGGGGGTGTCAGGGGAGGTCGAGGGGGGTCGGGGGAGTTGCGGGGGGGGGTCACAGCCCCCAATAAAATAAAAAATAATAAAATAAGGAGCCGGAGCCGCCAGGTTTGTGACCCCCAGAGCTGGGAACAACCATCCGGATCCCCCACCCCCCCCCACCACAGCGCATCCACATCCCCGGGGCCGGGCGCTCCCCCTGCGCACCCCCCTGGCCCCCAGCTCCCCGCCACCCCCCCTCCAGACCCTTACGAGTCCCGCTCGAGCTCCCGCAGTTCGTCCTGCAGCGCCTGCCTGCGGCCCAGCTTCTCCAGCTGCTCGGGGGTGGGCTGGGGCAGCCCCCCCGCCTCCAGCCGCTGCCGCAGCTCCTCCACCTGCCGCAGCTTCTTCCGCACGTTCTTCAGCCGCCGGCTCCGCTCAGCTGCTGCCGCCTCCCCTTCGCCGGGGGCCGGGGGGCCGCAGGCCGGCTGCGACGTCCCGCCGTCCCCCCCGCCGCTGTCCCCCCCCAGCGAGGCCTTTTCCAGCGCCTGGGCCAGTCCGTCCGCCTCCCGCTCACTCTTCTCCTGCTGCTGCTTTCGTTTCTCTTTGCGTTTCAAGTTCCGTTTGGCCGCCTTGGACAGTCCTGGCTCACCACCCTCCGCCCGGCCGGGCTGTCTGCCGGGTGCCGCTGCCGCCTCTGGGCTCAGCCCCGGCGGCAGCTCGGGTTTGCTCTTGAAGAACTTCACGTATTTGTTCTCGTAGCTGCGGGGAATGGCAGCGGGTGAGGGCGGCGCTGCCTCCCGCCCCCAAAACCCTCCAGACCCCAGCACGAACCCCGTGGAACATCCCAGAAACCTCCAACGCAGGGCAGCCCCCACACCTGGCTCATGTCTGGGGCTAGGAACCTGCGGGCTCAGCCCCCTCCACCCCGTGGGAGCGGGTCACGGTCCCCAGGCTCCTGGTGCCCCCGCGGGGGGGTCGGTACGTACCAGCAGGACACGGGTTAAGGGTGGGGGGTCGGGTGTGCGCGGGCACCTGGAAAGAGACTGAGACCTGGAGGCATCACCTGCCCACACCGTCCCTGGGATGGTGGCAGTGGCACCCCGGACCCCTCCCCAGCTCAGCCCCCCCGCAGCCCCACTTACACAGGCACCTCCTCCTGGGGCACGTAGCCCTCCTTCACCCGCCGCTGCTTGCGCCAGGTGCCGTCCGGGCGCTGCGTGGACGCGATGTACTTCCCTGCGGGGGGACCAGGCGCCATCAGTGGGCGGCCACGGGGACCCTGCGGGGACACCACGCACCCCACGGGGGCCCCCAGCACACCCCACACACCCCCCCGGAAATCCAGGACATCCCACAGAGGTCACAGAGAAGCCCCGGGACACCCCACGCACCCCACCGTGTCCCTCTCCGGGGACCCTGGGACACCCCACAGAGCTCCCCCCGCCGCGGGACTGGGGTGGGGACAGCGGGACACCAGACACCGGTGGGGGGGGGACACACAAGATAGCCCCAGCCCCACAGAGCCGGGGGAGGCGGGACCGGCCCCACAGCCACCGGCGAGGGGGGAACAAACGGGGCCCCAGAGAGACCCGGAGCGCGGGGGCGGCGCCAGGCGGCACAGCGGGACCGGAGCCCCCCGCCAGGGGCAGGGGACGGAACCGGCCCCGCCGAGCTGGGGCAGCGGGGCGGGCCCGGGGGCAGCGGGGGTCCCGCGGCAGTCCCGGCGGGGCGGTGGGGCCGGGCCGGGCCGCGCTCACCGGTCTCGTCAGTCACATAGGGAGTCGCCATCTTGCGAGCGCGACGCAACTTCCGGTCCTTCTGGGCCCGCCCCGGAAGCGGAGGCGGTGGCAGGGCGTGGCCGCGGAGGCGCGACGCGCTGCGGGCGGCCATTTTGTTTTTAAAGGGGCAGCGCCCCGTGTCGGGGAGGGGGGCTCCCCCCGAGGCCGGAGGTTGCCATGGCGACCCCCCAGCTTCCCACGCCCCTCCCGGGGGGCCGCAGTGTCCCCAGACCCCCCTGTACCGCGGCGGCTGCGGCCCCCCTCCCCGCGGGCAACGGGCGGGGGGGTCAAGGGCTGCGGCGCCCCCCCACCGGGAGGGACCCTCGGTCGGGGGGGGGCAGCGGGGCCCCGTCCCCCGTGTCTGTGACACCCCCCCCGGGACGGGCCCCCCTGACCCGCCACCGCTGGCCCCGATCGTACCCCGAGATACCGCGGGGGGGGAGGGGGTGGGCGGAAGAGGCGGGGGGGGGCGGTGGTGGTGGTGGTGGGCGGCTTCGTTAATTGCATTAATTAACTTCATCAATCAGCGAGGTGCCGCCGCCCCCCGCCGCCGCCGCCCCCGGGGATTTCCAGACGGGCCGGGGCGGAAAAAAAGGGGGGGGGGTGTCCCGTCCCCCCACCGCGGTGGCACGTGCGGCCGGTGCCGCCCCCGCCCCGCCGGTCCATGATGTCACGGGGCCGGGCCCGGAGCAGCCGCTGCGGGACCCGCCAGGTACGAGCCCGGCGGCGGCACCGGGATGCTCCGGGAAGAGGCTCCGGTGGGGCGGGGCGGGGCGGGGGGGGCATGGCGGGGAGCTCGTACCGGGAGGTACCGGGACGTTACCGGGGGGGGGGGGGCGGGGACACGACGGGAACGTGGGCGGAGAAGCACCGGGATGCTCCGGGAAGAGGCTGCGGTGGGGCAGGGCGTGGGGCTCGTACCGGGAGGTACCGGGACGTTACCGGGAGGTACCGGGTTGTTCCCGGTGGGGGGGGGAGGACACGACGGGAAGGGGCATGAAGAGGCACCGGGATGCTCCGGTTGTGGGGGGGGTGGAGCTCGTACCGGGCGGTACCGGGACGATACCGGGCTGTACCGGGGACGGGGCGGGGAAGGAAGGAGCCCCGGGGCAGCAGCACCGGGATGCTCCGGTTGGGGGGGCGGGGGCCTCTGGTGGGGCCGGGGGCGGGGGGGTGGTTGTGTACCGGGAAGGGGAAGAAAAGAGTCACCAGGACATACCGGAGAGGGGTCAAAGTTCATCTGCACACGTGTGACGTTGGCGTGTACGGTGGGTGGCGGGAAAGGGTGCATCCGCCCCCAACACGCCCCCTTTCCCGCCACCCACCGCAGATCCGTGTCCATCCCGTGTCTGTCCCGTGTCATCCCGTGTCATGGCGGAGAGCCCGGACTGGGCCACTTTGAGCCCCCAGGAATTTGCCCAGCTCCAAAAATACATGGACTGTGAGTGAGGACACACACACCCCCCGTGTGTGCCCGCACACGCGTGTGCATGAACGCACATGTCTGCGTTGATGTGTGGGGTGGCTCTACATGCATGTGGGGGGGATGTTCCCACACGTGGGTGCGTGCATGAGGGGGGCTTTGCAGGTGTGTGCACATGTATGGGGTGGTTCTACACACGTGTGCATGTGTGGGGATGGCATGACGTGTCTCTGTGCATGTGTGGCAGTTAACATGCGTGGGGATGACCTCACATGCCTGTGTGGATGCGTTGGGGTGGCTTTACACGTGTGGGAGCAGCTTCATACATATGTGTGCATATGTGGCAGTCATGCTACATGCATGTGCATGCATGGGGATGACCTTACCTGCGTGTGTATGCATGGAGGCAGCTTCACACATACCTGTGCATGTGTGGCAGTGGTTCTGTACATGTGTACATGCATCGGGATGGCCTTACATGTTTGTGTGCATGTGTTGGGATGGCTGTACATGCATCTGCATGACCTTACATACCTGTGGCACACATAGGAGTGGCTCTACACACGTGTGCGTACATGGGGACAGTCTCACACACCTGTGTGCATGCGTGGCTGTGGCTCTACATGCGTGTGCACGGTCCCACATGCCTCTGCGCACACAAGGGGTGTCTCCACACACGTGCGTGCTCTGCCGCGGCCGCCTCGCCCGTGTGCGTGCCCAGGCCTCCCCGCGCACACGCATGTCGGGGCGTGTCACACGCGTGTCGGGGCCGAGCCGCCTTTCCCTCCCCCCCGCAGACAGCAGCCGGAAGGTCCAGGACGTGCTGCGGGACTTCCAGGCCGGGGGGACGCTGCAGGGCGAGGTGAGGCCCCCGCACCCCCCGTGTCCCCAGGGATGGTCCCGCCGGGGGGGGGGGTGGCTGCACCCTGACCCCCCCCCCTCGACCCCCCGCCCCGCTTCTGCCCCCAGAGCGTGGATTTCGCCGAGTTCTCCCAGTTCCTGCGCAGTTACCTGGAGAGCGATGACGTCCCCGAGCCGCTGCGCCGCCACCTCTTCGCCTCCTTCCAGAGCGACCGGGGGGGTCAGGGGGACCGAGGGGGGTCGGGGGAGTCATGGGGGGGGTCAGGGTGGGCTGGGGGGGGGGGGGCGGTCCGGGGGTCTCACGAGGTGTCCCCCGCAGGCGGTGACCTCGTCTGCCTCAACGACGTCTCCTGCTACTTCTCGCTGCTGGAGGGGGGACGCCCCGAGGACAAGCTGGAGTGTGAGCAGAGGGGGGTCCCCGAGGCGAGGGGGGTGGTCCCCGGGATGGGGGGGGGTGTCCCCAAAGTTGGGGGGGGGTCCCTGGGACCCACCGGGGTTCCCTGACCCCCCCATCATGTGCGTCTCCCCCCCGCAGTCACCTTCAAGCTCTACGACAAGGACGGGAACGGGCTCCTGGACAGCTCGGTGAGCGGCGGGGAGGGGGCGGCCGGACCCCCCCGTGCTGACCCCCCCCCCCCCCGTGCTGACCGACCCCCCCCGTGCTGACCCCCCCCCCCCCCCCGTGCTGACCGACCCCCCCGTGCTGACCCCCCCCGTCCCCAGGAGGTGGATCGCATCATCACCCAGATGATGCGGGTGGCCCAGTACCTGGACTGGGATGTCACCGAGCTGAAGCCGGTGAGTGGAACCGGGGCGGTTGAGGACGGGGGGCTGTGGGGACCCCCCCCCCACCCTCCTGACCCCTCCCCGTGTCCGTCCCCCCCCCAGATCCTGCAGGAGATGATGCGGGAGATCGACTACGACGGCAGCGGGACGGTGTCGCTGGCCGAGTGGCTGCGGGGGGGTGTCACCAACATCCCCCTGCTGGTGCTGCTGGGGCTGGAGGGGGTGAGTAGTGGGGCTGCCACACCGGGACCCCCGCCCGGGCTGGCCGGGGACCCCCCTGACCCCCGCTGTGTCCCCGCCCAGCACATGAAGGACGAGGGGCAGCACGTCTGGCGGCTGAAGCACTTCAACCGGCCGGCGTTCTGCAACGTCTGCGGGGGGCTGCTGGTGGGGCTGCGCAAGCAGGGGCTGGGCTGCACCCGTGAGCCACTGGGATGGACTGGGGGGGACTGGGAATGGGGCTGGAAATGGGGCTGGGAGCGGGAATGGCAACTGGAATGGGATGGGAATGGGAATGGAGGGGGGCGCTGCTGGTGGGGCTGCGCAAGCAGGGGCTGGGCTGCACCCGTGAGCCACTGGGATGGACTGGGAATGGACTGGGAATTGGGAATGGGACTGGGAATGGGGCCAGGAATGGGATGGGACTGGGAATGGGATGGGAATGGGGGACAGGAATGGGAATTGGGAATGAACAGGTATGAGACTGGGAATGGGAACTGGGAACAGGAATGGACGGGAATGGGACTGGGAATGGGACCAGGAATGGGAACAAATGGAAGTGGGAATGGGAATGGAGGGGGGGCTGCTGGTGGGGCTGCGCAAGCAGGGGCTGGGCTGCACCCATGAGCCACTGGAATGGACTGGGAATGGACTGGGATGGGACTGGGAGCGGGACTGGAAATGGGAATTGGGGATGGGACTGGGACAGGGAATTGGGAACAGGAAAGAATGGGAATGGGGCTGGGAATGAGCAACAGGAACGGGAATTGGGAACGAATGGGAATGGGATTGGGAACGGGAATGACTGGGGATGGGAACTGGGAGTGGAACTGGGAATGGAACTGGGACCAGGAATGAACGGGAACAGGGATGGGACTGGGACCGGGAGTTGGGAACAGGAACAAATGGGAATGGGGCTGGAGACGGAGTCGGGTCAGGGTGGGGACAGGGACACCGCGGGGCGGGGATCGGGACTGGGATGGGGTCGGGGATGGGGATGGGGACGTGGGGGTTGGTGCCGAGCCCTGCCGCCCCCCCGTACCCCCCCCCCAGTCTGTAAGTTCACGGTCCATGAGCGCTGCGCCCGCCAGGCCCCCCCCAGCTGCATCAGCACCTACGCCAAGAGCCGCCGCGAGGCCGGCGTGAGTGCCCGCTGTCCGTCCATCTGTCCGTCCATCCACCCACCTGTCTGTCCATCCGTTCATCCGTCTGTCCATCCATCCATCCGCCTGCCTGTCTGTCCATCCGTCCATCTGTCCACCCCCACCGTTGCTCCTCCCACCCGCCCAGCTCTGTCTCCTGTCCGTCTGTCCGTCCGTGGCTCCCCTGTCCAGCTGTGCCTCTCTCTGTGCGTTTGTCCGTCTGTCCATCCATCCACACCCACCCCACCCCTCACAGGTGGCACCCAGCACCCGAGACCCCCTGGTCCCCCATGGTGGGGGTGATGGGGGGTGATTTGGGGTGTTGGGGGGGTGACAGAGTGATGGGGGTGACAAGGGGGGTGACACGGGGGTGCCAGGGGCGACACAGGGGGCACCGGGGGGCCTCACCAGGGGGTGTCTCGGGGTGCTGGGAGGTGACCCGGGGGGGTACCGAAGATGATGCAGGGGGTGACACAGGAGGTGTCTGGGGGTGACACCGGGTGGGTACAGGGGGGTGACACTGGGGGGTTACCGGGGGTGACCCCGGGGGTCCCCCCCGCAGGTCCAGGCCCACGTCTGGGTGAAGGGCGGCTGTGACGGGGGCAAGTGCAGCCAGTGCCAGCGGAAGATCCGGAGCTTCCAGAGCCTGACGGGGCAGCACTGCGTCTGGTGCCACCTCAAGGTGGGTGCACCCCCTCCTGGGGACCCCCCATCTCCCCCCGTGTCCCCCTCACCCTGCTCTGCCCCCCCAGATCCACGACGAGTGCCTGCCCCTCGTCCCCCCCACCTGCGACTGCGGGGTGCTGCGGGACCACGTCTTGCCCCCCGCCGCCATCTACCCCGTCCTGCTGGTGAGTGGGGCTCGGGGGGGTGGTGGGGGTGGTCCCTAGGTGGGGGGGGGTGCTGCCCCCCAGGACCCCCCCCGCTCTGAGCTGGAGGGGTGGCGGGTGCTGGCAGGAGAGGCAGGACAGCCAGCGGGACGGCAGCGGGACGCCCGAGGAGACGCCGCAGGTCTTCACCACCCCCGAGGGACAGGCGCTGCGGGTGAGCCGGGACCCCCCCAGTGTGTGTGTGTGTCCCCCCCATCCCCGGGGTGGGGGGCGAAGCCCTCACACCCCGCCCCACCGCCCCCCCGCCCAGATCAGCCCTGTGCCCGGCACCCACCCACTCCTCGTCTTCGTCAACCCCAAGAGTGGAGGGAAGCAGGGGGAAAGGTAACGGGAGGCTGGGTGGGCTTGTCCCGCTGGCCGGTGGGGCAGGGGGGTCCCCGACGCCCCAAGCCTCCCCCAATCTTCCCCCATCTCCCCCCAGGGTGCTGCGCAAGTTCCAGTATCTGCTCAACCCCCGGCAGGTTTATAACCTGCAGCAGGGAGGACCCACCCCGGGGTGAGCGGGGCCAGGGCGGGCACTGGGGTGTCCAGGGGTGGTCACTCGGGTGCCCGGGGGGGTCCCACCCCACCCTGACCCCCCTCCCTCTTCCCGCCAGGCTCAACTTTTTCCGGGACGTGCCGGATTTTCGGATCCTGGTGTGTGGTGGCGATGGCACTGTGGGCTGGATCCTGGATGCCATCGGTGGGTGCCACCGTCCCACTGCCCCCCGATGGGTGCTGCCTCCCCGCAGACTCCCCCAAACCCCCCCTGACCCCCCCTTTTCCTTGCAGATAAAGCCAACCTGCCCCACCGGCCCCCCGTGGCTGTGCTGCCCCTGGGCACTGGCAACGACCTGGCCCGCTGCCTGCGCTGGGGGGGAGGTGAGTGGGGCACCCCTGGACCCCGCACTGCGTGTCCTGAGGGGCAACCAGGGCAAGTGCCGGGTCCTGCCCTGGCAACACCCTCTGCACTGGGGGCACTGGGGAGGCCGCCCCTCGAATGCTGGGTCCAGTCTGGGCCCCTCCCTGCCAGAAGGACCTTGACGGGCTGGAGCGTGTCCAGAGAAGGGTCTGGAGACCACGGGGAAGGGTCTGGAGAACGTCTGAGGAGCAACTGGGGGAGCTGGGGGGGTTGAGCTGGAGATCAGGAGGCTCCAGGGAGACCTTGTGGCTCTGGACAACTCCCTGACAGGGGGGTGGAGTGAGGGGCGGTCGGTCTCTGCTCCCCAGGACAAGAGGAACCAGCCTCCAGTTGCCCCAGGGGAGGTTGAGGTTGTCCCTGAGGAGCCATTTCTGCCCCGTTGGGGTTGTCCCAGCCTGGCCCAGGGCGGTGGTGGGGTCCCCGTCCCTGGAGGGGTTTCCCAGCCGGGTCGGGGTGGTGCTGAGGGACAGGAGTCGGTGGGGACCTGGCGGTGCTGGGGGAGCTCTGGGACTGGAGGGGAACCCCAACGGTTCCGTGAGGGTGTGTGACCCCCCCAGGGTACGCGGGCGAGGACCTGGTGCGGGTGCTGCGGGAGCTGGAGGGCGGCAGCCCGGTGCTGATGGACCGCTGGCGGCTGGAGGTGCTGCCCCAGGACCCGGCGGCCAAGGGGGACCCGGTGCCCTACGAGATCATCAACAACTACTTCTCCATCGGGGTGGTGCGTGGGGGGGGGGCACATCACCCCCCAGGGCCTCATATCCCCACCCAGGACCTCACCCCCCCACCCCAGAACCTCACCCCACCCCGTACCCCCCAGGATGCCTCCATCGCCCATCGCTTCCATGTCATGCGCGAGAAATACCCGGAGAAGTTCAACAGCAGGTGGGTGGGGGACCGGGGGGGTCCCCACGCTGCCCCCCCCAACCCGTCTACCCCCCTCCACCGTGTCCCCCCCCCAAGGATGAAGAACAAGTTGTGGTACCTCGAGTTCGCCACCTCCGAGTCCCTCTTCGCCACCTGCAAGAGGCTCAAGGAGTGTCTGAGCGTGGAGGTGAGGGGTCCCACCCCCAGCCCCTGGCATGGGGGGGTCATGGTGGTCCTGCCCCCTCCCTGACATGTTCCCCCCCAGTGCTGCGGGACCCCCCTGGAGCTGATCGGGGCACTGGAGGGGCTGGCGGTGCTGAACATCCCCAGCATGCACGGGGGGTCCAACCTCTGGGGCGAGACCAAGCGGGCGCTGGGTGAGAGGGGGGGGCCGGCCGCCGAGCAGCATCCCCCGGCCATCACCGACGCCGAGACCCTCAAGACCTGCGTGCAGGGTGAGTGAGGACCACCCCCTTCTCCTTCCTGTAATGACCCCCCCACACACCCCACCCTGACCCCCCGCCATGTCCCCCCCCAGACCTGAGCGACCGGCGGCTGGAGGTGGTGGGGCTGGAGGGGGTCCTGGACATGGGGCAGATCTACACTGGGCTCAAGAGCGCGGGCAAGCGGCTGGCGACCTGCTCCGAGATCACCCTGCGGTGAGGGGGGGGCCGAGGGGGGGACGGGGTGGGGGCTGTCCCGGCACCCATTGAGCCCCGGGGGGGGGGATCGATTTTTGCAGGACGCTGAAGCCGCTGCCCATGCAGGTGGATGGGGAGCCCTGGATGCAGCCACCGTGCACGGTACCGAGACACCCCCCCCCACCCTCCGCCAAGCCTTGGGGTGCCGGGGACCCACCCCGAGCACCTCGGGGACCCCCCCAGGGTGTGGGTCAGCCCCCCAGCCTGTCTCTTGCAGATCAAGGTCACCCACTGGAACCAGACGCCGATGCTGATGGCTGCCCCACCCCGCTCCTCTGGCTTCTTCGGCCTCAAGAAGGGCCCACCCGAGGCTTGAGGGGTCCCGGGGGGTGGGGGTGGGAGCCCCCCCCCCCCCCCCAAGCAGCACCCAGGCAGGGGCCACCAAGCAACCCCCCCCATTTGTGTCCCTGGCTGGGGTGGGTGCCAGCTGTGGCCCCCGCCCTGCACTCAGGGGTGCTCAGAGCTGTGCTGGGGAGGGCCGGGGGGCTGTGCCAGGGCCCCCCCGTCTGTGCCGCGGGGGCCAGAGCCCCCCACCCTATTTATTACTCCCACCCCCATTCCAAGTGCCTCTTGCAGTAATAAAGCTGATGGTGAGATGGGCTCTGGCGGTGCTGACGGGAGGGGGCTCAGACCACCCCCCCCGCAGGTCATTGGACCCCCAACCCCCCCCAGCCCCCCCCCCCAAGACACAGAACCAGGCGAAGCCCCCGACTGAGCTGAGCCTTTAATCCCAGTGACGTCCCCCCCTGCAGCCCCCCGCCCCATCCTGGGGGCTCGGGCCAGGCGGAGGGGGGGGCGCCTGGCGGGGGGATCCCTACACAGCGTTGGGGCGCAGGAGGGGGCTGCTCTCGCCGCTCGGAGCCCCCCCGAAGGCCCGGTGCAGCAGCAGGCGCAGGGTAGGGGGGGAGAGCCAGCGGCGGGGCCGGGGGGCCGAGGGGGTGGTGGGCAGCAGCGGGCCAGACCTGACGCGTCTGGGGCGGGGAGGGGGGCAGTTATGGGGACAGAGAGTCAGTGCTGGGGTGGGGGTCATCGTGTCCCCCTGCCCCACAATGTCCTCTTGCCCTATGGTGAACCCCTGCCCCACAGTGTCCCCCCACCCCATGGCATCTCCCGCTGCCCCACGGTGTCCCCCCCAGTGTCCCCCCCATACCATGGTGTGTCCCCCCCATACCATGGTGTGTCCCCCCCACCCCATGGTATCCCCCTCCCCATCATTGTTTCTCCCCCCTCCGATGCCACAGTGTCCCCCCAGCCCACAGTGTCCCCCCCAATGCCACAGTGTCCCCTCACCCCCCGGTGTGTCCCCCCCGGTGCCCCCGGTGCTCTCACCGGTAGGTGCAGGCTGCGGTGCCCAGGGCGGCGGCCACGAGCACCAGCCCCAGCACCATGGTGGTCTTGGCGGCAGCGGGGGCCGCGCCTGCGGGCAGAGGCACCTCAGCAACCCCCGCCCAGCCCCGGCGGACCCCCCCTGCCCCACCCCGGCCCCCACCTACCTCCCACGGCCACGCGGGCGCTGGCCACCGCCAGCCCGTTGCTGTTGGCCAAGGAGACGTTGAGGCAGAAGATGCCGGAGCTGTTGAAGAGCTGCCGCAGGACCAGGGGGCAGCCGGGCGCCGGCGGCACGGCCGAGCACGTCTGCGTCTGCGCCGTCTGGCACTCGGCATCCGCCACCACCGTGCAGACCTCCTCAGGCAGGCTGCAGAGGGGGGCACACCGTGGGCCGGGGGGGGTCAGGACGCTGCGGACCCCCCCGCCGGCCCCGGTCGGCGGTGCCCACGCCCGGCCCTCACCTGCCCTCGCAGGTCACCGTCAGCTCCACGCCATTCTCGCCGTCCTCCGGCGCCACCGGCACCACCTGCACGATCTCCACGCTCTCAATGCCCTCTGCAACGGGGTGTGGGGTCAGGGCGGGCTCGGGACCCCCGCTGGGACCTGCCCCGGCCCCCCCCCCAGCACTCACGGACGATGTCGAGCTGGGTGGAGAAGGTGCCGTAGCGGTAGAGGATGCAGCCGGTGGGTTCGGCGGCCGGTGCCTGGCGCTTCACCAGCACCAGTGGCTCGGCGGTGCCGGCCGTGGCTCCAGCTGTGGCTCCAGCTGTGGCTCCAGCCGTGGCAGCAGCAAGAGACGCAGCCGTGGCTCCCACGGTTGCTCCCACAGTTGCTCCAGCTGTGGCTTCCACCAGGGATTCAGCCGTGGCTCCAGCTGTGGCTTCCACCAGGGATTCAGCCGTGGCTCCAGCTGTGGCTCCCATCGTGGCTCCAGCTGTGGCTTCCACCAGGGATTCAGCCGTGGCTCCAGCTGTGGCTCCCATCGTGGCTCCAGCTGTGGCTTCCACCAGGGATTCAGCCGTGGCTCCAGCTGTGGCTCCCACCGTGGCTCCAGGGGTCGCCACATCTGCAGGAGACAGGGAAGAGGCCAGGGAAGGTGAGGGGTGACCCAGCCCTCGGGGACCCCCCAGCTGTGGCTTGCCCAGGGGGGACGCACCCACCTGCAGCCGCCGTTCCCTGTGCGGGGGCCGGGGTGGCCACCACGTCCCCAGCCGGGGCCACCGAGGTGAAGGGCAGCAGGACAGCGGGGTCAGTACCTGCTGCTCCCCCAGCAGCATCCGCCGGGGTGCTGAGAGCCACGAGGACGGGCTGGGTGACGGCGGGGGCCACGGGCTCGGTGATGTCAAGGTCTAAGGTCTCGGTGACGGCGGCATCCAGGGGCTCGGTGACAGCAGGGTCCGAGGGCTCGACCACCGACCCCCCTGTGGGCTCTGCCGGCGAGCTGGAGGCTGCAGGTGCTGCGGGCAGAGTGAGGGCACCCTCGGTACGGGGCACCCATGGGACCCCCCCCAGCACCCCTCGCCCACGGCCGGGGCTCCTCCGCGCTCCCTTACCGGTGCTGGGCGCGCCGGCCGTGCTTTGCCCCCCCGGCGTGGTGCCGGTGGCCGCCGTGGCCGTGGGCCCGGCCGAGGGCGGGAGCCCGGTGGTGGGGTCGACGACGGGGGCGGCCGAGGTGCCGCAGGGGCTGAGGGGGATGGCGGCCTGCAGGACCAGGCGGGCGGCGAAGGAGCCGGTGCGCAGGTAGGTGTGGGTGACGGTGGCGCTGCGCGAGATGAGGGTCCCGCTCTGGTCCCCGAAGTCCCAGGAGTAGGAGATGTCGGCGTCGCGCAGGTACCGGCTGGGGTCGTGCAGCCGCACCGTGAAGGCCACGGCGCGGTTCCGCACGAAGCGCCCGTCGCCCTCCACCTGCGCCACGTCCACCGCGAACGGCACCTGGTCTGGGGGACGGACACACGCACACGGGGCACGTCAGCTCGCCCGGACCCCACCGAGCCGTCAGCCAACACCCCCCCCCAACCGCGCCGCCGCGGCCCCGGCACCCACCGGTGATGCTGAACTGGGTGCTGGCGCGGCCGATGGGGACGAACTTCTGGCGGCCGCGGTAGTGGTAGACGACGACCTCCATGGTGTAGGAGCCCAGGGGCACCCCGGCCGTGCTCACCGTGAGCCGCGAGGCGGCACCGTCCACCACCTGCCAGTAACGCCCTGCCGGACGGGATGGGATGGATGGGGGGGTCTGGCATCACCTCGGGGACCCCCCTTGGGTGCTACTGGGGTTGTCACCGGCCTCACCCCACGTCCACCAGACGTAGACGAATTTTCCGCGCTTGCCGCCGGCGCCGGGAGGAAACGGGCGCCCGTCGGGGAAGACGCCGTCCGCGCCCTGGGCCGGTTGCTCTGGGAAGACGGGCTCACCCCGGGCCACGTGGGTGCCTGCGGGGAGCACGAGGGTGAGGGGTGGTGGGTGCAGAGGGGGGGTGCGGGTGCCAAGGGGGTTTGGGCAGGTGCCGACCGTTGACGGTGCAGTTCTGGCTCCAGACGACGCGGCCGTCGGGCAGCACCTCCTGGGTGCCGGGGAAGCGGAGGGCGATGGAGAAGGTGGCGTCGGCGCCCGCCATGGTGGGAGCGTCGTTGCTGATGTCGAAGGTGACGTCGCCGCCTGCCAGGCACACGGGGACGGCGGCTCGGGGACGGCACCGAGGGGGGCACCCGGAACCCCCCGCCCTGGTCCCGGCACCCACCTCGCCAACAGTCCCGCTGCCGCGCCGTCCCCTCCTGCCACGGCCGGTACAGCCCCGCGTCCCAGCTCTGGAACGGCGCCGGCCGCCCGCTCCAGGGCTGGCGCCGGCCACCGGCTCCTGCGGGAAAAGGGCGAGGGGGTGCGTGGGGGGGGGGTGAGCAGACCCCAGCGACCACCCCCCCACCCCGTGACTTCAGGGACCTCGAGAGGACCCCGGGTGGGGCACGTGACGGGCTCGGGCCAAGCGGCGCACGGGGCAAAGCCCATCACATGGCGTCGGGCGCTGCCCAAAGCCTTTTCATGTGACTCTCAGCTGAGGCGGCACCGGCAGCTCCTGGGGGTGATGGTCCCCCCCACAGCCCCCTAATTTGGGGTTGGGGGGGGGGTCCACTCCCACCCCATATTTCCACGGTGATGGGGATGGTCCCAGCCGGCGAGGGGGCTCGCGGATCCGGGGAGCCCCCAGGATCGGTGAGCCCCCTCGCCGGCCGGGACCGGCCCAACCGCTCCCCAATTGGGGGTCCAGACCCCCCCCCCCAAAACCCCACTTACGCCGTTGAGCCGTAGCCAAGACCAGGAGGGTCCCCAACGCTGCGATCGCCCCGTGCACCCACATGGTCCCACCGTCCTTGTCTCCCACCGCGTCCGGGCGAGGAGGCGACAGGGGACTCGGGGGGATATGAAGGGGTTCTCATTTGCATAATCCCACCCCCAAAAAGGGGGGGGTGGGCCTGTCAATCCCCCCCCCTCCCGAGTGGGGTTGGGTGGGAACACGGGTGTGCACGCGTGGGCATGACGCGGTCACACGCTCCGGCTCAGCCCCCGGGGGGGTGTGGGGGACTCGGGGGGTTGTGGAGGATGAAGAGATCCCCCCCCAGCTCGGGGAAGGGAGCGGGGGGCGATGCCCCCCGCGCCCAGCAGCGGTCTGGGGACCCCAGTGACACCAGTTCGGTGCCATGTGCTGGGTGAGGATGGGAGAGGGGACAGGGACCCTGACGTGCGGGGTGGGGGGCACAGGAGCGGGGGTCCCCGATCCCATACAAACGGGTGGGGTCCCCGGTGCGACACACGGGGTCCCCGATCCCCCCCAGGGGGGTCCCCACATACGCAGGGGGACCCCAGTGACGCACACGGACGGGGACCCCCATCACGCAGACCCTGATCCTGCGCACGCCTCCCCCCGGGACCCCCCGGATCTCCCGGTTTCCAACTACCCGACGACCCCGGAGCCACCCCGGGAGGTCCCGCCGAGGGGGGTCCCCCCACCGCCATCGCCCGCGGCCGTTGGCGCGGAACCCGGATCCTGTCGCTTTAAGGGATCTCCCGCGCCCTCCCGGTACGTCACGGCGCGCCCGGCCAATGAGGCGGCGCGGGGGTGGGCGTGGCCGGCGGAAGGCGGGAAGCGGCGCGGGGCGGGGCCGCCGCAACATTGTTGCGCGCGGGGGGGAAGCGGCGGCCGCGATCGTTCCAGCCACCGCGCGCGCGCGCCCGGGACCCCCCCCCTCCCCGTCCCGCCCCGGGACCCCCGGGGACACCCTCCCCCCCCTCCCCGGGACACTCCCCCCCCCCGCCCCGGGGGAAACACCCCCCCGGGGCCGCCTCCCCCCCTCCCCTGGGGCCGCCCCGGACACCGCTCGCCGGCCCCGCCCGGGGGTCTCTCCCCGCTCCCCGGGGCCGCCCCCCGGGGCGCCCCCGGCCCCCCCCATGGAGAACTTCCAGAAGGTGGAGAAGATCGGGGAGGGCACCTACGGCGTCGTGTACAAGGCCCGGAACAAGGTCACGGGGGAGGTGGTGGCACTCAAGAAGATCCGGCTGGATACGTGAGTGAGGCGGGGGGGGGGGGAAACACTGGGGACCGGGGAGGGGCACCGGGCCCGGGTCTCACCCGCCTTCCCCGCAGGGAGACCGAGGGCGTCCCCAGCACGGCCATTCGGGAGATCTCCCTGCTCAAGGAGCTCAACCACCCCAACATCGTCAAGTGAGCGGCGGGGGAGCACGGGGGGGGATCCCGGGGGGGGGGTGTTTCTGGCAGCCCCACGGGCACCCCACGGCCCCGGCTGGGGTCAGGGGGAGGGACGGGGAGCCGGGGCCTGGGGGTGCCCCAGGCCCAGGGGTTCCCCATGGCCGGGTGGTTCCCCATGGTGGGAGGGGGTGCCCCATGCCCGGGGGGTGCCCCATGCCCGAGGGGGTGCCGTGGCGGGGGGGTACCCAGGCGGTGCCGCTGCCCGCAGGCTGCTGGATGTGATCCACACCGAGAACAAGCTCTACCTGGTCTTCGAGTTCCTGCACCAGGACCTGAAGAAGTTCATGGACTCGTCGTCCATCAGCGGCATCGCTCTGCCCCTCATCAAGGTGCGTGGGGGGTGCCGGAGGCGTCCCGGCCACTCCGGGGAGGGTGGTCCCGTTGACGCCCCCCCTCCCCACAGAGCTACCTGTTCCAGCTGCTGCAGGGGCTGGCCTTCTGCCACGCTCACCGCGTGCTGCACCGCGACCTCAAGCCCCAGAACCTGCTCATCAACGCCGACGGTGCCATCAAACTGGCCGACTTCGGGCTGGCCCGCGCCTTCGGGGTGCCCGTCCGCACCTATACCCACGAGGTGGGTGCTGGAGGGGGGAGCGCATTGGGTTGAGGGGGATGTGGGGTGACCCAGTGCCCACCGTGTCCCCCCGCCCTGGCCCGCGCAGGTGGTGACGCTCTGGTACCGAGCCCCCGAGATCCTGCTGGGCTGCAAGTACTACTCGACAGCTGTTGACATCTGGAGCCTGGGCTGCATCTTCGCTGAGATGGTGGGTGACCGACCCCCCCCCCCGGGGTGACACTGGGGTCCCCGTGCGTCGGGGTGTGCCCAGGAGCTGCCGGTGCCCGTCCCAGTGACGTCACCGCGGCGCGGGGTGACGCCCGGTGAATAAAGAGGCTTTGTGGGTGCTGGAGTGGGGGGGTGGGAGGGTGTCATGTGAGCCCCCCCACCCTCCCGGTGTCTGCGTCACGCGGCCGACCACAGCACCCAGGAGAACCGGGACCCGCTTCTGCCGCAGGGCCGGTCACGAGGGGCCAGTGTGAGAGCTCATGGGGTGGGGGCCTGGGGGCGGGGTGGTGACGGAAAGGGCAGGGTGTCACTGGGACCCCTCCACCCCCCCACCCCAGATCACCCGCCGCGCCCTGTTCCCTGGGGACTCGGAGATCGACCAGCTTTTCCGCATCTTCCGCACGCTGGGGACGCCGGATGAGGCCGCCTGGCCCGGGGTCTCGGCCATGCCCGACTACAAGCCCAGCTTCCCCAAATGGGCCCGGCAGGACTTCGGCAAAGTGGTGCCGCCGCTCGACGAGGAGGGGCGGAAACTGCTGGCGGTGAGCGAGGGGCTGGGGGGGGCCGTGGGGAGCTGGGGGGGGGTCGATGGGACCCCTCCTTGACTCCCCCCCCCCCTCCCATTTCTCCCCCAGCAAATGCTGCACTACGACCCCAACAAGCGCATCTCGGCCAAGGCGGCGCTGGGACACCCCTTCTTCCGCGACGTCACCAGGGCTGTCCCCCACCTGCGCCTCTGAGCGGCCCCCCCGGACCCCCCCGGCCTCGCCTGCACCCGGATGGGACCCGCAGCTTCCTGGTGAGGGGCTGGACTGGGAGGGGGGGGCTGCCCCCTCCCCACAGGAGCCCCATCTCTGTGCTGCCAGAGGTGACGTCCCTCCCCAGGGGGTCAGGACCCCCCCCCCCCCCCCCCGGTGTGTGCCCCCTGCCCCAGGGCTGCTTTGGCAGAGCGCCTCCCCTCCCCAGGACAGGGAGCGGGTCCCCCCCCACCTCCTCGCCCAGATATTTGGCACTTACGGCCCCTCTGAGGAGGGGGGACCCTGGGACTGGAATTGGGGGGGTGGGCACCTTCCTCTCCTCCCCCCCGCCCCGGTTTCTTCGCTGATTTTTGTACTTTCTGCAATTTCGTACAAATGTCAAACTCTGTGTGTGGTGCCTGCGGGGGTGGGGGGGGTCGTGGCTGTGTCACCATCACCCCACGGAGCCTGTCACGACGGGTCCCTCCCATAGGTCCCCCTTGCCCCGCCAGAACAGGGCCCCCCCGCTGGCCCAATACGACCCCCCGCCGGGTCCTCTATTTCCGCCCCGCCCTTGGGGGCTGCCAGGCCTTGGCCCCGCCCACCCCCGCGGGGGGGGGGCACGCCCACTTCGACACGCCCTTGGAGGCCACGCCCACCCCACTCTGCAGCGCGGCCATTGGCCGGGCCGGGCCCCGCCCCCAGGCGAGGGCGCTGCCGCGGTCGGTTCAGGAGCTGCCCCCCGTGGGCGGGGTCAGAGGTCGCGGCTACCAGCGGGCTCCACGGGCTGTCAATCATGGGGAGCGCCTCCTGTGATTGGTCCCCAGGGGCACCCCGCGCCCGCGTCACTCATCGCGCCGCCAGCTTCGGGTTGGCCGGGCGGGTCCCCTTTTCTCCTGTGACTGGGCGATGCGGCAGCGTGTTCTTCCCCCCTTAGGTCACCTTATTTGTTGTTGGTGCCGCCCCTGCCCGCGCGGCAACGCCTCTCGTTGGCCTTAGGCCCTGTCATTCACCACCAGCTCCGCCTCCTTCACAGCGTTCCCCTCGATCACTGGCTGACTACTTTCCTCTCTCCTATTGGCTAGCCTACTGCCCATCCGCCCCGCTCTCCTCCGCTGATTGGCTATGCCACGCGGGGCTGGACTGTGGCGCTCTCCCTTCCTTTCCCATTGGCTCAGCTGACAGGAAGAGGCGTGCTAGTCGGCTTCTCGTCGCCCATTGGCCGAGCCCCGCCTGCGGGAGGAGGGTTTGGTTGAGCCGCTGTTTGTGCGCTCGGGGTCCGCGACGGGAGGGCCGGGCCGGGCCGGGCGGCAGGTACCGGGGCCGGGGGGCGCGGCCCAAGCGCCGCGGGCCATCGGCGGGAGGTCCCGGGGAAGACCTGGGTCGGAGCTGGGGCCGGTGCGCGGCTCGGGACGTCGGGGGCCGCGGAGCGGGAGCCGGTGCCTTGGGGCCTCCCTTAGGAGGGGCGGGGGGGGGGGTGTCCCCGCTGCGGGCCCTGCTCGTGTCACCGGGCCGGTGCTGGAGCGGGAGACGCCGATCTGTCGGGTCCCGGTGTCCGAGGGGCCGCTGGTGCCCAGGTTCGTGCTGCCGTTCGGCCCCGGTGGGGGCCGTCCGTGGCCCCCTCTGCCGCTGCCAGGCCTCGGTGTAACGTCAGGTGCTCGCAGCGGTGAGGGCGAGGCGGGAGCGAGTCACGACCGCGGAGGCCAAGAGGCCCTTTGAGATCCTGCAGAGCGGCCCTGGCCTCGGTGAGGCCGAGCCGTCCCAGTGTGACGGGAGAAGCCCCGGCTTCCCCACGGGGCTGCCCGGCTCCCACCCGCCCTGTTTACGGGCTGCGTCTCTGCCGCGATTTCAGCTCCCGCCCCTCTTTCTGCACCGGTCCCGTGGTGAAGCCGAGGGATCCCCAGCCGTGGGGCTTCCCTGTTCCTCGGCCCGGAGCTTCGGCTTCCTGAGCCACTCCAGGCCGGGGGAACATGCCCGAGGCCGGAGGTGGCGGCCGGGCCGCAGGGCCGGCACCTGCACTGCCGCTTTGGTCACCCCGAGGCTGGAGGCTTGAAGGAGATGCTCGTCCCAGTCCCTGGCATGCAGGTCTCGGCCACCAAACCTGCCGGTGCAGGGCGGGAGCTGCCCACGCCGGTGGAGGACAGATGGACCTGGCGCTGCTGCGGAGGAGTGAATCCAGCAGCATGAGCAGCTGCCTGCCGGGATCCTCTTCCCAAAGGCACCTCGCATGTGGCCCCGGTGCTGTCCCTGTCCCCTCCACCATGGGCGTGGGGTCAGGCTGGATCCCTGGGGCTGGTGCTGGCCTTGCAGGTGGTGCCACAGCAGAGCCTGGTCCTGAGCATCCCTGAGTGTGTCTAGGGGGAAGCCAGTGGGAAGGCGTGAGTCCACCACCGTGACCCGGCGCTGCTGTGCAACGGCCACTGGCCCCAGCGGCTCTGCTTGCCATGTGGGTTGGGGGAGAGCTGGGTCTCCACCGTCCTCCGTGGGAGCTTGCTGACACCATTCAGGAGCTCGCTGGCACCGTTCAGGAGCTTGTTAAGGAGGGTCGGTAACGACGGGAGCCGGGTGATGGCTTCGTACACCCCCCGGGTGCGCGATTGGGACAGAGGAAAAGTATGGGCAGCAACAGGAAAGCAGTTAAACCTGGCCGGGCTGTCGCAACCTTCCCGGCCAGGGATTCCCCTGCTCCCAGCCTGGCCCCTGGCAACCCCAGCGCATCCCAGCGGGGCTGTGGGAGCCTCTGGGGTCCCGTTTGGGAAGGACGTTGTGGGGGAGATGAAGTAAAGTGGCCTTGGCCTCCCCAGCACAGCCCCGGGCCAGGGGAAGACTCTGCTGTGGTGGATTCGGCCCAGCTCGGGGCAGCCAGTGCTGCTTTGTGCCATAAATCTGGCTCAACCGGCAGCTCATGGTAATCGCTGCTGACAGGAGCGCTGCAGCTCGGTCACTGCTCACCGGCCACAGGGACGCTTCAGTGGGAAGATCTGGGGGTCCACAGAGCTTCTGCCACCCTGAGACCCAGGTCCGGCTGAGGGGAGCTGGACTGGGCTGGTTGTGTTGTCCCTGACACAACTCCGCGCCAGGGCGGAGCGGCCAGGAGTTCCCGGCCCCTGTGCAAGTCCTGGGGCAGCTCCTGGGTGGCAGAAGCAGCTCCTTCCAGGGGTGCCTGGGTGGGGCCTGGGGGTCCAGCCGAGCGAGGGGATATTGGCCACAAAGTCCAGAGCGCTCTAGCAGTTGCTGGCTCCGCAGCCCCACAACAGCTTCTCCATTTCTCCCCAATCACCGACCCATCATGTGGAGGAGGCGGCACCCACCCCGCCATGAGGAGGAGGAGGCAATGCTGGGGGCCAGGATCCAGGGGCCATGTGGCTCCAGAGGTCCTGGGCCAGTAGGACCAGCCCCGGCAGCACTGGGCTGAGCTGGGGGAGCACAGTGGAGCTGGACGGGATGAGGCGAATCCAGCAGCAGCTGCTCCAGAGCCCGATGGTGTTTGGCACTGCCGCTCTGGGTCAAACTGAGAACTGGTGGGAGCCCAGGCTGCACCGGTGCTGAGCTCTGGGCACTCCCAAGGCTGGTGCTGAGCAGTGCTGGAGGAGGGAGGCAGCATCCCCCGTGTCCGGGCAAGTGTCGAGCCCAGGAGTTCATGTTCCTGGGGCAGGCGAGGGGCTCCCCCAGCTCCCAGAGGGCTCCAGAGTGGTCGGGTCGGGGCCATGCCAGCACAGTGGTTTGTGAGCGTTCCCTGCCTGCTCGTCCGGCTTTAGCCCTGCTCCTGGCTCCGGGAACTGGCAACAACCAACATTCCACTCGGTGGTTCTGGTCGCCGTGATCCTCATCCCGGTACAGATCAATCTCTGGAGGTCGCCGCAGCCATGGTGGCATTGGCCCAGGCCGGGAGCTGGCTGCTCTCTGGCTCTGGTGGCTCGTGCAGGGCCGGTGGCCGGGAGTGGGAGGGCGGCAGTGCTGCTGACTCACTCCTGGCAGCGGGGAGCCAGCTCCGGGGGGTTCGCTGCTCTGTGAAACCGCTCCGGCATCGAGGGGCCGTGGCGGGTGGGTCCGTGCCATGGTGGGGGAAGGACTCCGCCATGGCTCAGCGCTCTCATGGCTTCTCCTCTCCTTTCAGGACCAGCTGAGCGGATCGAGGGCCAGCACCCAGCACCCTGCACCCAGCCCCTGCCCCTCACCACCGCCGCCTCGGTGCCTTCCCGGCTCTCCGGTTCGCAGCGCCAGCAGCAGCCGGGCCATGACCAGCCGAGGAGCAGCCAGGCCGAACGGGCAGTCGCAAGCCAGTAAAATCTGTCAGTTCAAACTGGTGCTGCTGGGCGAGTCGGCGGTGGGCAAATCCAGCCTGGTGCTGCGCTTTGTCAAGGGGCAGTTCCACGAGTACCAGGAGAGCACCATCGGCGGTGAGTTGGGGTGGGGGGCGTCGCAGGGGACAAAGCTGCGGGGCCGCGTCCCGCGGCGCTGACCACGTGTCCGTCCCCCCCACCCCGCAGCGGCGTTCCTGACCCAGTCTGTCTGTCTGGACGACACGACGGTCAAGTTCGAGATCTGGGACACGGCAGGGCAGGAGCGGTACCACAGCCTGGCCCCCATGTACTACCGGGGGGCGCAGGCCGCCATCGTGGTCTACGACATCACCAACCAGGTGGGTGCCCGGCTGCCTGGGGGGTCCCAGGAGGGGGGCGGGGGTCCCTGGAAGCCGCCCCGAGCTCCCACCTCTGCTCGTAGGAGACGTTTGCGCGGGCGAAGACCTGGGTGAAGGAGCTGCAGCGACAGGCCAGCCCCAGCATCGTCATTGCGCTGGCTGGCAACAAGGCCGACCTGGCCAGCAAGCGCATGGTTGAGTACGAGGTGAGTGGTGCCACGAGGCTCTGCGGGGGGCAGCGGGACCCCCCCAGGGTGTGGTTGGACCCCCTGGCCCCGCCAGCCCCTGATGCAGCCGCCATGTCTCTGACAGGAGGCGCAGGCTTATGCGGACGACAACAGCCTCTTGTTCATGGAGACGTCGGCCAAGACCGCCATGAACGTCAACGACCTCTTCTTGGCCATCGGTGAGGCTCAGGGCGAGGGCGGGGCCAGGGGGGCTGCCTGGGCACAGCTTTGACCCCACCAGGCTCTTTTGGGGCCAGTTCAGTGACCCGGCTCCAGGTGGGGGGGGATGTAGCTGGGGGGAGCCCGTGGCGTGGCCAGAATGGTCCCGTCAGGCCCCACAGCCCCTGTCCCGCCCCCATCTCACCTGGTTTTATCCCCCTCCCCCAGCCAAGAAGCTGCCAAAGAGTGAACCCCAGAGCACGAGCGGCGCAGGCGGCCGGAGCCGGGGCGTCGACCTGCACGAGCAGAGCCCCCAGAACAGGAGCCAGTGCTGTAGCAACTAATGGAAGAGCTGAGACCCCCCGCTCCGGCCCCGTCCGCACCCCCCCACCTCCATAACGGCACCGGCTGAACCGACCCCCCCTCCAGAGCTCCCTCTAACTGCACTTTTTAATGCTTTGAGCCCCCCCGTCACCACCATCGCGATGGCAGCGGCACCGGATCGGCCGGGGACGTCCCTTCAGACAGACAAACTCTTCACTTTGTATTTTGGGGGCAAACAGCCCCCCAACCCGCCGGTTCCCCCCCCCTCCCCCCCCCACCTCTCTGCTGTGGTAAATCTGGGGCCCTGGGGGGTCCCCCGCTTCCGCGGGGAGACCTGAGGAGGGGCCAGCTCCGGCCCTGCAGGGCCACGAACCAGCGGGACCCAGAGACTGCCGGGTTTTGGGGGTCTCTCCCACATTTCTGTTGAATTTTTATGATCCTCTCCCCGCTCTCTCTGCCTGGGGCGGGAGGAAACCTGCAGTGTCCTCCCCTCGTCCCGGGTGGCCTTTGGGTTCTGTGGCCGGAGCATGGGAAGTGCCTGAGGGGGCTTTTTAAGGGGGAGGGATTTGCACTTTAGCTGTGGAAATGTCCCATTAAGACGCACCGTGGTTCTTTTTTCCTGTCGGGGACGGGGAGGGCCAGGGCCACCCACTGACCCCCTTTTGCCTCTGCTTTTCCCTAAGGAGCTCTTCTGGCCGGAGGAACCCTCGGTCAGGAGCATCGGGATGGCACCGAGCGCTGTCGGTTGGAGCAAAAGGGCCCCACGGAGACCCCCCGCTCTGTGGGGGGAGGCAGGTGGCACCCCCAGGCGCTGGGCCCCTTGTCAGGGTGCTGGGACCCCTCTGACCGGCAGCGTGGCGGCCCCGGGTGCTCCCAGTGCCTGCCTGGAGCACCTAGCTCTGTCCGGGGGGGTTCTAAGGTCAGGTCAGGCTTCTCGGGGGGGTCCTGTTTGCAGGGTGGGGGGGACTCTGGGCAGCCCCCAGGTCAGTGTGTGGGACCTGCCGGCTCCCAGGGCTGTGGCTGTGGGGCGGAGGGACCCGTCTTGCATGAAGCCCCCCCCCCGGGGGGGCAGAGCCTGTGGGCAGATAAACCCCCTCCCCACTGCCCCAGCCCCACCCAGGGACGGTTCGGCTTCCCCAGTGCTGCCGTGATGGTGCTGGCAGAGCCACGGTTGGGGCTTCTCCTGGGCCGGGGTCTGGCTGGTGGCCCCCCCCATCTTCTGGCCAACCCCCGATCAGAAGGGGACACTGCAGCTTTTCTCCCTCTTTTTTTTTTTTTTTTCTGCTTTTTCTCTGATAATTATTATTATTATTATTATTATTTTGGCTTTGAGAAGCTCCTCCATTGCATTTAAATAACAATCATGGTAACAAGAACTCAACCGATGTATTTAATGTCAGTAAAACCAAACAAGGCGAAGGAAGGGGAACACCCCCCTCTGTGTGCTCAGGGAGGGGGCGGGGGCGGGGGGGGGCACCCGGTCGCCACCTTCCCCGGGGGTTGGCACCGGGCAGGTGGTTGGTACCGGTGCGAGGCCCCAGCCCTGCCCCGATAACGCTTATCGCAGCAGCCAGCTGGGCGGCGGCACGCGGGTGTTGTCCGCCGCCCGCCCGCCAGCCGGCAGAAACGGACCGACCCCCGGTTCGCCCTCACCCCGGGATCGGCGGTGGCGACCCTGGCCCGTTAAATCCGTCTCTCCGGCGTTGCCCTTTTAAGCGGCCGCTGTTGCCCCTTTAAGCGGACCCCACCGCGCTAGGGGAGGCCACGCCCACGTCGCCCCTCCGCGGCTGGAGGGGGCGTGGCTGAGGGCTCGTCCCCCCGCTCGAGGCCACGCCCATCGCCCCTCTCTTAAAGGGGCAGAGACCGACGAGGCGATCGCGCTAACGGAGCCGTAACGCAGGTGCGCGGCGGGGCGAACCGGGACCGGGATGGGGCCTTGCGGGGGGGCACCGGGGATGCCTCACGCAGGACCCGGTGCGAGGTTTCCCCTGGGGCCGTGATAACCTCCACCCGGGTCGCTTCCCGGTAGCGGTCCCTGGTGCCCGGCCCAGCCACTGTCTCCCGCCCAGGTACCACCGCGATGCTGCTGCTCCGAGCCGTCACCGGGCGCAGGTAGGAGCCGTCCCGCCGGGCTCCCCGCGGACCCCCATGTCCCCCCCCCGAGCCGGTTCCAGCTCCGCTCTCCCCGCAGGCTCCCGCCGCTGCCGCTGCCCCGCCGCGGTTGCTCCCGGTTCCCCCCCGGCAAACCGGCAGCCGGGGTTCACCGGGGAGCGGCCCCCGTGCTGGCAGCGCTGCTGGGCCTCGGAGCAGTCCTGGCCTACGGAGGGCGGCGGCGGAGGGTGAGCGGCACCGGAGCGGGGACTGGCACCGGGGGCGGGGGGCGGCGGTACCGGGGAGGGTGGAGAAGCACCGGGACGGTGAGATCCCGGTACCGGCGGAAGGGGGCGGGGCTGAGTCCCTGGAGGGCAGCGCCGGGATGCCGGGGTCCTCTGCGAGGGGGTGGACGCCTGGGATGGCAGCACCGGGGGGGCGGTGAGGGGGGCAGCACCGGGACACCCGGATCCTCTGGGATCCCCCCCATTGTCTTTTTCTCGGACGGGGACAGGGGGGCCAGGTTACTCCCCCGGCTGTGGGTCACGGTGCCGGTTTTGGGGGGAAAACCCCGGGTCCTGGGGGGGGGTGGGGTGGGACACAACACCGGGTGCAGCATCCCCCTCTCACCGGGCCGGGGTCCCCCAGGTGGCCCAGGCGGCCCAGGCCCCCCCCACCCCCCAGTACCCGCTGTACACGCGGGAGGAGGTGGGGCGGCACCGCCTCCCGCAGGACCGCGTCTGGGTTACCCACGGCACCGAGGTCTTCGACGTCACCGACTTCGTGGAGCTGCACCCCGGGGGGCCCGACAAGCTGCTGCTGGCGGCCGGGGGGCCCCTGGAGCCCTTCTGGGCCCTTTACGCTGTCCACAACCAGCCCCACGTCCTGGAGCTGCTGCGTGAGTACAAGGTGGGCGAGCTGAGCCCCGAGGAGGCCCCGCTGGCCCCCGACGCCACCCAGGACCCCTTCGCTGGGGACCCCCCCCGGCACCCCGGGCTGCGCGTCAACAGCCAGAAGCCATTTAACGCGGAGCCGCCAGCCGAGCTGCTGGCTGAGCACTTCCTGACGCCCAATGGGCTTTTCTTCACCCGCAACCACCTTCCGGTGCCGGTGGTGGACCCCGGCTCATACCGGCTGCGGGTGGAGGGGCCGGGGGGCCGGTCACTGTCGCTGTCGCTGGCTGAGCTGCGGAGCCGCTTCCCCAAGCATGAGGTCACGGCGACGCTGCAATGCGCCGGCAACCGCCGCAGCGAGATGAGCCGCGTCCGCCCCGTCAAGGGGTTGTCGTGGGACATCGGGGCCATCAGCACGGCGCGTTGGGGCGGAGTGCGGCTGCGCGACGTCCTGCTCCACGCCGGTTTTGGCGAGGAGCGCCCGGGCGAGTGGCACGTGGTCTTCGAGGGGCTGGACACCGACGTGGGGGGGGTGTCGTACGGTGCTTCCATCCCCTACGGCCGCGCCGTCAGCCCGGCCGCCGACGTGCTGCTGGCCTACGAGATGAACGGCGAGGAGCTGCCCCGCGACCACGGCTTCCCGCTACGCGCCGTGGTGCCCGGCGTGGTGGGCGCCCGCAGCGTCAAGTGGCTGCAGCGCGTGGCCGTCAGCCCGGCCGAGAGCCCCAGCCACTGGCAGCAGAACGACTACAAGGGCTTCTGCCCCTCGGTGGACTGGGACACGGTGGACTACTCCACGGCCCCCGCCATCCAGGAGCTGCCGGTGCAGTCGGCCATCACGCAGCCACGGCCCGGCGCGGCGGTGCCGCCGGGGGAGCTGACGGTAAAGGGCTACGCCTGGAGCGGGGGCGGACGGGAGGTGGTGCGGGTCGACGTCTCGCTGGACGGTGGCCGGACATGGCGGCCGGCCCGGCTGAAGGGCGAGCGGCCAGCTCCGGGTCGTGCCTGGGCCTGGGTGCTGTGGGAGCTGGAGGCGGCGGCGCCGGCGGGCGCCGAGCTGGAGATCGTCTGCAAGGCCGTGGACCGGAGCTACAACGTGCAGCCTGACACCGTGGCGCCCATATGGAACCTGCGCGGGGTCCTCAGCAATGCCTGGCACCGTGTCCGCGTCACCGTCACCGGCTGAGGCCCTTCGCCTTGCCCTGCCCCGCTCGTCCCCGTGCCCCGCCGCCACCACCGCGGCTCAAAGGTCGCCGCGTTTTACAGCCCTCGGCGTGTGAAAGTGGCTCCATAAAGATAGCGCAGTTTATGGACTCGGCGCTTTCCTGGGGCAGTGCCAGGGCAGGGGGGAGACACACGGGGTGGGGGTGACCCTGGGTGACCCCGACAGCCCCCCTGACCCTATGGACCAGCTGCTCCGCTGTCCCCAGGTAACCCTGGGACCCTCTGGGACCCTGTGGGACCTGCTGGCCCCATGGGGCCCCCATGACCCCATATAACCCCTGACCCTCTGGGACCCCCCGACCCTCTATAACCCCCTGACCCTAAAGGACCCCCTGATCCTATGGGACTCCCTGACCCTCTATGACCCCCTGACCCTAAGGGACCTCCTGACCCTAAGGGACCTCATGACCCTATGGGACACCCCTGACCCTAAGGGACCCCCTGACCCTATGGGACCCCCCTGACCCTAAAGGACCCCCTGACCCTATGGGACCCCCGTGACCCCATATAACCCCCTGGCCCTATGTGACCCCCTGGCCCTATGGGACCCCCCGACGCTCCAGATTCACGCCACGGCCCTGCAGCCCCCGGGACATCCCAAGACCCCCCAGCTGCCCTATGGGACCCCCCCTCAGGGCCCGTACGGCCCTCACAGCCCTCCTGACCCCTCGCGCCGAAGGGACCCTCCTGGCCCCTCTCCCCGGTACCTCTCGCTCACTGGCCACCCTCGGTCGCCTCCTGGGAGGGGTCCCGGTACCTCTCGGTGCGTCGCTGCTCCCGTCCCATGAGCGCGTTCAAGCCGCATCGGTGATCGATTATCGGTTATCGATTACTGGCTATCGGCGATCGACTGCTGCTCGCACTCAAGCCCCCCGCCCCGGGTCCATCGATACCCTCGGCGCTCCCGTCCGCCCCGCGCTCGGCGCTCCGCTGCCCTCCCCTGGGCGGCCCCGCTCGATGCGCCGGCGCTCGGCTGAGCCCCCCCGCCCCGTGCCGGCCCATGGCGGCCGCGGCGCGCCCCCCTCCCGGCGGCTCGAGGGCGTCGGCGCTCGGCTGGGTGGCCTGGTTGCGCGCGGGGGCCGGAAGTGGCTCGGGGCGGGCGGGGGGGCCCGGGCCCTCCTCAGGTGAAGCCGCCGCCGATGGAGCCGCCGCCGCCGCCGAGCCCCTGAGCCCCCCCCAGCCGCTCCCCCACGCCCCGCGGCCGGGCCGGCCCGGGGGGGCCCTCCCCGAGCCCCGCCGGTGAGAGGGGGGAGCTGTCGGGGGGTGCCGGGCGGAGGGGCCGGGGCCGGTGCCCGACGCGGGGTGGGGGTGTCAGGGAGGAGCTGGGTCGAGGGGCGCAGAGGGGTGCGACCGGGCCGGGGAGAGGCTGGGTGCGGTGGGGGGTGATGGGGGGCGGTGGGTCGGGCTGGGGGGAGCTGGGTTGAGGAGGTCGCCGAGGGGGTGGGGGCGGCCGCAGCTACCCTGGGAGTCGGGGGTCTCTTCTGGGGGGGGTCGTGAGCTCTTGGCTGGGGGTGTCCGTCTCCTGCGGGCTCGTGTCACGGTTTTGAGGGGGAGTCTGTACCCCGGCGGGGGGCAGGAGGCGTTTTGGGGAGGTGTGAGACACCCCCGGGGGAGGGGGTTCTGCGCCCCCGATCCTCCCCCGGCCCCTTTCCCCCGGAGGGCTGCGGGGGCTGGAGCCGGCCCGGGATGGGGATGGGTTCAGCCCCCAAACTTGGCCGATCCGGAGGATGGGGGGGGCTGGAGCAGCTTCGCCGCCTCCACCCCCCCAACCCCCCCCAGGGGTCACCGGGGACCCCACCTCGGTGCTGCTGCTGAAATAACATTTCTGGGAACAATGGGCTTGGCCGCGGGGCCGGTGGTGGGAGCCACGGAGCCCCCTCGAAGTTCTTGGGCGGCTTATGTGTCCCCATTCTGTGGAGGGATCCATCTGTCTGTCCCTGCTGGGGATCGTGTCCCTTCTCTATCAGGTTTGGGGAGGGGTTTGAGTGAGCCTGAGCACCTTCCCAGCAGTTTTGCTCCTCTGGAACTGTGGCTCCGGGGTCGGGGGTGCTGCGAGTGCCGCTTTTGGGGTCCAGCCCCGGGCTCCAGGTTGGAGGTTCCCCCGAGCAGCCTGTCAGTGCCAAAGCCGCCCCTTGGGCTGTGCCACGGGGATGCTGGGGTGTGGGTTCACCCCTAGTTTTCCTTCTAGGGGGCACCAGGACGGGCCAGTTCCCGAGGAGAATGTGGTGGGGCAGGGTGAGCCACAGCCCGTCTGGGGTGAGTGGTGACGGGAGTGTCATGGTTATTTGGCCTCATCTTGGCTTTTGCTTCCAAGGATTCACGGAAACCCGAGTGGCCCCGACGGGCCGGGGCGACAGCCAGGTCTGGACCCTGGGGAAGGCGTCGGTGGCCGGAGGAGCCGGGGAGCTGCCGGGGGGTGTTTGCGCAGCGGCGGCTCGTGCTCCCGAGGGGGGTTTTGGGATGGGAGCGGGGTCATCCGAGGGCAGAGGCCCGGGACGGGTGCAGGGAGGGAGCCTCCAGCGCAGGATTAATTCTTCCCCGCTCTCAGCGGATCAGCTCCATTTAAAACGCGTGTGAGTGATGTTGAGCTGCAGACGATGGCATCGAAGGTGCGGCTTTGTGGCAACCTCCAACAGCCAGGGTCTGTCTGTCTGTGTCTGTCTGTCCGTCCATCTGAGTAAGCGCTGCGGAAGGAGCTTCTCTCCCCTCCCTCTGCTCCAGGAGCGTCTCCCAAAAGGCCTTTTCCTCTTCCTCGTGCTCGGCGCCGTGGCTCGCGGTTATGATTTATCCACGCTGTGGTGATGCCCGGGGGGCATGACGTGGGTTTAGAGGCTGAATGGAGACGTCAGCCCTCGGCTTGCTTTGAGTTCCAACTCCGCAGAAGTCGCTGGATCTCGGGAACACGTTTAGGACGAGGACTTTTCATCCAGCTTTTAACCGAAATGATGCCGGGGACTGGGGAGGGCTTGTGGCCCGTCATCCAGGCGGGGAGGAGCTTCTCCGAGGAGGAATATCTGTGGAAAACATCATCCCCCTTCACTGGGAGACAGCACTGGGAATCCATGGTGGGACCTGGTCCCCTTCCTCCTCCTCTGGGGTTTCTCTCTCTCTCTTCCCCTGTTTTATCTATGAAAAGGAGGGAAATTGCGGCTGTGGTTGTGTGGTTTGTGGGTGAAGGCACCTGGGATGCGGCGTTACCTGGTCTCCAGTCACTACCCGGTGATGTCTCTGGGGTTCAGGCCACGCTGGCTCTGCTGCTGCCACAAATGTGGCATCGGGGGCTCCGCGGAGGCTGCAGCGGATTTTTCTCCCTGTCCCTTAAGCGGTAACTTTAAGCCCTGGCACAGCCCGGGCTCTGAAGGAGGGGGCTCTGCCCGGGGCTGTTGGCTGCAGCGTTAAACCAGGGTGTTAATTGGGGGGTTCTCCCTGGACACGAGCCTTTCCCTGGCACTGGGACTGGAAGCGTTGCTGGTGACACCAATGCTGGGGGGTGGTTTCGAGCGGCCGGTTCCTCCGTGAGCTCCTGTTTGCAGCAAAGGCGGAAAAATCATCCTCGTGTCGGAAAATAAACAGCAGCAAGTGGAAACAACGGCCAGGAGCGAGAAACCACGGGGCTCTCAACGGTGCTTACTGGTTCCTACCCCCACCAAGGCCTGGGGACGAGCCCGTTTGGGCGTTTCTGGTTTCTGTGCTTTCCTCCTCTGTGGGGGCCGAAACCGCGATAATCTGGTGATTCTGGGGTGTAATGGGGCTGGGGTGTCTCATCCTGCCCTGGTGGCGCCTGGGAGCCCATGGTGGGAGCAGCCACGGGGGATCCAAGAGGCTTTTCCCGTTTCTGGGCTATTTCTGCCGTCCCAGGGTTAAGCGAAGCTGTCCCAGGAACCCTCGTTGCCAGGGAAAGGTCATTCTCGTTGTGCTGAGACGGAGGGTTTTATTTAAACTGGGCTGTTCCGAGGACTTTCCATTTTTCCTTGAGTGTCACCACTTGGGGAAAAGTCCTTGTTTCAGCGGGCGGTGAGCGGTGCCGAAGGCTCTGCTCTAATTTCCCTGTCTCCGATTCCCACCTTGACGATCACACCTCAGAGCTGGAGCAACATCGGGGTATGGAGACGTGGGGAGGTTCAGCCCCGATCCAGGCCCTCATGGCGCTGCCTGAGCCAGACCTGCCCGGAGACAGGACGACTGGCATCCTTGTGGCCGGGGCTCGCCCCGAGAGGGGTGGAAATATAATGTATAAATACACCAACAGCCAAAGGAGCCAGGTCCAGGGGGTCACAGGCCCAGCCTGACCTGCGTTATCTGTGTCTACTCTGAGTGGTGGTCTCCAGGAGCCAGACTGGGACGACTGGGGGCTATTATGGTCCAAACCAGCTCAGGAAGGTCCCTGGGAAGCGTCGCTGTCCACAGCCCATCGGCTGCTGCAGAAACGGGGGGAACAAGCGGCCTCGCTGCTGCCTGTCCGTGCTGGCACCTGCGAACCCTTGATCCCCTTTGAGGAGACGGTTCTTTCCCCCAAATTTCCCCTTTTCAAATTGTTCTCCACAGCCAATGCTCCACTCCTGACTCTCCCAGCGCCAGTTAGAGCTGGCTCCAAACTGCAGAACCCCCGTTTCTGAAATGGGGCTCGTTCCAGTTCCCAAACAGCCGGTTTTACTGACAGATAAAACCCACCCGAACGTTTCGAGTGTTCGTGGCTGTCGGGGATGTCACTCTGGAGCCAGGGGTGGCAAAGCAGGAACGGGGGGTGAGGAACTGCCTGCTCCGAGCGGCTGTGGGACAGCTCAGCCGGTGGAGGAGCAGCTGCTGGAGGCGACTCTGACCGTGCTCTGCTTTCTCTTGCAGCCCAGGCCCCTCACCATGGATGTAGAGGACTGTAATGGACGATCCTACATATCCGGTACGTCCCGTCTCACTCTTGGCAGCTGTCTTCGGGGCACTTGGCCTCTGGCTGTCCTGCGCTTGGTGGCTTTGCCCGAGGCCAAGCGGCTGCCGCAGGTTCAGCGCTGAGGAGCAGCTCTCAGTGCACCAGCATGGCCCATTGAGTGTCAGAGAAGCGCTGGAGCCCATGGCAATGAAAACTGGAACCTGGGACATTGAGGCTGAAGTTTCTGTGCTGGGGTCGTCCCTCGCAGGGGAGATTTTAAGCCTCGCCACGAGGAAAACGCATCCCCAGTGAATCCCAGCGCTGAGAGGCCTCGGGGAGGTTGGTTTTTCCTCCGTGATGCCGAACGCATGACCCCGGAGGCATTTAAAACCCCATGGGTGCCCCCAGCCCCACCGGGTTCATGTTGGGGGGTGCTGAGGTTAAACCCTGGTTTAATCCTGAACTCCATGAAATGGGGAGAGGGGAGGCGGCGCGGTGCTGCAGGAGCCTGGGTGCTGGTGTGCTGGATCTCTCTGTACCCCAAGCTGCCGTGTTGGGGGTTGCAGCCCCAGGACCAGCTCCAGGGGGGTCACTGTGGGGGTTTAGAGTCTCCACCCGCCTGCGGAAACCCGGTTGGCAGCCGGCAGGACTGGCGGTGAAAGCTGGAGCGGTGGGATCTGCTCTTATCTCCGGGGACTGCGGTGTGGAAACACCTCGGGTTGTGTTTGAGTGGGATTAGGGAAAGACCTGGAGAAACTCCGGCGATTTCCTGAACCGGCCCAGCAAGGCAAGAGGCTTGGGGAGCCGGGGGAACTGGGGGAGCTGGGGGAAGAAGGTCAGAAGCTGGAGTTCATGGGGAGGCAGAGAGGACCCCGGCTGCTGTGAGAGTGGCAGCGTGGCCAGGCCTTGGCACCACAACCTCGCACAACCTCCCATTACATCAATCGCGTTGTATCCTGACAAAGTTCATCCTCGAGCTCTTTCTTCCCGCGGGGATCCCCTCTGGAGTGTCCCCTCTGGAGCATCCCTTCCCCACGCGGGCCAGACTCTCGGCTCTCGTTGCTGCTCGGCTGCCAAACGCGGCGGCTTTGCTCCACTCCCGCTCCTGGTGCCTGGGGAGCGACGCCTGCACTGCTCAGCCTGTCTGCGGGGCTGGGGGGCCAGGCAGGGCTAACGAAGGCCAGCGCGTCATTAGGGTCGGGGTCCTGAGCTGCAGGTCCTGAGTTGCTGTGGGTCTGACATGACGGGAAGGGAGGAAGAGCTGAGCTCGAAACTCAGTGCTGTGAAAGGTGTGTGGTGAAATGAGGGCTTAGATGAGACAGAGCCGGTGTTCGTCACACCGCGCCCTGCCCGGAAACTCTTCACGAATTGACGTATTTCATTCTTTGAATCTTCACAGGAAAATAAGTCAGTTTTGAAACAGCTCTGGCCGTTACCGCGGGGAGGGGACGGACGAGGTGAAGGGGGGAAAGAGCCCCCTCCGTGCTGTGCCGGTGCCCCAGGTAGCACCTCCCAGGGCTGTGAGTCCCCCTGTGCCCCCCAGAACAGTGTTAGATGCTCCCAGCTCTGGGGTCACTGGGCTGTGGACAGACAGACTGAACCACCCCTTGCCCGACGTTCAGGTTTCCGTCGGGGTTTTTTTTTAGAGCAGATGAAATGTGACCCAATATTGCCTGAAATCTCCGCTCCGAGCAGTTATCAGGCAGGGAAACCGCTGAGGGACGGTGGAAACCAGGCGCTGGCAGCTCCCAGGGGCGGGATGGTGCCGCAGCCCTGGCTGGCGGCGGGCAGCCTGCCCCCCTCCCCAGGCCCTCACCGCTGGCGTTAGCCAGAGCCTTTGGGGTGTGGAGGCTGAAGCCAGTGGGCAGAGCCGACCTCTGAGCTGGGAAGGGGATGCTGTGCCCTGCTTGGAGCCACCAAGGAGAAATTAACTTTATTTTCTCTCACTAACGTTTAACTTAAGTTGTGGTTTGGAGTTTTTAACCTTTCTCCACCTGCTGGAGACCAGCCGGAGCCGGGAGCGGGTTGTAACTGTCGTGGGTGCTGCGGGGGTGAGCCCTGAGCTCCTCCGCGGCGTTAAACTGGGCACCAGGAGGGTTGTTTTTTTACTGAGGTCACCTCACCTGGAAACGCTGCTGAAAAAAACCTCCTTCCAACTGCAGCACGAGGCCGGGTCTGGTGCTGGACCCAGCGCAGGGTGCTAGGACGGTGGGAAGTGCCTCTGCTGGGCTGAGCGTCTACTCCGGAGCCACAGGGCTCTGGGTCCAGACACGCCAGGTCCCTGCAGGGTTTTGAACTGAGACGTTTCGCTCCATCTCTGGAGCCGAGGACCAAGGCTTCGGTGTCCCCATCCCTCGTGCGAGCCCAAATGACCCGTTACTGATGCAGGCTGGTGCTGGGGATGATGCCTTCTCCCCCGCTCTTCCGTTTCCCACCAATATTTCAGGTTGTGAGGGCAGAGCAGAGCCCCCACCACATCCCCCCGCCTGCTCCCTCCCTCCAGCACTGTCCCCAGCCATCCCGGTGCTCCCTGAAGGGGTGTCCCCGCGCTGGGGAGCAGCGCAGCCGGCGTTCCCGCTCGCCGTGTGCCGCTGCCTGTAAAATGACGGTCGTTTCCCTCGCTTCCAGGAATCTGCTCTTCCTGGAAGGTGAGTGGCTGCGCGCGCCCCGCCAGCGACGCAGCCATGCAGGCGCAGCCGGGGCTCCAGCGCTGTTTCCAAGGAGTTGGCTGCGATAACACTCCAGGGTATCTCCGGCAAGGTAGAACAACGCGAGTGGAACGGGAGCAGGGGTGGGGGAAGGAGCCTGAAATAACTCCGTGCCGTCTCCGCTCGCGGTGCGCGGAGCAGGGGGCCGCGCCGGGCAGAGGGACTGACTCTGGAGGGTGATTGTTGGAGTCTGAAATCCGCTGTGCAGGCACGGAGGAAGGGGAAGGAAAGGCCTGACACCCGCCCCCCCATATGCGAATAGGAGCGAGGTGGGCTGAGGATGCCGCTGGTGAGACCCTTCGAGAGGGTCGGTCTGGCCCCGTGCGGATTGTCGTGCCCCCAGCCCGCAGAGTACCGTGGGGCTCCCTCAGCCTCTTGCTGTGGCCGCAGGAGAGGTTACGTTGGCTTCGCGTGGCCCCGACTCGCTCGCCAGCCCCGCAGGAGCTTGGGGAGGGGACAGGGAAAGGGCCTCAATGTCTCTCCCACTGTGACCCCAGGAGGGAAGGAAACCTCCTTAACCCACTGCCACGGGCGAGGGTGCTGCAGGAGGTCCTGTCCGAGCCATGACTTGGCAGGCGCTGGCTCACCGCGGGCCGCGGCCACGAACAAGTCCCATGCCCGGCAAGGCCGATGAGCTCAGTGTCCCGGTAGTCACCAGACAATGGGATGAACTGGCCGGGGGGAGCACGGAGGGGAGAGTTTCTCCAGAGGCCAAGGGTTTAGAAAGAACATTCCCAGTGTGCCAGGGGCCTTCATGGAGCTTCCGCGGTGTGAAACTCCATCACCCCTGTCCGCACAGCGTCGTGGGGACGTGCCGGGGAGGGCTGGGGGAGTTGTGGTGCGCTGGTCTTGCCGGAACAGAAACCTGCCAGCCCCCGAGGCGGGGAAAAATGAGTCCAGGCAAGTGCCTTGGGCTGGAGGTGACCCATCAGGCAGCCGGGCTGCTGACTGGACCAGGCTACGGCCAGGGTGGGCTCAGCTTCCTGGGGCCTGAGCATCAGCTTGGGAACGGTCACCCGAGCAGGGGCTGTCAGGGAGGGGGACCCCAGTGCCGGGCCTTTCGGGGTGGGGGTGGCCCAACTGACACACCGGTGCCAGCACAGAGCCCCGGTGTGGCGTGAGACCCCTCTCCCCTCCCACAACCCCTCCGCACCAGTGAGGGGAGCGGAGCGCGGTGCTGCCGTCGCCGAGGAGGCCGCGGGGCACCAAGCTCCCGTCAGATCCCACATGGGTGTGCATGGCCGGCGGGCTGGGGTCCCCGAAGGGCTCCTCACAGCCCCTTCCCACAGCAGAGCTGCTGGGAGGCCTCCTGGCTCACCAGCGTTTCCCTCCCACAGGCAGCGGGGATTCCTCTCTGGAGAAGGAGTTCAGCGCGACCATCGTGGGCCCGGTGGTGAGCACGCCCAACAGCCAGCACTCCTCGCCCAGCCGCTCGCTCAGCGGTGAGTACGCCAGCAGCGCCGCAAACGCCAGTTCTGTCCCCAAACCTGCGCTCACTTAGGTGGGACAGAGGCTTTGGCCTCCTCTGAGTCCCACTCGTTGTTTTCCGACGGATAAAACCTGGCGCTGGTCTTGCAGCCGCCCGGTTACTGATCCTGGGCTGGGCCCGGAGGTGTCGGGTCAGGGAGTCGGGGTCTTCCCTTGCTCTGGCGCGTTCCTCCGTGACTCCCAGGCAGCCACAGTTCCTGGCTGTCAGTGACTGATGCTGTCAGTGGTGGCGGCTCCGGTGCTTGTTTTGCAATAGGGTGTTTTTAATACCCGCGTGGCTGGTAACGAGGGGCTGCCCCACTCCGTCCTCGTGGCACTGGGGCAGGCGGGGGTCTGCGGCATGCACAGCCCTTCCCTCAAGCTGACCCTGCCCTGGGAGATGCCGAGAACCCCCGGGTGTGCTGGGATACACTGGGAGTGCCACGGGGTGATGGAACGCACTGGCCAGTGAGACAGGCCCTGTGGCACCTGTCCCTTGTCCTGGCGTCCGCCCGCTCCCGCTGCTCGCGGGTCGATGACAAACGTGGTGCTGAGCAGCAGCGTGTCCCCGGGTGGGCTCGGGGCAGCTGGCACAGCTCTGTGGGCTGAGACGCTCCTCACATCCCGGCCGTCGCGTTTCCACTGAGTCGTGTTGATGCCTGAAAAAGAGCGATGAGATGAGATGAGGCGGCGAGTCCCGCTCGGAATCCGGGTGGGATTTGGCTCAGCAGCCGGCCGTTGGTCTGTCTCTACCGGAGCGACTCGGCCAGTGCTGCGCTGACATTCCCTCTCGCCCGGCCCCCAGTGTGCGGCCACTTTCCCGGAGCAGGGAAACTCCCCCATAATTTATCCGCAGGGGCTTCCAGTTGGGAGGTGCTTTGGACACCTCTGGGTAAGTTCCGGTGTTTGAAGGCTTCTCTGCGTGAGCCAGGATGAATCAACCCCAAACAGCTCCATCCTCCAGAGCAGCGAGGTCTGAGCGAGCGCCATTGCTGTTTTTTCCTTTTACTACCCACAATTTATTTTACATTTGCCCTATAAAGCCACTCAGAAGCTCCGTGAAGCAGCGGAGTCTCGGCTTTTCTGCAGAGGACAGCCCTGAACGCAGCCTTTTCGCTTGATCAGAAGCCAAAGGAACGGAGCGGAGTGGGGCGCACGGTCTGCCCGGGAGGCCAGCACCGGTCCTTCCCCTTTAACGGCAGGAGCCGGTGATGGTGCTGCCTCTGATCTGACTTGACTTCACAGCTGGTTCCTCCAGCCGACGCCGTGCCCCAGAGGAGCAGGAGCATTATATAACCTGCGCTGCCAGCAGAGACTCCTCGCAGTGCGGCTGGGCTCTGAGAGGGGAATTGCCGAACAATAGCCGGGCTGCCACGACACCTAGGGAAGAGATGAATCCCCGGGGGAATGGGAGGGCAAAAAACCTAAACCCAACGAAACAGTCAGAGCGCAGTGAACATCGACTCTCGCTGCCCAGAGGAGCTTTTCACTCCATATTCATGCACAGAGGTGTTGGTGTGTGCCGGGTCTCCCGGGTGCTCCCACGGTGGAGGGGCGTGGTGGCCCTGGCTGGCACAGAAATACCATTTCCCCACCTTGAGAATGCCCCATGGCAGCCACCCCCTAGGCTGCAGCTGGCGGTGGCTCTGGCCGACGGCTCGGCTCAGCTCGACAGACACGCGGGAAGCGGCTCCCGGTGCCAGGGCCGGGCGTGCACCGTTGGCGTTGCCGGGAGCCTGGCTGGGAAGGTCCAGGCAGGGAAGGGGGGAGCCGAGCCAGGATTCCTGCGCTCCTCACCCGGCAATAAACCTGGCGCAGTCTCGGATGAATCACTCCCATGCTGCTGCTCCTCGTTAATCCCCGCTTAGCAAAGCCGTACCTGGCTCTGGGGAGAGCCAGAGCCCTCCTGCCCGCCACAGTGAGGAAGAGGAGCTCTCCCCTCCGGTAAGCGCCCCAACACCTTCCTGCCTGCCTGCCGACGCAAGGGTTTGTTCGGACTCCCCAAGTTTTAAAGCTTGAATCCTCTGGTTGGTAGCCGGCACATTGCCAAGGTTTTCTCAGCTCCCCTCGGCCTGCCTTGGGCATGCTGGGCGGCCAGCGAGCGTTGCGCTCTCCCTGAGAGCGGGATGAGCCCCAGGGTCGATGGGCCCTGGGTCGGGAGGCGTGTATGCGGCTGCGCTCAGTTCTCACGCCCAGCTTCACGAGGCCCCTTGGACCCGGCCATCTCCTGCCCTCCGGCAGCGTCTCCTCAGCTCCTCCAGCCCCCACAGCTCCCCTCTTGAGGGACTGGGAAGAGCCTTCTGCCCTAAATGGAAGAAATAATCTGGTCTTTGAAGGGATTCTGTAAACGTTTTGTTCAAGCCCGCGGGCTCGCTGCGTGGCCACGTGGGTGACCTGGGCTCCACGTTACTCCCTCGGCGTCTTGCTCTGGCCTTGCGCCAGGACCAGCACTATGGGAGCAGGTAGTGGGTGTCGAGAAGCCTCCCCAGGGGATTCCCTCTCGCTCCCGGCGATGCCTTAAAGCGGGAGGAAACTTCCCAATTTGATCGTTTAAAGACTGTCTGTCCAAAGGGGTGGCTGTTCTCCGCGGCCGAGGGTGTCCTGGCGGCAGCTCTCCCTGGAGCAGAGGGTATGTGAGGTGGGACAGCGGCTCCAGAGTTCGTCGGGAGGCAGTGAGGGAGGAGAGGGTGAGGTTTCCCCGTCCTGGTCCCCGCAGGGCCGCAGCTCGCTGGCGGCCGAGGGAGCGGAGCGGTCGCCGTCGTCTGGTCTCAGGGAGTGTTTGATTTGTGGCATTCCACAGATCATCAGAGCGGCCGGGAATGTAGGTCAGGGCCGGCGCGTCCCCTCGCCAGCTCCGCTCCTGGTGGTGCAGGAGGCAGCAAAGGTAGCACCGAGGAGGGAAACCTGGGGGCTTCGCTGCGGCGGGGAGACCCCTGCGCTCTACCAGCGTCCGGCTCCCTGAGCCCAGTCCCTCCAGCTCCTGCCCTCCCCCTGCTCTGGACTCCCAGGAGTCCCCAGCCCTCGGCTCTGGGACCTTCCCCTGGGACCTTCCCCTGGTCCCTGGCGTCACTCCCGTCCACTTCCCTAGTTCCACACGAGCTTTCTGAGGGGTCTCTGCGCCCAAACCCACCTCACGGGCTCTGCGTGTTCGTCCTCTCCCTGCACTGGCTGAGGGAAGGGGAAGAGGCAGAGCTGCCTGCGGGGAAACCAGCAGCGGCTGTGCCTGGGGCAGGGCTGGGGCTTTCAGCCAGCACCATCCCCTTCGGTCCCTTTTTCCTGCCTTTAGATAGTTGGTGGATCCCAGCGAAGGGGAAAACTCGTCGTGAAGCTGAGATACCCAAGAGGCTCATGTCAGGTTCCCTGTGCTGGCGGATTTTGAGCCCTTGAGAGTCAAAACTTAGAGCTCATGTGGTTTTTTTTCCCCTTTTACCTTTGAATCCAGGGTACTTAAATGTCTTTTCCTCAGTCAGCCAGGATGCGGAGCACTGATCTTCGGGGTGAGCACAGCAGCCGCCCAGCCCCTCACCTCGCGTGGTCTGTGTTCGGTGCCTGTTCCTGCACCAACAAAGGGATGAGACGTGCGTTTATCGCAGACGAGTTGCAGCGCGGGGCATGTCCTGGCTCAGCCGCGCGCCCAGCTCCTCCAGCCGAGGGTTTGTCCTCTGAGCACTGACCGTGTCGTGTCTCTTGTGCCCCCTCGCAGCCAACTCGATCAAGGTGGAGATGTACAGCGATGAGGAGGCCAGCCGGCTGCTGTCGCAGGATGATCGCCTGCTCGAGAAGGAGGACAGCGTCATCGTGGAGGACTCGCTCTCTGAGCCCCTGGGCTACTGCGATGGGACGGGCCAGGAGCCGCACTCCCCCGGGGGCATTCGGCTGCCCAACGGCAAGCTGAAATGTGACATCTGCGGCATGGTCTGCATCGGCCCCAACGTGCTGATGGTGCACAAGCGCAGCCACACCGGTGAGGAGCAGCCCCGAGGACGGCCGGGCGCGGGGGAAGCCATTTCTGGAGCCGGGTGGCGAGCGGGTGTGGGCTGGTGGGTGCAGACGCGGCGGGAGGTGGGTGTCAGGGCCCAGGTGCCGAGCCTAGGGGGTGCTGGTGAGGAAGGGTCCAGGACAGCACCTGTGGCTGGTCGTTCCTCACCACTGTCCGGCCTCCTGCAGCAGGTCGGTTACCCTCCAGGCACGGGGTCACGTCCAGAGCGCTGCTGTTGGGGTTAACATGGGGCTTTCCCCGTGCTGCTGAACCTTGATGGCGTCCGGTCTCTGCGGCTGCTCCTCGGCGGAGCTGGAAAATGCCTTTAACTGGGAGTTTTCCTCCTGTTTCGCAGGGGAGAGGCCGTTCCACTGCAACCAGTGCGGAGCCTCCTTCACCCAGAAGGGAAACCTCCTGCGCCACATCAAGCTGCACTCAGGCGAGAAGCCCTTCAAATGCCCCTTTTGCAACTACGCCTGTCGCCGGCGGGACGCGCTGACCGGCCACCTGCGGACACACTCTGGTGGGTGCCGCGGGGCGGGGGCGCATGGTTGCGGTGTCGGACCGGGGCTTTGAGCCCAGCCTTGTGCTGCCGAGGGCCGAGCTGTGCCTGGGGGGAGGTTGTGTCGGAGCCTGGAAGCTCCGGGGCTTTGTGCTGCTGTGTCCCCGTCGTTTCAGGGGTTCTTTTATCTCTGACTTGTGCAGATAAATGTTTAATCACTGTTTATTGCGCGGGGATGGGTCCCACCCTGGGGTGTGCCCTGCCCCAGTGGAAACAAGCGCCGCGGCATTTGTGCCTGCGTTGTTTTGACATTGTCCTCTTCAGAGATGACATTTGAGATGTGGTTTTTCACCCGCCGGTTCCATGATGTAAGAGCCGGCGGGTGAGAGTGACGTTCGCCCACCGGCCCCCCAGTTCGCGACTGGTTTCCCTGGGTTCATGTACCGGCGTGGGGCTGCGGTGCCGCCGCCGCTTTGAAGTTCACGCAAACACCTGCAGCTCGAGCCTGGAGATGAGCGTCAGGGGCTTCCTTCAGGGAAGAAACCTGCCCCCCAGAGAGGCTCTTCTCATCACAGGGGCCCCAAGACCTGCCGCAGTCCTTTCCCCACGTTCTTCCCTTATCTCTAAGGGGAGGAAAAAAATGCCAGAAGGTCGTAGCTGGGGGCAAAACCCCTGATGTCATGAACTGCAGAGAGCAAAGAGCAGGTGCGTCTCCTCCCGCCCCGCTCGGTGAGCGAGGAGGGCCTGGTTCCGGAGACAGCCCGGCGAAGCTCCGCAGCGGCTGCTCCGCCTCGAGGCCTTGAGCTCTCCCGATGAGTCCGTCAGTCCGGAGCAATCAGCATCATCCATCCTCCTCCCCTCTCCACTGGCAGCAGCTCACATGAGCCAGGCTCCATCTTGAGCATCTCCACCTTGGGCAGATTTGGTTTTTTGGGGAAAAAAATCTCGTGGGTGTCTGGAGCAGCATCACATGGGGAGCATCTCCCTTGTTTAAATCCTCCCCGTCCCCTCCGGGGTTTGGGGGATCCCGAACCGCCCAGCCCAGGGGCATGGGGTTATTTCTGGACCCCCTGGGGGTCACGTCTCCTTGCGTGGGTGGAGATCCCCGCTCCGGCTGTGCCCATCCACCACGTTCGCCGAGCACCCTGAGGGGGTTCCTGGCAGAGCTGCCCGGTGTGGAAATAGTCTTGAGCTCTTCCATCAAGAGACGTGGAAATGGGACGAGTCCTCACAACATATCAAACAAAAATTAGCCTTTATGGGAGCTAATTATGGAGAAAACCCTTCGTTTAATGTGGATTTCACAGGCGAGACTCTGGCGGGGGGCAGCAGGGCTTGGCTTCCCCCCCGCCCCCCACCTTAACCAGAGGCCTCTGCGTTCCGGGCCGAGCCCACGAGGGACCCGGAGCTTTTCATCTCGGAGACGCGCTGTCCAAACCAGGGAGGTTTTCGAACCCAGATCAAACACGCTGCCTCGCTCTGGAATAGATCAGAGGCTGCAGCCCCCACCTGGGACAGCCCAGACGAGCTGCCGGCCCCCTGAGACCTCCCCCCATTTTTGTCCTCGCCGCTTCACAGCCCGGAAAATAACCGAACCTGGAGGGCGTGTTTGGAGGGAGCCGGTTGTTCTCTGGGCTCCGTCAGAAGAAACGTCTTGTGGTGGTGCCCGGCAGCGAGGGGAGCATCCGCCTGCGTCAGGGTCTGGGTATTACGTGGGTGAAGAATTTCGGGGACCCTCAGGACAGACCCTGAGCAGCTGATCCCCCCACCCCAGACCTCGCTGGAAGCCTCTCGCTCGCTTTGGGTGAGAGAGGGACTGGGACGGTGTGGTGTGTCTGTGATGACCTTTCCAAAGAAGCAAAAGCAACCAATCGCAAGGAGAAGTGACTGCTCCAAGGCCAAGCCCAGCTCAGGACGGAGTCTCCCTCCCTCCTTGTCCTGCTGCCGCCGTAACACCCCGTCCCCGTGCCGCAGCCGGCCCTCTGCGAGGGGGAGCCCAGCGCAGGCTCAGCAAACCCCACTGTCAGGCCACGGCCAGGTTCCCCCCAACACGGGCTGAGGCAGGGAAGGGGAGGGCTGGATCCTGAGGAAATAATTCAGGGAAGCCACCCCTGGTCCCAGCGCAGCCATCGGGAAGCACAGACACAGGCAGGAGTTTGGGGTGTGTTTTATTTAGGGGGGACAAAACAGAGCCGTTTGAGGAACTCTTAGCTTCGGAAGCTGTGCGAGCAACAGAGATTAACGGGGCGTGGAGGGACGGAGATTAACGGGGCATTGTGGGACACGGAGTTGAGGGTCTCACACACACATCGCTGGGTTTGAGGAGCGGGTTCCAAACGGGGGACTGGTGGCATCTCTCCTCCCTGGGGACTGGAGGAAACCAACAGCCAGAGGCAGGGCTGGGAGGGGAGATCAGCACCTGTCATCGGCTCCTCGGGGTTGATTTCTGCCCCGGAGCCTCGGTGGTGAAATCCCTGGCAACTCCCAGATCTGCCAGTGGCCGGCCCGGGGTTTGGCACATGTGGATGTGGCTGGTCTCGTTGCTGGCTGGTGTTCGGGCAGGATGCGGTTCAAGCCTTGGCACGAGGAGGTGCTGGCCCCGCTTCCCCGCCGTGGTGCAAAACACTTCACTGGAATCCAGCGTTGGGGCGGGGGGTAGCTGTGAATTCACCTACAGCCCGAAAATGTGGGGTTTTGGTTTAAAAAGCACTTAAAGGTTAAACCACAACCTGCAAAAAACCCCCAAACAGCCCCATAAATCTGACAGGAACAGAAAGAGCCGGGTCCAGGTGGCTCCTCCCCGAGCCTTGCACCGGAGCCAGCGTGACGCAGGGGCCGACATCCCAGACGGAGCGCCATGGCCTCCGGTTTCCAGCCAAAGCAGCCAATTTCGGGGCATTACACCTCGATACTGTCCCCCGCCTCGTATCGGAGGGAAGGGACCCGGCAGCTCTGGGGCTCATCACAGCTCTTGGTGTCACCGACCTGGGGCAGCAGGTCCCTTGGAGCCTGGATCCCTTTATCCCCCCCCAGCCAGACCATTTATTGGGGTGGGGGCTGCCGTGCCCTGTCCCCCTGTGCCCAAAGGCTGTTGGCTGCTCCGCTTCCAGGTACCACCACGATTCAACTAATGAGCAATCGCCCGATGAGCGGCACAAACCACCGTGTCAGCACTTTCCCCGTCCCCTGCGCAGGTGGAAACCATGGCGGGGCTGGGAGATACCATCTCCCCTCGGGATGGGGCACAATTCGTCACCGTCTGCTGGTTAAAACGTGCAGGGAGGGGGCAGCCGTGGTGCTGGCCAAGGCACCGGGCGCTTTGGGGCGAGGGGAGGCTGAAGAGATGCTTAGAAACATTTGAGAAGTTGGGGGTTCCCATAAACAGCAGGTAAATACTGCCTTTGCCGTCAGGGCGTCCAGCATGGGGCTCTGCCGGGAGGTCGCTGGTGCTTGGGGAGCAGAGTGAGGGGCAGAGCCAGCACGGAGCCGCTGTGGTTGTGTTGGCCAAGCGATGGTTTATTTTTGTGGCTACCCGTCTATCGAGAGCCAGGAGCACCCGGCCCTGCTCCTGCGGCGCTCGAGGAGGCGAAGCCCGGAGCTGCCGGCTCGCTCCGGTAGCTGTGCTGGGGGTCAGTGGTGGTGGGAGGGAGGCTGAGGCTGAAGCTCGAGGCTGCAGGTCACGGCTTTGGAAACCGTTACTGGAGGCGTGCTGGCGCGGTCCTTCCTCTGACGGGGCGGTGGGCTGGCAGCGAGGGTCCCCGGTGCCCGGTCCTGCCGCTCTCCCCGGGCCCTTCGGCGTGGGCACTGTCCCCGTTCTGACGCCGGGCTCCGCTTTGCCTGTTTTCCAGTCTCCTCCCCCACCGTCGGCAAACCCTACAAGTGCAACTACTGCGGCCGCAGCTACAAGCAGCAGAGCACGCTGGAGGAGCACAAGGAGCGCTGCCACAGCTACCTGCAGAGCCTCAGCGCCGAGCCGCCGTCGCTGGCCGGCCAGCAAGGTCAGTGCCAGGGACACGCCGGAGCCCTGCTGCCGCCGGGGGCACGCCGAGGGGTCCCGGTAGGGTGGGACTTGGGGCTGTGGGGTCGTTTTCCAGCCCCAACTCTGGCTGATGGGGTTGAGCTTCAGGGACGTCCTTCCATTAGGGTTAGAAAAGGGGGCGTTACGTCGGCGAGAGTGTGAGCCCCGGAGCTCTCAGTGCCCCCCCCGAGCTCTTGGTGCTCCCCCGAGCTCTCAGTGCCCGGGCCATGGTGGGATGAAAGGTGCTCTGTGTGTGCACTGGGTTGATGCCGCAAACCTCTGCCCGGGCAGAGCATTGCCCCCCTCAAGTTGCTCCTCTTGCCACCAGCCGCATTTCAAGGCCCCCCCGAACTGAAACACTCCCCTGGCCCTTGTGTCCAGTGCAAGAACTACCGGGAGCGTTTGCTGTAAATCTCAGAATGGCCCTGGCCCCGCAGTGTGGGGGACTTACGCCACCGGTGTGTGTCCGAAACGGGCACCGTGGGGCTCAGAACCACTGCCCGGCTCCTCCTTGGAGCCCACAGTCAGACTCCCTGAACGGCAGCCAGAGCCCTCCTAGCTCCTCGCCCTCTCAGAGCCTGTCCTAGTCCCTCCTGAGCTGCCAGTGCTTACGGTGAGCTTGAGGCTCCACGGATGCTGTAACCGGTGGGGCACGGGAGCGGCGGCAGCGCTGTGGGGTAGGTCCCTCCCGGCTGGGGTTGAGAGCCGGCAGGACGAGCCCAGGGCACTTCGACCCATTGAAGTCGGCTCCTCTTCCCCAACGCGGCAGGAGCGGGTGCAGCTCAATGAAGAAGGGAGGCGGACTGGCCGCCGGCGCTCCCCCGCGACTGAGGCACCCACGGGGTAAGCGCTGGGCCGGGAGCAGGCGGCCCGGGAGCCGGTCCGTCCGTCCATCGGTCCATCCCCGCTCGCCGAGGGCAGCAGCGGCGTGCCTGGAAGTCTCCGGCCTGGGTCGCAGCGTGCCCACCCTGTCCCGTCCCGCCCGCCCCGTCCCGCGGCCGGTGGCTGATCTGGGTCCCCCTTGTCTTGCTAGGTGACGAGATGCGAGACCTGGAGATGGTGCCGGACTCCCTGCTCCACCACTCGTCCGACCGGCCGGCGTTCATCGACCGGCTGGCGAACAGCCTCACCAAACGGAAACGATCGACACCTCAGAAGTTCGTGGGTAAGGGGATCCTCGCCCCTCCCTGGGCAGACGGGAGAGAGGAGGGAGAGGGGGAGCCCCAGGACCCCACCCATGGCACATGGCTGGGGTTCGCACGGCGCCTTTCACCCCACAATCGCGGGGCTTGGGGGGACGGGACGTCGTGGCGGGGTGTTGGAGGTACCCCAGACCCACGTGCACCCCCGCAACGCCGCTCTCTGTCCCACAGGGGAGAAGCAGATGCGATTCACCCTCTCGGACCTGCCCTTCGACGTGAACCCCGGCTTCGAGAAGGAGGTGGAGATGGTCTCGGCCCACCACCCCCTGGACCCCTCCTACGGCAGCTCCCTCTCCCTGATGGGGGGGGAGCACCTCCGCCCCCTCCGCCTGCCCCCCACAAACTGCATCTCAGAGGTCACCCCCGTCATCAGCTCCGTCTACACCCAGCTCCAGCCGCTGCCGGGCCGGCTGGAGCTGCCGGGGGCCCGGGAGGCGGCCGAGGGGCACGAGGAGGCGGCGGCGGACGGGGGGCCGGCGGCGTTCCGGGGCCGCGAGCCCGGCGTCTCGCCCACCAACGGCTGCCAGGACTCCACGGACACCGAGAGCAACCACGAGGACCGGAGCTCGCAGCCACCACCAGGAACCTGCCCCGGCAGCCGCCACAGCCCGGCCTACGCCAAAGAGGACCCCAAGGCGCCGGAGGGACCCCCGGCCGCCCGCTCCACCCCCAGCTCCGCCAAAGACGCCCTGCGGGTGCTCAACGAGGAGGGGGAGCAGGTCCGAGCCTTCAAGTGCGAGCACTGCCGCGTGCTCTTCCTGGACCACGTCATGTTCACCATCCACATGGGCTGCCACGGCTTCAGGGACCCTTTCGAGTGCAACATCTGCGGCCACCACAGCCAGGACCGGTACGAGTTCTCCTCCCACATCGTGCGGGGCGAGCACAAAGTCGGCTAAACCCCCTCCCCGGGTCCCCCGCCCCGTCCTTCCCTGCGCCCTCGGCTCAGCCCCTGTCTCTAGCTCAGCCCCCCCCAGCCCCCCGCCCCGGGCATGGAACTGTTGGGTTTTTTTTTTTTTCCTTTTTTTACTCCTTTGCACTGACTTTGGCTACAAAAAATATTTAAAAAACAACAAAAAAAAATCAATAACTAAAAAAATAAAACCACAACCCGCCGCCGAAGCAGCCCCGCCGAGGGGGGGCCCTGATCTGCCTTTTTATAAATGGAGTTATTTAACTATTAACGGACTTTTTTGTGCTCCCCCGCCCCCGTTATTTATTAAGCTTTTGAGTTTCTCTTTTTATAACTCTTTGGGTTTTTTCCCCCCCCTCCAAAGTCTCACCCGAATTTTTGAGGCTGTTCTCCCCCTGCCCATCCCCACCAACCTCCGATTAGGTGCTAACCCCGCCGAGCCCCCCCTGCCTGGGGGGGGACAGCTGCGCCCCGAGCTGTAACGGGCAGAACGGGGGGACCCCCCCGGCAGGGCCGGGGAGGCCGGGTCTGACCCGGCTCCTCTTCCCCGCGGGGCTCGGAGCCCCCCCGAACCCCTGGCTCCATGAGTGGGGCTCATGGGGGGGCTGCAGCCCCCTCATTCAATGAAGGAAACCATGCGAGCGTCCCGCTGCCCGGGCTCTGCTCCTCCTCCTCCTCCTCCTCCTCTTCCTCGGCACAGGCCAGTATCTCCAGCCCGCTCTGCTGCAGGGGTCCACCCCCACGCCGGGGGATCCCCCCACTCCCCCTCCGCCCCCCAAAAGCCTTCGCAGGGGCCGGTCGCTCCCTCCAGCATCCTGGCGTCACCCTCGTTCCCCGTCTCGCTCGCACTGGGGGGGGTCAGGGCAGCGGCACCCCCCTGGACCCCCCCCCACCATGTTCAGAGGGTCTGGAAGGGGGTGCGAGGGTGGGGGGGGTCGCCTGTGGCACCCCCCGACTCTCTCGGCGGCCCGTTTCCCTTAGGCCGGGCTCCCAGTGGCCGGTTGCTGGGAGCCAGATGGTTTTTTGGGGTGAAACAGTGAGGGAAGGGACCCCCCATCCTGTGGGGGGGGTGGGGTCCAGAGCCGGGGACCCCCCCGGCCGGGCTCCCCCAGCCAACAGGCCGGGGCGAGGCGGCCGATAACCAAAAAATAACGCGCGGTGCCGGGAGGGGGGGGGCCGCGGCAGAACCGGCCGCTCTCGGTGCTCCGCAGCCGCCGGCACCCCCGGCTGCAGCCCCCACCCCCCTCAACCCCGGGGGGGTCCCCGCCTGCCCCCCCCCCGCCCCCGGCCCAGGCCGCGCTGCGGGGGGGTCCTGGGGTTAAACCAAAGGCTGTTCCTTTTCTACGGACACAAACGCAACCACCTCACGCGGCGGCGGCTCCCGCTGCCCCCGTCCCCCTTCCTGTACCCTGAGATCGGGGTTTTCCCTCTTTTCTCCCTTTTTTGTTGACAGGTTCTCGGGGGGGGGGGGGGGGGGGGTGTGTGGAGCCGGGGGGCTCCGTTCACCCCTTCGGCCCAGAACCGGCGCCGGAGCCCCCCCACGACCCCCCCAGCGCCGAAACCACCCCGAAAAGGGGGTGTAAAAAACCCAAAAAGACTTTTTAACAACCCAGAAAGGGCTTTTACCCCCCAAAAAGGGGGGGTTACCCCCCAGAAAGGGGGTTTTACTCCCAAAAGAGGGTTTTTAAAACCCAAAAAGGGGGTTTTGCCCCTCAAAAAGGGTTTTTAAAACCCAAGAAGGAGTTTTTAAAACCCAAAAAGGGGGTTTAACAACCCAAAAAGGAGCTTTTACACCCCCAAAGTGGGGGTTTGTACCCCAAAAAGGGTTTTTAAAGCCCAAAAAAAGGTTTTTAAAACCCAAACGGGAGTTTTTACACCCAAAAGGGGGTTTTTACACCCCAAAAAGGGGCTTTTACACCCCAAAGGGGGTTCCAGGCCCCGCAGCGGAAGCTCCACCGTTTCTGGCCGCTTTTGGGGTTTTTTTTTTTTTTTTTTTTTCCCTCATGTCTCATTTTCTTCTCCCGGTCGAAGCCCCTCAGGGCTGTAGGAATTTCCCCCCCCCCCCCCCAGGACTTTCTCCTGTAAATATTCTATTTTTTAACCAGACGATGAAGATCAAACGACGATGTGCAATACCCCCCCCCCCCCCACCCCCGTCTCGTTCATGGATTCGTGTCGTCTTTGGGGTTTTTAATTTTTTTCCCCTTTTTTGTGAGGTTTAGACTCGCTTTTGGACAAAAAAACAAAACAAAACAAAACACCCCCGGCCCCCTCCGCACCCCCCCCCCCCCCATGACCGCAGGAGCTTTTGTATCTGTAAGATATTGTAATTAATTTGTGTAACGAGATCCTCTACTGTAAGTTTTGTACTGTACTGGCTGAAGGTCTGTTATAAATAAACGGAGTAATTTAACGCCTCCCCCCGCACCCCCGGCTGCCTTCTGGGGCGGGGGGCTCGGGGCGGGGGGTGGTTTGGGGGGGAGGGGTCCCCTGGATTCCCATTGCGGGGGCTGGGGGGGGGGGGATGGACCCCCAGAGCTGAGGGTTCTGTCAGAGCCTGGAGGGGGGGACAGGACACTGGGACCACCCCCAGGGTGGGGACAGGACACGGGGGACCCCCAGGGGTGGGGACAAGATGCCAGGGACCCCCTCGGTGGGGGGACCAGGACACCAGGACCCCCCTGGGGTGGGGACAGGATACCCGGTGTGGGCACAGGACACTGAGGTCCCCCCAGGGGTGGGGACAGGACACTGGGGACCCCCCAAGGGGTGGGGACAAGATGCCAGGACCCCCCTGGGGTGGGGACAGGGCACGAGGAACCCCCTCAGTGGGGGGACCAGGACACCAGGACCCCCCTGGGGTGGGGACAGGATACCCGGTGTGGGCACAGGACACTGAGGTCCGCCCAGGGGTGGGGACAGGACACTGGGGACCCCCCAAGGGGTGGGGGGGGACACACTGGGGGTACCCGCTAGGCCTTTTGATGGGGGGGTGGACACTTGCCCACCCCCTCCTAAGGGGTGGGGCACTGGGGGTCCCCCCCGTGAGCACTGGGGGGGGACAGGATGATGGTGGGAACCCCCCAAGAGTTGAAGGGGGAGATTTTGACACTGGGGACCCCCCCAGGGGTTGGGGGGGGACACTGGGGGTCCTCTTTAGGGCTTTGGGTGGGGTCAAGACAACCGGGACACCTCGGGTCACGCCCCGAGACCCCCCGGGTCACCCCCAGGGACTCCATCTCCCAGCGGACCCCGCGGAGCGCGCGCGCGCGCGCGCGGAGGGGATGACGACACACGCAGCACACGCCCCGCGACCAGTCACCTCACACCGCGCGTCGCGTCCAGACCCCTCCGCCGCGGCGAGGAAAAGTAGTTCCACCCTCCCCGCCGCCACCGCGGCCCAGCGCCACCCTCTCCCGCCCCGCGGCGGCCCCGTCCCCGTCGGAGGAGCCGCTGCCCATCGACCAGAGGGGCCCTGGGGAGCAGGGGCGGCAGCGGGAAGGCGGTGGAGGCGCTTCCGGGCGGAGGGCGCCTATATAAGGGCGGCGGGGCGGCGGCCGGGTCCTCTTTCGCCGCCCCGGCAGCGAGATGGTGAGGGTGGCGCGGCCGGGTGGGCTCCGGGAGGGCCGTGTGGGGCAGCGGGGGCCGTAGGGACCCGTGTGGGACAGGGCGTGCTGAGGGAGGGGCTTGAGGGTCTCGGGGAGGCCCGCGGGGAGGCCCCAGGCCCCATATGGGCCTGGGGAGAGCCTGGGAGGGGTCTCTTAGGGGCTGCTAAGGCCTGGGCTGGACCCGGGGAGGGGAGAGGGGCTCTGGGGGGGTGGCTGGCAGCGCAGGGTGGGGTGTCCGGGGCAGCTGAGGGGTTTGGGGGTGGTCTCGGGTTCATCCCCTTCATACCCGTCCCCCAGACGAAGAAGAGGAGGAACAACGGCCGGGCCAAGAAGGGCCGCGGGCACGTCCAGCCCATCCGCTGCACCAACTGCGCCCGCTGCGTCCCCAAGGACAAGGCCATCAAGAAGTTCGTTATCAGGAACATCGTGGAGGCCGCCGCCGTCAGGGACATCTCGGAGGCCAGCGTCTTCGACTGTGAGGGGGGGCTGGGGGCGGCATCGGGGGGGCCTGCGGGGGGCATTGGGGGGCCTCCGCATCCCTCTTGTAATGGGCTCCCCGCTGCGTGGGGGGCGGTGGGAGGGGGAGGCCTGTGCCCTGGGGTATTGGGGGGTCCTGGGGTGTTGGGGGGGCCCTAAGGCCGCTGACCCCCCACCCCGTTGTCCCCCCCCACCAGCCTATGTCCTGCCCAAGCTGTACGTGAAGCTCCATTACTGTGTCAGCTGCGCCATCCACAGCAAGGTGGTGCGGAACCGCTCCCGGGAGGCCCGCAAGGACCGGACCCCCCCGCCCCGCTTCAGACCTGCGGTGTGTATGGGGTGCTCGAGGAGGGGGGGGCGCTGGGGTTTATCCCCTCCTCCTCGGATCTGCCTGACTCTGTCCTTTCCCCCCACAGGGTGCTGCCCCCCGGCCCCCCCCCAAGCCAATGTGAGGAGACCCGGCCTGGCACGGCCCCCCCCACCCTGCACACAGTCTCAATAAAGGACCCTGAACCAACTCTGGCTCTATGTTTTGAGACGGGGAGTGGGTGGGATGACACACATGTCACTCTGGCGCCAAAGGGGAGGTTTGGGGTGTCCCATGGGGCTTGCGGGGCCCTGGGCTCATCCTGGGGGTCTGGGGGAGATGGGGGGCTGCTGCCCACCCCTGAGGGGGCTGAAACCCCATGGTGGTGGGGGTGGCTCTTTGCCCACTGGAGCTGTCTGGACACGGGGAGGATGTGGCTTGGGGGACAGACAGACAGATGGACACTGGGAGCATTTCCTGGGCTTGGGGGGGGCAACCCCAGCCCCCGTGATGCTGTTGGAGAGGGGGGGACTGGCCCCAGAGCCCCCCCCTCCCACAATCCTCGAGCTGCCCCTGGGCCCTACTGGAAGGCTGTGGGTGCCCGAATCCTCCCCAGGGCCAGAAGCTGCCCGGAGCTGGCGGTGGGCAACACTCTGGAACCCCCCCCACCCCTTCAGTGGGGCACAGCGTTACCTGGGGGAAGGGGGGGGGACCGGTCTTACGCTGGGGGGGCTGTAACTGGGCCAGACCCCTCCCCGGGGTGTTGGGGGGCTGTAATGGGGCCAGGTGTTGCCCCGGGTGGGACTGAATGGGGCTCGGTGGGGGCACGGAGGGTTCGGACACCCCCCGGCCTTTGGGGTCTGGGGTTCCAGACCTTTGCCCCGGACGGGGCCGGGTCCCGGGGGAGGGAGGTTGAGGGGGTCCCGGTGCCCCGGGGCGCGGCGGGCGGGTCCCGGGCCGCGCTGCCCGCGGGGGGCCCCGCCACCGCCCCGCCCCGCCCGGCCCGGCCCGGCCCGCCCCCGGCCCCGCGCCAGGTGCTTCCCCCCGCCGCGCCCGGGCACGCCGCAGCCGCCGGGCCCCGCGACCGGCCCCGGAGAGGAGCCGCGATGGACCGGCCCCGGGACCGGGACCGGGACCGGGACCGGCCCTGGGCGCTGCTGCTGCTGCTGCTGCTGCTCCGCGCCCCCGCGCCGGGCTCCGCGCAGGCAGGTGAGCACCGAGGCGGCACCGGCGGGGACCGGGGCGGCACTGGCAGCGGGGGAGACCGCGGGGATCCCGGGGGAACCGGGGGCTGCGCGGCGGGGACAGCCCCGGGGGCTGCGGGAGCGCCCGGGAGTCCCGGGACAGGCGGTAGGACCGGGAGCGCTCGGGGGTCCCGGTGGTCCCGTCGGTCCCATCTTCCCGATTCCGCCGTTACTGGGACCCCAATCCCGATCTCCGCTGCTGCCCCGGCCCCCGCGGGGGGCGCGCGGCCCGGGACCACCCCCCAGTCCCCATCGCCGCGACCGGGGGGACCCTCACGGCCCCGGGGGGACTGGGACCAGCAAACCCCCTCCTCGGGCTGCGGCTCGGGCAGGGCTGGCGGCAGGGCCGGGGCTCGGATCCCCCCTCCCGGGGCTCGGATCCCCCCTCCCGGGGCTCGGTTCCCCCTCCCGGGGCTCGGATCCCCCTCCCGGGGCTCAGTTCCCCGCCCCGGGCAGCGGCACCTGCACCCCCGCAGCTGCCGGGGCTAATTTTAGGCCGCGGGGCTGGGACCCCCTGATGCCACCAGGATCCAGCCGGGGCAGGGGGAGAGCCCGGGGGGGCCCCTCGGAGGGGACCCCGCCATCCCTGCGCACCCCGGCCCCCCGCCCGCAGCCCCGGGGCCGCTCCCGGAAGGGCCGGGAGCTCCCGGGAGTTGTTTTCAACCCCAGAAGGAAGCACCGAGGGCTGGACGCGAAGGTGGGGCCGGCGTCACCCATCGGGGACGTGTCGGGGTGCCCGGGGTGTGGGGGGGACACGACGTGCCGGTGGCACATGGGGGGCGCGCCCGGCCCCTCGGCGCCTCCGCTGCCGCCATGTGCCGCCGGCGACGCCTCGGGCTGCCGCACGCAGGGGTCCGGCTCGCCTCGGGGGTCTGGCTCGCCTCGGGGGTCCCCCCCTGGCACCCGGTGCCGGCGTCGAGGGGAGCAGAACTGGCCCCGCTGCCCCCCCCCCAGCCCCCCCGGCCCCAGCTCAGAGCCCCCTTTGTTCAGGGCCGGGATCCGGCCCCCGGCAGCAGCCGCCCCCCGCACACAGACCCCCCTTTGTGTCGCCCGCGGGGCCCGGGGCAGGAGGTCGGGGCTCTGTGTGTGTCCCCACCCCGGGCCGGGACCCCGGTGCTATTCCTGGCGGCGGGGGCCGGGGGGGCCGGGGGGCCGCGGTGGCACGCGGCAGATAGCGGGCGACGTGCCGGAGCTGCCGGCGGGGCCCCGCGCTGATAACGCCCGGCCGCGACGCCACGACGGCGCCCCGGGGGGGCCCTGGCCCTCACGCCCCCCCATCAACCCGCAGGCAGGTGCACCCCGAGGGCCGGGTGCCCGCAGCCCCCCCTGCCCGGTGCCGGGGGCGGGGGGTCCCGGGCTCCGGTGGGACCCTCGGAGCAGCCGGTACCGATTCACCAGCGTCACCCAAAAGCGCCGCTTGTTCCCGGGGGTCCCGCGGGGGCTCGGTCGTGGCCCCCCCACACCCCCAGCAGCTCTGGGACCCCCTGGGATGCCCCCAGCACCCCCCGTGTGGTTGGCCGGGGGTCGCAGCTCTCCCCTCTTCGGGCCCCGCCATGCCCATCCCCGGGGCGTCGGGGCTGGGGGCCGCGTCCCGCCACAGCTGGGACCTTTTTATAGCCCCTTCCCTGTGAAAATAGCTCCAGCCGGAGGGGGGGGAAGCGCAGGCGGTGGCTGGGGTGGGGGGGCTGCTGGCCCCAGGCCCCTTCCTGTGCGTGCACCGAGCTGCCCGTTCTCTGCGGCCGCCCCCGGGAGGGGGCTCGGGCCCTTCGCTGCCCCCGCGCCAGGGCTGGACAAAGCTGCCATTTACCCCCCTCCCCGCGCCGGGGCCTGAGTCACGTCTGTGCCGGGCCGGGGGGGGGCGGGCCGCACCCCGCTCTGCCCCCGGGGGCTCTCCTGCCGCTTTCGGGGGGCTCGGCCTCCCCCCGTCCCGCCGGCCACAATCGCCCCTTTGTGCGGCTGCGGGGAAGGGGCCGCATCCTGCCCCGCGCACAAAGGGGCCCTGTCCGCCCCGGCGCGGGGCGGGGGAGCCGGGCGGGCACGAACCCGGGACCCCCTCGGCACCCACCGCCCCCGCCCCGAGCTCTGGGGGGACCCCCTTCCCCCGGGGCGTCGAGGTGGGACGGGCCGGGTCCGAAGTCCGGGCGTCCGGGCGTGTCGCGCGGGGGCCGAGCCCGCGGCACCCGCCTTGCGCAACCCTCGCCTGGCCGGTTCGGGTGCTCCCGGGGGAGGGGAGTGGAGGGCGGGGTGGGGGAGCAGCCGTCACCCCCCCCCCGCAGGCAGCGCCACCCCCCCGGCGGGGACGGGGACGCTGCGGAGGGGGTTGGGGGGGACGTGGGCAGCGCAGGGGGGACGGGGACGAGGTGGTTGAGGAGGGGACGGAGCCGCCGAGGAGGGGACGTGGCCACCATAGGGGGGACATGGCCAGCAAGGGGAGGACGTGGCCAGTTTGGGGGAAACCCCATGGGGGACATGGCTGTGGCCATCAAGAGCGGGATGTGGCCACCACAGAGGGACACGGCCAGCAAGAGGAGGACGTGGCCAGTTTGGGGGAAACCCCATGGGGGACATGGCTGTGGCCATCAAGAGCGGGATGTGGCCACCACAGAGGGACACGGCCAGCAAGAGGAGGACGTGGCCAGTTTGGGGGAAACCCCATGGGGGACATGGCTGTGGCCATCAAGAGCGGGATGTGGCCACCACAGAGGGACACGGCCAGCAAGAGGAGGACGTGGCCAGCTTGGGGGGCCACGGGGGACATGGCTGTGGCTACTGAGAGAGGGATGTGGCCGCTGTGGGAGGGACGTGGCCACCATGGGGGAACATGGCCACCATAGGGGATCATGGCCAGCAAGGGGAGGATGTGGCCAGCTTGGGCAGAACCACTTGGGGGACACGGCTGTGGCCATCAAGGTGGGGAATGTGGCCACCACAGCGGGACATGGCCACCATGGGTGGGATGTAGCTGCTGCGGGGGGGACGTGGCCACTGTGGGAGTGACGTGGCCACCATGGGAGGGACACGGCCATCAAGGGAAGGACGAGGCCACCTTGGCGGGACCACCTGGGGGACACGGCTGCGGCCACCTCGGGGGGGGAGCTGCGGCCACCGCGGGGGGGCCGCGGCGGCGGGGATCCTGGCGGTGGCCGCGGTGGGGACAGCCCGCTGTGCCCGCAGTGTGCGCGGGGACGCTGAACGGGCTGAGCGTGACGGGGGACGCGCAGCACCAGTACCGGACGCTGCACAAGATGTACAACAACTGCGAGATCGTGATGGGCAACCTGGAGATCGTCCTCATCGACCAGGCGCAGGACCTCACCTTCCTGCAGGTGAGGGGACGGGGCGGGGGGACACGCGGGGGGAACCCGGGGGGGGGTCCGCCCGCGCCCGCCTGACACCCCCCCCCCGCCCCACCGCCCCCCCCCAGACCATCCGCGAGGTGACGGGCTACATCCTGATCGCCATGAACGTCTTCTCGTCGCTGCCGCTGCGGAACCTGCGCGTCATCCGGGGGACGCAGTTCTACGAGGAGAAGTTTGCGCTCTTCGTGCTGCTCAACTACAACCCCAACAGCACCCACGCCCTGCGCCAGCTCGGCCTCAACCAGCTCACAGGTGATGCCGGGACCCCCCCCCCCCGGACCCCCGCGGGCTGGGACGCGGCCAGGACCCCATCCGGAGCGGGGCCACCACGCTGGGCATCCTGGGCTGGGTTGTCCCCGTGTGCCCCGTGGTCCCCAGCCCAGACTGGTGCCACCCCCATGGCCCCCAGCGCAGACTGGTGCCCCCCTGGGGCCATGCTGTCCCACTGTGGTCCCCATCCCAGGGCAAGGGTGTCCCTGTCACGGTCCCCATCCCACACTGGTGCCACCCACCATGGTCCCCATGCAGAGCAGTGACACCTCCACATTCCAAACTGGTGCCACTCCAATGGTCCCCATCCTAAACTGGTGCCCCCTCAGGACCGTGCTGTCCCCTCTGCAGGCCCCATCCCAGGGTGATGGTGTCCCCATCCTGAACCAGTGTCACCCCCCCACCAAGGTCCCCATCCCAAACTGGTGCCCCCCCGGGTCCATCCTGTCCCCCCACGGCCCAGAGCCATGGTGTCCCCACGGTGTCCCAGGGGTCGGGCTGACCCCCCTGGTCCCCATACTGGCACAGTGCTGTCCCCTCCCTGCAGTGGCGGTGCCAGGGGTGGGGGTCACAGCCCCGTCACCCCCCACCCTCCCCGCAGAGATCCTGGCTGGGGGCGTCTACATCGAGAAGAACGCGCAGCTCTGCCACGTGGAGACGGTAGAGTGGCGCGACATCATGCGGGACCCCCACCTGGAACCCGTCGTGGGGGACAACGGCAAGGCCTGTGAGTGGGGGAGGGGGGTTCTGGGGGGGCGGTGCTGACCCCCCGTCGGCGTTGGGGTGACCCCGTGCGCTCGCCCGCAGGTCCCCCGTGCCACGAGAGCTGCGGCGGGCACTGCTGGGGGCCCGGCCCCGAGGACTGCCAGAAACGTGGGTACTGGGGGGGTCTGGGGGGGGGGGGGTCTGGGGGTGTGGGGGGGGCCACGGCTGGACACCCGCCCCCTGCTGACGCCCCCCTCCCCGCAGTGACCAAGACCATCTGCGCCCCCCAGTGCAACGGGCGCTGCTTCGGGCGGGCGCCCAACGAGTGCTGCCACGAGGAGTGCGCGGGGGGCTGCACCGGCCCCCTCCAGACACACTGCTTCGTAAGTGACCCCCCCCAGAGACCCCCCCCCGGCCCCACTGCTCCCCTGGGGGATGATGCCGTGTCTGTCTGTCCGTGTGTCCCATTGTCTATCCGTGTGTCTGTCCGTCTGCCCCTGCCATGGGGAGGGAGCTCGTCCGTGTCCCCCCAGGGTGGCCATGGCGGGGGTGGTGGTGGTGCTGCTGCCCCGGGGGGTGTCTCCCTGTCTGTGTGTCTGTCTGTGTGTCCGTTCGTCTGCCTGGATCCCACGGTGGGGGTCCCCACCCTCAGACGGGCACAGGGCGATGCGAGAGGTGTCTGAGCATCCCTGTGTCCGGGCGTCCGTCTGCGTCGCTGCACCTCACCTGCCCATCCATCTGCCTGTCCACCCGTCCATCTGTCCGTCTGTCTGTCCCGCAGGCGTGCCGGCACTTCAACGACAGCGGGGCCTGCGTGCCGCTGTGCCCCCAGCCCCTCATCTACAACCGCCTCACCTTCCAGCTGGAGCCCAACCCCGACACCAAGTACCAGTACGGGGGCATCTGCGTCCGGAGCTGCCCGCGTGAGCCGGGGCGCCGGGGGGGCCGGGGGAGGTGGTGGAAAAAAGGGTCTGGGGGGGGGGGGTCTCGGAGTGACCGCGAGGGTCTCCCCACAGACAACTTCGTGGTGGACCAGAGCTCCTGCGTCCGCGCCTGCCCCAACGACAAGATGGAGGTGGAGAAGAACGGGCTGAAGATGTGCGAGCCCTGCGCGGGGCTGTGCCCCAAGGGTAGGGGGGGCTCTGGGGGGGTCTGGGGGTGGGTCTGGGGGATCCGCGGGATGAGCCCTCACCGCCCCTGACCCGCAGCCTGTGAGGGCACCGGCGCTGGCAGCAAGTACCAGACCGTGGACTCCAGCAACATCGACACCTTCGTGAACTGCACCAAGATCTTGGGCAACCTGGATTTCCTCATCACCGGCCTGGAGGGGTGAGGGATGGGGGGCTTGGGGGGGCTTGGGGGGGCTGGGGGCGGTGGGGTGCAGCCCCCCACCCCCCCCGACCGTCGGCTCCGGCTCCGCAGGGATCCCTGGCGCAACATCTCAGCGCTGGACCCCGAGAAGCTGAACGTTTTCCGGACAGTCCGGGAGATCACGGGTGAGCAGTGGGGCCGGGGGACCCCCCGGGACCCCCTCAGGACCCCCCTGGGGCCACCCTGACACCCCCCCCCTCCCCTCCTCAGGGTACCTGAACATCCAGTCCTGGCCCAAGCACATGCACAACTTCAGCGTCTTCTCCAACCTCGTCACCATCGGGGGACGGAGCCTCTACAAGTGAGTCCCCCCCCCCGCAGACCCCGCCCTGGCAGCTCACAACCCCCTTCCGGGGGTCCCTACATTGTCCCCTCTCTCAGTATCCCCCCGTTACCCCCCATCGCTGCATCCCCCATTCCCCACATCGTCCCCTGTCCCCGCATCCCCCCCATCCCTGCATCCCCCATTGTCCCCAGTCCCTGCATCCCCACGTGTCCCCGTCACTGCATCCCCTGTTGTCCCCAGTCCCTGCATCCCCATGTGTCCCCGTCACTGCATCCCCCATTGTCCCCAGTCCCTGCATCCCGACGTGTTCCCGTCACTGCATCCCCTGTTGTCCCCAGTCCCTGCCTGTCCCCTCTCCCTGTGTCCCCTGTCGTCCCCTGTCCCAGTATCCCCCGTTACCCCCCATCCCTGCCCATCCCTGCATCCCTCATTCCCCACATTGGCCCCTGTCCCAGTATAGCCCATTATCCCCATCCCTGCCTGTCCCCTGTCCCCACATCACCTTGTCCCCCGTCCCTGCATCCCCCGTCCCCACGTCCCCGTCCCGCGTCCCCCCGGCTCTGGCCGCTGTCCCCAGTGGCGCCCCCCACCCTGACACCCCCCGCCCCCCGCCCCGCAGCCGGGGTTTCTCGCTGCTGATCATGAAGAACGAGAACGTGACGTCGCTGGGGCTGCGCTCGCTGCGGGAGGTGAGCGCCGGCCGCGTCTACATCACCGAGAACCGCCGCCTCTGCTACCTGCACACGGTGCAGTGGGCAGCGCTGAGCCGCCGCCGCGCTGACCTCGACATCCGCAACAACAAACCCCGCAGCAAGTGCCGTGAGTGCGGCCGGGGCGGGCGCGGGGCGGGGGGGGGACGCCCCGGGGACCCCCGCGCTGAGCGCGTCCCCATCCCGCCCCGCAGAGCAAGAGGGGAAGGTGTGCGACCCGCTGTGCTCGGCCGACGGCTGCTGGGGGCCCGGCCCCGCGCAGTGCCTGTCCTGCCGCCATTACAGCCGCCGCGGTGTCTGCGTGGCCTCCTGCCACTTCCACCAGGGGTGAGCAGCTGGGGGGCGCGGCGGCGGGGTGGGGTCTGTGAAGGGCACTGGGGTGGGGTTGGAGCCATGCCTCGGGTGGGGTTGGCTCCATGGAGGGCACCGGGATGGTGTTGGCTCCATGGAGGGCACCAGGATGGTGTTGGCTCCATGGAGGGCACTGGGGTGGTGTTGGCTCCATGGAGGGCACCGGGATGGTGTTGGCTCCATGGAGGGCACTGGGGTGGGGTTGGATCCATGGAGGGCACTGGGGTGGGGTTGGATCCATGGAGGGCACTGGGATGGGGTTGGTTCCATGACTGGGGTGGGCATCAGTGTGGTATTGGATCCATGGAGGGCACTGGGATGGGGTTGGTTCCATGACTGGGGTGGGCATCAGTGTGGTATTGGATCCATGGAGGGCACTGGGATGGGGTTGGAGCCATGGAGGGCACTGGGATGGGGTTGGAGCCATGACTGCCATGGGCATCTGCGTGGTGTTTGCTCCATGGAGGGCTTTGGGGTGGGCACTGGGGTGGGCTTGGCTCCTTGGAGGGCACCGGGGTGGGCTTGGCTCCACAGAGGGCACTGGGGTGGGCTCCTGGGGTGACACCAGAGGGAGATCGACTCCAGGATGGGCACGGGGAGCAGGACTGACCCCAGGGTGGGCAGCGGGGTCAGCACCAGGGTGGGATGGACCCTGGCTGGGGACCGGCCCCAGGGTGGGATGGGTGCTGGGGTGGGCACCAGCGTGGGACAGACCCTGTGGGGGACCAGTCCTGGGGTAGGATGGACACTGGGTGGGCACAGGGTGGGCACTGGTGTGGGCTGGGACTCCGGGGCGGGCCAGTGACCCTGCCTTGTCCCCGCAGGGAGATGCGGGAGTTTGCCCAGGGAGGCGAGTGCTTTGAGTGCCACCCCGAGTGCGAGCGCATCGAGGGCAACGTCACCTGCAACGGCTCGGTACGGCCCGGCCGGGCACCCGCGGCGGCGGCTGTGACGTCCCCGCGGGTCCCAACGCACCGTCCCATCCCGTTCCCGCAGGGCGCCGACACCTGCACCCGCTGTGCCCACTATCGCGACGGCCCCCACTGCGTGGAGAGCTGCCCTGAGGGTGTCCTGGGCGAGCGTGGCCCCATCTACAAGTACCCCGACGCCAGCCGCGAGTGCCGGCCCTGCCACGAGAACTGCACCCGCGGGTGCGCCGGGGGCCCCGGGACCCCCCAGCCCGGCCGGGGAGGTCGCCCTCGCACGCCCCGGCTCACCCCCAACTCCGTCTCACTGTAGGTGCCTGGGGCCGCTGCTGCAGGACTGCCTGGGGGAGGCTCTGCCCGTCTCCAGGTAGGGTGGGGAGGGGGCTGTGGGGGTCCCGGGGGGCCGCTCCAGGGCCATTCCCTGCCCGGTGGGTGCTGGGGACCCCCCGCCCCGGCCGTGCCACCCCCGGGGTGCCCAGCAGCGACGGGTCGGGAGGCACCGGCAGCGGTTGCTCAGCCCCGGCCTCGTCCCACGCCCAGGAAGACGCCGACGGTGATCGCAGTGATGGTGGTCGGGGGGCTCTTCCTCTCCTGCTCCTGCGTCCTGCTGGCTCTGCTCTACTGGCGGGGCAAGAAGATCCAAAAGAAACGGGCCATGAGGCGCTACCTGGAGAGGGGGGAGGTGAGCGGGGGGGTCCCGGGCCCGTGGGGAGATGGAGGCAGCCCCGGGACAGGCGGGAGGGCTGTGGGACCCGTCCCCGTCTGCCCCCAGCTCCATCCCTGTCCATAGCCACTTCCGTGCCTCCCCAGCCCCGTTCCTGTCCCCGTCCAGGTCCCCATTCCCACCCTGGTCCCCATTCCCACCCTGGTCCCCATCCCCAGCCGTGTCTGCTCCCCGTCCCCATGGCTCCCGTCCCTGTCCCCACCACTCTCCGTCCCCGGCAGAGCCTGGAGCCGCTGGACCCCAGTGAAAAAGCCAACAAGGTCCTGGCCCGCATCTTCAAGGAGACGGAGCTGAAGCGGCTGAAGGTGCTGGGCTCCGGCGTCTTCGGCACCGTGCACAAGGTTTGGGGGGGGCTTAGCATGGGGAGGGGGCTCAGCCAGGGGCCGGGCACCACCTCACCAGGACGTCCCGTCCCCCCAGGGCATCTGGATCCCCGATGGGGATTCCATCAAGATCCCGGTGAGCATCAAGGTGATCCAGGACTGGGGCGGGCAGCAGACCTTCCACGCCGTCACCGACGTAAGTCCGGGGAGGGGGCCCACGGGACCGATCCTGCTCCCCCCGAGGGGGCTCGGCCGCGGCTGACAGTGCCCCCGCAGCACATGCTGGCCATCGGCAGCCTGGACCACGCGTACATCGTGCGGCTGCTGGGCATCTGCCCCGGCCCCCAGCTCCAGCTGGTGACGCAGCTCCTGCCCCTCGGCTCCCTCCTCGACTACGTCCGCAAGAACCGTGACACCATCAGCCCCCAGCTCCTGCTCAACTGGTGCGTCCAGGTGGCCAAGGTGAGTCCCTGGGGCGGCGAGGGGGCTCCCCTGGCCCGCCCGCCGGCCCCGCTGATCGCCCCGACCCCCCCCCCCCCCAGGGTATGTACTACCTGGAGGAGCACCGCATGGTGCACCGCAACCTGGCCGCCCGCAACGTGCTGCTCAAGTCCCCTAGCCAGGCACAAGTGGCCGATTTCGGCATCGCCGACCTCCTCTACCCTGACGACAAGAAGTATTTCTACAACGAGGTCAAGGTGAGGGCCTGGTGGGGACCCCCCCGTGCCATGGGGGACCCCTCCGTGCCATGGGGACCTCCCTGTGCCATGGAGACCCCTCCCCGTGCCATGGGGGACCCCTTCCCTGCCCTTTCCCTGCCGGGATGTGCTGCGTCCCCTCATCTCCACATCCCCGTCCCACTGCCCAGGGATGTCCTACCCCCGGGGGGTGCTCCCCACCCACTCCCCGTGTCCCTCCACACCCCTCCACGCCCCTCCTTTTCCCGCAGACACCCATCAAGTGGATGGCGCTGGAGAGCATCCACTTCGGCAAGTACACACACCAGAGCGACGTCTGGAGCTACGGTGAGCCCCGGCCCCCCCAGCCCCGCCGGTGCCCCCCGCCACGGCTCACGGGGGGCTCACGGGGCCGGTCCCCGCAGGCGTGACGCTGTGGGAGATGATGACATTTGGGGCTGAGCCCTACGCCGGCATCCGGCTGGCCGAGGTGCCCGACCTGCTGGAGAAGGGCGAGCGGCTCTCGCAGCCCCACATCTGCACCATCGACGTCTACATGGTGATGGTGAAGTGTGAGTGCGGGACCCCTGCCCCTCTGGGGGCCCATCCTGTCCCCAGCCCTGTCCCCAGTCCTGGGGCAGGGTCTTTGTCCTGTCTTCATCCTTGTCCCCATCCCTGGGGCAGGGTCCTGGTGCTGTCCCCATCCCCGTCTCAGCCCCCGCTGCTCCCCCTGCCCCAGGCTGGATGATCGACGAGAACATCCGTCCCACCTTCAAGGAGCTGGCGAACGAGTTCACCCGTATGGCCCGCGACCCCCCGCGCTACCTGGTCATCAAGGTGGGCGCGACCCCTCCACCTCAGACCCCCCTCCCCGAACCTGCAGCCCCTGACGCATCCGTCCCCGCCGCAGGAGAGCGGGGGGGCTGCGCCGCCCGCCGAGCCCCCCACCCTCAGCGACAAGGAGCTGGATGACATGGAGACGCTGGAGCTGGAGGAGGATGAGGAGGAGCTGGACGCCTCCTTCGGCCTCGCCACCGGGCTCTACCCCCCACGCCCGCGGGGCAGCTGCGCCCGGGTGAGAGCCCTCTGCGCCCCCCCCCCCGGTCTGGGGGCTCTGGGATGGGAAAGGGGGTCCTGAGGGGGTCCCTGGATCTGGGGAACCCCTCCCCGCTGCCCCAGCATCGCCTCCGCACCCTGTTGGGACTCGCAGCGGGGTGGGGGGGTCCCAACCCTGCACCCCCCTCGCTGGGTGCCAACCCAACCCGTCCCCCCGCAGAGCCCCAGCCTGCTCAGCCCCCCAGCCGGGTACATCCCCATGAACCAGCCCGGCCTCGGCAGCACCCGCCAGGTACCCGTGGGGCTGGGGCGGGGCGAGGGGGTGCTGGGGGGGGCACGGGGGGTGCTGGGGGGCTAGTGGGGGGGTGACCACGTGGTGCCAGGGCAGGGAGGGCCAAGGGGTGGCCGTGGGGTGCGGAGGCGGTGGGAGGTGATGTGCTGGAGGTGGTGGGGTCCGTAGGGGGGTGTCCCCCCACCACCCTGCTCAGCCCCGTGTCCCCCAGGGCGGGGGGTGCCGGCCCCCCCGGCGCAGCCGTCAGGAGTCGCTGGGGCGGACGGTGTCGGAGTCATCGGAGGGCCGGGGCACGGCCTCGGAGCTGGAGCTGGCCGAGGGGGGGTCGCTCTCGGGAAGCCTCTGCCGCAGCCTGCGCTCGCGGGGGGACAGCGCCTACCTGTCGCAGCGGGAGAGCTTTCCCCCCCCCGGCCCCCAGCGCCGGCAGCAGCGAGGAGGACGCCAACGGCTACGTCACCCCCAGCTGCGCCGGACGGGGTGAGGGGGGGGGGCCTATCCTTGGGGGGGGGGTATCCTGTCCTTTTGAGGGGTCCCATCCTGGAGGACGGGTCTGGGGGGTGGTAGGGAACCTGTCCTCAAGGGGTGGGGGGTCCCATCCCCGCAGGGTTGGGGGTTAAGGGGGTGGGGGCTCATCCCTGTGGGTTGGGGGGGCTCCTGTGTTTGGGGGTGGCAGCCCCAGGGGGCAGAGGGGACCCATTCACACAGGGTTGGGGTTCAGGCTGGGGGGGGATCATCTTTAGGGGCAGATGAACCCATCGGTGGCCTGGATGAGACCCCCCCTAGACCCAGGCCAGGCTCTGGGGGCAGAGAGGGGGGATCAGGGCGGGGGACTGGCCGGTGTCTCACCCCCACCTCACAGAACCGGACCCCGCCGGGTGCCCGGTGCTGGAGCCGGAGGAGGAGGAGTACGAGTACATGAACCGCCGGCCTGGGGGTCCCCGGGGGGCCTCCCCGCCCCGCCCGGCCTCGCTGGAGGAGCTGGGCTACGAGTACATGGAGGTGGGCTTGGAGCTGGGGGCACCCCCGGGCCGGGGGCAGCGGGAGGAGGAAGAGGAGGAGGAGGACTACGAGTACATGAACAAGCAGCCGCGGCTGAGCCGCTCGCTGGGCAGCGTTGGGGGGACGCCGGCCCCGCACCACGACGGCTACACCGACATGCGGCCGGGCGAGGCAGCCGCGGCCCCCCCGGAGGAACAGGGCTACGAGGAGATGGAGGCCGTGCTGGCCCCCCGCTGCCCCGGCTGCCGCGGCCCCCCCCGTGCCCCCTGCCCCCAGCATGAAGCCGCTGCGGAGCCTGGAGGCCTCGGACTGCGCCTTCGACAACCCCGACTACTGGCACAGCCGCCTCTTCACCAAGGTCGACGCACAGCGGACGTAGGGGATGACCCCCCGGGACCCCCCGCTGCCTTCCTTGCCCCCCCCGCCCCCCCCGGGCTGTTTACACTGGAAATGAAGGATTCACCCCCGCCTCGGGGGCATGAGCCAAAGCTGAAGTGCGGGCAGGGGGCCACCACCCCGCCCCGCCACCCCTTCCAAAGCCTTTCCTGGGGTCCGGGGGGGGGCTCAGCCTGAGAACCCCGAGCTGGGGAGGGGAGTGGAGGGGGGCAGTGGGGCTCTGGACCCCCTCCCACTGTGCCCCCCCCCCCAGCTGAAGGTGCTCCCCATGTGCAGGGTCAGGGTCCCTGTCTGGGTCTGGGGGTGTCTCTTGGGTCTGGGGGTCCACCGGGGCTGGGGGTCCCTGCCAGGGGCTGTCTGGGGGTGCAGGTGGCTGTGGTGGGACGGGGTTTCTGGGCAGGAAGGACCCCAGACTCATTTCCAGGTTTCCCCGTTCCCTGCTGGAACCGGAGTGAAGGTTTGGGGGTGCTCCCCCGCCGCGGGGTGTCCCCGGTCAGTGGCAGGGGCGTGGGTAGCGGTACCGCCCGGTATGACCGAGGGACCCGGGACCGGGCTGAGGAGGAGGCTGCGCAGCCGCCCCCGCGCCCCAGCCCGCCCCCGGACGAGGCTCCGGAGGGGCCGTTTTCACGGGGGACTGCCCGGGACAAGCCCCCAGCCCGGGACACCCCAGCCCGGGCATCGCCCCCGGCCCTGCGTGGGTCGGGTTTGTAAATGCTGAATAAAGACAAAGGGAATTTGACCCGGAGTGACGGTGCTGCTGCCTGGGGCGGGGCCGGCGGGGCCGGGGGCGGTGAGCAGGACCGGAACCCGGGGAACCGGCAGCCCCGGGTCAGCGCGCGACCCGCCCCGCCATTATCGGAGCCGTTCCCGGGCCCAGCCGCGGCCTACATATCCCAGCATCCCCAGCGGCCAAGTGCGCTTCCGCTTCCTCTCGTGTGGGCTGCTGGGAATTGTAGTCCGGTCCCTGCGTGGCTCCGGGCCTTTCCGCGCGGGCGCCGCGGGACCTGCCGGGAGTTGTAGTCCGGGGGTGGGTGGGCGGTGGGCGGGCACTCGGCTTCCCAGCGTGCCCCGCGCGGAGCCCGCGCTCCTGCCCTGCTCGCGCTCTCGCGGTCGGGTCTCGGTGGCGGCGGCGAGGGGGGCCGGCGGCTCCGACCATGTCGGGCGAGGAGGAGGCGGCCGAGCTCACGATCGCCGAGGACCTGGTGGTGACCAAGTACAAGATGGGGGGGGACATCGCTAACCGTGAGTGCGGGCCGCGGCCGGGCGGGGGGCGGCGGGGAAGGGGCGACGGAACCGGGCATGAGGCGGGAGGCGGGGGGAGCCCGGTGAGGCGGGGAGCGGCGGGGGGAGCGGCGGGTGGTGGTGGGCCCGGGGCGGGCGGCCAGGCCTGAGCTCCCCCCCCCAACAGCGGCCGGTGGAGGAGTGGGGTGCGGGGAGGGGGGGTGGCCGTACGTTCCCCAGGGGCGGCGGGGGCTGCCCGGTTCCCGCAGGCCGCGGCCCCGCACGACGGCCGCTGCCGGCACGTGGCCTCCGCGCCCCACGTGCACCGGCAGCGCGGCGGGGGAAGGCAGGGCCTGTCGCCCCCCGGCCCGTTCCTCCCTCCCTCCTTCCCGCGGGGGGAGCTGCTGCCCCGGGACTGCCCCGCTCCGCGCTTTTGTTCGGGGCTTGGAGCACCCCAGTCCCCGGGGGCCGAGCCCCGCGGTGGGCGGAGGGAGCGGGGCGAACTCCCCCCCGGGAGCAGCGAGGGGAGCGGTGGGGAGCCCCGGGGGACGCGGCGGTGGCGACACGCGTTGTTCCCCCCTAAACTTCGGGGCAACCCCCGAGCTCTTTCCCTTTCGCTGTTATTTTTAAACGCTTCTCCCTGCACTGTCGCCGATGGTGGTTCGGAGCCCACGGGACCCCTTCGGGGAGGTGCCCCCGGCCCGGTGACGTCCCCCGGCCCGGTTTGCTCTCCCCACCGTCAGGACCGGCCCCGCTCGTGGCGTGTCCCACGCTGATTCCTGCTGACTTCGACGCTTCTCTCGAAGTCGCCGCTCCCGACGGGCCCTCGGGACGCAGCTCTGGAGCCCAACGTGGGGCCGAGCGCCGCAGGGCTCCTCCAAACTGGGCAAACTGGATTTAACAGCGTGGCCCGAGCTCGGCAGCGCCGGGGGTCACCCCCTTCCCCACGGCGGGCAGAGGCAGCTCCGTCACTGCGTTCCTCCTCCTGTCCGGGGGATGTGACCATGTCTGGGGAGAGCGGACGCGGGGCGGCGGTGAGAGGCTCCAGAGGCCTCCAGTTCTAGGAGCGAGGTGCCGAGCCGGGGTGGGGGGATTGAACCCCCGAATCGAGGCCCTGGTGTGCAGCGAGGGGTGTCCCGCCTCGGCGCCGGCTGCCGCTCAGTGCCCGGTTATCTCTGCACCGTGTTTGTTTTAACGTTTCCTCCTCTCCCTGTCCCGCCGCCCCCTGAACGTCTCGTGGTTGGAGTTTTATCTGTACCTAAAAACAGCCCCAGTCCGTCACGATTTGCTCGTGAGCGTCCCCCCGGCACCTCCCGAGTATTTATGGCTGTCGCTCCTGGAACACGCCTCACCAGGGACAGAACCTGCCCCCCATGGGGCACAAATGGCCCCTGGGAAAACCACTGGAGTGAGAAGAAACTGGAGACTCAAGAACATCCCGGGGAGAGGGTTGGGGCTCCCTGTGAGGAGGAAGAAGGGCAAGCAGCAGCTCGGGGGCTGCCGGTGACAGCAGCAGCCTCTGTGTCGTCATCGCGATGTGTCTGTGACATCGCTGCCGGGTTGGAACTGAGGCCACCGCTGTCACCTACAGCGGGACCAAACTGCTGCCGGGACTCACTGGCACCCGAATGTGCCGCAAAGTGGGTGCAGGCAGCAAAGCTTCCCCCACCCTGCAGTGTGGGGCCGAGCATGAGGAGTTCCGGGTGTCGGGCGGGCGGCCGGAGCACGTGGGTTCCCTCGAAAACACGTTTTTCTGCAGAGGAGGAGGAGGAGGGGACCCACGTAACCGGCTCTGCCACGCTCCTGGGCCCGGCTGAGCCTTCCAGTGCCGCACAGCCCTGGTTCCTTTGATGTGCCGTGGCCCGTCTGTCTGCCAGGCGGTTCCCAAACCTGCTCCTGCCGTTCCGACGGCTCCGGGAGGGTGGCGGGGTCTGCAGCAACCCCCGGCCTCCGCCCGCTCACTCGTGCTCTCCGTGAAAACGTTCTCAAAACCCCAACAGAGCTAGGAGTGGGGTTTGCACTGGTCCCGGGGATGTGGTGGAGGCGGAGGCCGGGGTCTTGCTCGCACCCAGGAATCAGTCGGCCATGGCGGCGGGGTTGGAGGGTCTTTGTCATTAACGTGTCGGTGTTTGCCTCCAGGGGTGCTGCGTGCGGTGCTGGAAGCGGCAAGCGCGGGCGCATCAGTGCTGTGCCTGTGCGAGAAGGGGGATGCCATGATCATGGAGGAGACCGGCAAGATTTTCAAGAAGGAGAAAGAAATGAAGAAAGGTGAGGCCTGACTGGAGGCGTCTGCGGCACTGGGACCTTCCCTGGTCCTGGGGGGTGGCTGGGGCAAGGGGGCGGCAGCGCTGTCCTGACCCCCATCGCTGTCAGGGTTTGCTCTTCCCAGAAAGCCCCTTTTAACCCCTGTCCTCCATCGCTGGGGGCCTCAGCTCCCCAGTGCCTGGCCCAGTCGTCCCCGTGCAGTCCAAAGCCGCTCCCGTTGCAGTGTCCTCCCCTGGGGGACCCGCGGTGGGTTGTCACCAGGCTGTGCTCACTGTGGGAATGGTGCCACAGCCGAGGGGGTCTTTCGGGGTCCCTTTGGCAGGTGTTCCACCCCCTGGTGCTGGCTGTGGGGGCGCAGGGAGAGCCGCTGTGGGGCAGACAGCACGCTGGGCTCCCCTTGGGCTGCGACCACATGGCGTGGGGTGTTTGACAGCCAAAACCCTGCCTGGAGACCCACGCTGGGACCGGGGCCACCTGCCAGGCTCTTGGTTCCACGGGACTCTCCGTTTGCCTTCGCAGGTATCGCCTTCCCCACGAGTATATCGGTAAATAACTGCGTCTGCCACTTCTCCCCCCTGAAGAGTGACCAGGACTATATCCTCAAGGACGGTGACCTGGTCAAAATGTGAGTGTCCAGCTGTGAGTTCTGGGGCTGAGCTCTCTGACCCTGCTTGGGGCGTTTGATGCTCCTCAGCGCCATTAATTAAAGAGCGTTGATGTGCGCTTGAGGCTCTGGATGCTTCCAGAAGCCGCACGAGCGTCCCCAGCCCTGCCACCCCCTGTCATTAACTCCCTTTGCCTTGCAGCGACCTGGGAGTCCACGTCGACGGCTTCATCGCGAACGTAGCGCACAGCTTTGTCATAGACGCCTCCAAGGTGGGTCTGGAGTGGGGCTGGCTCCGCCGCTGCTGCGGGTGGGGAGGGTCGAAAGCTGCGGTTGGGGTGATTCGGATTCTCTGGAGCCTGGCGGATGCATCGCAGCAGCCGCTGGGAGCCGTCCCTTTCCTCAGGGTGACTCCGTGCTCCACAGGGCGAGGCTGATGCTGTCCCAGCACGTACAGCTTCGTGCAGGGGCAAATAACTGGAGACAAACCCGCCTGTGGGAGGCGCTGCCCTGGGTTATCTGCATGCAGGGCAGACTGGGCGGACTGGTTTTGCTGCCCCCTCTACTGGCCATGGCACAGGGAGCCGCTGCCTTCAACTCTGAGCTAGTGGGTGACCCACGTTACAGCCCCTTGGTTGTGGCCAATCCCTGGCTGCTCTTTTAGTGGAGGAGAGACGAAGGATGGAGCTGTGGAGCCAGAAGCCCTTCACCCTCCACGCTCCATTTCCCGTTTCTGTCCCCCTCCATGCTCCCTTTCTCGTTTCCTTCCCCTGCCACACTCCGTTCCCCGTTCCCTTTGGGGCGGGTGTCCCATTAGACGGGGGAATCTCCAGCTCCAGATGCTCGGAACAGTTCTTGCTCGGAATGTGCCCTGAAAAGCCTTTATCTTCCGTCCCGGCAGGAAAAGCCCGTGTCGGGCCGTAAGGCTGATGTCATCAAGGCGGCTCATCTCTGTGCTGAAGCCGCTCTGCGCTTGGTAAAGCCGGGGAACCAGGTGAGCGTCAGGCGCAGGGCGAGGAGCTCCGTCTGTAGGGAGAAAAGGCCCTGCCTGGGCGGAGCCTCCCAGCAAAGAGGAGTTGGGGGTTGAATGTCATGTCCTGAACGCATTGTCCTGTGTCTCCACCCAGAACACACAAGTGACAGACGCGTGGAACAAGATCGCCCACTCGTTCCACTGCACGCCCATCGAAGGTAAGGGGGAGGCTGGTCCCACTGCCCCACTCAGACCCCGGGGAATGGTGAGTGACCATGAGTCCCAGACGTGCCACCTCCAAACGCAGCAGCCTGCGCTAGAACATCCCTTCAAATCCCTTCACTCTTCGTCCTCCCTCTTGTGGTTTTTAAAGGTGCTTTGGTCTAGAATGACCGATTCCGCGGCTGGCAGGGAGGGTCCTGGCTCATCCTCGGGCCAGTCCCACACCTGTCGTTTCCCTGTGGGGTTTAGCAGAGCCACAGCGGAGCTCGTTAGGTGCTGTCAGTAGATGCGCAGGGAACGTTGTTCCCTTCCAGCTCCGAACCAGGTCCCATTCTGCTCGCAGCGGGTGCGTGGGGAGGCACTGGGGGAACCGGGGCCGCTCGACGTGGGGAGAGCTTGACCAGGCATTGGGCACACGGAGGCGCTTCCCCGTCAGTGCCGTCGCTGTCCAACGGCTCTTTCAGCCACAGTTACGTTATTTGGGAAATTTCCTGAAATACGGCAAAGCTGCCTCGTCCCCTTCACATCCCCAGCCCAGTCACAGCATGTTGATCCCCAGTTGGGGGGGGCTGTGTGGGTCCCCTTCATGTTTTGCTCCTTCCTCCGTTGAACACCCGGCAGGGCAGCAGCTCGGCGAGGAGGTGGCTGCTCGCACTGTTGGGGGGTCTGAGCTGCTGCCGCTCGGAAACAGCCTTGTGCTGCGATTCTCTAGTCCCCACCGGTGACAGCAGCTGGAGCTGTGGGGCGTCGCGGCAGAGCCAGTTAACAGGGTGTTAAGGGGAACTCTTGCCGCAGGGATGCTGTCGCACCAGCTGAAGCAGCACGTGATCGACGGGGAGAAAACGATCATCCAGAACCCCACAGACCAGCAAAAGTGAGAGCGGGGACTGGGGCCAGGGTGGTGGCCCCTGTTTCTTGCTAGGGGATGCAGTGGGCGGGTGTGATTTAATGGGGGCACAGGCTCCTCTCCTGGAGCCTGGCCCAGCACAGCAGGTCCGTAGCATTAGTCCCACGTTACCGTGTCCGTTCTGCCTGAGGGCAAGGGGTGGGCTCGGTGTCGGGGTGAAGAGGGTGGAGGTCACTGACATGAGGCTCCTTGCTGGCACCCACCAGCGTTCTTGGTTTCTGCCCAGTTTCTCCGAGGAGGAGCTGCCAGTGCAGTAACTGGCTGTCACTGGTTGTAGTGGTGGGTGCTCCTCACCTGGCACTGGTCCCGCAGGTCTGCTGGGAGCTGCTGGATGGTGGTCGCTGTTGGTGGCATCCCAGGGTGGTTTTGAGCTGGATCTGTCGTTCCTTCTGCTCAGCAGCTCCTCTTCCTCAGGGGTCCCTCGGGGTTGGGTCTCACCCTGAATATTTGGAGCTCGTGGCGACGCATTGGTCAGGGTGGGCTCTTGGCCCACCTGGGACATGACCACGAGTCCACAGAGCTGGTGCTGACTGCCTGAGACCCCCCCACCCATCCCTGGGGACAGAGCTGCTGGCGTGGGTGGGAGCAGCGCTGGCCTGCCCTGGGTTTGCTCTGCTGCCTGCACCAACCTCCACGTCCGTGCGCCAGCCCGTGCTCTTCTGGTCACCAGAGCAGTGCTGTGGCTTGTTGGACCCTCACTGGGCCAGCCAGGGTGGGCTTGTTCGAGGGACGGTGGCTGTGCAGGAGCTTCTGTCTTCTCCGTTCTCTGACTCACCAAACTTGTTTTCATTCAGGAAGGACCATGAAAAAGCAGAATTTGAGGTCCATGAAGTTTACGCTGTCGATGTTCTGGTCAGCAGTGGAGAGGGAAAGGTGAGGCCAGTCAGAGCGTCTGTGTTTAAGGACAGTCGTCACCATCATCGGGTGGTGCCAACAGCCACCTCCTCGGGGTGCCAGTTCCAGCCGGGGAATCTCATTCCCTGGGTATCACTGGGTCCTTTTTTGGGGGGAGCGTTTTCCATCCCAGAAGTCACAGTGCCCCTTGGCGGTATGGGGGTGCGGCTGGGGCTGGGCTGGCGAGGCAGCGCCGCGTCCCAGACCTCTCAGAGCACTGTCCCTGTTCGCAGGCGAAGGACGCGGGACAGAGAACCACGATTTACAAGCGAGACCCCTCCAAACAGTACGGCCTGAAGATGAAAACCTCCCGTGCCTTTTTCAGCGAGGTGGAGCGGCGCTTCGACACAATGCCATTTACTCTCAGGTATCTGCTCTGGCTCGTGGCCTCCCCATCGGTTCTGGGAGCTTCCAGACCGTGCGCACAGCAAACCCGACCTGCCTGTCCCCTCCCTTTGGCCGCTCTGCGCCAGGGTTTGTGGTGGCTGAGTTGGGGGTGGGTGTCGGAAGGATGTTAGAGGCTTAAGCAGGAATCCCGGGCAGAGCCGGAGGATTTGAGAGTCCCCTGTGCCTCCTACAGGAGGTGGGAGCCAGGAATGGCGTTTAAACTAAAGCAGGGAGGGGGGACACGGTGCCGGGGTGCGGGACGCGGCGGGGAGGCACTTGCCGCTGGTTCTGTGAGCGCTGGACTCTCAAACTAAGGAAACAACGTTCCCTTGATGGGCTCTTCTCACCCCTCAATCTGCTCTCAGGAGGTCCTGGTTCCCCCGGCAGTTGCTGGGGCGAGGGGGTCGCAGGTCAATAAAGCCCGAAGCAAAGTAAACCCTGCGCCCTGCGGTGGGGATCTGGCTCGGGGAAGGGGCTGGAGCTCAGGCGCGGCTCTGTCTGCTCTGCAGGGCATTCGAGGATGAGAAGAAGGCCAGGATGGGGGTGGTGGAATGCGCCAAACATGAGCTGCTCCAGCCCTTCAATGTCCTCTACGAGAAGGAAGGTGAGTGTTGGCAGTGGGAGGGCTGAGAGCCGGCAGCTGGCGGGGGCTTCCGGAGCTGGCGAGGCCGGCGCTATGCTTCAGGGAGGTCATCCTGCGGGAAACTCGCTGGCCCTCGGCCTTGGGATCTGCTTTGGAGTTGTTCCAGTGCCCAGATTGTTTGTGGAGTGATGTCCTGGGTGGGAGGGGAGGTTGGTGGCTGAGGTGCCCCGGTTTGGTTCCAGACCTGGGTGTTGGGGGGAACTGGCCTGGCCTGGCCGGGGTGGGTTGAAGAAGCTCCCACGACATGATTTTTAGCGGTGGAAAGGGCAGAGTAACCAGAATGATGGCGTGTGGACCCATCTGCTGGGCAGAGGGAACCTGTGGTAACACCCGTCCCTGTCTGGCAGGGGAGTTCGTCGCACAGTTCAAGTTCACAGTGCTGCTAATGCCCAACGGCCCCATGCGGATAACAAGTGGCCCCTTTGAGCCGGACCTCTACAAGTCCGAGTTCGAGGTGCAGGATGGAGAACTGAAGGTGGGTTCTCAAAAATGTTAACAGACATAGCCCGTCGCGTGGGTCCGGCTGTGTCTGCAGCTCCCGGGGTGAGCTCAGAGAGGAGAAGGGGCAATTAACCTGGGTTGGGTCCCACCTCCTGCTTCGAGCATGGTGTTACGGCTCAGTAACTCCCGAGGAGCAGCCGTGAGTCCCAGCTGCCTCTTCTGTCGCTGGGCAGGGGGCAAGGCTGCATCCCTTTGGCGGCCGCTCGTTGCGCTTTGAAGGCATTTCCCTGTGTCTGCTGTCAAATCCAGGATTGTGTTTCCTCTCTGCCCAGGCCCTTCTACAAAGTTCTGCGAGCCGGAAGACCCAGAAAAAGAAGAAGAAGAAGGTAATTTGGCCAGGATTGACCCTGGGATTCCCCCGGCACGGGAAGCAGCCTCGTGGCTGCGGGCTCCCCGAGGTGACCTGGCTGCGGGTTTGTCTCCACAGGCCTCCAAGAACGCAGAGAACGCCACCACGGGAGAGACGGCGGAGGAGAACGAGGCCGGTGACTGAGCGGCTCCCGCTACCTCCACGTAGCGCCCGGTTCACACACACTCGCCCCTTCCCCCCACCCCAAAAAAAAAAAAACCCAACCAACAAACCACCAAACCAGAAGCAAATTAATCCAGAACCAAGGGGTCCAGCACTGTTTGTCTGTTTGACCAAAGCGCGAACAGTCTGGGCGTCCCGCTAGCTCCACCAGCTCGACTGACTTTGCCGAGGAGGGAGGAGCCGCTCAGCCACTTCAGATCACGTAAAAAAAAAGAAAGAAAAATAAAATCAGGAGTAAAAGCTGATCTAGATCCGCTGTCTCTAACCCTTGATACCACCCACGCTCAAGGAAAACAACCCAGCCAGGCCCAGCGAGAGGGAGCGCAGGGAGCTGCCTTCCTCCTCCTTTGATTTTCTCCTCACAGATTTTCTTGGAGGAAAAAACCCAAACCCAAACAAACAGCTGAGAAAAGCCCCGTGTTTAGTGACCCGGGACCCGCCGTGCGGCTCCCCCCATCCCCGGGGGCAGAGGATCTCGTGCGCTTTTACCCTCTAGATTGTACGTTTATAATTGGGAAAAAATATGAAATTTGATGTTCCCCGTGAGACCGTGCGTCCGCTCCATGCTGTCCCTGCCCTGACTCACCCAGAAACGCTCCGGTTTTTAACACTGCTTGTTTTTAAAGGAAGGTCCAGCTCCACCGCCACCCCCACCTCCACGGAGGGGCCGAGCTGGGCGGAGGGGCGTTAATTCTGGGGAAATTTGTTCTTTTCCACTCTTGGATGGGTGTTGGTGGGTCTTGGACGGGTCTGCTGTGGGTGAGGGAAGCACTGCCGGAGCCGTCGGGCGCAGCCGGGGGCCTCGCTCTTTTGTAGTCAGGTTTTTTTTAAAAAAAAAAAGAAAAAAAATTAAAAAAAAAAAAAAAAGGAAAAAGCCAGGCGGGAGGTTTTTTTCTTTGCGACCCCCGGGACCGCGCTCGGGCTCTTTGATGACCTGGGGGGAAGTCTCGCCTCTCCGGGGGTCTCCCCCCAGCTCGGGGGGGTCTGCCCCAAGCCCCACCGCGAGGATTTACCAAAGTCAATAAAAGAGAATAAACCATCCGCTATTTTTTTTTTTTTCCTCTCTGAATTTCTCCGTTTCTGCTCCTGTTCTCGGACTCTTCCAGCTCTGGCGGGGCCGGGGGGTCTGGGCAGCGTCACCTCAAGGGACGAAGCCCCGATTTTGGCGTTTTTAAGCGATATTCTGCACTCTGCGGAGGAGGGGCAGGCCGGGCCTTTCCCGCAGCCCGCGGTGCGGGTTAGAAGCCACGGAGGTTGATTTGATTTTCTATTTTGACGTTAAAGATGATCGTTTTCCGGTGCCTCTTGACGCAACCCACAGAAAATCCGGTTGTTTAAAACATTTTAACAAGTGGAAACTCCCCGGGACTCGGTAACTGGCTTTTGTTTTTCTCCCAATCAACGTGGCTAGTGACACCTCGCCGTGGCCACCGGCCGGTTCTGCGCCCTGGGGCTGACGCGGGGAGCGCGAGGACCGCCCCGTCCTGTGGCCGCCGGGCCCGGGGCCGCCCCGCCGGGGCTGCGCAAAATGGCGGCGAGCGGGCGGACTACAGCTCCCATGGTGCTCCGGGGCAGGGACTACACCTCCCGGCGTGCTCCGCGCCGCAGGGGGCGGGGACACGGCGCTACAGTATAAATAGGCCCCGGCGCGTCGTGGAGGCCTTTCTGGGCCGCTGTTGCCGCCATCTTGTGGGGCCGTTGTCACCGGCCACCTTCATCCGTCTCCATCCTACGCCCCCGCCGCCGCCCGCCCGCCGGGACTGAGCGCGGCGCCTCCGCACCGCCATGAGGGCCAAGGTGAGCGGCGGGGGGCGGCGTGGGGGCGGCCGATGTGCTTTATCCCCTGCCAGGGTGGACCCCAGTAATGGCCGGGCCCGGCCGGGGAATGGACCTGTACTGGGGGCTCCAGTGGGGTGTCCCGGGGCGCAGCGGGCGGGGGGCTCCGTTGCACCGGGAGTTCTTTGGAGGAGGGTCAGGGTGTGTTGGGGTGGGGACCGGGGTTTCTGGGTGCTTGGAGCTGGCGGGGTCCCTATAGCGGGGGGCTCTGTGCGTCTTGGGGGATGGAGGGGGAGACTGGGGCCGGGTCTGGGCCTCGGGACGGGCCTGCCCCGCGCACACTGGGGTAGCCGTGGCCCCAGACCCACTCGGTACCGGCACTAATGCAGACCCTTCTCTATCTTCTTCCCCGCAGTGGCGCAAGAAGAGGATGCGCAGGTACGTGGGGCTCCCCTGGGGCCGCTGCCCGCCGGTCCTGCCCCGCCGTGGAGCGGGAGCGGGCCTTGGCCGCTGCCCGGTGCCACTGCGCAGGGCTGGCCCCGGGGCCTGAGCGCGGCCGCTCTCTCCCTTAGGCTGAAGCGCAAGAGGAGGAAGATGAGGCAGAGGTCCAAGTAGGCCCCGCCGCGGAGCTGAGCGGGCTCGGGGCGCGGGGCCGCCGTCGCTGCCATCGGGGAGACGGCTCGGTTCACCGGGAAGGGTCCCGGTGCCGCGGGGAGGACCCACTGTGCCCGGCCGGTTGTGTGCTCTGTGGCCGCTGTTGTACCACGAATAAAGCTGGTTTTGTTGGGACACGGTGTAGTTCCTCCCGGAGCGGCGGGGACCGGCGTGTGGGGGGTAATTCCTCCGGTAACCGGGGGCTGTGATGGGGGGCGTTCTTCCGGCAACCCGAGGCTGCAACCCGGGGGGCGTTTCTACGGTAACCGGGTACTGCGACCGTGATCACCGGGCGGGGATGGGGCCGACTGGTGGGATCCCGCCTCGCAGGGCCGGTACCGGGGAGGTCCGGGGGGTCTTGGCGCGGCGGAGGGAGCCTGCGGGGAGCGTCGAGCCGGCGGCGCATACACATGACGTCACGAAGACGGAAAGAGTCCAGTGCGCTGTCTGCCGGGAGGAAGAGCGCGGCTCCTTCCGGGTTGCCCCGGAAGCACCATAGATCCCTTCCGGCCCGGCGCAGAGCGGCGGCCGGAAGGGGCCGCTCATTGTTGGCGCTGGAGGACCCGCGAGGAGGCCGCGAGCGGGTGAGTGCAGGGCCGGGCGAGACGGGACGGGGCCGGGACGGGCTGCGCCGCCGTCAGGAAAGGTCCCGCTCCACCGTCCCGGGGTCTCCGCGGCAGGTGCTCCCACCCCGCCCCGGGCCTAGCCGCCGCCAAGCCCCACCGCCGGGCCTGCCCCGGGCCTGCGGGGCGGTTGCTGTGGAGACGCGGCGGCGGGGGGAGTTCCCTCCGCCCACCCGGTGCGCCACGGCGGGGCCCGGTCCGGCAGGGCTGTCACGGGGCGGGGATCCATTCGGCCGGGGCCCGGCGACGTCCGGCTCCCTCTGATCCGACTGTGCCGTCTCCGGTGGTCGCTCCGGCAGCCCCGGGAAGCGGCTGTGAGGGGCTGCCCGGGCCCCCCCGAGGCTTAGGGGGCCGCGGTCGCGTTGACACCAGGCAGGGACCCCTGGGGCTGCCGGGGCTGTGCTGCCCCCGGACTGGTGCCAGTGCCCTGGGGCGAGTGTTTTTCTCTGGTGCCGGAGGGGCTGCCCCCGCTGCCCTCCCTTACCCCCCTCCCTCCCTCTCGCAGTGCCCAGAGCCCCGCGGCGGCGGTGGCAGTGAAGATGCCCGACCGTGACAGCTACAACAACGGCAGCAGCGGCGATGAGGTGGGCGCCAACGCCGATGACATCTGCCGTGATTTCCTGCGCAACGTTTGCAAACGGGGCAAACGGTGCCGCTTCCGCCACCCCGACATCAGCGAGGTCACCAACCTGGGCGTGCGCAAGAACGAGTTCATCTTCTGCCACGACTTCCAGAACAAGGAGTGCGTCCGCCTCAACTGCCGCTTCATCCATGGCACCAAGGAGGACGAGGACTGTTACAAGAAGACAGGGGAGCTGCCCCCACGCCTCCGGCAGAAGGTGGCCGCTGGGCTGGGCCTCTCGCCTGCTGACCTGCCCAACAGCAAGGAGGAGGTACCCATCTGCAGGGACTTCTTGAAGGGCGACTGCCAGCGCGGTGCCAAGTGCAAGTTCCAGCACCTGCAGCGGGACTACGAGTACGAGGCGCGGGGCATGGCGGCCCGCGAGCAGGGCATGGTCCCCGCCGGCCGCCGCTACGACCCCTACGATGCCATCTACGACTCCGACCGCTACGACGAGCACGACCCCGTGCTGAAGCGGCGGCGGGTGGATGGGCTGCACTTTGAGACCTATGAGTACAGCTTCGCCAGCCCACGGACGGTGGAGTACCGGCTGCTGGAGGAGGAGAACGTCCTGCTGCGCAAGCGCGTGGAGGAGCTCAAGAAGCAGGTGAACAACCTGCTGGCCACCAACGAGGTGCTGCTGGAGCAGAATGCCCAGTTCCGCAACCAGGCCAAGGTGATGACGCTGAGCTCCACCGCCACAGCCACCGAGCAGACTCTGGCCCCCACCGTGGGCACCGTCACCAACTACAACCACAGCATCGCCCAGACGCACACCACGCTCAGCAGCCAGGCCCTCCAGCCCCGGCCCGTCTCCACCCAGGATCTGGTGGCTCCCGCCGGAGCCCAGGCGGCTCCCCCCGCCAACGCCGCTCCCCCCATGAACCCCGAAATCACCCCGCTCTCGGCCGCGCTGGCCCAGACCATCGCGCAGGGCATGGCCCCCCCAGTCTCCATGGCACCGGTGGCCGTCTCGGTGGCGCCGGTGGCCGTCTCGATGGCGCAGCCTCTGGGGGGGATCACCATGAGCCACGCGACCACTCCCATGGTGACGTACCCCATCGCCTCCCAGAGCATGCGGATAACGGCCATGCCCCACTGACCCCTGCGCTGCTGGACTGAGCCCCTGCGGGACACAGGAGGAGGAGGAGGAAGGTCAGACCCTCCCCGGACAGTGGATGGTGGCGGGGGCTCCCGTGTGGGGCTCGTGCCTGGAGCAGGGGGGTCCGGTCACCCCCACCCGGGGCTTTGTGCCTCGATCCGACACCTGCCACACGGAGGGGGTGTCGGTGAAAGCTCCCGGGGGGTGTTGGGGGCTGCTCCCCCTGGAGCACCGTGTATGGACGTGGCCCCACCCCGGTGCCGGGGCTGTGTCCCGGTGGGGGGGCGGGCAGCACCGGGGCTGCGGCCCCCCGAGCCCTGTAACGTTTTCAGCTATTAAAAACACCCACAAACTTCGCGGCGATCGCTTTCGGGGGAGGAAGGGCCGGGGTGGGCCGGGCCGGGCCGCGGGGCTGCAGTCCCGGTACCGGGGCGGGGCCCGCCCACCATCGCGGGGGGACGACGGGACGTGTGATCCCACCGAGGGCCCTCGCCCTGGCCCCGCCCACCTGCGCCTCCGCCACGCTCCGGCTCCTTCCAATGGAGCGCGGGGGCGTGGCCTGCTCGCCGATGCCCCGCCCAGTGCGGGGCGCTGGTGAGACACGTGACCTCTCGCCGCGGCCGCGCCCCTGTCTCGGCCTCTGCCCAGATAACAGTGCGGAGTGGGCGTGGTCTTCCCACAGGCCCCGCCCAGTGCGGCGGGGCGGGGGCGTGGCGTGGCGGAGCGGAGCGGCGGCGGCGGCGGCGGCTTTGACGGCCCCAGGATGGAGCGGCGGGGCCCGGCGCTGGCGGCGCTGGGCGCGCTGGGCCGGCGGCTGCTGTGGGCGCTGCCCGCGTACGCCGCGGGTCTGCTGGGGCTGGGCGCGGGCGCGCTGCTGCTGGCGCTGGCCCTTTACGCCGGTTGGCGGCGTCGGCGGCGGGACCGGGAGCGCGGGCTGCGGCTGGCCGCCAGCCTGCAACAGGACGAGGAGGCTGCCGTGAGAGCCGCTGCCGCCGGGCTGGGCGCGGCCCGCGGGGAGCTGCCGGCATGGGTAAGCGGGGGCCCACCCGCCGCGCCGCGCTGCGCCGTTATCCCCCGCGGCGGCACCGGGACCGGATCGGGCTCCCACCCGCCGATCCCCTGAGGTCTCCCCCGGTGCTCGCCAAGATGCTGCATCGCGCCCCGCGCTGCTTCCTGCTAGGCCCCCCGCAGTGGCGTGAACCCCCCCCCCCCACCGGGTACCGCCCGGGGCCTTCCGGCACCGCCGGGGCCGCGCTGTGACTCACCGGGCCTGGGGGGGCCGTTTCCTGCCCGAGTGCGGGCTGGGGCGGGGGGGCCCGAGAACCCCCTTCCCGTGCTGCCGGCTGCGCCGGGACCCCCTTCTCGGGACCCCCTGGACCGGCCGCGGCGGGGCCGGGGGGTGATGCCCGCTCCGAGGCGGCCCCGCGGGGCTCGCCCCGGCCCGGCCGGGCAAACGGGCGCAGGAGGCGCAGCTTCCTCCCCGGACCCGCCCGGGCTCACGGACACCCCCCCTGGCCCCTCCGCCCCCAGGTGACCTTCCCGGATGTGGAGAAGGCAGAGTGGCTGAACAAGGTGAGGTGTCCATCCGTCCCTCTGTCCATCCCGTATCCATCCCACATCCCTCCATCTATCTCCACCTCCATCCTTTCATCCATCCACCACCCCGCATCCATCTGTCCGTCCACCACCCCATGTCTGTCCGTCCACCCACCACCCCGTGTCCGTCTGTCCGTCCACCCACCGGTCCCGCTGCGGCAGGTGCTGGCCCAGGCCTGGCCCTTCTTCGGGCGCTACATGGAGAAGCTGCTGGTGGAGAACGTGGCCCCGTCCATCCGCGCCTCCAATACCCACCTCCAGACCTTCACCTTCACCAAGGTGGACATGGGCGAGAAGGTACGGCTGCCGCCGGGGCTGGGGAGGGCTCCCCCCGGGGCTGGGGGTGCCCCCATCACCCCCTGCTCACCGCCACCCCCCCCTCACCCCACAGCCTCTCCGGGTGCTGGGGGTCAGGGCTCACCCCGGCACCCACAAGCAGCAGATCCTGCTGGACCTCAACATCAGGTGAGGATGGGGCCACCCCGGTGGTCCCTGTGCCCCCCCCCCCGACCTCCACACAGCAGCTGCTGGAGCCCCCTCTTAGTGGGGGGGTTGGAGGGTATCATGGTGAAGCCCCCACCCCGTCCCTACACCCCATCTCCGCAGCTATGTGGGTGACGTCCAGATCGACGTGGAGGTGAAGAAGTTCTTCTGCAAGGCGGGGGTCAAGGGCATGCAGGTGAGGGGGGGGTCTGCGCCCCGGCTGGGGGCTCAGGGCTGCCTGTGGGGGTGTCACGTCGCAGTGCTGACCCGCCCCCCCCCAGCTCCACGGGATGCTGCGGATCATCCTGGAGCCCCTCCTCGGGGACGTGCCCATTGTGGGGGCTCTCACCATGTTCTTCATCCGGCGCCCGGTGAGTGTCCCCCCACCCCGCTGCCCCGAGGCACCGGCAACCGCGGCCCCCACCCAGGCAGGATGGGGCTGGGGTCCAGCCCCCCCATCTGACCCCATTCCCCCCACCCCAGACCTTGGACATTAACTGGACGGGCATGACCAACCTCCTGGACATCCCGGGGCTCAGGTGAGCCCCCGCCTGGCTGTGGGGTCTTCGCGGCCCCCTGGGGCCGTGCTGTCCATGGCCCCCCACGCCCCCGGTGACCATGGCCGTGCCCCCCCAGCTCCATGTCGGACACCATGATCATGGACGCCATCTCCTCCTACCTCGTCCTGCCCAACCGCCTCCTGGTCCCGCTGGTGCCTGACCTGCCCGAGGCCGCCCAGCTCCGCTGCCCCCTGCCCCGGGTAAGGGCTGCCCGGGCTGGGGGGGGTCCCTGCATGGCCCCCCTCCCCATCCTGGCTGACCCCCGCACCCCATCCACAGGGCGTGGTGCGCGTGCACCTGCGGGGTGCCCGGGACCTGCGCCCCAAGGACCGCTTCATGGGGGGGCTCGTGGGGGGCAAGTCGGACCCCTACGCCATGCTGCGCGTGGGCACCCAGGTCGTCACCAGCCGCGTCATCGACAACAACCTCAACCCCACCTGGAATGAGGTCTACGAGGTGAGACCCCCCTAGACCCTCCTCATGGCACCCCCTGGACCAGCCGGGGTTGTGGGGGCCACAGGGACCCTCCAACCGGGTTGTGAGGGTGGGAGGACCCCAACCCAGGACATGGAGACCCCCATGGTCCTGGCCCTGCTGGGTGGGGGTCCCTGCCCCGTGTGTCCCCCCCACCCCGCTGACCCCTTCCCCCACCCAGTTCATCGTGCACGAGGTGCCGGGGCAGGAGATCGAAGTGGAGCTGTTCGACAAGGACCCCGACCAGGACGATCTCCTGGGCAGGTGGGGGGGGGCCGGACCCCCAGGATGGCAGCTCGAGGGGGCGTTGCTGCCCCCCGGCCCCATGGCTCACAGCCTCTCCTTCCCCCCCCCCATCCTAGGATGAAGCTGGATTTCGGGGAGGTGCTGAAGGCTCGGGTGCTGGAGGAGGTGGGTGCCGGGGCAGGGGGTGCTGGAGGAGGTGGGTGCCGGGGCAGGGGGTGCTGGAGGAGGTGGGTGCCGGGGGCAGCCGTTCTGACCCCTCTGCCCCTGCAGTGGTTCCCGCTGCAGGAGGGGGGCCAGGGGCGGCTCCACCTGCGCCTGGAGTGGCTCTCGCTCATGTCCGACGCCTCCAAACTGGACCAGGTGAGGGGGGCTCGGCCCACAGATGAGTTCACCCGGTCTCAGCCCGGTGGGGGGGTCATGGGGTGCCTGGCTGACACTGCCCCCACCCTGCCCCGGGTGCATCCCGCAGGTGTTGGAGCGGAACCGGATGATCGTGGCCAAACCCGACCCCCCCTCAGCCGCCATCCTGGTGGTGTACCTGGACCGGGCCGAGGAGCTGCCCGTGAGTAGGGGGCCGGGGGGGGCGTAGGGCTGCCAGTCCCCTGCCCGGGGTTGGGGTCAGGGGTCTGGGGGACCCACCCCCCATTTCTGTGCAGATGAAGAAGCCGGGCAAGGAGCCCAACCCCATGGTGCAGATCTCAGTGCAGGACGTCACCCGGGAGAGCAAGGTGGGCTGGGGGGGCCGGGGTGTGTGGGGGGGGTCCCGGCAGGCCGGTGGGGGTCTAACCCCGCTCCCCCCAGGTGGTCTATAACTCCTCCGCTCCCATCTGGGAAGACGCTTTCCGCTTCTTCCTGCACGACCCGGCGAACCAGGACGTGGACATCCAGGCGAGAGCCCAGCCCCGTGTCCCCTCCGTGTCTCCCCTCCGTGTCCCCAATACCCCCCTGTGTCCCCCCCGCATCGCCCCGTGTCCCTCCCACATCCCCAGACCCATTTCCCCCCAGTCCTCATCCCCGTTTCTCCCCCGTTTCTCCCCCAGTGCCCACGCCCTGGTTCCCCTGACCCCCCCTGACCCCCCCGGGCCCCCCCCAGGTGAAGGACGACCCCCGGCAGAGCAGCCTGGGCTCCCTCTCGCTGCCCCTCGCCCGCCTGCTGGCCGCGCCGGGGCTGACGCTGGCGCAGCCCTTCCAGCTCCAGCACTCGGGGCCCGGCAGCCGCCTCCACATGAAGCTGGTCCTGCGGGTGAGGGGGGGGTCGGGGGGAGCTGGGGAGGGGGCCCTGCCCGCCCCCACCCTGCTGACCCCCAACCCCGCAGGTGCTCTTCCTGGATGCCCCGGAGAGCACCGGCCCCCCACCCGCCCCGCCGGGGCAGCCGGAACCCCCGGAGAGCACCGGTGGGACCCGCCGGCCCAGCCGCGCCAGCCCCGACCCCCAGTTTGGCACCGAGGTGGGGGTGGGACGGGATGGGGGGGGCATCACTGGGAGGGGGTGTGGGGTGGGGCTCAGGGGTGGGGGGACCTGCAAAGGGGAACGTGGGGGGAGATGGGGGGGATGAAGGGGAGCGGGGAGGGAGCGATGTGGGATGGGGATGGGGGGTCCTGGGGGGCTGGATGGGGGGTCTGGGGGTCAAGGTGGGACTTGGGCTGAGGAAGACCTGGGGTCAGGATGGGGGGGTCTAGGGGGCAGAATGGGGGGTTCTGGGGGTCAAGGTGGGACTCAGGGGCTGGGGAGGTTCTGGGGGGCAGGATGGGGGGGTCCGTGGGAGGAAGGGGGTCAGGACTGGGGCAGTGGGACTGGCTGTGCCCGGCCACCCCGTACCAGCACCCGTCTCATCCCCCCCCGTCCCAGCACGTGCTGCGGATCCACCTCCTGGAGGCCGAGGAGCTGGTGGCCAAGGACAACTTCTTGCGGGGGGTGGTGCGGGGCCGCTCGGACCCCTACGCCAAGGTGCGGGTGGCCGGGAGGGGCTTCCGCAGCCGCGTGATCAAGGAGGACCTCAACCCCCGCTGGAACGAGGTCTACGAGGTACCGGAGGGGGAGGGTGTCCCGTTTGCCACCCCCAGGAGGGGAAACTGAGGCAGGGAGGGGACGCAGGTGTCCGGGGTGCCCCCACCCTCGACACCACCCCCTGGTCAGGCCATCGTGGACGACGTGCCGGGGCAGGATGTGGAGTTCGAGCTCTTCGACAAGGACGTGGACAAGGACGATTTCCTGGGCCGGTGGGTGCAGGGGGCGGGGGGGAGATGGGGGGGGGGGTGTCGCACCCCCACCCCCCGACCTCATTAACCACCCCCGCTAGGTGCAAAATGCCGCTGAGGCGGGTGCTGAGCAGCCGCGTCGTGGATGAGGTGGGAGAAGGGGGCTGCCGGTGGGGGGGAGGGTGGGGCTGCGGTGGGCGGGGGGCTGCAGTGGGGTGGGGGGCTGTCCGGGGTGGGGGGTCTCACTGCCCTCCCCATCCCACCAGTGGCTGCCGCTGGAGGAGGTGAAGTCGGGGCGGCTGCACGTGCGGCTGGAGAGCCTGGACCCCCGCCCCAGCGCCGCCCTCCTCGAGCAGGTAACGGCCCCCGCCGTGGAGGGGAGCACGGCCTCGACCCCCCCCCAGCCCCCTGCACCCCCATCCCTGTCCCCACACCCCCCTGTCCCCATCCGCGCTGCGGTGGGACCCCCCCTCCACCCCGTGTCCCCCCCAGGTCCTGCACACCAACAGCCTCCTGCAGCCGCCCCGCGGCGAGGAGCTCTCGGCCGCTCTGCTCTCCGTCTATGTGGACCGAGCCGCCGACCTCCCGGTGAGTGGGGGGGGTGTGTCCCCCCCCCGGGCACCCCCCTGTCCATCCCCATCTTCATCATCCCCATCATCGTCTTCATCGCCCCCCCCCAGCTCCGGAAGGGCTCCAAGCCCCCCGCCGCCTGCGCCAGCCTGGCCGTGCGTGACGTCTCTGTCAAGACCAAGGTGAGATGGGGTGAATGAGGGGGGGTCAAGGGGGGGGTCGGGGGGGTCTCTGACCTGCTCTCGTGCCCCAGACCTGCGCCCCGACCGCTGAGCCCGTGTGGGACGAAGGCTTCTCCTTCCTCATCAAGCGGCCCCATGTCGAGGCGCTGGAGCTGCAGGTCTCTGCCCCCTCCCTGAGTGCTGCCCCTGTGCCGGGGGGGTCCCGTCTCCTCTCTGGGGGGGGGGTCCCGAGGTGCTGAGCCGCTGCCTGTGCCCGCAGGTGAAGGAGGACGGCGGGGGGCCCCCCCTGGGCACCCTCCGCCTGCCCCTGGCCCAGCTCCTGGCCGCCGAGGGGCTGCTGCTGGACCAGTGGTTCCCGCTGGCCGGGGGGGGCCCCGGCAGCCAGGTCCTGCTGCGGGCGCAGCTGGGGGTGAGTGACGGGACGGGGGGGCGGGAGGGGGGGGCAGCAGAGACCCCCTCCTGACCCACCGCCACCCCCCATCGCCCCCCCCCAGGTCCTGGTGTCGCAGCAGGCGGAGGTGGGGGCCGGCAGCATGGCCCCGGCCGGGGGGGACACGGCCGCCCCCCAGCCCGGCGAGGTGCCCGGGCAGGAGGAGTGTGGGGCGGGGGGGCTGCGCCAGCGCCTGCTCCCGGCTGACAGGTAGGGCTGGGGGGGGCAAAACCCCCACCCCCAGCAGCCACCCCCCCGTCCCTGGGGCTGCTCCCGTTGCAAACCCCCAGCCGAGGTGGGGGGTGTCTGAGCATGAGCCCCCCCGCCCCAGGGAGCCCATGGCCGTGCTGGGGGTCCCTGGGGGGGGGGTCTGACCCTGTGCCCCCGCAGCCCCCCCGAGCCGGCGGAGGGTCCCCTGGGGCGGCTGCAGCTCACGCTCTGGTACCACGGGGCCGAGCACAAGCTGGTGGCCATCGTCCACAGCTGCAGGTGAGTTGGGGGGGGATTGCGGTGGGGGGGCTCGGGGCTGGGACCCCCCAGCTGAGCCCTGTCCCCCCGCACCCCACCCCAGGAAGCTGCGGCCGGTGTCGAAGGAGCTGCCGGACCCCTACGTGTCGCTGGTGCTGCTGCCCGACCGCAGCCGCGGCACCAAGAGGAAGACGAGCGCGCAGAGGAGGACCCTGAACCCCGACTACAACGAGAGGTGGGGAGGGGGCCGGGGGTGGGGCCGGGGGGGCCACGCTGCTCCCAGTACAGCCCAGTACAGCCCGGTCCCCGCAGGTTCGAGTGGGACGTGTCCCTCGAGGAGGCTTCGCGGCGCAAGCTGGAGGCGCACGTCAAATCCACCGTGTCCTTCATGCGGGAGAAGGAGACGCTGGGGAAGGTGGGGGGCTCTGGGGGGTGCCGGGTGGGGGTCCTGGGGGATCGCGGGGGTGGTCCCGGGCGGGTCCCAGGTAGGGTCTGAGTGGGTTCAGGGGGTCTCGGGGGGGGGGTCTGGGAGAGTTCAGGGGGTCCTGGGGGGGTTCTGGGGGGGTTCAGGGGGTCCCAGGGGTGGTCCTGCGGTATCCCGGGAGGGGTCGCGGGGAGGGAGGCTGGGGGGGTTCGGGGTGTCCTGGTGGGGGTCTTGGGGTCCCGGTGACCCCCCCCCGATCTGTTGCTCTCCCCCAGCTCCATCTGGACCTGGCGCAGGTGGATCTCTCCGAGGGGGGGGCCCACTGGTGAGTGGGGCTGGGCTGGAGGTGTGTGTGCTCTCTGCGGTGGGGGGGGGTCCTGTCTCCCCCTCCTCACCACTCTCCCCCCACAGGTACGAGCTGCGGGAGGAGCGAAGCAGCCCCTAGAGCTGCCCCCCCCGCCCCCCAGCCCCTGCTGTGCCTGGGGGCAGTGGGAAGGGGGGGTAGGGGGTGGTCTGGGACCCCCCCCTGGCTGCTCCTGCTGCCCCCCCCAACGCCCCCCCTGCCTCGCGCTGACCAAAGAGGCTCCGGGTGGGGGCCAGGCTGGGCCCCCCCCGTGCCCCCCCAGACTGTTATGTACCTCGTGCCTTTTGCCCACCGAGGAGCCTCCCGGTGCGGGGGGTGGGGGGGGGTCCTGCCCCCGGCCCCCCCACCCGGGAAGACGCTTTTGTTACAGCCGCTGCCACCGCCACGATGCCACCGTGATGCCGCCGCCGCGATGCCACCGCTGTGCCCACCCCCTCGCTGCCTTCTCGGGGCTCCGGTCCCCGTGTCGTCCCCCCCCACGCTAATAAAGGAGGGAGGAGACAGCGGCGGCCTCGTGTGGTCGGGGGTGGGGGTGGGGGGGCTGTCGTGCGGGGGGTGCGGTGACCCCGGTGTGACCTACTGCCACCAGTGTCCCCGGTGGGGCACTGGCCATCTTGGTGGTCTTAGTGGGGTGTCCCCCACGGCGGGGGGGGTTGGTCATTGGGGTGTCCCCACCCTTGAAGTGTCCTCATGGTGGTCCCTGGGGGGGAGGGATGTCACCCACGGGGTGTCCCCATGGTGGGGGTCCCCGTGGTGGTGTCCCCATGGTGGGGGTCCCCGTGGTGATGTTGTTCCCAGGGTGGGGTCATCGAGGGGGGGGTGGGGGTCCCCATAGGGGGGTCCCCACCCTCAGGACCCTGGTGGGACGCTGCCCTGGGGGGGGTGGGGTGGGGTGGGGCGGTCCTGAGGGCGACCCCCACGCAGGTGTCACCCCACGGACTTGGGGGGGGGAGGTGGGTGTCCGACACCCCCCCCCCCCGCGGCCCCGCTCCGTGCCCATCTAGAGACAAAACACCCCCGAGAGGGGCGGGGGCCTCGCGTGGCTACGCCCCCTCATGAATAATTAATCGCGTCATCACCGCGCGGTGACGCAACGGGCGCGCGGCCAATGGGCGGGCGGTGACGCCGGTCGCTAGAAAGCGCCCGCCCGCGGCCCAGGACCGGGAGCAGGAACGGGAGCGGCCGCCGCCATGGTGGGACACCGGGCACCGGCAGCGGGCACCGGCAGCGGGCGGGGGATGCGCGAGGGGATGCGCGGGCCGGGGCGGGGCGGGGCGGGGCGGGGCGGGGGGCAACCGGGGTGGGGGGTCGCGCCGGGGAGCGCGGCGGAGGAGCGGGGGCCGTCTGCGGGCACCGGGGGCGGCTGGTGGCGCGGTACCGGGGTTGGTACCGGAGCCGGTAGCGGAGCTCGCTGACCGCCCGCCGCGCTCTTCCCGCAGTGTGACTTCTCGGAGGAGCAAACCGCGGGTGAGTGACCGGCACCGGGCACTGGGCACGGGACCCCCCCCACACGCATACACCCCCCCCCCCCCCCCATCCTCCGGTACCGGGCACGGCCCCCCGGACCGACCCCACCGGCCCCCGCACCGGCCCCGCCGCCCCCAGCGCTTCCTACGCGGTCGCGGGCGGGGCCGGTCCCGGGACAAAGTCCTCGCGGGCGGGGCCGGTCCGGGAGCGGGACCGAGGGGGGCTGCGGGACCGGGACCGGAGGATGCGGAGCCGAGGGTCTGAAACAGGGGGATGTGGACCCGGTACAGGGGCGCGGGCTCCTCTTGCGCCATTTGCCCTTATATGGGCATAGCGCGGGGCCGCGCATTCCTGCGGGCGGGGCCGCCCCGGCGCGCTCCGGGGGGGGGGGCGGGAACGGCCCGGGCACCCGCGTCCCCTCCCGGTGGGGCGGTGGCCGGGGCGGGGAGGGGGCAGCATCCCGGCCGCGCCCTCCATCCCGGCCGGCGTCGGGTTCCACCGGGAAACCGGATCCCGGCCGGTAACGAAACCCGACCCGGGGCCGGGGGCGGGGACCGGAGGAGGCGGCGGGGGGGCGGGGGGTGTCAGGTAACGGGGTCCCCGAGGCGGGGGGGGGTCCCAGCGCTTCAGCGGGGCGGGGGCTGCGGCTGCAGCATCCCGCGGGACCCGCAGTCCCGGTGTGTCTGGGGGCCGTCCCGGTGACCGGTGGTGCTGGTGTGCCCGTGGGGGTGTCCCGGGGCGGGGGCGGGGGTCCGTGCTGACCGGGGGTCCCTCCCGCAGAGTTCAAGGAGGCGTTCCAGCTCTTCGACCGCACGGGCGACGGGAAGATCCTGTACAGCCAGTGCGGCGACGTGATGCGGGCGCTGGGCCAGAACCCCACCAACGCCGAGGTCATGAAGGTGCTGGGCAACCCCAAGAGCGATGGTGAGCGCGGACCCCCCCCCCACCCCGGAACCCCCCGATCTCCCCCCCCAGCCCCGCTCACGGTCTCCCCCCCACCGCCCCGCAGAGATGAACCTGAAGACGCTGAACTTCGAGCAGTTCTTGCCCATGATGCAGACGGTGGCCAAGAACAAGGACCAGGGCTGCTTCGAGGACTACGTGGAGGGGCTGCGCGTCTTCGACAAGGAGGGCAACGGCACCGTCATGGGCGCCGAGATCCGCCACGTCCTCGTCACCCTGGGTGAGCCGCGCCACCGCCCTGCCGCGCGTCCCCCCCCCCCGGACCCCACCAGAGCCCAGCCACCCCCAGGGGCTCCCTCCCGGCCAGTGCTGGGGTCCTCGCGAGCTCCCAGGGACCCCCACAAGCCCCCAGGGACCCTCCCAGAGCCCTGCAAGATCCTAAGGACCCCCACCTCAAAGTTCCACAAGCCCCCAAGCCCTCAGGGACCCCCCCCCTCAAAGCCCCACAAGACCCCAGGGACCCTCCCAAGCCCTCAGAGACCCTCCTCAAAGCCCCCCAAGACCTCAAGAACCCCCCTCAAAGCCTCACAAGCCCTCAGGGACGCCCCCCCACCTCAAAGCCCTACAAGCCCCAAGGACCCCTCCCCAGACCCTGGGAGACACCCCCCCAGGACCCCCCCGGTGACGCGGGCTGTGCGGCAGGCGAGAAGATGACGGAGGAGGAGGTGGAGCAGCTGGTGGCCGGGCACGAGGACAGCAACGGCTGCATCAACTACGAAGGTGAGGCGGGGGGGTCCCGGGGGTGTGGGGGTCCCGGGGTGGGGTGGGGGGTCCCGGGGGGGGGGCTCGGCTGGGGTCCCGTTCCTTCCCTGACCATCATGTCTCCTTCCTTCCCCCCCAGCGTTTGTGAGACACATCTTGTCAGGGTGACGCCGCAGGGGTACGACTCCCCCCGACCCCCCCCCCCCAGTTACTGACCAGTTTTTCCTTCCTGTTTTTTTTCCGGCATCTCTTTTTTTTTTTTTTTTTTTTTAAAACAAAAGCAAATTGAAAAAAAAAAAAAAGCCGCCTGGTTTGCGCTGGTGCAGCCCCCCCCCCCCCTGCTCCTCGCTCCTTGCATGTTCCTTTGCATGGAGCCCCCCCCTCCCTGTGCGCTGGGGCCGGGATGTGGATGCTGGTGGGGGGGCTGGAAGAGCCCCCCGCCATGCGCTGGGGCTGGGTGGTGGGTGCTGGTTGGGGTGGGGGCCGGAGGAGCCCCCCCCCAGCAGCGAGGGGCTGCAGTGACGCCGGTTCCTCCTGAGCTCTTCGGCCGTTTGACTTTGGTTTTCCTGCCTCTCTCTGGGATGAGGGCTGGGGGGGCCTGGCGGAGCGCCCCCCCCCTCACCCTGCTCCCCCCTGTTCTCTCCACAGAGCTGGTCCGGATGGTGCTGAGCGGCTGAAGACCCCCTCGCCCCCCCGTGTCCTCATGCGCCCCCCCCCCCCCCATCACTCTGCATTTTGTGCCTTTTCCCTCATTTTCCTGCCATCACTCCCAAGCCCCCCGACCCCCTCAATCTGCCCCCCCCCCCCGGCCTCCCCCAGCTAAATTATTGCTCCTCGGCATCAAATAAAGTGTCGGAAACGCGGCGCTGGGTCTGTGACCCTCTGTTCCCCCCCGCCTCCAATGTCCCCCCCCACAGACCCTGCACCACGAGGCCATTTCTCCCGCCCCGGGGAGTGGGGGTTTATTTTTGTTGGGTTTTTTTTTTTTAAAAAAAAAAAAAAGAAAAGGGGGGGGGAATGACAGTTGAGGAGCGGGGGGGCGAGTTTGGGGAGGGGGGGAATGCCCATGTGCCAGGTGGGATCGGAGCTGTCTCATAAATAGCCGGGGGGGCAGCAGGGCCCCCCCCGCCCGGGGAGACCAACACTTAAATAAAACCCAGGACAATCATAAAAAAATACCAAAGCTGGGGGGGCAGGGGGTCGAGGGTTGTTGTTGGTTTTTTTTTTTTTCCTTCTTTTGGGGCATCTTGCAGGGGCGGGAGGGGGCCGGTCTCCCTGGGCCGGTGCTGGCAGCAGGGTTGGGGGGGCTTCACTGTGTGGGGGGGACGGGGGTGGCCGTGCTGGGGCTGGGCGCGATGGGGTCCGTCTGCAGGGGGGGGCCTTGGTCTGCGGGGAGAGAACAGAAAAAGGGGGGGGGGGTGTCACATCTGGGGGGGGCAAGGGGGTGCACAAGCACCTCTTGCCCCCACAGCGCCTGGGAAGGGTTGAGCCTCCCCCCCACCCCCCACCTCCACTCCAGCCTCATGCCCGCGAGTGGGTGCCCCCCTCCCTGAGCCCCTCCCGGTGGGTTCCCCACGATCCCTCCGGTGACCCCCCCCCCCCACGCCCCCCCCCTCCATGTCTCACCTGCGAGGAGGCTGGGGTTGGGAAGGAGGCTTCCCTGCACGGCGGCCACGATGGCGGGGCTGTGCGCGGCGGCCGAGCCCCCCGCGAGGTGCGGCAGGGCCAGGCCGGGGGGGTGGGCGGTGGGGGGCAGCCCCCCGGGCATGCTGCTGGCCAGGGCCCCATGCAGCGGGGGGGCGGGGGGGGGAGCGGGGAAGGAGGCGCCGGGGGGGTCGCAGGGGGGGTTAGCCATGCTCAGGGGGATGGCGGATGGAGGCAATCCGAAGGGCGAGGCCGCGGGCGCGTTACCGGGCACGGCGGGGTGGCCGCTGCCACCCAGGCTCCCGGCCAGGCTCTGGGGGGGCGGCTGCTGCCCAGGGAACGGCGCCGGGGCTGCGGGGAGAGGGGGGCAGCAGTCAGCACCGAGACCCCCGCCCACCCTCCGCCATGGCGGTGATTCACATCCCACCCCCACCCGCCACCGCTCGGGCACTCACCGTGCGGGACGGCCGGGGCGCCCGGCGGCGGGGGCGGCTGTGGCTGGGGGGCCCCGGGCAGCGGCTGCCCCACGGGTTCGGCGGGGGCCACCATGGCGGGGGCGGTCGGCGCGGCCAGTGGGTGGGCGGCGGGGGCCAGGGGGGCTCCGGCGGCGGCGGCGGGCAGGGGCTGCGCCCCGGGGGGCAGCGGGGGCGGCTGCTGCTGCTGCTGCTGCTGCTGGAGGTGCTGGAAGTGCTGCTGGCGCGCCCGCATCTCCGCGTACTTCAGCTGCTCCATGTGGAAGGCCTGCCGGTCCGCCAGCAGCTGCTGCCGCTGGTACTCCAGCTGCGGGGACACCGGGGACAGGGTGGGGGGGTGTCAGGTGGAGCGGGGAGGGTCACCCCCACCCCAGCCCGCCACCACCGCCGTCACTCACGGCCTCGCGCTCCCGGTCCATGATGGTCTCCAGCTCCTCGAAGTGCCGCAGTTTGATCTCCAGCTTCTTCATCTGCGTCTCCACCAGCAAAGCCACCAGCGACTTGATCTTGCGCTCCTCCACTGCTGCCAAGTGCTGCGGGGACGGCGGGGGCGCCAGGGCAGAGGTGGGGGTCAGCACCCGCCCCTGGGCTGAGCCCCCAGCCCCCAGCGCCTCCCCAGCCCCTCACCTTGGCCTTTACAGCAGCAGCGGCCAGGGCGGCGGCGGCAGCGGTGGAGAGGTTCCCTTCACCGATGTCTCGCTCCACCTTGGCCTTGCGCTCAGCCTCGGGCTCCGGTGGCTCCTTGGGCGCCTCGTCCGACCCTTCCTTTGCCTCCTTCTCCTTCTCTGGCTCCCCTGCAGCGGGGCCGGGGCCGTGTCGGCAGGGCAGGGCCGTGGGGTGGGCTCAGCACCCCCCAGCCGTGCCCTCCCCTCACCTGCGCCATCGCCGTCACCCTTGTCAGGCTCCTTCTCGCCCTCCACCTCCTTCCCCTTCTCCTCCTCCTTCTTGGGGGTCTCTCCAGGCTTCTCCTTCGCCTCCTCCTCGGCGGCACCATCCCGGGGCTCCTGGAGAGGGACCGGCCCCCGCGGCTGCTCAGTCCCTGCACCGGCCGCTCTCCCCAGACCACCCCCCGACGTCCCCTCCCCGGGCCAGCCTCTACCTTCGCCTCCTTCTTCTCCTCGGGCGGCTGCGCCTCGGCCCGCGCCTCCTCGGCCCCGCTCTCCTCTGGGGACACAAGCGCAGGGTCAGCCCCCACCGCTGCCATTCCCCGTTGCCCGCCCCGGGCCTGGCAAAGCCGGCCCCACGCCTCACCGATGCGCTCGGGCTCGTCCGCGGTGGTGCCGGCGATGCCGCTGCTCTCCAGCCCGAAGGCCGGGTCGGCCTTGCCCGTCACCTTGGCCGCCTCCTCCACCTTGCGGACGTGGGCCTCGACCAGGGCCGTGGGCACCTCCTCCTTCATCTTGGAGAACTCCTCTGCGGGCAGCGCCGGCCCTCAGCGGGACCCCGCGCCCCTCACAGCCAGCCCTGGCCCCTGGGTGCCCCTCGCGGGGCTCGCCCTGGCTCCCGTCCTGCTGCTCTGTACCAGAAATGCCCTATAGGGCCCATCCCACCCCTCGAAGGAGCCATCCTGGATCCCCAAGGGAAGCCCCATGGGTCTCATCCGTCTCCCCACGGGTCTCACCCATCTCCCCAAGGGTCTCACGCACCTGCCCGCAGGACTCAGCCCTTCTCTCCCTCTAGAACTCATCCCATCTCCCCATACCCCTCATGCTGTCCCCCTCCAGGACTCATCCCATCCTTCTATAGGACCCATCTCCCCGTAGGACTCCTCCTGTCTCCCTACAGAACTCCCTATAGGACTCACCTCCCCCTACACCTCGTCCTGGCTCCCTGTGGAACTTACAGGGACATACGACTTGTCCTGTTTCCCCACAGAACTCTCTAGAGCCCTCCATCCCTCTCCCTATACCCCTGCTCCCTTGCTCCACAGCCCTCACCCCTCTCCCCATGGCCCCATCCCTGACCCCCCGCCTGGGTCCGTCCCCCTCCCGTTACCCAGCGCCGACTTGGCGGCGGCGGAGGCGACACGGGGGTCGACGACGGATGCCAGGAAGGCGACGGTGCTCATGACGGGGTTGCCGGACTGGCTGAAGGGGATGGGCTGGTAGGCCAGCGGCCCCAGCGAGGCCTCCGAGTCCTCCAGGTAGGGGTCCTCGATGGGCAGCCGCAGGAAGTGCAGGATGCACTCGTCCTGCGTCCGGCTGCCCACGTGCTCTGACACCTTGTTCCAGTCGTCCTTGTACATCTCCAGGGCCTGTGCGATGGGGCCGGGGGCGTCAGTGGGTTCCGACGGCCCCGTTCCCCCCGCCCCGAACTTGCGGACCAACCCCCCCGGCTCACCTCCAGCAGCAGCAGCGTCTCCTGCTCCGTCCACTCCCGCGTGGCGCTGGCGGCCGCTTTGCTCTGCAGGGAGAGGGCAGAGGGGTAAGCAGTGGCGGTGGGGGGAGCCGGGGCCGGGGCTGGGGGGTGCCCACCTTGGAGGGGATGTTCTTCTTGGTGTACATGTCGGTGCGGAGGCCGAAGTTCTGCATGTCGGCCGGCTTCTCCTTGCTCTTGTCGGGGAAGTTCAGCATCTGCTGCGAGGCCGAGGTCTGCTGCTGGGGGAGGAGAGGGGATGCTGGGGACACAGCCGGGGGGGACAAGGCCGCCAGGACGACGCTGTATTTCCCCCCGTCCGGTCCCCATCCCAGAGAAGCCTTTGTGTCCCGTCTCATCACGGTGTCCCCCCCGCGTCCCTGCTCCCCGGGGCAGGGCGGCATGCGGGGCGCGAGGGGGAGGAGGGAAGGAGCCTTCCTCGGCCAGCGGCGGGGGCACGGACCCCAAGGAGCCGCCTACCAGCTCCGGCTTCCCCTTCACCGTCTCGCTGACCAGCTCTTCCATCTCTTTGCTCTTTCGGCCCGTCTTGGCGTCGCCGTCGCTCTGCCGGCCCTGAGGCACGGATCGAAGCTGTGCGACCCCCCCCACGCCCCCCCCACCCCACGCCCGGCCCCCCCACGCAGGCGGGGACCGGGGGACAGCCGAGGCGAAGGGGTGGGGGGAGACGCGGCTGGGCGAGGAGCGGCCGCCCCCTGCGCACCCACCTGGGGGGTCTTGGGCTGCAGCGGCACCAGCCCCGAGGGCGTATCGGCCAGCACGTGGAAGTGGGAGGTGGGCGGGGGGCCCATGGGGGTGGGCCGGCTCTCGGCGTCCACCTGGTAGTTGATGAGGCCCCATTGCTCCAGGAAGGCGTGAACCCTGCGGAGAGCCAGGCTCGGACCCCGCCACGTCCCCTGCCACCACAGCACTGAGCCCGCCGGTGCCGGCACCGGCGCTGGACCCACCGCATGATGGCACAGACGTCGCCAGCCAGATTGCGGCGGCAGGCGGTGGAGGTCAGGTACTCCTGTGGGTTCAGCCGGTACGTGTCGATCATGAAGTTGCGATATGCCAAGTATCTGCAGGACGGCAGCGAGGGGTCAGCACTGGCCGGGCCCCCCCCAGCACTGCAGGGGATGGCGACAGGTTCTGAGGGGGGTCTGGCCTCACATTTCAGGGGTCTTGGATTTGTTCTTGCCATTGAAGAACTCGGGCAGGGCTCGGCGCTCGATGGCGTGGACACTGCAGGAGGAGACGCTCAGGGAGGGCCTGGCCCCAGCGGGCGCCCGGGGGCCCCCTCCTCATCCCGGCCACCCCGTACCTGTTGTAGTCGAACCAGGCGGCATAGCTGGGGATGATGATGTGGTGCGTCTGCTCCGTCACGTTGTCCTCGTGCAGGTCAGGGTTCTTGGCCTGCTCCCCCTTGCTGCCGGTGCCGTTCTCCTCCTCGTCCTGCCAGAGACCAGCCCCACGTGGGCCACGGGGTCCCTCAGCCCCGCTTCTGCGCCCTCACCAAGGGCAGGATGAGGCCAATGGACCCAGGCACAGCCATCCGCAGCCCCAGGGGCGAGGGGAAGGGCAGAAACGGGCCTTTTTATCCCCAAAAGGCGGCCAAGGAAAGAAGGGCAAGAGAGGTGGTGACCACCCAGCAGTGGTGACCCTGCGCAGGGCAGGGAACACCTCCCCAGGAGCTCACCTTGCCAGCCGTCTCCATGCTCTCGTCCTCCTGCTCGTCTGGAAGAGAGAAGCGGGGCGCTCTGGGCGCTGCCGGGGCTGGGGGACCCTCCGCACCATCAGCCCCAGCATCTTGACTCACCCAGGTCTGTCATGGTCCCCCCCTTGACGGGTGCAGACTCCGAGTCCTTCTTAGTGTTGACTGTGATGGGGGGAATCGGCACTGAGCACCCCAAGGACGGGCCCCCGGCCCAGCCCGCACGTGGTGGGGGGACCCCGCGGGGGGCTGCCGGCCCCTGCCCTCACCTGTCTTGGGCAGGGTGACCTCCTCCACATTGGGGACGGGCGAGGGCTCGTCCATGTCCTTTGTCAGATCCTCCTGCTCCTCCTCACGGTGCCCACGCTTGGATTTGTTGTAGGGGGTGGAGGGTCTGGGAAGGGAGAGCCCCCCGCCACATCACCACCGTGCCCCGGGGCCGTGCTCCCCCCAGGTCGAGCACCCCCTGGCCCCGCTCACCCCTTCTTCGCGTTCTTCTTCTTGGCCTCGGGGGTGGGCGAGGGGGAGGGCGAGCGCTTCCGCTTCTTGTAGTTGCCCCCCTTCTTGTCCCGCCGGTCCGAGTCGGGGCTGTTCACCTGGGGGGGAAAGGGGGGGTCCAACTGAGTGGGATGGCCAAGCCAAGACCCCCAGTATTCCCCCCCAGCCCTGCCGCCCTGCTCTGACCTCGTCCGTCAGTGTCTTGGCCGAGATCTTCTTCCTGCGGGCGACGGGGCTCTTCTCGTCCGTCACCTCGTAGTCCTCCTCATTCATCCACTCGTTGAAGGTGTCCGTGTCCAGGATCCACTTGGCGTGGACCTGCCGGGCAGTGGGGGGGACACGTGAGGCAGCCAGCGGGCAGGGGAGGGGGCTGCAGCCACTGTCTCAGCCTGGGGGGTTCCCTGTTACCTTCCGGGGCTTCTCTGGCGTTGGGGCGTCCTCTACGGAGGCCTCTATCTCGCTGGCAGGGATCCAGGTGTCATAGCTGGGGGCACAGAGGGGTGAGAGCAGCACTCACGGGGCACCCTGAGGGGGCCGGGGGGCCCATCAGCTTCATCCGCGTCCCTGCAGCCCCCGCCCTGGGACTCCTCACCTGTCAGGATAGTAGCCCCAGTGCAGCAGGACCTGCTTGTCGCGCTTCATGACGGGCCGGACCCACTCCTCTGTGGGGGACACAGAGCGGGGCCGGCGCTCAGCACAGTCCCCCCAAGAGCCGCCCGCGACGCTGGCCCCCCAAACTCCCCTGGCGCTGCACCCTGAGCTCCCCCTCACACCCACCTTCCTCCAGGTTCCCGGGAACAGGGCAGACGACATGGGACGCGCTGCTCTTGTCCTCGGTCACGGTGCCCTGCAGGGAGAGCTGGGGAGTGGGGCCGGGGCCGGTGCGCTGGATGGGCCCCATCCCGCATCCCCGGTCTTGGCGCTGCCACCGACCTGGTGCCTCTTGACGATGTCTTTGAGCTTGCTCAGCAGCTTGGGCTCGATCTCCTGGTGCAGGAAGATGTTGGGCCGGGCCAGGCAGTTGTTCTGGGGGAGGAGAGCAGAGCGGTGAGCGGGTGGGGGACAGAGGGGGTCCCGAGGCAGGTGGCAAGGTTGGGGGGGCCGGGGGCAGCACCTCTTACCTGCACCAGGGATTTTTCTATGGTCATGAACATCTCCACGTTGCGGTCCATGCGCGAGGGATTCTGGAAATCGAAACGCCGCCTTATTGGAAGAAAAGAGCGACTCTCATGAAAGCCACAGCTCCGGTCTCCCCGGCAGCACCGCGGGGAGGGGCGGGGAGGGAGGGGACACGCGCCTCAACCCTCGCAGGGGTCCACGGTGGTGGGGGGAGACACAGGAGCCCTGGCACCTCCTTGCTCTGGAGAAGAGTGCCCTACACCCAGCCCACCCCCCCAGCAGCCCCGAGCCGAGGCCATTCCAGGGCATTCCCAGGGAGGGTACCCCCCCCATCCCCGGCCCTGTGACCCCACCCCGCCCCTGCCCCTGCCCCGGCCCCCTCCCGCCCCCCCACTCACCATCCTTGGTCGCTCTTGAATTTATAGGCCGCTGCCAGGATGTGGCACAAGGCACCTCCTGCCTTGAAATCCAAGAAGCATTTTATCTGTAACGGGAAGAAAGGGGTCGGGGGGGGGCCTGCCGGCTGTAGGGGCAGCTGCGGGGGGGGGCTCCACCCCTGGTGTGGCAGAGAGCTGGGAGGGTTGTCCCCTCCTCTAGGTGCCATCCCCATGGCTGGTGCTGTTCCCTCGTCGGGTTCTGGCCTGGGCTGGGGCGGTGTCGGGGCACTGTCCCCAGTGGGGGACCCGCCCCTGTGTGGGGACCCTGTCTCCAGGTCCTGGGCGCTGTCCTGGGGTCCTTGGGGGCTGTCCCCAGGTCCATAAGGTGTTGACCCCAGGTCCCTGAGGCCCTGTCCCAGTGCTGGGGTGCTGTCCCTGGTGGGTGACGTCCCTTCTGGGTGATGTCCCTGCTGGGGGTTGTCTGCTGGTTGCTGGGGCACAGACCCCTCTGGGGGGGCAGCTCCCCGCAGGACAGTGCCCACATGTCACCGGGCACGTCCCCAGGACACTGGGGCATGTCCCTGCCCAGGGCGCTGTCCCATCCGGGGCACCGTCCTGGGTCACTGGGTGCTGTCCGTGGTCGGGTGCTGTCCCTGGGTCACTGGAATGCTGAACTGGGTCACTGGGGCTCTGTCCCCACACCGCTGGGTGCTGTGCCTGCTCAGTCTTGTCCCTGGGTCTTTGGGCCCTTGTCCTCAGGTCATTAAGGTGGTGACCCCGGGCCTTTGGGGGCTATCCCTGCTCAGGATCTTGTCCCCAGGTCACTGGGGCTCTGTCCCCGGGTCACCGGGGTGCTCTCCTGGGTCTTTGGGTGCTGCCCTTGCCCAGGGCCTTATCCCCAGGTCTTTGGGGTGGTGTCCCCGGGTCACCAGGGCCTCGCCCCCGGGTCACCGGGGTGCTGTCCCCACGTCTTTGGGTGATGTCCCTGCTGGAGGCTCTGCCCTCGGGGTCACTGGGGCTCGGGGCCTTGTCCGCAGGTGGCCGGGTGTCTCCGGGCCGTGTCCCCCCCGCCGTGTCCCCGTCCCCCGGGGCTCACCGGCAGCTTGGTAAGGGGCGCGTTGCTGACGTGCTTGCCGAACACCTCCTCCTGGAACTGCAGCAGCTGCACCACCAGGCTCGACAGCGACTTGTTGGTGGGGGGCTCGGCCTGGATGTACTGCGGGGGGGCGCGGGCCGGGGGGGCCGGTCAGCGCCGCCGCCGGGGCCGGGGCCGGGCCCGCGGGGAGCCGGAGGTGGGGGGGGCGGGGGGGGTGGCGGTGGGCGGCGATGGCGGCGGCGGGGCCGTGACAGGCCGGGCCCGGCGGGGCGGGGGCCGACAGCGGCGCCCCCCCCCGCCGCCGCCGCCCTCCGCCGCGGTTTTACCTTCTTGTAGTTCTTGCCGAGCCAGAGGCGGACGTTGTCGAACTGGCTGACGGTGTCCGAGGCCTCGTAGTACTTGACGTTGGGGCCGCCGTCCTTCTTCCGCACCGCCATCTTCGAGCGGGCCGGGCGCCTCCCGCCGCCTCCCGCCGCGCCGCGCCGCCGCGCCCGCGCTACCGCCCCCTGCCGGCCCCGCCCCGCCTTGCGCCGCCGCCGCGCTACCGGCCCCGCCCCGCCGCCGCTCTTCCGCCCCCCTGGCGGACACGCAGCGCGTCGCCTTCCCGCTTCCCGCGCTCACGCCGGTCCGCTCGGTACCGGCGCGGGCGGATCGGCGCCTCGGTAACGCCGCCCCCGGCCGTGGGCCCCGTCGGGCGGTCCCGGGGCGGGGCCGGGGCCAGGCCCGGTCTAGGCGGAGCGCGGCGAACGATATTGCTGGAGTCACGGTGGCCGAGTGGTTAAGGCGTTGGACTCGAAATCCAATGGGGTTTCCCCGCACAGGTTCGAATCCTGTCCGTGACGCCACCTCCCCTTTTTACCGGAGGGCGCACACCGGCAGCGGGGAGGGTCCTCCCGACCACTACTACCTGCTCTTTTACCGGCGGGAAGGGCTTAGTGTTTTTGGGAACCTTCGCAGCAGCAGGTAACGGCGCCTGCAGCCCCAGGACACCCCCCTCCAGGGAGCCCCCGTTGCTTGCGGGAGGGTCCCGGGAGGGGGGGTCCCTCAGCCACGGCACCCGGCAAAGGCCCTTATGGATGTCGGTGACACAGACGCCGCGGCGGGGAGCACCACCCCGGCCCCCCCCTCCTCACACGGGCCTGAGCCCCGCTGTGTGTTCCCCCCTCCACAGTGTCGCCCACCCCGGGGTGTCCCAGGAGCCGCCGCGGAGCCCCGAGACGCCGCTAACGCAACCACAACGCTGTTTATTGACTGCTCGCTGCCGCCAGCCCCGCCGGAGCCCTTCCCGCCCCTGGAGCAGAAAGAACCGGGAAAAAACAACCAAACGAACGCAAATAAATTAAGTCGAAGGTGACCCGGGCCGAGGGGCCTGTCCAGGGGCTGCGGAACCAGGGAGATAAAAACAGGAAAAGGCCAAAAACCAAAAAAGTACAAAAAAATAAAATACAGAACCACAGTCACGAGAGTCTGGAGAAGCGGCAGTGGAGCAAGCAGGGGTGGGCGGTGGGGCGCAGCCGCTGCCGGGAGCGGAGGGGCTGGGGCATGCACGGGGAGAGGGGCCCGAGGGCGGCGGGACCCCAGCACCGGCAGGTTGGGCTCCGGGATGGAGCGGGGCTGGGGCAGGACCCCAGTTCAGGGGCTCCCACCCACCCCAGGAAGCCCCTTCCCCAGCCCCAGGAACAGCCAGAGGAGTCGGGGGCTGGGCGTGAAACCGGCCTCCGGGAGACGCAGCGGCCCCCGAACCGCGGGCTGGGGGGTCTGGGGGGATGCGGGGAGCGGCTGCTCCGTCTCTCTTGAAAGTCATTGAAGGGGGAAGTGGGGGCAGAAGGGGTGGATGTGGGGGGCTGCCGCGTGCCCCCCATGCCACGTGACTGAGCGGGGCTGACCAGAGGCCAGTACTGGCCTGGACTGGGAAGCGGGAGGTCGAGGGAACGGAGCCCCAGAAAACCGTGTGGTGATGAGGAAACGGTGGCAGCTCGACCGGCCGCCCCCTCCTCTCCCTCGTGAGCGCCGAGCGCGGCCGCGGCCCCTCTCAGATCTCCTCCACACCGTGCGCGAAGATCATGACGAGCCCCGGCTCCAGCACCATGTCCTCGCCCATGTGCTGGTTCTCGCAGGCCATCACCACCACCGCCTGCTTGCCAGGGATGCGCTTGGCCACATAGTTCTCGTAGTAGCGCCGGTTCATCTGGCGGGTCTCCAGCGTGGCCAGCCCCTGCGGCCAGTTCCGTTCGTGGGCGTTCTCGATCAGCTCGTTGATGATGGACGTGGGGCAGCCGCTCTCCACCAGCGAGCGCTTGATGACGGCCTGCAGCACCGCGTCCGGCGTGGAAATCATCCCTCCCCACCGCGTCACCCGCGCCGGCTGAAGGGAGTTCACCCACCTGTGGGCAGAAGGAACCGGGGTTGATGCTGGGACGTTTGGGGGGGTCCCACCAAAAACTAGGGGCTGGGGGGGGGGCGGAGCTGATCTGCTCCCTGCTCAGGAGCTGGATGGGGACCCTGTCTCCGTTCCCCCACTGCCCCCTGCCCTGTTTTCACCCCAAACAGGCCCGGGCTGCGGCACTGGGCCCTGCTGCTCCCTCCCCGGAGGAGGGGACGTTCTCAGGAAGGAGGAGGAAGGAATCCGGAAGGAATCTGGAAGGAATGTGACAGCTTCCTGCTCGGGGCCGGATGCAGATGGAAGGATAAAACTGCCCCAAACCCATTGTGCGAGCGGCCCCCCAGCACAAGCAACCCCCAGCTTTTTTGAAGCCTTTTCCCTTCGCCCCCTCCCCGACGCCAGCAGCCCCCGACTCCCCCCGCGCCAGGACCCCTCCGCCCTTACTCCAGGATCTCGTTGTACTCGATGGTCTCCTCCAGGTTCTGCAGGTTGGGGTTGACGCTGCGGATGGCGCGCATGTAGGCCTTCAGCAGCTGGATGTCCCGCTTCTGCGACAGGCAGGACAGGGCGGCGTGGGCACCACGGAGCCAGCACCGCAGCTGCGTGTCCCCCACGCAGACCCCCCAGAGCATGTCCCGGTCTAAACGACCCCCAAGCAGCGTGTCCCGGCAGCTGGACCGCGGAGGCCTGGCTGCACTCGGCCGCTTCCTCCCTCCATAAGCCCCTTCTCGGTGTTCCCAGGAGAGCCCTCGCCACGAGCAGCCCCTTGCCCGCGGCACCCACCTGCTCGGCCAGCTGGTGCTTGTGCTCGGCCGAGGTCTTCTCCAGCTCGGCGATTCTCGTCTGCTGCTGCTGCACCACGGAGCGCAGGTGCTTGATGCAGTTATGGTTGGGCAGCTCATCTTTGGGCATTTCCAAACTGTGGAGAGCGAAATGAAAAGGTGAGGCCCCATGCTGGGGAACATCCCACAGCAGAGCCCCTGGCGTCATCACGTGGACAGTCTCCAGGACTCCCCTGATCCCATCCCTGGCTCCATCAGCGACTCGATCGTCCCCAGGCCGACGGCCCGTCACTGCCCGGCTGTGGGCCAAGGGTGCTGGCGCCAAGAGCAGGGTCCCCAGCAGCCACCACCGCTCCTGGCTCTCGGAGCCAGGCAGGAGGGACAGAGCTCATGCTGGGACTTGTCCCTGAGGGCTGGAAGGGCTCTGGGAGGGTTCGCCAAGGCTCCAGTTTCCAGGAGCCACCCGACAGCCAGTGCTGAGCCAGGGGCTCTGGACCATGGTCAAGGAGAAATAGGTTTGACTCAAGACCCTCCCCAGCCCCACCACGCAGCAGCAGAGAGCGCCATCCCCACCCCAGGGGTGCCGGGCACCCAACCCCGAGCCCATGCCCACCCGCTGCGTCCTCACCCGCATCCCTGCTCGCAGGTCACTGGGCGCTTCGGGTTGTGCTCGCAGTCGTTGAGGTGAGACATGAGGTTGTCAAGCCGCACGACGGCCGTGCAGCCAAACACCGCGTTGTCGCAAGTGATCTGCAGCTTCGAGAGCATGTTCCGCATGATCCGCGGGACGGGGCGGAGGTGGGCGACCGTCACGACGCTGCGGTCCACGGGGCACGTCTGCTGCTGGGAGAACCACTGGGTGATGCAGGCATTGCAGAAGGCGTGCTCGCAGTGCGGGGCCTGGGGGGCACACGACAGCCGCGTGTTACTCGCGCCAGCGTGGAGCTGTTCAACCTCGAGCAGAGGAAGCCGAGCGGCCCAGCCCGGTGGCACAGGGCAGCACGTGCTGGGCTCTGGCACGGCCACTCCTTGCTCTCGTATTTTCCCTGGCAGTTTCACTCTGTGCCCGTAACACAGGGATGGGCCCTGGGGCAGCTCCGTCTGTGGAGAGATGGAGACCCTGGGGCTGGATGCAGCCCTGAGCCCACTCAGGTACCACTCGGCTTTGACCAGGGGCCTCAGGGACGGGGCGAACAAGGGAAGTCCCGAGGAACTTGCTCCCTTTGATCCAAGGCTTGTCAGCGGCTCCAGCGACCGCAGGGCCGGGGACAGCGGGCAGGCCAGGACCCTGCAGGCAGCAAGAGGGGAACAGCCTGGGAACGGGGTTGTTCGTGGAGCCACGTTCCCAAAGGGAGATTTAAATAAACCTGCTCCAGGAACCCACTGCTCCCCCGCTGCTCCGCGACAGCCTGCGACCGAGTTCGCATGTCGACAGACATTTTAAACCAGAGCGTTTGACGTTACAGATTAGTGCGGCTGGAAATCCAGCAGCTCCACACCCCTCAGCCCTCCGGCAGCAGCACTGAGGGCAGCTCCAATCCCCAGCTTTCGCCCCATGGCTCATTCCTGAGCAATGAAACTGCAATAATCCCGCGGAAGTCTGGGATTATCTTTGTCTTATTTAATCGGGTTTATTTCCAATGAAGCTGGATTTAGGCAGAGGGCACCAAGCCACCCAGCACCGGGTCGGGGCAGGAGCAGCTGCAGGGCAGGGACAGGGAACACAGCTCCTGGTAGATGCCACCTCCACTGCCTCCTCCCCCGAGCTGCTGCCTCACCCCTGTCAGGGGAGTTCAGAAGCCCCCAAGCCCACGCCATGCACGACACCCGCCCTCGGATCCATACACCCAGAGGTCTGGAGCCGCAGCCAGAGGCTTTTGGCAGCCGCGGTCGGTGCTCAGGGTGGGGGTGGGAAACCCACCTGAACCGGCTCCTCCAGGACCCCGCTGCAGATGGGGCAGATAAGGTCTTCGTCAACATCCCCCTGAAAACGCGCTACATCATACCCCATCGCTCGTCACCGGCGCCAGAACCCTGCGGAGGGAGAAGAGAAGCAGTCACGAGCCTCCCCTGGCAGCGCAGGTCCGGCCCTTGTGGCACCCTGCTTCCCAAATCCCCTCTCTCTCCTCCCAGTGCGACCAGTCAGGGTGGCCCTACGCTGGAGCTTGCAGCCCGGTATGGGGCAGCGCTGCACTGCTCCGTGGAACGCGTGGCTGGCATCACTTCTCCCCCAGCGGTTTTCCAGCTCACTGGTTGTCGGGGTGTGGTTTGGGGTGTTTTGAGGCTCTTTGCACAGTTCTGTTTGGTTTGTAGAGGAGGGGACAGCACTGGGGCACCTCGAAGGAGTGAGCCCAGCACTGGGATGCCAGGGACCGTTCCCAGTGCGGCCAGACACCCACGGCCTCGCCACAGGCTATGGCAGGACTGGCTCCTTCCCCAGGGATGGTGACCACTGGTTCCTGGCACCCAACGGCAGCTGGCACCAGGTCTCTGTCCCTCCCTGCCCAAGATGGCGTTCCCAGTTAACACTAGCTTCTTACAGCACCTGCTGGAGCCCGGCCTTGAGCTCTGCCCTGGCAGTTACTGGTTCCTGCGGTTTGTCCCTGACGAGCCAGCTCCTCCTCTCCCGCTCTCACCAACATCAAAGCCGGTGACAAACCGCCCCAGCCACCGACTCACCCCGCACCTGGCCCCAGATAAAGGAGTCCCCACCCCGAACGCAAACAGGAGGGCGGGAGGTGTGCGAGGGCACGTGGACACCGCACGAGGCTCCAAAACCACCATCCCCGCAGCGAGGAGCCCGCGGAGCCCGTGGCACAGTGGCACGTCCAGCTGAGCCGACACCAGCGGCACCGAGTGGCTCCGGGGGGCAGGGAGGGACTTGCCCTGTGGCTGCTCCGCAGCCAGGTGTGGCCACCAAGGCAGGGCCAGCAGCGCACAGCTCCCGCAGCTCGGCCGAGGGGCCGCGGATGTCCCCAGGCAGCTCTCAGCAGCTGGACGAACCGGACAAGCCCTGTCACAGGAAACTGCTTCTGCAGCCACAGCAGCCGCCACCCATGATTAGGCTCGATTTAAGCGGAGGAGCGTCCCCGTCCCACCCTCCCAACGCGCCTGGCTGCCTGACCCCGGCCCCACCAGCCTCCCCAGGGCTGGGAAGGGTGAGGGGCAGCTCACGCCAAGCCAAGACCAGTGACAGGGAGCCTCCACAGAGGTCAGGGATGCCCACTCCCTTCTGCAGAGAGGGGTTTAAAAAATTAAACCAACCACAGACAACAAACGGGGTTAACGAGCTGCTGCCGGGAGCCCCCGCGTGGGCTTTGCCAGGGAGACGACACCATTTTCTCATTATTTTCAGCCCAAGAGCTGCCGGCAGATACCAGAGCTGCTGCACGGTCAGGCAAGCTCGCAGGAACCTGTTCTGTGAGCAGCAGTGGTTTCAATACTCCTGCCTAATTCCATCAGCTCGGTGAGCCAAAAGAAACAGGAATTAAAGCAGAGAGTGAAGGGGAAGGGACAGGGAGCAAACAGCCTGCGGGAGCAGAAGGGGCTGCCCCGGAGCAGAGCCGGGACGCCAGTGACCCCCCTGCTCTGTGGGGCACCGCGTTTTAGCGTCTGCTCCTGGTAAACACGGACATCACGGGTTCTGAAGCAACCTGCTGCCACTGGAGAGGGGGGGATAAAAGTGACCCAGGAGCTTAAAGAAGTCAAAGTTCGGCAGCAACTGGGTCCCAATCCCCAGGATCTGCACCCAGCTCAGGTGGTCTCCGCTCCCAGGAGCCCAGGTCACCCCCGGCGGTTTGGCAGGAATCCCTCTCGGCAGCAGCAACCAGCGCTGGCCCCGGGGACGCGGGAGGATTCACCAGCCCAGGGACAGTCAGCATGCGGAGCTGCCACAGCCTGTTCCTATCCTGCGAGCCAGCAGCTCACGCAGCCCGGCTGGCCAGGGGCAGCTGCCAGCCCCGGGGGGTTCCTCCTGCCAGCCCCAGCTCACGACAGTCCCCAGAGCCCTGTGCCTGGGAGCCCAGCTGGGCACCTGCAAGCCACGTACCTGAGGTGAGCGCCCAGCCTGGGGACACCCTGCTCCGGGTTAGAGCCGCCCAGCAGTTGCAGGGCACCAGGGACCCGGCAATCCCCAGAGCCACACGAGGGAAGAGCCGTCTGGAGCCAAGATGAACGCTGCTGACCCCAGGCACAGCGTGATCCCAGCTGGCTGCAGGCCCCTCAGCCTGACCCAGTTGTCCAGCGACCCAGTTTCTAAACCACGCGAACAGCGGGGCAGAGGCAAGCCCAGGGCAGGTCGTGCGCTCCCAGCCAGAGTGAGCTCCCTGCACTGCTGGGGACGGGCCAGCACAAACCCCAGCGCTGCCCTAACCCGGACCCAGGAGCTCCGCAGGGACACGGTCCCGTTGGGCCTGCAGCCTCAGCCGGGGCTCAGTCAGTAAGGTCCGGGAGGCAGCTCAGGGGCCGCAGGGTCGGACTCGCGCTGTCACTGCGCCTGTTCCTTTTTGGTGACCCCTGGCTCGCTGGCATGCATGGAACCCACCCACACAGCTTGGTGCTCTTCCCAGGAATTTCTGCGGGTTTTTCAGCCATCTGCGGGCCGCCAGCCCCAGCCCTGCGGGCATGGAGGAAGGGGCTGGTCCGCAGGCCAGGCCAGTCGCTCCACCTGCCCGACTCCAGCTTCTCCACGGAGAGGAGCTGGTGGAGAGCAGCAGATACAGCAAACCAGTTCTGCCTGCGCACCACCAGTAACCACCAGCTTGGCAGGTGCATAATTAACCACCCCACTGATGACAGGCGGAGCAGCAGCACTCCCTCCCCGCCAAAGATCCCATCAGACTCCACCAGCCTGGGCTGAAAGGTGCCTCCTCCAGTACGAACCCTTCTCGGGGTCCCCAGCCGCCCTGACACGGTGGCCGTGGCCAGGCCCTTGCTCCAGGGTGCCAGTAACGGGCATTAACTCGCTCCTTTTCCTCCCACAGGAACAAACCCCCCAGGGTCCCTCCCACAGCCGAAGCCACCGGTGTCCCTCGGGCCCAACACTTTCTGTGGGCAGAGGAGTTTCCCCAGGTGTTCTACCCAGCCAGCAGAGAATTCCAAACAACCAGCTGTAACCCCCGGTTTCTGTACAAACTGTTTCGACTCAGGAGGCCTCAGGCTCAACACACAAAAATATCGCTCGTTATTTGCTAATTAAACACCCAAAGCGCTGAGAGAACAAATCCAGCAGCTCTTCCCACACGCATCCTTCCTCCAGCGTCGATCTTCCCTCCGACGTTCGCTCACGTCCAGAGAGCAGAACGTGCCAAAGGAAAAACACTTAAAAATTCTCTTTTCCTCAAAAACCTTTCGGAAGGCAAGGGGACTTTTGCCCAAGCAGAGACAGGCCAAGGAGCTCAGACGGGGAGCGGGGCTGAGCCGCCCTTCCGGGTGTGTAACAGGAGGAAACCGTCCACAGCCAGGCCCTGCCCACCTCCCAGATCCTGCTGGGCTGAAGGATAAACCCGCTGAGGAGCTGCTACTGCTGAACCCCACGGAGCCCAGCACGGCCTTGCGGCACCCCGGGGAGCTCCTGGGGATCACCACGGGCATCGTGCCCAGTGTGGAACGACACTACCAGTACCAGGGAAGCAGAGCCGGGCTGTGGCCGCTCCGGTGGGGCCGCAAACACGTCCTGGTCTCTGTGGTTTTAACGCACGGAATGGAGTGAAGCAGAAGAGGCTGGTGGGAGAAGAGCTCACTGGGGAAACCAGCCCCCTCGGGACAGGAGGGCAAAACCCACCTCCCTGGGAAGGTCCTCGAGCACTGCTGGGCACGGATCAGCTCTCAACACACAGGGATCACCCCAGCGTCACTTTGTCACTGCCCCGAAGGGTCCCAGCTCCTCCGGCAGGAGGATTCACTGCAGCCCAGGGCAGACCCTGGGCCCCGCCACGCTCCCAGCCAGACCCACCTTCGGCACTACCGATGCACCGAGGGGGCCCGGACCAGCCATCACAGGGAAATCATGGGGAGACCAGACAGCTTTTTGCCTTCGGTGGCCTCGGTGCTGCCTCTCGGTACCAAAGGCCGTGGGTACCATAGCCCCACCGGAGCTTTCTCCAGAGGGCTCTGGGAACCCCTGCGTCCCCCCTTCCCCTCCCCAGCACCGACATCGGGCAGGGGCAGTGTCTGAGCACTTCAGCAGGACTCACGTAAAACCTCTGCTATTTAAGGAAGATTTTGCCGTTTCCCCGTAGACCTCGATTTACCACAAAGGCTCTTCAGTGGTTTAGAGCAGGAGCCACGTCCTCCCCCGGGACCCTGCACAGACCCGAGGGCAGCCACTGCCACCTCTGAACGGCAACTGGGGAGATCGAGCAGCCGCACGCTGCACTGGGCTCTGTCACAACACACTCCCCTCTCCTCTTCAAAAACCGAAAGATTCCAGATAAATATGACCTAAAGCCACAGGCAGCAGCCACCGGAAAGCCCTGGAAGGTCCACAAAGCCCCACCCCATCAAAGTGCTGCTGCTCACGCGGTGGAGGAAGGACTGCGCCTCGTCCCGTCGCGCAGACAGGGACGTTCCAAGGGCCAGGGTTTACCTTCGGTGGCAGAATTCCTCCAGGAGCAGCAAAGAGGCAGGGCCGGGCTGGGGTCGCTTTGTGCAGGGAGACGCTCCCAAAGGCCCATTTTCCCCCTGTCCTCTCCTGCGGTTCAAACGGTTCTTCAAGGGCCGAGAGCCACCGAGCCACGAGGTCACACCGGACAGAGCTGGTGACGGGAAGAAAAGGAAAGGGGAAGAGCAATGAGGGTGGCAGAGCCGAGGTAGAAGGCTGTGCCCGGCCCTCTGCCCAGGCCAACCCAGGCCTTGTCCCACAGACGAGAACCCGGCATCTCCCCGAGAGCCCCCGCAACGCTCCTGAACAGCTGCAGAACCAGCGCAAAGGCTGTTGAGCGCTGCCACACGAGCCCTGCGCACCGCCGACACGGAAAGACCTTCCCCTGGCGACCGGGGTCCAGAGTCGGTCATGAGAGCAGAACCACCGTGTCTGACCGCTCCTCAAAAACCCCAGAAAAAAATCGCTCTGCTCTGTCTTTTTTCATTTAAACAGGAAGAATGAGGGTCCCCGTGAGCCCCTGGCCAGTCTCAGAGAGCCCTTGTGTGGCCCAGGGGCTGAACACGACCCGTGAGCTAAACCCTTCACTTTGGAGATTCCAGAACTCCCCTCGCCTCCAGCCCCAGGAGACAAGTGGGTGCCCAGTCGGGGACCAGCAGGGTCCCAGCCAGGTGCCCAGTCGGGGACCAGCGGGGTCCCAGCCCAGTCACGGCACTGTGGGAGCACCTCGTGTGTGCGGAGAGGAACACTTGCCCAGTAGGTAACGCCTGAGCATATCCGTTGCGCAATCTCGCTAAAAATAGTTTCCCCAGTTGCCACCTCAAGATCTCCTGACACTAATCCAAGTTTTTCTCACTGCAAAATCTGGCAGCGGAGGAGCCTGAATGGGGGAAAATCGCTTTGGTTTTATCTGCTGGTCTTGGCAACAAGGATAAAACCAGCTCAGAGACGCCCCGACATCACCACCAGCACAACGACACCCAGCCCCCAAAGCCGCGGCAAGCAGCTTTATTATTAAAAAAAAACAGCTTCACCTGCTGCTGTGTTATGGCACATTTTATATTTATCACTTAAAAACACATTAAAAAGGACCAAGGCCCTTCCCGTCCGAGGAGATGCGGCCGTGCCAGGGACCTCCCAGTCGGGCAGAACGCCACCTGCTCTGCAGGAATAAAACCTGACTCCGTTAATTACCGACTTCCCCCCCGTCTCTCCCCAGACAGACAGACGGGTCGGGACTCCCAGGACAGGGACGCCACGCGCGTTCCCATGCTGTGAGCGCCGGGTGTCCGCCTGCCGTGGGAGGATTCCCTAGGAGCATCTGGGACAGGGCCGGACGGATCCTCCCAGAGCTACAGCAGCGCTCAGGGGCTGCGAATAACTCATCACGGGAGCAACTTTGAGCCCAGTTAAAGTTTTTCCTCCAAAAGCTCCAAGAAGAGGAATCACAGGGCAAGTCCAGGGAGTATCGGCAGGTGGAACCAGCGCCTCCGCAGGCTGCGGGGTGTTGGGTTTGAGTCCCCCTTTTCGGCCAACGTTTAGCACCGGGCAGGCGGGGCCCTGCCGGTGCCTCCCGAGCCCTTCGGGACACACGGACCGGGAGGGCAGAGCCCAGGGAGTCGCCCCCAGCCCGCGGCTCAGTCAGGCTCCACCAGCACAAAGACCCCGCAGCGCCGGGGCCGTAGCCCCCTCCCGGGTCTCGGTCCTTCTCATCTCCGCCCCCGCCCCGCGCCCTCGCTGAGATTTCACCGCCCCCGCAAAGCGCTGCCACCCCCGACAGCTCCCTCCCCACCCGCGCCGCCCTTCTCCGGCCGGGCCTGGCCCCCGCCCCACCAGCACCAGGCTCCTGCCAGCCCGGACCCGGCTCCGCGAGCCCCCGTGCCCTGGCCCAGGGCCGCAGCGGCCTGCCGCAAGACCCGGGCACCTCCCGGCCCCCACCAAACGCTTCCCCGGGGCGACTGGGGACGCAACGCCCCTCGACGTGACCGACCATCGGCCAGCACCGTCCAGGTCTCCCCTCGCAGAACTGGCTCCCTCCTCACGGCCGCCCCGGTCCCGCAGCCGCCCCCAAAACCCTCCCACAGCACAGCCCCAGCCTCACGTACCGCCTCCAGCCCGGGACCGGGCCGGCTCCGGGACGCCGCGGGGCTCAGGGGCGGCCGCGGCCTCCACCGCCTCCCCCCGCCCGGCCCCGCCGCGCTGCTACGCAACCCGCGACCCGCCGGAAGCTCCCGCCCCGCCATGGACCGGAAGCGACACTCTAGCCAGCGAGAGGCACTGAGGAGCCGGAACTCGTTGGTCGGGGGCGGGCTCTATGAGCCGGGTGGGGCGGAGAAGGGGAGGGGCTTACTAGTTTTCTCGCACCAAAGCCCGCCCCCTCTTCACCACCATTAGCCGGCGGCGCGGGACGTCTTCCGCGCCCCGTGCGCTGATTGGCTGCCCGGGGTGGCCGCCGGCTACTTCCGGGAGAGCCCGCGGCGGCGGCGCTCCGGCAGGTCAGCGCGCGCAGCGGAGCGCTGGGGAGCGGGGGGGCGGGCAGCTCCGGGGGCGTTGGGGCGGGAGGTGCGAGCGCCCCCTGGTGGCGGGGCGGTAGAGCGGGGCACCGAGCGGTCCGGACATCGGTCCCGGCCCAGTGCTGGCCCCGCAGCCCGGTGGCTCCGGAGTCCCGTCCCTGGTGGTGGCATCCCCGCGGCCCCGTCCCCGGTGTATCCCTACAGCCCCGCAGTCCCGTCCCTGGTGTGTCCCCTCGCAGCCCCGCAGTCCCCATCCCCGCGGGCCCGTCCCGGGTGTGCCGTGGCCGGTGCCTCTCCCTTCCCCGGTGTCCCCCCCACCCGCCTCCCGGGTGTCTCGGGGGGGGCCGGGGCTGACGGCTGCCCCCGCAGGGCCCCCGCCGGCACCATGAGCACCGAGACGCTGGTGAAGGACGTTAAACCGGGGCTGAAGAACCTCAATCTCATCTTCATCGTGCTGGAGACGGGTGGGTGCGCTGGCGGGGTCGGGTCCCGGCCCCCTCGGTCCCCCCCGGCCCCGCTGACTCCCCGCTCCCGCCCCAGGCCGGGTGACGAAGACGAAGGACGGGCACGAGGTGCGGACCTGCAAAGTGGCCGACAAGACCGGCAGCATCAACATCTCGGTGTGGGACGACGTAGGCAACCTCATCCAGCCCGGGGACATCATCCGCCTCACCAAGGGGTGCGCGGCGGGGCGGGGGGGGCAGCCCGGGACCCCCGGGACCCCCCGCCTGACCCCCCCCGCCCCGTGTCCCCCCCCCCGTCTCCAGGTACGCCTCGGTCTTCAAGGGCTGCCTGACGCTGTACACGGGGCGCGGAGGGGACCTGCAGAAGATCGGCGAGTAAGGCCGGGCTGGGGGGTCCTGCTGGAGCCGGGGGGGGGCGGTTCAGGGAGTCAGGGGTCGGGGGGGGTGTCGGGGGGTCCCCACCACCCCCCCCTGTGCCGGCAGGTTCTGCATGGTCTACTCGGAGGTGCCCAACTTCAGCGAGCCCAACCCCGAATACGTGGCGCAGCAGTCGCAGAGCAAAGGGGTGAGTTGGGGGGTCTGGGGGTCCGGGGGGGGGACACACAGGTACCGGGCTGGCACTGCTGGGACCCCCGGACACACACACACGCACTCCCTGGCTCCCTAGTACACGGGGCGTCACCATCTCCTCCGCAGGCCCAGAACGAGAGTGCGAGTCCGGCTGCTTCGCAGACCAGCCAGGGCCCCCCTGCTGCACCCCCAGGTAGGTCCTGCAGCCCCCTCCCCACCCCGGAGGTGAGGGATACTCCCTAGTGCCATCCCACCCGGAGCTCTGGGGGTGCCTCACCCCCCTCCTGGTGCTCTGCTCTGCCCCCAGCCCCCGACAGCCAGAATGGGAACGGGCTGAGCCCGGGGAGCCCGGCGCACCCACCTGGGACCCCCGCACACCCCCCCAGCGGCCGCATCACCCGCAGCCAGCCCGGCCACCCTGGGCCCCCCCCTGGCCCTGTCAGCAACGGCAAGGAGACACGCCGCAGCAGCAAGAGATAACGGGCTGGACCCCCCTGGCATGGCCTGGAGGGGGGTCCCCGGCCCTGAGCGCCCCCCCCAGGGTGAGAAGGGGGCCACCAGGCCCCGCTGCCCACTGCTCACATGCCGCTGGGGCAGGCGGGGGTGTCCCGGACCCCCCCATCTTGAGTCGACTGGGTTTGGTGGTCCCAGGTGGGAGGGGGCTGAGCCGTGTGGCCCCTGCAGCCGGGGGTCCACAGCCCCCTTGCCCCCCACCCCCCTCGTCCCAACATGTTGGGGTGGGTGTCAATAAAGCTCGACCTCCTGCCTGCACCCGCCTGCTCCCTGCGCCGGGGGCCCAGACACCCCCTGCCCGGACCCCCCTCACCTGTCCCGGCCCTCCCCGCGCGGCCCCTCCCGGCCCGGGTGACCCTTGGCCCCCCCCGAGTCGGGCGCAGCAGACGGCGCGGCCGCGGCACGGGGACGGGGGCCGGTCAGTGGTGCATCCCCCGGCCCCCCGCATCGGCACCACCTGGGCCCAGGTGAGCCCCCACAACGGGGGGGGGGACACGGGCGGGGTCTGGGGGGGTCTCGGGTGATGCCAGCGCCACACCCGGTGGGACGGGACCCTGCCAACGGGTGATGCCGGGGCCCACCAGCCCCACCGTGGTGGGGGGTGGTTCAGCCCTGGGGCGGCGCCGGGGGACCTGGTACCACGGTGGGATGTCAGGGGGGCGCCAGCTCCCGGAGTCACGGGATTTTCCAGCCCCACGTCGGGGTGGGGCTGGGCCCCATGGCTGTCCCCCTATCCCACCCATGGCTTGGTGTGTCCTGGGAGCTGAGGGGGGACACAGCTGCCTCGGGGGGGTGCAGGTGGGTGGGGTGGGGGTGCGAGTGCCCGGCCGGGGGGAGCCACAGCCGTTATCTCCTGCCCGGTGAAACATTAACCCCAGCACAAAAGCGGCCCCGGTTGCAAAACCTCCCCTCAAGGACGAGTGTCACCATGTCCCCCCGGCATGGTGTGTCCCCCACCACCCCATCACCCCCCCCTGGGCACCCCCAGCCCCGCGGGGGCAGCGGGGCAGCGTGTGGCCCCCCCTGGCCCCTCTCCCACGGGTGTCCCTGAGCCCCGGGGCCGTGACCCTGATGCCGCCTGTTGTTTCCCAGCCGTCCCCGCGGAGGGACGGGCAGACGGACGGGCGGCAGGCGGGTGGGTACCGGGGGCTGCCCGGAGGGACCGGGGGTGGGGAGGGCAGCCGCCACTCCTGCCACCCTCTTGCCAGCATCACCCTCTCCCCCAGCTCTGCCAGGTGGCAGGATCCGGCCCCATGGGTGCCCCCCGCGGGCTCCTCCTGGGCGTCCTGGGGCTGCTGGCGCTGGGGGCCGGGGGGGTCCCGAGGCCACTGCCCGAGGACGCGGAGCAGGAGCACGGCTACTACCTGCAGCAGCTCTTCGGGCTCTACGGGGCCAACGGGACGCTGCCCTTCGAGGGGCTGGCGCGGCTGCTGGGCAGCCTGGGGCTGGGCCGCGTGCGCGTGGTGCGCATCCAGCACGAGGAGCTGGGCCACGGCCACGCCGGCCACCTCGACCTGCTCGAAGTGCAGGAGGAGAAGCACCGGCACTGGCACCCGCTCTGGGAGCACGGCGAGGACCCTGCGCCCACCCGCCCCACCAGGTATGCAGCCTGCCCCCCCCCCCCCCGCCCCGTCCTCTCGCTGGGTGCTGCCCCCCCCACCCCTGGCTCTGGTGCTGTGCAGGGGGGGTTCACCCACCCTCGCCTCCCCCAGCCCCCAGCCCACCCAGACCAAGACCTGGATGAAGCCAGCACCCACTGGGACCCCCGGCACCGAGGCCCCCCCTGGGAGCCACGGGGGCCCCCCCCCAGCCTCCCCGGCGGGATCAGCCCGGCCTGAGCCTGCTGGGGCGGGTGCTGGGCTTGGAGCACTCCAGCGCCGACCACCCGCATGATGACGTGAGCGGGGTTGGGGGGGGGTGTCTCACTGTCCCACCCCCCCGGGAGCCCCCAGGGAGCCCCGGTGGCTCCTCATCCCTCCAGTGGGACCCCCCACCAACGCTGCCGCTGCTGCCGCCCCCCGCAGTGCCTCAACGTCTCCCAGCTGCTGGGGAACTTCGGGCTGGACGCGGCGGCGCAGCTGACGCCGGAGCAGTTCACCCTCTTGTGCCCGGCGCTGCTCTACCAGATCGACAGCCGCGTCTGCATCCAGCACCGCGACGAGGTGACGCTGCCTCCCCCGGGGGGGGCCCTCTGGACAGGTAACCCCAGCACGGGGACCCTCCCTGGCCCCCAGCCCCAAGTCACCCGTCCCTGGGTCCCCTGTCCCTGCAACCCCATCCCTGGCTCCCCCGGTGTCTGCTCCCAGTGTCCCTGTTCCTCAGCCCCTGGTCCCCCATCAGCTGGACCTTGTGGACCCCGTCCCCGTGTCCCCATCCCTGGCTCCCCCATCGTCACCTCCCCAGGTTCCCTGGCCCCCTCCTCGCCACCCCTGGATCCCTCCAGCCTCTGCCTCTCCTGTCCCCAGTCCCTGCCACCCCATCCCTCTGTCCCCGCGTGTCCCCTCCTGCATCCCCATCCCCGGGTTCCCCCATTCCCCACAACCCCCCGGTCCCCTCCTGCTCCCCAGTCCCCCTATCCCCCCCGTGCCCGTCTCACCCCCGCCGCAGCACTGGGCTGGGGGCTCCTGGCCGTCGCCCTCGTCAGCCTGCCCTCTGCCCTGGCCGTCGTCCTTGTCCCGCGCCTGAGCCGCGGCCTCTTCCGCTCGCTGCTGGCCTTCCTGGTGGCCCTGGCCGTGGGGACGCTCTGTGGGGATGCCCTGCTGCACCTCTGGCCCCATGTAGGTACCCCCCGCCCCGATGGGTCACCCGGGGGTGGGGGGGACCAGGGCATCCGGGTCCCCCTGAGCCACCCGGGTCACCCGCGCCCAGGCCCAGGGGAGGCACCAGGAGCCGCCGGCAGAGCCGGGGGCCGCGGTGCTGCAGGGGCTGGCGGTGCTGGGGGGCATCTACCTGCTCTTCCTGCTGGAGCTGCTGCTGGGGATGCTGCGGCGCGGCCGGGAGGCCACGGTGAGAGCCACGGGCGCTGGGGAGGGCTGCGGGGCTGCCGCCAGGTCCAGCATTGCACCGACACCCTCTGTCCCCAGGGACGCTCCCGCGGAGAGACCCCCGCCGTGGCCATGGGGGTCCTGGCACCGTCACGAGGAGGTGAGACCCCCCCCCTGCACACCCCACAGTGCCCGCGGCCCTCGGCCCCCGCCCCCACCTTGCGTCTCTCCCGCCGCAGGGGCTGAGCTGCAACACTTGACGGCACCGGAGCCAGCGCTGGAGCTCGGACCCCAGGGTCACCCCCAGGGTCACCCCCACGGACACTCCCACGGCCCCGTGCTGCCCTCCAGCCCCAGGGCCACTGACGTCGTCTGGATGGTGGTGCTGGGGGACGGGATCCACAACCTGACGGACGGGGTGGCCATCGGTGAGGGGACGGGGAGGGGGCGACGAGGGGTGCTCAGGGACGGGGGCGCACCGGGGCGCAGGGGGTGGAGGTCCGGGGCGAAGGACCCTCTTCCCGCAGGTGCCGCCTTCTCCCACAGCCTGGCCAGTGGCCTCAGCACAGCGCTGGCCGTGTTCTGCCACGAGCTACCCCACGAGCTGGGTAGGTGCCAGCCCCCCCTGCCCCGGCCGTGGCACCCCCTTGGCCCCCCGCCCCCCGCCACCCACCCTCCTCTGGCCGCAGGTGACCTGGCGGTGCTGCTGCGAGGCGGCACGGCCCCCCGCACCGTCCTGCGCCTCAACCTGCTCTCGGCCCTGCTCTCCTGCCTGGGCGCAGCGGCGGGGGCGGCCGTGGGCCAGCGCGCGTCCCACCTCACCCCTTGGATCCTCACCGCCACCGCCGGCATCTTCCTCTACGTGGCCCTGGCTGACATGGTGAGGGGGCGGCGTGGGGCTGGCCATGGGGCTGGCTCTCAGGCCGGCCCCGCTGAGCCCCTGCTCTGCCCCAGCTCCCCGAGGCGCTGCGGGATGCCGAGGGCCCCGGCGAGGGCACCTGGGGCCGGTTCCTCCTGCAGAACGTTGGGTTCCTGCTGGGCAGCGGCATCATGCTGGGCATCGCCCTCGCCGAGGGACACGTCCGCGCCTGGCTGCAGCCCTGAGCGGCCCCGCGGCTCGGCCCCGCTCGCCCCCGGAGCCGGCAACCGCGGCTGGAGCCAGCGGTGGCCAAGCTGGGAGGACCCCGGGACCCCCAGACATGCCCCAGGACCGGACTCTCTTGCCTCCTACGGGACCCCGGCAGCACCCACCAGCCCCGTGCGTCCCCGCGGCTCAGCCCTGCGGCCCCTCCGGCCGGGGGGTCCCCTCGCCGCCCCGCGTCCTCTCCCGGGGTGGGACGGCAGCGGGTGCTGCGGGGCGAGGTCCAGCACGTTCCCCGCTCCCCGGACCCGCCGGTGGCACAGGAAGGACACGGGGCCGTAGAAGCAATAGCATTTTAATAAACATAATTCATTCAAAGCCACAACATGACGAACAGGACTCGGTCGCAGCTTCCAGCATAGAAAATAGATCAAGTCTGAACGCTTTTGTCTTTTTTTTTTTTTTCATTTTTATTTTTTTTAATTTCTTTTTAGTCCCGTTCTCCCCCCCGCCCCCACTTCCCTCCCCAAAGGTGATGCAGGAGTTCTGAAAATACAGATATGGAACATCCAAGACACAAGCAGCAGCTCCCTGGGCTCAGGTGGGGGGCGGCGGCAGCCGGCGGGACGTGGCCGCGCTGCGGGGACTGGTGGCCAATTCCTCCTCCGTGTCACCTCCCTGGAACCGCGCGGGGTCGAACGGCTTTGCGTGTCTGTTGCAGGACATGGATGGTTTTGCTGGCTCCGATTTCCTCTGCGCAGGGACAGGCTGGGGGGTCCCTGGGGCACCCGCTCTCCCGGAGGGAAGGGCGAGACACCAGATGCGGCTCAGTTTGCCCACCGAGGCACCCGGCACCTCGAGGCCGCCCCAACAGCCCCGGTGGGATTTCACACCATTTTGTTTTATTTTTCCTAGTTTTAAATAGCGCATTAAACCTCTGCCCTACTCTCGGCGGCTCTCCGGGGGCGGGCATGGGGGGCCGGGAGCCCCCGGGAGCAGAGCCCTCCTGGCCCCGCGCTTGTGCTTTGAACCAGGGGCTGAAGGAAGAAGCACCCACAGAGGGGAAGGAGGTGGGGGGCGACGGCGGGGGCGCTCGGGCCCCCACCCCTGGAGCTGGTGCACCCACCTCCCGCCCTGCCCTGTCCAAGGCCACCGTTGAGGGTCCACATAAAGAACCGCCACAATTAGGAAAGGCAGCGGGGCCGGGCGCTGCTCCGCGCTCAGCAGGACCCACGTCTCGGTGCGCCGGGGTGGGGATCGCGGCTGGGGAGGTGAAGGACAAACACCTCAAGGAGACGAAGCGGCTGCTACAGAGGGACGGGCGCGGGGCCGGCGCCCATGGGGCTCCTCGGGCCGCTCGCACCCTTGACCCGGTCTGCGGGTCCGCGGGGTGCGAAGGCGTTTGCCAGGTCCTGCCCCAGCCCCTTGTAGCCAGAGGTAGGTGTGGACAGTGCGGAGGAGACCAAGCAAAGCGGCTCTTCGTCATCTGAGCACCCCGCGAAGGAGCAGAGACTCTCCCGTCCCGTGCTGGCTCTTCCCTCGGCACCGAAAGCTCCCGCCTGGGCGCTGCCGGCCCGGCCTGGGGCGAATGAGGGGACTGGGGCAACTGGTCCCCAGGCTGGTATCGCACCGGGGCACCCATGAAGGGCGCGAGGTGTCCAGAGCAGACAGAGCTGGGAGAGGAACCGGCAGCTGGACTGGGAGACCCCCGAGAGCCGTCCCCGTCCCCTTGCTGTCTCCTGTGCCCAACACCCACGAGGGGACGGGCAGAGGAGAGCTGGTCCAGGAGGGGGGTGAACAGACACCAAACCGGGGGGTGGCCCGAAAGGCTGCGGGTCACCAGCACGAGAGCAGCTGCGGCGGGGAGGGGGCTGAGCCCTTCGTCAGGTGAGAAATGGAGCAAATCTCCGGAAACTCCTTCCACGAGTATGGAGGAGGAAAAGGGAAGGGAAGAACCTACCGAAGGGCTTGGAAAGGACTCGGAAATCTTTGAAGCTAAGAGAGAGCCCGCTGGGACCGTCCTGGGGGAGGGCGAGGAATGCCGGGAGGATCCTCCCGCAAACAGATGCTGTTTCTTCGCGTCCAGCCCTGCTCGAACACCAGCTCTGAGCTCCGGCTGAGCCCCAGCTCAGGGAACCCCAGATTTGGAGGAGGAGGAACTGGCACGTAACGATTTCAGTGCAATTTTCAAGCCTGAGCTGCCAGCCGCAACGGCTGCGGCTGGTCACTTCAGGATGCGTGTGCCCGCCAGCGCAGGGGCCACTGGCCACGGGGCAGGCTGGATGTGACCCCGGGAAGGACCTGCCTGCTGGGAGCTGAAACTGCAGCTCAACCCTCTGGCACAACCAGCCTGGCCGTGGGTTTTCTCTCAGTCTCCCCCTTCTCGTCCCTGCAGCCAGAGCCAGACCCCGGTAAGAGCAGAGGGACAGGGGACGCGAGAGGTTTTTGGGGCATGGAAGGACCAGGACCGGCTCCGAGCACCGTCCCATCACAGCCCCAGCCCAGCTCTGGCGCGGGGACGGTGGAGCAAGCAGCCGCTTTGGTCAGTCCCTTCAAGGAGGAGAAACGTTTGGGACAGGCTCTGGGTTTGCCCTGGAGCCCCCCAAGCCGCCCGCTCCGCAGCTCCCGGCACGTCGGGACCCTCTCACCCAAGACCAGCTGCATCATCTTCCGTTTTCCTTCTGGTCAACCCGCCCTGGGTCTCGCAGGGAGGGGCCGGGCAGCGCATGCCCCCCGCGCCCCCCTCCTGAACTGGCAAAATCCCAGAAAGGAGCGACACCGCCGGGAGCCCTCACCCCGTCCCGCAGCGAGGCCAGGACCCTTCGGGGTGCTGGGACCCCCCAACGCCTCGGTCCCCGCTCCCCGGCCTCTCCCCCAGCCGGGGCAGCCACCACATTTCCTCCAACTTGGACTGACCCAAGCGGCGGCTCCGTCCATGTCCTCGGCCGGCGGCAGAGCTGGGCAGGGCTCGTTCCCGGACAGACGGGCGGACAGCACGGCGGGGGCCCGCAGCACCCTGGGGCTCTGAGCACCGACAACGACCCCTGGAAACGAAGCGCAGAGCACCAAAGAAACGGCAGTTTGGGAATTCCCTGGCTGTGCCTCGGGGAACAGAGGAAGAGGAAGGAGAGGAGGCAGCAGCCACCCAACCTCCGAACGCCGACGGGGCCGAGAGCTCCGGGATGCGCAGCACGGGCCCTCGGCAGCTCCGAAACATCACACCCACGGCCACGCGCCGCCGCTCGGCCAGAGGTTTCCATGCATTCACTTTATTATTTTCAAGTTGACGAACAACACCGATACGGCTGGGTCGAGTAAGGCCATTTTCCTCTCTTTTCCCTCCTTCTCCCCGGCACGGGGAGCTCGGACAAGGCCCAGCCCCGCGGACGCGGCGCGACACCGAGGAGGAGCCGTTTGTCCCTGACTGTGACGAGGTCTGTCCTGACTCAAGAGACGTTTGTGTGCATCACGTACAGAGGTGCAGCATTTACAGACGGGACACGGTGAAGACACAGAGCCTGCTACAGCGGCCTCCGCCCCAGAGACGCCTCCCCCGGCCCCTCCGCCCGCGCCGGCCTCACGCCGCGGCTTCGCGGGGTTTAGGTTCGCCAAGAGCTGCGGTGCCCTCCCGGGAAGCTGCCGCCGTCCCCCGGGGAGCTGCCGCCGTCCCTCGCCTCGCGCGTATGTTACCCTCCACCTGCCCGCGCCGAAGCTCCCGCCGACGCTTCGGCCGCATCTCGGCTTCGGTGGGTTCGTTCCTCCTTTCGAACGCACCCAGCACGGCTGAGCCCGGGGAAAGGTTCAGCCAGGAGAAGAGGTTTGAACAGCTCCTCGTGTCCTTGGAGAAAAACAAAGAAACAAAGAAAAGGAGGGGGGAAAAAAAAAAAAAGAAAAAGAAACCAAAACCCCGAACCGAAGGGTCTGCGTGTCCGCACTGGTGCCAAGGGCGGGAGGGGCTGGTTTGTCCTTTGGTTTCTCGCTGAAGGCGAAGGCGAGCGCTGGCGGAGGGGCTGCGCGGCTCCGCCCCGATGCTCACGCCGGGGGGGACCCTGAGGTCCCCCTGTTTGTGGTCCCTGTGGCAGGCGGGGGGACACGGGGAGCCTCGGGGGGAGCTGGGGGGCAGTGGGGGAGCTCCCGGTCCCCGGCCCCTCCGAACCCAACAAAACCCAGGACAAAGCTTGTTTCTGGGGTCTCTGCCGCTCGCGCTCCGTTTTGGCTTCTCACGGTCTCTCACTCAGACCTTTCCGGGGGGACCCAGGGAACCGCGACCCCGCTCGGCTTCAAAACAGGAAAACAGAAAAAAACCTCTTGTTCTGGTGGGGGTTTTGGAGCTTTTGCTTTGTTTTTAGTGCTACTTCAATCTCTGCTGGATTCCCGCCCCGGGACCTGGTCGTCAGGGCCAGGGAATCCTCGTCTGCATCTTTTGGTCGAGGGGGCTCCTCGCTCCGGCCGGGGCAGGGGAGGGGGGACGGGGACGGGAGCTGGGGGGAACATCTTCCTCAAGAAAAATAAGTTTCCAATCACCTGCAGCCGGGGAGCAGCAACCCCGAGAAACCCCGACCGGCTCGGCGTCAGCGCCGGGGGCTGCCGGGCCGGGCGGAGGCGCCGCGGTGACGCCCCAGCCCGGCCCCAGCCTGCTGCCCCCCGCGAGGACGGTACATTCGTGTTCGTCAGCAGTTCTATGGCTCGGGGGGGCCGGCGGCCCCCGCCCTGGCAATGGCAGTGCAAATACACCTTTTCCAGCTGAAATGTATTTGTGCTGTTTTGTTTTTTTGTGGTTTTTTTTGTTGGTTTTTTTTTTTCCTCTCTCTCCAAACACAACTTCCCTTTGATCATTCATTCCCTAGAAACAAACTTTTGTTTTTAAATTAAAACGGAAAAACCTAAACCCAAAGACACTCTCTTGTCCCTCCCGCCCGCGCTGCTCCACCCGGTGGGACGAAGGGAACCCAGACTCATGCTTTAACAAAAGTGCTCGGTACTTGAAGCAAGTGCTTTGGACCAAGGGGGAGGAGAGAAACTTCCTTTTTTTTTTTTTTTTTTTTTTTTTTTTTTTTTTTGGAGGTGGGGGCAGGTGACCCGGGATGGAGACCAAGGGGTTCGGGGGGGAGCCGAAAACGTCGCTGCTCGGTGAGAGCCGGCGGCGGGGCGGGAATGGTCCGACTTTGGCATTAAGGTCCGTGGGGAGGCGGGTTGGGGGGAGCCCCGCGAGGGGCCGGGGGGCAGCAGAAGTTTCCCTCCACCCCTCTCTACAATGCACCAGGGAAACCATCACAAATCTCGTTTAGCAAAATAATGCATTATTACCAAACACTTGGATTATTACTGAAATTGTCAAGCTGTGCTGTCAAATGTTTACGATACAGCGTTAAAGGAGAACAAGACTGGCACCCGCCGGAGACTGGCCAAGCACCCTCTCCCCACCCACCCCCCGTCCCCTCCCAGGGGCTCCCGGACGACCGATGCGCTGCTGAAGCCTCGATTCCCTCATTATTATTATTATTATTATTATTATTATTATTTTTCATAAGACACGAGGGGAGGGGAGAAGATCCTCGCCACGGGCTGGGGACGCGCCCGCGGAGCTGCGGGGCAGGGGTGGAGGAGCCCTTTCGGAGATCACATTGATTGTCTCGTCACGGTTCGAGTCGTGCGGAGCGGGAGGTGACGCGTGGTGGCGCAGAGACGAGGCCAAGGGAGAGTGGCCGTCGCCTCTGTGCCGAGAAACCGAGAGCCACCGTCGCCGCGGGGAAGGAGGGGGCGAAGGGCAGTGGCGGTCCCCACGGGCTCCGAGGACCGCGGCAGGAAAACGCCGTGTCCCGGCGAGACGGCGCTGAGCCCCGTCCCGGTCCCCAAAGCCATGCAGCACCGTGGAGCAGGAGGGGCCCAGCCCGGCCCAGCTCTGCCCCGTGGACCCGGGCTCAGGGGACGGAGCCGTCTCGGCCCCGGGGTCCGCCCTGCTCCGAACCCGTCCCCGTCCCGCACCGGGGTGGGAGCTGATGCCGGCGGCCGCTCGGCCTCTCCATGTGCCTGACAAAGTACTTCAGCCCTTGAAGACGACGGCTCGGGACTTTGGACCCATTTTCCTGCCCCGCGGGGAGGGCGAGGGCCAGCAGCAAGAAGAGGCGATAAAGCGATGCCTGAATCTCCCCCCCCCGGGAAGGAAAGAGCTGCAGGAGGCGAGTGCGGGCTGGCAGCCATGTAAACAAGTCCCTCTTTCCAGTTCTCCTCGGAAGAATACTGAGAAGGATCTTCACAAAGGACCGTGCGGTTCAAGTTTCATGAGTTCGCTCTGGTTCCGAACTGAGGTATCCGGTGCGGAAAGGTTGAACACTTTCTCTCAAGCTGGAGGGTTGGGGGGAGCGGGGAGGGGACGGGGGGGGGGACGCCGTTGGCTGGGGACACCATCCTATGGACGGGGAGAGCCCGGCGGCGCGGCCGGGGCGCTACGGGGACCTGCTCCTGCCCGGGACCTCGCCGAGGGCAGATCCCTCAAGTGCTTTGCTGAACCAAGTGCGAGTTGGCAACGGGACGGGGAGAGTGCGAGGCGGCGCCGAGCGAGAGCAACGGGAGGTCCCCGACCCCCGGGAAAAAACTCCTACGTGAAACGTGACAAAATGTGCTTATTGTAAACCCAAAGGCCAAGACTGGAACGTCCTATTTGGTTCTAAAAGTTTGGCTTTGGTAAAAGAAACAAACAGTGCGAGGGGACCCTCCCCGCGGGAGCCCCCCGGGAGCGGCGGCTCCGGCGCCCGCCCTGCACCACCGCCACAGGAGACACCGCCACCGAGAAACCTCCGCAACGAAAAAAAAAAAAAGAGAAAGAAAAAAAGAAAAAAGACGCGATTTTGGTTACAGAAACGCTTTTTCTCTCTGAAACGCTCCCGCGGGAGGAGGGAGCGGTCGCCCCGCGCCCTGCAGCGGGGAGGGGGCACGGGGCGAGGACGGTGCCCGTGGCCCTGGCAGCCCCTCGCGCTCTTTGGCTTTGAACAGACTCGAGATACGGAGGAAGAGTTCTGCTTTTTTGCACGTGACGCTGTTACAGTAATTCGGAAAGAAAAAGAAAAACAACAAAAAAATCCAACGGAAAACAAACAGTGCAACGTTCTCGAATGCTCCAGACCGGCATCATAAATAGGATTTCTAAAAGTAAAGAAAAAAAAAGAGAAAACCCCAAACACAAAACAACAACCCCACGAACACGCGCTCACAGACCTGCCAAGACGCTGCGTTGGGAAAATAAACACGGGCTGACATCGGGGGGCGGACAGGGACTTTGAAGTGCATTTGTCTCCTTATTAAAGGCTGAAGCTTTCAGGATTTTTTTATGGTTTTTGTGGTTTTTTAAAGGTAAATGCTCCTTTCTTTATAAATAACTTTTTTCTTTTTTTTTTCTTTTTTTTTTAAAAAAAAAAAAGCGCAACACTGACTCTGGCCACGCGGAACAGCGAGCGGAAACCCGACGAGAATCGATCCTTAAGGATGCCAAGGGAAAAAAAAAAACAAACCAACCAACCAACCAACCAACAGAACCCCTAAAGTGCCTGGAGAGGGGGGGAGGCTCCAGCAGCGCCGCGGAGCCGGGCCGCGGGGCCGGGCAGCAGCAGCAGCACCCGGGTTTGCATATCGACGACAGCTGCCAAGAGGGGATCTGAGTGTCCCAGGTACAGTAGATCTCGATTCAAGTGTCTGCATCGGAATCGGAGGAGGAACGTGAGGCCAGAAGCGATGGCGCGAGGGGAGTGGCGAGGGTGGCACCTGGCCGGGAGCTCGCGCCCACCCCGGCGCCTGCCAGACCCGCCACTTCCCAGAGTCCCACCCCAAACCCCACCAAGAGTTCAGGCTGCCCCGTCCCGGCAGCCGGCGAGAGGGCTCGGGGCGCCGGGGCCGCTTTCTGCCCAGCCCGAAGGCTGGGGCACGGTGGCGCCTGCCTCGTCTTGGCCGGCCGAAGCCCCGAGCCCACGGCACCCGTTCCCTGCCCGCTGGAGGAGGGGACGGGGACGGGGAGGGCGCTGCCAGCTGCTCCTTAAAGCGATTAACAGCTTTGGCACCGCGCCGGCCCCCGGTGAGAAGAGGCAGCGCTGAACTCTTGGCCTACCCGGCCGCGCTAGCAGGCCTGCCCAGTCTTGTTCTCCTTTAAAGTGCCCTATATTTATAGAATTTCTAAATAAATATAATAAGATATTAGGTCACCCATAGGTTAAGCTACTCCGAGTAACAGCCGTCCAGGCCGATGGCACCGTGCCGGTCCTGGCCGTAGGGGCAGGCGCTGCCGTTGGGCAGGGCCCCGCAGGCGGCCGTTTTGGCTGCGATGCCGCAGTTCTTGAGGAGGTTGAAGCTGAACGAGCTGATGGCGTCTTTAGGTGGGAAAGGCTTCATGGTGGAGAGGATAAGTGCCAGGCAGTCGGCAACGTCCTTGTTGGGGGCGCATGCCAAGGCTGGGGTATGACCTAGAACAAAGCCGGGGGTGAGGAACCGCCCCGGATGGGGGGGAATGCTGCAGCTGGGGCAGTTTTGCCCTGCACGGCGGGGCCAGGGTACCTGCTCCTCTCGAAAGACCCTGCGTCTGGCACCGGCCACCCCTGCGGCCGCAGTGTGCCGGGAGCCGTGGGAGGCGGAGGAAAGGCCTCGGGAGCCCTGGCAGCGCGGCAGACGCAGGGTGTTTTTCACCACTTAAAGGTTTTCCAGCACAGCACGAACTCTGCTGGGAGCAAGAGCTTCTGGCCACAACCACCAGCTTCTGCCAACTTGCAAGTGAGTCAGCAGCACTGCTGGCTCAGAGAGGGCTGGTTCTGCGCCTGGCCACCACCAGAAGACACACGGGGCGTATGAGGTGGATTGCAAACCCGTGTGGGACCTGGGAATGCTTCTACAGGGGGTCACAGGGTGCCAGCGTCCTCACCCGGGCTGTTCCTGCCGCGCCACAAGCCGAGAACACGGATGTGAAAATCCCTCTGGCCCCGGCTGAGTGCTTTCCCAGGCAGCCCCCGCTCCCCACAGCCACCGCACCAACCCGCCCGGTCACCGGCGAGGAACACGCACCTTCTTCATCCACAGCCAGCACCGTGGCTCCTCTGCTGAGCAGGGCCTGGACGACGGAGGCCAGCCCGTTCCGAGCTGCGATGTGGAGCGGCCTGGGGGGCAGAGGGAGTGGCAGCGTCAGCCCAGCACTCGCCCTAACGCCTTCTGCCAGAACGAGGGGCCCCTGCGAGCAGCTTCGAGGGCTCTTGGCTGCTGCTGAGCCTCCCAACTAGCCCCAAGCAGGAGCCGAGCTCCTTCCAGCCCCCCCAGCCAAGCTCTGGCGTGCCCCAACTGCCCAAACACTCACATTTGCAGCGCGCTGTTACTTGCATTGATAAGGCCAAGGTCTTGGGTTTCCCCCAGGATCAACAAGGCACACTTTTCATGGCCCTGCGGAGGAGAACGGGCTGTAACGTGCGAGCAGGGGAGCCAAGGGGACCTGGCGATGCCCCAGGATGTGGAAATGTTCCCTAAACACGACCTTCTGCAACAGGTCACCCTTTGGCCGGGCCCGAGAAGACGAGCTACCGTCCCCGGCAGCTCCTCTTTGCAGGGACAGCCCGACCATGAGCCTCCTGCTCCCCCCGCGCCTCAGGACACACACCGAGCCCCGAGGGGGTCCCCAGGAAGAATACGGACGGGTCTGTGCTGCAGCCCGAGCGGCTCCACACTGAGCCAGGAGCGTCCACACAGGTCACGCCAGGCGACGGGCAGCAGGGCCTCGCCTCAGATGACAACTCCCCATTACGTGGCAAGGCTGAGGGTGACAGCGACCGCGACACTGGCTCCTACCTTGCTGCAGGCCAGGTGAAGAGCTGTGTTCTTGTTGACATCCAGCACAGTTATATTTGCTTTTGCTTGGTACAGCAGAAACTCTGAAATGAGGAGGGGCAGCTGTCAGAGCAGCAGCCAGAGCCCAGCAGTGTGGGGCAGGAGCGGGGCAGGAGCGGGACAAGAGCGGGACAGCCATCCCAGTGTGTCCAGGAGGAGAGGGACAGCCCAGCTCCCACGGGACCCGGTGACCGGGAGGCACTGGGATGCTCGCAACCCGTGCTGGGAGAAGCAGCTGCTGGCCACGTACCGACCGCTGCAGTGTGCCCATTCTCTGAAGCCATCATGAGGGGAGTCCTCCCCAGCTTGTCGGTCGTGTCCACCTCGGCTTGGTGGCGCAGGAGCAGCTGTAAACCATGGACGTTGTCTGCAAAGGCAGCAGCGTGAAGGGGTGTCCTGGGAAGAGGAGAGGGCAGGTGAAGAGGAGGGCACAGCACCCCGGCACGACCGCCCAGGCCCACGGACACGTCTGGGGATGTCAGAGCCCTCTTGTGCCAGGGGACGTCAGGAGGGGACTGCTGCAGGAGTCAGGGCGACCACCCAGCAGCACCGGGGAGTGGGTGACGGGAGGGACAAGCCTGCGCTCACCTTCCTTTGGCATCTCTGCTATTAACAATCTTGGCACCTAATGCTTCCACCAGCATTTCAGCAGTGCCGTCCTGGTTGTTAATTCTGCGGTGGGGATGAGAAGGGAAGTTAGAACAAGACCAAGCAGCGCCAGCAGTGGGAGCGAGCAGCACGACCCTGGGGCTTGGCTGCGGAGAGCAGCTGGTCTGGAGTTGTTCAGGGTAAAACACTTCACCCTCTCGGTAGGACTCAAGGGAACACAAATGGGCAGACAACGGCCCAGCCCATCCCCTGCTGCTGCAGGTGCCCAGGACCACCCCAGCCTCCTCCTTCCTCACCCCTCCACAGCCAAAGATCACTGCCAGCCCCAAACCCTCCACGCCCAGCGGGACCCCAGGGATCGAGCTTACACTGCCCCAGACCCCTCTGAAGAAGGTGGGACAGCGTGGAGCCCTTCCCCCAGCAGAGCCCATCTCCAGAGCCTCACGGGAAGCCTGGAGATTTCCTGGAATACTCCATGACCGAAGAACAGGGATGAGCCACCCAAGAGGCCCAGCAAGGGCCAAACCCCAGCCCTGAGGAGGTCCAGCAGCCCAGCCAGGAGCTCCCTGCCGCAGGGGAGACGGGGTGAGCAGGCAGGGCCACCCTGAGGAGCTTCTGCTGCCAGGGAAGAGCCCTGGGCAAGAGGTGAAGGGTTTGGGGCTCCTTCACGCATCCCCCTCTCCCTGGGAAGGGCCTGGGGCAGGTCCCAGATGCCACTTACACTGCACAGTGCAATGGAGTAAAGGGGTTTCCTTCTAGGTACGCAAACGGGTTGTGTTCAAGTAACAATTCAAGACAATCTTCATGCCCTGGTTGGAGAGAGGGACGGAAACACATCAGTGTCCGGCCTGTGGTTCTCACCGCGACGGCGCGAGAAGGGACTGAAGGCTCTGGCTCTCACCATGTCCCAAGGGCCAGAGGTCCCAAGGGCTGCACAGGACCAATGTGCCCAAACCAACCCGTCCGCCAGCACAGAGGCAGAGGTTTTATTTTCTCTCTGGCAGCAAAGCTGCTGCACCTCAGGAAGTTTCTAATTCTGCACTGTCTCTTGAAGGACTTCACAGCCACTCAAAACACTGAGACGTCCCCTCCTGCGGCCGTACCAGTCCCCACTCCAGCTAAACTCACTGCTGGGCTGACGGCTCCCGAAGCAGCAGGGACAGGGGGATAACCCAGCTCTTCCTCCCTGCCTCCTCCCCATCTGCAGCCAGAGGTGGGCGGGGGCCCGGCTCGGTTCCTCACCACTGTACGAAGCCCAGTGCATGGGGGAGTAGCCGCTGTAGTCCACCACAGAGTCCAGGGGGTCGGTGGAGAGGGCTGCCTGCAGCAGGGTCCGCAGGATTTCCAAGTGCCCGCACGCCGAGGCGAAGTGGATCGGGGTCCGGCCTTTGAAATCCCGGCACAGAACGAAGGCATCGTGGTCCAGCAGCGCGGCCAGGCAGTCCTCGCAGCCTGTCACAGCCTGCGGCCAGGAGAGCACCAGCAGCTCAGCGCTCGCCCTTCCAGCACGTAGCAACAGAACCACCCCCTTCTTTCACCGCTGAATTCCCAAAGGGAAAACGGGCTCTTGCACCAAGGCCTCACCACAGAAGAACCCACCCGTTTGCCTCAAGAGGACGAGCAAAAGGCGCAGGGCTCCAGCCCCCCACCCCAGGGCTGCACTCACCCCTCGGTGCAAGGCGGTCCGTCCCCTCTTGTCGGCTGCATCGGCCGTGGATCCCTTCTCAAGCAGGAGGTGGACACAGTCAACGTGGCCGTTCATGATGGCCAGCATCAGCGGGGTTCTGCAGGGGGAGAGTGGGCTTGGAAATGAGCCGGGTTCCAGTATCACCCTCTTGGCCCCACCCCAGCCACCCCACGCGGGGCTGGACCCGGGGCCTCGCCGATCCCAACAGAAACAGCCCGACAAACTCACTGGCCGTGGATGTCCATGACGTCGGTGATGTCTGCCCGCTCCCCGCTGTCTATCAGGAGGTGCAGGGAATCAGTGTTCCCGTTGGCAGCTGGAGACAACGTGCCAGGAAAGGAGGAGTCACACACATGTAGGGACGGGGCCCCTCCTGCCCACCACGGCCACGCTCATGCCCAGGACCAGCACACGAGGCTGGGCATGTTCGTTACGTGGCTGCCAGGCCACGGGATGGACCAGCACAGGCACAGGCTGAGCTGAAGACACGTGTGCACGGAAGCTGCTAGTATCTCTCCCACCTGCTGCTGAGCCCCATCCCTCATCCCCAGGTGAATGGGCACCCTTGGCAGCAGTGGCTGGAAGGGCTCTGGACAAGCCCCCCTCGCCATCCCCAGCCCTGTCACCTGCAGCGTGGAGCGGGGTCCACTTCCTCTTCCTCTCCTTCACCAGGGCGGAGGCGCCGTGGCTGGTGAGCACCTCCACACACTCCGTGGAGCCTCTCTCCGTGGCGAGGTACAGCGCCGTCCGCCCCTTGTGGTCCCGCACGTCGAGGTTCACCAGGGTTTCGGCAAGTGTCTTCAGGGCTTCACAGTGACCGTTATAGGCCTGAGGATGGAGCAGACCATGCTGAGCAGTGCCTGGAGAGCCTTCACCCAGAAGTCCTCCCCCATGGGGACGATCCCTGTCCCTGGGTCCCTCCCGCTGCCTCCTGCTTGGTCCCATGCAAAGCCCCGGCCCATGCTCAGACAAGGGAGGTGGCTCCAAGCAGCAGCGCCCAGAGAGCGCCAGGACTTTAACACACGAACCAAAGGGACTGTGGGGAAAGCTGCTCCCCGGGTGCCGGCGCTTTCCCTCCTCTGCCCCGCTCAGCACTGACAGCCGCGGGGACCCTCCCCAGGACCCGGAGCCAAGAACCCGCCGCAGCCCTGGGGCCAGGCCGGCCCTACTCACAGCTAAGTGCAAAGGGCTGACTGGAACGGTGCTTTCCACATCCTCCAGACAGTTAAAAGACATTTCCAGGAGCTGCAACAGCAACCACACAAACCCGTAACCGATCCTGGACCCACGGAGGCTCTGGCAGACACTCCCTTCCTCGGGGGGGTTTCCCCCTTCTCCTGGCAGCACCGAGGGTCTCTCCAGCTCACTCACCAGTTCGAGGTTCTGCCTGTTGCCGTACGCAGCTGCATAGTGGACCGCGGTATACCCCTGCTTGTCCCGGAGGGACGGGTCAGCACCATTATCCAGCAGAAACTCTAAACAACTGCAATGAGAGGGGGAGATCAGGAGAAAAGGGAGATGGGGAAGCACAGTTTTGCAGGGAACCCCCGGATTTATCCCCTCGAGACCCAGAGCGCATGCAAAGCCCACTGGAAGGGGGCACCGGGAAGCGGTGGCCCGGTTTGCCTCGAGGACCAGCTCAGCAGATGTTTCCTCCCTCCAAGGCCCCTGTGCTCAGCTCCGTGCAGGCAGCAGGAAGGTGTTTCCAGTGACTGTGCTGGGAGTGCGGGGAAGGGGCACAAAACAAACAGCTGGGGCTGCGGGGCAGACTCACAAGAATGCCTCCTTCAGCCGTGACTCCTTCAGTGGCTCCTCATCGCTGTCATGGCTGTTTCCTGAATGAGCCTCTGCTCTGAAACACCAGAGACCCACCTCAGTTTGCTGACTGTTCCCCTCCCACCTCCTCAGAGCGCTCCTCTCTTCAGGTACCGCTGCAGGGAGGTGGTACGGGGACAGCCAAGCACCATCGTGTGCCAGTGTTCCCAGCAGCAAGACACTCACCTCCTGTACGTGTCCGAAGCAGCAGCATAGTGTAGAGGGGTGCAGCCTTTGCAGTCAGCCTCGTTAATACCGGCTCCGGCTGTGACCAGCGTCACTGTACACTGGTAGCTGCCATTGGCAGCCGCATAGTGCAGAGGAGTCCTGGGCAGAGGAGAGGGGCAGGGCTGGGCAGTGCTGCCCGTTACCCACAGGGAAAGACGCCCGGCCACCCCCCTGCCGCAGAGCTGCACCCAGCTCTGGATCAAGGGTTTGGGGCAGCAAAGAGCCCGAGCCGGACCCCCAGGGTGAGCAGGGCTGAAGGAAGCAGCTTCAGACACCACACGCAGCCAGGGTCATCGGACTATCCCAACCCAAAGCCAGGCTCGGGGCTGGAGGAGCCCCCCTGCGAGGCCCACAGCACACTCACCTTCCAAACTTGTCTCTCCTCCTCAAGTCAGCACCACTGCTCAACAGCAAGTTAAGACATTCAACATTCCTGCGGGAGGCAGGGGGGTGAGTTAGACACGGATCAGGAGGGATGCAGCAGGGACACAAACCCCTTCCGGCTGCCAAGGAGGCAGCCACAGCCCGGCCGAGCCACGGCCACGGCTGGACGCTGCCACGAAGCTCTTCCCCGCTCCCCCGTGAAATAACCCCTCCTGCTCCCTGCCTGGAGAGGAGGGTCAGGGTTTGGGCTGGGGGCAGGCAGCCACCCTTCCGCACGCAGCGTGGGACCCGCACCCTCGCCCAGCTCACCCTCCAGAAGCAGCAGCGTGGAGGCAAGTCCTCCCGAGGTTGTCAGGCGTGTTGATATCGAAGCCTGCGGACAGCACGTGCTCGTTGCTCAGCGAGGAGACGATACTGTACAACTGACCTGCGCAGTGGGAGGGGCGGAGAGTTGGGGGAAGTCCGAGGGTCCCCCCCCAGGCCCCGCAGCAGGGGGGCAGCTGAGCCACTCACCTGAGGAAAGTAGCTTACGACAACAGTCTGAAAATCCGAAGAGAACAGCTAAGTGCAGAGGGAACATGTCGTGGATCCCACGCCTGCCGCGAGAGGGGCAGGGAGTCAGGGGGGATCGTTCCTGCACCCCCAGCCCGGGGGGACAGGAAAAGCCCTTCCTTACCTTGCAGTGTCAGCACCATTCGTCATCAAAGTACTAATTAGCAGCTCGTGGCCATATCTAGCAGCAACGTGGAGGGGGGTATTGCCGTATTTGTCAGCGCAGTCGATCTCGCTGCCTGGAAAGGAGAAGCCAAGAGCTTTTCCAGGGAGTCTCTGAGTCCAGCTCTGAGCAGCCCAGGCTGCTCCACGGCCACGGCCCCGTCTCGGGGACAATAACCCGGGTCCACTCAGCATCATGCAGAACTGTCAGCTGCCGTCCGAGCTGGGAGCCCACTGGTACCCCGTAAAGCCGGGGCGTCACATCTCTCTCCGTACCCCAGGAGGGATGGGTTCAGCTGGAGCCCTCTGCCAAGCCGGCAGCCCTCTTACATGAACATTGTCTTTCAGGCTGGACGTGGCAGTGGGAATGTTCTTTGGCTGCGGCAGCTCCAACCTGGCTGGAATTTTGCTGCTCTTGAGGGCACGCACACTCCCGGCCACCCCCAGCAGCACAGGGCCACTGGCAACAGCCCCCAGCACACCGGGAAAACACAAGTGATAATTGCAGAGCTCTTAAAGCCCCCGAGCAAACACGTGGGGAGGTCCCAGAGGCAGCTGCTGAAAGCACAGGGACAGGCTGCACCGTGCCGGGGCCGGAGGAAGGAGCCACTCACCATTCTGAATGAGGATCTGCGAGCGCGTGAACCGTCCGTGAATGGCGGCCATGTGCAAAGGGCTCTTCCCTTCCTTGCTCTGTGAGGAGCAGAAACCACGTTGTGTGAGGCTGCCCACTGCCCTCCCCCAGCTCTGCCCCCAGCCCTGAGCTGGACCCTGCAGCACCAGACCTGAAAGTTGACGTCGGCCCCATTGTTCACGAGGAGCTCCAGGCACAGGGCCCCGTTGGTGGAGACGGCAGCAAAGTGCAGGGGGGTGAAGCCCTTCTCGTTAGGCTGATTGACGTTGGCGCCGTAGTTGACCAGCTCGTTGGCCACGGCATCTTGGCCCATGTAACAGGCGATGTGAAGTGCAGTGTTACCGAAGGAATTTGGTTCGTCGATCTGCAGGAGTGACAAACCCCAAAGGGTTCGGGGATTCGGGAAGGAAAAGCGGCAGCAGAGAACGAGCCAGGGCTCCTGTCAGCACCCAGCACCCCTCCTGCTCCCGTCTCCAGCGAGGCCGCACCCCGGCCTGCCCCGTTCACAGCCGCGGGGTCCTACCTCGACTCCCAGCCTCAGCAGGTGACGCACAACCTCGATCTGGCCGCTGGCCGCCGCAGTGTGCAGCAGGGTGTAGCCCTTCTTGTCCTTACACATCACATCTGCCCCCCGGGCCACCAGCAGCTTCAGAACTTCTAAATGCCCTGCCAGGAGAGAGCGGTAAGAGCCAGGGGACCCTGGAGAATGGAGACGTGGGGAGCCCCAGCACCCTGAAGGCAGCAAAACGTGAGAGAAGAACCAGACCAGTGTCCGCAAGGAAAACCTACCCAGGAAGGCTGCCCAGTGGATGGGCTGGCGGTCCTTCTTGTCGCAGGTGCTCAGGCTGGCCCCTTTGTTCAGCAGCAGGTTCACCATCTGGACAGGGAGAAGCGGTGAGAGAGGCCAGACCACTGCTCCCACTCTGCGGGCACCTCCGAAGCCAGGACCCCGGGAAGGGGACCCTCCTGGCCCACCCTGTCCTACCTCAAGGTGGCCACTGTGCACAGCATGGTGCAGCGCGGTGCGGCCCGTGCGGTCCGCGACATTGACAGTGCTGAGCAGGGGGATGATGGCCTCCACGCACTTGATGGCCCGGTTGGCAGCGGCAACGTGCAGAGGCGTTTGCCAATACTTGTCGCGGGCATTGACGTCTGCCGAGTGCTTCAGGAGGAGGTGAAGTGCCTTCTGGAGGGGGCAGAGGAGAGCAGGGCTCCAGCCCGACCTGCCGCAGCCCAGACGCCCGCAGCCAGGCCAGGGAAGCCGCAGCTCCGTCCACCTCATGGTTTCAGCACACACGGGGCTGCCCAGATCTACAGCCCCGAGCGCCAGGGCTGCCCCTGCGGGGCTGAGCTCCCCACGCTCCCAGGAGGGGCTTCTCTCCACTCTGCTGAACTACAGGACTCGTTTGCTTCCGCATCCCCGGCGGTATTTTGAAGCCCACATCCTTCAGGATGTTCTCACAGAGAAAGGGTGAGCGATGCAGAGGCAGCGCAAGAGGCTCCATGAATGAGGAGGGAGAAGGAATCTTCCCTATGCAGATCCCTCTCTGAATTAGGCGTTCGTCCCTCTCTGCTCTAGCGAGACCACCCACCGCAGCCAAAACCAGGCACAATGGCAAAGAGGAGAAGCTTGGCCCTCCCCCAACCCGGCAGCACCCGCCAGCCCCACGCGTGGAGCAGAGCCAGGAAACACCTCGGAGGGAACCCACCTCGTTGCGGGAAGCCGCAGCGCGGTGTAACGGGGTGAGCCAGACAGTGTCCTTCGCGTTAACGTTAGCACCTGGGGAGAGACAAAAGGGGGGGTCAGGGGACAGGGAGGTGACCGGCTGCCCCCGCTCCGGGGTCCCTTCGCTGGCACCAACTAATCAAGCCAGGGCTCATAAGGGCACCCCCTGCTCCGCAGGCGGAGCAGAACATCCCTGATCCTGTTCAACAAGCCCTCAGCAAAGGACTTCCCCGTCTCTCCTTGTTGGGGTCACGCGGGATCACAGCAGCCTCGGGGTTCCCCACCACCACCATCAAGCAGCTGTGAAGCGCTCAGAGCCCCGAGGCGCTGCGCCGGGGAACAGCAGACAAGGAGACTCCCGGTCAGCACCAGGCTGAGCGTCTCCAGAGGGGAACGAACTGGCAGCTTTGTGCCAAGGAACTCAAAATCCCCCAGTCTCTAGCTGGCCGCTGCTGCGCCTGAGGCATCGGTCCCCAGCACAGCCTCCTCCAGCACCTCCTCCCCGCCTCTCGCACACATCCCCCTCCTGCCTTGGTTTCCACCTCTGCTATTTCAGTTCCGCGGTGCTTCTCTGCCCGAACAAACCTCTTAGGATTACGGCAACGTCTCCTAATCTTCCCCTGGCTGAAACCCCGCTGGCTTAACCATGAGCACGCGGTGACCAAGAGCGATGGCGCTGCACCCCGAGGAGGTCACAAAACACCCTGGAAGGCAGCGACAATGCCCTGAGCCTCAGCCCTTACCTGACAGGATGAGGAGCTCAAGGATTGCAACATCTCCGATGTAGGCAGCAGCATGCAGCGGTGTTCGTCTCTCTTGGTCCTGGGCAGGGGTGCGAGACACAAACACCGTCCGTGAGCCTTGAGGGCAGGGGGATACCCCTCCTCCACCCTGCTCCAGTCTGCCCAGCACCCTCTGAGATATGGGACAGGGGGAAAACCGCTGAACCCAGCACCCTCCTGCAGCTCTGCGGGTGCCGGCGGTACCCACAGCGGAGGGTACCTGGGCCGTGACCCAGCACGAGATGGGGAGGCTGCGAGAGCTCCAGCCACCCGATTCATCCCCGCAGTCACTCCTCAGAGACCGACCCAACCTGGCACCGGTGCTGCTGAATGTCAGCACACCAACCGCGCGGCCGTGCTCCGGCAGTGCAGGGGCCGTCCCGCTCTGCCAGCGACACAAACCACGCGCGGGCTTGCCCCTCTCTGAGCTCAGATGGGATCAGCCCAAGAAAAAACACCTTTCACTTCTGTTTGCTCGGGGCCAGGCCCGGGGCAACCTCCACCTCCAGCTTTCCGTGGGGACACGCTGTGTGCCGAAGCAAACGAGCCGAGAGCCAGACGGGCACAACTCGGGTCAAGCCCCAGATTTTGTGTTTGGGGGGAAAAAGATGTAATTGCTTCTCATTAGGGTAAAAACTGTTTGGAAAACGGAGGCTGTTTCAGGGTTTTTTTGGGTAACAACTCGTGCTGGCACGAGCGGGCAGGAGGATGTGAAAGCGAAACCCAGAGGCGGGTCACTGGGCCAGCACCACCATCTCTAAACCCACACACAGGGAGGAAACCAAGTGTGGCTTTAACAACCGAGATCGGTGAGACCGGCCCAGTGCTCTGCCCCGGTGGGAGGATGAGGAGCTGCCGGGCCCCCAGCCAGCCATGGAAAAATCCCCCACAATCTCCCCATGGCACGAGCCAAGATACGATCGAACCGCTCGTCCTGCCGGCGCACGGGCACCGGTGCGGGGCCACACTCACCTTTCCGGGACACTGGCCAGTGTCCGCGGTGCCTGCCCTTGACCTCAGGCTTTAACAGCCCGAGGGTCAGGGTGTGCCTGGCCCCGGCTCCACAGGCTGGGTCGGGCGAACGCCCTGGCCAAGGGGCCAGCCAAACGCTGGCAGTGCGGCCGGGAGCAGCGTGGCAGAGTCCTGGTGAATGCCACAGCTCGGAGGAGACACTGAATCAGAACTGGCTGCTCCTGCCTCCAGCTCCCAGCGCAGCCCGGCTTTCGGGCTGAGGGTGGGGAACTGCTGACCCGGCACCAGTCCAACTGTGCCATCACGTCAGGCAGACCTGGGCCAGTGCAGCCGGGGCCAGCCGAACTGCCAGCCGCTGCATCTCATCAGCTCATCTGCCACCAGTGGGTTAGCGGGAAGCTCGTCGACCAGTTCAAGGGTCAGGCGGGAACGCTCACCAGTGGGATTCAACCCTTCTCGCACCAGAGCCATGACCCCACGCTCGTCACCACCAGACTGGGGCTACCGAGAGCCACTCGCAGGGCCCATAGGGACATGTCCGAATGGTGGCCGCCTCTCCCACCTGCCCGCCCGCCCTGGCACCAGGGTTAAAACCACTCTCTGCCATCAGGGACGAGACGAGCGCGGCGGAAGCCCCTCCTGAGGTGACCTTGGCTTTGGGGAGCGGCTCAAACCCTCCCTCAACCCAGGGAACAACCTCGTGGCCCAGACACCGACCTGGGTTAGTCTCCATCCCAGAGGAGAAAAAGGGGAACCAGAAAAAGGCAGCTCTGAGGAAGTCTCCCTCGACACCCCATGGCCTCTCGGCAAGGGTCTGCGCAGCTTTAGGAGGCTCCCACCACCCCCGGGGGAGTCCCGGGCTTCCGCGGACCCCGTTTTACAGAGGGCAGGAGGGAGTCGAGCGGCAAATGGCAGCCGAGCCAGGGGCAGAATCCAGAAATCTTTGTTTCAAGGTGCCGGCTCTGCCCGTCCTCGCCAGAAAGAGCCCCCAAGCCTCCCACTCCCCGCCACTGAAGACCGCGCTGCGGGGAAGGGAAGGAGGGAAGGGGACGGGGCGCGAGGCAGCTCTCACCAGTACATTAATGTTCTCCTTCTGGTTCAGCAGCGACCGCACCTCCTCGATGTCGCGGTTGAAGATGGCTTGGACCAGGGGAGGCTGCCAGGAGACAGAGAAGCAGGTGGTGAAGGTGGCACCACGTGGAGGACACGAGATGGGGAGAACTGGCAGCGTTGGGCACGGCACAGCCTTTACACCAGCCCGGTTCAGCCAGGAGCTCGCCCCGCGCTGCTGCGGCCACAGCCCGGCCCACCTGCAGCACCCGGCGGCTCCGACAGCTCCAGAGATCAATTTTCAAGCCAGCAAAGGTGCTTTTCTTGGTTGGTTGTCAGTGAACAGACAGAGGGATTGCTGGAAAAGCCACCCCACTTCCCCAGGCAAAGCAGCGGCGCTGGCCACGGCCCCGGCAGCCACCTGAGAGCCTCCGGCAGTGCGTCTGTGGCCCAGGAGGGCCAGTGTGGCTCCCCAGGCTTTAGCCACAGCCCAGAAATCCGCCCTCTGAGCAGGCTGGAGGCTGCTGGCACCAGACAGGCCTCTGCAGACAGTGAATCGGGTTCCCTGGGCACACGCGGGTGCTGCCTCGCGCTCTCCGGCGCTGGGTGCTCACTGCTGCTTCCCACCTTTGGGCAACACCTAGGAGGCTGCACCGGCTCCCGCCAGCCTGGCACGGCCCGGCCTGGCCCAGCACGGCCTCTGGGCATCGCCCCAGAACCCTGCGCCCCATCTCCGGTCTCACAGGCTGCAAAAGGCCGTTTCCGTGCAGCGGGTTCTGTGGGGCTCAGGCCGCGGTGCCAGGGGCCAAACCCGGCGCTTCCCCGCACCGGCACAGCCCGGGGTGCCCCGGCAGCCCCGGCACAGCTCTGCGGGACCCAGGGGCAGGAACCGGCCAGCCCCAGCCCCGCTCACCTCGACCTCCCGGGGCTGCGTTTTGGAGGCAGCCCCTGCTCACCCCCCCCAGCAAAGCGAAAGCGGTGGAACCGGGGAGCACATCCCAGGTCAGCGGGAACGCGTGAGTCATTCCCCGGGAATGCAGCGGGCTCCGAGACATTAAAAAAAGGGATTTTTAAAAAAAAGATTAAAAAGGGAAGGAACCGCAGACGCTAATTACGCCCCGAGCAGCCCGCGCTGGGTCTGACACACCCACCCACCGTTCACGGCGAAAGAGAAATGTTTCGGTTACCAAAAAAAACCCCAAAAAAGTTCTATTTAACCCCGACGGGTGCCTGCTCCTCGCCCTCCGCCCCGCCGCGCTCCCCGCTCCCGCTGCGGTAACGGTACCGCAGGAGCCGTCGGGCGTGAAACGGTGGTTCCACGGGGCCGGCAGCGCCGATCCGCGACTCCGAGGGGGATAAAGGCGGTTTCTGTGCACGCGTGGCCGGGCGAGCCCGGGCGGCGGCGGGGTCACCGCCCGGGGACGGGGCACGGCTCCGCGCTCGGAGAGCTCCCGGCTGGCGGGGAGAGGAGGCTGCCCCGGGCCGGGGGTCCACGGCGAGACCCCGCGACGGGCGAGGGCCACCCCAGGAGCGTCCCCAACCCCCGATGGGGACGAACGTGCGCGCCGGGAGCGTCCCCCGCAGCGACGGGGCCCGCCCGCAGCCCAGGGCTGGGTCCCGAAGCCCAGCGGGGACACGACGGGGGCGGCCCCGGGGTCCCAGCCCCGCCGGGGCAGGGGGGGCCCGGGGCGGGGATTCCCTCTCCGGGGTCCGCGCTCCCTGGGCCGGGGTGGGTGCTCCCGTCCCCGAGGTCCTGCCCTTACCGGACCGGGGGTCCCGCCCCCGCTGGGCCCGGCGGCCGCGAGCGGAGCGGAGCGCGGCGGGCCCGGAACTGCGGCGGGGAGGCCTGACGGGCAGCACCGGCTGGCGGCGGGCCGGGGACCGCGGCCTGGGGCGGCGGCCGGGCCGGGCCCGGCGGCGGCGGCGCGGACTAGGCCGCGCATCCCCAGGCTGGCGTAGCGCCGCGGCCGGGCGCGACGCGAGGGGCGGCGTAGGGGTCGCGGCGGCAGTACCTGGTCCGTGATGCTGAGAATCCCCATCTCGGGGCCGCCCTCAGCGCCCAGCTCCCGGCATCGGGCTCCGGCCGCGGCGGCTCCGCTCGGGCGGCTGGCGGGGCGGGGAGCGGCTGGGCCCGCCCCACCGCCCGGGGAGCGGCCGCCGCCGCCGGGCCGCAGCGCCGCCGCCGGCCGCCATCGCCGGGGCCTCCGCCTGGGCCCAAGGGCTCCCCGGTTCTCCCCGCGGCAGGCCCCGGCGAGGTCCCCGGTTCTCCCCCTGCTCCACTGAGCCGCCCCGAGCAGCACCTTCCCCGTGGACGCTTCTGCTTCCCCCGGCCAAAATCCAGCCCTCGGCCTCCACGCAGGGCAGGAGGGAGACCAGGGTGGTGGGCAAGTGTCCTGTCACCCTGCCACGGTCTGAGGACAAGCCACTGAGGAAAGGAGCCTGGCCGGCTGGAACCATCCCCCCATGGCGGCTGTAGCCGGTACCGGGACGTCAGTCACAGCCATTGCCTGGCAGCCCCTTCCCTCCGTCGATCACCTGCCAGAGCGGCTTGGTACCGGGGCAGGAGCCGGAGCAGGGGCAGCTGCATCCACTCCCCCAGCAGCGCTGCCCATGTCCCCGCTGCCGGCTCTCACCAGCGTGCAGGAGCCCATACGGCTGTCAGGGGGCTCAGGCCAGCGCTTCACCTGCTCCCCAGTTGTGTCTGGCCCCCAGGTCGGTCCCTCCCAGCACCTGCTGCAAACGGGAGGCTCAGAGCCTCCCCTGGCCGCTGCACCGTGGAAATAGCATTAAACCGGGGAACCGGCAGGGCCTCCCCTGGCGCTGGGCCATGCAGCTCACGCCGGCGTGGGGAGCCCCCGGTTTATGGCCCTCTCTTGGAGCGGGGGTGGACGATGGGACGCGGCTCCCGCTGGTCCCTGTCCCTCGACTGGGGACATGCGAGGCCAGCGCTGGGGCTGGTGCTGCTGGGGCTATTTTTATCACGTGTTTGGAGCCGGCTGTTACCTAACGGGGAAACCAAGGTGAAACGAGGGAGCCGGCAGCAGCTGCTGACGTTTCTCCCGGGAGGAGGGAGCCGCAGCACCGGGCGCTGCTCGGCGAGGCTGGGGGGGGTGCAGTGGGGCCACGGCTTGGTGCACCCCACCGGGGCTGCTCCGCCTGCCAGGACCCTCCGGGCCCCGCGGGGTCCCGAATCCAGCCCCCGGCTCCCCTGGACGGGAGGGACACGGGAAGCCTCGGGCTCGGCCCCGAGAGAGGCGGCGGACCCGGTTAGGCCCGGCACGGAGGGACGTTTCCCGCCGTGTGCCGCGGGGCGCGGACTACAGCTCCCGTCATGCCCCGCGCGGGAGGTGTTGCTCTGTCCAGCCCCCTGCGCTGTGACGTAAAGGGTACTATGGCGACGTGATGACGTCGCGGCCGGGGTGAGAGGTTACGGCGGCGGCGCCGGTGTGAGGGCAGCGGAGCCGCGTCCCGGCCCCGGTCATGGCGGCCCGGCGGCTCCGCGGCGCCCTCCAGCTCGGGGCGCGGCAGCGGCTGCGGATCGCGGCGGCCCCGCCCGGCAGGTAAGAGCCCGCGGGGTGGCGGCACCAGGGCAGGGCCGCGGGGCCCGGGCAGCGGCACCGGAGCGGATCGGGGCCGGAGCCCGGGGGCTGGAGGGCGAACAGGGCCCGCGGGCACCGGCGAGGGGAGGAGGCTCGGGCAACGGCTGGGGTCGGGGCCGCTGCCAGGCCCGGGGAAGGCACCCGCGGTCTCGACTCTGCTGTCACAGCGGTCGCTCGGGAGGACCTTGGGGACACCGACACCGAGGGGACCCCGGCGGGGCGGGAAGGGGGGTCTGTGGCCCCGGCGGCACCGCTGGCCCCGGGCAGGAGCGGGGGACCGCGCTGGCTACCAGGGAGCCCGGGGCCTTGGCTGGGGCCTAACCTTGGGGCGTGGGGGCGAGGGCCCAGGGCCGGCCACGGGGCGGTGGGGACCGTGTCCCGGGAGCGGCTGCGAGGGCCAGGTGGGTGCCGGCCCCCTCCCGGGTCAGGAGCGACGTCAGTCCCCGCAGTGGAACGGGCACCGGCGTCACTGTTTGCTCGGGCCAGCGGCGAGTCCAGGAGACCTCAAGCCACCCCGGCGTGTCCCCCGCCGGCTCTGACCTCTGCGCCGGCCCCGCTGGGTGTGGGCCGGGCCAGCGGCGGTTGCGCTGCGGCTCCTGCCAGCGCGGGCACAGGGCGGCTCCAGGCAGCCCCGGGCATCCGGCCTCCCCACGGCCTCGGGCCCTGGTGCTGGTTCAGGAGACGGCTCTGCCGGTCCCGTAGCGGCATGGAGCACTCGGTGTCAGCGAGGAGGGGGGTGGTGGCATGTCCGCGGGACCCTGGGGACCCCTGGCTGGGCACAGATGAGAGCCACGGCCACGGCTCAACCATGCCCACTGGCCCACCACGCTGCCCCGGCTATTCCAGGAGCTCAGGGGCTGCCAAGCGCCCTGGGTGACTCCTCTTGGTGCAGGAATGGCCCATGGCTCCTGGGGGAAGCGAGACCTTCCTTCCCTGGTCACCAGCCGTGGAGGGGAGCCGGGGGTGACCTGCGCAGGGGGCACGGCTAAAAATAGCCCCCAGCCCCCACCGGTGCCAGTGATGGCTTGTCAGGGGAGGGACCTGGTGGGGAGAGCCCGGACCCGAGGAGGTGGCAGACATTGTCCCTTCCCACCGAGACAGGGCCAGGGTGGGACACAGCAGAGGGGAAGGTCTGGGCAGGGCAGGGCAGGGCTTGGTGCTGCTGCTGGAGCCCATCACGGTGCCGGGGTGGCCACGGGCAGTTGTCCCCGCTCTCCCAGTCTGGATTAGGTGTCCCCGAGGTCAGGTTTCCCCGGCCTCCCTCTCTTACACAACAGCGGCCTTGGGTGAGCGCTCAGAGTCACCCACCTGGCAGGAGGGCTGGGGCCGCGGGTGTCTGCCTCTGGTCTGGTTCCCACCCCGGGTCTGGTTCCCATCCCGGGAGGGACTGTCCCGTGCTGGGGCCATCCTGCCCAGGTCCCTCTGCCAACGCCCATCTCCCACCCAGGCACGCGGCTCTCTGTGGCCTCCAGCTGGGCCGACTGGTGACCAGCAGCGGTTGGGAGCCGCTGGCCCAGCCCAGCCGGACCTTCCTCAACCTCACCAACAAGCGGAAGGAGTACTCGGAGCGGCGCATCATCGGGTAGGTGCCGGGGGGGCTTGCGGTGGCGGTGGGGGCTCTCTGCGCGGGCAGCCCTGCTCACACCTCCCGGCCGCCCCCAGGTACTCCATGCAGGAGATGTACGACGTCGTCTCCAACGTCGAGGACTACAAGAACTTCGTGCCCTGGTGCAAGAAGTCGGTGGTGGTCTCCAGGCGCACTGGCCACGTCAAGGCGCAGCTGGAGGTGGGCTTCCCGCCCGTGCTGGAGCGCTACACCTCCATTGTCACCCTCGTCCGCCCCCACCTCGTCAAGGTGAGCCCCGGCGCAGCAGGACAACCAGCTCGGCTGGCTCCCGGCCCCCTCCCCTCACCGGCTGTTCCCCCCCTGCCAGGCCGTCTGCACCGATGGGCGTCTCTTCAACCACCTTGAGACAAACTGGCGCTTCAGCCCCGGCATCCCCGGCTACCCCCGCACCAGCACCGTGGATTTCTCGGTAAGGACCCGCGCAGGGCGGGGGACGCCAGTTCCTCACGAGGACCCCCTGGCTCAGGCCACCCCTCTCTACCCCCAGATCTCCTTCGAGTTCCGCTCGCTGCTGCACTCCCAGCTGGCCACCGTCTTCTTCGACGAGGTGGTCAAGCAGATGGTGGCAGCGTTCGAGCGCCGAGCAGCCAAGAACTTCGGGCCTGAGACCCGCATCCCGCGGGAGCTCATGTTCCACGAGGTTCACCAGACGTGAGGGCGGCCCAGCCGCCGCGGACTGAGCCCAGCCTGGGGCCGCCGTCCCGCGCCCACCCCCCGGTATTTATTTGAGCGCGTCTCTGCTGCCATCACCTCGGCTCCGCTCCTGGCGCGGGGGCAAGAGGCTCCTGCCTGTGCAGGGGCTGCCGTGGCCCCGGAGCTGCCCCCTGCCGCCAGACCCCCCCAGGTTTGGAGCTGAGTTTGGTTTTAAGGTTTAATTCCTGGAAGTTCTTCTATTTTATTTTTTCCCCCTTTTATTTTATTTTTTCCCCTTTTTAATTCCTTTTAATCCTTGGCGAGCCTGGAGGGTCCCACCACGGGGCAGCTCCAGCAGCCGGGCGGAGGCAGCACATGGAGCCCTCTCTCGCCCCGCTCCCCCCCGGCTTCTCCAGGAACACGATGAGGGGAGAAGGCACAGGGACCCACCCAGCAGCGCCTGCCAGACCCGACGTCGGTCGCACACTTTGCACAAGTCACACGCACAGGGTGGGGAGGGGACGGGCTGCTGTTGACCCCCCTCTCCACCACCACCACCCCCAGCCCCTTGCAGCCCCCCCCAGCCCCTCGCAGCCCTTGACTCGCTGCGGGCCCAGGCCATGGTGCTGCAGGCACAGGGACGCCCCCGGCCCCCGCATTGTTCCTCTGGTTCCAGCTCATCTTTCCTGACCTTCAGTGGGGCGTCAAGGGGGTCTCTGGCTCCCCCAGGCCTAAATGCCCCCTGGGGGGGGTCCGGGGCTCCCCGAGCCACTGCCCCTGGCTCCCCCTACCCCGTCCCCTGGCCTTGCTGCCTGTGGAGGGGCTTTTACAGGCCAATAAAAAGCATTTTCCAAGGGTGAGCCGGCTCCTGGTTCTCATTTGGCAGCCAAGGGACGGGGGGCTGGCAGAGTGGGGGGCTGTGCACTTAGACATGTCCTGCCCCACCCCCCCAGATGAGGCTGGTACCTGCAGACCCCCAAATCCGGTGTTACCGGTGTACCGAGGCCAAATGCTGCCACAGCAGCACCAGACCAGGGCCTGGAGGGGGGTTCAGGGCACCCCCCGGGTGGGGGCACCATCCCCTGACACCCCCCCAATCCCTCCAGGGGGGCAGCAGGGGTGGGGGTTGCTGCCCCATGGACCTGGCAGGTGGAGGGAGCGGCTCCGGGTTTGTTAATAAAAACATTTATTTTGCATTTTGTCGTTGTTTGTACAGAGGTGCCCGACACCCATGAGGGGCTGGGGCTGGGGGGGGGGGGTCCCAGCTCCGGCTGCTGCCGGGGGTGTCAGACACGGGGCTGGGGGGGTGTCACACAAACACAGGGTGGTGGTGGGGAGGAGTGTATCGAGTCCCCACGGGGGCTGAGACGAGCGCTCAGCTGCTGCCCCGCGGGGGGGCCTGGACACAAGTCGGGACTGACCCCGCCTTGGGGTGGGCTGCGGAGGGGTGGGGACCCCCAAACCTGCCAGTGCTGCCCCCTCCCCAGCCCAGCAGCGGGGGAGCCGGGGGGCTCCCAGTGTGCGCAGTGCTGCTGGGTGGGGGTGCAGGAGCTCCTTCCCCCAGTTTTCCAGGGCAGAGCCAGGGAGGGGGCTCCAGGATGGGGACAGCCTGGGCGGGGTGGGGGTGAGCAGAGCCTGGGGCTACCTCTGCACCCAGGGAGGGGAGAGGGGCGGCTGGGGGGGGGTCTCCGCTCAGTGCCAAGGTGTGGCGGGGGCAGGGGGGGTCAGTGCCGAGTGTGTCCAGGGCCAGCAGCACAGCGTTCCCGGGGTGGGGGGTGCAGCCCCCCGGCCCTGTCCCTTTTCAGCCGGATTTATAGCCCACCAGCTGCATGAGGCCCTTGGTGCTCATGGACTTGGGCCGCTCCAGTGGGAAGCCCAGGGCCCGGCTCCAGATGAGCTGCGCCAGCACCCCCAGCGCCCGCGACACCCCGAACAGCACCGTGTAGTAGTTCATCTCCTTCATCCCGTAGTACTGCAGGGAGAGGGGGGGGTCAGGACAGGGGAAGCGCCTCATCCTGGGTGAGCCCTTCACCCCGCCCCAGCTCACCTGCAGCAGGACCCCGCTGTGGGCGTCCACGTTGGGCCAGGGGTTCTTGGCCTTGCCCTGCTCCAGCAGCACGTTGGGGACGATCTTGTAGAGCTGGGCCACCAGCTTGAAGAGCGGATCCTGGGGCAGGTGCTTGAGGGCGAACTCCCGCTGGCAGGTGTAGCGGGGGTCCGTCTTACGCAGCACCGCGTGCCCGTACCCGGGCACCACCTGCCAGGATGGGGAGCAGGGGTCAGAGCCTGGCCCTGGCCCCCGGTGCCCACCCCACCAGGGCCAGACTCACTCTGCCTGAGTTGAGCGTGTTCCAGATGAAATCCCGCAGCTTCTCATCTGACACATCCTGGCCCAGCTCCTTCTGCAGGTTGGTCAGCCAGAGCAGCACCTCCTGCAGGCAGCGGGCAGGGTGAGGACGGCGGCACGCAGACAGACCGACCGACTGACCGACGGACACAGAGAGGTGCCCACCTGGTTGGCGAGGCCGTGCAGGGGCCCGGCCAGCCCATTCATGGCGGCGGCGAAGGCGAGGTAGGGGTCAGAGAGGGCACTGCCGACCAGGTGGCTGGTGTGGGCGCTCACATTGCCCCCCTCGTGGTCACTGTGGGGGCCGGGGGGGGCGTCAGATCTCCCCCGTCCCCACTGAGGGCCCCCCCACCAGCCGTGGGGACACCCCCACAATCCACACACCCCTCCCGAGGTGTTGGCAGCCCGGCCCCAGGGCTGCCCGCGGGCCCGGTGACACCCCGGGGCCGGGCACCAGCTGCGCGGTGGTACCTGTGGATGGTGAGGTAGAGGCGCATCAGTTCAATGAACTGGGGGTCGGTGTAGCCCAGCATGTTGGTGAAGTTGTGGGACCAGTCGAGGTTGGGGTCAATGGCGCCGATGCTGCTGCCCTCGCGGTACAGGTTGCGGTAGATCTTGGCGGCGACACAGGGCAGCTTGGCGATCAGGTCCATGGCGTCCTCGTACACAAACTGGGGCGGGCAGGGTGAGACAGGGCAGCTGCACCCGACCCCCCGCGCCCCAACCCGCGCCTGAGCCCAGAGCTGGGCCAGCTGATCCCCCCCAGCCCCCCCAGTACCTCCCAGTACTTGACGCGGTGGATGCCCTCGGCGTAGGCGCGAGCGAACTTGCTCTCGCTGTTGAGGGCGGTGATGGCGGCGCTGAGCTGGGACATGGGGTGCAGGTTGGTGGGGAAGTTGTCCAGCATGGTCACCACGTGGGAGGGCAGCGCAGCACGACGGGCCCACTCGCGGGACACCCAGTTGACCTGAGGGGGGATACAGAGTGGGGGGCTGAGCCAGGGGGGCAGGGGCACGGCTAACCTCCCCCCGCCAGCCCCTCGGCGTTACCTGCTCCTGGGTGGGCACGTCACCCGTCACCAGCAGCCAGAAGAGCCCCTCGGGCAGCGGCTCCTCTCCCCCCGCGGCTTTGGGCAGCAGCTTCTGGCACTCGGGGATGCTGTACCCACGGAAGCGGATGCCCTGAAGAGCCCGGCACCAGCGTCAGCCGCTGCGGCGTCGCCTGCACCAGGCAGGCACCCGAGCGGGGCAGGATCGGGCCCTACCTCATCAGGATCCAGCACGGAGGTCTCGTAGATCAGCCCCTTCATGCCCCTCATCCCACCGTATACCTGGGGGAGGGCGGGGGGAGGCGGTCACCAGCCGCGGCACAGCACGGCGGCCCCGCGGCGGCCGCGGCATCGCCCCACTCACCATGTCCACCGTGATCTGCCCGATGGCCGTGCTGCCGTGCTGCTGCCGGAAGCTCTTGATCTTCGCCTGCTCCTTGGGGATCATGTTGGCCAGCACCTCCTTCAGGTTCTGGGGAGACGGGAGGGGGCCATGAGCCCCGGCTCCCGCGGGGGACCTCACACCTGCTCCCCACCGGCCCCGGGGAGGGGTGACAGCGGCAGGGGATCCTTACCGTGGCGGCACTGGCGTGACGGGTGGCAAAGAGGACACAGGGCGCATTCTGTGGAAGAGCAGACACAGGGACTCAGTGTCACCCGGGAACGGCCCCGGCTGCACCGTTTCAGGTGGGGGGGTAGCCATACAGGAGCCCCGGAGCATCCCCAGCCCCCCGGAACGCGGGCACAGCCCCCACGGCAGGACAAGATCCCCGTGACTCCAAGATCTGTCTCACAAGGCCGCGGCGCTTCCCTCGCCCACGCGCCCGAGATCAGAGCCGGGCAGGTCAAGCCGGGCCGGGCAGTGCAGGGGCGCGGCCGGCAGCTCCTCAGCGCGGCATCACACCCAACACCGGCCGCGGCCGGACCCACCACAACGAGCAGACCCGGCGATGGTCAACGCGGCCGCGTTTCGCTTCCTGAGGAAGCGGCCGGCACAAGGAAGCCGGAGCCGCTGGCACGGCCCTGCCAGGCCGCCGCTGGCTGCGGTTTTCCTGCACTGGGCTTGGCTGGCGCTGGGGAAGCCAATCTTTGTTCCTCGCCCGCGCGCAGCAACCGCGGGGACTCCGGCTGGCGGGAACGCCCTGACCCAGCCGGGAAGCCCGGGCCTGGCATCGCCCCTCGTCCCTGGCAGCTCCTGCCCACGGCAGGGCCACGGGGGTCACCCGGACCCACTCACCAACACGCGAGTGGGCAGCGGGGAGGGGGGCACAGGGAACCGGGAGAGGTGTGACAGGGCCACATCCCCCCCCGGCACCCTGTGCTCCCCCCGGCAGAGACCCCGGGGTCACCCCGTGGTGCTGAGCTGCAGCAGCGCCAGCAGCGCAGCCAGAACATGACTCGATTTTCCACTGGCTGATGGGGGGGGACCAGGCTGGGGGGGGGCGGGGAGCGCTGCAGCGAGCACCCAGCCCCGGTAAGGGCACCCCAGCACCCCCCATCCCCCCGGCCCGGCCAGGGGAACCCCAACACCCCGAATGCAGCTGGAGCGGCCGCCGGACCCGGGCGACTGCGCCGTGTCCCCCCTGCGCAACAGGCGGCACCGGGAAGGGAACACGCCGGGGGAACAATGGAGGCGGCAGCGGGGAGCCCAAGGTCAAGGCGGCCGCTGCCACGGGGCCCCGCCGCACCCCGTGTCGCCCCGTTCACCCCCGCCCGGCCGGGCCGGGCTGTCACTGGGCTCAAGGTCACTCCTGGCGGCGGTGACACCGAGCGCCGGCCGACGGGGCCGCGGCAGCCCCAGCCCTGCGGGACCCTCCCCGTGGCGGCTGGGGGGTGCAGGAGCCCCCCCGGGCAACGGCTCGGCCGCGGCGCCGGAGTGGAGGCCGCGGGGAGGAAGAGGAGGAAGAGGAGGGTGGCGGTGGGACGGCGGGTGCGGATTAGGGCGCAGGCCGGCGGGGTGGCCTTGGCGGCGGGCGTGGTGGCCCCCCCGGGCGAGTGGGGCCAAGTGGGGCATCACAACACACCGGGCCGGGCCCCGGCTCCCAAAATAACGCCCGGTCGATATCGACGCTGCAGCGGCCGTTACGAAACCCAGGGCCGCGGCCAAGACTAACGGCCGGGGGGGGCCCGGGGTCGCCCCAGCCCTGCGCCGGTACTCGACCACCCCCCGCCCCGGGGCACCCAGGTCTCCCCCAGCACAGCCCCGCGCCGGGCAGGGGGTCCCCTCGCGGTGTCCCCGTTGCCCTCTACAGCACCGGGCCGCCGGGGAAGGTCGGGGGGGGGCGGTGGAGGGGTCTCCCGCCCCCCGGTCCCCTTACTGCCGGTGCGGCCTGGTGGGACCCCCGGGACTGGCGAGGGCCCCCCGGGCCCGGCGCTGCAGCACAGCCCCACGGCGGGGGGGCAGCGGGGAGAGGAGCTCCCAACGGCGGCTGCAGAGGAGCGGGGACCCCCCGATCGGGGCCGCGGCCGAGACCCACCGGAGGCGCGGGCCGCGGCCTGGCTCGGAGCCCGCCCGGTCTCCCATCGGGGCGGGGGGCCCGGCCGCGCCCACCCCCCGCTCCGACAAGTCAACGGGGAGGGGGGGAAGCTGCAGCCCCAACGCCGATCGTTACCGGCGCTGCCGGCGGAGGCAGCGCCGGTGCCCACCACGTGCTGTCGCTGCGGCGCGCGGCCCCACGCCCCCCCGCCCCCAATCTATGTCGCGGCCCCTTTAAGACTCGCCCCCCCCGCCCCGTGTGGCCCCTTTAAGAATCGCCCCCCCCGCAGCGTCGCCCCTTTAAGGCGCGGCGGGGCCGGGGCGGGCGGCCTCACCTTGGGCCCGCGGAGGCGCGCGGCCGCCCGGCTGCCGGCGGCGAGGAGCGTCATGGCGGCACCGGGGCCGGGGAGGGTCGGGACGGAGCGGGGCTGGGCGGGATCGGGGCCGGGATCGGGAGCAGGGCCGGAACCGGAGCGAGCGGCGGCGGCAACGGCCGGGGGTCCTCAGCGCGGCGGGTGGGGCGGGGCACGGCACTGTCTATTAGCATAGCCCCGCCCCAGAACGCCCTCTCAGGGCTGCGCCGCTCGCCATTGGCCGCGCCGCGCTTTGTGGGCGGGGATAGGCAAATGAAGCGGCGGGCTGGGGGAGCCCTGGCTATAGGTGGCCGCCGCGATCGCCTGATCTGGGCCTGAGGTGGGGTGAGGAGGCGTCCTGCTCCCTCGCGTGACGTCACCGGCCGCAGTGCGTGACGTCATGCCGTTGCGTCACCCCTCGCGGGCGCGCGGGCGGCTCGGGGTCGGCCGGCTGTGGTACAGGGCAGCCCCGTGAGGCCACCAGGCACCTGTCCATGTGCTATGACCTCACCGGGACCCGTGACGTCATCCCGCTCTCAGCCACAGGGCCTCGAGGTCAACCCGTGACACTGCCCCGGCCCCGCGGTGACGTCAGGGACAGGGGGCGGGGCATGGCGGCGGGTGACCGTCCCTGCTGACCCCAGGGCATTGCCCTGGTGACCCCAGTGCAGGGAACGGGTGGTGGCCATGGGCTGGGCCACACCCGTGGCAACGGGACCCCCCCGGTGCCCCCACGGCGATGGGAACCCCCAGTGCCCACCAGGTGACACGGGCTGGCCGGTGGCTGCTCAGCCCGTGGCCACCGGACAGGAGGGAGTTGAGGGACCGGTAGCACCACGGGGACACCCGGGGCTGCCCCAGCATCCTCCGCCCTGTCCCGGGGACAGAGGGTGCTGGTCCCCCCTCCCCATGCATGGGAGTGAGACCAGCCCTTGGGTGGGCCCGCGGCACAGCCGCCGCACGGCCCCTTTATTGCCTGCAGTGGAGAGGGGGGGTCCCAAAACAGGCCCCACACGCTCGACCCCCCACCCCGGTGTCCCCCGCCGCATCCCCTGGCAGCAGCAGAGGAGGAGGGTCCAGGCTGGCAGCCACCCGCCCCAACGTCCCGGTGTTGCCGGCAGCGCGGCTGCCGCGGTCGGACAGTGAATAAATAGAGAGCACCAGACCGGGCAAGGCGGCGGCTGCGCTGGCTCCGGAGCCACCGTCTGCCCCGGCATGTCCGCCCATCCCGGCGGGGATGAGGCGAACCAAGAGGTAGGGGGGACGTGCAGATGGGGCCCGGCGCCGTCCTGGTCCCGTTAGGCTGCCGCGGCGGGTCATCACCGTCCTCTGGTGGCAGCCAGGGCTGCCAGCGTCACAGCTCGTCATGCGGGATGTGGAGCGCGTGGTCGCACAGGTCTGCGGGGACAAAGGGCAGCTCTCAGGGTCCGGTGCAGCCCCCCGGGACCCCTTCCCGGTGGTACATCCCTTCCCGCTCGTCCCCAGGCGCAGCCGTGACCAGTGTCAGGGGACACCAGCACTTCCCCTTGGCTTTGTTCTGTGGTTAATGAGAAATGCGGATGTTTGGACAGAGCCGCTGGCCCAGGCCCAGCACTGACAGCCGCCCGAGGCAGCACCGCAGGACCTCTCCGGGGATGGAGCATTTCCCCGCCGCGTGTGCCGGGAATAGAAGGGACCTGCCCTAGCCCTGTGGCACAGGTAACGAAGGCGGCCCTGTTCGGTAAGAGGGAAGCGCAAAGGTCGCGGGTGCCCTGACCCCGGTGTTTGCGAGCTGGGAACAGCCCCGTGGGAAGGGGCAGGAGCCCAGCGCGGAGCTGGCGCAGCCCCAGGCACCGCGTCCGGCCGGGCACAGCACCCAAAACCAGCTGTGGGCGGCGGGACTGAGGCGCTGGGCAGGCAGTGAGTGGCTGCTCCAGTGGCGAAGGGACATCAGGGCTGCGGGAAGGACCCCCGGCAACGCCGCCAGCCCAGCTCACCAGTCCGCTTGCTGCAGAGCCGGTCCTTGACGTTGTCAGCCTCATGGGACAGGAACTCGATGAGCTCGTCCTCGTACTCCTCCGCGATGCTCTCGCACTGCAGCAGGAGCCGCCCGCGGGTCACCCGGCGCCAACAGCACCGGGGCCAGCCCGGAGCTGGGCCCTGCACCCACCCGCCCCAGCCCAGGAGCAGCCTCCTGCCCTCTGGCCTCAGGAAGGGCGAGGGGAAGCAGCTGGGAGCTGCTGGTGGTTCCAGCCCTTCCCTAGAAAGGCTGCGGCTCCCAGCACAGTAGATCCCACCCCTACATCCTCCAGCACGCCCCAGCAGGAGCCGTGAGCACCCCATCCCCGCACGCACCGCAAACTTCAGGCTAGAAGCCACATCTCCATCGATTTTGACCCCAGAAAGGTCCATCTTGGTCCCGTCGTGGGAGATCACCCGGACGTAGCTCTTCCGGTGCGTGGACGGATCCACTTTTTCCCCATATTCCTTCATCTTCTCACACACCCGCTCCAGCAGCTCTGTCAGATGAGCCTCTGACCGGGCATAGGGCACCTGCGGAATGGGAGCGCCGGGGAAGGGTCAGACATCTCCGTAGACGCTGCGGGGCTGCGCGGGCAGCAGAGGGAGACGGAGCCCACCCAGAGCTCCCGTGGTGGATCCAACCCCTCCCCTTGTCTCCTCCGGCTGCTGCCCCCGGCGAGGCGGGTCCCCCGTCTCACCTCCACCACCGACTGGCTGCCATCAGGGTTGATGCGGAATGAGCCCATCTGGATGGTTTTCCTGGGATCGACCTGGGCAATCTCCCACTCCAGCTCGTCCACCAGCGCCCGGCACGCTGTGGGGATGCCAGTGTCAACGGTCCGGAGCGACGGCATGACCTGAGCCCACACCCCCGCCCCTGGCAGCACCCAGAGCCGCTGGGACAGGTCTGCAGGTGCTCGCGGTGCCCTGAGAACCTTCAGGAGCATCACCCTGCCCCCAAGCAGGGCGAGCAGCAGCGGCTGCAGGACAAGCAGGTTCCAACAGCCGCCCCAGCCCCGCACCTCCGTCCCACCCCGTCCCGTCCCGTCCCACCTCCGCAGTGCAGGTCCTGGCTCCGGCGGGCTCCAGCCGCGGGCAGCAGCGCGGCCAGGGCCAGGGCCAGGCCGAGCGCAGGCGGGATCCGGCCGCTCATCCTCACGGCTCCACTGCCGGGCGACCTGCGGGCACGGGCAGCTCCAGCTAGTGGCCTCGGCGTCCCCTCACCCCCGGCACGGCCCTGTCCAACCCCCGGGACGCCCCGGTCCCCCCCCGAGTCCCGCTGTCCGCAGGGCTTTGTCCACGGCGTCCCCCCTGGATCCGCCCTGACCCGCGACCATGACCCGGGGCCCCACAGGGAACCCTCCCGGTAGGGCCGAGCCCAGACCCCCACTCACGGAGCCCCCTCCCCTACGGAAGACGCTCGCAGCCCCGCAGAGCTCCCCGATCCCGCGGGGCCTGGCCCAGAGCCGCGGGCCCGGCCGAGCCCCCCGTACCGCGCCGTTCTCCCGTCCCGTCCCGCTCCGCCGCCAACTACCCCGGGGCTGCCCGCAGCGCTGCCCGTCCCGGCGCGCGCCCCCCGCCCGACCTGCCGCGGCGGAACGCCGCTCGGAGAGGGCGACAGCCGAGCCGGTCGGACCGACAGAGCCGGTCGGACCGGGCAGAGCGGCTCCTGGGCCCCCGGCGCGTTCATCCCGTGCGCAGGCAGCGCCGTGGGCAGCCGGGGACGAGCGCCGATGGCCCCACCGCTGCCAGGGCCCCGTCCGCGTGGCGCTCGGCCCCGCGGAGGCGGGGCCTGAGGTGACTCCGCCCCCACGGCCGCCCTCGCCCGCCCCCCCCCCCGGGACCGGCGGAGGCGCCAAGTCCCTGGTACCAGCCCCGGTCTGGGCCCAGGTCCTTCCTCCCGTGTCCCCGGTGTCAGCCCCGGTCCCGGTCTGGGTCCAGGTCCTCTGCGCCGTGTCCCCGGTGCCGGTCCCTAATCCCGCAGCCCCGGAGCCAAGGAGGAGACGGCGGGGCGGGTGTCTGAGGCTGTTTTATGAGGTCGCCCGGACCGGCGGGCGAGTTAGGGGGCAGTACCGGCAGGATGCCGGCAGAGAAAGAGAGTCCCGGGGCGCCAGGCCCCGGGGGATGCCCGGGAGGGGTAGGGCAGGGTCGAGGACAGCCCCGTCCCTGCTGCTGGTTCCAGTTCCAAGGTGTATCTGCCTCCCTCGGGGCTGCTCCTCGCCGGGGGTCCGCAGGGTCCGCTCACAGGGCCAGCACCTGGGGGTAGACGGCCCCATCTGCCGGGGACAGAACGAGGTGAGGGGGTGGTGAGGACAGAGCGGGTGGCACAGGGGTCCACAGGGGCCACCTTACGCTTGGGGCTGCTCTGGCTGTCGGGCTCCGGCACCTTCCAGTCCATCTTCCGGCCCTTCTCATAGAGGCCCTTGAGCACCTTGCGGAACTCCTCGGGCTCGGCGCCCTGCGGGCTCAGCTCCAGGTACTTGCGGTACAACTGCAGCGCCGTCCGCGCGTCCTCAATGCTGTCATGGGTCTCCCCCTGGATCTTCAGGTCTGCGGGGAGAACCCCCCCAGAGGTCAGGCAGACCTCCGGACCCCGCCACGGCCCCTCCCGCATCCTGGGGTTCGGCCACTGACCCAAGAAGTACCAAGCAAGGAAGCGCAGGGAGATCATCCTCTTCCTGGGGATGTGGAACAGGTAGACGGTGTCAATCACCTGGTCCTTGGGCACCTGCAAAGCAGAGAGGGGGCTGTGCCAGGGCAGGGGGGTGCCAGGGCAGGGGGGTCAGCCCCACTTGAGACCCCCGCACCCAGGGAGGGGGCTCAGCCCAGTCACCATCAGGTTGATGACACGGAAGTCCTTCTGCAACCCGTGGCCCACGAACTTGACGCCCACGTCGATGAGGAAGCGCAGCTTCAGGTAGGTGGATTTGAGGGTGGTGAGATGCTTGGAGGAGATCTTGGCGTCCAGGTCTCCCGGCTTGATCCCCGAGTACTGGGTCAGGTAATCCACCACCTGCGGGGAGCGGGGCGGGCTGGGAGGGCCGAGGGACTGCCGTGGGGGTCTGACACCTCGACGAAGGCCCCGCCAGCATCCCACAGCGTGTGCTGTCATCACTGCGGGTGCACCTCCATGCGGTGGGAGGCAGAGGGGGTCTGTGTGGTCCCTGCCGGGCCGGGGAGCTGTGCAAGGGGGGCAAAGCCCCCGTACCTGCTCCTGGGTGGAGATGTAGTCGTCGATGAAGGGGACCCCCTCATTGGGGCCCTGTCCACGCACGCACGTGATCCTGGCCACCGACATCTGGCTGGGCTTGATGGTGGATTTGGTGCCGTCACTGCGCAGCTCGGCCTCCTCCTGTCACGGGCAAGAGGAGCTCGGTGACCGATGGCTCCCGGGGGGACCAGGTGCACCCTGAGGGGCTGCCCCTGCAGCCCGTCCCCCCGCCACAGGGAGCCCCGACCTCGTTCAGCGTCACAAACTCGGCGTCCAGCCCCACCAGGTCGCCCGCCTGCGGCATCTCGCTCAGCATGAGGGGGATGAAGGTGGCATGGCACTTGCGCTGCTTGCGAGCCAAGGAGGCCTCTGCCAGCAGTACGCTGGCCTCGATGGGGTTCTTGACTGCAGGGAAAGGGGGGAGCATGAACTGCCAGCCCACGCCCCCCAGCCACGCGGCTGCTTCCAACCCGGACACTCACTGATGAGGTTGTACTTGGCGTTGAGGTTCCTCCGCGCGTAGTAGAGGATGGCCGGTACCTTCCAGCTCATGTCGAACTGCACCGCCTCGCACTGCAAGGGGTGGGGGGACGGTGTGGGGGCGGCCTGGCGCAGGCCAGGGTGCTCCCTGCCTCCGTGGGGTCCCCAACAGCCACGGTCTCACCTCGACACACGGTGGGTGGCACGGCCCCAGCGCTCACCTTATCCACGGGCTCGATGAGGAAGTCGTTGAAGAGGTACCACTGCTGGTGGGTGACGCCCTGGGGGAAGAGGGACAGGCACCGCCTTAGGGGCCACCCCCGGACAGCAGCAATGACTCCTCTGCCCCGTTACCGGGGAAAAGAGGGTGTGCCATGTGGGAACTCCCGCCCTTCCTGAGACATGGTGGGGAAGTCCCTGCTGGCCTGGGTGGTGACGTGAGGCACTGGGGCTGGACAGGCACGGTCCCTGCCCCACTCCTGACCAAAACTCCACGGAAATGCAACAGATAAGGGACAGGGACACAGCCTTGACACACTCTGGGAAATCCTGGCTTGGGCATCTCCAGCAGACCCAGGACTGCCCAGACCAGCCCTCTTTACTCGGGGAGAGAGATGACGTCCCAGCCCTTACCTGGAAGCACAAGGACCTGCTGGCAACGTGCCCGTGGCCAGGAGGAACCAGCGTGAGTCTGCGTGGGCAGAGCCGCTTCTCCAGCCCTTCTCTGCCCGTAAGGTGCCTGAGCGGCGCTTGGCTGCTGGGGGCTGCCCAGCACCTTCAGATACTCCACACTTGACTATGAGACCCAGGAAGGGACCCCTCAAACCGCCCCATCCCAGAGCGAGCTGTGGGCAAGACCCCTTGGCGAGGCAGGGCTGCGAGGAGCCCATCCCGCCGGGCTCCTCACCTCCTTCCTTTGGTGGTAGGTCTCTCCCACTTTGATGTGCCCCACCAAGCTGCCCCCGGTTCGGGAATCCAGGATGTGGACGACAGTGGCCATCAGGTCGTAGACGTACACTGACTCCGGGTCGTCGCTGGGGCTCAGCTGCAGGAGGAAGTGGCCCCAGAGGAACGTCTGAGCCCTGGCGGTCTGTCGGGCAGCCCCCAGGCCTCCAGCCCAAACCCCAAACCCCAGCCCCGCCGTCTCACCACCAGCCTGGAGGTTTCCCTGCTCACCCGAGGTGTCTCCGAGACAACCGCGTTATCTCTCGCCCACAAGCGCTCATCCGACAGCGGCTCTGAAGCAGTTCTGCTCCCGCAGCCCCACGTGTACGCAACCACAGAGCCCCAGGGGGATGTTGTCAGCCTCTACCTCATCGCTCTCGCTCCAGTTGCAGACATCCAGCTCCTTGCTCTTGGTCAGCCTCATCTTGATGGCGTGGGGGATCCAAATGTTCTTCAGTTCCTCCAAGGAAGGATACGAATGCCCTATGTCAGGGTTTCCCAGCTCCTTCCTGCACGGACAATCGTGGAAGGCCGAGTCGGAGGGAGTCAGGAGATGTCCAGGCCCACGTCTCTGGGGCAGGATCGCCACTGCCACCCACCCCCTCACCAGCCTATTCCTAAAACTTCCACAGGACCGACGGGGAAGCCAGAGCAGCCCCCCTTCCCCGCGGCTGCCCAGAGCAGGGCCCAGGGAAAGGTGGTCAGAAAGGGCCGATGCACGGTCCTGGGCCTTTTGTCAGTCTGAAAAGGGACAGGGGATGAGGGCTGGGGGCTCAAAAGTGGGTGGCACAGTGGATCCCAAGGGTCTCTGAAGCACAGAGCACCCACAGGGGGTCAGAGGCTCTAAGCAGAATGAGACGGGTCCAGTTTGGAGCCCACGAGGAGCCACAGACAGGCAGATCATCCAATTACCAGAAATGGCCCTGAGCTTTCCAGGGCCCAGAGAACCACCCCAGCAGTGTCACTGCCACCCCAGGAACGGTCACCTACCACTCCCTGAGAGAGAATTCTTTGCCTTTGGCGATGTCAAAGCCACCCCTCTTCATCACGGCTCTCTGAAAGGCAAACTGGCAACCAAACACAGGCATGCGTCAGCGCGGGGCGACAGGCCAGGCTGGGCCACACGTGGGCGACAGCCAGGCCGGAAGTGGGGAAAAGAGGGACGTTAGAGTCGGTGACAGGGACAAAGAGAGCCAGGGACCCCCAACCGTCCGCCCGCCCTCGGCTGGGGGAAGCGGGCACTGCCGAGGTGCTCCTGGGGACTGGGGGGAAGGAAGAGCGACCCTGCTGCATCCGTCAGCTCTGTCACGGCAGGAGAGCTCGTCCCTTCCAGCTCCAAACGTGTGGCTCACGCTACAGGCATGGCCCAGCACCAGCGTGTCCTCGGTGCACAGAGCTTCAGCGGAGAGCGGGAGAGAGAGCGAGACCCGGACGGAAACACCTCCTTGGAGCTGGACACGCAGCCAACCCCCTGGGCCAGGAGAACCACCTGCGTCTGCCCCACAGCATCTGCCCCACCTCAGCCTGTGTCTTCCAGAAATCTGCCTCCTTGGAGCTGTTCACCTCGCAGTTGATGACCAGCACGTCTGGCAGGCAGCGGATGTGCCGGGTCTGGACCTGCGGAGAGAGATGGGGATGGAACCAGGCAGCACCCAGAGCCCTGGAGAGGCTCGAGACCCGGGTTGGCAGGTGCCACCCTCTCCCCTCCACCACCTTGGCCCGCAGAGCCCCCTCCCCGCTGCCCGGCTGGGCTCCTGGTAGCTGTGAGTAAAGAGCAACTGAGGCAGGGAGCCGGCCGCCGCATCTGAGCAGGGCTGCCCAGCTCCGGGGGGTTCCCCTCTGCCCCCCACCCGGGGGGATTCAGCTGGGACCTGTGTGACCTGCGAGACACGTTCCAGCGTTCCCAGGGAATACCCGTGCCAGGCTGGCTGCCATCGGGGCCAGGAACCGAATCTCCAGCACCCGCCCAGGACGTTCCCCACTGACTAATGGAGAAACCGCCCACGCAGCCGGCGCCGTGGGGCGCTCCGGCTCTGCTCCCGCAGCCCCTCGCAGTGTGACGTCCCCACGCCCCGGCTCACCGTGGGCTGGTACTTCTCACAGTTCTCGCACCAGGCTTGTGTGTTCTGCTCCAGGCAGATGCTTCGCTTCAAAATTTGGGCAAACTCATAATCTTTGACTGGTTTTTCTGAAGGGAGAAAGGAAAATAACGTCATCTTCCAACACACGAACCGTTACCAGTTTAGCTCAGCCAAACCTCTGGGGTTTTCCTTGCAACCAGCAGCGAGAAGGTCAACCCCCAAATATGCCTTTCTGTCACCAAAAGCTCAGCTGGTTGGAAACCCACCACGAGACCTCAGCCGCTGGGTCTGCCGCAGCCCGGCAGAAGCTCCTCACTGCAGGTGTCCGTCACCTAGGGAAGCCACGGCTCCTCCGTACGGGTAACAAACCCCACCCAGCCGTAGAAACGCAGCAGCAAGAGACATGCCAGGCCCTGCCCGCCCCTGTACTACCAGTGCCCCGAGTGAGTTACCCGTGCTCTCTGGGTAGGAGAGGGTGAAGAGCAGCGTGGAGGACACACGGACCGTTTCCTTGCCACAGCGGCACATGCTGCAGTTTTCCATCTCGCAGCTGAAGAGCTGCCCAATAACCGAGTCCCCCGAGGACCCAAAGCTGCTGGAGAAAGAGAGCACCGGGGCTGGCAGGACCCCAGCGATGCTGGCTGCCTGGTACGGGGGTGCTGAGCGCTGGAGACCCACAGATCTCGGGGTGCACAAGGGCCCTTCGGGGCCAGCAGCCCAATCCCAGCAGCTCTTGGGGAACCAGCTGTTGGGCTCCGGGAGCTGGTGCAGAGGTTGAGCCCAGGGTTCAAACCCTGCTATAGGGTGGGGTGGGGGCCTGCAGCCCTCAGGGCAGAGGGGAGTGACAAGAAAACCCCTTCTGGAGGGACGGCTGGGGCCTCTGCGAGCCAGCCACGCGCCCGGGTTGGTTATTCCCCGTCCTGTCCCCAGGCCAGGGGTTACCTGGTGCCAGCTCCCCGATACGCCTGCGGCCCCTCCTGCTCCTGGGTCTCCTGGTGCAGCTGAGTAAGGATGAAACGGTTCCAGCTCTGAATCAGCCGCCCCAGGTTCACCTTCCCCGTGGCTTCGTCCGAGTCAGCCAGGATCAGCCCCAGTGCCGAAGCCTCTGGGATTGTGCGGAAAGCCCGCAAGAAGTTGCTTCCCTGGGGATGGGGCAAGAGCGGCCTGTCACCGAGGTCAAGTGACAGGAGTTTCCACGCTGCTGATGCCATCACCCGAGCACCCAGCAGCACCCTCTGACCCTCTCCCAGGCAGGCCAGCCCATCACGGACCTGGCAGGGGTCTCCTCGGGACAGGTCCAGCATGTGGAAGAGCAGGCCCAGCTCGCAGCCCAGGCAGAACTCCTTCTGGCAGAGGTGGTTCTGCACCAGGCAGCGCACTGGCTCCAGGAAATACAGCACCTGCCACGGCCAGGGCGGTCAGGGGAGTCCCAGGGCCACGGGGTGCGTGCAGGGCCGGGGCGTCTCCCACCTGGATCATGCAGTTGCAGTACGCGTTGGGGATGTGGGGCTCCAGGCCCGCGAACAGGGTCTTGTTGTAATGCTTGAAGTCAAAGTCCTCCAGCCCCAACTTGGAGTATTTGATCGTGACCTGAGCACAGACAGCGTGTAATCAGACCTTTCCACGCCACGGGACGCCGGGTGCTCCCCGCGGAGATGTGGGCAGGGGCTTGGTCCCAGGAGGGTCCTTCGCCCAGGACGAGCCCAGCCTGGGGACCCAGCGGCAGCCTCTCCCCATGCCCCAGAAGGCCGCTACCTTCCTGTACTTCTTGGCCACCCTGTAGAGGTGTGGCTCCTCTTCCCGCCCGATCGGGGACTCGGGGACTTGGCTGAAGCTGTCAAACTCGTTGTCCGTCTCTTTTAACCGATAGGGAATCTGCGAGGGGGAAGAGAAGGGAGGAGCGGCTGAACCCCGAGGCGGGGAGAGGCACCACATACTGAAACGAGCAGCTCCTGGGCTTTCCTGCCTCCCCAAATGAGCAAAGGAATAAACCAGAATGGAACGGGGCCCTCCCCGAACCTGCTCGCGGCTCCACACCCTCCCTCTTCCAAGGGACTTATCGCTGTGGGAAACTACCGCGGCGCTGCGGGCAGGGGCGAGACACAGCAGTGCTTTCCCAGGGGCGAGGGACATGCCATGAACTGCCCGACCGGACAGCTCAGACCTTTCCCGCCACAGAGTGAGTTACAGATGGAACAAGGATTGTGGCCCGAGGGGGAGACTCCAGCCCTCACCCAGGGCTGGCCCACCTGCTCAGGGAAAGCCACCGCCTCCAAACCATGCACCTGCCTCCCACAACAATCCAAGCCAGGGAGTTTCACCTCTCCCCGCCGTCCCGAGCCCTGTGGGAGGCTCTGAGATCACTCGGCATGCAGCCAGAGCTCCCTCCCTCTCCGGAGCGCAGACCTCCGCTGCTGGCAGAAGTTCCAGCACCCAGCCCCCTCCCCGGGTACCTGGTTGCGGAGCTTGGTCCTGGGGTTCGGGGCGTAGCCGATGAACCCCACCTTCTTCATGGTGCGCAGAATCTCAGGATCTACCGGAGGGGCTCGTCTGCAAGACATGAAACACACCGCGGCTCTGAGGCTGCTCCGTTTGGCAGCGTCACTTCAGCGAGGTCCTGGCTGGGTGCTCAGGGACCCACTGGTGGGGCAAAAGGGTTCCCCCTCCTCAGCCGTTCCCCCGGGGTCATTTTCTGTCGCACAAAACATCCGGGCTACACCAGAACGCGGCGGCAGTGCTGAGCGTGGGCTCAGGCAGAGGAAAACCCAGACATTCCACCCTGGCGGAACGGGGCCAGGATCCCACCTGGATCCTGGCCAGGAAGATGGAGGTTTGACGGTCCCTCAGCGGCTGAGCTCCACCACCAGGAACTCATCCTTCATTTCACAGGGGATGAGGAAGGGCAGCACCAGCCACGAGACGGCGGAGCAACAGGGCCACTCTCCTGCTCCCACAGCCAGGGAAGAACAACTCTGCGGGGGTCAGCTACACCGGGCTGGTTTTTACTGGGAGTCACTGGGGAATTACCGGGGCGCTGGGGCAGAGTTCGCGGCGGGCCAGTCGGAGAGCAGGGTGTCGCTGGTCAGCGGCACAGGGATGAGCGAGAGCGGCACGAGGTCCTGGTTCCAGTCGAGGTGCGGCAGCGTGTCCACCATGCATGGCAGGGCAAAGTCGGTCTCCCGGGAGTAGGCGTTGAAGGAGGACCTCGGCGGAGTCAGCCCAGAGGTGGACGCAGCCCTCGGAGTCGCCGAAGGCCAGCGCCTGCTTGCTGGCTGAGACGTCAAAAGTCATGATCAGGGGCCCGACAGTGTTGACGTGGAAGATGTCAGCAGGGTTGGCGAGGCCGGTGGGCTCACAGAACTGGCATTGACCTGCGCGAGGGAAGCGCGAGGGGGACGTGGCAGCGGGGAGCCATGACCCGGCACGTGGTGGCCCCGGCAGGCCTCGCGCTCATGGGGCCACTGGAACCGGATGGAGGCCGGTCAAGAGCACTCAGCTACCTCCACTCCCATGGGATCCGCCGCCAGTGCTGGGGGTGCTGGGAGCGCAGCCCCGCTCTTCACCCACCTGTCTGGGAGATGATGGCCAGGCGCGAGGTGTAGGTGGGGATGAAGCGGAGGAAGAAGGGGTCGATGTGGACCTGCAGCGGGGTGGTGGCCCGCATCATGCGCAGGTCATAGACCTTCAGGAAGCGGTCGCAGGCCAGGCCGTTCATCCGGCTGGAGAAACCGCAGGTCACCAGCAGGTTCCCGTGGACGTCGAAATCGGACAAGCTGCCCGAGGTAGGCATCAAACTCGTGCTCCGCCACAAACGTGCGCAGGTCGCGCAGGGAAACCTGGGAGGGTGAGACACCCCCGTGGGTGCCACGCAGGTGGGGTGCCGGGCGCTCGGGAGCCCTGTGAGCTCTGGGGGAACCTGGACACCAGCTCCAGGTGTCCCCGAGGAGCACCAGCAGGGCTGCCAGGCAGGACAGGGCTGGTGTTACCTTCCCAGAGCTGTGCCCGCAGAAGAAGCAGCGGTTCGATTGCCTCATGATGGTGATGCCAGGAACCTCCACGGTATACTGGGAAGGAGGCAGGAGCATGGGGTGAGCCCCAGGACAAAGCACGTCCCCACGCCAGGGAACAGCCCCCAGCCCGGCTGTACCTTCTGTGTCTCCTGGACGGTGTTGAGGTCTATCTCGATGACGTGGCTCTGCAGCCCCGCCACGAGCAGGGTGCTGCTGTCCGTCAGCAGGAGGCTGTGCATGTCCTCGGCCTCGTCCATGCTGCGGCAGAGGAGAGACCGCCACCCTCGCACTGCTGCCCGGCTCCAGGGGGCAGCGGGGCAGGATCTCATGGGGCCGGCAGGACTAAGGGAAGGCACTCACAGGTAGTCAAAGATGATCAGTCCCCCTCGTGACATGTACTTCAGGTTGGTTTTAGTCAGGAAGAGGACCCCGTTCTCCAGGCTCTGGATCTGGCGGATGTCGTCGCTGCTGTTCACTTGGAAGGACGAGTACCGCTCCAGTGTTGGGCCAAAGAAGGAGGTGGCGTGGCCCTGAAAGCAGCCAGGGACAGGCCTGTAACCACCTGCCCCAGCCTACCTTGGACATGACATGGACGAAGGCCACCCTGCCCTGCGCCAGCTCCCAGTGGGAGGTGCCTTCTGGCCTGTGCCAGGCTACGGGCACCCCCGCGTGGCCCAACCTGGAGGAGACCACCCAGGCTTTTCCCTTTCAGGCAGACATGAGTGAAACCCCCCATTTTCAGCAGCCCCACAGGTCGGGGCAGTGAAGTTACCCGGCAAACACAAGAGATGTTGGTGCCTCCGAGACCAGGCAGCAGCTCCTCACCGGGGCACCACAACCCCAGCTCAAGCAGGACTCTCTGGCTCAGCCCCACGCTCACTCCCCCCTGCTGCAGTGACCCTCCCTGCCCCGCTGCCGGAGCGGGCACCTACCCCGTGGTTTCCGACCCAGAGCATCTCCTCGTGCAGGTCGAAGTGGGAGGCGGCAACGGGCACCCCCACCTCCGAGACGGCGGTGTGCAGCTCACTGTACATCCCCTCCAGCAGGTGCACCGACTCCGGCACCGCGATGCCCTCCAAGGGCACCCCCTCGGCGTCCAGCTCCACGTTCTGCAGCAGCTGGGGTTGAGGTGGGCATCCAGGACGGGGTCCAGCGCGGGGTGCAGGGGGGTGGCATACTCGGCAAGGGAGGGGTCGAGGCCGTCAAAGTTCATGGTGAAAACCAACGTCTCCCTTCGAAACAAAAAGGAACTGAGCGGGTCGGTCAGAAACACCAGCGACCCCGATTCCTAGAACCAGCCCTGGTGATTCCGTGGGGCAGGAGAGGCAGCTGGAATGTCCCATGGGTGCGAGGAGCCGGGCTCCCGGGACACCGGCAGCACCGGACCCACACGGGCCGCCGGCGCGGTGGAGTCCCTCCCCCGGGAGGCACTCAGAGCCCCGTCACGGCCGGGAGCCCCGGGGGAAGGAACCCACAGCAGCCCCGGTGCACCGGGGAGCCGGACCCCGCCCCCCGCTCCCGGAGCTCAGGGCACCGGCCCACCTCTCGCTGACCGCCCCCCGCCGCAGCCCGCTCCCCCCGCGGGAGGCACCGGGCCAGCTCCGCACCCGCCTCCTTTATCTCCGCAGGCCGCCACCGGACCCGGCGACCATATCGGCTGCCGCAGGCCCGCGGCCCTTAGTGGCGGGGCCGGGCGGGGCCGGGCACGGGGGGCCCAGACCCGTCCCGAGCCGCGGCCGCTGCGGGGCCCGCGCGTTCTCCCCGCTGTGCCCCGAGCCCGGGGCCGTTACCCACAACCCCCCGCGCTCCGGCCAAGCATCCCATAGTGCTCCGCGCCCCGGGGCGACGGCGGCCGTTACCCACAGCGCCCCGCGCCCGCCGTTACCGAGCAGCCGCGGGCAGAGCCCCGCCGGGGCCGCGCTCCCGGGCTCGTTCCCCTGCGCCGTCACGGCCGGGCCCGAGGCTGCCGCCGCCACCGCCCCTCCGCCGTCGCTATGGCAACCGCGCCCCCCGCGCTCCCGCTCGGTAAACGGGTCCGACCCCGCGGCCGGCGAACCAATGGGAGCGCGGAGCTGTGGGCGCCGGCCAATCAGCGCCTAAGCGAGGCGGGACTAAGCAGCACGCCGGACGGCGCGGCGGAGGGGCCAAACCGGCTGAAATCGGCCCGTTCCGGTCGGGGCGGGAGGACCCCGGCAGAGCCCGGCGGGACGGAGCGTTCCAGGACACCCCGGGCGATGTCTGCCGGCCTCCCACGGCGTCCCGCCGGGCTCACGGGTGCCAGGCAGCGTCCCCGGGCACCCCACGGGTGTCCCCTGGCATCCCGCGAGGTTCCCAAAGTGTCCCACGGGGTCCCGCAGCATCCCGCGGGGCGTCTCGGTGCCCCGCGCGGTCCCGCCGTGCCCACTGGCGTCACGCAGTGTCCCCTGTCACCCCGTGGGATCCCAAAGTGTCCTCAAGCACCCCACGCTGTCCCCTGACAGCCCCACCGAGCCCACTCGTGTCCCTCGGTATCCCACCGGGTCCCGCCGTGTCCCGCAGCATCACACGGGGTCACTCAGTGTCCCGCGGGGTCCCGCGGGGTCCCCAGGGCCGGGGACCATGACTGGACCGTGGTGCTGCGCCCCCACCGGCCCCCGGCCCCCGCTCCCAGACCCCCCGGGGACACGAGGCCACGGGCAGGGGGCGGAGGGAAGGCAGGGCAGCGGCTCCCCTCGCCCGCCAGAGCGGCCTCGGCGCCGGGCCGGTGCCCGCGGGCTCGGGGAAGGACAGGGACAGCCCCGCCAGGAGGGAGCGGGAAGCGCCGGAGCCGCCCCGTCGGGGCCAGCCGCGATTGCGGCGCCGCGGGCAGCACGGCCCGGCCCGGCGGGGGTCCCGGGGGGCGCGGACGGGGCAAGCCCCGCCAGGACACCGCGATCCCGGGAAGCCACCAGCTGCCGCGCCGGGGCTGCCCCGGCTGACGTCCCGGTGCGGCCGTGCGGCGGCGGTGAACGCGGGGACACCGTGGGGAAACGGAGGGACACACCGTGGAGACACCGGGGACTCCGGGGGTCTCGTCCCGGCCGATCCCGCCCGTGCCGCTGCCGCCGCGGTGTCCCCGGGCGCGGAGCCGCCAGGAACTGCCCTGGGTTTTCCTGCCCGTCCCGTCCCGGCGCGGCGCGGCGCGGGGCCGGGCGCGGCGGGGCTCGGCCCGGGGACCCTGGCCCGGTATCGGTTCTGCTTTCGAGGGAGGCGGCGATTTCGCAGTAGTAACGGGGGGCGGGTGCCACCTGCCCCGGGGATTCCCCACCTGCGCCGCCCCATAAGAGCCCGGTGGAGACACCGGTGGCAGCATCGACCGGCCATGGCCCCGCTCCGCCGTCTCCGTCTCTGCCTCTGCCTCTGCCTCCCGCTGCTGCTGCCGCTGCCCGCGGCCCCGGCGCCCGCCCGGGCTCCGGTCCCGGCGCCCCGCACCGACTGGGCCGCCTGCAGGAAGCTCTCCCGGGAGCTGTCGCGACTGGCGGCGACCGTCAAGGAGCCGCACCGGTTCCTGGTGAGCGGGGAGGGGCTCGACCGGGGGGCTGCCGGAGGGTGCAGGATATCCCGGCGGGACGGGAGCCCGAGGGTGCGGGGTGCCGGGGGAGGTGGGGGGCGTGGGGACCCTGCTGACCCCCCTCTGCCAGGAGGAGATGCACCTGAGCGAGGAGGACCCAAGAACTGGGCCCCCCCGGATCCGCTGCAGCGACACCTGCGACCCCTCCACGCTGGACACCAACAACACGGTACGGGGGGCCGCGGGGCTGCCGTGGGGCAGCCGGGAGCCGGAGGGTGCCTGGGGGTCCCAGGGGGGTCTCACGGCTACCGAGGGTCCAAGAGATGCTGAGGGACGTGCCTGGGGTTCCAGGGGTACCCGGGGGTGCCTGGGGGTCCAGGGATGCTGAGGGATGAACCTGGGGTTCCCAGGGGCGCTTGGGGGGACCCAGGGGTGCCCAGGGGTCTTCAGGGTGCCAGAGGATGTGCTCAGGGGTCCTCGGACCCCCGGCTGAGCCCCCTGCTCCCCGCAGCGCTGTCTGCGCCGGATCCTTCAGGGGCTGCAGCACTACCGGGACCTGCTGGGCTCCGACATCTTCACCGCCCGCCGCCTTCCCCGGCTGGAGGCCACACTGGACCAGCTGCTGGGGCTCGTCCAGGTGAGCGGCCGAGGGCTCTGGGGGGGGGCTGCAGCCCCCAGGGAGCCCGATCCCCCGCCAAGGCCGGGGAACCGGGCACCCCTCAGCCGTGGCCTCGGCTCCCCCTGACCCCGCTCTCTCTCTCCCCGCAGCAGGAGCACGGCCGCCCGCCCCAGCACCCCATGACCCCCAGCGAGAGCTGGGCCCACCCGCTGCTGCAGCGCCTGGCGCTCCAGCGGCTCCAGTCCTTCGCCGCTGTCATGAGCCGCGTCTTTGCCCACAGCGCCAGCGCCCGCTGAGCGCCTGCCCGCCGAACCCCCCCCACTATTTATTCCCCTCCGCCCCGAGGGGCTATTTATGTGTGATGCTCCCTATTTATCTCGGGTATTTATGATTTCTAATAAAGGTCTGAAGGCGACGAGCAGCTCCCCGGTATGAGCAGCGCAGGAGCTGGGGTGGAGGAGGTTTATTTACAGGGGTAGGGGGTCACTGGAAGTCGTTGGTGTCGATGTGCAGCGGGGGTAAGTCGGCGCTGAAGAGGGAGCTGATGGGGGGCACGGGCACGTCCTCAGCCTGTGGCAGGAATGGGTCATTGGGGTCCAGGAGCACGTTGCTGCCTGCAGGATGGGGAAAGGTCAGTGCCAAGGGGACGCTGCCGTCCCCTCCCGCCCGGCCCCCCGCACTCACCCGCCAGCCCAGGGCCTGGCACCCCGTCCGCAGCCTCCAGCATGTTGGGCATCAGCTCCGCCACCTCCAGCATCTCCAGCGTCCCCGAGCTGGGCTCCAGCCCCCCTGCCAGCGACTGCAGGATCTCCTGCACCTCCGGGCTCTCGCGCAGCGGCTCCAGGTCCCTCAGCTCCGGCGGCAGCGTCTCCTGCTCCTCGGGGACCAGCAGCGGCTCCACCACCCCCAGCACCGGCTGCAGCAGCCCCACATCCCCAGCCACTGGCTGCAGCATCCCCAAGCTCCCTGGTCCCCCCGGCAGCGTCCCCTGGCCCTCGGGGACCAGCTGCAGCACCAGCTGTGGCTCCACGGCCCCAGGTCCCACTTGCTGTGTCCCCTGATCCTCAGGTCCCACGTGCTGCAGCATCCCCAGCCCCGTGGGCAGCACCTGCAGCATCCCCACAGCCCCTGGTCCCACTGGCAGCGTCCCCTGGCCCTCGGGGACCAGCTGCAGCACCAGCTGTGGCTCCAGGTTGCCCACCCTCGGCTGCAGCATCTCCGAGACCCGGGTCCTGCTTGGGGCCCCGGCTGCAGCGTGGCCGGGCTGGCAGCCACCACCTGCAGCGTCCCCGGGCTCGCGGGCTGCGGCATCCCCGAGGTCCCCGGCTGCAGCATCCCCAGGCTCGCGGGCTGCAGCGTCCCCGAGCTCCCGGGCTGCAGCATCCCCGAGCTCCCGGGCTGCAGCATCCCCGAGCTCCCGGGCTGCAGCATCCCCGAGCTCCCGGGCTGCACTGGTGCCAGGCCACCGGGCCACTGCGTCCCCAGGCCGCTGGGCTGCAGCTGCAGCGTCTCCAGGTTCTCCGTGGCAGCCACCAACTCCTCTTCTGTCTGCCACGACTCGTTCGCCTGCCTGCAGGGAGAGATGGTGGTGCTGGCTCCGGGACCGGGGACACGGGGCTGCGGGCGCGAGTGTCCCCCTTCCCGCAGGGCCACGGAGGGACCGCGGCGTCCCCCCACCGCACCTGGAGGACACGCGGATGAGGCGCCGGTTCAGGTATTTCTTCTGTTCCATCAGGTTTCCTGGGGACAGAGAGGTCAGAGGGGTGGCGGGCACTGCCCCCCGCACCGTGCCATGCCATGCCGTGCCATGCTGTGCTGTGCCGCCCCGCACCATACCCTCTTTCCGCTGGCTGTAGTAGGGCCCAAAGGCCTCGTCGCGGGGGATGTCAGGGTACAGGAACTGGAGGGGGTTCTCAGGGATGTTCTCCTCCACCAGCAGCTGGTAGTCGCGGATGATGTCAGGCAGTGCCAGGGACACCAGCTCAGCCGCGGTGTAGGGAACCACCGCCCGGGAAAGCAGGGGGTCCTGTGGGGTGGGGGCAGCCGCACTCAGTGCCCGGGGACCAGGGTGAGGGGCTGGACCCCCGGTGGTTGGGGGTCAGGCTCACCGCTGTTGGAGTGCTCCACCCAGGTGCAGGTGACACCCCCAGGACGCTCTCGCTGAAGCGGATCAGGAACGTCCCCGTCCGCTTCCGCTTCAGCAGCTTCTTCTCTTGCTTCCGACTCACGAAGCCCAGGATGAGCCTGGGGGAAGCACCGTCAGCCCCCGCAGCCCCCGGCCACCCCCCAGCCCCCCAGCCCCACTCCTACCCGCCCTTCCAGAGCTGCTTGAGGTGCTCCTGGAGCAGCCCCAGGATCCCGTCCAGCCAGGCCCAGAAGGAGAAGCCGGAGGCACCATCCTGTGGGAGACGGTGGGTGAGCAGGGACGGGGGGACGGGGCCATGGGGTGATGGGGACACAGTGGGGACAGGGCCACCGGGTGATGGGGCCATGGTGGGGATGGGCACCGCTCACCTTGGAGAACTTGGGCCAGGCCAGGGTGCTCTGTGGAGACGGCTTTGAGCCTTTGAGGTGAGAGCAGGGTGAGGGGGGCAGCCCGGCCCCTGTCCCAGCCCGGGGGGTCTCGGGGTGGGCAGCTGGCCTTACCGAAGAGCTTCTCGGCCAGCATGAGGAGATGGTCCTCGCTGAGGCCCCGCTCGGCCACGCTCTCGAACTGCCAGCTCAGCACCTCGGCCAGCCGGGGCCAAGGTGCCAGGGGTGGTGCCGAGAAGAAGTGCTGGTCCTGCGGGAGACAGGGTGAGCGGGGACGGGGCACACGGCCGGGGCCGGGGACGTGCACCAGGACAGGAGACCGGGGACGGGGACCAGCACCAGAGCAGGGCCTGGGGACCGGAGAAGGGAGGGGGCACGGGGAAGGACCGGGGACAGGGACCGGGAACCTGGGGCAGGACACGGGAGGGACGCTGGGCAAGGAGCAGAGATGGGGACTGGACACCAGGACCAAGGACGGGGCACCAGGGCCAGGGCTGGGGGGCAGCGCAGGGCTGGGGGGCTCCCGCTCGCCTTAGGGTCATCACTGAGCATGTTGAACCAGAGGATGGAGGCCCAGGCGCTGGAGAGCTGGTTGTTGTTGGAGATGATGACGAAAGGCAGCGTGGAGGTCTGCGGCGGGGAGCGGGGGTCAGGCTGGCAGCCCGCAGCGCCACCGGCCGCCCCCAGCCCCCGGCCCTCAGCCCTCACCTCCAGCTCCAGCTCCAGCCCGCAGTAGGCGTAGGCCAGCGTGAAGGTGATGAGGTGCAGCTCCTCCGTCACGACCAGGGGACCCTGCGCTGGCGGTGGCACCGTGGGCACCGTGGGGCACCGGCCCCCGCCCCATGCCCCTGCGGCCCCCAGCCCCGCACTCACCTCGCTGGCGCCTTTGCTGCCCTTGCCGGACCTGCTGTCCTTCTGCTCCTTCAGGGTTCTGCGGGGGGCACAGAGTCAGCCCGGGGCCGGGGCCGGGTGCTCGCCCCACTCCCCACCCCACGGAGCCCTGGGGTCTGGGGGGTCCCTACGAGGTACTGGAAGTCGCAGACCAGCCCGTCCTGGGGACTGTCCCCTGTCAGGAGGGTTTTGCTGCTCGACGTCAGGATATTGAACCTGCGGAACCTGCGGGGCAGAGAGAGGCGGCGGGTGGGGGGCCGGGACCCCCGGGGTGGGGGCACAGCCCTGCCCGCCACCTCTGGCCTCCGCTCGGCTCTCACCCTTTCATCTTGGGGGGGTTTCTGTAAGAGACAACAGGGCGTCAGGGTGTGAGCGGGGCCCTGGGACCCCTGCAGCCGGGCAGGGGGCGTGTCCACCCCGGGGGTCCCGACCTGTCGATGTGGATCTTGGCCTCCATGCGCCGGTTGCGGTCATGGAGGCGGACGAGCAGACGGGCGCGGGCCGAGAACTTGGTGGCCGTGCGCAGGACCAGTGGGCGCTTGCAGGCGTTGGGCATGTTGGGCTGCTGCTCCACCACGAAGGCGCTGGGGATGCCAGGGTGGGGTCAGGGCTGCCCCAGACCCCTCGGAACCCCGCTTCCCCCTCCACGCCCTCCCCACCTCTTCAGCAGGTAAGTGAGCAGCTCCCGCAGCCGCCGCTCCAGGAGGGGGGTCTCTGCCTTCAGCGGGTCCCTCTCGTAGGTCACCTTCTGCCGCAGGTCCTCCAGCACCCGCAGCAGCTGCAGCAGCTGGAAGAGCCCCTGGCCCAGCTCTGTGCACCTGCAGGCACCGCGGGGGGCTCAGCGGGGGGGACGGCCGTGGCCCCCCGCCCGCCCCGCTCCCGTCCCAGCCCTACCAGGTCTCAAGCGGGCGCAGGGAGGTGTCGGTGGGGGCCCCCAGGCAGCTGCGTTGCTGCCGCTTGCTCCAGGCCCCCAGCTCCTGCTGCAGGAAGTCCCAGAGGGTCTCGCTGCGCCCCAGCAGCTGCTGCATCTGCGCCAGCACCTCCTGGGTGGGAGAGACGTGCTCAGCAGGAGGGGACGCGGGGCAGCCACGGACCCCCCGGCGCAGCCCCACGTCCCTCTCACCCGCCGCTGCCGGTCCAGGATCTGCAGCTTGGCCTGGAGGGCTTGGATTGCTGGGCATACTGGGGGTCACTGTTCCTGTCCTCGCCTGCAGAGGGAGGGGTGAGGGCGGTCGGGGGGGGTGCAGGGCAGCACCGTCCCCCATCCACCCCCGTGGTGAGCAGGACAGGCCCTTACCCGGCAGGTAGTGCACCTTGTAGCAGAAGTCGAAGGCGTCTTGCAGGTCCTCGAGGTGCCGAAAGGCGCGTTCAGCCTCCTGGGGGGGACAAGGGTGTGAGGGGCTGGGCAGCCCGTGGGGGTCCGGGGTTGCTGGGGGAGGCCGTTACCTGCAGGGCCGCGTGGAACTCGGCCAGACGCCGCCGGATCTGCTGCTCCCGGTCGCTCTCCGGGGGTGTGCTGGGGGCCGGGGCAGCCCCTTCCTGCAGAGACATGGGGTGTTGGGCAGCGGCCGGCAGGACCGCGCGGGGCGTGGGGGGACCCCCCAGCCTACCTGCCCCCCCGCCTGCCCCTGGCGCAGGATCCGCCGTTCCTCCTGCAGCAGGTTGGACACCAGGTTGGCGAACTTCTCCGGGCACTCCTCGAACTCGGCCTGCGGAGGTGCTGGGCAGGTCAGCGGGGCGCAGAGACCCCTGGGCGCCCCCCACCCCGGCCCCGCCGCCCACCTGGAGGTCCCGGCGGGCCTTGCGCAGGTTGTGCTTCAGCATGAAGTCCTCGTCGCCCAGCCCCGGGCTGCCCAGGCGCTCGCCCAGCAGCGCCAGCAAGGAGTGGAAGAGCATGCGGGCATGGGAGGAGAGTGGCTCGGCCGCCTGGCGCCTGCGGCACCGCGGGGCTCAGCACCGGCCCGGCACGCGGCACCACGGCCCCCAGCCCCAAGCCCCCCCCCTTACCAGTTCTGGTCCTCGATCCAGGCGGCCAGGCACTGCCGCACCGCCATGGGCAGCGCCGCGCCGGCGTACAGCTGGTGGACCTGCTCCAGGTAGGCATTGGCCAAGCCCTGCACCTCCTGCCACTGCGCCATGCTGGGGGGCTGGGGGTGTCAGAGGGGGTCCTGCCGATCCCCTGGTCACGGCGTGAGCAGGGGATGCAGAACTAGCCCCCCGGCACTCCCGCACCCCCGCGTACCTGCCTGCAGCACGGTGGTCCCAGGTGACCCTCTGCTCCGGCGCAGGCTGGGCTGTGAGCCCCCAGCCCCGTCCTGGGGCGGGAGGAAGGGGTGAGTGGCAGCAGAGGCCTCCTGAGCTGCGGGGGCCGGGGGCACCCGCACCTCCCGCACCCCCTGTGCAGCAGCCCAGGCCCCCTTCCCAGAGACACCCCAGGCCTCCCCTTGCCCCCCCAGACACCCCCCAGACAGGACCCCCGCCCTCTCACGTGTCCCCCCTGCAGCGGTCCCGGGGGGTGGGTGCCCCTAAACACCCCCCGCCCCAGGGGGACACCCCCAAGGGACCCCCCGAGAGCGATCCCTGCGTGACCCCACCGGGATCCCCTCTCCGCGGCCCTGGCCCCGGCCCCGGCCCCGGCCTCGGCAGGGCTCCCCGCCCCCGAAGCAGCATGCTGCAGAACGGACCCGCTGCAGACGGGTCCCCTCGCTCCCCCCGGTCCCTCCCGTGCCTCCCGGTCCTACCGGTGCCCCAGGTCCCTCTCGTGCCCCCAGGTCCTCCCGGTGCCCACCGGTGTCCCCCGGTGTCCCCGGTGCCGCCTGGTACCCCCGATCCCCCTGGTCACCTCGATGCCCCTCGGTGCCCGCCGGTGCCCGCCGGTGCCCCCCCCCCGTCCCCCGCTGCCACCTCGGCGGCTACCGGCTGCAGGGTCAGGAAGGGGCGACGCCACGCCCCTCTCCCCCTCTGCGCGGGAATTGGCGGAGCGCGGTGGCGAGGCCCCGCCCCCCCGGCCGGGGAAGCGCTGTTCCAGCGGGGTTGCCCGATTCCCCGAAATGACGTCAGGGGGCGGGCCCGGAGGGGCGGGGCGGGAGGCGAAGGGGCTGCGCTGGGACGGGACGGGCCGGGGAGAGGCTGGGGGGACAGGGACGAGCCGTGGGGACAGTGATGGGCGGTGGGGACAGGTTCCGCGCTGTGAGAGCCGGAGACGGGCAGGCAGACCAGGGCACACCGGGCAGGACGGGGACAGGGACGGGGCAGGCCGTCACCACGCGGCTCAGGCGAGGCCACCCCCCGGGGCCAAGGTCCCCGAGCCCCGGGACAGGGTGACCCCACATCGACCCAGACGGGGACAGGGACACGCAGCCAGAGGCCGCCCGGGGCCTTTATTCAGACGATGAGGACGGGGCCACTGTGGGCGGTGGGGGCGGGCAGGGGGTCCCCGTCCGAGGTGAGGTACTTGAAGAGGGCCCGCACCCCCGCCTTGAGCCCCGGCTGCAGCCCCAGCTGCAGCCCCAGCGCCACGGGGCCACCCACGCTGGCAGTGATGGCGGCCAGGCCGGCGTATCCCAGGTCCTCGGCCGCCTCCAGCGCCCGCGCCGAGGCCAGGGCCTCGCAGCCCTGGAAGGCGAAGTACACACTGGTGCCCAGGTTGTAGAAGGTGCTGACGCCCGGCACCCACTCCAGCACCCCGTGGGCCTCCCGCTCGCCCGGTGGGTTGCAGGCATCCGTGTCCTCCCGCCGGCGCCGGGACAGGTGCTGGATGGTGCAGTGGCACGCAGACAGCCGGGCACAGGCCCTGGCCGCCCCCGGGAGCAGCTGCACCCCCTCGGCCAAGGGGTCCGCAGCCGGCGCCCCGGGTGGGGTGGAGGGGGTGGGTGCTGCGGGACCCTGGGGTGTTGCGCAGGGCCCCGCCGGGGCTGAGCCCCCCGGGCACGCCAGGCTGAGGAGGAGGAGGGCGAGGGCTGGGGGTGCCGGGGCACCTCGCAGCCGTGCCAGCCCCCGCAGCAGCGCTGCAGCCGTGGGGGGACCCAGCTCCTGGGACAGCCCCAGCACCTCCTCCTCTGCCTGGGCCGCGCAGGCAGCCCCGCTCAGTGCCAGGGCCATGGCGGCACGGGCCAGGGCACGGGGCAGCAGCGGGAGCCGGGCGAAGCCGGGCAGGGCCGCAGGGTCCTGGCCCTGGCACGAGAACCCTGGCAGGGCCTGCGGCGGGACAAGCTCCGCCAGCTCTGCCAGCAGCGCCCGCGCCGCAGCCCGGTCGTCATCACCCAGCCTGGAGGGAACAGTGGAGAGGGTGTTGCCCCCCGGTCCGAGGAAGAGGAGGAGGAAGAGCAGAGCCCGGGGCATGGCGGCAGCTCCGGGAGAGCCTGTGGAGGTGGGAGAAGGGGCAGAGCTCCGTCAGCCCTGCGTGGCCGCAGCACCCCCCATGGCCCCCAGCGCCCCGGCTCACCCGCTCGCTGTGGTCCCTGCTCTGTCCAGCCGCTGCTGCTGCCGCCGCCGCGGCCCCTTTATAGCCACGTTATCAAAGCGGTTGCGACACGTGGGGCCTGGCCACGGCCCCGGCCCCAGCACAGGGACAGGCAACACCCTGGGGAGGGGCAGCTCGCACCCCCTGGGACCGGCCCCCCCAGCCCCACACACCGGGCAGGGCCCAGAGGCTGCCTTTGTTCATTTATTTGGTCTCTTTCCAGATTTGAAGTGTTACAAAGAAAACCCAAAGCCCAACAACTGCGGAAAAGGGAGTTTGGGGTAAACCAGGTATGTGGCGAAGGGGGACAGGGGAACCAGCACTTTTGCAGCACCTTAAAAACAGCTTAAAAACCTGCAGAAAACCCAGAGAACAGCCCAGGACAGGGCAGAGGGAGCCCCTCAAGCCTCCTCCTCCTCCTCCTCCACGCGCCGGACACGCTTCCACCTGCCCAGGGGCTGCAGGTCCTTGTCGTCCTCCTCCTCCTCGGAGCGGGGGGCTGGGGGCGCCGTCTCTGCGCCTGTGGGTGGAGGGAGTGGGGAGGGGGCTGAGTGGCCCTGGCCAGGGGTGCAGGGGAAGAGCCCCCTCAGCCCCCCCAGGACAGAGCAGAGGGTCAGAACCCACCCAAGCTCCCGGCACCCTCGTCGTCGCTCTCGAGCTCTCGGCGCCTCTTGGTGCCCAGCAGCTGCACTGGGCTGGGGACGGGGACGGGCTCCTCGCTGCAGCGGTGGGGACAGAGGTTGGTGCTGGAAGAACCTGGGCACGGATCCCCCTCCCCAGTTGGGGAGAGAACCCCCCAGAGCACCCAGCGGCGGGTCTGGTGCAATGGAGCCTGCTCTCACCTCTCCGAGTCCGACCCCAGCCCTGCCAGCGGCTGCTCTGCTGCCGGGCACAAGAGGGGGTCAGGGTCAGCCCCACGGTTGGGGGACCCCAGACCCGCTCCCACACCCCCAGCCCCGCTCCCACACCCCCAGTCCCAGCCCTCACCTGGAACAGGATCCTGGGGGCACTGGGGTGGCTCCAGCAGGCACTGGGGGGGCCCTGGGGGGTCGGGGCCGAGGTGGGCGATGGAGGCGGCCGCGTGCCGGAGCTGCTGAGGGGTGAGGGCAGCCGGAATGCGCCAGAAGGATTCCTGGGCAGAGAGGGGAGAGGCTGCAGGGCCACGCTGGGAGTGAGGAGACGGGGATGGGGACAGGGAGGGGACAGGGACCGCACCTGCTCGCTGGCGGGGGGCCGCAGCCCCAGCTGCCGCAGCAGCGTCCGGAAGCGCCGGTCCTCCATGGCATCCTCGTTCTCCTCCGAAAGTGGCACCAGCGGCACCGGGTGGGACACGCCTGGGCCGAGAGCACTGTCAGCGCGGCCCTGGTCCCCTCACCAGCCCCCGCCGCAGCCCCCCACCCGCTCACCGTCCTCCTCGCGGTCCCCCGCTGTCCTCCTCAGGCAGTTCTCCAGCCACCGCAGGGGCCCGCCCAGTCCTGGGGGCAGCGGACAGTGAGACACGATACAGCACTGCAGCAGAGCCCGACCAGGGGGCTTGGAGCGCCTTGCCCACCTTCCTGGTACAGATGATGCGCCAGGCCCTGCCCAGCCCCTTCCTCAGGTGCCCAGTGCTCTTCCATGGGGCCTTCCTCTGCTTCCTCCTCCTCCTCCTCCTCCTCACTGTCCCCATCTTCTGAGCTGTCCTGGGCTGGCACTGCCGGGACACCCGCTGGACCCTGTGGGGACCAGTGGTGTTTGGGTGCCTGTGCTGGGGCAGCACCCACTGGGTGCAGCCCAGGCACCCCCCACGCCCCCCGTACCGGCCCGGCAGCGTGGCCCTTCCTCCGGCGCTTCTTGTACAGCTCCTTGCGCTCCGACACCAGCCCCAGCCCCAGCAGCTTCTCCACCACACGTGCCCGAGACCGCCGTGCCGTCAGGTGCTTCATGATGTTCCCCAGGACGTCTGCGGGGCGGGGGGTCAGGGGGCTGCTACGGGGGGCTGCCCCGCTCCAGCCTGCCCCGTCCCCACTCACCCTCCGAGCCCTGGAACTCCTCAAAGAGCCGCGTCAGCTCCTCCTCCTGCTCCGGCGTCCACAGCACGAGGCTGGTGCCCTTCCTGGGGCAGGGGAATGTGGCGGTGGGTCCCTGCCCTGGGGGGAGGCAGCCGCCCCGGTGCAGGGGTCCCTGACCCACCTCTCCCGTGGGAAGTCTCTGGCGCTGGTGGCCAGACCCAGCCGCACCAGCTGCTTCACCACCTGCCGCCGCGTCCTCCCGGGTGCCGGGAGATGGGCCAGGATGGCAGCGACCACGTCCTCGCCTGCGGGAGCGGGAGGCTGCAGGGAGGGAGCCCCCTGGGGGTCCCAATTCCCCCCCAGCCTAGGGACCCCGGTACCTTCCACCTCCTTGTACTTCCAGTACAGCTCCCGCAGCTCCTGCTCCTCCTGGGGGGTCCAGGGGGGGACCCGGCTCCTGCCAGCCCTGGGCAGAGGCAGGGGGGAGGTGAGGAGAGGCAAGGGGAAGGTGGCAGCCCCCTCCCCGTCCCCACTCACCCCTCTCCCTCCCGCAGGGAGCCGTAGCCCTCGGTCATCTCGCGCACGGCCGCCGCGTTCTTCCAGAAGAGCAGCTCCACAAAGGCCTTCTTGTTGGTGGCCGCCAGCGCGAAGAACTTGCCCAGGATGAACTTGGCCAACGCCACCAGCTCCTGCAGGGAGGGAGGGAGAGCGGGGCTGGGGGCGTCGGCAACAGACCCCCCTTCCCGGGTGGGAGCTGGGCCCTGGCTGACCTGGTGCGCGCCGGCAGCGGGGTCGTTGAGGAGGCGGTGGAAGAGGGCGAAAAGGGAGAGCTGGAAGAGCAGGGCCTCCATGCGCAGGTCGCGGGCCAGGCGGTGCAGCAGGCGGGCGGCGCAGTGGTTGGTGCGGGGGCTGTTGCGGGGGTACCCCCGCAGCAGCACCACCAGCGCCCGCACCACGGGCGCACAGGCGAACCTGTCCCGGCAAGCCCCGGTGAGCGGGGACACCCTGGCGAGCGGAAGCCGCCCCAGACCCCCAGGTCCCCGCCCCGGATCCCCTCTCACCGTTTCAGGTAGTCGAGGAAGTTGAACTCCTTCTCTGACACCTGCATGGTCTCTTCCTCCTCTTCCTCAACCTCCTCCTCCTCTTCCTCCGGCTCCTCGGCCTCGGGAGGCACGTGCCCTGCAGTGGGACAGTGGTGAGCGCCCAGAGCACCCTGGCTCAGAGCTTGCCGCTGCCGGTGCCACCAGCCGGGGACTCACCGGGCAGGGGAGTGAAGAAGATCTCCCGCAGAAGCCGGGTCTCCTCGGGCGGCCCCGCATCAGGGGGCCCAAACACATCCCCCTCGGGCCAGACGTCCCTGGGGAGAGGGGGAGAGGCTGGCACCGTGTCCCCTCACCCCCACCCAGGTGCGGGATGGGAACTGGGTGCCGGTACCTGGCGGAGCGGAGCAGCCGCAGGGCCTGGGGGGCCCGGCCATCCCGCAGGCTCCCCTGGATCCGCAGCAGAGCCTCCGCGCGCTGCTCCTCCACCGGCGTCTCTGAGGCAGCGTCAAAGGGCACCACGTCCTCGGGGAGCGGCACCTCACCCTGGGGCAGGACACCGTCACCCCGTGCCCCATACCAGGGCCCCCGGTGCCCTGCCGTGGGGCCGGACCCTTCCCCCCGTACCTGCAGGCAGGACTGGAGCTGCGGGTCCAGCCCTGCCCACAGCTCCTCCAGCTCCTCAGTGCTGGGTGGCTGCGGGGCGAGAGCTGCCGGGGCCCGCGGCTTCTTCTTCCTCCGCACCCGCTTGCTCTGGAGGGGCAAGGACAGGGTCAAGAGGAGCTGCCTGACCCCCCAGGGACCCCCCCAGTGGGGCAGCCCCATTCCACCTGCACCACGAGGCCGGTGCGGCCGTGGCAGAAGCGCTCCAGCATGCGGAGGAAGAGGTGGGCCGTCTCCACCAGGTCCCGCAGGAAGCTGCGTGGCTGCTTGGTCTCATCGAACTTGCGGAAGAGAGCGAGGAATAGCTCCCGGTACTCCATCAGGTAGAAGATGTTGCCTGGGGAGGAGCAGGGGGTCAGCTGGGGGTGGGTTGGGGTCAGACCCCTCTCCAGGACGGGTGGAGGGACAGACGGACTCACTCTTGATGATCTGGCTGCTGTCCCGCACCGCCTGCTCAGGGGAGCGGTCCATCTCCTGCACCGTCCGCAGCAGCTCCTGGTATGCCTTCAGGGCCAGGTGCATCCTGGAGACGGGCAGCGTCAGGGCACAGCCCTGTGCCCAGGGGGGTCCCAGGCACCCGAGGGGGTGCCAGGCACTCACCTGCGGGCCCAGGTCGCCGCCTCCTTCTTGTCCATCAGTGCCATCTCGTAGTAGGTGGTGAGGTTCTGCTCGATGAAGTGGAAGGCGCGGACGCCCACCGTCTCCGACACCAGCTCGGGGCGGAAGCCGCGGCGCCGGTTGAAGGCCATGAAGAAGGCGATGGCCCACAGGTAATAGGTCTCGTCGTGCTGCTGCGCCTTCTCCCGCACCAGCTGGTCCTGGGGGCAGGGGGGGGGGTGCTCAGCGGGGGTCCCCCAGCCCAGGGAGGGGGTCCCGGCTCCCCTCGGCCCCTCACCTTGACCAGCAGCATCAGGCGGTTGTAGCAGCTCTCCAGGAAGTCCTGGCAGAAGTGGCGCAGGAAGAGCCGGACGTTGCGGGCAGAGCGACGTGGGGGCTCGGCCTCGGGGGCAGCCCAGCGGCGCCGGGGCACCCGTCGCAGCTCCTTGCCCAGGTCGTGGCTGTAGCTCTTCAGCTGTGGGGGACAAGAGTGGAGCAGCCAGACTCACCACTCCCACCGCCAGTATCATCGTCCCCGCGCCCCCCGCCACATCCCAGTCCCCGCGCTCACGTTGTGCAGCCCTTTGTGGAAGACGACGTCGCGGTCCCCGATGGCCTTCAGGCCCTGCAGGACATAGGAGCCGCCAAAGCGGGAGTGCCTGGGGCAGGGAGACACGGGCTGAGCGGGGACGGCCTCGCCGCAGGGGTTCCAGCCCCTTCATAGGGGTCTCGGTCCCCTCTCCCCACCTGGACGGGCGCTGCAGCGCTCGGGCCCTCCTCTCCGCCAGCTCCCGCTCCCGCAGGGTCTCCAGCTCTCGTGTGTCCTCCCCGTGCTCAGCAGCCGCCTGGCCCTGCCCCAGCGCCGCCAGCTCCTCCGGGCTCTGCGGGCAGCACCATCAGCGCTGGGGTGGGGGCTCCAGGGGGTCTCCTGCCCCAGCACCCCCCGCCCCGACTCACCTGGTCGCGGAACATGAGGGAGATGATCTCCAGGACGTGCAGGGCCCATTGCTGCTCTGCCTGGGCGCTGGCCAGGAACTTGAGCAGGTCGTCCATGCCGCTGATGTGCAGCGCCCACAGCACCCGGTCGTGCACGCTGGCATCGCCATCCACACCCTGGGGAGGGGACGGCGGGTGGGGGGCTCAGCAGGAGGGTGTCGGGGTCCCCGGGGAGCCGCTGGGTACCCAGGGCAGGGCCCCGTCCCGGTACCTGCTCCTCCGCAGGGTCCGGGGGGACGTGCAGCACATTGCGCACCAGCAGCAGGATCCTCTCGATCAGCAGCGTGTCCTCCTCCTGCCGCTGCTCCCAGTCCTGGGGCGACAGAGCCGTGAGGGCTCCCGGCAGCACCCACGGGGACCCCACGGCACCCAGGGGAACCCTGGTCCTGCTCGGCGGGAATGGACCCTGCGGTCCCGTGCAGGGCCAGGGCACTCACCAGCTGCAGCAGGTTGTAGAGCTTCTCGCTCAGCACCCCAAAAACCTTCTCACTGGCAAAAGCCTGCAGAAACCCCTGTGTGAGCGAGGGGGGCTCGGGCAGAGCCCCCCACCCCGCCCAGGGACCCCCCAGCCAGGCAGACTCACCTCTTTGTAGGCCTGGAGGTAGGACAGGACCTGGAGGAAGTGGTGCCGGGAGGTGGCATCGGGCGGCACTTTGCCGAAGCAGAGCAGTGCCGGCTGCGTCAGGTTCACCATCAGCCTGCGAGCGGGTGACGGGAGCGCGTGGGACTGCAGCTCCGCGGGGCAGCCCCCGGCCCCCCAAACCTGCCCCCCCGGTACCTGACGACGGCGTCGAAGAGCACCTTGTCCTGCGGGCTCTGGACCAGGATGGGCAGGAGATCGTTCTGCAGGATCTGGGCTGCCCCCAGCTGCTGCCGCACATCCCGGGTCTCGTCCTCATGGCGCAGGTACCGGATCAGGTCCTTGACGCTCTCTGGGGGGAAGGCGGTGCCGTGAGCCCCTGCCGGCCCCGCTCCCCGCCGCCCCCGCGCCGCCCCACCTACCCAGGCACTCGGGCTCCCGGTGGTAGACGTCCCCTTCCAGGTAGCCCAGGGCGCTGCAGGTCGCCAGCAGCTCGCAGTTCATCATGTACCAGTCCATGCAGCGCGGCCGGGCGCTGGCGACCGGGGACCCTCTGCGGAACGCCCGTCAGCGCCACGGCCGGGGACGGGGACCCCCTCCCCGTTCTGGGGTCCCCCCGGGCCCCACCCGCCGGTACCGGGGCATCGGCTGGCTTCAGGCATCCCCACTCCTTCCCGGGGCACCAGCCGGCCCCGGTGCCCCCCCGATACCGGAGCACCCGTTAGCCCCGATCCTCCCGGTACCGGAGCACCCTCCGGCCCCGGTACCCCCGATACCGGCTCACCCGTCGACCCCGGCCCCTCGCTCACCGGCAGCCCCGTCTCCGCCGCCCTCGCGGCCCAGCGCCCCGGGGACCGGCGCGGGGGCGGTGTTACACAACGGCCCCAGTTCCCGCGGCGAGAGGCTCCGCCCCGCCCCGCCCCGCCCCGCCCCGCCCACTGGCTTCAAGCGGTAACTCCCACCCGAGTGGCCCCAGCGGGTCCTTTCCCGCACATCCCGCTGCCCGCCATGGGCACGGACGGCTGTCGCGGTGCTCCGCAGCCCCCCCGCCTCGGGCACTGCCCCGGCACGGCTCCGCTCCCCCCACCGCGGAGCTCGGGAGGGTTCCCACGCGGGCGGGAACGCGCATGCGCGCCGTTGCCCTTTTAAGGTGGCACTGGTGGGGCATAGCCCCTCCCCTGGGGCGGGGCTTCCCCTGCGGGCGCGGGAACGAGCGGCTGCGGAAGTGCTTCCCGTCAGCCCCCGCGCGGTTGCCGCGGTGACGCTGGCCCGGCTCGGCCCCGGGGCCCCCGTTCTCCCCGGTCCCTCCCGGTTCCCCCCCGGTCCCCCCGCACCGGGCACGGCCGCGAGCGGTTACCAAAATAAAAGAGCAGGTTTAATTCACCGAACACAGAACGCCCGCCGCGGCGGGGCGGGGCGACCCCGGCCCGGTACGGGCGGCCCCGGCCAGGCCGGTTCCCCGTTCCCGGCAGCGGGGCCCCGCCGCGCCGCGCCGCACACACACGCACCACACGCACCGCGGCGGCCCCGTCACAGCAAAGCAGCGGGCGGGCGCGGGGGGCCCGGGCCGGGCCCGGCCTACAGGCCCTGCGTCTTCAGCTCCAGCGGCTCGGCCGGCGGCTCGGGCGGCGGCTCGGCGGCGGGGGGCTCTCCCTTGAGGGCGGCCAGGCGCTCGGCCAGGCTCCGCGGCCGCGGGCACAACGCGAACTCGTACAGCACCGCGCCTAGCGCCGCGCCCAGCAGCGGGCCCGCCCAGTACACCTGCGGGGGGGCGGCGTGGGCACCGGCACCCCTGGGGCACCGGGGCAACGCCCCGCTCCCGCCCCCGCGGGGGCCGGCACCCCCCGCCCCGGCCTGCGGGGTGCCGGGAGGTCCCAGGCTTCAGGGGTCCGACGTGGCGCCCACCCCCCAGGGCACAGCACCCACCCACCCGCCCCTGTGGGAGTCCAGCACCCACCTCCCAGTGCCGGGGGGGGCAGCGTGAGCGAGCGGCGGCCACGTCCCCCCCGAGGTGTTGGGGGGCAGTGGGGCCGGGGGGGCTCCTCACGCCCCGTCTGCACAGCTCCCAGCACCCCAGGGTGCTGCTGTCACCCAGGGGGCTCCGGCAGCCGTCCCCCCGTGGTGGGGACACGGCGGCTGGGGCGGGACAGGGACAAGTGGGGAGGGACTGGGAGGGTGCAGGGTGGGCTGGGGGGGCCCCCTGCCCCACTTACCCAGTGGTTGGTGAAGTTGCGGGTGATGACCGCGGGGGCGAAGGAGCGCGCGGGGTTCATGCTGGCACCCGTGTAGTGGATCTGCGGAAGGACGGGACAGGGGGGAGGATGGGGCGGGGGGGTGCCAGCCAGCTGCCCCCATGGCCCCAGACACCCCCCTGCTGCCCCCGGGGTCACTCCAGGAGGGTCCCCGCGGCTGCCCTTACCCCGAAGAGGTGGCCAAGGGCTAGGGAGAAGCCGATGGGCAGCGCGGCCGAGCCCGGGCGCCCGTCGTGGCGGTCGTCGAAGCTGGCGAAAACGCAGAGGACGAACTGGGCGGTCAGGAGCAGCTCCAGCACCGTGCCCTGGCCGGGGCCCACACCGGGGTGCAGCTGTGTGGAGAGGGGGCTCAGCACCCCACCTGCCCCTGGCCGGCAGCCAGCACCCCACGGAGCTGGTGCCCCTTCCCCCAGCCCCACCATTCCCCAAATCCCAGCTCACGCCCAAACACCGCCCGGACAACCAGTCCCCGTCTCTGCCCCATGCCACCTCAAAGCCCCAATCCCCCACTAGCCCCCCTCAGCCCTCCTGAACCCCCCAATCCCCCACTACAGCCCCATGGAACCCCAAAGCCCCCTGGAAATCCATTCCCCCACCCCAGCCCCATGAGCACCCCCAGCCCCCCCAGCCCAGCTCACCGCGGTGAGGCCGAGGGTGCCGCGGACGGAGGCCGGCGTCACCCCGTAGAGCACCCCGGCCCCGGCCAGTGCGCCCAGCAGCTGGGCTAGCAGGTAGCCCAGGGCGCGGGGCAGGGAGAGCTGCGAGGCCACCAGGAAGGCCAAGGTGATGGCCGGGTTGACGTGGCCGCCGCTGACGTGGCCCAGCGTCTGCACCAGGGTGGCCTGGGCCAGCCCGAAGGCCAGGGCGGCCCCCAGGACGTTGTGGGGGCCCGGGGACCAGCGCAGGGAGGCCCCCAGCCCCAGCAGGGCGTAGAGGAGGCTGCCCAGGAACTCGGCCAGGACGGCCCTCCAGAAGGAGGACGAGCGCAGCTCCCGCATGGCCTGGCCCCGCTGCCCTCCACGGCCCCGCTCCCCTCCCCGGGGGATGCCCGCGCCCACCTTTATAAGGCCCCCCCGGGCCGGCCCCGGGGGTGGGAACCCGTCGCTGCCACCCCCCGTTAACCACTTCACTGCCCGGTGCAGGGGACCAGTGACGCGTCGTGAGGGACACCCCCCGCCCGGGGCAGCCCCACACCCCCGGGATAGCGGGGACCCCCACCCAGAACAGCCCCACACCCCCGGGATAGCAGGGACCCCCCGAGCTGCGTCCCCCCATCCCTGGGGTTCCCTTGCCGGGGGGGGGGCTCTGACCCATAGATGCCCTCTGTGGGGTTCAGGGGACCCCCCATGCTGGGGGGCCAGGGGCAGTGCCGAGCCCCCTCCACCATGTTTTGGGGACACACTGGCGTGACCCCGCTGGGAGCCACCGTCCCCCAGCCCCACACAGCTGGGGGGGCCCTGCGAGCCCCCCCTGGGCCAGCTCTGCTGGGGGCTGTGGGGGCTCCCCCCGCCCCGGCCCTGTTGTCTGCGGGAGGGTTATTCAGCCCGGCTTAGCGGGCCCTAATTCCCCGGCCGGGGGGGGATTACGGCCGGGCCCAGCCATTGGCGCCCGCCGAAATCTGCCGGGGCTGCAGAGGCCACCACAAAGGGCTTTGCTGCGCTCAGCACCCCGGCACGGGACGGGGCGACGGGGGGTCCCGGCCCCCGCCCTCCCTCGGGGCCGCAGGAAGGGGGGACCCGCCTGGGCCAGCCAGGGACGGAGCATGGGGAGGACCCCGGTGTTGGACCCCGATCTTGCAGCCACCGAGACCCCCCATCCCCCCCAGCAATGCTCCGCACCCAGCTCTGACCCAAAGCCACGTTTAATCCCCCCCGGGGGGGCGAGGGCGTTGGGGGGGGGTTGGAGCCATCTGTGCTCTGGGTGGTGGGTGCTGGGCTGGGGGCTGGTGGGGCTCCGGCGTCGGGGTCCACGTGCCACCCACGGCGGGCTGGGTCGCAGCGGGGGTCCGGGGGGGCTCAGGCCGTGCCCTGGCCCGGCCCGGCAGAGGGTGCCGGGGGGGCACGGGTGGAGGGCGAGGAGGGGGCCAGGCTGGTGGTCTCCACCAGCGCCACGTCCCGACAGGCGAGGCAGGCGACCAGCTTCTCCCGGGAGGCACCGGGGGCCAAGACGAACTCGTAGGAGAGCCCGGCCAGCAGTGCGCCCAGCAGCGGCCCCAGCCAGTACACCTGGGGGGGACCCGGGGTCAGGGGTCCCCAGAACAGGGGGACACGGAGCCTGGCACTGCGGGGGGGATGCTGAGCTCGGCCCTGGGGATGGGGGGACCAGGGACCCCACCCCAGTGGTGGGGACCGGACTGGAGGAACCGGCACCAGGCGTGAGGATCTGGGGGGAGAATCACATGTTGGGGATGGGAGGAGCTGACCCCCAGGGTGGGGACCAGAGGGGACCCGTCCTGTGATGGTGGGACCGGGAGGACCCGAACTGGGGATGCAGCTAAGGATGACCTGTCCCGGGGGTGCCGGGGGACCAAGGGAAGAGCAGGGGCCCCTGTCCCGGGGTGGGGATGGGACCGCGGGGGTCCCACGCTGCAGCTGGGGGCACCCACCCTCACACTGGGGTCTCTAGGGGGGACCCGGGGGTGCCCCCAACTCACCCAGTGGTCATCCCAGATGCCAGTGACGATGGCGGGCCCCAGCGACCGGGCCGGGTTCATGCTGCCCCCGGAGAATGGCCCCTGCGGGAGCGGGGGCTCAGAGCCGGCCAGGATGGGGGCCGGCAGCCCCAGGGTGGGGGGGTTCCTTACCGCAGCCAGCGCACCCGCAGCCACGGCGCTGCCCAGGGCCAGCCCGGCCTGCGGGGCCGCCCGGTCAGTGGTGGCAAAGGCAGCCAGCGCCAGCTGGAAGGTGGCGAAGGTCTCCCAGGCCAGGGCCTGCCCTGCTGTCCCCTCTGTGCTGACCTGCCGCAATGGCCCGGCCTCAGCACCTGCTGCCGGGCCGGGCATGGGGCTGGGCATGGGGACGGGCATGGGGAAGGGGACAGGGACACTCACCCTGGTGACAAGGCCGGCGTCGTCCGGCAGTGCCATGCGGGCGGCGGCAGAGGCCAGCACGGCCCCGGCGCACTGGGCCAGGAGCGCGGCGGCCCCGTGCAGGGCACCCAGCTTGCGGGTGCAGAGCAGGGCCAGGGTGAGCGCGGGGTTGGCCTGGGGCGCCCCGAGGGTGCTGGCCAGTGCCCCAGTCACCAGCCCCCCAGCCAGTGCCGGCGCCAGGGGTCCCGGAGCCGCTGAGGCGCCCAGCACCACCCCCACGAAGATGAGGGTCGCTGCTGCCTCCGCCAGCAACCCCCGCCAGAAGCACCCGCTCCGCAGCTCCTGGGGGCACAGGGCGGCCGGGTGTCACCATGGCGGGCACCACAGGGACCGGGTGCTATGGTGACAGAGTGTGGTGGGGATAGGGGCCTCAGTGATGGGGTGTCATGGCAACGGGATGCCTTGGTGACCGGGTACCACAGCGATGGGGTGCCGTGGTGATGGGACCCCTTGGCAACTGGGTACCCGGTGATGGGGTGCCACGGCAATAGGGTGCCTCAGGATCCGGGTACCATGGTGATGGGGGTGTCTTGGCAACAGGGTCACCATGGCAACAGAGGTGGGTGCCATGGCTACAGGGGGTTGCGATCAACCTGAGGGCCAGGGGCCAAGGTGGGGGGCACACAGGGCCCCCTGTGCTGGGACCAGGGGCCAGGGTGCTGGGATGACAGATCGAGGGATCCCCATGAGTCAGGGGGCTGCTTGTCCACACCCTGTGGCAGGGAAGGACCCCGGGGCCAAGGGTCTGGGGGCGGGGGGGGCCCAGGGCAGCTCGCGGGGTCTTACCTCCCTAATGGCCATGGCGCAGCTGCAGGGCCTGGGCCAGCGCGGAGGATACTCGGGGCGGGGGCACCTCCCACCCCCGGCCCCGCCACCCCCGCAGGCGTGGGGAGGGGGAGCCCCGTGCTCTGCACACCCCCCCCCGGGGAGGCAGGAGGGGGCTGAGGATGGGGCAGGGCCCGGGGGGGCTGCAGGGGTCCTGGGGGCTCAGAGCATCCCTGGGCACCATGGCAACGGGCCGGGGCCCTTCGGGGGTTGCCACGACGACCAGCTCTATCCCCGGGTGGGAGATGAAAGGCCGGGATGAAAGGCGGGGTGGGAGCGGGGCGGGGGGGACGGTGCTGCCCGCCATGGGGGACATCCCCCCCCTCCCGTTGTCAGTCTTGTCCCACAAGGCCGGGAGCCGGGGCTGCCCCGCAGGGCGCCGGCCGCCCGCGTCCCCCCCACGGTGGCTGCCAGCTCAGCAGCCCGGCCCGCACGTGGGGTGAGTCAGCGGGGCCGGGCGAAGGCCTGGCTCAGCAGCGGGCGGGCGGGGGCCGCGGCCCTGCTGACGGCCTGCAAAGAGCCAGAACAATCGGCGCCACAAAGGGGACGCGCGGCCCGAGCCGCGGGCACGGCGCGGGGCCGCGGGGGGCCCCGAGCCCCAGCCGGACGGGAGCGGCGGGGACAGCGGCTGCCCCAGCCCCCTCGCTCCCGGGGCTGCCCCGGCTCACCCCCGCTGACCTCGCGCCAGGGTGGGACCCTCGGGCCGGCCGGCGGGACCCCCGGGGGACCGAACACCCTGGGGATGCTGCATCCCCGCCCGGACCCTCCGGGGACCCCCAGCTCTGCGCCTGCCCCACAGACCCCTCAGGACCCCCCGCCCTGCCCCACAGACCCCCCAGGAGCCCCAGGTACCCCCCGTTCTTGCTCCCCCCGGCCCCGTTAACACGATCCCACCGCCGCGGAGCGGGGTGGGGGGGCACGAGGGCACCGGGGACGCGAATCACCAATATGGCGGCCCCCAGCCCGCCCTCAGCCGCGGGGCGGAGCGAGCCGGAGTCACGCGGCGGGGGAGGGCGGTGCCCCAAGACGGGCGGGCGGGGTGGGGAAGGTCACGTGACCGGCGACTCCAAAATGGCCGCGCCCACAGTGCCGGGGCGCGGGGAGGGGCGTGGGCCGCGTCCCCGCCGAGGGGTAATGGCGGCGGGGGCGGGGCCTCGCCGCCTGCAACGAGCCGCGCTTAAAGGGGCCGCGCGTGACAGACCGGGGCGCACCGGCCGCCACCGGCCCTGCCGCGCCGAGGGCCCGGGGGCGTTGCGGGGCCCGAGCAGCTCATCCCGGGGCAGGCAGTGACATCCCCGCGGCGGCGGGGCCCCGGGCCCCGCCTGCAGACCCCCCTTCACCTCCGCCATCGCTTCCCGGGGTCCCGGGCGCTCGGGGCCGAGCGAACCCCCGGTTGTCGCCGGCCGGGGGAGCGGGACGGCGGTCCCTCCCTGCGGCGGCGCGGGGGGCAGCACCGAGCGGGGGAGCCCTCACGGGGCGGCCAGGCCCAGCGGCGGGGTGCGGGGGGTGCGTGTGTGTGTGTGTGTCCCCGTCCCCCCCCTCCCCCCGGAGCCGCCTCCCCTCGCACCGGGGACACCGGGGAGCCCGGCGGTGGGGCGCGGGGCGGTCGCCGGCGTTAGGACCCGGGCCGCGCGGTGCCAGCCCGGATTCCAGGCTGCTCCCGGGCGTGACGTCAGGCGCGGGCCCGCCTGGCTCCGGCCTGCCCCGGCCCTCGCGCTCCCGAAAATGCTGCTCTCGGTGCCGCCGCGCTCCGGCCTCCCCGCCTTCGCCTACAACAAGAGCGGCAAGAAGGTACGGGCGGGCCCCCGCCCGCTCCCCGGACACCCCCGCCCCGGGCCGCCAGCCCGCCGCCGGGCCCGGCCCTTGGCCGTGGCGGGGCCGAGGGACCCCCGGGCCCGGGGCAGCCCCCGCCGCGGCGGGGAGCGGTGGCGTGGGCGGGGGGGCCGCCCCGAGCCCTCTGCAGGGGTTGGGGTGTGCGGGAGGGGGGTCACGGACGTGGCGGGGCCGTGATCCCCGCCCCCCGAGCTGGGGGGACAGGCCGGGGCTGGGGGGGGGCTGGGCTGGGCACGGGGAGAGCACGGAATGGGGAGGGGACACGGGCCTGGGGGGTGGGGGGGGTCAGGGGGACACCGGGGAGCAGCCCCCGGCCGGGACAGGGGTCAGGGCGGGACACCCGGGTGAGTCACGGCCCTCCTGCCTTGGCCTAGGGGGGTTCTGCCCACCCACACCCTCCCGTGCCTCAGTTTCCCTCCCGTGGGGACGACGGACACTCCGTGTGTTGGCCCCGGGCGCAGCGCGGACCCCGGGGGGGGTGATGTCGGGGGCTACGCGACCCCACGCAGGGCGTGACGGCCGCACGGGCACCTGTCCACACTCGCACACGCGTGTGTGACACAACACGCCTGCCCTGCCCCCCCCCCCCCGGCTCTGACACGCGTGTGTGTGCGTCCCCCGCACACACGGGTCAGCCCTGGCACACGCGAACGCGTGGGGGCAGCGCACACGCGTGTGCAGCCACAGGACATGGGGCTTCCCTGGGGATGGGGGGCGGGGGGGACACAGGAACCCCGGGGGGGGCCCGGGGGTGGGTGCTGGCCCCGGGGACACATCGGCTGGGGGGTCCTGGTTCCCCCGCGGAGTTCTGGCTGCCCTTGCTGCAGCCACACGCGTGTCCCCGGAGGGGTGGGCTTGGGGGGGGCTGTGGGCTGGCGGCGGGCCTGACTCCGGCTCCCCCCCCCCCCACCCCAGCAGCCCTATGTGCCGCCGGCGCAGCCGCTGGGCCCGCCCAGCCCCAGCCCGGCCGGGGGGGCCACGGACCAGCTCAGCAAGACCAACCTCTACATCCGGGGGCTGCACCCCGGGACCACCGACCAGGACCTGGTCAAGCTCTGCCAGCCGTGAGTGGGACCGGGACCCACCCCGAGCTGGGCTTGCCGCTGCCCCCCCACCCCGCGGGGTGGGCCAGGGGTCTCTGTCAGGCACTGACCCTCCCTTTCCCCCCCAGCTATGGGAAGATCGTCTCCACCAAAGCCATCCTGGACAAGACGACCAACAAATGCAAAGGTGGGGGGGGCGCAGGGCTGAGGGGGGGGTCGGGGGAGGCTCTGGGGGCCCCTCTCACCGTGCCCCCCCACCCCAGGCTATGGCTTCGTGGACTTCGACAGCCCCACGGCGGCCCAGAAGGCCGTGACGGCGCTGAAGGCCAGCGGGGTGCAGGCGCAGATGGCCAAGGTACGACCCCCCGGCAGCCAGAGACCCCTGGGACATACCCTGGGACCCCCTCCGGGCCCGGACGGCCCCCTGACACCCCCCCCAAACAGCAACAGGAGCAGGACCCCACCAACCTCTACATCTCGAACCTGCCGCCGGGGGTGGACGAGCAGGAGCTGGAGGCGCTGCTGAAGCCCTTCGGGCAGGTGGTCTCGACCCGCATCCTGCGGGACCCCCATGGGGCCAGCCGCGGCGTGGGCTTCGCTCGGTACGGGGGGGGCCGGGGGGGGGGCAACGCATGGGGTGATGGGTGGGGCAATGTGTGGGGCCGGGGCCTGCTCACGATGACGGGTGCTGGGTGCTTGGGGGAGCTCAGGGGGTTGGGTGGGTCTGGAGGGGCTGCATGGGGCTGGGGGGGTCCTGCCAGCGGCACCCCCCCCAGCCCGCTCCCCCCACCCCAGGATGGAGTCGACGGAGAAGTGCGAGGCCGTCATCACCCACTTCAACGGGAAGTACATCAAGACGCCCCCGGGGGTGCCAGGTGGGCTGGGGGGGGTCCTAAGGGGGGGTCGGGAGGGGCCAGGATCCGGCTGACAGTGCTGATGGCCCCTCCCCGCAGCCCCCCCGGACCCCCTGCTCTGCAAGTTCGCGGATGGGGGGCAGAAGAAGCGGCAGAGCCAGGGCAAGTTCGTGCCCAACGGGAGAGCCTGGGCCCGGGACGGCGACACGGTGAGGGGGGTGCTGTGGGGAGGGGTCCTGTGGGGATGGGGGTTGGGGAGACCCCGTGGCTGCTGGGGGGGGGGGGGTGTTGGTGCAGGGCAGCACTGACCCTTTTGCCCCCCCCCCAGGGCACCGTGACCTTGGCCTATGACCCCGCAACAGCGCTGCAGAACGGGTGGGTGACCCAGACACCCCCCCCCCCCCCCCAGTCCTCAGCGGGGGCTGTGGCCGTGTCCCCCCACCCCTGAGCCTCCCCACCTCACCCCACAGGTTCTACCCCGCACCCTACGGGCTGGCCCCCAGCCGCATGGTGGCCCCCCCGGCCCTGGCCCCGTACCTGCCCTCCCCCGTCTCCTCCTACCAGGTACGTGGGGGCGGGAATGGGGGTGTGGGGGTGAGGGGTGTCCCCTGGGTGGGGGGTCCCTGTGGGGGGGGGGTGCGGGGTGCTGCGGGGTGCTGGGGGGAGCCCCCGCCTGCTCCCACCTGCTGCTGCCGCAGGTCCACGGCCCCGCCTGGATGCACCAGTCCTACCTCGTGCAGCCCACGGTGAGCACGGCGCCCCACCCACACCTGCCCTGCCCACACCTGCCCCGCCCACACCAGCCACGCCCTGACACCATTCCTGGTCCTGCCACACCCTCTGCAGCCCCACCCTGCCCTCTGCAGCCATGACCCGCCCACTTGGGACATGCCCCTCCCACTGCAACCATAGCCCCACCCACTGGTGCTACAGCCCTGCCCAGTTCAGCTATGCCCCGCCCACTTCAGCCATAGCCCCGCCCACTGCAGCCACAGCCCCGCCCAGTTCAGCCGTGCCCCGCCCCTCGGCCCCACCCCATCCCTGTCCCACAGCCCCGGGGTGTCCCCAGTGCCCCCTGACCACGGAGCCCAGTCCCTGCACATCCCCTCACCCCGGCCCCCGCCACCTCCCTGTCCCCGTGTCCCCCCGCCGTGCCCCCCGCTGATGGAGCCGTGCAGGGCGCGGTGCTGGCCCCTGCTGTGGACCACCCCGTCCCCCTCCAGCCCTCCGTGGTGGCCCCCCTGGCCCAGCAGCTCGGACACCTCTCGCTGGGCAGTGCTGGCACGGTAAGATATACCCCCCCCACCAACCCCAACCAGCCCCCCGGACCTCCCTGAGACCCCCACCCCCCTGACACGGCCACTCCTCCCCAGTACGTCCCCGCTGCCACCGCCGTCCCTGGAGCCTTCATCCCGCCGTACCCGCCGGTGCCACCCACTCTTCCGCTGGAGGTGAGTGCAGGGCTCCCGGAGGGGGTCCCGGGGGGGTCCGGGGGGGTCCAGGCTCTGCTAACCTCTCCTCACAGGACGGCTCCGCTGCCCCCAGCCACGGCCCCATCGAGTCGCCGTCCGAGCCCGGCGCCTTCCCCTACCCCTACCCCAAGTAGCGGAGGGGGGGCCCGGCCCGAGGGACCCCCCCGGCACCCACCGGCTGCCAGGAGGGGCCGTGCCGGGACCCCCTGCCCGGCACTGCCCCCCCCTCCACCGTCACCTTGGGAAGCCCCCGGCCTGGGGGGGCCAGAGCCCGTGGCGGGGGCAGGTCCCTGTGCTGGGGGTCCCGCTGATCCCACAGCGTCTCGCTGCCCCCCACCCCCGGGCAGCCCCCCCCACCCCTCCCCGGAGGCTTTTTTTCCTCCTGCATTTTTCTAAAAAACTAAAATGGAAAAAAAAAAAAACCAAAAAAAAGCAAAAGGAAAGAAAAAAGGAAAAGCCGAGAAATGCCGCCCTGGGGGGGGCCGGGGGTCCCCGGCTGCCCCCCCCCTCGTGCTTCCAGGGCCCGCGGCCCCGCCAGCCTCCCCCCCCCCGCCGCGGTGCCCCCCCCGTGCCTTTTGCTGCCCGGTCTGGCTGGCGCCCCCGGCTCGGGGACCGGGGTGGGGGTGGGGGGTGGCAGACCCCCCCCGCCCCCCCACCCCCCCCACCCCCTGGGGTCCAGTCTCCGGGCACCAGCCCCCCCGCAGGGCCGGGGGTGCTGCCCCCCCCACCCCGCAGCCATTCCTGCCCCATGGGCACAGGCCGGGGCTCTGCATGTTGCCCCCCGCCCCGGCCCGGGGGGGGCAGGACAAGTGCAATAACCACACTCCCCCCCCCCCCCAGCTTCCATGGGCGACAGGTGTCCCGAGGGTCTCCCAGGCACTTTAGAGCCCCCCCGCCCCCCCCCGGGGGTGCCACGGCCCCGCGCTGCCCCCCCCGCCCCCCCCCCCCCGCAGTGACAATCAGGGGGTCCCGCTGGGGCAGCTCTTGCAACCAAAGATTGAGGGAGTCGTTTTCGGGGGTGGGGGGGGTGCTGAGCTGCCCCAGGCCCCCCAGCTTTGTGACACCACCCCCCCCCGCGCCGTGGGTCTGTCCGTCCGTCTGTCTGTCCCTCCCTCCCCCCCCGGGGTGGTGGGGGGCAGCACCCCCACTCGCTTCCAGCTCTGGGGCCGGCCGTGCCCCCTCCAGCTCTGCCCGGTGCCTCCCGGTTCTTCCAGCCCCCCCCCAGCGCAGCAGAGTCCCCAGCGCCCCCCTCCCCGGTTCCCCCCCACCCCGGGGCCGCGGGGACCCCCCCCGCCACACATCTACCTCACCCCACAGCTCGGTGCGTGCTCAGCCCAGGCGTGGGGGGGGCGGGGGGCTGCAGCCCTTCACCCCCCTCCCGGCCGGGGTGACGCCACCCCCCGGTTTCCAGCCATCACCCACCGCTCCCGTTGCTGCTACTGCCTGGCCCGCCCCCCCCCCCGCCCCCCCCCGGGCACGGCCGCTTTGGTCAGGGGGGGCGGGGAGGGCACGGGCCCCCCCCAAGGAAGGAACCAAAGAGGGAGCCCTGCAGACGGCCCCCCCCCCCCGGGGGCCAGGGTGTGCTGGGACCCCTGCGCTGAGCCCCCTCCCCACTGCCGGGGGGGGGTGGGCTGAGCCTCGGGGGTCCCAGGGGCCCCGGGGGGGCCCCGCGCTGCAGAGGAAAAGCCGAGGCCCCCTCGGCCCCCCCCCGCCCCCCCTTTAATTTATACGTAGCGCATTTTGTACAGGTTTTTAAGTTGCTTTTTTTTAAATCTCGAGAGGTTTCTAGTTTTGTATTTTCTTCCTCCCGCTTCCGCGCTCAGCCCCCCCCCCGCCCCCCCCAGCTCCCCCCTTCGAGGTTGGTTTTTTTTTTGTTTTTAAATAAAAAGGCAAGAAAATGAAATCTCGCTGTCAAGTGTGTGTGGGAGCGGGGAGGGAGGGTCCCCACACACCCCCCCCCCACCTCGCCTGCCCCCCCCCCAGCCCCCAGCCCCCCCCGCCCCGTAGAGAGGGCTCGGACCAGCGGGTGTCTATCAAACGTGGGTTTATTCTGGAACGCGACACGCGGGGTCCTACAGCTCGTGGGGACATCGACAGGCAGCGCGAGGGGGGGGGCGCGGGGCCACCCCCCCCCTCCCCGAAACCTTATTAAAAATGAGATTGGTCCTAAAAATATAGAAAGAAATAAATTTCAATCCACAAAAACCTTTTGTACATTATCAAAAAGTCACTGAAACGACACGGCTGGTTCTAGAAAAGGCGGCCGGGGGTGGGGGGCGCTGGGGGGGGGACACACACGATGCTCCCGGTGACGCCGCAGCCCCCAGCCCGGGGTGGGGGGGGGCAAAGAGAAGCAGCCCCGGCTGCTCCCCCCGCACCTCCCCGGGCCCGGGGGGGGGTGGGGGGCTGCGGGGGGCAGGTACCGGCCGTGGGGTGGGGAGGGGGGTGCAGGGGGTGGGGGGTGTCAAACCGGGGTGGGGGGGGGGTCAACTTCAACCGAACGAACACGAGAACGAGAACGAGACTCCCGGGAACTCCCACGACGGAACAAAACCCGAACGGGTGCGAAACGCGACGACGGGCCCCGGGGGGGCCGTGACAGCGCAGGAATTAGATAAAATATAAATATTTCTGCGTCATACAAAGTCAGTTCAACCCACCGCTGGTCTCAAAGCAAAAAAATAAAATAAAATAAAAAGTTTCTGAGGTTTTCTGATAGAAAAAAGGCTACTTTGAGAGACTGGGGGGGGCGGGGGGCGCGGCCGGGCCCCCCCTGCCCAGGTAGGTGAGTTGTTTTCAGTGCTCTGTGGGGCCAGGGGGGACGCGCCCGAGGACCCCCCCGAGCCCCGCCGGCCGCCGAACCCCCAGAGCGAGTACCCGTAATATCCTGGCCGGGGGGGCTAGGGGGGGCTGGCCGCCTCCTCGGCCACCCACCGCCGGGGGGGGGGACCCAGGGGCAGGGCAGGGGGGGACGGGGACACCCCCACCGCAGCTCAGGCCCCCACCAGCCGGGGGGGTCCCCTCCCCACCCAGTGCCACCCCCCCCCCGACCTGGCAGGGGTCTGGGGGGGGCAAACACCCACCTGAGGCTTCAAGTCCATGTTGGGGGGGGCCCCCCCCCCGGGGCCTGCAGTAGCGTCCCTGAGGGATCCCAGTCGGGGGGGTGGGGGGGCGGCCAGGACCCCGGCCCAGCCCCGGGGGTCCCCGAGCTGGGGAGGGGGGGGCCGGGCTCTTCCTGAGACGTGGAGGCAGGGAAAGGGGCTGCCGGGGCCCCCCCCCGCCCTCCCCAGTTTGGTCCCTGGAGCCAGGTGGGGAGGGGGCCGACCCCTGCCCCGGCCGCGGGCAGGGGGTCCGGGGGCAGCGGGAGCTGCACCGGGGGTCCCCCCTCCCCGTAAAGTGTCTGCGCGGGCGGGGGGCGGCGGCCGGGGCGGGGGCGGCGCGGCGGGGGGGTTAAGTCCACTTTACTGGCCGTTAATGCATGGAGACGCCGCACAGGAGTGCTCGGACATTCACTACGAACTATTGCTATGGTTCAGTATCCCGGGGGGGGGGAGTCGCTTCCCTCGTCTGCTGGGGGGGTGAGGGGTGGGGGGTGAGGGGGGGCTGTTTCTGCTCTGAATTTGAAAATAAAATTTAAAAGAAAGAAAGAAAAAAACACCTCTTTTTTTTCTCTTTTTGGCTTACAGAGTCTGTGAGTTTGTGGTGCTGGGGGGGGTCTGGGCGTGGGGGGGGGGGGTCCGGGCAGCGGGAAGGGGCCGCGGGGCAAGGGGGGGGGCCCGTTCGCGCCGGCCGGGGGTGGGGGCGGCCCCCGCCGCGGGATCAGCAGGCAGCGAGATCAGCTCCAGAGGAGTCAGTTCGTGGGGGGGGCGGGGGGCGCGGGGTGGGGGACCCCGGCCCCGGCGGGGGGGGAGGGGGGGCGGGGGGGCGCCGGCCGGCCCCGCTCAGGGGCTGGGGGCACGTTTTCCCTGATAAAACTCGTCCCACCGGCTCTCGAAGAACCTGCGCATGGCGTGGCCCGCCCGGCCCACCGCCGAGTCGTCCTCGTTGAACGTCCGGCAGTTGTCGAACACCAGCATGGCGTCGGCCGCAAACTCCTCCGAGCTCGAGTACCTGCAGGCAGGGGCGGGTCAGCGACCTCCGAGGGAACCATCCCCCCGGCCCCAGGAGGGACCCCCCCCGGCCCGGCTCACCCGCCCCGCAGCAGCCGCGAGCGCATGGTGGCGAAGTCCATGGGGTTCTTGATGACCCGGCGGTAGCCGGGGACCAGGCGGGGGTTGACGGGCTCCAGGAAGGGCCACGCGTCCTCGTGCGACTCCATCTCCATCAGGATGATCCTGGGGGGGGGGGCAGGGTCAGGGGGACCCGGGTGGCCCCTCGTCGCCCCCCCACCCTCCCTGCCACGCACCCCCCCGGCCCCACTCACTCGCAGAAGGTGAGGTCGGTGGGCTGGCCCCGCGTCGGGCACCTCCGCTTGGGGGGGGACACCCCCTCACCCGCGTAGCGGGGTCCGGGCAGCCCCTCGCGGCGTCGCGAGGCCGGGCGGCGCCGCGGACCCTCCTCCTCCGCCGGGCTCCCCGCCAGACGCCCCCGTTTCCGCTTCTTGCCTCGCCGGGGCGAGATGGGGTCCCGGTACTCCTCTGCCTGCAGGGAGGGGACGGGGTCACCGATGCGGGACGGAGTCACCCCAACCCCGGGGGGGTGGGGGGGGCACTGCCCCACGACCTACCCGGGAGACGCAGACGGAGCAGAACCAGTCACCCTCGGGCACCTCCGTCATCTTGGGCCGGTGGCAGTAGAGGTGGCAGCCGCGGTCGCAGCCGTCGCACAGCAGCAAGTGCTCGTCGTCGTCGCCGCGCCGGCACACGAGGCAGGTCTGCGGGGAGCGGGGCTCAGCCGCGGCAGCGCGGGGGTCCCCGGCTGCGGCCAGGGGCTCCGGACCACCCACCCTCCCCTCCCTCCCTCCCTCCCGTGGGCGCGGGCTCTCACCACTCTGTTGACCGACTTCTCCCAGGCGATGGACTTCTCCAGCTGGTAGATGCAGAGGGAGACCTGGGCCGCGCTGCGGCACCGCTCCAGCGTCTGCCGCCACGTCCGGACCCGGGGCGTGATCTCGTAGGCTCTGAGAGGGAAGGACACGCTCAGCCGGAGCCGCTCGCGGCGTGACAGCCGATGTGGGGTGGGGCGGGGGGGACATGGGGCTCACATCTCGGTGGGGCCCAGGCTCAGCTCCTCGGGGCCGCTCAGCACGGCCTTCTCCACCACCACCTCGTGCAGGGGCCAGAGCGGCTCCTTCAGGTAGCGCCGCTCCACGTTCTGCTCCAGCGCCGCCAGCCGCAGCACCGCCAGGTCCAGGGGGTTGGTGCGCTCGCGGCACAGGGGCAGCCCGTCCCGCCGGCTGCGGACCGTGATGTCCTCCAGGGGCTCAACCTTGTGCTCGCAGTACCGCAGGTCGTCCCGTGTGGAGTCGGGGCTGGGGCACGTCCAGCCCTGCCAGAGGAGAGGAGAGGAGAGGGGCTCGGGGTGAGTGCCCGCCCGAGGCCACCGCCCCGCAGCACCCAGCCCGGCACGCACCCGGATCTGCAGGTCAGCCATCATCACGCGCTGCTCCAGCTCCTCCACCCACTGCAGGACCGAGAGGTCGGTCTCGTAGGCTCTCTCCATCACCGACCACCGGGCCAAGGCTTCCTGAGACACGGCGGCGCCGGCCGCCTCGGGGCACGGGTGGAAGATGGGGTCTGGGGAGGGAGTGGGGGGTCAGCAAGAGGGGAAGTGCAGCGGCCCCCGGGCGTGGCGGGCGTGGGCGGCCCTTACCGGTGGCGGCTCGCTGGCAGACCTCCCGCAGGAACTCCTTGTGCTTGGTGAGGTGCTTGTGCAGCGCCTTCTCCCGGATGCCACGCGGGTGCAGCGCCCGGGCCACCGCCTCCAGCTCCTCGGGGTCCTGCAGCCACCACCAGCCGCTCTGCATCTCTGCAAGGCAGCATCTCCGCTCAGCACTGCCGCGCTCAGCGCCACACCGGGGCACCGACAACCCCCGCCCGAGGGTCCCGGCTGTCCCGGGGCCGGGCTGCCCTCTCACCGGGGGGACCGGCTGCTCCGTCAGCTGCGTCAAGTACTTCTGCTCGATCTGCTTGAAGAATTTGGTGGGGGGCCGCCCTCGGCGCTTGGGCTGCCCTGGTGGGTCCTGAAGCTTCTCCAGGCTGCCCCGGCCCCTGGGGCAGGCACCGTGGGCCCTGGCACCGGCGTGCACTGGTGTGGAAGCGAGCAGGGGAGCCGTGGGGTCATCCGTGGGGAGGCCGTTCAGCTGGTGTGGACAGAGCGTGTCGGAAGGGACAGGCGGGCACCCGCTCCCCGGCCCCCGAACCCCGGCTCCACAGCCCCCCCGCCCTGTGGCTGTTTGGCTTCTCATGGGTTTGGCCTGGAGGGTTGGGGCAGCAGGACTGAATCCCCCCCCGTGACCCAGCCCCTCGGTGTCTGGGGCGGAGGGTCCCACCCCGCTCCCCCCAGGGACCTTCCCTCCATGTGGTGCCCCCAGGCCGGGGTAGAAACTGTGGGCGCAGACCCCCAGCCACGTACCTGCCGGGCTGAGCCCTTGGGCAGCTCACCGCGGGGCTGGCTGCGGGGCTGCGCGGCGGCTCGTGGCGTGGGCTCGGCGGAGGAGGCAGCGAGGGGGGCTCGGTCATCGCAGGGCGTCCGGGGCAGCAGGTTGAACCAGGGCCCCCTTTTCTCGGCAGCCTGTGGAGCACTCTCCTCTTCTTCCTCCTCCTCCTCCTCCTCCACGGGGTCCGACGGGGCCTCGAGCGGCAGGAGCCCCGCGTCCCCCTTGCCGGGGCTGCTGTCTGGGGTGAGGACAGAGTCCTTGAGCAGGGAGGACTGCGTCTGGCTCAGCCAGGAGAGGAAGGCGGACTGGCTGAGGTCGTGCTGGCTCTGCCCCAGCGGCTCTGGCTCCTCCAGGACCCCGTTCACAGGGGGAGGCCGGGGCCCGCAATGCTGCGACAGCTCCTCTTTGCTCTTCCGGGGCCGGCCACGGGACCGCGAGGCCGTGCAGACTGTCCGGCTGGGAATGGGCACGTCCACCGGCTCCTCCTTCACCGGGGGCACGTGGGGGGACTCCTTCTCCTCCGCAGGCTCCTGGGGTGCCGGCTCAGCCACTGCGAGGGCGGGAGGAAGTGGTGAGATACTGGGTCCTTCCCTGGCCAGGGTATCCCTCCCGGGAGCCCCTTCCCAGCTCACCCTCCGCGCCCTCCACGAAGATGCCGCCCAGGTGGGGCAGGACCCAGTACCGCCGCCGGTACCGGTCCTGGCCCAGGGAAGCCGCTCGCAGGGTCTGCGAGGAGTGGAGCAGCTTCTTGCGGAAGAACATCTGCCTCTGCAGGGAGAGCGCCAGGCGGTGAGGGGCTGCCCTGCGACGGGGGCTGAGCCCCCCGCCCTCCACTGCCCGCTCACCTTGGCCAGCTTCTCGATCTGCCTCTCGAGCTCAGGGACACTGGATGTGGACGTGTCGGCCTGGGGGAGGGACAGCACCGGTCAGGGAAACATCAGCCAGGGAGGGAAAGAGACCCCCGGGGGTGGCATGCCGCACTCTGCCACCCCACGAGCAGCGGACCCTGTGGCTGCCCCACCTCCTCCTCCCTGCGGGATCTCCGTCCCCGGCTCTCCTCCTCCTCCTCCATCTCCAGGCCCGTCTCCTCCGTCAGGCGGGAGCTGCGCCGGCGGCGTCCATCCTCCAAGCCCGTGATCTCCGACTCAGGACGACCTGTCTTCTTGGCCAGGGCCACCTTCAGCCTGCCGAGAGGCAGCAGAGGGGTCCGCTCTGCCCCGCTGCCCGCCCCGCCACCCGCCAACACCCCCCCACCCACCTGCGCAGCCGGCCCTCGATGATCCACTTGTTCTTCCTGTAGCTCGACATGTTCTCCAGGGTCTTGTCGATCTCGCTGCAAGGAGATGGGGGCTGGCTGCAGCAGGCGGCTCTCCCGGGACGAGGGGCCCGGCCGTGCCCGCGGGCCGGTCGGAGGCTGCGCTTGCCCCTGCCCGCGCTCACCTGATGATGAGGGCGCTGCTGTTGAGCTCGTTCACCAGGAAGGCCAAGATAGCAGCTTTCCTCTCTGGAGGCAGCGCCTGGAAGGGTTTGGTCCGCAGCCCCTCGCACAGCTCCTCGGCCGCCCCGTGCGCCGTCAGGAAGCAGCGCAGGATCTCGGAGACGGTGTCGCGGTTCAGGCTGATCTCCGACACCTTTTCCCCCAGGATCTTCAGGGACTGGGCAGAACAGAGAGTGGGGTCAGTGAGTCCCCTCCGGCACCATGGGGGGTTTTGCCAGGACAGGGGAGGACGCCAACGCCCCACAGATGGGAAATCCGGGCCAGGAGACCCAGTGGGAAGGAGCCCAGGGGTGTCCCGGGCAGAGCCAGACCCCCGCAGCAGGACGGACGTGGGAACACCCCAAGGGCTGCCAGGGGCTGGGCGCAGGGAGAGGGCGCAGGAGGCTGCAGCGAGAGCAGCTCCTCCCAGATCCGGGGTCCCCCCTCCTGGAGCTGCAGCAGCCAGGGCCTGGTGGGCACCGACACCCCGACACGGCCGGGGCAGGGGAGGGGGCCGGGGCAGGGGAGGGGGCCGGGGCAGGGGAGGGGGCCGGGGCAGGGGAGGGGGCCGGGGCAGGGGAGGGGGCCGGGGCCGGCTCACCTGGCAGTAGGGCGGCAGCCCGGGGTCGTAGAGCGCAGCCCGCAGCAGCCGCACCAGCAGGTCCTGCACCTCGCCCGCGCTGTCGCCCACCCCCAGCAGCCCCTCCTGCAGCGCGCACAGGCTGGGCACGTCCTTGGCCGGGTCGAAGCCCAGCACCTTGCCGTAGCTCTGCAGGAACTCCACCACTGTCAGGCAGTGGGAGAAGGCGCGACTGGGCAGGACGAGCCCCGGGATGCGGGAGAAGGCCGGCAGGGGCTGCGGGGGAGGAGGGGGCGGTCAGGGCCGGTGGTGGCCGCCGGCCGGGACCTGCTGCGCCCCCGCGCCCCAGCCCACCTGGTGGTCCCCCAGGCACATGTCCTCCGTGGGCTTCTTCATCTCCTCGAGCATGAGCTGCTGTCGCCGCCGCTCCTCCAGGCGACGCTGGGCCAGGAGGCCCTTGTCCGCCTTGCGAGGCCCTTTGCTGCCCTTCTTCTCCTTGGGCCGCGCTTTGTCCTTGCCCTTCTCCGGCTTGCCCTTCTTCTCCTTGGCCTGGGACAGAGCCCAGCACGCGTGGGGCCAGCGGCTCCACCGTCCGCCCTCTCCCCGCCCCCCTCATACCCTGTGGACTCACCTTGGACTTCTTCTTGGCCTCCTTTGCTCGGGGGGCTTTGGCTTCCTGCTTCTGCTTGTTCTTGGCCTGGGAGGGACGAGATCGGCTCAGGGACTGGTGGCCTTCTCGCACTGGGGAAGCTCCATCCCCATCCCCAGAGCCACCCCGAGCCCTGCGCAGCCGCTCGTACCTTCCGCCTCATTTTCTTCTTGATTTTGCTCATCTTCAGCTTGTCCTCATCGCTGAGCACCTCTGTGAGAGAAGAGGGATGGTGACGAGGGACTGGCCGCTGGGGTCCCACCAGAGCTGGGCTGAAGGGGCTGCACCGGCCACCCCAAGCCAGCGGGGCTGGAGTGGGGGTACCTTGGGCTTCCAGCCTCTTCAGCAGCCGTGCGTCTGTCTTGCTCAGCAGATCGACCATCTTGGCCTTGGGGGGCCGGCCCCGGCCACGCTTCGCAGCCGGCGGCTCCTTGGGCTTGGCCTTCTCGGCGTTGCGGGGTCGCCCGCGCTTGCCCGTGATGGCCTGGATGCGTGAGGGGATCTCCTCGGGGCTCAGCTTCACCCACTGCAGACCCTGCGGCACAACCCACGTCACCCCCCATGGCACAGCGTAGCCAGAGGGGGGTGGAGGGGGAGGCTTGGACACCCCCAGACCCACCTCTGGTGTGTCCCGCTCCTCGTAGAAGTCTCCCACCGGCATGCGGGGGCTGAAGCTGAAGTGTTCGCGCCGGACGTCCTGCACCACGTTCCTGTTCAGGTACTATGAGGAGGAGGAAGAGGAGGGAGGCCATAAGGCAGCTCCTGGCTCCCAGTAGCATCCGGCTGCTGCAGTCAGGGGCTCTGACAGAACCGGGGATCTGGGTACACCCTTCCCGGGGACCGCACCTTGATCACCTCCGGGAACTGCTTCATCCTCTTCCCGCAGGGCCCGTAGTACCAGGTCTCACCCTGCCAGCGGTGGTTCCCCTTCTTAATCCGCACCTCCCGCCTCCACCTGGGCACAGGGACCTTCAACGTGGGGCCGGGGGTGGCCGCGGAGCAGGAGGGAGGGAGGGGGTCACGGTGCCACGTACCCGTGCTGCAGGGGGAACCGCACCTCCTCGGGGGTGGCGATGCGCCGGCGGGGGACATCGCCTGCGGGAGGGGACGGGATGGCACTGGGGTCAGCTGCACTGGCTGGGGGGGGACACGTGGCGGGGTCTGGGCTTTACCTGCTGCAGAGGTGCTCAGCGGAGTGGCCTTCTCGCTCTCTGCTGGCGCGGCCGACGTCTCCGGACAGCTGTCGGCGGCCTCTTCCTCCTCGTCGTCGTCGTCGTCCTCCTCCTCCTCCTCAGCGGATGGGGCCGGGGACTCCAGCCCCAGCGGGGTGTCGAGCTCCAGGGATGCCTGCGGCTCCCCCGGCCCTGCGTGCCTGGGGCTGCTCAGGGCAACGCTGCCGTCTGCAGAGCCAAGGTCAGGGACAGGGACGTCACCAGTGTGGCCACCTTCCTGCTCCGCCCATGACACCAGGCACCCCCCACCCCGTGGCGCATCCCCTCCCCGAGCTGGCTGGAGCCTGGAGGAGAACCCCCCCACCAGGGGCTCATGCCTGGCCGTGGGCGGGTGCCCACGCCTGGGCACCGTTCATCGCCTGTGGGGTCCCCACCAGCACCAGCCACAGCTCCCCAGTGCAGGTACCAGCATACGTGGGGTCTGCAGAGGCAGAACAAGGCTGGTGGGGTGGCCACCACCCCCCAAACCACGGGGCCAGCTGGTGCGTGGGGCGAATGGCTGGATGGGGGGCACCGGGCAGTCCTGGTGTGGCACGTACCGTGGAGGGCTGTGGGTGAGCCGGGGCCGGCGAGCAGCGGTGGGGGCGAGGGGCCAGCAGGCAGCAGGCTGAAGGGGCCGGCGTGGAGCGGGGGGCTGGCGCAGCGCAGGCCGGGCAGGTCGGGGGGCTCCTCCAAGGGGGACTTGTCGCTCACCAGCTGCGAGTCGTCCATCGTGTAGAGGTCCCCAGTGCCGGGGTCTGGGCAGGGGGGTGAGCACCACGACCTGGGCTGGGGCCACGCAGACCCACATCTCCGCTTCTGGGGGGTGGCTGTGCGAAGGGGGCGTGGGGGGCTGCCGGGGCCCCCCCCCCACCGGCGAAAAGGTGCCGGCAGAAGAGGGGTTAAGGGGTTGCGAGCCCCCAGCCACGCCTCCTCCTCTGGGAAGCGGAGCCCAAAATGGCCGTGGCGGAGCGGGGATGTTCGGCAGCGCGGAAGTTCAGGCGCTGAGTAACAGCCTCGTCACGGAGCCGGGAGCGAAGGGAAGGGACGGGAAGGACGAGAGCGGAGGAGGCTGGCGTGGGAGGGAGGGAGGCAGCGGGGACACGATCCTGCCCCTGCCCGCCAGCGCCTGCCCTGAGAGGGCCGCCACCGCCATACCCACCGCCACCGCCATGCCCACCGGGGACAGAGAGGGCCTGGGCGCTGCTCCCCTGGGCACAGGGGATGGCCGTGCCAGCCGTGCCCAGGCAGCTCCCCCTCATGCCCACCGCAGCCCCGATCCCCGCCCCCAGCATCGCGGCAGCCCCCCCTACCTCTGGCCAGGGACTCAAAGGGCTCCAGGGTGTCTTCGCTGAGGATGTGGGTGTCCTCCAGCCGCGGGGCGATGGGCGACGCGTCCCCCAGGACAGGCCCCTCCTGCCCGAGCGGCACCACGCCGGGGGCAGTCCCATTGTAGCCGCAGAGTTTCAAGTCTAAAGGGAACAACGGAGTTCACTCAGACCCTGTGGCACTGCAACACGATGGTATCACCCAGCACCGGGGCGGTTGGCTGTCAGGCGTCCCCCTTGCACCCAGCCCCCCCGGGGGAACGCGCTCCGCCAGCGGTGATGCCACGGGCTGCGCCTGGCCTGGTTTAACGAGATCCCGGCACCAACTCTGAGCTGTCACGGGCCAAACCCTGGTTGGGACACAGAGCCGGGTCAATTGTGAAGCCCAGCTCCGCCATCCTGGCTCAGGATCCAGCACCCGCCTGCTAGGGCCACAGTGCCACGGCCCAGAGCTCTGCCCACCCGCCCAAGGCTCCTACCTGGCTGCGCCTCCTCCAGCTCCATGCTGCCCACCAGCCCTGCCCCGTTCTCCACCATGCTGGGGGGCATCTCTTTGGCTGCAGCGTCGGCGTCTCCCCGGTCAGTGCCCGGCCCCTCTGGCGGCAGCGCGAAGGGCTGGGTGCTGGAGGCCAGCATGGGCGAGGGCTGGGCAGCCCCGTAGAAGGCAGCCGGCCCGTTCTGCATCAGCTCGAAGCTCTGGTCATGGAAGGAGTCGTACAGCTCCTGCGAGTCGAAGTTCAGCCCCATGGGGCCGGCAGTGCCGTTGCCCCAGAATTCCTGCCCGGCCGCCCGCATGTTGGTGCCATGCCCCGGGGACGCCGGCCGGGACCCCCCGGCCACACCGTTGAGCGGGAACTGTGCAAGGCCGGAGAGCGGTGGGGCGGCGGAGGGGCTGCTGTCCTTGAGGCCGCTGGCAGGCGGGTAGGGCGCGTAGTCCCAGAGGCAGTCGTAGGTGCGGAGGGTCGGCGTGCCGGCGGGCGGCGAACTGGGGGCGAAGGTCCCTGAAGTGCTGGGGTGAGATACAGTAGAGAAGCCATTGACATTCATGCCCCCGTTCAGACCTGGAGGAGACAGAGGAGACACGGGCAGGTCAGCGGCGCGGGCGCTCCTCCGCACCCCGCCTCGCGCCGAGCCAGTGACAGACAGAGGGTCTGAGGACAGACGGACGACCTGCCCCAGAGCGACCATCACCAGTGCAGAGCTGGGCGGTGGCACCACCGAGCCCCCCGCCCGGTGAAACTGGCCGTGCTGCGGGGCTTTGCCGGCGTCGGGCTGAGCACCGCAGGACGCCAGGGATTAGCCGGGCGCTTGGCAGGGCCGCGCCGCATCAGCTGACCGGCCAAATCCACGCAGACCCCGCACCAGCGCCGCCGCGTTTCTAGGCCAAGGCGACGGTGGGCGGGCGGCAGACCCCCGGCTGCGGCCCCTCCGGCCACGGCGTGGGGTCACTTACTTTTCCCTTGGTGGGGGAAGCCGAGCGGGGAGCCGTGGGCGAAGGGGCTGTCCCCTGAGGCAGGCGAGGGTTTCGGTCCTGAGGCAGCGGGTGCGGAGGGAAGGCCAGTGAAGTTGAAATGGTTGTTTGTTTCCATTGCTGTGAGGGGAGAAGAGACACCGGGGTCAACCGCCGGCGGGGACCGGGGCTGCCAGCGCCCGGCCCTGCCACCCACCCGTGGGCTGTCACCACGCTCCAAGGTCCCCAGGGGTGGCCATCACTGAGACACCCTGCTCGCCCACGCCTCTTCCCACGGTAAACTCCCGGTGCTGCCATCCCAGGGCGAGACCACGGGAGCTCCAGCAGCCTCCCAGCACCGGATCCCCCCAGAGCAGCTCTGAGACCCCCGGGGACCCCCACAGTGACAGCCGGTGATGCCCGGCAGGATGCTGCTGTGCCACCAGCACAGCCGGCAGCTGCCCAAGGGGATCCTGGCACACAGGGCAGGGGGGCAGTTGGTGCAGGAGGGACCCAGAGGGACACCCCACAGGGCTGCCACGGCTGCCGTCTCCCTGTCCTGCCCTTGGCCAAGGCAGCACTGGCTCCGCCGAGCTCTCCGGAAGGGCTGACGGTACCGCACGGATGCAGCACTTGGGCAGCGGCGGGCGGCACGGCCCGTGTCGAAACCCCGGCAGGGATTTCATCACAGGCCATGGCGGCTGCTGCCCCGCTGGGGGCCGGGGGCACCGGGCTCACTCCCGCGCGGCCGGTGACACCGGTGATTCACCCACTGGAGAAACCCGTATGGGCAGTGATGCCGCTGCCACACGCACGTCGCTCCCGGAGGTCCTGGGATGCCCCCACAGCCACCCCCCACCGCGAGCCAGGGGCTGCCCCGGCCCCAGCTGGAGCCCACGGCGGCCACGGGGGAACCGGGACAGCGGCCACAGGCCAGCTGGAAGAACAACAGGACTTTCCGGTCCCACCCCGAGCGTGCGGCACCAGCCGGGAACGCCGCTGCCAGCCATGGGCACTCAGAGGTGGTGGCAAAGGGACGTGCCAGAACCAGACAGGTGGCAGCTGCAGGTCAGCATCGCACTGGGACGGACCGGGACGGACCAGGGACACACCAGGCGCAGGGCGGGCAGTGGGCAGCGAAGGATCGCGGACGTGAGGGGAAAATAAACCCCAGGAAGGTGGGAATCGGCTGTAGCGCCGGGCCGGGCTGCGGCTGCCCTCGCTCTGGGGACACCCGGGGCCCCGCGGGAGCCGGAGCCGCCCTCGGCCTCGCCGGGAGCCCGGCCAGCGCTGGGCGCGGTGCGGGCAGAGGCCGTCAGCCGTCACCCCCCGCCCGCCGCGGTCCCGCTCCCCCGCCAGCGGCACGTGACCACGCGCGGAGCCGCAAACTGGGCCACGGCGTAACCGGAGCCGGCGGCGAGCGGGCGAGGCGAGGCGGGCGACGGCCCGGGATGCGCCAGGCCGGGAGCCCCGGGCCCGGGCTCACCGGGGGTGACCCCCGGCTCCCGCCGGAGCGGGCAGAGCCGACGTGGCAGCACTCGCTCGCCCCGGGGTCACTCCCAAAGCCGGTGGCAGCCACTGGCCCCAGGCTGGGGCTCCCTGCGGCTGCGGGGCCAGGCGGGGACACGGGGCTCTCGCCCGCCGGTGCCGGTGGCTGTTGGTGACGTTCAGCCCCGGCAGGGAGCTCGGCCCCCCCCGGGCCCGGCAGCACCGGGAGGCCCCGGGAGCGAGACGCGACCTGATTAAAAGGACGTTTCAAAAACAACGAGACGCCAACGACCGGCTGCCATTTCCCGGCCACTTCCTGCAGGGGGGGACGGACACGGAGGGACACGGCCCCGGGACTGGCCCCCCCCCGCGGTGCCGCACCCGGCGGGGACCCCCCCCGGTCCCTGCGGCAGGGACACCCCCTCCCCCCCCGCCGGGTGCCGCGGGGATGGGGAGGACGCCCCGCCCCCAGCTGCCGCCGCAGGGGGGTCCCGGGCCGGGGGAACCGAACGGGCTGGGGGGGGACACGGACTCACGGACGGACGGACGGTGCCGGTGAGGGGGTGGGGGTTAATCCCTCCTGCGTCCGGAACGAGAAAGTGAGGGGAACCGCACCGGCTACCGGGGAGGGGGACCCGGGGTCCCCGAGGCTGCGGGCCGGGCCCGGCCGCTTCACCGGGAGGCGAGCGGGGGGCTCGCAAGGGGCAGGTAAGGAGGAGGGAGGGTGGTGTCTCGCCGGTCATCGGGATGCTCCGGCTGGGGGGAGCGGGGGGTCTCACCAAGGTCGGGAAAGGGACGGGAGGTCTCGCCGGGGCCGCCCTCGGCCCCCGCGCCGGGCTCCAACCGCCACCGACACCCCCCCCACCCCGAGCCGTTAACGGCCGCTGCTGCCCCCCGCCCCCCGCCCCGACCCCGCACCTGGCAGGCGGCGGCGCGGGCCCGGCGGGCGCCCCGGGCCCGGCTCAGGCGGCGCGGGGTGGGACGCGGCTCCGCATGGCGCGGAGCGGGGCTGGGCCGGGCCGGGCCGCAGCGCACCGGGCCCGCCGAGCCGAGCCGAGCCGAGCCAGCGGCGCAGGCCAGGAAGCGCCGCGCGCCGCCGGGCGGTCCCAGCCCCGCCCCCCCGCGCGTACGTCACCGCCGCGGCGATGGCGTCACCGGGAGCGGCGGCGACGCGCGTCACCGGCGGGGGGGGGGGGGGGGGGGGCGGTCCGCGCGCACACGTGGGAGGGGATCCCCGCCCCCGGAGGGGTCAGGGCGGGGGGAATCCCCGCGCGGGGCCGCACCGCCGCCCCGGGTACCCCCGCTCCCCCACCGCGGGACCGACCGCCCCCGCGCCGGGATTTCTTCCTCCGCCCCGGGTCCCCCTGGGACCGCCCCCCTCTCGCCGGGACCGCCCCCCCCCCCCCCGCTTCCCCTTTCGTTCTCCGTTCACCGCCCGCGGCCCTGGCCCGACACCGGAGAACCGACGGAGGGGGGCGACCGCGGACCGGGACCCCACCGGATCCAGGCGCTCCCCTGCTCGGCGCGGCCGCGAGGACACCGGCGGGTCCCCACCCTCGCCTCGGCCCCCGGGATTCCCGGTGACGTCACGCAGCACCGGCCGCGCCGCGCTGCGCAGGGGCCGCGGGCGCCTCCGGGTACCGGAGCGGCGGGGGACGACGCGGGTCCCGGTGCGGCTCCGGGGGACGGGAGTGGGGAGGGAATCCCTGCCCAGTGCGGCGGCAGGGGGACCGGGCACAGGGGCTCCCTGCCCGGTGGGAGCTCTCGGTACAGAACCGGGGCTCCCGGTAGAGCGCCGGGGGTCCCGGTGCAGCCGGCCCAGCCCCGCGGGGGTTCCGGTGGCGCCCGGGGTGGGGGGGGGGCGGGCGTGTCCCTGTGCCCGGGGCCCGTCCCGCGCGGTGCGTACCTGGGGGCAGCGGTGCCGGCCCGGCGCCAGCCCCGGAGCCCGCCCGGCCCGGTGCGGGTGGCGGAGCCGGAGCCGGTGCCGGTGGCGGAGCCGGGCGGCGGCGCAGGTGCTCCCGGCCCCGCGTGATGTCAGCGCCGCCGCCGCCCCCTCCGCCGCGCGGGACGCGCCGCCATTTAAAGGGGCCGCGGCCCTTCGCGGCCGAGCCGGGGGGGGTGGCGGCTGGGGGCACCTCCGCACCGGGGCCGCGCCACTGTCCCCCCCGGTCGCGGCTCCACCCCCACCAGCTCTGCCGGTAAGCCCCTGCTGCAGGGGCTTGGCCCAGCCCCGCGCGAGTGGGGTGTCCCCGGGGCCGCAGCCCGGCACCGCGAAGGGCCGGGCCGGCACGGTCCCCCGGGACCCCGTGGACAAAGCCGCAGCTGCCGGGGCCGGGGCGGCTCCACGGCTGCTCTTTGTCCTGCGAAATGGTGGAGGCGGAACGGGGCGGGGGACGGGCAGGACACATGGACACGGGACCGGCGGCCTGTGCCCTACCCGGGGGGGTCTCCTCCAGCCCCCGGGGACCCTGGCTTAGCCCCCCCCGACCCACGGCAGAGGGGACCGGGACAGCCACGGGGGGGGCTGATGGGACCCTCCCCCAGGACCGGAGCCGCACTACGCATGAGCTGGGGGTGTTTTCAACCATGTTTTATTGGAAATGTTAAATACTGGGGGCCTGGCCCCAGGCGGAGCCGGTGGGGTCTGGGGGGGGGCGTGCGGCGCCCTCTCAGGCGTGCTCCTCCGCCAGCTTCTCGGCCTTCGCCACCGCCTCCTCGATGGGACCCACCATGTAGAAGGCCTGTTCCGGGAGATGGTCGTATTCACCTGGGGGGAGACGTGGGGTCAGCAGGGGGAGTGGGGTGCTGGGCCCTGCCCGGGCTCCCCTGGGACCCACCCCCCCCAGGGGCCAACTCACCCGCCAGGATCTGCTTGAAGCCCTTGATGGTCTCCTTCAGCGGCACCAGCTTGCCCATGTGCCCGGTGAAGACCTCGGCCACCTGGAAGGGCTGCGAGAGGAAGCGCTGGATCTTGCGGGCGCGGGCGACCGTCAGCTTGTCCTCCTCGGAGAGCTCGTCCATACCCAGGATGGCGATGATGTCCTGCAGCGACTTGTAGTCCTGCGGGCAGCCCCGGGGGTCAGCAGCCAGCACCGGGCCCCACGGCCACCCACCCAGCCCCCCCGCGGGGGTCTGCCCTGGCCCCCCTCACCTGCAGGATCTTCTGCACCCCCCGGGCCACATCGTAGTGCTCGGGGCCCACGATGTTGGGGTCCATGATGCGGGAGGTGGAGTCCAGTGGGTCCACGGCTGGGTAGATGCCCAGCTCGGCGATGGCGCGGGACAGCACCGTGGTGGCGTCCAGGTGGGCGAAGGTGGTGGCGGGAGCAGGGTCGGTCAAGTCATCGGCCGGCACATAGATGGCCTGGGGGGGCAGGAGGGGATGGTGGCACTGAGGTGGGTGACGCAGCATCTCCGGCACAGCGGAGCTGGCCCTGCCCTCACCTGCACCGAGGTGATGGAGCCCTTGCGCGTGGTGGTGATCCGCTCCTGCATGGTGCCCATGTCGGTAGCCAGCGTGGGCTGGTAGCCCACGGCCGAGGGGATTCTGCCCAGCAGGGCCGACACCTGCAGGGAAACCGAGCCCGTGAGGAGCTGTGTGAGGCAGGGGGGGCCCAGGGGTGCCCAGCCTGGCCACCACCACGCTCAGACCTCAGAGCCGGCCTGGGTGAAGCGGAAAATGTTGTCGATGAAAAGCAGCACGTCCTGGCCCTCCTGGTCCCTGAAGTACTCGGCCACCGTCAACCCCGTCAGAGCCACTCTGGCGCGGGCGCCCGGGGGCTCATTCATCTGCCCGTAGACCAGGGCGACCTGCGGGCAGGACCCAGGTGTGGGTGCGGCGCCGATTTGGTGCTGCCGGGACCCACCGGCCTCCCCTGAGAACCAACACACCTTGGAAGTGGTGTCTTTCAGGTTGATGACCCCGGACTCGATCATCTCATGGTACAGGTCGTTGCCCTCGCGGGTTCGCTCCCCCACGCCGGCGAACACCGAGTAACCGCCGTGGGCTTTGGCCACGTTGTTGATGAGCTCCATGATCAGCACCGTCTTGCCCACGCCAGCACCCCCAAACAGACCTGGCAGGGGACAGGGGTCCTGCTCAGCCCTGAGCCCAGCCGGCGGCCCCTGGCGTGGCCCTCCACCCCTCTCCTCCTCAGAGCGATAAAGGTCGCTTCAGCCAGCTCAGAAGAACGAAAGTCAGAGCATTACTCATCAGCGGAGGAAGGTGCTGCAGAGTGACCGGTGCGGAGCCCCGGCAGCGCCCCCTCCCCAGACACCCCCCTCCTCCGGGCACAACGCACCGATCTTGCCGCCCTTGGCGTAGGGAGCCAGCAGATCCACCACCTTGATCCCCGTCACCAGGATCTCCTGCTCGACGCTCATCTCCACGAACTCAGGGGCTTCGGCATGGATGGCGGCAAACCTGCGGTGGAGAGTGGAGAGACACGGCACTGAGCCGGGCCTCTCGCACCAGGGACGTGCTGTGTCCTCGCTTGGACACGACTGTGGCTCTGGCCCCCGCGCGACACCAGCTCTCGGCACCACTCACTGTTTGGTGGTGATGGGGCCCCGCTCATCGATGGGCTCCCCAATGACGTTCATGATCCTGCCCAGGGTCTCGGGGCCGACGGGGATGCGGATGGGCGCACCAGAGTCCAGCACCTTCTGTCCCCTCACCAGACCTTCTGTCCCGTCCATGGCGATGGTGCGCACGGTGTTCTCTCCTGCCAAAGCCCAAGAACGGTGTCACGGCACTGCCCCCGAGCTGACCCTGGGGACAGCTGCCAGCAGCTCCCCCAAGCTCTGCCAAGGAGACGGGACCAAGAGGGGCAGCAGGACTCAGGAGCCAAACAAGAGCCCAGGCCCCGCTGCGGGTGCAGCCCTGCCAGCCAGAGCCCTGCTGCAGCCATTTCGCTCCTCCTCAGATTGAAATCCGTGGCTTCAGCAAGCTCAGGAGAACGAAAGTCATCAAGACGCATCATCACCAGAGGAGCCCTCCCCGCTCCCCGCTCTGCAGCCCTCTGCGGCAGCCGCTCACCCAGGTGCTGAGCCACTTCCAGCACCAGCCGGGTCTCCCTGCCCTGCACCTCGAGGGCGTTGAGGATGGGGGGCAGCCCCTCGTCGAACTGCACGTCCACCACCGCCCCGATGACGGCCACGATGCGGCCGGTGGTCGAGCCGGCCTTGGCGGCGGGGGACGGCTGGGCTGCATAGTCCCGTCCTGCAGCGGAAGAGAGGGACGAGTCAAGGTCGCCCGGGAAACGGGCAGCTCCGGGCTCCCACGTGCCTCGGGGGTCCGGAGCTGCAGCTCCCCTGGCACGTTCCCAAGACTCCTGCACCCACATCGGTGCACCCAGAACCCCCTGAACGCCCCTCCTCGGTGCACCCAGGAACGATACACCCTCCCCGGTGCACTCCGGACCCCCCACACCCTCCTCGGTGCACACACCCAAGGTCCCTGCACCCCCTCCCCGGTGCACCCCGGACCCCTAGCACCCCCGGCGACGCGCCCAGGGCCCGCTGCTCCCCGAACGCCAGGGTGGTGCGGGCCACCCCCTCACCCTGACCGCGCAGCACAGCCCGCCCCGCCCCGATAACGGGGCCCGGTGCCCCCCGCCCGCGCAGGCCCCAAGGTGACCCCGCGGCCGCCCCGCACTCACGGGCCCCTGCGGAGGCCGGGCCGGCCCCACGGCTGAGCAGCAGCGGCAGGAGGGTCGCGGCCCGGCGCGGCCCCGCGGTGCAGCAGCGGCCGCGCGGCGGCGGCGGCGGCGGCCGAGCACCGACCCGCGAGCCCCAACATGGCGGCGCCGACTGAGCCCCACGCCCCGCCCGCCGCACACGGCCCCCGCGGGGCGGGCCCGCAGGAAGACGTAGTACGCCCCAGCGGGCACCCATTGGTCGCCACCCTGTCCGCATGCCCTCTCCCATTGGCCGAGCTTGCGTAGGCGCTCACGCTCCCTCTCCTCGCCATTGGGCCGCGGCCCTGTCCATCAAGGGGCACCACAAAGTGATAGGGTGACCTTGGCCGGAAGGGGCGGGGCCGCACGAAGGGCATCGGAAGTGGTAACGCACGTGCCCCGCGCTTGTCCTTGGGGCGGGCGCCGTGACCGCGGGACTAGGCCGCACCGATCCCCGCACCCCCACCCCAGTGCGGCAAAGGCGGTCGCGTCGGGGGTCACCGCGCTGCTCCCAGGGGCCAGCGGAGTCCACCCCCTCCCCGGCAGCGAAGGGATGGTATCCCAGCCGCCACCCCCCGAACCCACCCAGCCCCAGCCCGTGAACGGAAAGGGCAGAGGCAGGAGGAGAGCCAGGGAGTCTTCAACAGTTTATTAGAAAGAATGTAGACATTAAAAAAATCCCCGCTGCGCTGAACACAAATTGAGGTTTTTCAGCCCGGTTCAAAGCCGCCCGACGGTCTGTCGCTCACCCCACGGTGCCAACATGGTTTGGTCTGGACAGGTTGAACAGCAGCACAGCAGAGCCGCTCACGCCTCGTGGAGTGGGGGGAAAGCTGGAGGGTCACCGGTGCCGGGTCGGGGCACACAACACCAAAATGAGGAGAATTTTGTTTCCTTTTCAATACAAATGGGAGCAGGACAGCCCTGAAGCCACCCCGGGGGCGCTGAGGCCCCGCCTGCGGCACCAGCTCAGCCCACAGCCCCTCCCGCGGCTCAGCCAGTTTTGTTCCCGGTACAAACACACAAGGTCAGGCCGCAGAGGGGAGGAAAAAAAAAAAAAACCCCACACCCGCTCGTTGCCCGCTGGGTGTGAGTTCAGGGTTCTCCATCATCACGACAGCGCTACAGGGCGGGGGCTCTGGGAACTGACTGCAACTGCTCGTGTCCGCTCTACACCTCAAGGGGGGGTGGGGTGGGGGTTGTTTTATTTTATTTTTTGGAAGTCTGAAAACAGTTCATGCATAACGAACGTTATTGCCTCTCATGGCTTAAGACCGCCCTGTGCAACGGAACACACCTACCATCAGTGAAGCCATTTAAAATGGACTGAAAATGGGTTAAAGGATGCAGGATCTCCCTTTAGGGCTATCAACTCAGGAATTCTTATCTCAATTATGAAATGTTGTGATGAAGCTCTTTCCCCAAACCCTGAAGACGATGGTTTTCCTTACTCCAGATCTGGCATTTCTAGAGAGAAGGAGAAGAGAGTTAGTGCTGGTTTTATGTCATTTTGTTTTTCCAAAAGAGCCCCACAGTCTCATAGGGGACAAGTGAGGAGATCCAGCCCTCACCCAAGGGCATGGGGCAGCTGGAGGCCCCTACCCTCACCCTGGCTCTTCTGTGCAAGCAGCAGCTGCTCCAGCAGAGCCAGTGCCAGCACTGCCACCCCGTGCAGGCGCTGCCCGCCCTCCCAGCACTGCAGCTGGCCGGGAGGGTCAAACTGGTATTTCGTGCTGGTGTGGAAAGGCTTTCCCCAGATGAACTGTCCCACCCCGCACAGGCAGGGCTCTGGCTTTAGCAAGACGGATGGGACAAACATCTGCTGGCTCCGCATGAGGTGGTGACTCCACCAGGAGCATCCAGTGGGGTGCAGAGACCAACGAGAACAACGACTTACTTTCATCATCACTGTCTGGTGAGTCCTGGAAAAGAGGAGAAATGGCAACTGGAGCAGACTGGGCTGAAAGCCCTTTCCCCTCCACTGCCCCTGCGCTCACGCTGCCACGCGTCCATGGCCACCCTCAGCTCCACTGCCAGGCCACGTCCCTCCCCCAGGCAAGCCCTGGGGCTGTTCAAAGCCTTTAACGCTAAGGAGGGAGCACACAAGGTGACCTGGGCAAGCAGCAGTGAATGTGCCAGGTGCTGAACTGGCCCCCCACACACTCACTGCAATCCAAGGACTGACCTCATCTGCCCCGTCTACTTCTGGCAAGTCTACGTCGTCGTCCCCGCCCATGTTGTTCATCATCTACCAGAGAGACAATGGCTGTGTGAGGGGCGAAGCCAACCCCACTCCAAGCCCCCCACAGCCAGGCGTGCCTTTCCCTACCTCAGAAAAGCGATCAAAGTTGGACATGTCTTCATCTGAGTCATCCTCCCAGTCTTTCCAGTTGTTGAAGTCCACACTGAGCCAGTTGAGCTGTGTGTTGACACAAGAAGTTGGTTATTTCAGAACAAGGGAGTCACAAGCTGCAGCGGTTTGAACCGTGGCTCTGATCAGACACAGCCTGAGTGACCCGGCAGCTGCTCTGCCATTTAAACATGGCCCAAGTGTTAAACCTGGGGAGGCCCCATGGCCCCGGCAGCCCAGACCCACCTTCGCCCTCTCTTTCGTTAACCGCGGCCACGCCTGGCCTGACTCTCCTTTTCGTAAGCAGCACAGGATGGATCTGTCTGTTCGTTTGTGCTTTGACTCCTGGGGAGGAGAAGAGCAAGAACCTGTTGGTGTGACCATCAGGAACCGCCGGCACTGTGCTCAGGCCATTGAACCTCCCCACTCTGTCCAGAGATGCCGCGTGGGGCTGAGCACGCTCTTACAGTCAAAGGAACAAGCTGCCCCGGGCACTGGAAGCAGCCGGGGAGCGGGCGGGGTTTTCAGGACAGGTAAGAGGAGACTCAAGCAGATACTCACATTGGGATCAATGTTATTAAAAAGGTCGATTTCGTTTAAGTGTTTAAAGTTATCGCTTCCTCCAAGACAACTGTTGAGATAAAAAGAAACACCTTTGTGTTTAGCAGAAACATCTCAGAGAACAAACATGCCTTGTCAACAGAACCCACTGCTTTGAGGAAAACGTCACCTCATCCCTGTTCCCATCTCCCCGCCCCAGGGAGGCCCAAGGCACGTACCTGAAGGTGAGTTTGGACTTTTCAAAATTTACATTAACATCTTTACTGTCCTCCACACAGAACTCGATGAAGACGTAGTCCCTCCGGTCGTACCACTTGGCGGACGCGGGCTGCCTGCAAACAGAGTGGGCAGAGGCTTAGGCCAGGCTTCGTGCCCTCCATCCACACAGACAAAACTTCCCAACTCGCCCTTGGAGCTGCTGGGAAACCCAGTGCTGGCTTCCCCCGAGGTGGCCCGGGCAGTCTGGGGGTTTATTGTGTTTAGAGAAGCTTGGTGACATGACTCTGTCCTGTTGTTATTACTAACTGTTCAAAGGTGCTTACGGCTGAAAAAAGAGTGAAGAACAAGAAGCGCTACAACAGCCCCAAAGCTCGCGCTGCTCCTCCCCGAAGCAGCTGCCGAACCAATGGGATGGGACTGAAATCATTGTTACGGCAAACCAAAGCAGTGACAAACTTCCTGACTCCAGCCCCCTGGCCGGCCTCAGGGGTTGGTGCCACCATGCTGTGTATCACCCGAAGAGTTAAAACCCCAGCGCACAACCACTGGGAACCCGCATTTTTGGACACTGTTAAAAATGGCTGTTCCACAGGTTTTCTCTGAGCGAGACTCCACTAAAGCCAGCGCAGGCTGGAGAATCCCCGAGCTCCCACCACAACCTCCGGCATGCGCAGCCATTCCCTCCCCCTCTCCTGGCACCCTCCACAACCCTCTCGACAAGCACCGGCCTGTCCAGGGCCCCAGACAACGCGGCAGGGCTCCTGATGGGCTCCCTGCAGCGCAGGGCTGTGCCCAGCCGGCAGGCGGAACCCCAGCGCTGCCGGCTGCTCTCCTGGCAACCCTGGCCGAGCACAGAGTGAGCATCCGCATTCCAGCGCGAGCCAATGGCCACCCCGTGCAAGCTGCGGTTGCCAAGGCGCGAGGCCCACGGGCCCTGCCCACGCTCCAGCTCTCCCAGAGCTGGATTGGGGAGCAAACGCTCCTGGAAACCCTGAGACCTGCCTGAGGGCAGGCCCAGAGCCACACCGTCACTTACCGGCATGCTTACAGCCCCACCAGGACTGCAGGAGGCTGAAGGACACAGAGGAACCCAACGTTCCACCTGCACGTGGGTCACACACCAAGGATGGGCGTTGGGTCCCAGTGCTGCACCCTGAACGTCACGGCGCAGCAACTAGACAAGAGTCAGGAATGTTCCAGAACGTTCATTACAGCAGAACTCCCTGTTTTGACTCACCTGCCCATCAGCCGATTCAATTCTCGGTATCAAGCTGTGACACATTTCATGAAGGGCTCAAGAAGCACTGCCCCCTCCCTCACCCCATGGCCAGTCCCATCCTGGTCCCGTCCCCAAACCCAGACCGGGCCGCTCCTGGCTCCATCAGCATGACAGTGCTTTGCCGTTCAGCTGCACCAAGGCCGGTGCAGCGGAAGTGGCCATGACAGCCTCCTCCAACCTTCGCACCCGTTACGAGCGTGGACAACGACCAGGCAGAGGCCAGTAACAGAGCATTTAACTTCTGAGAGCATAAAACCACCTGTGCTGGTTTCCGAGCGCAGCCTTTAGTGTCATCCAGGCCCCGTCCCACTGGGCGCAAACCCAGTGCTGCCCCGTTCAGCGGCATCGCCAGGTAGTGGCAAGGCGTCTGCTCCTTCGTGGAAAGGCCAGGAGCAGAGCAGCCATTTTTTGACAGGGGCCTTCTCTCCTCACTGGGCACAAGTCTCCTCTTCAACAGGGAACGAAGGACTCTCAGAGGAGAGAGGGGGAAGAGGAACAACCTGCCTTGTTCCCTGCAACCCCCTCCGTGTATGAACTGCGCAGCAGCTGCTGCCTGCGTGGAGCCCAGAGCATCCCTCGCCTGCGCTGTCACCGGACAGAAATCGCAGCGTCCCTGCTCGGGGTGCTGCTGGAGCTCCCGCTGACCAGGGTCAGTGGAGATATCTCCGGCCTTCCCAGCGAGCTGCATGCATCCCTCAGCCTCAGAGCTTCGGTCTGGCCGTGACCAGCGTGTCTGTGCCAAGACAGGGTTTGAGGCACCAACAGCCTCTCGCAGCACTTCCAGAAATCCGGGCAAACTGTCCCAGAATTGGAGGAAACTCACTCTGGGCTACAGAGGAACAAAAGAGCCTAAAGAACCTCGGCTCAAGGAGAACCCACGTTCCTAACACCGAGCGCACGCGGCCTCCACTTGCCGCCCAGAACAGGCCGCTGTAATTACAGCTCCAGCGTTGCTGCTTTTTATCTGCTTTTCCCATCTCTCACCCTCCCGGGGCAGGATGGAAACCCCGTGACGTGCCTCAGCCAGGACTTACTGTCCAAACCAGTCACGCCAGATACATTGGAACTGCAAAGCTACAGATGAGGCAGAAGCTGCAGTGAATCTGTGTCACCTGCACGGAGACTCCTGGGAGACCCCTGGGCCCGCGGAGGCCCATGGTAGCATGTGCCCGTGCTCCAAGCGCTGCAGGGATGGATCCTCCACAGAAAATGCTCTGTTTTAGTACAGGCACCGAGAAGCACCACCACGACTGCCGAGTACTGTCACTTGTCACACAGGAGCCTCGCACTTCCTCCTGTTCCACCAAACTGGTCCCAGGAGACCTCAGCCTCACGCCAGCCTGAGCACGTCTCGTCCCCCCGTCCCCAGGGGGTTCAGTTCTCTGGAACAGAGCTGGGAATTTAAACACCCCACATCCTGACTCCCCATCACACCCACTTGCTATCACCCATGTGCTTTGGCGACTTCCTGAATGGCCACCACGTGTCTGCCCGTCCCTTCTCGCCATCGTGTTTGGAGGACGATCATGACAGCAGTAGCGTGGAACAGGTTCTAGAAACTTCCCAGCAGCAGTTTCCCGCTGACGCATGGGCTCACCTTCACCCAGGAGACCCCACTGCTGCAGCGCTGGTGCCCCTGTTTCCGGCTGAGCCACCAGCACAGAAGCAGCTTCTCAGGCTGCTCTCATGAACTGAGCACCCCGTTGCTGCTTGCAGCTCAGGGCAGTTCCAGAAGTTTCCAACCCTGTCTTCGTGCTTCCTCCATCCCAAGAGCCTGGAAAGCATCCTGACAACTCCCAGAGTCCGAGGACAGCGTGGGTGGCTGGCTGAACGAGATCCTCACCCCCAGAGCCGCGGGGAACATCTTACAGAACGCATTTTGCTTTTCTTTATACACCGCTGGGAACTCAGGGCAAAACCAAACCACTCGCACTGGCCGTTTTCCCAAGCAGTGATGCTTTCCGCCACAACCCTTCTGACTAAAAACCCTCAGAAAACGGCTCCCGCCCCCCGGCGTTTCAGCCGAGCACGTGGAAATCCTCCCCGACAGCCAAATTTTGCTCTTAAAGCGTCTCACAGCAAAGTTCAGCTCCTCTTTCCTTTGCCTCACTGGAGAGCAGCCTGTTTTAGGGCACTGCGGCAGCAATGGAGCAAAGGCGGCTAACGAGGGCTCCCCAGCCCAGCCCAGGCCCGGGCCTCCCAGGGCACCGGGGAGCACAGGGCTCTGGTCGGGATACACGGAAGCCGCGCTCCGAGCGGGAACCCAGCGCTGGGCTCCGCTCCCCTCCCGACAGCAGCTCACCCCGGCACCGGGGGGCCCCACATCCACCCTGCCCGCCCCTCCCCGCGGGGTCCGGAGGGGCTCCGCGCCTCAAGGTGCCTTTTCCCCATGGTTCGTTTTCTGATGCGAGGGTTATAAACAGATTAACGCAGCACCGGCGCGTCCGCGCGTTCCGGGCGGCAGCACGTCTCGCTCACCGGAAATTTTCCGCAGTTTTCACCACTCCTGTCCGGTGGCCGATCGAACCCTCAAGCAACGCTCAACACCCCCATTCCCGGCGCCCCCCACCCCACGCCGCGAGAAGGGCCCGGAAGGGCCGCTCCCCCTCGGCCCATTCATTCTGCTCGCCCGGGCCCGGCTCAGGGGCGGCAGATACGCGCCCCGTTCGCTTTACACCGGGGCACGAACGGGCAAAGCGGGCACGACCTCAGCCGCCAGGCTGGGGCGCTCCGACCCGCCACAAGCACCGTCCCCGCCCCAGCCGCCGGGGCGGGCAGAAGCGCAGCGAACTCCCGAGCGCGCCGTTAACGCGGGCCACGGGAACGCACCAGGCCGTGGCGGCGGGGCCGGCAAAGGTCACCATGCAGGCCGGCGCAATCCCGCGCCCCCTTTCGCGTTCCCTCAGGCCGCCTTCCGCCGCCGGGACCCGCGGGACAGCGTCCTCCGGCGGCCGAGGCCGGCGGGGCCAGGCCGGGCCGCGCTCCCCCGCCGCTCCCCACCCCTGGGCCTCACATGGCGAATAGCGACGGCTCCGGCTGGCGCTGCTGGGGACGGCCCGGCTCCGGGTCTGGCTCTGGGCTTCGGCTCTGAGCGGCGGCGTGGTCTGCGCGGGCGGGCAGGGCCGGGGCTCCGGCGGCGGCGGCGCGGCGGGCTCGGGGCTCGGCGCGGCCTCACTCCCACAATACCCCGCGCGCTCAGAGCGGCGGCGCCCAGCACTGGTGACGCAGCAAAATACCCGCCGCGCCGCCTCCCGCCGCCTCCGCTGCGCATGCGCGGCCCCCGCGCGCGGCCCCCGGAGCGCGGGGCCGCCCGCTCCGCCCCGCCCTCTACGCGCGCGCGCCCGCTCCCTCCTCCCTTCTAGCAGCTTCTCGCCGCGCACGCGCGTTGCGAACGACGCGGGGGCGGAACCGGCGGTTGCCGTGGAAACGGGGCAGCCCCGGGCCGGCGGGGCGGGACCCGGTGTAGGGCGGGTACCGGCGGCCCCTCGGGATCCTACCGGCGCGGTCCTCGCCCCGGGCCTGTTCCCTGCCGGGCCCCGCCCCGGGCCCACGGGGCCCCGGCTGCACCCCCCGGGCCTGCGCCCACCTCCGACCTGCCCCGGGATCGGGACCGCCCAGAGCCGCCTGCACCGGCGGGCTTCGGGCTCAGCCCCAGCGTGCTCCCGCCAGGGCAGGGCCCGGCCCCGGACGGCCTCCGCCTCTGCGGGCTCCGCGCCGTGTGGCCACAACCAGCCGTGAGCCCCCGGCCCCGCTCCGAGCCAGCATGACGTGCCCGCCCTGAGCCAGGGGGTGGCAAAACCCCCGGGCAAGTGTCAGGCTGGGACTGGCTCATGCCGGAGTCAGGACACGGCGCCCACAGTCACAGCTCCGGCATTCCAGTAGACTCGGGGCTGTGGGGGGTGGTCAGCTCCCTCCCCGGTGAGGGGGGTCCTCACCCCCGCCCGGCACCTTCGGCCTGGGCTGTGACTGGTGTCCAGGACTGGCCCTGGGGCTCGCAGCCACTGACCTTCAGGACAGGAAGGAAACAAGGGAAGGGGCAGGTGGGGACGGGACGGGGTATCAGGGCTGAACTCTTCCCGGGAGGAAGGCTCCACCCGGGGCCTTGGCGCCCGGGGAGGGGAGAGCAGCAAACCAAGGCAGAGCAGAGAGTGTGTCACCAACAATAAGCCACAACTTTTATTAATGGATAGAAATAGTACAAATTTTAAATTTAGTCGCATTTTACTCTTCTCTGAAACACCAAAAAAGGCTCCTCCCTCTGGCAGCTACATCGTCAACTCCTGCGGAGAGAACGGACCGTCAGGAACCCGACGGCACCACGGCATGCGAGGAGGCCCCACCGCGCCGGCACTCCCCGTTATGCCGGTCGGACTTCCACGTGCCGCTGGCTGCACTCACCATTATGGCGTTGACAATGTCGTTACTGTTGTTCTTCAGGGCACGCACGGCCTTTGCTCGGGAGACATTGGCCTGGGACATCACCAGCTCGATATCTTTCACCTCGACGCCGGTTTCGTCAACCTGAAGGAGACGGAGCCTGGGGTTGGCGCCAGCCCTGTGCCCTGCACCAGCCCTGCGCCCGGCAGAGGAACCCCGGTCCGGGCCACACAGAAGCTGGGAGGCAAGTCCAGGCAGCGCCCAGCCCTGGGGACAGTCCCCGGGATGCGATCCCCCGAGGGAAGGACCCTGCTCCCTTGGCGGAGATGTGGGTGAAGGAAAGAAAACCAGGGGCCTCAAGCCCCCTTGGGCCCGCAGAGGCTGGCGGGGTAAGGCCCACCTCCTCTTCCTCGCTCTCCTCCTGCACGGTGGGGGTCTGTGTGTTTTCCTGGATGTTCGAAACAGCCTCTCCCTGCACTTTGAACTTCTCGGCAGCTGCCAGCTGTGCCTGCTGGGACAGGTCTTCGATCTGGAGGGGGGAAGAGGCATTAAGAGAGGCCGGCCCCGTGGTCAGCTCCAAGACCCACAGCTGTGCCGGCACCCGCACTGCTCTGCCGGAACCCTCCCAGAAGCTGGCCCTCAGACTGGCCCAAGGGAGCACCCGGCAGCTGGGACCCACTGGCAGCAGCTATGGCAGAACCACAGCTGCGCACGGCGTCAGCTCACCTTCGCCTCACCGAAGACGATGTAGGTGTCTGATGCCGGGCTCTTGTAGACGTCGGGTTTTGTGATGACGAAGAGGATGTTCTTAGACTTTCGGATGGTGACTCTGGTCACTCCTGTCACCTGGCGAAGGCCCAGCTTAGACATCGCCTGGAGGACAGGGGAGGAAGGTTGTGGAGGGAAGGGAGTTACTAGGGCAGCCTGGCCCGGGAAGAGACACGTCTGCTCATGGGCCCTGCAGAGCCCCAGCTCCCACAGTGACGACGAGCACCTCACTGCCGCAGCGGAGCGTCCCTGGGCTTTACCCGACACTGCGCTGGGAGCCCAGAAGGGACCCTCTGGTCTCAGGACTGGTGAGATCCATGGCACCACCCCCAGCTCTCCGCACGCAAGGGTTTGCCTGGGACTGGGGCATCCCCCTGCTTGGGGCCTGACAGCGGCAGAAAGTCGCACAAACCCTCCCAGCTTCCGAACTGGGGCGGGAGGAGGAGCTGCAGCCCTGAGCTGGGCCCATCGGTGAAGGCCGCAGCGCTGGGGTACACTGGGCAGAGCCCCGGGCACAGCTCGGCACTCCAGGACAGGTTCTCTGCTCCCAGCTCACCTTCCGCGCTTTCTTCTCGCTCCGGCTCTGTTTTGCTTTGCTAACGGGTTCTTCATCTATTTCAGCGGCTGCTGCCAGCTGCAAGGAGAGACAACCAGAGGGACCCCTGAGCATGGGGTGGCACCCGCCAGGACCCTGCTCCGCTGCCGGGTGCGGGACGCCAGCCCTACCTGTGCCTGCTGCGTGGTGGCCTGTGTGGAGTCCTGCTCCTCGAGCTCTGGTACAGATTCGTCGCTGTCAGACTCTGTTCCGGACCCTGCAGACACACATACACCTCACTCCCAGCTCAGGCAGGGCTGAGGGACGCGGCCACAGGCAAGAACCGCCCTGCTTGGGGCAGCCTGTTCCAGGAACATGGCACAGAACTGCGTTCTCGGGGCTGCTGCCCCTTCCCGTGATGGGGATGATCTGCAGCCACCTCTGACACTCCCGCCAGGGAAGGGCATCGGTGGCCGCCCAGATTGGCCTGTGCCAGGTCCCGAAAGCAGCCAGAGCCAGGGGGCCTCAGGCACTGCCAGCTCCGGTGCCATCAGCTCATGAACCACGGCACAGCCGTGCCCACAAACACGGCAGAGCCAGAGGGTGACCACGACGCCCTCTTGTGCAGCCATTACCTGGATCCAGTCCCGTTCCCATCCCTGAAAAGTCTCCTGCCCATGGCAAAGCTCTCCACAGGCCGGCAGCGCTGCCCAGGGCATCCAGTGGAGCAAGGTGCTTCCCCAGAGCATGGGCATGGGCCCATTCTGGCCCCAGCGCTGCCCACAGCTCCCCTTTGCCAGCAACAGACGTGGGGAAAACCGCAGAGGACACTGGACACACACACACACGCCCCACAGTACAGCACATGGTGGCTCTTCCCAGGGCCTCCGTGCGCAGCCAGCCCAGGCAGCCGCGCCTGTGCCACAAGCCACACCGTGCTCCGTGCTCGGGGACACACACAGTGACACCGGACCAGTGGTTAGTGGTTCTGGACCATGCTAAGCCCTGACCTGCCCAGTTCTGCAGGGCCTCTCCTGTCCCTGCTCCCAGCTCACCAGCTGCTTGGGCGGGTTCAGCTCCGTCACAGCGCGACTTGTCTAGAGCAACAGGGCCCCCTCTACGGGTTAGTATCCAGTGGGCAGCCAGGGACACGCCATGCACACGGCAAACCACGGCAAATACCCTTGTCGTTCTTCAGGACGGGCTGGGCCGGAGGAGCTGGGACCTCAGCGGGGGCCGCGGCCGCACGGGGAGAGAGGTCCACCAGGACGGGCTCCACTGGCGGCTCAGCAGCGGGCGGCTCAGGGGGGATCAGAGGTGGCAGCTCGTCATCGTCAGCGCTGGCAGGGGCTGAGGCCTTCGACGGGGGTTTGGATGGGGGCAGGTGGGGAGCCAGTTTGGTGACCTTACTGGGAGGGGGCTGCTTCTTGGCGGAGGGAGCAGCTGGCACAGCAGAGGCAGGCGGAGGGCAGTTACTGGCTGGCGCAGGGCCAGGAGTGCCAGCTTCTGGTTTCTGAGAAGCTGATGGCTTCGGGGGGGTACTAGGGATCCCTGGGGCTGGAGCAGCTGTGCCAGGAGCCGGGGTGGGGGGAGCCGGGGCGGGGGCTGCCGGAGCTGCAGCAGGGCTCTTGGGAGGTGCTTTGGCTGCAGCAGTAGCAGCAGGAGCTGGCTGAGGCACCGGCACTGGAGCAGCAGCAGCACGGCTGCTCTTCGGAGGCTTCTTGGTTGCAGGGGGGGCAGCTGAAGCTGGTGGAGCTGGGGCAGAAGGAGCAGCTGGAGGTGGTGGAGCTGGGGCTGAGGGAGCAGCGATGGGGCTCTTGGCAGCTGCTTTGGCTGCAGGGGGGGCAGCTGGAGCTGGTGGAGCTGGGGCAGAGGGAGCAGCGATGGGGCTCTTGGCAGCCGCTTTGGCTGCAGGGGGGGCAGCTGGAGCTGGTGGAGCCGGGGCCGAGGGAGCAGCTGGAGCTGGTGGAGCCGGGGCCGAGGGAGCAGCAATGGGGCTCTTGGCAGCCGCTTTGGCTGCAGGGGGGGCAGCTGGAGCTGGTGGAGCCGGGGCCGAGGGAGCAGCTGGAGCTGGTGGAGCCGGGGCCGAGGGAGCAGCAATGGGGCTCTTGGCAGCCGCTTTGGCTGCAGGGGGAGCAGCTGGAGCTGGTGGAGCCAGGGCTGAGGTAGCAGCTGGAGCTGGTAGAGCCGGGGCCGAGGGAGCAGCCGGAGCTGGTGGAGCTGGGGCAGAGGGAGCAGCAATGGGGCTCTTGGCAGCCGCTTTGGCTGCAGTGGGGGCAGCTGGAGCTGGTGGAGCCGGGGCTGAGGTAGCAGCTGGAGCTGGTGGAGCCGGGGCCGAGGGAGCAGCCGGAGCTGGTGGAGCCGGGGCCGAGGGAGCAGCCGGAGCTGGTGGAGCCGGGGCCGAGGGAGCAGCTGGAGCTGGTGGAGCCGGGGCAGAGGGAGCAGCAATGGGGCTCTTGGCAGCCGCTTTGGCTGCAGGGGGGGCAGCTGGAGCTGGTGGAGCCGGGGCCGAGGGAGCAGCTGGAGCTGGTGGAGCCGGGGCCGAGGGAGCAGCAATGGGGCTCTTGGCAGCCGCTTTGGCTGCAGGGGGAGCAGCTGGAGCTGGTGGAGCCAGGGCTGAGGTAGCAGCTGGAGCTGGTAGAGCCGGGGCCGAGGGAGCAGCCGGAGCTGGTGGAGCTGGGGCAGAGGGAGCAGCAATGGGGCTCTTGGCAGCCGCTTTGGCTGCAGTGGGGGCAGCTGGAGCTGGTGGAGCCGGGGCTGAGGTAGCAGCTGGAGCTGGTGGAGCCGGGGCCGAGGGAGCAGCCGGAGCTGGTGGAGCCGGGGCCGAGGGAGCAGCCGGAGCTGGTGGAGCCGGGGCCGAGGGAGCAGCTGGAGCTGGTGGAGCCGGGGCAGAGGGAGCAGCAATGGGGCTCTTGGCAGCCGCTTTGGCTGCAGGGGGGACAGCTGGAGGTGGTGGAGCCGGGGCTGAGGGAGCAGCTGGAGCTGGTGGAGCTGGGGCTGAGGGAGCAGTGACGGGGCTCTTGGCAGCCACTTTGGCTGCAGGAGGAGCAGCGGGAGCTGGTGGAGCTGCCATGGCCGGTGCAGAGACTGGGCTCGGCGGGGCCGCTTTGGCCACAGGAGCGGTGGCCAGAACTGCTGGAGCTGTCATGGCTGGAGTGGCAGGCGGGGAGCTGACAGTGGGGGCAGTGACCGGGCTCACAGGGGGTGATTTGGCTGCAGGGTCGGCAGGGCTGGTGGCCGGAGCTGGTGCGGCAGCGACCAAGGGAGCAGCAACAGGGCTCTTGGGAGCCGCTTTGGCCGCAGGAGTGGTGGCCGGAGCTGCTAGTGCTGCTGGAGCTGCCATCACTGCTGTGGCAGGTGGGGAGCTGGCAGTGGGGGCACTGACGGGGCTCACAGGGGGTGATTTGGCCACAGGAGCAGTGGCTGGGACTGGTGGAGCTGCATGAGCTGGCACAGTAGTTGCAGAGGAGGCAGCTGGCGCAGTGACTGGGCTCAGGGGAGCTGCTTTAGCCGCAGGAGTGGTGGGTGAAGCTGGTGGAGCTGCTGTGGCTGCTGTGGCAGGCAGGGAGTTGGCAGGGTGTGAGGCGGCCGCAGGCGCAGGAGCCACCAGCAGGGACACAATATTGGCCGGAGCCGCTTTGGCCGAAGCGGCTGTGGCCATTGGTGGCCCCGGGGGAGATGCGGCAGCTCCCGGAGAGGGTGTGGATGGAGCAGGAGCAACGGGCACTGCCCCAGGGTCTGGGCTGCCGGGGGGTGTCCTGTCCACGGAGGGAGTGACTGGGCCTCCCAAAACAGCTGGGGCCACTGGGACAGTGCCCAAGGGATCAGTCTTGGCAACAGAAGGAGCAACTGGTCCCAGTGGAGAGATTGGAGCCCCAGGCACAGTGGCAGAACTCAAGGGAGACATCCCAGCCGGCACTGGTGGGATGGGTGGTGGCAGTGGGACCAGAGGGGTGGCACTAGGCAGGGCCAGGTGCTGGGGGGGAGCAAGGGGGGAGGCTGGGGCAGGGCTGCCAGGGGACAGCGGGGCTGTTGCAGGAAGGGGAGCGCCAGGGCTTGGGGGACAAGGCCCAGCCTTGGGAGCAGGCAGGAAGGTGGGGAAGGCTGGTGGGGGAGCAGCCGGGGCTGCCCCAGAACCCTGGGAAGGGGCCGAGGCTGCAGCTCCTGAGAGGCTCAGAGGGGCGGCAGCCATGGGGGGAGAACCAGGGCTCACCGGGGGGGGCACCATCACTGCAGCAGGAGCAGGAAACACTGGGGCTGGGAGTCCTGGAGACGCTGGGCTAACTGGGGCAGGCCCCGGAGATCCTGGGGCTGCAAAACCTGCTGGGGACTGCGGAGTTGGAGGAGGGGAAGCAGTAACCGGGACCTGTGGAGCCAGGGCAGGGAGCTGAGGGGGGACAGAAAACACAGGGATGGCCGTGGCCGGGACCACAGCGGGGGAAACAGGGGCTGGGGGGGGCGGCCGAGACGGGCGGCTCCACCGGGAGACAGGGAGCCAGAGGTGGGGAAAGAGCAGCGTGAAGAGGAGCTGAGGGAGAGAAACAGAGTGAACCCGTGAGAGGAGGGAGAGGGGGGCCAGGAGCGGGCGGCTGCCGGCCTTCCCCCCCAGCCTCCGTGCCCAGCTGCTAGAGCAGCAGAGCAACGTCCATCCATCCATCCATCATGTGGTTCCAGTGCAGGCCGGGACGATCATCCATTGCCAGACACCGGCACCGATCCACAGAGTGCGGTGCCAGCACGTGGCAGAGAGAAACCCTGATGCCAGGATGGGCACGGCCAGATGCCAGTGCCGGGACATCACTCCCTGGGTTGGGGGGAGCAGGGGTTGGATGGGAACGCCCCGAGGAAGGGAAGGAAAAGTCTCATTTAGCACGTGTGGAACTGGCCCGGGAGTCGAGTCAGAGCGCAGCCCCCGTCCCCCTCACACCGCTGAGGCCAGGGACGGCTCAGCCACACCCTCCCCAAGGGGCCGGGACCCCCGGTCCTGGCCCCGCGCAGGCTGTTAGCGTTAATGTCACCGCAACCCCCCAGCACAGCAAACGCTGGTTAATTTGGCACACGGTGTTAACGAGGGGCCTCCGGAGTACCTGGCGCTGCAGCAGGAGCGGTGCCAGGGGTGGCGGGAGCTGAACGGGCAAAAACAGCAGTTCGTTAAGACTGGTCCGAGCGACTGAGAGCCGGGGAGAGCCCAGCCGAGGCCAGTGGCTGCTGGTGATCAAAGGGACCACTCGGGGCAGAGGCTGTGAGAGCCAGCACCGGCCTGACCAGTGTAACCAGCACCGTTACCAGTCGGGAGAGCAGAACCAGCCTGGCCACGCACCCGCCCTTGGCAGCTCCAGAACCACGCATGGCATCAACCCTGAGGCCGGGGGCAGCGCGTCCTGGCCTCTGCCTCACCCAGGGAGCACCAGACACCAGTGTCTCGTGTCAGGACACTTCCCACACTGGGGAACCCACTGGTGCCTCAAACAGGAGCCACAAGCCCTGCCCAGCACCGGGCTGGTCCCCAGCCCTCCACAGAACAAGCTGCACAGCGACAGCTCACATGTCCCTGCCAGCCCCCTTGGTCCTTCCTCTCCTCCACCCACACCCCCCTGGCACCCTCTGGGGACACTCCTGCCATAAGCAGGACGCCTCCAGCCACCCCTCCCCGATGGAAGCCCCACCTGCAAGCACTAGCCACACTCGTTCCAGTTCTGGACAAGTGCTGGATTTTTAAGGGAGGCTTAAACCACCTGCCCCCAGGGCTGGAGCCCCACGCCTCTGGACCTGAGACCACTGTGCCCAGCCTCACAGGCTCCATGGACCAACCAGCCCTCAAAGAGCCACGAACGTCCCAGAAACCCGCCTGGACTCGCAGCCCCGGGGCAAGCACACCCAGCCCCGGTGCTACCAGGTCTCTAAGCAGCCGGTTCGGCAGCATGGGGGTGACCACCACAGGCCTCATCCCCCACCCGACGGCGCTGTAGCAGCTCCGGTCTCTGCAGAGGCCCATATCGCTCCCCAGGAGCCCCCCGTGTCCCCCTCGAAGTTGGTAGAGACTCCAGAGCAGCAGAAAAGGCCCGAAACAGGGACAAAGAGGAATGCTGTCACGGGCAGGGAGTGACACTGGGAGCGGCCGCATCGCAGGAATCCCAGTAACGCCCGGACCGCCCCGAGCCCCGCAGCTCTGGGGACGGATGTCACAGCTGTCTCCGCGGGTGGCTGTCACTCAGCCCCGCCGGGCGCGGGGGGACACTCCCCAGCAACCCCCGACTTCCCCCGTGGTCCCCAAACCTCTTTGCACAGAACCCCCCACTCGCCGTCGAGCACCCCGGGCCGGTGAGAACACCTGGTGACGCATCCCGTGGCACGGACGCTGCGAACCCGGGCAGAGCGTTTCCCGTAGCAATCACCGACCCGGTTCTGGCTGGGAAACGGCTGCGTGGGCCCAGGGCCACAGGGACGGTCCGACCCCGGCAGCCCCCGTGTGCCCCCGGCAGCCCCCGTGTCCCCCCGGCCTCACCTGTCTCAGCCTGCGGCTGCGGCAGCTCCTGCTCGGTGGCCGGGACGGTTTCTGTCGCTTCGCCGGGCATTTCTGGGGAGAGGGAGAACGGGGTCCGCACCGGTAACTCGCCCTTGCCAAAGCCACCCGCGAGCCCGCTGCCCAGAGTCACCGAACGCCTCCCGGTACCGACGGTCCGCGAACACGGCTCAGCCGCCCGGACGATATCGGACACACCGGACTCAGCGGGCCCCGAGCGCCGCACGGCACGGGCCGACTGGACCCCTCCAGGGGCTCCCCGCGCCGGGCTGAGGGGCCGGGCTCCCCCAGAGGCCCGCACCGGGGCCTCGGCTGCTTCTCCCCCTCCCCTTCCCGGTGCGCGGGGCCGTCCCCGCCGGTCTTCCCGGCCCTGCCCCGCGCGATTACGGCCCCAGCGGCGGCCTCAGCCAGGCCCCCGCCGCCCTCCCTCCCGGCCCGGCCGCAGCCCCCGCAGCGGCCCCGGGCCCGCGCGGCGGCGGATGGCGGCGGATGGCGGCGGCGGGACTCACTGTGCGGGGAGCAGGGCCCAAGATGGCGGCGGAAAGAGACCGAGGGGGGCTAGTGGAGCGACTTCCGGGAGCACGAGAACTTCCGGGGCAAGGGGCAACGCCCCCCGATCCGCCCCGCCCCGGCGGCCGCGCTCCGCCGTTCCGGGCCCCGTTCGGGCCGGGGCGGGCCGGGCCCCGCTGTGGGCGACCTGAAGCTGTGGGGCAGGGACCTCCGTGGAAACGGAGCCAGAAACTCTCCGGGTGTGGGGCTGTGAGGTGAACGGGGGGCCTGGCCCCGGCTGTGGGGCAGGGACGGCGCGGGGTGCCAGCAGGGCCCCCCCACGGGCAGGGCCCCCCGACTCCTCCCCGCGGGGACCGAGCGCAGCCTCGGCCCTGGCCCCCTCCCGCCTCGGCGCGTCCCGGGACGCAGGCACACGGGTGACCGGAAACGTTTAATGGTCTTTCTGTAGAAAAAGGTACAAAACAGGTGGGAAGGGCCCGCATGGGGCCTGGGTGGGGAGCCGGAGCGGTTTGGTCACTGGCTGCTGGGCTTCAGGGCACCAGGACCCCCGCGGCAGAGGTGACACTGGCAGAGTCGGTCCCTGGCAGCGAGGCCTCAGAAGTCTCCTTGCAGGTCTGCAAAGAGAAACGGGAAGTTTTACAGACAAAGTGCAGCCGGGGGGTCTGGTGGGGGTCCCGGCGGGGTGCGCCGGCCTGGCTCCCCCCGCCCAGCTCTCACCACTCCTCCGGAGCAGCTCTCCCCTCCGGGCATGCTCCATCTCCTCCACAAACTGCTCGAAGACCCGCACGTAGGGCGCCAGGCTTGTCCTCTTGTAGTCTGGAGGATTCAGGAGGCTGAGCAGCAGCGGGAGCAGGTGGAGGGACCCCCCCACGCCCTGGCCCCAGCCCTGCTCACCCCGTGCACGGCGCTTTGGCTCGGTCTCTGCGCTGTCCTCCTGCTCCCTGTCCTCACCAGCTGCATCCAGCTCGTGGCACAGGGAGCTGCAGGACACAGTGGGACGTGGCGGGTGGGCGCTGGCACAGCAGGACCCCCGGTGCCACCAGCCCCCGCTCACATACCTGATGGTGGGGACAGCAAACGGGTCAAACTGGTCCAGCTTCTGCAGATCCAGCGGCACCGAAATGCGACCTGTAGAGAGGGGCATCACTGCCGGGGTGCCTGGCCCTGCGGGTCCCCGTGGGGTGCTGGCTCCATGGGCCAGCCAGACCCACCTGTTTTGGGGTGGACACTGAAGGGGCTCTTCAGCAGGTGCCCAACGCCTTTGCTGACGTTGATGTCGAGGCGGGGGAAGCAGAACTGCAGCATGATCTCCCAGTCCGCGTAGCACGGCGTGCTCCGGCCAGCCCCCGGCCGCTGCGGGACAGGCGGGTCAGGAGGTGGCAGCACCCGGACCCCAACTCGTACCCCTCATCAGCCACTCACCCGTGTCCGCTCCATCCTGCCCCTCAGCAGCTCCCAGCGCTGCACTGAGTCCCGCTTCCGAGGGAACTCACCCTGCAGCGGCTCGCGGTGCTGTGGCCGGCGGTCAAGGCTAATGGCGGATGTTGCTGACCCCGCTCCCCCCGCCCAGACCCCCACTCTGGACCCGGCACCGCGGGGCAGCCCTGGGAAGAAGGATATCCTCTGGGACGAGGGCCAGCACCTTGTCCCATCTCTCGGGGCTGCCCAGGATGTCCTGGTCCAGCAGCGCATATGCCTCGAAGTACTTCTCCACCACGGCCACCGAGTGCCTGTAGAGGAGCAGGGGGGGCTCAGCACCCCCGGCCGCACCTGCGGGGTCCACACCGGGGGGTCTGCACTGACCTGATGAAGGGGTGGATGGGCTCGGAGAGGTTCACCTTCTTCACGGTCTCTGTTCCACCCTGGGGGGACAGCGGTGGTCAGCCCGGGGTGGCGGGGCAGGGGGTGCCCAGCCCCCCCCCGTGCACCCACCTTCACCAGGGTCAGATACTCCACGGCGGCCGCCCGCAGCGCCGGGGACCATTTCCGCACCGCGTCATCACAGACCCAGCAGTGGACGCCCCTCCGGCCCGAGTACACCCACAGGCGATGCCTCATGCCCAGGTCCTCTGCAGGGGGAACAGCTGGGCTGCGACTCGGGCCGGGCAAACCCCACCGGGCACCGGCGCATCCTCCGCTTGCCCCCGGCCCCTCTCTGGGGTCTGGACACGTCCCCAGTGCACGAGGACAGGGCCCTCGCAGGTCCCTGAGACCCTCACCCACGAGCGCGCGGTCGATGACGCGGACAGCGATGGTCATCAGGGTCCAGCACTTGGAGCAGATCTCGGCTGAGCTGGGGCAGAGCGGGGTGGGGGGTCAGGCTGCCGCCCCGCACCCCCCTCCCGGTCCCAGCTCATGCTGTGAACCTCCCCAGGAACCTGCAGCACGTCCGGACGTCGTCGTAGTCCGTCATGTCGATGTCGAAGACCAGCTCCTTCTCCTGCGGCTGGAAGGCCCCCAGGCGCACCGTGTTGTGCTGGTTGGGCTGCGGGACGGGACGGGACGGGCTCAGCCCGGGCCGGGGGAGACCCCGCTCCCCGGGGGGGCGCAGCACTGACCCGGTGGGAGTAGACGGCGCCGATGTCGATCTTGTAGGGGTTGGTCCTCTGCAGCTCCCGCTCCAGCTCCTGCGGGCTGCCGAAGGACTGGAACCGCACGTACACGTCGTCCCGCAGCGTGAAGGAGAACTCCCGCAGCTGGAAGTAGTTCTTCACCACTGCGGGGGGCGGGAGGGTCGGGGCTGGGGGCAGCCCTGCGCCGAGGGCCCGGACCCCCGCCCCGCTTCCCCCCGCCCTGCGCTCCTGACCCCGATCGCCGGCGCCCCCCGTGCCCCGGGAGCCGGTACCGCCGCCCCCCGCCCCGCTCACCGCCGCCGTAGCCGAGCCAGCGGCCGTAGGCTCCGTGCGGGAAGAGCCGCCGGTAAAAGACCGGGAGCAGCTCGGGCAGCGCCGCCGGCTCGAACCGCGCCATGGCGGGAAGAGGCGGCGGGAAGCGGCGGGGCCGGGCGCCCGGGGGCCGCCGGGAGCTGTAGTCCGGCCCCGGGGCGCGGGCACGGGGAGGAGCGGGGACGGGGCACTGCCCCGCTCCGGGTTAACGATTCCCCGGCGGCTGCACTGGAGCCGAGCCGAGCCGAGCCCCGGGGCTGGGGCGGAGCCTGCGGCCGAGCCTGCGGCGGAGCCCGCAGCCCCGGGACCGGTCACCCAGCGGGCCAGAGGCGGCGGCACCGCGAGGAGGAGCCAGCGGCGTGCCCAGGTGGGCGAGAGGGCCACGGCCCCGGGCTGGTGCCGGCACCGGGGCGGGCAGCGGGAGCGGGGCAGGGACCGTCCCCCTGCACTGGGGGCACTGGGGAGGCCACACCCCGGGTGCTGGGTCCGGTCTGGGCCCCTCCCTGCCAGAAGGACCTTGACGGGCTGGAGCGTGTCCAGAGAAGGGTCTGGAGACCACGGGGAAGGGTCTGGAGAACGTCTGAGGAGCAACTGGGGGAGCTGGGGGGCTTGAGCTGGAGATCAGGAGGCTCCGGGGAGACCTTGTGGCTCTGGACAACTCCCTGACAGGGGGGTGGAGTGAGGGCGGGTCGGTCTCTGCTCCCCAGAACGAGAGGAACCGGCCTCTGGTTGCCCCAGGGGAGGTTGAGGTTGTCCCTGAGGAGCCATTTCTGCCCCGTTGGGGTTGTCCCAGCCTGGCCCAGGGCGGTGGTGGGGTCCCTGTCCCTGGAGGGGTTTCCCAGCCGGGTCGGGGTGGTGCTGAGGGACAGAGGTCGGTGGGGACCTGGCGGTGCTGGGGGAGCGCTGGGAATCGATTTAAGGGTCTTTTCCAACCCAAACAATTCTGTGATGGCACCGAGCCAGGGAGAGGCCAGGGGAGTGGCCCGGGCAGGGGCTGGAGATGAACCCGGGAGCCCCACAGCACTGCTGTGGCTGTTGCGCCAGAGTCCCTGCCTAGGGAGTCCCTGACAATTAACCATCGACAGCAGCCAAGATCCAGCTGCAGCCCCGCAGCCGCCGCGTCCACAGTGCTCCCAGTCCCAGTTCCGTTCTGCTCCTGGTGCTGGTGCCCGAGGATGTGGCTGTACCTGGCAGCAGTGCTGGTGGGGCTGTTCCTGCTGTGGCGCTGGCACAGGGAGCAGGAGATGGTGCCGGGGCTCTCGCAGAAGTATGTGCTGATCACGGGCTGTGACAGCGGCTTCGGGAACCTGCTGGCACGGGCGCTGGACACGCGGGGGCTGCGGGTGCTGGCCGCCTGCCTGACTGAAGCTGGGGCCGCACGGCTGCAGGCGGCCGCCTCGGCGCGGCTGCAGACCGTCCTCCTGGACGTCACCTCCAGCCAGAGCATCGCCGCCACCACCGCCTGGGTCCGGGAGTGTGTGGGCGACCAAGGTAAGACGGGGCGGCCGCCCCATCATCACCCCTGTCATCAGCCCTGCCAGCGCTCCTGCCACCTTGCCGCCCCGTGCCAGCACAGCCGGGTCCGGAGCGGGGCCGTGGGCAGGGGAGCAGCCCCGGTCACCCCATCCCCTCTCCCCAGGGCTCTGGGGGCTGGTGAACAACGCGGGCATCGCCGTCCCCTCTGGCCCCAGCGAGTGGCTGACCAAGGACGACTTCGTCAGGGTGCTGGACGTCAACCTGGTCGGCCTCATCGAGGTGACGCTGAGCCTCCTGCCCCTGGTGCGGCAAGCGCGGGGCCGGGTGGTCAACGTGGCCAGCGTGATGGGCCGCGTTTCCCTCTTCGGTGGGGGGTACTGCATCTCCAAGTTTGGTGTGGAGGCCTTCTCTGACTGTCTCCGGTAAGTCTGGCACGGCCACACGACCCCTGATGGCCCCATTTGGTTCTCCTGGGCTTTGGCCAGCAGAGCCTCTCTCTGCTGAACCCCCTCCTCCTGCAACCGTGCGTGAGCGCAGGGGGAGGCCAGTTCATCTGCCCCTGAAGTGCGCGAGGGGCTGTGGAGCTGCTTCACGCGTGGACCCAGTATCGGGACACTTTGTGCCACAGCTCAGGGCATGGGTCTCACAGGAGGGACCCTCTGCCCTGCTGCCAGCCGAGGGGGCAGGGAAGGCAAAGGGCTTGGCAGAGCTGTGGCTTTGTTCCCCTGCCCGGTGACCACCCAGCGGCTGGGAGGCCGTGGCCATGCCGGCTGGTGCCACCCGCCTTGGCGCTGAGCCTCCCCCGTTGGACCTTGCCCCAGTGCTGGATCCTGTGGGCAAGGTTTGCTTTGGCCCCGTCCCACCTGGGCTTGGCAGATGTTTGCTCACTTGCCAGGATGAGCCCAGATGCTCGGGCATGTGCCGGGGCTGGCGCGGGTTCCGCTGGGCCAGTCAGGCTCCCGCCCAACCTCTGGCACAGGCTGCCGCGCATCCCGCGCCGGGGGGGATGGACGCGCTCTGGCGTCCCACGGGGCTCCATCCCTTCCAGGCTCGAGATGCGCAGCTTCGGTGTGAAGGTCAGCATGATCGAGCCAGGCTTCTTCAAGACGGCGATCACCAGTGACGAGAGCCTGGAGAACATCTACGTTTCCATCTGGGAGAGGCTCCCGGCGGAAACCAAAGCGGTTTACGGGGACCATTACTTCAAGGAGTGTAAGTACTCGCCCAAAGGCCAAGCGGTGCTGTTTGTCCCCTGACACGCGGCACATTCCCAGGGCCACAGGGTGTCCCACCGCCCTGTCGTCCCACCGAGCCGTTTGGCTCGAGGGCGAAGCCCCTTCGCCCGACCGGCGCCTTCTGCCCCCGCAGTTCTGGCAGCGCTCAGGAGGATGCAGAAGAATTGCAACCCCAACCTGGCGCTGGTCACGGGCTGCATGGAGCACGCGCTGACCAGCCGCCACCCCCGCGCCCGCTACTCCGTGGGCTGGGACGCCAAGCTCTTCTTCATCCCCCTCAGCTACCTGCCATCGGCCCTCACGGACCTCCTGTTCTCCTGGCTCTACCCCAAACCTGCCTGGACAGCCTGAGGCAGGGACGTGGTGTGGGCAGCAGCCAGGGCGTGGCGGTGCCCGCAGCCACGGCCATGCCAGCGGGTTCCTGGAGCTCTGACACGGTGTGCGTTCCACTGCCCTCTGCTCACAGACCCGTTTGCTCCCAAATAAAGCAACTCCTCCTCCCACCTGGCAGGGCTCGGATCCAGCCTTCCCCGGGGCTGCAGCACTGTGGCCACAGCCCTGCTCCTCCAGCAGCACCAGCACGGCCACTGGCTGTTCTCTGCTGTGCCGTGCTGTGCCATTCCTTGCCGTGGAGCTCTCGGTGTCTCTGGCCGTTCCCCCGAGCGTCTGCTCTGTGCAGGGTCCAGCCCCACCGGCATACGAGTGCTGCCCTCGCCCTCCGAGTCTTCCGACTCCTCGCAGCCCCTTGAGCAGGGACGGCTGCCAGCCGTGCCCTGGTATCACTGCGGCTGGGGACACCCCTTCGCCCCTGTCCGGGCTGTGGCTGGGGACACCCCTTCGCCGTGTCCAGACTCACCGCAGCAGCTCCGCTGCCTCCTCGCGCAGGGCCCATCCTGGGGCGAGGGGATGGAACTGCTGTCCCCAACCACACCAGAGCCAGGCAAGAGGCTGGGTGCTGCATGTCTGCGGCGTGTCTGCGGAGCTCAGCCCACACCGGCACTGTGGGGCAGCTGGATCTGCCCCGCCAGAACAAACAGCCATGAGAGGCCAAAACAGCTCCAGGCATGCGGCTCTGGGCAAGGCGAAGCTGCAAACTGCGGTTGAGAGATGGCAAACTGCTTGCGGCTGTGGCTGCAATCCTGCCTCTCCTCCAGCGTGCCACCAGCGCTGCCCAATGCAGGGGCTGGGGCCACTTCTGGAACGCCAGCCCTCATAAAAATGGCACAAACGCGGACTGTGCCAACGCCTGTCACTGAGCCGGTGCCCGAGGATGTGGCTGTACCTGGCAGCAGTGCTGGTGGGGCTGTTCCTGCTGTGGCGCTGGCACCGGGAGCAGGAGATGGTGCCGGGGCTCTCGCAGAAGTACGGGCTGTGACAGCGGCTTCGGGAACCTGCTGGCACGGGCGCTGGATGCGCGGGGGCTGCGGGTGCTGGCCGCCTGCCTGACTGAAGCTGGGGCCGCACGGCTGCAGGCGGCCACCTCGGCGCAACTGCAGACCGTCCTCCTGGACGTCACCTCCAGCCAGAGCATCGCCGCCACCACCGCCTGGGTCCGGGAGTGTGTGGGCGACCAAGGTAAGACGGGGCGGCCACCCCATCATCACCCCTGTCACCAGCCCTGCCAGCGCTCCTGCCACCTCGCTGCCCTGTGTCAGCACAGCCGGGTCCAGAGCGGGGCCGTGGGGAGGGGAGCAGCCCCGGTCACCCCATCCCCTCTCCCCAGGGCTCTGGGGGTTGGTGAACAACGCGGGCATCGCCGTCCCCTCTGGCCCCAGCGAGTGGCTGACCAAGGACGACTTCGTCAGGGTGCTGGACGTCAACCTGGTCGGCCTCATCGAGGTGACGCTGAGCCTCCTGCCCCTGGTGCGGCAAGCGCGGGGCCGGGTGGTCAACGTGGCCAGCATGATGGGCCGCGTCTCCCTCTTCGGTGGGGGGTACTGCATCTCCAAGTTTGGCATGGAGGCCTTCTCTGACTGTGTCCGGTAAATCCGGCTGTGGCCACCAGCAGCCCCCAGTGTTCCCCTGTGCCGGGGCTTGTCCCGCAGCCGTGCGCGTGATGGCAGGCACAGACGCGGTGGGTGGCTCTGCCCGCTTTCCCCATGCCGGGTTTTGTGCCTCTCCCAGTTAGATCCTTCCCCCCAGAGCAGGGCAGCTGTGAGCCAAGTAGGGGGCTTGTGAAATACTGATGCGGGCTGGAGCAGCAGTTGTGCAACCAGAGGAACCTTGAGAGGGCTCCCCTGCACCCACTCAGGGGGCGATGGGGTGCCCAGGGGCGTCATGGGCTTCCCCCAGCCCCTGCTCAGCTCGGGACGGCTGCTCCGTCCGTGGGTCTTACAGCCCCTCCTCGGCCAGACACGAGATGCGCCCCTTCGGGGTGCAGGTCTCCATCATCGCACCCGGCAACTTCCGGACGGCGCTAGCTGACCACGCCACACTGCTGAAGGGCTTCGAGCAGCAATGGGAGCAGCTCCCAGCAGAGACCCGGGTGGTCTACGGCCACCACTACCTGGAGACCTGTGAGTTCGCGTGGCCCCTGCACCTCCTGGTGACCCCCCCTCCTCCAGCCTGCCGGGGCGGGCTGACCCTGCTCTGCCCACCCAGATGTCAAGAGAGTTGTCTGGCTGCGGCGTCTGAGCAGTTCCCATCTGTCCCGCGTCACCAACGCTGCGGCGCACACTGCTGGCCCGCTACCCCCGCAGCCGCTACGCGGCCGGCTGGGACGCCCGGTTCTTCTTCCTGCCGCTCAGCTACTGCCCGGCCTGGCTCAGCGACGCCGTCATCAGCTTCCTCCCGTGCACCCCTGAGGACGCCCGCCGGACCGGGGATGTGGGCACAGCGCCCATGGGCACCCACTCGCCTCGGGCCCCTGTTAACGAGCTCAGTAAAGCTGGTGCAAATGGAGGGGCTGTCCCTGGGGAGCCCCAGCCTCGGGAAGGTGCGAGAGCTGCCCGTCCGCGGTGCTGGGCGGCCCTGGCAGCCGGTGCTCCCTTCCCAGCACAACAGCAGCGATCGGGTGGCCCATCGTCCCCTGTCTCCTCCGGCAGCGGGTGGTCGCGTCTGACACAGCGGGAGCTGCGGCCGCTGGGGACAAGTGTAAGGGTGTCCAGGGCGGGCTCCGCTCGCAGCTCTCGGCTGGAAAAGACGCCACCGTCACCCAGCCGGTGCCGCGGGGGACCCGGGCACCTGGGGTGCCTTGTGCATCATCCATACCGCTAATTAAGGGCTGATTAGTGATGATGAGCTGGGGGTCAGGGCCCTGAGGTCGTGCACTCCCACCAGGATGAGCCCACGTGAGACCAAGACACGGGCTGTGACAGAGCCGCAGCGGGGCGGGGGGCAGCGCACGGGGCCCCTGCTGTGTGACAGCTCACCGAGCAGCGTGCCTGGCCAGGAGAGTGCCAGCGCTTTCCTCGGCTTGGCAAGCCCACAAGGCGGCCCATGTGTCCCACAGGTGTCGGGAGGTGTCACCCGCCCGGGGACCTCTGCACCCGCATCCCTCCAGCAGCATCCCGGGACGGTGCCCGTATTTCACCCTGGAGCGAAGTGCTGGCGGGTGGAGGAGGAACCGGCCGTGCTGGGGGGCCGTTATCAGCCTCTGCCATCCTGTGTCTGTCCCTCCGACCCCCGACCCACCAGGCTCCGCAGGACCCGCGCGGATCAACGCGGCTGCTTTCCGGAGAGGAAACAGCCTTTTCCCCCTTATCTCTGACAAAGGGGAGAACGGGGCCCTGCGGGAGGCCGGGGGCTCCTGGGCACACGGCTGGGTGCCGAGAGCCTCAGGGAGCCCCGAGCGTCGCGCCGGGGATGGGGAGACGGGGCTGAGCCGCCTGCCCGGCTCCCCCGCGGCCCGGCTGGCTCGGAAACGCTGCCAGCTCCCGAACCTCACCGTCCCCGCGGGGATCAGCAGCCCCCGCACAAACCCCGACGGCTCTCGGGCTGCTCTCGGTCCGAGGGCTCGGGGTGGACGTTCCCGGGGCTGTTCGAGGGGAGAGGAGCGGTACCTCTGCCCCACAGCCCGGCGGGCGGCACAGCAGCCCGTCGCGGCCCCCCGTGGCCCCCGGCCGAGCCGAAACGCTCCCCGTCGTGCTGGGGGCAAGCGCAGAGCCGCTGAGTTCCTGTTTGCAGCCCCGGGCCTCCGTCCCGCTGGGGCTGGGTACCTGCGCGCGGGGTCACCGGCGCCGGGCTTGTTGTTGTGAGACCCGACTTATCGGTGCCCTCGCGCTTCCCCGCGCCGGCCGTGCCTTCCTTCCGAGCCGATTGTTGATCGCAAAGTCCTGCCTGCGCTCGAAAAGGAGATTTCCTGCAATTGTTTTGCAGGACTTGCAGCTTGATGCAAAATTTGCTGCCTATCAGCCCCCTGCCCAGCGCCGGGGCAAGGCTGGAGCCCCCTCCCTTCCCCTGCAAAACTGCCGGCGCTCACAGCTCGATGATTGATCGCGGCCCGGCCAGGGGCGTCCCGTGACAGCCCGGAGCGACGGGCAGCGCCGGCCTGGCAGAGACGTTCTGCTTTCCTCCCTTTCCCCCGCCAAAGGAACCCTGTGCTCGCCCCGGCACCGCGTGAGCATCAGGGACAGGCGGTGGCACCTTCGCCTTAACCCACCCCAAGCCCTTGGGGCCCCCAGAGCTGGGGGAGGACCTGGCTGGGGCGGGGGGCGCATCCCAGAGGATGCATTTTCCCCTCCTGTCCCAGGTTGCAGCGGGACCCGGGCAGGATCCAGCCCCCGGGACCAGTGGGGCCACAGCAGTCAGGTCCCATGGGAGGGACAGTGGAGGGGACCTGCCCAGGGGAGCCCTGGGGAGCCCCGCTCCGTCCTCGGGCACCCGCAGCTTCGGCACCGACACCTGCCCGGGGCCTCCCTGTGCCCACCCCCGGCCCCACAGCAGAATCAAACGGGAGCCGAGCCCCGGGGCTGGACGCGCGCTGGGCTGTCTCAGGATGTCGGGCCACGACGGTCATTTCCTGCCGGGAAGCAGCCAACAAGCCCACCCCGAGCTCCGCGCTGCCACCACGGCTCCGCGGTCCCAGAGGCGCGCGAGCCGCCGAGCCGAGAGGATCCCGCAGCAGCCCCGCTGCGCAGCTTCGGCTCTGCCGCCGGTGAGCCATCGCCTCTCCCTCCCTGCCCGTGTCCGTCTGTTCCCTCTCCCGCCGGCCTCTCTCGGGACCGACAGCTTGGTGGGGCGGGAGGTCGAGGAGACTCGGGGACGCAGGGCTCCAGCCCCGGGTTCGGGAGCGGGTGGGTGACATGTAGGTGCCGGCCGTCTGCCGCAGGGCTGATGCTTTTGCTGGGGACGCCTGGCTGCGGCGCTCCCTGGCTCCCGAGTTCCAGGAAATGCCCTGCAGCATGGCACGCTCCACGCTTTCCCTGAGGAACGGCGCGTCTTGCGAGCTCTTCCAGCGGCACGAGGCTGGACGGGGTCCGCGGCGTCTTCGCCGCGCGGATGCAGCTGTGCTGGGAGTGGAGCGCTCACGCTTGGGGCAATAAGAGGATGTTAAGGTCAACTACATTTCCTTGAAGTTTGCAATTTTGTCACCTACTTGGAAGTCCCAACAGCTCCCAGCACCGCGGCTGCGGGACGGGCAGGGCGAGGGCGGCCGGCTGGGCGGCCACACGCCAAGGGCTTGGCTGGGGCTGGGGGCTTTCCCGCTGGCACAGAGGGGAGCAGCCGCAGTGCGTGCGTTCAGCGCCTGCCCGCACCCCGCACCCTCGCAGCTGGTTGCTGTGTGTGAGTGCAGGGTCAGGCTCAGGATCCCCGCAGGCTCTGCGGCAGCAGCGCCTGAGCTCCAGAGGTGTCGGGGGACAGCACGAGTCTTGGCCCGAGGGCCTCCCGCCCGAAGGATGCTGCGCTCCCAGGTCACCAGCTCCGTTTCTGCAGGGGGCTGGCGGGGGCTCTCCCCTGTCCTTCGTCCCTCCCCTCCATCGGTCCCGTCTGACCAGGCTGTGGGACAGGGGACAGACACCGCCTGGGAGCACCATGAGCGCACAGGCAGCTGGTGTTTGTGGCGGGCAGTGTGGCTGGGACGTGGTTACCGGCCGATGTGGATACGGCGTCTTTTGAGGGTTCTTCCTGAGCCTCGCATGAGGCCTGAGCTCTGACAGGAGAGAGCTGTCCCGGCTCAGAGCTCTCCCTTTCCTTGCAGCTACCAGGATGGCTGAGGTGACCCCCGCCCCCACCGAGACGCACACTCTCCCGAACGAGTACGGAGACTACCACAACTGGTCCGAGCTGTTCCACCTCCTCAACTACACCTACACCTTCTGCGAGTTCAGCCTGGACGAGAACGTCAAGCGGGTGATCCTCTTCATCCTTTACTTGGTCATCTTCGTGGTGGGCTTGGTGGAGAACCTCCTGGTCATCTGGGTCAACTGGCAGACACGGGGCAACAAGAGCTTGGTCAACCTCTACATCATCAACATGGCCATTGCTGACCTCGGGGTGCTGCTCTCGCTGCCCATCTGGATGCTGGAGGTGATGCTGGATTACACCTGGCTCTGGGGCAGCTTCCTCTGCCGCTTCACGCACTACTTCTACTTTGCCAACATGTACGCCAGCATCTTCTTCCTCACCTGCCTGAGCATGGATCGCTACGTGTCCCTGACCAGCTCCTCCCTCTTCTGGCGCAAGCACCAGCACCGTGCACGCCGCATCATCTGCGCCGGCAGCTGGGTCTTGGCCGCAGCGATCCCGTTCCTGGAGGTTGCCCACATGCAGCTGGTCAATACTGAAGAGCCCATCTGCATCTTCATGGCCCCCTTCGAGACCTACGACGAGTGGGCGCTGGCGGTCAGCCTGGCCACCACCACCGTTGGGTTCCTCATCCCCTTCCCCATCATCGCCGTGTTCAACATCCTGACGGCCAGGTTCATCAAGCGCTCCAAGCCGGAGAGCAGGAAGCACTGTCTGCTCATCTACGCCTACATCGCCGTGTTCCTCGTCAGCTGGCTGCCCTTCCACATCATGCTCACGCTGCTCACCCTCGACGGCAACCACATCATCCTGCACTGCACCTTCGCCCAGTTCCTCTACTTCTTCTACGACATCATAGACTGCTTCACCCTGCTCCACTGCGTGATCAACCCCATCCTCTACAACTTCCTCAGCAAGAACTTCCGCAGCAGGCTCGTCTCCGCGGTGGTGAAGTACATCCCCAAGGACCAAGGCAGCCAGAAGGGCGCGGGCGACTCCTCCTCCGCCACGCAGCACTCCATAGTCATCGCAAAGGATGACAACCCTCCCAACTAAGGGGGATCGGACGCTCCCGCTCGTCAGGGGCACGTGGTTGTGGTGGGGTGGAGCTGCCTGTGCCCACCGGGGTTAGTGAGGTTGTTTTTCCCGGTGATAAACACTTTGCTTTCGGACAACGCTCTTGGCTGGCCACCTTCGCGCTCCGGTGGCAGGGCAGGGAGCCGGATGGGACAGGGGACGGCGCGGGAGCTGCGGACGTCTCGCCTCCGACGTGCTGCTGTACCAGATCTGTTTAGCTTGAGCAAGAATAAGAGAAAGAAATCTCCTGTTTTCCTCAGAAACGCAGGGACCAAGCGCCTCGCCCCCCGCAGAGCCTGAGCACGACCCCAGCCCCTGCGCCCCCGCCCCGTCCCTGCCCTGAGCCACGGCCTGGGGCACACGGTCCTTTCCCTCCTCCGCAGCCCCTGACTGTCCCTGTCACACCAGCCCTGGGCACGCCGCGCCACAGAGGTGCCGGGATGCCGCGAGGAAACAGGAGCCTCCCCGCGCCTGATTTCACTGAGGTGACGGCAACCGCGCGGGGCTGGGCACGAGCCAGACACGGGCTGTGACTAGGGGAGGAACCGCTCGATGTGGGCAGCTCGTCCAGCTGCGGTTCCAGCGGTGCACCAGCGATGGTTCAAACTGGGTTTGGCGGCCATGGCGGTGGCCGGTGCGGCAGAGGGGGGTGCCCAGCTCTTGTTCCACAGCCGGGGACCCATCCCACCAAACCTGGTCTCCTTTGGAGCACCTCTGGGCAGGTTTCTGAGGCCACCGGGCGTGTTTCCACACACCGGCCGACTCCGCAGCGCTGCCCATGCTCCCCTTCAATCCAAGTCGCGCTGAAGCGCGTCCCGCGGGAGCACGTACGCCGGCAGAGGCCCTCGGAGCTGCTGGAGCATGGGCTGGGCGAGAAACCGGAGCATCCGGAGAAAGTTCAGGGCTGCCGGGTTCCACCTCGTCACGCGCTGCGGGTCAAGCCCCTGGCAGGGGAAGGTGAAAGAGCGACAGTCGCTGGAAGGGGCCATAAATCTACCAAAGGCCTTGAGCTGCTCAAGAACGTGCTGAGAAAAGCCAGGCGTAAGCAAATCTGGGGACAGGATGCACGCGGCACGGAGCGGCGGGCGGGGGCAGGATGTCCCGGCAGCCGGAGAAGCCCTCGGCCGGGGTGACCGGGGTTATCGGGACGGGCTGGGAGCGGCTTCGCTGCTGACTGGGTAAAGCACTTGGGGGTCCTCGGGCAGAGGCTCCTCCTACTGCCGGGGGACACCACGCCGGCAGATAAAGCCAAATCCACCTCACGCAGGAACACCCCACACCGCGGCCGGGGCGGCAGCGCCCGGGTCAGGGACGCAGCTCACGGCAGAGCCTCTTCCTCCCCCTCGTTACTCACTCGCAGGTCTCAGCGCTGCGGGGGCAGAGGCACCGGGAGCTGCACCCGCAGCGGACCCCACCGCCCGTGTCCCCGTGACCCTCCCGTGAAGCCGAGCAGCCCCGAAGCGGCCGGCGGACGCAGCTTCGTGCCGACACGACGCCAGCTCTGACCCTGGATCCTCCCCGGGGCTCCCCCTGCCAATACTCTGCTGCTTTCGGTGGAGACGTGGGAGATGGCACTGGAGACCCTGGAGGTGTGACATAACCGGGACAACAATATATTCAGTTTCAAGTTACTTAAACATGTAAAATTCGGTATTTGACCTATTAAACATTTTTTTTACACTCTCCTAATGTATCTGCTACTTTGTTCACGGACCTCAGGGCCCGAGCGGCCTCAAATAAACCCTCAATCGGCCCCACACAAGGACCTGGGCGTGACGCCCAGCAAGTCCCTCAGCTGGGTCCCTCAGGCTCCTCCAAAGCCCTCACCACCCCTCAGGGTGAACTGGTGCAGCCACGGGCTCCTTCATTGGCTCCAGACCCCAGGACCATCCGCCCAGCCTGAATGCCCAATGCCCGCTGCTGGTGGCGGGCTTGGCGATGGTGACCTGTCCCCCCGGGGAGCTCTGCCCGAGCAGCTCCACGGCCACTGAGACCGGCTGGCAGCATGGGAAGGGCTTATCCTGGAGCCCAAACCCCGAGGGTTTCCTGAATGGGTTCTAAGGGGGGTTCTGCTCCCGAGCTGCCGCGGAGTGGCTGGCAGAGATGCCGGAGCCCGCTCCCCTCGTACTGCTCCGGGTGCTGGAGGACGTGGCGAGGAAGAGGCTGGCACCATAGATTCTGCGGAGCCCAGCGCGGCAGCAGGACCCCAGGGCAGGCTCAGAGCTTTCCCAGCGCTCCCGAAGGGCCAGAGGGGCTGATCTGCCCGTTAAAGACACGAGCGTGATAAAGTCGCTGGGTACACGAGGTCAACGTTTTCCGTTTTATTATTCTAAATAAAAACCACACTTTGTGCTGAACAATGGAGTATAAAAGAACCCGATGTACAACGATTTTAGACATCTACTGTTTGGGGGGGAAGTTTACAAAATATACAAAACTTTACAGCAAATAGATAGTAAACACTTAAATATCAGGAGGTCAGTACCTACGATTAACTTAACAGAAAGGTTAGACAGCAACTCAACTCTTCTTCCTTCTGCTTCATCATTCTGGTGAGACCTGGATCCTTCGCGGAGGGGGGTCCGGCTGCTCGCTGCGATTCAGAGGTGGGACCAGGGCCAGTCCCGCAGCGCTGCCGGTCGGGGGGGCTGTGCCAGGGCTCCCTGCGAATGCTGGCGGCACCGCTCGCCCCCCTCCTCGCACCCCCAGGATCCCAAAGCACTTTGCGAACACGAGTTAAACCTCACGGCTGCCCCGGGCGAGGTAGGTAAGTGCCGTCCCCTCGCTCTCGGAGGGGACGCGAGGCCGGGAGCAGCTCGCCAGGCAGAGCCAGAGCAGCCGCGGGCGCGGAGCTCCTACCCCGGCTGCCGCTCCGTCCCCGCATCCCGCTGCTGGTCTCGGGATGCTGCATGCGGGGAGGAGTCCTTACAACCCCGGGGAGAATCCAAGGCAGAATCGCCAGGGACCCCAACGCTCTCCCCGGCCCCACCACCAAACACGGCCGGCAGAAATCGGGGGGGGGGCTCTGGCGCTCCCGGCGTGGTGTCGGCAGGGCGGGCTGGGCTCTGCCCCTCAGTGTTGCAGTGGAAAAGCTTCTCTTTTTGGTTTATGTGCACAAAAGGCTTTTGCTTCACAGCTTAGCTAGACACAGGGCGGCAGCGCCCCGACCCACCCAAAAGCTCGTCACGGCTTCTGGGACATTTTCGGAGGGTCTCGAGGCTTTAAGGGCCCCCCTCCCATCCTTCATCAACCTCAGAGCAGGGCAGCCAGCGGCCGTTCCTGTCCAGCACCGCGACACCGGAGGAAACCCCGGAACTCAAAGAGCTCCTCGGAGGGGCCTCAGCGAACCGCCGCAGCTCCCACACTTCCCTCGGCGCCATGCGCCCTCAAAACCACTTTTTTATTTTAATCTTAACAACAGTTAACCTAAACAGGGCTCCGCAGCTCAGCCGGAGACCACAGACCGCGGCTGGTACCACGAGACCGGGGTCTGGAGCCCCAGCAGCACGCGGCACAGCCTGGCCAGCCCCAACACAGGCTCCAGGACCAAAACCAGGACACGTCCAGCCTGACACCCTCCAGGTCGGTCAGCTGGCCCCAGTGCTCCAGGGACTGGGGCAAGGACACAAGTGCCAGCGGCCTCTCGTTCCTCCTCTGCACAGCCTGTTCCTCCCGCCCCACCTCCCTGCGGCGGGGTGGGACTCGGGTGCTGCAGGTCCACGGGGCGATGGAGGGTGACACCAGCTCAAGTCGAAGCAGCTGCCAGGGAAGGGTCCAGCCGGGGCTCGGCACCTCCGGCGGGGACACGGCTCGACACCGACATGTCCCCCGTCCTAGTGGGGCTGGAGCTGGAGCTGCCGTGGTGGAAACGCAGCTTTGCCGGCAGCGATGGGAGGGTGGGAGGAACCTGCAGCGGCTGCTCCCCTCCACGCCCCCCGCTCCCCTCTCCCCAAACTCCTCACGCCCTCAACAGCGATGTGCCCGGCCAGCAGGGAGACCTGTGCCACTTCCCCCGGCCCCTCTGTGGGCGCTGCGGTGTGGAGCCGTCCCCGCTTCTTACATCACCACAGAGCTCGTGCCACCAGATGGGTGCGGGGAAGGCTGCGAGGGAGCAAACCGACCCGGCCAGCCCCGGGAGCTGGTGCCCAACAGGGAAGGACAGAGGCTGCCGTCTCCTCAGGGACCAGCACCAGCATTCACCGAGCACTTTGCATCTCCCCCGTGCTCTGTGGGTACGAGCCAGCGACTCCACCATGCTCCTGGAGGTAGGTAGGTACCAGAAGAGTCACCACCCTCATTTTACAGACGAGGAAACTGAGGCAAAGAGGTGAAGTGACTTGCCCAAGGCCACAGCGGGGCGGGGGAGCAGCCCCCGGGAACTCCCAGCTCACCGACCACGCGTCCAGCCCACGCCGCTCCTCTGCCGCGGGTCGTCCCTTGGAGAGGAGCAGAAAGCGGGACGAGTTTACAGGTTTTGCAAATCACTAGTTTTGTTTTGTAACAGCATAAATCTACAGGAGCGCAGGGGCCAGCTCGCGGCGACCGACCGCGGCTTCCCAGCCCTGAGCGCTTCCTGTTTGTGAGGTAGAATGAGTTACCTAAGGGCAGCCATCGCTCACGCTGCGGCGTCGGAAACGCTTGTTCCTCTCCACCTCTGCCCCACAGCAGGGGGACACGGGAAAATGCCGATCCCCACCCTTCCTGGCTGAGCTGGCCAGCGCCACCGGGAGAGCCCCCCGCGCCGAGCAGGGGCCCTGGCCCGCGGCCAGGAGGGGCTGGGCCGAGGGTCGCCCCAGCTGCCATCGCTGCCGCAGCCCCCAGGCACGACTCGAGAACCGACGAACGAACTCAGGCCGCACCAACATCCTGCAACAGACGTTTGCCAGGAGACGTGTCCGGGAGCAGCCGTGGGAGGGGGCGAATCCCAGCAGCAGAGAGGAGCCCTCAGAGGTGCCTTCCCGCGAGTTAAGGGGACGGCTTCGTCACGCCTTGGTCGCGCGACGCCGCGTGCTGGCACCCGGCGCTTCCAGCAGCGGCGACGCATCGCGCCGGCAGAGGAGAGCCGAGGAGGTGCTGGATGCTCTCGATGGCGGCAGCAGTCAGGCGTGACCGTGCCCTCACGGGATCCTCCCGAGGAGCGGTGGAGCCCCCACACGAACCTGCCTCCCTGCCCCACTCTGGTCCAGGGGCTCCTCTGAGCTCCCTCCGCTCGCACGGCCGCCCACTGCTGCGGCTCTGGAGCCGCCAGAGAGAGCGACCATCACCCCGGTCCTCGATCCCGCCGGAGCCCTCCTCGCCTGCACACGTGCCTCCCGTCGCTCACTCCCTGCAACGGAGCAACGACCTGGAGGCCGCTTCTGCACCACGGACTTTGCTCATCTCCTCCCCGCAGCAGAGCCCCAGCGATGCCCAGAACGAGTCTGTTTTCCTTTTTTTCCTTCTTTCTTCCCGTGTTTCTCTCCTTCCCTTTGAGTCCAGCGCCATCCTGCTCTGGCTCTTCCCTCTCCACTGAGGTCAGGTGTGAAAAATCGTAGCAGCATCAGTTTGTGGACAAGCTCAAACCGAGGGTTAGCCTAGTCGGGTGGGCTAAAAGGTTAAAAAAAAATAACTCTAGATTCCAAACTGAGTGAGAAACGCTAAAACCACAGAACGCGACGGCCTCGAACGGGACCGGAGGTAAGTGAGCACGACGGACTCCTCGGGAACAGCGACGCAGCTCTCGTGCTGCTCACCGGCACAACGCCCCCGGCCTCAAAAGCCCCAGCGAGGCCGAAGAAGAAATTAAAAAATAATCGAAAGGGAGGTTTCCATCCGTGACGCCTGACCGTTGAATAAAACAAACGACGCCTTCTCCGCAGCTCCCGCAACCAGCGCTCGCTCGGTGGCCGGCCCTGCCCCGCGCGCCCCATCAGCTGTCTGCGTTTTTCTCGGCGTCTTTGGAGTGGATGATGTACATGAAAGTCTGCTCGATGGTGAAGTCCGGGGGCAGGCTGCCCTTGTGCACCCCTATGTGCTTGCTCATGAGATTGAGCGTGGAGCTGTAGTGCCCGCACACGGTGCAGCGGTACATGAGGGCTCCCGAGTGCGTCCGCAGGTGGCACTTGATGGTGGAGCGGCCGCGGAAGAACTTGTGGCACACCTTGCACTGGTAGGGCTTCTCCCCGGTGTGGATCCTGCGGTGGTAGTTGAACTCGCTGGTGTGGGCGAACCTCTTCCCGCAGACCTTGCAGCTGTACTTGCTGTTGCCCGGCTGGGTCGGCAGCGCCAAGTCTTCGCCCAGGAACTCCTCCGGCAGCTTCCTCTTCTGCAGGCCCTGCTGCGGCAGACGGTCTCCGAAGCCGGGCCGGACGTCCAGGCCGGCCCCGCACTTGTGCTGGCTGACGTGGTAACGATACGCCGCCTCCAGCTTGAAGCTCTGCCCGCAGAAGTGGCACCGGAACAGAGCCTCCTCCACGCTCTGGTGGACGGCCAAGTGCTTCTCCAGGAGGTGCCGGTCCACGAAGCTGTTGGCACAGACAGAGCAGGAGAAGACGGAGATGCCCAGGTGGGACAGGGTGTGCCACATCAGGCCACAGAGGCTGAGGTGCCGCTGGTCACACACGCCGCACGTCTGGCTCTTCAGGTTCACGTGGTCCAGGACGTGGTTGCGGACGGTGTGGAAATCTTTGGCCAAAGGCTTCCCGCAGGCAGCGCACGCCAGCTCCGAGCCCCCGAACACCGGGACCTTCCCCGGCAGCGGGTCGCTGGGGTGGACGATGACGTTGTTGTCAAAGACCCCTTCCCGCCGGTGCAGGGTCAGCTGCCACTGCGTGAAGAACTTGGTCTCGCACATGTCGCAGGAGAAGAGGAAGATGCCGATGTGGGACAACACATGAGTGACCCTGGAGTTCCGGTCCTGGAAGTGGGTTTCGCAGACCTTGCAGTTCCCGGTGAGCAGATCGACGTGATCCCTCGCGTGCTGGCGGATCAGCTGGATGTTGGGCTCCAGGACCTTCTTGCACACCTGGCAGGGCATGGCCTTGCTGTCCCGGCCGTCGCTCTCAAAGGCCAGCTCTTCCTCGCTGTCGTCACTCAGCTCGATCACTTCCTCCGGCGGGCCCAGCTCCTCGCCCGCGTCTTCGAAATGCAGCTCATCCTCGCCCAAATCCTCCAGCTGCAGCTCGTCCATCTGCCCAAAGCCCGGCTCCTTGGAGTGGTCGCTATTGCTGGGACAGGAGTTGCTCCCTGTGGAGACGTCCAGGGAAGGATCCGCGGTGAAGAAGCCGCCCTTGCCGTAGTCGCCGTTGCTCTGGACCTTGTACTGCTGGCAGGAGCTTGTGGTGGTTTGAAGGACCGTGCTCGCTCCGCCCAGGCCGGGCTGCGTGGCCACGGTCGCGGCAGGAGCGAATTGCCCTTGATCCGACTCCTGCTCTGTCTTGTGATGCTGCTGCGGATGCATCAGGGGAAGGGTCTGGCTGGCTTCGCTCACCGTGTTCCTGTCGTCCTCTTTGTAGCTGCCGGACACCTCCCCGTGCAAGATGTAATTCCGCTCGGGGCCAAAATGCTCCCCGCCGGCGCGGGTTTCACCCAGAGACTGGCTCTGCTCCGAGGAGGTGCTGCTCAGAGGGCCCGAGCGGCCTTCGCTCGCCGACAGGGAGGGCTGCTTCGTGATGGCCGAGCTCTCCAGGTCGGGGAAGGTGGAGTGGCAGGCCTGCAGCAGATCGTCCATGCCCAGCCGCTCCGCCACCTCGTAAATGACGCCCACGTTGATCAGGTCGGTGAAGAGCTCCGAGGTGTAGACGAAGCTGAGGATCTTCTCGAAGTTGGCCGGCGTGATGAAATCCACCACGTAGGTCCTGGCAGCGTCCAGCCCCGTGTTCAGGAAGAGGTTCTGGAAGTAGCCTGCGGCGCAGGCCAGAACGGCCTTATGTGCCGCGAAGGAGCGGGTGCCCACCAGGATGGTGACGTCGCACATGGTCTCAGAGAGCCGGCACTTGTTGAGCTCCTTCAGCAGGTTGTTGGGGTGATTGGTGCTGTGCAGCTTGATCCTCATGCCCATCTCTGCAGCTGCTTACGAGTCCCTCTCCCGGTCAGCTGCTGCTTCACACGTTCATCGGCGGCGCGGGCAGGAGGTCTCGGCGGGCAGGAACTGGCAGGGCAAGGGGCTCTGGAGAGGGAAACACAGACAACGTCAGGGCCCGAACGACCCAAAAGACGCCGGTCTCCCTCACGCCATCCACCCTCCTGTCGCGGAGCAGCCGCTCAGACGGAGCCCGACTGAACCCGTCTTGCAACGCCTGACCCCTGGGGAAGCGAAGGGGAAGACGTACGAGGGGAAGGCGCAAAGAGACGAGATAAAAAGCCGTTCACTGCGCCAGCCGCAGCCCGAAGCTCCCAATTCTGCCTGGGCACGGTCAGGTCTCTCTGCCGCGCAGCTCCACCCGTGCCTGGAACCGAGCCCTGGCCAGTGCCTGCTGCAGGGACCCCCCCTCCCCGGGCCAGGGCCGATGCTCCTCTCCAGAGAGCCGACGTTCCAGCTCCACACGCCGGTCGGCTTCGCCTCCGGGTCTCCACCAGCCACCTCCTTTGCTTCAGGTTGTGCCCGTACCCACAGTTTTGGATCTGGGGGGGCTCTCGTTTCAGATTCTCCCCCTCACTCCAGCCTCTCCGGTTGCCCTGGGATTCCTCCTCCGTTACCCCAGTACCAGCAGCACCTTTCGGTGCTCTCAGCTGGGCGGTTTGCGCAGCATTCCCAGGCTCCACCGGCAATTCCCACCTGAGCTCGTCCTTCCAGCGCGTCCCGCTGCCTTTGGCACCCCGTCCCACCGCTCACCAGCTCTCAGGCCACCCGTGGAACTCACCCGGGGAGCTCTGTCCCTAATCCCCATTTCAACCCGTGACAGAGGACGACGGCCCCAGAACCAGCAGGAGTTTGCGGGAGGTGGGACCGGTCCCGGCCCCGGCCCCGGGGAAAGGCAAGAAGGAGCCGAGGTCGGGCCGGGGCATACCGAGGGATGGAGCAGGGACGGTCCCTGCCCGGGAAACACCACTCACAGCCGGGGAAGGCTCTGGAGGGGAAACGCTGGGCAATTCCTGCAGCGTGGGGGTCCCTGCCGGGGGGGGGATACACGGAGAAGGGAAGGGGGGAGCGGGGGGCGGTCCCGGAGGGTGAGGGGGGCCGGACGGGCTCCCGTCCCTGCGGGGGCACAGGGAATCCCGAAGCTGCCCCAGGAGAAAATGGAGCAAGAGGCGGGGGGCGGCAAGGACCCCCCCGAGGGGGCTGCAGGAGCCACGCGGGACCGCGGCGGCGGGGGAGGGAGGGGGACCCACGGGAGGGGGCAGCGAGGGGCTCCCGGGGACGCGGTGAGGTGAGCCACGCAGCGGGGAGGGCGGGAAGGGGCCCCCGGGGGGCAGCGGGAGGCCCGGGGGGGGGGCGGCGCGGGGCCCATCGCGGGGGGGAAGGGGCGGCGCGGGGACCCCCGCGGCTCCGAGCGGGGCCCGGCGCGGCGGGGGACGGGCAGGGGCCGGCGGGGCCGCGGGCCGCGGGCGCTGCTTACCCGCCCGGCGCCCCGCACCATCCCGGCTGGGCTCACACAAAGGCACCGACCCGCCCCCCGCCCGCCCCGGCCCCGGCCCCGCCGGAGCCGCCTTCCGCCGCCCGCGCGCGCCGCGGGGCCACAGCGCCCCCCGCGGCCCGGAGGAGCGCGGCGGGACGCACCGGCACCGGCACCGGTACCTCTGCAGGGACAGGGGGCGGCGGCAGGGACAGGGCGCTGGAGCCCCGGAGCGCCGGGGCCCGCGGACCCGTCCCCGCGGGCAGCGCCGGTGGCGGCGGGTCCCAGCCAAGACACAGAGACGGTCCGGGCGCGTGTCCCGCGCAGCGCGGGAGGGTGTATGGAGGGGTTCGGGTACACGCGTTCGGGTACCGGCGTTCGGGCACCGGGGCACGGACGCGGGGGACAGTCACAGCGTGCGGGGACCCGACAGCTGCGAGCGCGGCCCCGGCGGGTCCCGCGACGGCACCGCGCTCCGTGGACGCCCCCGCAGCCGGCGCCGCCGTGGCGCAGCCCCCGGTGCCGGTGTCTCGGCTCGGGGCACAGAGCTCGGCCCACGCCGGTCCCCCGTGGGCTCCGTCCCCAGCTCACGCCGCCCGCAGCGCGGCTCCGCCGTCCGCGGGGAGGCCCGGGGAGCACCGGGGGGACGAGCCGCCGCCCCCCCGCCCCGCCGCCCGCCCGGGCTCCGCCGCCCGCTTCCCCATGAGCCCCACGAAGAAATCGTGCATGTCCCCTGCGGAGAGACCCGCCGTCAGCGCCGCGGGGCCCGGCGGCGAAGCCGGCACCGGCACCGGCACCGGGCGGGACTTACGCTTCTGCGGAACCGCGGGGGGACCTGGAAGAGACCAAAGCGGGTGAGCGACGGGGGCCGGCACCGGACGGACCGACCCTCCGCAACCCCCCGGCCCTCGCCGCCCCGGTCCCCCCGCCCTCACCGGCGTCCTCCTCCCGCAGCAGCTGCAGAACGGCGGCGTAGGCGGCCCCGGGGCCGCCGGGCGCTCTCCAGGGCAGCGGCTCCGGGACGGGCATCCCCTGCGGGAAGCGAAGCGGGTGAGCGCCGTAGAGGTGTCCTGGGGGGCGTCCCGGGGGTCCAGGGTCCGCCCGCCGCTCCCCCCCGCCCCCGACGGCCGTTACCTGCGCGGGGGCCGCGGGTCCCGGCGGGGCGGGGAGGCGGCGGGCGAGGGCGAGCGGCAGCGCCAGGACGAGCAGCGCGGCCAGCACCGGGCGGCTCCTCATCCTCGGCGGGGGGCCTGGGGGCGGCGGTCAGCGGCGAGGTCCCGGGGCAGCCCCGAGCCAGCGGCCCGGGACGAGCCCGGGACAGGGCCAAGCGCTGGGGAGGGAAAGGAGCGACACGGGAGACGGGGAGGGGGGCGGGGGGCGGGACCCCCGCCCGTGGCTGTGACTGGAGGGGCCGCCCCGCTTCCCGGTGGGGGGATCGGGGGTGCATCGCAGAGGAGCGGGGGGGCGCGGGGGGACTGCCCCGGGGGTCCCGTGCCACCACTCGTGCCCGTGGTGCCACGTTTGTGCGGTCACACAGTGGCCGGATGGTGCAAACACGCACACGAGAGCGAGTGTGGGCACACGGAGACCGTGAACGGGCTGGGGCTCGATCCGGCATGTTCGCCCATGTTGGCGCACATGCGTGTCCCCTGGCACACACGCGTGTCCCCTGCCACATACACACACACACACGCACGTCCAGAGCTCTCCCCAAGCCCCCCCCCAATTCAAGCAGCATCTCTCCCCCTGGCCCGTGCCCTCTCCAGTGCCTTCGCCAACCTCCCCTCCTGCCTCCTCCCAGCCCGAGCTGGGCGAGGACGGGGCGCAGGGACCCCCAGGAGCCCCGGGAAGCCCCCAGGGCCCGGTGCTGCGGGGGCACAGACCTGCTGAGCCCTCTGGTGTCGCCCGGTGTGGAGCCGGGGGCAGGGTGACGGGAGTCGTGGCGAGGCAAGGCGCAGCGGCGGCCGATGGCTCTCCCAGCGCGGGCTCGGCCGGTCGGCGAAGTACCGGGGTGCCGGCTGCCGTGCGGTGTTAAATAGGGGGCTCTGCCCGTGGTGCGGAGTGGGTGGGCGAGAGGAGAGCCGCCAATGGGGGCCGGGGGGGGGCACCCCCACCATGCAGCTTCACGCCCACGCAGGCACCGTGACACCGACAGGCACCCGTTACACACGCAGTCACACCACGACACGCGTGCCCACGCAGGCACGCCGAGCTCCCCACCGGGGCCAGGGGCCAGCACGCAGGCGCTGTGCCCCTGCAGACCCCAGCCCATGCAGCCCCCAGCCCCTCCTCACACCGCAGCCCAGGGGGATGCGTGTGTCCGAGCACGACGCAGCCATCACGCGTGTGGGGACACATGCGGTCTGCCGCGCTGGCCCAGCCGCGGGCGGCTGCAGCCGGGCCTGGGGAGGTCTCGCACCACAGCAGGGACCCGCCAGTTCTCCGCCACGCGTACACGTGATGCACACGTGTTCATCTGCACACGCACACGACTCCACTGCACACACAAGCACACGCGTGCCCACGCACACGCTCTCTGCTCCGCACACCCTGCCCGGCTCCCCAGCCCCCGGCTGCTGCTCCCGGTGCTGCCCGTGGGGAGCACTCCCAGCTCCCAGGGACTGAGCTCTGGCCCCACGTGGGGCTTCTGGGGCTGCCTTTCCCCAGAGCCCTCTGTGACCTGGCCAGCACCATGAGCCCCCCCGGCCCCCGCCCGCCTTGGCCTCCTGGGAGCCCAGGCTTGGTCCCGCACCCGGATCCCCCCATCCCCGGGCACCCCAAGAGCCCCCGTACCCTCACCCCAGCCAGGGCTGTGGAGAGGCGGAAGATGGAGCGGGAGAGTCGGGGGAACCGGGGGGCTGCGAAGGGAGGGGGAACGCTCAGGCCGCAAGCGGGAGCCTCCGACTTCAGCCCGAGCAACAGGCAGCTGCGCCGGCCCCTGGGGAAGGCGTCGGGGCAGCGGCGGCTCACGCGGCAGCGCAGCGCAGCCTGGGGCAGGGCAGCATCTGCAGTGCCGGGGACGTTAATTAAATCGGAGCCCGGCCAGAGACGGCCTAATTAATTAATAACACCTACTTGTGTGGTGCCAAGAGCGACGCAGCCGCGAAGAGCCGCGGTGCCCCGGGCTTGTTTACGGCTCTCGGCCCTCGCGGCGCACGGGCGGGAGGGTCCCCGTGCCGGGACGTGACACAGCCCGCGGCGGGGAGCGGGGGGGGCCCTCAACGCCGGGGCGCGTCCGTGCCGTCAAGTGCCCCCGCGCACGTGCACGTGCCCCCGCCACGTGCACGCGCGGCCCGGGCGCCCTGGCACGCGTGCCCACGCGTGCCCCCTGTGCACGACAAACGGCCGCGATGCTCCAGGGCCCACCTGGGAGCTGGTGCTGACGTGACGGGGAGTTGTCAGCTCTCGGAGGTAACGCAGGTGACGTGCGGGGACGGGAAAAAACCCCTCTCCGAGAGCTTGATGAGCGCAGGCAGCGGCGGGGGGGGCTGCTGCAGGAGCTCCTGGGGGCTGCGGGGCTGGCGGGGGTCCCGGGGGACCCGAGTGGCAGCGGTGGCTCCTCTCTGACCCCCCGTCCCCAACCGCAGCTCCAGCCCGGGGGGGCTGCGGGCGCAGCTGGGCGAGGGGGGGAGCGCGGCGGGGAGCACCCGGCGCTGGGCACGGCCAGCGCAGGCAGGCGGGTGCCAGGGACCTCACGTGCCAGCACCCGCAGCCGCCCCGAGCTGCCTCTGCAGCGGAGCAAGCCGCGCTCCCACGTCACGGGGACAGCGGCCGCAATTTGGGGCCTTTCCAGTCACCGCTGGCGAGCGCCGGCCGCGGTCAGGCGGCGGGAGAGGCGGGGGCCGGCTGGGGGGGCTCCATCCCCACGACTGGGCTCTGCCCCCACCCTGCGCCCCCTCCTGGGGCTGCGGCACCCCAGGGACCCTGCCCCGCCCGCAGCGGGGGCACCCACTGCAACAGCGCCCGGGACCGGCACCAGAGCAGCGTTTAATGGGTTTGCAGCCATTCCCGAGCGGTGCGAGGACCCGGCGGGGCGGGGGAATAACACGAGGCGGGGGGGACGGGGGTGCCGGTACGTGGGCGGGGGTCCTGGCGCGTCCCCTCAGTGGACCAGGACCTCCATCTTGTGGCTGCCCCGCTTCTTGCAGACCGGGAGGTCACTGCCCGCCTTGGGCAACTCCACCACTGTGACGGCCACGTCGCCCTTCTGGAAGCGGGTGGAGAACCTGGGGGGGGCCAGGGTGGAGGGGTGGGGTGGGGAAACGCCCAGCCCCACCCCAGTGCCTGCCCAATGAGCTGCCTTCCTCAAACCCATCTCTCGGGGGACGCCTGCTGCAGCCAATCAGGACCCTCCAGCTATTGCCCCACCTGCGAGCCCTGCCCTGGCAAGCTCCACCCCCACACGCCCCACCCTGCCCTGCCCCACCCATGGCAGCCCCGCCCCTGCCCCACCCATACTGGTCGGTGATGTGCAGGGGCAGGGCCTGGCCGGTGGCGTCCATCAGCGTCTGGTGCAGGCAGCTGACGAGCTCGATGAGGTGGTCACTGACGAGCAAGAAGTCGCCCTTGGCCCCCGCTGTGGAGGTCTGTGGGGAGGGGGGGGTCAGCCCCACTGGGGACCCCCCGAGCCCCCCGGGACCCCCCTCCCCAGGTACCTCCTTGAGGTGCAGGACCAAGAAGCCATCGGAGAAAGGTGTGACGGAGACGCCGCGGATGTCGCCCAGGCTGAGCGCGGTCTTGGGCTGGGCGGCCTTGGGGTCGGCCAGGACCAGGTGCTCGGTGGTGAGAAGCAGCAGCCGCGGCACCGTCTGCGGGCAGGGGGTCAGCGTGGCCCCGCGTGCTGCCCCACGGCAGCGGGGATGGGGACGGGGCGGGCGCTCACCTTGCCGCTGGCTCTGTTCACCTTCCGCACGGTGTCGGCCATCACCAGCTTGTCCTTGGCCACGGCGTGGAGCTTCTGGTACTTGGGGTTCTGCGTCAGCCCCAGGTACTCGCCCCGGAAGGGCTGCGGCAGGCTGGGGAACGGAGGCCGTCAGTCGGCGCCACCCCCTGCACCCCCCGCCCCCGCCAGCCCCCCGCCCCGGCACCTTTTGGAGTAGAGGGTCTTCTTGTCCTTGAAGAGCTCGCTGGCGCAGAGCTTGGCCCGCAGCAGGGCCCGCCGCTGCGGCGGCAGCTGCTCCCGGTACTTCTTGCACTGCCGAGGGAGGGGGTGATTGGGTGCCGCCAAAGACCCCGGCGCAAGACCCCTGGATGCACTGGAGCCCCCCACCTCCCCGCCCTGCCCTGCGCCCACCTTCCAGCGGCAGAAGATGCTCCTCAGCTCCTGGTTGGCATCGGCCAGGAACTGGTATGGCGCGGGGGGCCAGGTCTGGTCCAACACCGACAGCGGCGGGAGGTTCCTCCCCAGCTCCACCAGGAACTTCTGCACCTGGGAGTGGCAACACGGAGGGGGTCGGGAGGGTCCCCAGGGCTGGGGAGGCTGGGGAGGTGCCGTGCCCCCTCTCCCCCCGGCCCCACTCACCAGCCGCCGGTAGATGAAGTTGGCCAGGCAGGCACTGGCCCCGGAGCGGAAATATCTCCTGTACATCCTGCGGACCTGCCGGAGAGGGGCGTCAGCGGCGGGAGCGGTGGCGACATGGGACATGGCCACCCTCCCGCTGCCAGCCCCCATGGGACCCTCCTCCCCGTCCCCATTCGGCCCCAGCGAGAAGACAGCTGCTCCAGCCCGACAGGGTGGGCAGGAGCCAGGTGGGCAGACAGACAGACAGCCCTGGACACAGCAGCGTGGACAGCAGGACAGAGGCAGCGGGCGGGGGCGCGGCCCCGTTACCTGGTACCCCCTCCAGTAAGCGGCGATGGTGGTGGCGGCCACGCGACGGTGACGCTGCAGCTTCAGCTCCCGGAGGAGCCGGCGAGACTGCGAGGGGTGCGAGCCCGGGGGGACACACAGACAGGGAGCGAGAAGGGGGAGAAGCGGGAGAGAGGCCACGGAGGAGGACAGGAGACAGGAGACAGGAGACAGGAGAGGAGATGAGGCTGGTGCCGCCATCGGGCGAACGGAGCCCCCAGCCCCTCCCTGCCGCACACCCCCCACCCCGCCGCCCAGGCGGGGATCGCTGCGGACCCCGGGGTGCCCAGCCCTCACCTTCCAGCCCCGCGCGTACGCCTGGATGAGCAGTGCCGACCGCTTCATCTGCTTGTACTTGTTCTTTTGCTGCGGCGGGGAGAGGGGAGGTGGGTGAGCGGGGGGCTTGGGCCCTGCCCAGGGAGGGAGGGATGGGCAGGGGAAGCGCATCCAGCACCCCCCCCCCTCACCCTGTGGCCCCGGAACCAGGCGGAGATGGTGATCTGGCTCTTGCGCATCAGCTGGTACTGGGTCCGGCACCGCCAGCCCCGGAACGTCTTCTGGATGAGGGTGGCGAGCTGGACCACGCGCTCCTGGCGGCGCCTCTCCAGGTCGAAGAGCTGGGGATGGCCGGGACAAGCGCTGGGACGCCGAGCAGGGACAGGGACTCCCAGCTGAGAGCTGCAGCTTCACCCAGGAGCTCCGGGGACGGGGACCCATGGGGTTGGCGCCACCCTGCCCACCCCCCAGCCCACCCCCCAGCCCAGCTGCCCCATAGCGGGGTCCCCCCTGCCCCTCTGTCCCCAGACTCACGGTGCGCGGCGAGCGGATGAAGATCTTGGTGTGGCCAAACGCCAGCTCCTCAGGGGGCAACGCCAGCTCCGCCAGCAGCACCTCGACCCCCTCCCTGCGCCGCGGCAGGAGATGAGGCTGGTCAGAGCCCCGCAGCCCCCGGGCCGGGGGCCACCGGCCGTGCCCGCGGGCTGGCCCAGCCCCGTACCTGTCGCTGCCGGCCCAGCGGGGCCAGGTCCGGGAGCTGAGCATCTTGTAGCGCTCCAGGAAGGAGTTGTAGAGCTGGCGGAAGGCGTAGCCTGCCCGCCGCACCCGCACGTTCTCCATCAGCCCCAGGTACCGGATCTGCGCCAGCACCAGCTCCGGCGTGAAGAGCATCGCCGTTTTGGTCTCGTTGGGCTTGATGCACCTGGGGAGGGCAGCGGTGGGCTGGGGGGGTCCCACCGGTGCCAGGGCTGGGGTCTGGGGTCGGGCTGCCCCCAGGGCCGGTACCTGATGTAGTTGGGGTTCTTGGAGTAGAGGTTCTTCATCAGCGTCGCCACCGAGGTCTTGAACTGGAAGCCGGCGGTGGGGGGCAGCTTGAGGGACACCTTCTGGGGGTCTCCCTCGGGGAAGAGGGAGCGCAGCAGCGTGTGCCGGGCGGCCCACATGGCCTGCGACAGGTCGCGGAAGAGCAGGTCGTTGTTCTTCTCGATGAAGCCCGTCACGTTGTAGGTCACCTGGGCGCGGGAGCGGGGTCCGGGCTCAGCGGGGTGCGCGGCTCGGGGAGGGAGCGAGCGGGTCACGGTTCAGTGTCTCCATCCCCCTTCCCAGCCCAGCCCGCAGCTCCCAGACAAAGCTGGGAAGAGGACCCGGGGGTCCCGGCTGCCCCAGCAGGGCTGAGGCTGTGGGTGCCGGCGGGTGCCCGCAGCCGTGGCGGACCTTGCCGGCGTAGTGGTGGATGCGGAAGCATTGTGGAAGCAGGCTGGTGTCCATGATGTGCCGGGCGTTCTGGGTCTCCCTGCTCTCGTAGTGCTTGTGGGTGGCGAAGAGCTGGTTCAGCTTGGTGAGGAAGGTGTCCTCGTTGACCACGCCGGGCCGCAGGCACTCCTCGTCCAGCATGGCCAGGATCCCACTCTTGCTCTGCGCCGTGGTGGGCAGCGTCACCTCAAACCGGCCCCGGCCCCGAGCTGCAGCTCCGTCGAGCCGGGGCTGCTCCAGGGTCTGCGCAGCCCGAGCTCGTGCCGGGTGCGATGTGGGGAGCGGGGACCCCAGCGCCTGGGGGCAACTCACGTTCTCAATCAAGTTGCAGATGATGCTGTTGTCGAAAAACTCCACCGGGGTCCACTGGATGCCCTGGGAGCAGACAGGGGTCAGGCGCGCAGACCCCCAGACACGTGCCACACGGGCCGCCCAGACCCTGCCCCATGGGCACCAGAGCTGATGTGGGGCAGGAACCGGACGTCCGGCCACGGGGATCCCGACTCCCTCCCCACCTTCCTGCTATTGAATCTGCTCTCGGCGGGGAGCGGGGCGAGGGAGGGACGTGTGGCGGAGCCGTCTCCAGCACTTCCCCGTCCCCGGGGGTCCCGGGCTCCTCAGGGCCGTGCAGAGGGGCCACATCCAGCCCGACCGGCATGGTCCAGGGGTACCTCTCGGACGTATTCCTCCTGCTCCTCCTTCAGGGTCATCAGGATGAAGATCTGCTGCAGCTTCTCGTTGCAGTAGTTGATGATGAACTGCTCGAAGCCGTTGTCCTGCGAGAGAAGGGTCCTGCGTGGCCGGTCGCGTGCCAGTCCCCGGCCCTGCCCCATGTCCCACCCGCTGCCCCCGGCCCCCCCCCAGCAGCAGGAGGGGTCTGGGTGGGCCCCGCGCTCACCTGGAAGATCTCGAAGCCGTAGATGTCGAGGACGCCCATCACCTTCCTCTGCTTGCCTGGCTTCACCTGGGGAGACAGCGGGGTGCTGGGCTGTGTCCCGGCCCCCTGCGGGGCGGGGGTCCCAGGCGGGGGGCCCGCTGCGTGTCACCGCGGGCGCTCACCTGGATGCTGGCGTTGATGCGGTTCACCAGCCAGTCGAAGAGGCGGCTGTAGATGTTCTTGGCCAGCGCGTCCCGGCCATAGTAGCCCTGGGGAGAGGGGCGAGAGGTGAGAGGCTTGTACCGGGGGCTGCCAGGCATCCCCCCCGCGGCAGGGCAGGGTCCGTCCCCTCACCTGGGGGACGCTGAGGGTGGTGAGCACCATCTCGTCCCGCGCCTTCACGGTGCGGGAGCACAGGGCCCGCTCCAGCACGTCGGGGTCCAGCCCCACCAGCTCGCAGATCTCCTGCAGCTCTGCGGGAGGAGGCGGTGGTGCTGGGGCTGAGCGGGGGGCTGAGCGGGGACCTCCCCTGCCCCAGCCCCGGCCCTACCCTGCGGCTCGGCGATGCTGCAGGCCTCCATCCCGCTGGCCTGGTAGCTGCTGCGCAGCTGCACGTTGCCCAGCTTGAGCACCACGGCCGTGACCTCCAGCAGCGCCGTCACCTCGGCGGGCGAGAAGCCGATGACCCTCATGGCGTCCTGGGGGTGGGCACAGGCAGCTCAGGGGGACCGGGTGGGCACCAGGGTGTTTTGGGGGGGGGGGCGTGTCACGGCTTCCCGGCCCCCCAGGCCCTGCCAGCGGTACCTGCATGGCGTGGAAGTTGGCCGCGTCGTCCATGCCGGGCAGGCTGGAGGTCTCCCGGTTGAGGTAGCCGTAGTGCCGGCAGTCCTGGTGGAGCTTCAGCTGCTCTGGGGGTGGGGAGAGGCGGCTCAGCCATGGCCGCCCCCGGCCCCCGGCTCCCCCCGACCCTCTGTGCTGGGGTCCTAGACCTACGGAGCAGCTGCGCCGAGCCCCCGGCCAGGAGCTGGTAGAAGATGTGGAAGTTCCTCTCGCCCCTCACGTGCCGGACGATGCGGGATTTCTCCAGCAGGTCTGCGGGTGGGGGTCAGCGTCACTGGGGCGCGCCAGGTGGGACCCCCGGGGCGGGCTGGCAGTACTCACAGTTGCTGATGACCCCTCCCAGGGGCTCCCCCTTGAAGTCGAACTCCACGTCCATGTACTTGCCCTGAGGGACGGGGCTGGGGTCAGGGCAGGGGGACCCCGCGGGGGCGGCAGCTCCGCTCCCCATGTCCCCGTCCCTTGCCACGCTTCCAGCCCCACCACGATCTGGCCCCACTCCCCCAGGACGCAGCTCCGCCGCCCCCGTTCTCCGGTCACTCACGAATCGGGAGGAGTTGTCGTTGCGGATGGTCTTGGCGTTTCCAAAGGCTGTGGGGGGAGGACGGGGTTACGGCCCGGGGGGGCTGTGCCGAGAGCCCGGGGACGGGCGCGGGGTGCGGGGACGGGCACTCACCCTCCAGCACGGGGTTGGACTGCAGGAGCTGCTCCTTCACCTTGTCCACCTCCTCCCCTTTGCTGCACACAGCTGCCACGTAGGACATCACCAGCTTGCTGGCCTCTGCGAGCGAGGGGACGTGGGTGCCGGGGCCGCGGGCGCCGGGGTCACGCGAGCCCCCTCAGCCCCGGCTCTACCTGTCTTGCCGGCCCCGCTCTCGCCGGTGATGAGGATGCACTGGTCCCTGTCCCGGTCCCGCAGCGAGCGGTAGGCATCATCGGCAATGGCGTAGCTGGGGACGAGGAGGGGTTAGGAGGGGGCTGGAGCAGTCTGGAGGCTTCGGGGAACACCAAGAGCCCCCGCTGCGGCTGTGAGGCCACCCCGAGATGCCCCCAGACCCCGAAGCCCTTGGCAGGACGCAGGGGGACCGAGGGCTCCCCGGGGCTGCTGGGCTCCCCGCGCTCACATGTGGGGCTTCACAGCGAAGAAGTTGCAGCCGCAGTACTCCTGGACCTTCTCGGGGGTGTAGATGGGCAGGGGCCGGTAGGGGTTCACCGAGATCACCACGCTCCCGATGTACGTCTGCGGGTACGCAGGAGGGTGTGGGTGCAGGGTCAGGGGACCCAGCCCAGCTCCCGGTGCCCCCCTCCAGCCCCGCCGCCTCCCCTGCTCCCCACCCCAGACCCCTGCCCCGTGCCCACATAGATGTCGCCACGGTGGAATCGTTGCTGCAGGGTGTGGAGCAGCGACTCCTCGGTCAGCGGGTCCAGCAGCACCAGGTCCCCCACTGCCGCCGGGTCCAGCAGCGCGTTGGTGTCTTCCATGGCCGGGCAGCTCCGGGGCAGCTGGGGCAGAGCAGAGGGGGGGCTGCAGCCACGGACACTCAGCCCCTTCCCCAGAACAGCCCCCTGGCCGCCAGCAGCCCCTGGGGCAGGGCAGGATGCGGCCCTTGGCCAGCGGGATGCAGCCGGGACCTTGGCTGCTCCCTGACCCAGCGGTGCCCAGGCAGCCCCCGGGGACAGGGGACAAGGGGGCCACGCACCCGCCCCAGCACAGAGGGTCCCTTCCCGGGCGCCCAGGACCCCGTGGTGGGGCTGGGGGCCGGGGGAGGGCAGGACACCGGGCTCCTGCCCACCGCTGCGGGGGAAGCGGAGGCCCGGCCAGGAAACGCGGACACCTGGATCCTATTCTTGGGGCAGGGACGGATTCAGCCTCCACTTCCTCCCTCCTTCCTGGCAGGGGGAAAGCGGGGCCGGCAAGGGACAGGACCAGGGCTGGGGGAGCCCAGGTTCCCCCGGCAGCACCCCAGCGCTCCCACAAGAGACAGTGCTGCTTCCCCCCGCGCTCCACCCGCCCCTCACCTGCCTCTCTCGGAGCAGATGCGCTCCCCGGGTGACCTTCACCCTCGCTTTACAGCCGGGCGCAGGCTGTAAACCCAGCCCCGCTTATCGCAGCCCGGGGAAAGGTCACGGGTGGGGAGCTGGGGAAGGATGGGGCGAACGGGGCCGTGGAGACGGTCCATCAGGAGCTGCCCCGCCGACAGCAGCCTCTGGAGGAGCCGGTAGAGCCCCACCCTGCACAGGGCACTGGCACCAAGACCCCGGGGCTGCCGGGTGTGGGAGCACCCACAGGTAGGACTGGAGTGAGACCCCCCACAGCTCCAGGGCAGCCCCGGGCTCCCCTTGGTCCTTCCCGCAGCGCCAGCTCTCGGAGCTCCCCATGCCCCGTGGGCTGGAGGATCCCTTGGGTGGGGTGCCCTGGGGTGGGGGCTGTGGGGACAGAGTGCCCCTGGGTGTGGGGGGCTCGGGCGCTTCGGGCTGGGAGCAGAGAGGTCCCACGACTCACCTCCCGGTGGCAGAGCAGCGGCTCCTGGAGTGGCTTCAGCTGGGGCAGCTGGTGGGGCTCAGCCCAGCGCCCCGTGTCGGCCCGGTCCAGCCCTCGGAGGGGCGGAGAGGAACCTCCCTCAGGCACCGCGCCCGCCCGCTCACAGATGGGGAAACTGAGGCACGAAGCACCACAGCAGCAGCTGGAAGCAGCCCCGGGCTGCCCATGGTCCTGCATGGGGTCCCAGCCCGGCTGCTGCCGTGTTCCCCTCCCCGGCAGCTCACAGTGGGAACAGGCAGAGAAAAATCCCTTGTAGCTGAGCAAACAAAGGGAGCTTCCTCCCGGGCTGCGGGGAACTGGGGCAAGATCCAGCCCGTCCTTCACTCGGGGGCTGCACGGGGAACCCATCACCCAAGGCCGGTCCCTCTTCCCCGAGCACCGCGCAGCTCCCTGGGCAGAGCCAGCAACCACAGAGCCCAGGACCAGCCCCGGGGTCGCCGTGGGACGGATAAAGGAGGCTCGGGACTTACAAAATACATCTTTATTAAAAATATAACCAGCCATCAAACACGCGGAGGGGACGGAGGGAGGCAGCAACAAGGCTGCTCCCACCAGAGCCAGGGGAAAAAGCACAGCAAGAGCAGGGGAACAAACCTGGGGCAGCAACAAACTGACGGCAAAAGCTGCAGCGGCAAGGTCCGGCCGGGCTGCAGAGCCAGGTCTGGGGCAGCGGAGCGGCCACGGGGCAGCTTTATTGCTTAGGAAGTTGCATAGATTGGGGCATCCCCTCCCGACCAGGCTGAGGTCAGCGCTGAGCTGGCTGCCAGGGAGTGGGGGCCCAGCCCCCGCGTGGGGGGCACCAGCAGTGACACTGGCAGGACCCTCCCCATCCCCTGCCCGCAGCAGCTGGGGCAGCATGGTGGGGACAGGACCCCTTACAGCAGGTTCAGGGCAGAGGGCACCCGCTTCAAGGTGACAGGGTGCGGCCGGCGGGGAGGAGGAAGCACATCCACACTCATCCTCAGCCCAGGGGAGGAGGAGGCTTCAACGGTGCCTTTGCCTGAGCTCCGTGAGGCGCATGTGGAAGGGCTGGCTGAGTCACGACCCTGTCGGGGAGGTGCTGGGGGCTTTGGTGTCCACATGGGATTTCAGCCAAGACAGAGGCACGCCCCAACCACATCTGGCATCTTTGGTAACAGCAGGAGGAGGAGGAGGAGGAGGAGGAGGAGGAGGAAGAGATCACCCGCTGCCCACTCCCTCCCCATGGCAGCGGGCAGATGCTGGGCACGCAGGTACCAGCGGCACAGGTCCAAAGTTCCTCTCGTGCACGTTGCACGCTCCGGCCCCACCCTGGCTGGCACCGATGCTCCGGCAGAGCTGGGGTGGGGCAGAGCAGCTCCCCGGGGGTCCTGAGGGACAGGGATGGGGGTGTGCGCAGGGCAGGGTCCGCCCAGGCTGGGGAAGGAGGTCCCTGCCCCTGTGATTCCTGCCCCGGGAGCTCACAGGCGCCCACACTGAAGGCCAGGGTGGCTCTGGTCCACCTTTGGACAGGGCCAGCATCCCACGTCGCGCTGGCCACAGAGCCATCGCCTGCCCTGCGCTCCCCAGCGCGACCAGCTCCCTGCCCATCCCCTGCCGACACTCCGGGCTGTGCTGACAGAAGCTTTTGCGCCTTGGCCTGGTAGGAGCTGCCTGAGGAAGAGGAGGGTGTCAGCCCCGCTTGTCCTCCCAGGAGGCTCTGCCGCAGAGCTCACGGCAGCCCGGCTTAGGGCGGGTTGGGGGTGCTGGAGCAGACATGCCAGCTCCCCCCAGCAAACGGGGCTTCGTGCTCTGCAGGCATCAGGGCGGTGGGGAGATGGTCGCGGTTCTGCCCCTTGCCTTATGGCTCTGGGGCAGCCAACCTCAGTCAGCATCCAGGTGGTTGTGGGTCAGGGAGTAGCTCTTGTGATTCCTGTCAAAGGAGTCGTCATCGTCATCCTCCTCAAAGAGCTCCTCCTCGAAAAAGATGCCGCCCAGGCCGTACTCCTGCTCGTGGACAGAGACCTCGCTGGGGGTGACGTGACAGGCGCCACCCACAAAGTCAGCAAACCTGGGAAGAAGCCGCAAAGAAACGCGTTGTGCATGGTGCCCGGCAACCTCCTGCCAGGGCCTGCCCCGAAAGGAGCCGGAGCAAGGTGCCTCAGTGCCAGAACCCAGCATTATCTGTCCTTCCCCTCCGCCGTGGCACGCCCTACTGCTGCACACCATGGGCCTTCCCCACCTCCTGTCTCTCGAGCCAGACGCAACAGCACAGAGCGACCCCCAGAAGCCCACGGAGATGCAGGTGGGGCCTGCCCGAGCACGCTGCCAGGGGACGTCACCTCTTGGGAGACTGGATGCGGGAGACGGCAGTCCAGGCAGAGAAATCCGGGCTTCTGCAGTAGTTCCGCAGCTCCTCGAGGGCCTTGCGCGTCTCCTCCTCACCCTGGAGCCGGTACTCCTCCTCTGTCAGCAAGCGCGGTGGGCTCGGCCCCAGCCAGGTGCTCTGCACTCTCCTGCCAGCGGAGCAGCACCGGTTACTGCCCGCTCGGCCGGGGCAGGACCCCAGCATAGGCCCAGCTCCGGCCTCTGCTCCTCGCTTCTGGAGCCACGAGGAGGAGCAGGGCACCCTCCTGCACCAACCCTGGGGAAGAAGGGACGCAGCCCCCCCAGGGACACCCACCCAGCCCCAAACAGCAGTGAAAATGTCCCTGTTCTGTGGCACAGACTCTGTCCAGCAGCTCATCCCAGGCTGCCGGGCATCCGGAGCAAGCCAGGAGCCAGCAGCCCTCACCGGTAGGCAGCAAAGGCCCATTGCAGCGGGTAGTCCAGGTTCTTGGTGCAGATAGCGATGACCACCAGGGCCAAGGCGATGGGGTGGATCTGGATGCCCGAGTACATCAGCAGCAGGCCCAGGAGCTGCAGGGCCCAGGAGAGCAGGTTGATGCTGCGCTCATTCTCCAGCGGGCCATACCGGTAGCACACGCCGAAGCTCACGAGGCCCACGAGCAGCAGGTATCCTGTGGGAGAGCAGAGGAATGGGCAGGCATGGACCGGTGGGCTCGGCCTGGCTGGCGAGAGCTGGCCCGGAGCCTCTGCCTGGGCTGCGGTGACCGGAGCTGGAGCCCACGGGCAGCAGCTGCAGCGAGGAGGGGAACTGGAAGCCTCTGCGTTTTCCACCAGCAGCTCCAGTAGGAGACAAGGACTGGTGAAGCAGCGCGCCCGGCAGGCTCACACCTACCTAACAGGTACTGCCAGTAGGACTTGCAGATCTCCCGCAGGTTCTTGAAGATCAGCTGAAGCAGGTACAGGGAAAAGGACCAGCCTCCCACCAGCATGAAGTAAACGGGACTTTTCTGAGAGAGGAGACGGGAGCTCAGGACAGGCCGTGGGCAGGCGTGGCGCCTCACCCCGCTGCCCAACCAGACCCACGGCCCAGCACCCCGGGGCCACGTACGCCAGCGCTCACCAGAACAATGGCTGCTGCCGCCACGAGGCCTCAGCCCAAACGGCCCAACACTCACCTTGGGCATCACCTTGGACATCATGTAGACGAGGACGAGCAGCGAGGCCAGCAGGCCAAAGCTGATCCCGGCTGAGTAGTAGAAGAGTTGACTCCTGCAGAGACCACACACGGGGTGTTTCACACACACCCCCACCCGGAGCAGCCCCCTGAGCCAGCCGGGCACCGTCCACCCACCCTCCTCATCCCCAGCTCAGGGGAAGGGAGGAGACTCACCTGCTCAGCATATCCCCACAGAAGAACAGCAACAGGCCCAGGAAGAAAACCAGGAACAGCTTAGGGTCAAAGCCTGGGAAGAGAGTGAGTCCGGGCTGAGGGGAACCCTCCGTGTGGTGCTCCAGCCCTCCAAGCAGTCACAGGACAGGTAGGGGCAGTGTCCTGGCCAACCTCCAACAAGTGCCCCCAATTCCCCCTCTTCATACCCTGGATGAAGACATGCTCCCCTCTGCAGCCCCTTCCCCAGGAAGGACCAGCCCAGCTGGCAGTCAGACCACGAGCTTGCTGGCTGCGTCCTCATTGCCCCCTCAGGAACACTGAGCAGCCAGACCCACCTCCCAGCCTGGAGCCCCCGCCACAGAGCAGACGTACGTCGGAAGAGGACGACGCAGTACTCGGTGCCGGTCTCCAGCAGCTCGACCTTCAGGCAGGTTTTGTTGCTGTAGAGATCCACGTTGATGCTGGTGTCGTTCAGCTTCTCCTTCAGGAAGGAGAAAATGATGTTCCACATGCTGAACTGCTCCAGCTCCTCCTCGCTGCCCACCTGGGTGACTCGGATCATCCGGCTGCTGTTGACCCGGATCTGCGCAGGGAAGGGAAGCAAGCAGGGGCATGGCCGCAGCTGCCGGGGGGGCTCGGCCCAGCCAGACCCGGGAGGACCCGCATCCCCTCTCACCTGTGTCCTCGTCCATATGTCGTGCCATTGCGGGACGCGCGTGTTGGTGTAGCAGAAGTGGTGAGGAGCTGAGAGATGGTACACATGGCCCTCGTGGAGCGGGATGACTGACTCCCTGGGGCCTGCGCCACAGGGCGGAGGACGGGAATCAGCAACGCTGACCAAATGGGAGGCCCCTATTGCCATCTGCCTCACCCACCCAAACACACGGGGCTGCTGGTGCTACTGGAGTCCCCCCAGATAAGCACATTCTGGGTGGATAAAGATAAAAACCCTTCCTTTGCCTTCCGGGGAATAATCTGTCTGGTTCTTTTCTGGGACAACCCCATTCCTGGGACTGTCACAAACTGCAGCCTCATCCCTGCGCCCCTCTCCTGCGTGACTCCCCGTTTGAGACTCGTCCCCATCTCAGCAGCCCACCCCCGGCACGAACGCGCCTCTGGGGTGCCGGAGGCTCCTGAATCCCAGCGGGCCTGGGGAGGCCTCGGTGAGCAGTTGGGCCGTGCTCCATGGCTGCGGTGGGCAGCGAGCACTGCGCTGGGGCTGCGCTCGCCTCGGCCGCTCCTGCTCCCCCGGGAACTGGGGCCGCGTAGAACAGCGGGGTCCCGGGGGTGGCACCGGGCAGCTCTCCCCGCGCGACCCCAGCTCCCCGCATCACAGCCGGGCTCGGAGGGGCCGATGGAGCCGGGAGAGATGGAGGTGGGAGCGAGGCCCAGCTGGGTCAGTGCCGCCGCTTCCAGGCCGCTGTCCCGCTCCACCAGCCCCGCCCGCGCTCCGGGCCGACCGGGACCGGCCCTCTGCCCACCCGCCGCCGCCCCGCTCCCCACTCGGTGACGTCGCACCTGCGCTCTCCAGCTGCAGCAGCGGCGGCGGCAGGAGCAGCAGCACCAACGCTCCCAGGAGCCGCCGCCACCGCCCCGGAGCCGGTTTCATCCCTCCCGCCGCGGCCGCGCCGCCGATTTCCGTTTCCGCCGCTGCCGCCCGCTTGTCAATGGCTGTCGGGAGCTGGGGCTCGCGGGGGCGTAACCGCTGAGTGACGGCGAGCTGACCTATCAGAAGGCCGCTGCTGGCTCGCTCGCGCCCCGCCACTGGCTGACGGATGACTGACGGGGCTTGCAGCCTATCAGCGTAGCCCGGGCAGGAACGAGCCATGGTCCCGTCCTCGGTTACATAGCACCGTTCAGTACAGAGGTTCACCCAGCACATAGCAACCGCGAGCCCCGCCTTAGTAACGGCTCTGACAGTCACGCCCCTCAGCCTATTGGAACTCAGGTCCAGCCCATCACGCCCTCCCGCCCCCTCCGGGGTCCCGCCTGATTGACGGGCGCCTCCTCCTATCAGGCAGCGCTCTCGCGTCGTTTCGGCGAAGGGGGTCACAAGAAGGGGAGGCGCAGGTCCCGCCCCTTCGCCCCCGGTGGCTGCCCCGGACCCGGGGCTGCCCGGCCCGGTTCTCCTGGCTTCGCTTCTCACGGCCGCGCCGAGCCGCCGCCGGGACGGGGCTCCGCCGGAGCGGCGGCTCGGCCGGGACGGGGGCGGGCGTGGGCCCGGGACAAGGAGCCTTTCACCGGCCGGGCCACGGAGCCCCGCCTGCCCCGGGGGGAAGCGGGACAGCCCAGGGGGTCCCGCGGGGCCGGGGCGACCCCCCGCAGCGGCAGGATCCTGCATCCCACGGCGAGGTCGGGGGGCTCCGTGTCCGCCCCGGCCCCGCACACGATGCCCGGTTCAGCCCGGTGCCGGGTGCGTCCCTTCCCCCGCTGCGGGTCTCCCCAAGGCCCGGAAGGTGGCGGGGGGCGAGAGGGGGCTCTCTCTCCCCGTGGCTCGGCGGGCGCCAGGACGCCGGGTGCGGCGACCGCCCGTGGGCGGAGAGCGGGCTCGGGCGGCCCCCCCGCCCCCCCCCTCCCCTGGCCGTGGGCGGCGGAGCCGGGAAGCGGCGGGGCCGTGGGCGGAGGATGTGCGTCAGCCGGGGGCAGCGCCGGGCCTGGGAACGGCCCCGGCGCGCCGGACGCCGGGTGGCGGGGGGCGTGGGAGGGGGGCGGCCGGTGGCGGGGGGAGCCGGGGCAGGACCCCTGCGGCGGGGACTGAGCCCGTGTGGGAAGCCCCGGCTAAACCCCGCCAGCGCCGCGGACGTGCCCCGGGCCCCGGCACGGCCCCCACCTCCCCGGACCCTGTCGCGGCCCTCCCCGGGCAGGATCGCGCGGGGGCGGCTGGACCCACGCCAGGCGCCCGGCCACGGTATAAATAGCGCCGACCCACGCAGGACCGGAGCTGGGGTGGGGGCCGTGGCCCTCCCTCGGGGCCCGGGGTGCTGCGGGCGGGGGACTTCTGCGTCACCCCCCACCCGAGAAACCAACTCCGGAGGCTCCCCGTCCCGCTGCTCGGGGGCAAAGCCCGCGCCGTCGGTTGTCCACGCCGAAGGCTAACGGTGGCGGCTCGTGTCCGCCGGTGAGGCGGTGAGCACAGACCGGGGGGCTCCGGCAGCCCGGCCCCGCGGCGGGGCTCCCGGGGCAGCGCCGGGGCTCCGGGGACAGCGGTGCCCGGGAGCATCCCCGCGCCTCGCCGGGTTGCTACAGGAACCGGAGACTCTGCGAGCGCCGCCCGCGGGGCCCCGGGCGGCGCGATGGGGGCTGCACCCTCAGGGGACCGCGGGGGTCCCGCGGGCACGGCTCCGGGGTGCTGGGTGCCCCCACCAGCACCGGAGCCCGGGGGCTCGGAGTGGGATCCCCCGATCCGTGTCCCCTCCGGGGTGGGGGGGGTCCTGCCTCCCTCCCCAGTGCCTCGCACCTCCGCCCCGCTGCCCCGCCCGCCATCCCGGCCCGGTTCCCCGCCGTCCCCCGCCACAGAGCCCGCCCGGGCTGCGGGACCCCCGGTGCCGCCGTGCAGGGCGCTGGTCCCCGCTCCCCCCACCCCGCTCCCGGTGCCGCTGCGCCTCTCGCCCGGGGGGGGGGTGGGGGGGCGGTACTGCCGCCCCCGCCCGCTGCCCCCCCCCACCGCGGCCGCCCGCGCTGCGCTCGGCGGGGGCGGCAGCCGCGGGATCCGCCCCCGGGGCCTCCCACGCCGCGGCGCAGCCGGGGCCGCTGCTATTTCACGGTACCGCCCGTGTGGGCGGCGCGCAGAAGCGGCGCGGCGCGGCGGAGCGAGCGCGCCCGGCCCGGCCGCGGGACCCCCGAGCACCGGGACCCCCCGGACTCCCGGTCCGCCGCGGAGCGCCGTCCCCGGAGCCCCCGCCGCCCCCCTCCCCCGGGGCGGGCGTAACTGCTCCAGCCGGCGGTGAGCGACCGCGGGATGGCGGGAGGGGATGGGGGGGACCGTGGGGGACCGGGCACCGGATGGGTCTGGGGCACCGAGCAGGGGGTGGGACCAGGGGGCGGGTGGCCCCGGCGGGACCGGGAGAGCAGCACGTCACCGACCCCGCGCCGTCGGGAACGGGGAAGGCTGGGGCAGCCCTGGGTGGGGGTCCCGGGGGGGGCTGCTGGCCGGGGGGGGCGGGCGGTCCAGGCACGGTCCCGGTAGGGGAGGGGGCCCCAGTCGCGGCTGTGCCGTGTCTGTGGGAGCTGCGGGGTCTGTCCCAGCGCAGGGAGCGCGGGTGGGCCTGGGCACCCCCGGGAGTCTGGGAGTCCTGAAACACCCCGCGTCACCCCCTCTGCCCGGGGTGCTGCCCCTCCACCCCCTACCCCGGAGCCGAAGGGTGGGGAGGGGCTTCTCCTGCACGTCTGTCCATCTGTGCCCCGCCGTGACGCCGTCCGTCTGTCCGTCCGTCCGTCCCGCAGGCTCGCCATGGCCCTGCCCCGCACGCTGGGGGAGCTGCAGCTGTACCGGGTGCTGCAGCGCGCCAACCTGCTGGGCTACTACGAGACCTTCATCCAGCAAGGGGGGGACGACGTGCAGCAGCTCTGCGAGGCGGGCGAGGAGGAGTTCCTGGAGATCATGGCGCTGGTGGGCATGGCCACCAAGCCCCTGCACGTCCGCCGCCTCCAGAAGGCCCTGCGCGAGTGGGCCTCCAACCCGGGGCTCTTCAGCCAGCCCGTCTCGGCGGTGCCGGTCAGCAGCATCCCCCTCTTCAAGCTCTCCGAGGCCGGCGGGCGCAAGGCACTCAGCAACGGGCACGCCAGCCCCGGCGAGGCCGCCGGCAAGGGGGGCAGCAGCACCGGGACGCCCCCGGCCCGCAGCCCCACGGAGCCGGGGGAGAAGCTGTCGCCGTCGGCGGCCCCGCCGTGGCCGGGGAGGAGCACCCCCGAGTCGGAGGGCGGTGGGGATGAGGAGCCGGGGGGTCCCCCCTTCTCCCCGGGCGGGAGCGGCGGCGAGCAGCCGGCGGGCGCGGAGGTGCTGGAGCCGGAGCTGGTGCGGACGGTGGCCGAGAGCGTGGAGCGGCTGCTGCCGAGCTGCCCCCGGGGCGGCGAGGCCGAGCTGCGGGCGCTGATGAAGCTCAACAAGAAGCTGGCCAAGGCGGTGGGGCACATCTTCCAGCTGGAGGACGGTGACCGGCACAAGGAGGAGGAGATCCGCCGGCACAGCGCGATCTACGGCCGCGGCGAGGCCCGGCGCCGCGAGGGCAAGCAGCTCACCCTGCACGAGGTGGGTGGCACGAGGGGTCCACGCTCTGAGGTCCCAGGGGTGTGGGAGCCGGGGCACCCCCGGGGATGGAGAGGGGACAGGTTGGGGCGAGGGTTCCCGCACGGAGCGGGTGGGAGCCGGGGTCTGCTGCTGCCCAGGTGGCATCTGCCTGCCCGGATCAGGCCCCACCTTTGCCGTGGGGTCCCGGGGGCGCTGCCATCGCCGTCCCCGCTCACGCATCGCCTCTGCCCGCAGCTCATCATCAACGAGGCGGCCGCCCAGTTCTGCCTGCGGGACAACTCGCTGCTGCTGCGGCGCGTCGAGCTCTTCTCGCTCTCGCGGCAGGTCGCGCGGGAGAGCACCTACCTGTCCTCGCTCAAGGTCGCCAGGTGAGCCCGGACCTGGCAAACCCCCTCCGTGCGGGCCGGGGTGGGGGGCCCGGCCATCACCCCCTCTGCGCCCCAGGGAGCTGCACCCCACCCCGGCGCTTCTGGATGGGGATGGGACCCTGTGGCCCCGAGTTCCCCTTTCCCTTGTGTGGGCTCTTTTCTGCCTGACCTCGGAGGTGGGGGTTGTGCCAGGCGCTGGGGGGTGCTGCTGGGGATGCCCCATCCGTTGTCTCCTTCCCCCAAAGCTCCTTTCCGCCGCCTGCCGTGGCCGAGCTGCCTTTTCCCTTCGCTCTCCAGCTGCTCCCCCGCCGTTTGCCACCCCCGGCTCCATCTGTGCCAAAGCCCCGATCGAGCCGTCCCGCGGCACCGCCCTGCCCGGGCGGCCTCCCACGCCTGCCGCGGCGGCTGGCGCTGCCCGCAGCATGGCAAGAGGCCGGGCGGGCCGTGCCTGTCGAGGGGCCTCTGCGTGGCCGCCCCCGCGCCTGATGCAGCCCTTTCTCCCCCCGCTCTACGCAGGGCACATCCCGAGGAGAGCGGAGCCACCACAGCCAAGCGGCTCAAGCAGGAGGTGGGTGCGCGCCGGGAGAGCGGAGGGTGCCGGGGTGCGCACCTGTGAGCGCGGGCGGGCGCTCGCCCACTCCTGGGCGGGACGGTGCCGCGTGCCCGGGGCTGCCCACGCCGGCTCGGGTTGGCAGCGAGGGGCTGCGGGGCGGCAGCCGTGGGGCTGGTGCTGCGTGTGCGGCCGTGGGCATCCTTGGGCGGGTGGCGCCGGGCACCCCGGCAGGATGGGACCCGTCCAGGGTGCCCCGCGCTCACCCGTGCGCTCCCAGCAGGCGGGAGAGCAGAGCCGCCCCGAGCTGCTGCCGCTGCCGGTGGGGCTGGAGCCCCCCGGGGCCGCGTACCGAGCTGGGCTGGACGAGGACGCGGGCAGCCTCTCCGGGGAAAGCCTCGACGGCCACTTGCAGGGTGAGCGGGGGCCCCTTCCCGTCCCTTCCCTGCGGGCAGTGGTGCCCGGTCCCCCCCAGCCCCTCGGCGCTGACTCTCGCCCTTCTCTCCGCAGCGGCGGGGGCCTGTCCCCGGCTGACCCCGCCGCCCGGTGCGGCCCCCGACGTGGCCCTGGGCCTCCCCCCGCACGGGCTCTGGAGCCGGCACATCCTCCAGCAGACGCTGATGGACGAGGGGCTGCGCCTGGCCCGCCTGGTCTCCCACGAGCGCGTGGGGCGGCTCAGCCCCTGCCTGCCCGGGAAGCCCCCGGGACCAGGTGAGCCCCCCGGGGGGTTGCCGCGGACAAGGGGGTCCCGACGGCGTGGCCGCCTTCTCCCCGTGGAATCGGGGCCCCGACACCATCTCTGCTCTCTCCCCACAGAGTTCGAGGACGGGCTGGCAGAGCGGGGTCCTCCGGGCCCCCCCGACCCCCCCCGTGGCACCATCAAGGTGGAGCAGGAGACCAGCCGGCAGTGAGGCCCCTGCAGCCCCCCACCACCACTAACGAAGCAATAACGTGCTGGGGACGGGTGCTGGCGGTGGTGCTCCGGGGGCGGGGGGGGGGGGGGGCCGGGGAGGGCTCGCCCACAGCCCCCCCGGGGCCCCATCCCCTCCCGCACCGACGCGCCGGTTACCTCAGCCGCGGCGGGACGCGTCTCCCCGCAGCAGCAATACCCTCGTCCCCGCCGGGCTCCGGCCCCCGCCGCCCCCCCGGGGCTGGGAAGCCCTCGATGGACTCGAGCCCATTGTACAGACCCACCCCCCGCCGGCTCACCCCTCGTGACCGTCCCCCCCCCCCCCCCCCCCCGTCACCGTGCAGGGACAGGCACTTCGCCACGTGCCGCACCGCGTGCTCCCGCGTCACTGCCGCCACCCACGCCGGGCACGCGGTGCCAGCGCCCCCGCGCACACCCCCGCAGCGCCCCCGCTCCAGCCGCCAGCCCCCCCCCCCCCCCACCGCACGTGCGAGCGCATCGTGCGAGCGCATCGCCACCCCCCCCCCCAGCTCCGCGCCGTCTGTGCGCAGCGTTCGGTGTAAATACCCCCCCCCACCCCCCCACCCCACCCCCCCCCCGCAGCAACCGTGGCTTCGCACCGGCGACGGTGCCACCCCCGCCCCGCACGCCCCCCCCCCCCCGCCGCGCCCCGGCCCCCTGCGTGCGCTGCCGTGCATGGTCCCTGTGCCACGGGGTGTCACTCGCCCTGGGGGGGGTCACACGTGTCACCTCTCCCAGCATTAGCAGGCGGCATTTGACAGGCGCTGGGGTGGTGCTGCCCACCCCCCCCACCCATCCCCGGCTCCTCGGGGTCCCTCCTGCCCCCCACCCCCCACCCCCCCCGTTTCTGCGAGCCGTGCCCAGCCCCGGGGTCCCCCCCCCTTAGGACTGTGTGGTGTCTTTTTAGAGCATTAGCGACTCTTCCTTTGTAACGTGTACAGTAGATTATTTATTTTGTTATTTTGGAATAAAACTTTATTTTATGGCTTATCTTCCTGCCCCCCCTGCCCCCAGGATCCCCCTCCCTGCCGTGGCCCCGCTCCAGGATGGGGGGGACGGGGAGCGGGGAGCAGCTCACAAACCCCAAAGCAAGCGCCAGCTGCGGGTGCGTGAGGGGTCCGAGTCCCCCCCGAGCAGTGCAGGGGGTCCCAGTGCCGCCGGGTGGGGTGGGGGTGTGATGAGTGGCGTGTCCCCCAGCACGGGGCGGCGGGGGGGGGGCAGGCAGCCCCGTCGCGCACCAAGTTGGCACCTCCGCCCCGGCGCGTTCCCCGCTGCCGCCTCCCGCCCCCGCAGCTGATTCATGCCGGCCCCCCCCGGAGGCTGAGCCCAGTGGCGTGGGCTGGGGGCGCTGCGCTTGGCTGCGGGCACCCCCCCACGCAGGTCAGGACCCCCCCGGGCCTGCACCCCCTCACTGCAGAGCCTGGGGGGCAGGCAGCGGCTCTGTGCTCCGAAGTGCAGCATGGACACGGGGAGGGGGCGTAGGGTGTTACCCACCCCTCCCGCGGAAACCGCCTCCTCCCCTGCCACAGCTTCCAGCCCAGCACAAGGCGTGTGAGTCCCCGAGCCCAGACAGGCTGTGGGGGGGGGGTCACGGTCCGATGTCCCCCCCGCTGCAGCCTCTTCACGCGTGCCTTGGCCGGACACTGTCGTCCCACCGAGACTCCTCCAGCCCCCAGGGAGAGGTGCCGGGGCTGGGGTACACACTGTGCTGTGGGGGCGGTGGGAAGGGGGGGCACAGAGAGGGACCCTCCAGGAGCTGGTCAAAGTCCCAGCTGGGTGGCAGGTCCATGCTGGGCGGCATCCTGGGGAGAGAGGCAATGGGGTGACTCTGGGCACCCCCCCCCAGGCCCCCCTGCTGACCCCCTCCGTGCTTACCACCTTGGGGAGCTCTGCAGTGACAGGTCCGCCATCCTGAACGGGTCCAGGTCCGTCATCTCCTCATCCCGCGGCTCTGGCGAGGGGTCTCCGGGCAGCAGCTGCGCGGCCTCCCCGGTCAGGTACTGGTTGGGCATGAAAGGCCTGGGGGGCAAAAAACGGGGGGGGGCTGACGTAGGCCGTGGGGTACCTGCCTGCCCCCGGGGCGCAAGTGAGCCCCAAGGCATAGGGGGGAAGTGCTGGGTTTGGGGGGGCTGGGGTGGGTCTCCTTGTAGGGAGCACCAGCAGTGCAGAGCGCTGGGAGCACTGGTCAGCTGGGGAAGGTCCCTCGAGGTCTGCTCGCCGCGGGGCGCCGGGGAGAAGGGGGGAGGCAGGGCCGGGGACCCCTCGCTGGGACTTACACGGGGTTCCCGAAGGCGAGGTCTTGGCAGTGGGGCAGCGCGGGGTCCACGACCAGGGATGGCGAGAGCATCGCGGATGTGGACGTGCTGCAGGGAGCAGGAGCTCTGAGAGGAGGGGAAACACCCCCCGGCTGCCGGGGAGGGCAGCGGGGAGCCCACCCTGCGCCCACCCTGATCCGGCACCGCTCCTACCTGGAGAAGGAGTCGAGGCTCTCGGAGACCATCATGCTGCTGATGTTGCTCTCGCCTGGGGGGTAGCCCGTGGGGACGGGCTGGGGGCAGAAGGGCGCAGGGCGGCTGCAAGCGCAGGCAGGGAGCGGTCGGCACCCGGGGGTGTTCTGCACCACAGCCCCCTCCTGGCCCAGCACATGCCTCTGCTCGGGGCACGGCCAGGCACAGAGCCGGGCACTCACCAGCCAGGGCTGAGGACCGACTGCAGGCTCTCGGGATGCAGCTCGGGGTGCAGTTCGGGGTGCGGCACAGGCCGGCTGAACATCAGAGCCTGGGGGGCTCCGGGGGCGCCTCCCGCCGCGATCTGGGGCTGCTGGTCCCTGCAAAAGCGCATCGTCCCCTCAGCACGGGCAGGTCCGGCCACAAAGAGGCACGCGTGCCCGTCAGCGCTCGCTCGCGGAGAGGCCGCCGCGCTCACAGACACGCTCTGCCGCAGCTCGGGGGATTCCTCGCTCACGAGCACATCCCCATTTTGCCCGGTCAGAAATCCCCCCGCCCAGCAGCGATGCACGGGCCGGCCCGGAGAGGTCTGTGCAAGCCCTGCCCTGGCCCCACTCCGCTCAGGCATGGCCACACGCCCACCTTTCGCTCTCCACTGTCATCTTGATGGCGGTGGAGACGTAGCCCCGGCCGTCTTTGCCCGTCTGCTCTTCTGCTCGGAGGGGAGAAGCGCCCATGAACCACCACCCCAGCACAGGGCCAGGCCGTGCCAACTCTCTTTGCCAGCACTGGCCACCCCTGCCAGCTCTGGGGCCAGCAGGACCTGGCTGGGACCCGACCTCTCCAGAATCCCCCCGCCCCTTGCTGCAGACGCAGGGCCGCGGGCCCGCCGCGGCGCCCACCCACTCACTGTTGTAGTGGCTCCCGAACGCCTGGTCCTTGGGGATGTTGGGGTAGAGGTTGCGCAGCTGCCCCAGGTCGCGGATGCGGTCACCCAGGGACCGGATGGACAGGTCCTTGGCGGAGAAGGGTTGGATGTTCTCCACCTGGCTGGTCCCTGCGGGGAGACATGGCATGGGGCTCCATCGCCCGGGTCCCCATAACCCCTGACGGCCCCAGGCCACGATGACACCTCCCCTTTGCAGCGCTGACAGTGGCCGCTGTCCCCCATCTCACCGTCCTTGCCGCGGATGACGTGAGCGATAGTGACGCCCCCGATCTCCGAATCACTGAAGCGGAGCAGGAAGGTCCCGTCAGGTGCCGTGCTCAGGAGCTTGCAGACGTACTGCTTGCTGATGAAGCCGATGATGAGCCTAGAGGTATGGGCAGACGGAGAGTGGGCCAGCGCCAGGGCGGAGGCGTGGGACCAGGACTCCCCAGGTCTGGCCCCGTTGCAGCCGTGAAAACCTGCTCGGCCCCTGGGCACCCACCTGTCTGACCAGTAACTTTTAAGGCATCTCTTGGTGAGGTCGAGGACTCCATCAAACCACTGCCAGAAGGTGAATCCCCGACCTGGCAGGATCTCCTGGGGCAGAGAGAGGGTGTGAGGCTCCCCAGGGCCACGCAGCCCCCTGCCCACCGTGGCCAGCCCTCCCAGTAACCTTGTTGAACTGGGCCCAGGAGACGCTGCGGCTCTGGAAGTCTTCGAGGCTGGCGCTGTGGTCGTTAAAGATCTTCTGGGCCAGGAAGAAGTAGTGCTCCTTGAGAAGGCCCTTGGTGGTCTGCACCTCCGCCATGAACTTCAGGTTCAGCGTATCGCACATCTTCTCCCAGGGCACCCGCTCGGCCACCACGAAGGGCACCCGGTCCTGCGGCACGGCCGGGCGGCATCAGGACAGCGGCTCCGTCCTAGCCCGCCACATCCCGGGGTTCCTGCTCTGGCCATTCCCATCCCAGGGCCGGACCCAACCCCGGTGTCCCAGCGGCTCCTTCCCTCGCCCTGCAGCCCTCCCCTCCGGCCCGTGGCACTCACGATCTCGGAGAAGGCATTGTCCCACAGCACGGTGGCTTTGGCGTTATTGTCCTGGTTCCCATGGACGATCACCACGATGGGCAGAGACAGGACCTGGGGGCAGAGCGTGGCCCCCTCCTCAGCCCCGAGGCCACCCCGAGTGAAGCAGGGGCTGCCCTGGGACCAGGGCTCTGCACCGAGCTGGGACAGGGCCGGGGTGTGCCGGGGGAGAGGGGCTGGTACCTGGAGGTGGACGGAGAGGTTGCCGGGGGTCAGGGCCACGGTGGTGCTGAACAGCACGGCACACTTCTCCTCCGTCACGGACTCAGACCCCTTCCGCTCGCAGCGCTTGATCTTCTTCAGCAGCTAGAGAGGGGAGAGCCGAGAGTCACCCGGGGCAAGCACTGGCCGTGGGGCCCGCAGCCCACCCTCCCCCGGGGCCTCCCAGCACCCCCGTGGAGCTCCCAGCCCGTCCCCCGACTGGTGGCACTCACCACGTTCTTGAAGTTGGCACAGCAGGTCTCACTGGTGGGGTTGGTCTCCAGGGCCACCACGTTATGCATGATCTCCCCCGTGCTCTCGCTGGGCAGAGGAAGGGGTCAGGGGGGTGTGGCGGCGCGAAGCCCCCTCGCCCCCGCGCTGGCCGGCCGGCCGCTCACCTGAGGGCGTTGCTGTAGGTGCTGAGCGCCAGCTCCCGCGCCTGCTTCTCCGTCACCATGTCAGCCCGCACCGTGTAGGGCTTGGGCGATGCCTTCAGCAGCTGCGGGCCCAGCAGGAAACGGACGCTCGCCTGGAACTTGGTCTGGGTCTTCAGCACCTGCGGGGGCTGCTTCTCCACCAGGAAGGAGCTGGGAGACGAGGGGGGACAACGGTGCCCTGCACAACCCCGCCGCCAGCTCTGCCACCACCCTCTGCAGAGCCACTTCGTCCCTCTGCCACCACGGCCCCAAGGCCGTTACCTCTTCACCAAGCTGAGCAACACCTCATCGAAGCGCTCCAGGAGCGGGGGCAGGAGCTCGGCCCCCAGCTCCGCGCTCGCCGCCGTCACCTGCTGCTGCAGCTGGAAGTAAACCTCCACCAGGCTCTCGCATCTGCCGAGGGAACCACGGGGAAGAGGGCACCCTCAGCACAAGCAGAGCCGGACCACCACCCTCCCAGGGCCCCTCGGGCCAGCGGGGAGCTGCTCTGGGTCACCTCACCTCTTCTGCAGCGGAGCCAGGTTCTCCTCAAAGAGGGCCCCGTTCCCTGCCAGCTGCTGCTGCCTCTTCCAGATCTGGATCCTCTTCAGTACCTGCTGCTTGGCCGCCTCCAGCTCTTTCACAGCCTCCAGGATCAGGGTGGGCAGCTCCTGTGGAGCAGCACCGGCCGTGGGGCTCGGCGTTGCACCGTCCCCCCGGCAGAGACCCGCAGCCCCACCCCACCCGAACCCTGGGTGCTGCTCTGCCTCCCTGTCCCGGAGCTGGTTCGCACCGTCCCCGGCATGCAGGGTGGCCGGCTCTGCCCCGCGCCCCGGACCCCCACTCACGCTCTCCAGGGGTTTTGCGTCTGCACTCAGCTGCGGAGCGGCTGCGGAGGAAGGACGGGGTTGTGCCCATGAGCGCCGGGAGCTGGTGGCTGAACGGCACTGCCCAGCACCCCGGGGCGACGCCGCTGCCACTGTCGCTGCTCCCCATGGCAGCCCCACGCCAGGTCCTGCCCCCGCCCCTCACCTTTGGGGCCATCCCGCAGCGCCTGGATCTCCTGGACACGGTGCTGCAGCCGCTGCAGCCCCAGCCCGAACTTCAGCTCCTCCTGCCGCCGGTGGAAGCTGAGGGGCAGGTGATGGTCCTGGGGCAGAGCAGAGCGGGGTGAGCGGGGGCCTGGAGCCGGCCCCGCGCCTCGGGGTGCCCAGGGGAGGCTCAGGGACCACGCACCCTCTTCAGCACGGCGGCCTTCTCACCCTCCAGGACGGCTCTGAGGACGGCCACCAGGCGCAGCGGGTCCCGCCGGTAGATGTTCTGCCAGGAGCCGAGGCCAGGGCGTCAGCAGTGCAGGACACGCCGGACCTGACCCCCTCCCACCCCATTTTGGGCCCCCTCCCACTCCAAATGGGGCTAAGTCAGGCTCTGGGGTTTCACGACCCAAAAGCGCGGGACAGACCACAGCTCGCTGTGTTCTGACGGAGCTAATTCCCAGCATGAAAAGCACTTCAAACTGTGCAAAACACGTGAATGCCCTCAAACCAATAAAAATAAATCAAACCGAATTATTTATTATCTTGACGGCCCGGGAAGGCTCTCCCAACCGCCCCAGCCTGGGCAGCGGACCGACGCTTCCCACCCACGGCAGGGAGAGGAATTTCCCCGCTGGCTCCGCACCCTGCGCCCCACGCCAGCTCCTCCGGCCTTCACGCATTTCCCGAATTAGCGACTTCCCAAAACAGCGGCAGAGCGCGACGGCGACCAGCCGGATGCCGTGCCCGGACCTGCCCCATGTCCTGACACAGCCCCGGGCTGGCACAGGGGCTCTGCCAGGACAGACCCTGCCAGCCCCGGGGTCAGGGGACAGAGGGCTCAGGTTCGGTCTCCCACCAGCCGGTTCCACACCCCGCTCCCCCCGCCCTGCCTTCACCCATCGCATGGAAGAGCACCCAGGTCCCACTGCCCGCGCAGCAGCACCCTCAGCCAGCACTTTCCCTCCCTGCGGAGAGCAGCCCCAGCCTCCTGAACCGCGAGGAACGAGGTTGTGCTGGGACGGAGGGAGGAGGGAACGCGGGAGGGTGGCACCTCCTGAGCTGAACCATCTTCTGCGCTTTTTCCTACAGCAATTTCACACAGCAGCAGCAGCAGCTCCCCTGTTCCCCAGGAGGTACGACTAGAGCTGACCCCTTCCCAAACCAGTATGAAACGGCTGTTACCAAGCGCGCGGGGCTTTCACCCCGAGCAGGGCGCTGGGAGCCAGCACCCTCGGCCCTTACCCTAAGAGCATCGCTGGCAGCAGAGAGCACAGGGGTTAAATCTGCAATCACAGAGGGTGGAGGAGAGACAGAGCAGTTCAAACAGCAAAGAGCAACGGCCCAGAAGGAGACCCCCAGCCCAGCGTGCACCCGCGGCAGGAGGAAACGCAGCGAATGTGGCAGGAGGAAGGAGAAATCAAACGCTCAAGCTGAAAATGGCGAACATCTGGCACGGCGGCTGCCCAGATGCTGGCAGCTGGGACCGTGGGGGGTCGATGTACTCCCCAGGGGGTCAGAGTCCGACCCGGGGCCCAGGAGGATGTGGGGGACGTGGCCATGGTGGGCAGCTCCCTCGGGGGACGCTGGGCACCCAAGGGAAGCTGGAAAGCTGCAGGCAGTGGGGCGCGGGGAGCTGAGGGGGGCCACGACCACAGCCATGACAGCCCCAGCGCTGCGGCGAGCTGGGGGTCAGCCGTGGGACACAAACGAGCCCCCTCCGTCCCCATGAAGCACCCCAATACCCCAGTTGCTGAGCCCACGAGCTCATCGCTCACAATGGCGCTGGCCTTGCCAAAGGGGCACCGGCTCGTTGGCACCGGCCCTTTCGAGCGGAGCCCGCACCAGTGAACCCGAAGCATGAAATAACCAAATCTCCCTCAGCAGCAAGAGGCGATCCCAGCGCGACACGGCCCCGAGGGTCCCCGTGCCCGGCCCCCGCACACCTCGATGCCGCTGACTTGCTGGAGGATCTGGCACTGCTGCCCGTCGCTGCTGGCAGCGCTGCGGAGCTTCTCCAGCATGGCCGAGAGCAACCCGCCAGCCACGCCGGTGCAGAAGGCGTCCGAGCCATTGATGAACTCCCTGGAGAGGGGAAGGGTTGGGCGGATTGGCATGATCCTCCACCCTTCCCTGTGCTGCCCCGAACCCCACGCTCACCCCAGGGAGGAAGGGGACACCCGCCTTCCTGCCATCCCGGGGCGTTTCCCAGGGCTGGCTGGATTTCTAGGGGAAATTTTCTCCACAAACAAGAGTGAACTGCGCTCAGAGCTGGACGGGTTGGTTCCCTGGAGAGGACGTGACCTCCCAAAACCTCTCCCACATGTATATCCAGCCGCACGCCCCATGTCCCACCTCCACCATGCCTCATCCCTGCAGTGTGACCCCCACGGCTGCCCCACCGGCTCTGCCAGGACAAGCCGGGGGGCTTTGCTGCCTGCTGCATCCCGGTTGCTGCACCAAGCAATGGAGCAGCTCCTGGGAACCCTGGCTGAGCCCGTGACGGGGATAATCGATCGCTGCTGTTACTGTTTCCTAGTGTAGAAAGGGGACACTGGCCAGGCTGCGCCCGTGGCTGCCACCTCTGTAGAGTCGCAGCAGTCCGGACCCCGCGGGCACTAACAGAGCTGAGCAGTCTCACCTGAGCGGCTGCACTCTCTGCCCACAGGTCCCGGAGCTCCATTGGTGTCCAGTTCGGGGCCCTGAGGCTTTTCCAAGGCCACGGTGCCTCTGCCTGCAGCCCCGGCTCCTGGACAGGCCCCTCAGACCAATGCTGCGGTCCTGCCTCCAGCCCCAGCTCCTGGCCGGACACCCCCCGCCAACCCCATCCTCCTCACCCACCTCGTCTGAGTCCATAGATGGAACCCATGACTGGGACCCGACCGTGCACTCAGACCTGACGGCCAGGTGCTGCCGGAGCTGGCCCCCCTCGGCTCGGCTCAGCACCCCCAGTTGAGGTCCCAGGCATGGGGAGCTGCACCGGGGCAGGGCAGAGCACACGAGCACCGGGAGACTCACCAGGGCTGGTTCTCCAGCCAGTCGGCCAGGAGACAGCGCAGGCTGCGGGGAAACTCTGTGAAGAGGCTGCTGAACTCCTCCGGCGGCATGTGGGAGACGATGCTCCAGAGAGACATCTTGGAACTGTCACCTGCGGAGAAACAGGAGAGGGGGCGTGAGCGGGGAGCAGGGCAGGGCAGGTGGCTGCAGCACCCAGAGCCCCCAGCCCTCTGCCCGGCTCTCACTGCCACCCGCCCTTCTGCTCTGCCACCTGAACCTGGGGCCGGCACTGCTGGGGAGGAGCAGGAGCAGGAGCAGGAGCAGCAGCAGCAGCAGCAGCAGGAGCAGGAAGCCTGATCCAGGATTGGCCTCTTGGGCAGTCCTGGGCAGGCAGCCAGCCAGCCCACTCGTGCCTCAGTTTCCCGCATCTCTGGGGAATCCCTGTGCCTCCTGCTGTGGGCAACGGACGTGGAGGGACAGGCAAGTGCTGCTGGTCTTGGTGCAAGAGAGATGGGAGAGAGATGGGAGAGACATTGGGAGCAGGAAGAGCGTAAAGCCCCAGAGCTCAGCAAGCCTGCTCTGCTGGGGTGGTCCCAGTGAGGTGGCCCAGCTGCTCCCCAACCCCCCAGCTGCCCCTTGAGGAAGGCGCCTTCCTCAGGGATGCCCCAGCCACTCCCAGAAATGGGGGGCTCCAGGGCTCACGGAAAGCAAGAGGAGGACTGGAACAAGGCGCTGGCTGGGAAACTCCAGAGGGAAGCCCTGGCCTGGGGGGCCATGGCCACTCCCCAAGCCGGGCATGGCAACCCGACAGTCAGTCCGTCCGTCCCTGGCTGCCGGCGGTGCCCACGCCGTGCCCCTTCCCGACAGCTCACCCCCTTCCCCCGGCCACGCTCACACCCCCCAGCCCCCGCCGGGAGCCCCGTCCCCCCCCGGGCAGCCCTCGGGTCCCGGCGGGCGAGGGGGCGGTCACAGATGCACCTCGCTGCTGGTGCCCCCGGACCCGCCCGGGACAGAAGCCGGATCCTGCCGGCCGGCCAGACGCGGGGCCAGGGCAGGGCAGCTCCGGGACTCGCCGTCCCCGAAGGCGAACAGCCACGCGGGCCGTCACGTCGCCCGTCCCCGCGGGCAGCGCGTTCCCCGCGGGGCTCGCCCGAGGCGCAGGGCGGGGGCTGAGCTGCGACGGCTCGGAAGCCGGCGAGGGGAAGGAAGGCGGCGTCACCGCGGCAACGCCGCAGCGAGCAAAACAAGCGGCGCCCGGCCGGCCGCCAGCGCCGCCCCGGCCGCCCGCGGGCCGCCCCGCCGGGGGAGCGGCGGCAGCGCTGGGCCGCGGGAGCCGGGCGGCTCGGCGGGACCAGCCTTCCCACAGCCCGGGCAGGAGCCCCGAGCCCCGCACTCGCTCTGCGCTCTGCTCGGCGGCCGGGGCCGGCGGCTCCCGGGGACCGGCCGCGGCGCAGCGCCGGGGCTGGGTTTTCTCCGGAGGCGGCCGGGGACGGTGACAAATGCACCCGGCGAGAGCCGGGCTCGCTGCCCCGCTCCCCCCAGAGGCCCGCCGAGACCGCAGCGCTGGCATGCAGGGAACCAAGACAGAAGGGAAAAACATCCTCCAGATGTAATCAATTCTCCTCCTCCTCCCCCATGAAAACCTGTATTTCTGCTCGGCCCGGGGAAGTGGCTGCTGGCTGGGAAGTGGCAACTGGGAACGTACGCTGGGCAAGCCGGAGTTTGCTGGGAGTCTGCAGGAGATGCCACACTCTTCCCCCCAGCTCCCCCCAGCCCAGGGGACAACAGCTCGGAGGAGACAGGCCCGTCGCCTCCTGGCATCAGTCACAGCGGCTCCTCCAGCCCAGCCGGGACCTGTTTCCTTCCCATCATAATTTCCTTGTTTTCCTCCTCTGCTCCTTTCCCTACCAAGACCCAGCACACCCCACCTGGGGACGTGCCACATGGAGGTTTCCTTGAGAGAGGCCCAGACGTTGGTTCCTGCACCGTGGCCGGATCAGGCCACGCAGGGTTCGCTCCATCAGAGAGACGGAAGCTGGGCAGCCGGCTGGGACGGGGATCCACCGCGGCGGCTCCCAGCTCTGCACCAGCGCCAGCCACGGGTGCACCCGCTGCAGGTGCAGCCCAAGTCTCCCGCTGGCCCAGCCACCACGGCGCTCGTGCTCCCAAGAAGCACCCCAAGAGTGGAGGCTCCCTGCGCCAAGCGAGGGGCCAGGCCTGCCCGGCACAGGGCCCGGCAGCGGGTTGGTGAGACGCGGCCGGGGGCACCAAGGTGGAAGCGGAGCAGCAGTGGGGCCCCGGCTGCCTCAAGCTTGGGCTGGGAGCTGCCGCCCGGGGAAACCCCACGGCTGTGAGTTACCTCCGGCTCCACGGCAGGGCAGGATATGGCCCCTCGGGGGGGTGCACCCCGTGCCTCACACCCCTCACCCGCTTCCCCCTTCCCAAACCCCCTAGGCGCAGCAGCTTTCACTTCCTCCTGCACCCGCTTCACCTCCTCGGTGGGTCCCTGGGCCAGGAGGTTGGGCAGGAGCCACGGGCTTTTTGCTTACTCACAGGCACTTGGGAAACCCTGTCCCCATCCCCGAAGCGGCCACCCATCTCATGGTCGTTACTCATTAATCTCCTGCACTTCCCGGCAGCAGAACGCAGCCCCCCACTCCCGGGCCACCTCTCCCGCTGCGCCTGGGGGTCTGGGACCATGAGGGACCCCACTCCTGGCCAGCTCCCCTCTGCCCCCGGCAATGTCCCGGCCCAGTGCCAGAGGCTGGGAGGGAAGGTGCTGGGGCTGGCAGCTTGTGGGCACGTCCCTCCACACCCTTGACCTTCCAGGCGCTCAGCAGAGATTTCCCCGGGGCTTTCCCAGGGACAGGCACTCGGAGGTTTTCCAGCACTTGACGCTCAGGACACCTGGGCTCTGCTTTGCCCCCGCGGGGACGCAGCCTCCTGACATATCTCGGTTTCCTCGGGGTGCTGGGGGCGTCCCTTGCTGCCAGCACTCTCTGGCCGAGGCCAAGGCACAGGACCACTGTCCCAGCCGGTGGGACACTGGTGACAGCACCGCAGGGAGGACACCGGCGGAGCCCGCGCAGGGGCTTGCCATGGCCGGCCGCTCTACAGCTGTGAAAGCTCTTCTGGTTCAGAGGAAGAGGAGCGGGGCCTTCCCCGGCTGCCCCAGCCCCGGTGTGACTCACACGCGGGGAGTCCAGGCTGGATCCAGCTCCCACCCCAGGAGCTCGCTGCTGCAGGGTCCCGCCTGCGGGGACCGGGGGGCCTGGCGCTCTCCGCCGTGGCCCCCACTGGGCGCTTTCGCTTCGCCCCCTGCCTTCACCCCGACGGAGCGGGGTGCCGGCCGCTGCACCCACCGGCAGCGTGTGCTGCCGACCGTGGGCCTGGCAGCCCCGCCGAGCGCCCGCCCGGGCTGTGCCTCCACCTGCGCGGCCGACGGAGCCTCGACACCTGCGGTGCGGGCAGCTGCTCCGGGGCACCCCGAAGCCCCTTCACCCCCCATCCCGAAACACCCCAGCGAGGGCACGTCCCGGCCAGCGCCGGGGCCGGACAGTCGCCCCAGCCCCCTGCAGAGACCCCGGCTCATCTGCCGGGGGGGTTTGCCTGGACCCTGCCCCGAGCAGCCCCCGTCCCCGGCGGGAGGGATCGGGAGGGGCGGGGACGGGGTCGAGAGAGCCGAGGAACCCCCCTTCCCACCGGCGCGGCCGCAGCCCCGGCCCCCGCAGCCCCCGCTCACACCGCGGTCCCCCCGGGTCGTGACGGGCACCGGAGCCCCCTCCCCGCCCCGGCCACCGCCCTCCGGAGAGCGGCCCCGGCCCCGCCCGGCTCCTCCCGGAACGTGGCGGGAGGTGCCAGGCGGCGGAAGGGGCCCCGCTCCCCGCTCCGGCCCCGGTCCCGGCCACGCGTCCCCGGCCCGCCCGTTACCTGGCGGGAGCCGCCGCTGGCGGAGGGTGGCCGGGCCGGGCCGGGCCCGCGGCGCCTCACTCCATGGCGGCGGCGGGCGCGGCTGGGCCGGCCCCGGGTTGCCCCGCTCCGGCTCCGGCGGGAAGCGCCGAGCGCCAGGAAGGGGGAGGAGACGCGCGGGCGGCGGGTGCGGCGGGGGGGGCCGACGGCACCGACGGGCTTCGGCGGCTCTTCGGGACCGGGACCCGGCCCCACCGCCGGGCTGCGGCACCCACGGGCCCCCCGGACCCGCGTCTGATCCCCGCGCCCGCCCCGGCCCGGCCCGGCCCCGCTCCTGCCCTACATCCGGGCCCCGCCCCCGGGGGGGCTCCGCTGCCCCGCGGCTCTCCCGAGCCCCTCGCCCGGCCCGAGGCCAGCCGGGGCGATGCTCCTGGACCAGGGCAGCCTCTGCCATGCCCCCCCCCTCCCCAGTCCCGTTACCGAGGGGCGGCGCCAGGCACCCGGAAACCCGCAGAGCGGGGTCCCGGTCTGCACCCCGCGGGGGGAGCCCCCGACCCGTCCTGGGGTGGGAGCCCGCAGCCGGGCCCGGTCTGTGCCCCTCACCGCCTGCCGGCCCGGCTGGAGGCAGGGGTCCCGGCGGGGGTACACGGTGCTTTAGGGGGTGCTCATTGCATGGGGCGGGCTCGCTGCACGGGGGCACCCACGCGAGAGCCGGACGGTCCCGTTGCCCGCCCCGGAGTGCTCCCGAGGCTGCTCCGACACCCCTCGCTGGAGCGGAGGGCGAGGGGCGCGGGGGGCCGCGTCTGGCAGGGCCACCCCGCAGCCGCCAGGGGTCGCTGCCGCACCGCCGGTGCCCGGTGGGGCGGGGCGGGGGCTGCGGGGCCGGTCCCGGGGCGGCGGGGCCGGTCCTGCGGGAGCCCCGGGGTTCCGCAGCCCCGCGTTCCCCCCGTCGCTCCTCACGCCTGTGAGCCCGTGGCCGTTACGAACATCGGACGTGCCCGGGTCCGCGGGGCTCCTCCGGTGAGCGCGGCCCCCACGGCCAAGCCCGCCTCGCCTCCCCGCCTGTGCCTGGCCCCGTGTCCGCTGCCCCCCCTTCGCCCCGGGGACCCCCGGGAGGCCCGACCCCCGCCGTGGTGCGGGGCAGCCTCAGCCCCGGGCAGCCCTGTCCCGCCCCGGCCCAGTTCGGGGCTGACCAGCACCCGCGGTGGAGCCCAGGGGGTGGGAAGCGGCTTCCTGGCCCTGCCCAGCTCCCCCCGGCCCGATCCCGGGTCAGGGCAGACCCCGGTGGCCCCGTCACGGGGGTCCCTCCACACGCTGCTCCGTCCCGGACCAGAGCGGAGCGGGATCTGGCGGTGTTTGCCCAGGGGGAGCTTCTCAAGGACCCTCAAAGACTGCCCAGTGCCGGGGAGGGGGTGGCCTTGGTGTTGGAACCCCCTCCCCAGCTGCCCACGTCTGCAGCGAGACCCCCGCAAAGGGAGCAAGGGCTGGCGGCGGCCGTCGTGCCGCCGGCTCTGGGGGGCCGTGGGGTGCGCTGCCCGTGGGGCAGCAGGGCCTGGCAGCACCCGCGGGGCAGGGGGTGCGTGGGGAGGGGGCTGCACGTGGGGAGAGGGCAGCGCAGAGATCCCCCGCGCTGGTGCTGGCCGGGGGCCACGCGTGGGAGGAATGCTGGCGAGCGCAGGCCGCAGCCGCGCCGGCCGTCGCTGCGCCGCGGGGCTTGCGCAACCTCGGGGGCCTCTGGCGCGGTGGTGGGGGCCACAGAGCGGCCCTTGGGATCTCCCCCGCGCCCCCCGGGGCATCCCCTGCCTGTGCCCGCCCCCCTGGCCCTGCTGCAGGAGAGGTGTCCCGGGAACATCTGGACCTTCCTCCCAAACATCTGCTGCAGCAGGAGCCCGAACCGGCGCCCCTGGGCTGTGCCCCCCCGGCACTGCTGCCTCAGCGGGGCAGGGGAGGGTGACATCGCTCGGGGGGGGGGGCTCAGGCGCCGCTCCCCTCCTGCCCCGCTGGCCTCGGCCCCCGGTGGGCAGCGCTGGGCAGGGGGCTGTGGCGGGTGAGCGGCACCGCGGCTCTGGCTGCGGTGTCACGGTGCTGAGAGCCGCGCTGCAGTGGCGGGGGAGTGACGGGGGGGGGGCTCTCCTGGGTGGGGGCGGAGGGCAGCCGGGGGTCCCGGGGGTCCGCTGGAGGAGGTGCAGGGTGGTCTGGGGCAGCTCAGCCTGGGGAGGGGTCCGGGCTGGCAGCCCCCGCACCTTGGGGCGAGCCAGCGGGGTCCCCGGGGCCTGTTGGGATGAGGCAGTTACGGGCAGCCCCAACCAGCCCAAGCCCATCACCGAACACCGGGAGCAGGACGAGAGAGACGCTGCTGCAGGGAAAAAGGACGTTTTGGTGAGACCAGAGAGAGCCGAGGCGGTTCCTGGAGCCGGAGCCGCTGGCCCCGGCTCTCGGGGATCTGCCCAGAGCCGCTGTGAGCTCAGAGCCGGGCACCGGTGGCGAGCGTGGGCGACCGGCTCTGCCTTGCTCGGGAGCCAAAGCTGGGCCAGCGAAGCCCCCCCTGCGCCCGGCCCGGCTGCCAACGGGCTCCCCGTGACGGGGGTGTGTGTGTGTGTGTCCGTGCCCCCAGCCCAGGGGATGGCGAGGGTCCCGCTGCAGAAGGGACCTTGGGGGCTGCCACCGCCGGCAGCCCCGGGCTTGGGCGGCCTGGGGGGGGGGGCACGGCCAGGGGCTGGGCACAGCGGTGCGGCAGGCGGACCCTGCCCTGGCACCCCCACGCCTGTCCCGTGCCGTACCGTACCCCATACCGTACCCCATATCACACCACGCCGTACCGTACACCATACCATACCGGACCATACCCCACACCGTTCCCTACCGTTCCATACGTACCCCCCCCGCCCGCAAGCGCATGCGCGCTGCGCCGCCGCCGCGTAGGACGCCCCCCACTCCCCGCGCGCGGCGGCTCGTGCCCGGTGACGTCAGGCGGGCGGCGGCGCGCGCTCCATCCCTCCCTCCGCGGCGGCGGCGGCGCGCGCAGCCCCTCCGCCCCCCGTCCCGTCCCCCGTCCCCCCCCCCCCCCCATCGCCGCCGCCCCCGGCGCCGCCGCCGCCCAGCCCGGAGGGTCCGCCCGCCCCGTCCCGCCCCGTCCCGTCCCGTCGGTCCGTCCCTTCCCCGCCCCCTCCCGCCGCGGATGTCGGTGCGCGGGCCCGGGACGCGCCGCCCCGCGGGCAGCACGGCGTGAGGAGCCGCCGCCGCCGCCGCTGCCGCCGCCGCGCCGTGCCGCGCCGCCGGGATGGGGCCGCTGCTGCCCCTCGCCGGGTGCCTGCTGGCCGTGCTGGCCGCGCCCGCCGCCCGCGCCCTCGAAGGTGAGTCCCGGGGACGGCGGGGACACCGGGCGGGGGGACGACATACCGGGCGTGGGGAGCGGCGGGTGCGCCGCAGCTGCGCGGCCCCGGGAGCGGCCGGGCTCGGCGGGGCCGGGGAGGGGGCGGGAGGCGCTGCCGCCGCCGTGACAAAGCAGAGCGGGCGCAGCCCGGCCCCGCCGCCCCGCGGGAGGGACGGGGGGGACCGGGGGGACCGGGAGAGGGCCCGGCCGGCGCGTCCTGCCCTCCTCTGCGCCGCAGCGCAGGGATGCGCCCGTCCCCCCCCCCCCCCCCCCGCCCCGTCCCTCCCCGCGGCCGCGGGGGCCGCTCGCTCCCGCTCCCCATTTTCTCGCCGCCCGCCGCCATCCCATTTTCCTCCGGAATCCGAAGTTTTCCCCACAGCCAAGCAGGAAAGTTGGAGCTCGGCGCCGCTGCGGGGGCCGGGCCGGGGGTCCCGGGGTCCCCCTGCTCCCCGGGGACGCCCGTGACAGCCCAGCCGCGCTTCCCGCTCTTGCGTAACTGGGGCCGCTTCTCCCGGAGCCGCGACAGCCCGGCTGCGGAGTTTGGTGGCACCGGGAGAACGTCTACCCGGCGACGGGGCTGGCTCTCCATCCGGCTGTCTGTCCGTCCGTCCAGCCTGCCCTGGCAGCCGCTCTGTCCCCAGCTGTGCACGTCTCGTCCCTGCCCGCACCGATCCACTCAGTAAATACTTTTGCGAGCTCGTCAGCCCGCGGCCGGGCTCTGCCGGGCCGGGGGCTGCTCTTGGCAGCCTGCAGGAGCTGGCGGCCGGCGAGCCGGGAGCGACGCTGGACAAGTTCCTCACGACGCCTGAATGCGCGGGGCAGGAGGCGAATTTTCCCCTGAAAAGCAGAGAAATGAGGGTTCCCAGCCGGCTCCCCCGGCTCTGCTCTCCCAGGTTCCTGCCGTCCGGAAGGAACGGCCTGGCGAAGGCAACAGCTTGGCCAAGGGGTTTTTTGGGAAGGTTTTTCTGTCCCCGCTCTTGGCCCACCCTGGAGCGAGCCGGGCGAATCACAGCACCGTTTCAGTTGGAAAAGGCCCTTAAGACCATCGAGTGCAGCTGTGGCGGCAGCGCCTGAGCTGCCACCGGCCGGAGGGGTGGAGGAGGAGGAGGCTGGGGCAAACGCCAGGTCCCTGCCTGTGGTTCCCATCCCTCCAGCTCCTCCTCGCCCCGCCGAGGGTTAATGCACGTCCCTGGAAGGGAGGTGGCAGGAGCAGAGCAGCTCTGGCACCCCGAGCCAGCCCCGCTCTGCCGCCACCCGTGCAGCCCTTAGCACGGGGTTGGCTGACCCGCTGGCACTGGCTCGGCCGCACAGGTGGCAGCTGACACCCACGTCCCCGGCGCCTGCCCCGCTCCCGGGGACCCTGGGTCTCGGTGGCATCGTGCCCCTCGATGGTGGCGGGGAGCAGGCGGCGGATCCCGAAGTTGGTGGGGGCGGGAGGGACAGGCATGGCTCATTGCATAAGCCGCGTTGCCTTTGGAAACGCGGCTGCAGAGCGGTGATGTGCTGAGGGAAGTTCCTGCATCCGCTCCTCCACCCCTCCAGTGACACCCTCCCCTCCTGAGGGGTTCCCTTTGGGGGGGACGTTGGGGGTGCGGTGCCGTTCCACCCCACGGAGCCTCGGGCAGCGCGAGGGGTCCCCTGGGGAGCTGGGGAAGGAGCTGTGTGGGTCTGTGGGCGGGTGGATGCAGAGGGGGCTCCCAAAGCCCCCCGCTCTGGTGGGCTGCGACTGGGAGGCAGAAGGTGGCACCTTGGTGGCACCTGAGCTGGTGCCTTGGCCGCAGAGGTCCTGCATGGGTGCTGGTTCCCTGACTGCAGGTCACCCGCTGCCTGGGGTCGCTGCTCTGGGGGAACCGTGGCGCTGCCGAGGTGCCACTGGGTGCAGGGTCCCCATCCTTGTCCAGAGTCCCTGCTTCCCACAGCCGCTGCCTCAACGGGTGCCTCTCAAGCTGTTTGTTCGTTCCTGGCTTCGGCTGCAGGAGAAGGGGAGGCAAAGTCCAGGTGCGGGGCTCAGGGCCGGTGGGGGAAGCTCTTCCATGGGGACAAAGGGCACCGGCGCACGGCTCCTGATTGTGGAAGCTCCTCTGCTGCCGTGGAGCTTCCCCCGGTGCAGCGGCCTCGGCGCAGCAGGGCTTGTCCAGCTTCTCTTTTGGAAATGCCTGTGGCTGGGGCTGGCCGCGGTGGTCCGGTGCAGCGCTTCCCTCTGCCGCCTTGGTGGTCTGGGGTGTCTCGTGCGCGCAAGGGGTGCGCGTGTGCCCGCGTAGGCACGTGTGCGTGCGCCCGCTGTTTCCCTGGGCGTGCGTGGACATGCCCGGAGCCTCGCGGGGTTCAGCAGAGCTGGAGAGTGTTGGGGGGCTGCTGGGGAGGGGCTGCCCGTGCAGTGGTGGGGAGGGGAGGGTGCCCAGCGTCCCTGTGTGGAGCATCTGCAGAGCTTGGGGTTCCTGGGAGCCCTGTGGGGTTCTGCCCTGGCGTGGGAGGTGCTGTGCTGTGGGGTGCCAGCGTGCCCTGGTGCTGCTGCAGTGTCGGAGGAGAGGGCTGGGCTCCAGCCCCTGTCCCGTGTGCTCCCTGCCCGCTGACACGCACTGACGTCGAGAGGATGGGGCAGCGGTGGAGCATCCCTGGCAGTGCTGCCCGTTTTGGGGTGAAACCGAGGCGTTGCCTTCTCGCTGCTTCCCAGGCTGTTTGGAGGCGCGGAGGAGGAGGGAACAGCTCTGGCACCCCCCTCACCTTTGGTGTGCCAGCCCCGCCACTCGCCCCTGGTCTTCTCTCCCTGCCGTTGCCTGTGAACCAGGAAGGTGCGGGGGCTGCTCGAGCTCCCCAGCTGGTGAGGCTGTTCCTCCAGTGTCAAGCACCGGTCGGGCTGATGGGGAGCAAAACCACCCCGCTCCTCCCCGTTCCTCAAAGGCCCCTGGAGCCTCCTCTTCTGGAGGAGCTGACTCCGCTGTGGTGTGAATCGGTTCCTCTTCGCCCCCAGCCCGTACTCGACCTGCGGCTGCCCAGTGTGGCTGGCTCCCGGTGGGACAGGGCCGGTTGCCTGCCCAGTACGCCGTCCAGCGCGGGCTCTGCTCTGCGGCACGTGGCATCCCCATCTCCTTGCAGAAACCAGAGCAGAAAAGCAGAGACAACTTACGGGAAAAGCTGCGAGAAACAGCTGCTGGGTGGGGTCCCTGGAAACGCAGCCCTCGAGCCTGCTGCGGGGGACAGGATGGTGACATGAGCAGCTTCGAGGCGGGAGGATTGGTCCCAAAACGTGTCCTCCCGCTGTCTGTGGTGCGGGGGTTTGGGGAAGGACCACGGGCAGGTTGAGCTCAGCCCCTCTCCTTCCCGCTCCGGGAGGGCACGGGGGGACCTGACTGCTGCTCGAGGGCTGTGGTAGTGTCCTGGTTGTCTCCTGGCACTGGCTGCGGTTGTGGGCTGAGGTTGGGGCGGGTGATTGAGGACGGGGCAGGATGAGGGCAAGGAGCCCTTTGGGCAGAGGCTGGGAGCATCGGCACCATCCTTAGAGGTGGCTGTGGCGGCCGGGTGGAGACGTGGGGCACGTGAGGGACTGCGGAGCATCGCTCCCGTGTGCCGTGGGCTGCCCGCTGCCGCGCTGCTGCCAGCGGGTTCTGGCGCAGCTCGTTCCCGTGCGGTGACAGCGCGAGCAGCCGGTGACGGAGAGGAGGGAGCTGCGCTCGCTGTCAGGTGGATCCTGCTGCCGAGGTCTCGCCACCATCTCGCGAGCGCTGGGGAAGCTCTGTGGGGAGCGGGGCTGCCCGAATGCTCCCGCTGCCCCTGCTTCAGCCGCCTTCCCCCAGGAATGGGTGCCCGCAGCTGAGGGTTTTGCTGCCACGTGCGGCACCGGTGCCCTGGGAGGCGGGAAGAGCTGGAGCTGAGCCACGTCCGTGCACACCCGCGGCTCTCCGGGATTTCAGCTGTGCCTTGGGGATGAGTTCCCGTGCTCCTGTGGATGGTCTTTCAGCAGGAACTGGAGGCGCCCCCCCAAAATGCTGCAGGGAGCACGTCCCTCTGCAGGGGCCCTTTGCCCTGGGGAGGGGGTGCACGGGGTTTGTTCCCAAAACCGTGGGACAGCCTGGGGTGGTGTGGTCAGGGCTGGGCCCTGGGGAGCCGGCGAGCGCCAGGGTGGGACAGGCTGTGCCGCCATCCTGCTGAGTCGGCCCGAATCGTGCGGTGGTGACCAGCAGAAACTGTGGCTTTGTCATGGGGCAGGAGGTTCCCCTTTCAGGCGCTGAGACAATTTCAGTTCCCAGATCCACTCCTGGTGCCTTCGTTGTGCTAACCCCGCAGATGGAATCTGCTCTGTGCCTCTCCGGCCGACCCACAGCCCCACGCTGCAGCCGTGCAGAGCGGCGCCAGCGGAGCCCATCCAGCCTGGCTTTGTGCTGGGGCAGCGGCTGGGGATGTTGGTGCTGGACCGGGTGCTGTGCCCGCAGGGAGGGTGCGGAGCACGCCTGCTGCATTCCACGTGGGACCCCGGTGGCCAGTGGCGCCTGGGCTGGGGGTGGCCCGTGTTGGGGTGGCCAGTGGTGCTTGGGCTTGAGGTGGCCCGTGTTGGGGTGGGCAGTGGTGCTTGGGCTGGGGGTGGCCTGTGCTGGGGTGGCCAGTGGTGCCTGGGCTGGAGGTGGCCCGTGTTGGGGTGGCCAGTGGTGCCTGGGCTGGAGGTGGCCCGTGTTGGGGTGGCCAGTGGTGCTTGGGCTGGGGGTGGCCCGTGCTGGGGTGGCCAGTGGTGCCTGGGCTGGAGGTGGCCCGTGCCGGAGCCTCGCCGAGCGCCTGGCGAGGTTTTGTGTCCGGCTCCATCTGGACACGAGAAGTTCTGGCTCCACCCGGGCTGCAGCCCGTGGTCAAGGGGATGCGTGTTCCTCTTCTTTGGATTTTTGCAAGCCAGTGCAAGACCGACTCGCGCTGTTTACAGACCAGGTTTTGCTGTGACTTCACTTCTCAGTCCCTTCCCTGGGGTGCACCTTGGCAGGCTGACCTGCCCCTGGTGAGCAGCGGCACCAGCAAACATCTTCAGCAGTTTCTAATTCAGCTCAAACTTCTTCTTTTCTTCGCTCTGTGCCTCTTAAAAGAAGGAAAAGTACGGGGTGGGCCGTGAGGGCTGTTGCGCTGGATGTCGTTCTGTGGCGTGAGGTTGCTTCCCCCAACGCAGCCCGGCCATTTCCAGGGCTAAATATAGACTGCCGATGTCCCTCCTCGGCCAGGGGAGCGGAGCGGGCTGGAGCCGCGGTCGTGCGGAGGCTGTGCAGCATCAGAGACAGTCCCAGCACCGCCCGAAGCGAAGGGCTTGTGGGGTTGGCAACAGAAGTGTTGGATAATGCCCTTGGCTGGCAGCTCGGAGCTGCTCCGGTGGGACCGTGCGCACCGTGGGGATGAGGGGAGGGATGAGAAGAGCAGCCTCGGCTCTGAGGGGAGCGTCAGCCTGTGGCCGAGGTGAGGGTGGGTCTGTGATGCCCAAAATGTGGCCTGAGGCACCAGTGGGAATTGTGGGTGGCTGGGAGGGGGTCTGATTGACTTGGAAGTTGCATCTTTAATTGAGTGGACTAATTAGCATCTTGCAAGATGCCGTTTCTCCACGTGAGACCGCGGCGGGGACCGGCGCGCCTTGACGGCGATGGTCAGGTGAAGGGCGAGTTGACCCGCGCGCGTGCGGCTCGCTGGGTGAATCACGGGGGCTGCTGCCCTGGGGGCCGAGGGAACCGCTTCCCGCTTTTCCTTCCTGCTGGGATGGGGCTCTGGGCTCCGTCCCTTGGTGACCGAGCTGAGGAGGACTTCAGCCGCGGGGGCGAAGGCTTTCCCAGCCGTCACGCTGCGGCTCCCCTGCCGCGGCCTTGCTGGGGGCGGCTGGATTTTGTTTGCCGTGGGCTGCCAGGCAAATTGTTATTTTAATCTGCCGAGCGCTTTGAAACGCACCAGTCTCGTCCCCTCTCTTAATATGATGCAGCTCTTTGTTCGCAGGCGCCGCTGCAGCCGTCTGAGCGCGGGGACCGAGCGCTCGCAGGGGTCCCGGATTCACAGCGGTTCATTGTCGCTGACGAGCAGTCGAGCGTCTCCGCTGCTCGTGCGATGGGCTGCACGGGGAGCCCGGCCTCATTCTGCTGCATCCGGCTCTGTGGGGCTGAGCCCCTCCGGGTCCCCTCCCTCTGAGTCCCTGTGTGCCGGGGGCTCAGAGCCCCTTGATGCCGCAGCGCTGGCACCCGGCGGACGCGCCCGGTGATTTTCTGCTCGTGCTGTGCTCAGAATTTGAATATCGTGGCCTAAAGGATTGTGCGGGGATGCAAACGCTCGTGCCACGAGTGTGGTGCTGCGGCACCAGGGAGCAGCGGTACCGTCCCTGCGTGCCCACCCGCAGCTGCTCAGAGCAGCCTCATCTGGGGACAAGCGTGTTGCCCGTCCCCGGCTGCCGGCCCCTTGTTGACGCCCCTTGGCCGTGCCCGGCTCAGTTTGCGGCTCCAGCCGGTGCACGACGCTCTGACCCGGGGTGCAGCGGCGTTTGCAGCCACCCCGTTCTCCCTGTGCCACGTTGGTGCTGGACCCGTCCCTGCGGGCAGCCGGCGTGGGAAGGGGAGCTGGGAGAGGGCTGCGGACGCTTTCCTCCCGGCACGCGGCGCCGCGGGCGTCCTGGTGCCCTTTTATTGTTTGGAAAAGGAAGCACTTGGGTTTAATACTTCCCGCGGCGGCCGCCTTCCCGGCAGTCCGGGAGGATGCTGCGGGGGCAAACGCCGCGTGGAGAGTCGGGCTGGGCCTGCGCCTCCACCCCGGGGCTGGCCACTGCCTTCGCCCTGCAGCGGGGACCCGCCATTCCCAGGTTATTTCCAAGGAGGGAAATTTCCTCCTCCGGTCCTGAAAACATCAGCTGAACCGTCTGCAGGCCCCTGGCCTCGTCCGTGCTGTGCGACCGTCGCTGCCTGCTCCGTAAAATCTTACAGCTTCTTTTTCTGCAACTTGCAGAAGGCAAAACCAGGCAAACCAGGAGCCCGGACCCGCAGGAACCACCTTGGAGCATCCGGGCTGCCGCAGCGGAGCGCTTCGTCTCCGGCGTGGCCGAGCCGCGCTGGCGGAGACGCCGGGGGTGGGATGGCACCTGGGACGCAGCATCAGGGCAGATGTGACCCTACCGGGTTCCTCCGTAATCGTTTTGACTCGGCACTGCTGGGCTCTGCAGAGCTCTTGGCACAGGGGCTGGTCACCGGCCCGTCGCCGACGTGCGGGGCTGGAGCTGCGGTGGGAGGGATGGTGCCGGGCCGGCACCGTGGCCAGGGCAGCGTGGCTGGACTGAGCTCCAGCGTGCAGCGGGCTGCAGCTCTGCAGAGCCGACTCGAAGCCGCTGCAGGATGTGGCTTCCCGGGCTGCGCTGTCGAGGAACCCCCAAACCTCCCCCTGTCCCGCACCGTCACCTCGCTGACAAGCACGTGCTCGCCGTGGAAGCTGCCGCCTGGCCCGTTCCTGGAAAGCACCGGCACGGCTGTGGAGTCCGCTGACGGCAGACCAGCAGCTTGGAGGGGCCACGTCCTCGCAGGCCGGCTGGGTTTGCTTTGGGGGACCAGGACAGGAGCAGGTGATGGCCAAAAGCCCCGTGTGGGCAGGGAGCTCTGGCAGCAGCCGGGAAGGGCTGTGGTGCTGCCGCGGGTTGTTTTCTCCCGGGGAGACCTTGAAAGAGCAGGAGATCGTGTTGTGTGGTGGATGGCACGGTGGCTCCGTGACCTTGTCCCCCCCAGAGCCGGGAGACGCTCCCTGCAGCGCCCGCGTCTCCCTCAGAGCTCAGGAGGGGACCCGGTGGCTGGAGGTAGAGCTCAGTCTCCGGGTCCTCGTCCCCTCTTGCTGCTCCCCGGCTCCCGGAGCCCCCCACGTCTCCTGGGGACAGGTCGGGCATACGAGGGGGCGACTTCTTCCTGGACTGGGCCCCCTCGTGTGCCCCGGGTTGGGACGTGCCGGGGTGGCCACCCTAGGGTGGCCAGCGGGTCCCCACATCCACAGTCCCCGTGGGTCGTCCGCAGCGCGGGGGCTGCGTTCACACGGGCAGGTGGACCAGGATCCGGAGCAGCTCTCGGCACGGACGTGCTGCTCGGGAATAAAAGTCCCTTTATGCCGGAATAATTAGTGTACTCAGAGCACGCTAATTATTCTGGGATAAAAGTGACTTTTATTCCAGCAGAGTGTCCTCTCAAAGGGCCCTTTCTGCCTGCTCCCGGGGCACAATAGCTGCTCTGCTCCGTTTCCCCATCCCAGACAAAGTCCTTACTTGCGAAGCCAGCGAAATTGAGTTGACTAATGAATTAAGGCCAATGGTTTTGGCTCAGCTCCAGCGCTTTGAAAGCCTTGGCGAGCTGATGCCCGTCCCGGGCAGGAGGAAGCCCAGCACCCTCCTACCCCAGCGAAGCCCCCGCGGCTGCGCTGGGTCCCGGGCTGCACTGCTGAGCGCTGGCAGCTCCTGCCCCTGCTCCAGCTGCCCGGATGAAATGGCTATTAATCTGCGATGGGCAATTGCTTTACTGCGGCACAGGCAGGTCTCGGCGGAGGCGTTATCAGCTGGAGCCACGAGCCATAAATAACTGCTGCCGGGGCAGAGCACCGCCGTCTGTTTGGGTTCCCGACCGCCCGGGGTATCAGCGGCCCGTCTCCTATAGCTGGGGTAAATAAAGGGAGTAAAACCTTCTGGGCAGGTAGAGGAGGCAGGGGGGCCCCTGCCCCAGCCCCCCGCCGCTGCGCCCGCCCTGTCCTTCGGGCCAGCCCTGGCGGGGGGCAGTGGGGCAGCCCTGGCAGGGGTGGCCGCGGGCCAGGGGCGGCTGCAGCTCGTCCAGCCGCGCTGAGAGGACTTGAGCCCCTTTCTCTTGGCTGCGAGTGCTTTCTTCTTTTTCTTGTCGCCTTTTTTTTTTTTTTTCCTTTTTTCATTTAAATTGCAGATAAGCTGCAAAAAGAGAAAGAAATCAAAAAAGCATGATTCTGCCTTGAAACGCCCTCCACTGCGTGGCTGGAGCCTGCCCCTCCTGCCCCTCCCCACCACGCTCGGTATGATCAAGCTCTTTTTCTTTCCAGTCCTGAACACGCTGTGGATTTGTTTCATCTGGTTCCATCTCCTGCCATTTTTCAGCTCACTCTTCTGCGGACCTCTCCGTGGGGCCGGAGGCAGGAGGGGGACGAGGGGGATCGCGCTCCAGTGCAGATCTCCCGGCTTCTGAATTTGGTTTAAAATGCAAATCTTTCTTTTTCTCCCCTTTTTTTTTTTTTTTAATGCATTTCATTTGAAGCAGCCGGGGGGCGGGAGGAGAGGGGCTGGGCGGCGGGGGGAGCGCATTCCTCCCAGCGCGTCCAGATTTCCTGACGCGTGTTCGCAGTTCCATCGTCTCCCCGGTCTGCTGAAGTCAGGTGGCGGCGGTGCTGGCGGGGGTGGCAGCAGCCCTGGGGAGCCGCAGGAGTGTTTGATTCCCCTGTCCCCTCCCCGCCGGGCACGGATGCTCCTGGGCAGCCTCCATCTTCATCCTCCCTTAGGACCACGTTCTCCCATCCGTCGTCCTCCTTCCTCCGGTCTCCCCGCTCCGCCTTTGTTGGGGAGGCGGCGGTGGCGGGTCTGGCGGCTGTGGAAATCCCGTCCCGGGGCGCGTGCTGGGGGTGTCGGGGACCGATCCTGGGGCTCTGCGGGGCTGTGTGAGCCCTTGGGTCGTGTCGCCTCTCCCTGCCCCGCCATGGGGACTCTGCTGCCCGCAGGGCCCAGGAGCCGGGGCTGTCCCTGGAGCGGAGGGGATGTCGGGGTCCCCCTCCCTGGCACACCCTGGGGTGCCCGGTGCAGGGACGCGGTTGCTGCCAGTCTTTGCCCTGGCGTCCTGGTGCCCCTGGGGAGGGGCGGGTGTCCCTCACCGTGGGGAGCAGCCGGCGGGCGATGGGGGGCTGCACAGCCCCCCAGGCGGTTCTCCGCGGGGTGACGGGCTCCTCGCCACGTGCTCAAATGCTCGGTGTGGCCTTGGGGGCAGCTGCCTGCGAGTCCGGCAGCTCTGGGCGGCAGATGGAACCCATCCTGCCTGTCCCTCCTGGCAGCGGGGTCCGACGTGTGGGGCGACAGCCCCGACCGTGCCCCGGGCTGGGGCCAGGCGGGACGGGAGCTGCCCCCCAGTTCTCGAGAGCATCCGCCCGTCAGGGCGGGGAGACGAGCAGCAGCCAGAGATGGAAAACCAGGAGAAGCGCCGGCACGCCACGGGCGCAGAGCGACAGTTGGGGCTCTGCTGGCGCGGCGCTTTGGGTGGGATTTTGTTGTTTCCAGCTTGTCTCCGTGTCTCTAAAAACCAGGTGAGTCTCAGCAACCCGCGCAGGAGCCCTCAGCCTCGGCCGGTGTTCCCAGCCGGAGACTTTCCAGTGGACCGCGCTCTGCCGCGTCCAACGTCTCCGGTGAAGCGGAGGCGGGCGTTTCCTCTCCAAATTGGATTTTTTTTTTTTTAAAGAGAGTCAGTGCCTCGTGATTTAGGTGCAATAGGCAGACTTAGAAAAGAGAAAAAAAAAAAAGATTTTAAAGTCAATATTTACTTAGCAATTGGATGGGCCTCTTCCCCCCCAGCACATACCTGCGGCTTCTCCAGCGGGAATGGCCGGAGTGGGGCTGGCTCGAGTGGGAATGGCCGGAGTGGGGCTGGCCGGAGTGGGAATGGCCGGAGTGGGGCTGGCTCGAGCGGGAATGGCCGGAGTGGGGCTGGCTGAAGCGGGAATGGCCGGAGTGGGGCTGGCTGGAGCGGGAATGGCCGGAGTGAGGCTGGCTGGAGCGGGAATGGCCGGAGTGGGGCTGGCCAGGAGCACAGCGTTGGTCATGGGATGGAGCAGCGGGTCTGGTTTGAATCTCCCTGTTCCAGGGGGTCAGAGGGAAGAATTGCAAACACGCATTTGAACTGTTGAGAGATCTTGTATTTAAACCGAACAAACAAACAAGCCTCCCTCTCCCCTTCCCCTTGACAAAGCCTGCCGACAAACGGCAGGTTTTGTTATTTTGTCATTTACATGAGTCTCAACTTGTGATTCTGCACCGCCGTGTCCCCATGGGGATCCGGGGTTTGGGCATCAGCCTCGTGGCTCTGTCCTGAGCCCAGCCCTGGACCGAGGGAGCCTGGAGGAGCCGAGGGGTTCGAGCCCTCCGTGCTTTATCCTTTACTGGTGTTTGTGCCGTGGCTGCAGAGAAGCTCTGGGAAAGCTGAGCACAGAAATGAACCCATTGTGGTTCTTCTGGAAACGGAGGACCAAGGATTGGACAATGCGGGGCAGAGAAATAAAAGAGTTCAGTGACTCTGATTTTTGTGTTTGGGTAGTTGGGTGACTTGGACCATGTCCCAGCGTGGTGCTGTGGGACTGTGTGCCAGCACCTCGGGGCGTCCTGCAGGGTGCACGGGCTGGGCTGTTGTTGGGGCGAGTGACCTTGGAGCTGTGGTGGGCTCTGGGCAAGCGACGTCCAAGAGCTGAGTCAACAGAGAGGAACGGTGAAGAGGAGGGTCGGTGGGACGACAACGTGATGTCAGCTGGCTGACGGGACAGGGTGTCCTCTGAGAAAGGCAATCGGCCAAAATTGGCCAAAACGGTAAACTGGGAGCAGAGCAGATCGTGGCAGCAGCTTCCCCTGCACCTTGGCATGCGTGAAGCCTCCTTGGTGTGCGCTGGCACACCCGTTGTGCCGGCACTGGTGATGGTGGTGAGCTCACCATGGCTTGGTGGGGCTGGAGCTTGGCGGATGCTGCCAGTGCTGGCCGGGGCTTCGCTGTCCCCTACGTGCCCTGGCCAGGGCTCCAATGTCCCCGACGTGTCCTGGTGCTGGGTGCCTGGCTCTGTTTGCCCAGCGCGGGAGGTGGGTGCTCTGGGCAGCCCCTGGCCCCATGAGGTGGGGTGTGTGGGGAGCGGGTCGCTGGGGACAGGGACCTGGGAGGAATGTGGAGTGGATTTATTTTTCTCCCTCTCACGCTTTCTTCTCCCCTCAGAACATCTGTTTTGCAAATCACGCTCATTCCAGTCCGTATTTATGGCCAGCGCTGTTTCCTTTGCAAGTAGCGGCCACCACCTCCTCCCAAGGAGAGGAGGAGGAGTTGGGCTGGAGGGGCTTGCTCGGGGAAGGAGTTCTTCAGTGTTCTCGTGGTTCGCTCCAGCCTATCTAGGTTTTTGTGCCGTACTCATCTGTGCATGGAAGGTAATCTGGCTGCTGCCCAAGGCGGAGCCCTCCTGCTCACCCAGCTCCCAGAACGGCCCCTTTCCACGGAGGCGTCGGCTTCTCGCCATAGGCAGAACCGAAAAGCGTTGGGTAGTTTCTTTAAGAGCCCTTTTCCCCAGCCCGCCGCACTCTGACCGGAGCTTGGGGCTGTCCGTCTCCGTGCCCTGGGACGGCGAGAGGCATGGCCGGCCTCGGCCCCGTCCCGCCTGGGAAGACCCCGCTGCCGCTGGAGGGTCTGCTGCCGCCCTGGATGGGAGCGCAGGGCTCCCCTTCCTCGCACCCAAAGAGCCATTTTTCGGGCCTTTCTCTTGGTCCACTTTTTCCCCTCTGTTCCCTTTGAGTTACTTTCCAGCAGGGCTCTCCGCTGCCGCTGCCAAAGAGGGACGTGTTCTCCGCGCCGGCTCTCGCAGCTGCCCCGGCCCCGCTCTGAGCCGCCCATTGTGCGCTGCATGAAGGCGCCTTTATTCTCCGGCCCGGAGCTGGAGCTCCTCTCTCCTGCCCTTGCCGCTTCTGCTGGGGCGGCCGCCCAGCTTTGCGAAAGGACCTTGGCTCCGCGGGACGGATGCGCGAACAGACACCTCCTCTGGTTGTCCACCTGGCAGCGCGGCACCTCGACCCCTCCTCTGGGGCCATCTGGCTCGCTGGGAACGCGCCGTGCGGGGACAGAGAGCGCACGGGGTTGCCGGGGAGCCGGGAGAGCCGGCCGCCGAGAGGGGCGGCGATCCCCTTCCTCCCCCTGCGCGGAGCCGCCGCCGCGGCCGGGCTGCGAAAGCCGCTCCGGGCGACGCGAGGCCTCGCGCTGCCGAAGTCACCCTCGCGTTCGGGGATGGCGGAGGGGGCACGGTCGGTGGTCGCAGCCGGTCAAAGGCGCCCTGTGGCCCGAGGAGACCTGGGGCGCCGCCTCCGCGGAGGAGGGCGGGCAGGAGCAGGGAGCGTGGCCTCGGGGCGGCTTTCCTCGCGCAGCCTGGCCACGCGTGCGTGAGCCGCGCCTCGGCGCCTGGAGGGAATCCCACGTGCTCCGCCGCCGCGCGGGGAGCCGCCGCCAGCGGCAGGAGAGGCCGCTCCGCCCCGGCCCGAGCGCGGCCAGCCCCGCGTTGGGGCTGCCTGGGGAGGCGCGGGTGATGCTGCCTTCGAGCCGGGGGCTGATCTGTGCCGCGGCTGAGCCCCTCTGCCCCAGGACCGGCGCTGGCCCGGCGGGCTCCTGCGTGCCGGCTGCGGTTGGCCGGGTGGTTGCGGCAGCCGTAGGTCACTTTGTGGCTGCTGGAGACCTGGGAGGACGAGGGAGGGCGGGAAATCCAAGGGAGCGTCGGTTCTTTGCTGTGGTTTTCTTAATGAATCCTGCGTTTGCTGCGCTTGTGGCTGGGAGGTGGAGGCGGAGGATGAGCTCCTCTGGGGAGAGGGGGCGGCCGAGCCGGCTCCGGAGGAGAGCTGGAGACGCTGTCCCCGAGCTCCCAGCCCCACGTCCTGCAGAGGAAGCGGACAGGCTTGGTCCCCAAGGCGTCTCTTGCCTGCAGAAGGTGTGGGGGTGGCGGGGGGAGGCATCTGCTCGCAGTCGGGGATGTTTCATCCATTTTGATCTGTCCAGTCTCCATCTTGATTGCACCGCGCTCCCTGTCGCGACGTCGAGCCTCTCCAGCTCCAGCACCGACGCTTGCGAGGCAGAAGGGACGCGAGGTTTGCGGGAGGTGGTTCTCTCCAATCAAACAAAGCCCTTCGCAGGTCTGAGGAATAACCAGCATTGTTACATGGTGGGGAGAGGTTCCTCCCACCCTTTAGGGACCGCGATTTGGACGGGGACCTTCCCCATCCCTTCCCTCGCAGCCGCCCTGGACCCCGCGGCGTTTCCTTCGCCTGGCGGGAGCTGGGGAGGAACCAAGGGACCGTCCGCCTGTGGGGAGCCTGGGGGTGCCGTGACCCCCCATTGCAGCCTCCTTGCCCACCCTCCCCTGGGAGCACGTCCTGGCCGTCACAGTGTGTTTCCTGGGCGCGGGGGGGTGGAGAACCCGCCCCGCTGCTGGCTTCGTGATTTAAAACTGTTACTTTTTAATTTGTTCTCGTTTAGGTTTTCATATTTTTTTCCCTGTCTTTTTTACTGTCTAGCCTAGAAAATAAACCGCCGTTGGCTCCCAGGAGCTAATTCATCCAAGTTAAATGATCTTTAAAATCTGTTAGTGCACCGTGGATCTCGGTTCCTGTTTTCTCGCAGTGTAATTAATGCTTCAGTTTAAATTTTTTCCTTTCCTTAGGGGCAGAGTTGATGGATCTGATGCCAGGCTAAAACTTTTGCTGAGCCATTAGAAAGAAATCAAACTAAAAGCAATCTAGTCCTTAATTTAAATTTTATTTTATTTTTTTAAATAACTTGTCTTTGGAAAGAAACTGATGTTGTTTATTATCGTTATTTCTTTTCTCATCCAGCACCGAAGACGTGTAGCCCTAAACAGTTTGCATGCAAAGATCAGATTACGTGCATATCTAAGGGCTGGCGCTGTGACGGGGAGAAGGATTGTCCGGATGGCTCGGATGAATCTCCCGACATATGTATGTATATACCTCCACCTCCACCTCTCCTTCCTCACCACCTTCCTCAGTGTTGTTCTTCCCCCTCCCGCTGCCCGCTCGTTCCAGGGTCCCGAACCGGCGGCATCGCACAACCGCTCTACCTCAGCTCCTGTTTCTCCCGTAGAGCCCCAGCACCCGGGGGGGTGGGAGCCGCTGGGGGCAGGAGTCCCAGCCGTCTGTCCGTCCATCCTGCCTTTACCTCCCCAGCTGCTGCTCCCGGGGCCTCTGGCTCTGGGGCCGTGATCCACCGTAACAAAACAGCCGCCTGGGAACGCGGTATCACTGATGTATTGTTTCGTTTCCATCGAAACTGGTTTACCCAAGGAAGGCAGAGTCCTGGAGACGAGGCCGCAGCGAGCCATGGCGCTGGGCAAGGGCTGTGCCCGCGTGGGACGGCTCCGACGCAGCAGCACCCCGTCCTCGCGCGCTGCGCCCCCAGTGCCTGGCAATTAACGGGCGCTGGAGCGAGGGCTGGGCTGGGGAACAGCTGGAAAAGCAACGCTGCGTTCCACAGATGTGTTTGGATCGGGACGCTGCGTTGGGTTTGCCGGTTCTGTCCCGGGCTGTCGGAGCTGCCGGCACTGGGGATGCTCCCACCTCAGATGGGACAGTCGGGTTTCTCCAGAAACAAAGAGGGGACCGGGCTGGATTAGACGGGGCGCACAGGCTGGAGCTGGGAGGGTCTGCAGGGGGAGCGAGCCAGAGCCATGCTGGTGCCAGGGGCTCTGCCCCGGCCGGGCGGAGTGAGGAACCGCCTCTCCCCGTGCCCCGGGCTCTGCTCTGTCTGTCGAGGGGGGCTCTGCTGGCCCTGCTGCCGCGCAGGAGCAGCCTCGGAGGTTGTTCTAGTGTCTCAGGGAAGCAGCCTCCAGATGCCGGGCTGGCAGGACGGCCACAGCCAGATTCACCCCTGCTGCTGCTCACCAGTGACCAGCAAAATCCTCATCCTCTGGCCCAGGATCCTTCCCAGACTCCCGCTTCACACCGTGCTTGATGTGAAAGTCTCCTCCAAAGCAGTTCCTAGTTCAGCACCGGGGTTATTTATTTCTTAAGGCAAAATGATGCAACCGTCCCCTCTGTGGGAGGGATGAGGGGGCTGGGATGGGCTCTCTGGCTCCAGTCAATCAGCAGCCCTGGAAAATTACTGCGGGAGGACTCGGAGGCCCTTCCCCGGCTGGAAGAAATCCGTCCTCATTGACGTATTCCGCTTGCTCTCGTGCCTGTACTCGCTTCCCTGGCCCCATCCGTACGGACAGGTGGACGGAAAACGGACCCCTTGGATGCTTTTCCACCTTTCCTTCCTCTTCCTTCACTGCCAAAGTTCTGCTGGCGGGGGCGGGCAGAGTCCACGAGTTTCCGTCGCCACGGCGGACCCTCAACTCTGGAAACGCTCTTTTCCAGGGGAGCAGTTCCCTCCCCAGCCTCAGAAGTGACCACTGAGGTTTGGGGACCTGGAGGGGCTTCACCAACGCTAGCACCGGCAGGGAGCCCGCAGGGCGCTGCCCCGGCGGGACGTGCTGGTTGGGTTGGTGGCCATCGCCGCTGGCTGCTCCGCACCGGTGGCCAGCCCACGCTCGGCGCGGTGCTGGTGCTCGCCTGGCCTGGCCCGTCCGTGCCGTCCCGTGGGCAGGGGTGTGGGTGGGAGTTGCTGCCCGCTGCCTGCCTGCTCCTGCCCAGGCTGGCGCGAGCGGAGTCCGAGCTGTCAGCACAGGCAGGGCACGTGGCCCGCTGTCTCTGGGGCTGCCAGGCGAGCTTTTCTCACGCCACTTCGGCACCGGGGCTTCCAGCAGGCTCCCATCCTCCTTATCTTTTTGGCGGTGAGAGAATGACTTTTATGACTATGATTTAATCTCTGCTTTAAGCCCAGGCTGCGGCCGCGGCTCTTGCGCGGTGCGTGGCGCACCGTTCCGTGCCCTGGCAGCGCGGCAGCGTTATTTACATTGCACTAATGTTCTCGTGTCAGAGTCTCTTGAAATGCCGACTATTATGTGTGAGGTTTTCCTCCCCGGGGAATCCTTTTAAGTATTTGCTGGCTTTGCTCACGTGCGAGCTGAGCAGGGGCAGGGTTCCCTTCCCGAGCTCGGCACTGTGCGAGCGGCTCTGCGAGCGGCTCGTACCCGGTTCCTGCCCAGTCGGTCGCTGTTTCACTCCGTGGAGTTTTCCTGGGGGAGCAGAAAACTTGGACAAGAGCCTCCATCCTGTCGGAGATCAAAGGAGACGAGGGGCTCTGAGGGATGGATTTGCCGCGGCTGAGTTACGGCCGTCATCTGGCCGCTGCGTCCTGCCTGGCCTCGCGCCCGGAGCTCTCCCAGCTCAGCGGGTGCCCTGCTCGGGCCGGGGCTCTGCCCGCCAGCGGGACGGCCGCGCCGCCAGCGCCCGCTCCTCCGGCCTCCGCACTGTTCGCTTCGCTGCAGACGAGCCTGCGGCTCCGCGGCCCGCGGGCTGCATTTACGGCAGGAAGAATTGCTTTTCTTCCTCTTTTTTTTTTTTCCTCAGGTGGTTTTTAGAGGTTAAAAATTGCTGCCTAATTCAGCTCCTCGGGGTGTGCCACAAGCTTGTCACATGTAATAAATTGGCTCATTTATTAGTGCGCCAGCCCAGTCAAAAGCAAACAGAGCGGCTCATGGAGTAATCCTGCCCCGTTTGCGATAAGTAGTTTGATCCAGGGGAATAATGGACATGGCAGATGAGTTTTGACTGACGAACTGTGCACTGCGCTTCAGAGCCTGCATGCTTTTGGCCCCTCCATTGATGATACTGAATTAACCCTTAATTCGCAGGCACGTGGTGCCCGGCTTGCGCTCTGAGAAAAACAAAAGCCGTGAAGCAGCACCCGGTAAATTCTGCTGGGAATCATCTGCTGCTGCCCTGGGCTGGGGTTGGGTCAGAGGAGAAACCCACGTCCCGAAGGCTGCGACGGCGCCTGGAATTCCTGAGCTTCATATCCCTGTCCTGGAGGAGACAGGCCAGTCAGCTAACTGGAAGCGTACTGGGACGTATCTGACAGGCAACCTGCATGCAGGGGAGTGAGCTGGCGTCTGGAGCACGCGAGGTTTCGTTCCTCGGGCACCTCCTGTGCAAACAGGGGCACGTGTGCGTCAGCAGCCCCGAGTTAGTCACCCCTTACAAAAGGGACTAAGGAGAGGAGTGGCGTCTCCACCGCGGCAGGTCGGGGAACCGTTCTGCCAGAGGTTTGCGGTGCCCCACGTCTCACGTAGCCGGGCAGCGACAGCTCGCGGTGGGGAAGCCGAGCCCTGGCTGGCCGGGAGCGCATCGCCAGGCAGGAACGGTGCTGGAGGAGGATGTGCTGGCACACGGAGCGCTGGGCTGGACCCCGTGCGCTGCGCGTGATCTAATGCAACTCTGCAGGGAGAGATTGAGCTTTTTTAGGACAAACTCCACCAGTGGAGCCTTAGCTGAAGGTGACTGCTGGTCTCAATAGCTGTCTAAAACGGGACCGTGCCTGGACAAAGCGCTCAGCGTGTGCCGTGCTGCAGGTGCCCTTCGTGGTGCTCACCGGGCGCTTTGCCGGCTGCGAAGGACGGGTGGTCCGCAGGGAGCTCGGGGAGCTATTTCTGCCACCGTCCCCGCTGCCTGCCCGGCTGACGGGAGGGCGAGGCACAAACAGCCACTCTCTCCCTGTGAAATGGGATTTTGGTATTTCGCTTGCGTGCTGCCGTTGACTCAGCAGAGCCGAGTCAGTGGCTCCAGTGAGAGCTGATGAAACACGGCGTGTTCAGCCCTAAAGTGAAACTCAGGGGCTGGAGAGGAAAGCCGAGCCGAGCTTGCGGAGGGGAGCTGGGCACGCAGAGCTCTCTGCTCCGCATGCCATGCCGGTGGGCTGCTGACACCGAGCCGGGGCTGTGCCGGGGCTCCCTGTCCATCCATCGCTGCCAGTCAGCTGCCAGCCAGCCTGGGGTGAAGCAGTGCTGGAGCCAGGACGCTGGAGGAGCTTTTAATGGGGTTTCAGGATTTTAGGCGATTTATAGCGTATTTTGTTGTTTGTCTCAATGCCATGCTTCTTTTCAGAGGAGCTTAAAAATAAAGCCTTACTTCTTTTTAATTTTTCTAGTTAATGGAGATTAAGTCTCCTTGTGCTGCATAGCCCTGGTTCTTACTGACTCCCCGCCAGCCTGCCTGCCCGGGCGCCTCTTAACAAAGAGTGCGTTGGCACCCGAGGGAGTGCTTGGGGCAGCTGCACTCGCGGTGCTCAGCACTGCCCAATCCCACGTGCCCCCAGCTCTCCCAGCAGCGAGGAGTGCCCAGAGCCCTCTGTCCGGGTAGCCCGGAGCGGACCTGACCCGCAGGAGCTCAAACCAGGGAGTTGGGGGCTGCTGAGGTCTGGGGTCACCTTCCTCCTGGTCCCCCACCCCGTCAGCCCGTTCCTGAGGGTGGGCGCAGGGTCCCCGTCCACCCTGGCTGCTCCGGGTCTCCTTCCTTCTCGCACGCCGCTGCTGCTCAGGCTGCGCGCTGCAGAGGCGATGGAAAAGGGAAAGTTCTCTCCAGCTGGGTCATGCTTTTCCTCACCGCCAGCAGTGGTTCCGCCTGCTTTGAAGGGGAAATCCAGTGTCTGTTAATGAGCTTCCTCCAGGGAGAGCTCGGGATGCTGGTGGGGACGGAGCCTCGGTTGAGCCTTTTCTGGCCTCGAGCTGCCGTGGCAGCCGAGAGGGTTTGGGACTGGCCTTGCTAAGCGGGCGCTGCTTCTGCTCTGGGGCAGGTGCCGTGCAGGGGAATCCAAATCAAGGAGGATTGAACGTAGGTCTGGGCAGAGGGAGTCAAAGCATGCTCACATGCTTGCTGCCGGCGCGGTGCTCCTCTGCCATCAGCTGCCGTGGAAGTGTTGCCACGAGCGTTCTGGGCAGTGGGGTGGCAGAGCTGTCGCGCTCTCCCTTCGGTCACAGCTCTGCCTTTTGCTGTCTTGCAGGTCCTCAGAGCAAGGTGTCTCGATGCCAGCCCAACGAGCACAACTGCCTGGGCACCGAGCTGTGCATTCACATGAGCAAACTGTGCAACGGGCTCCATGACTGCTTCGACGGCTCTGACGAGGGGCCGCACTGTCGGGGTACGTGTCGGGCTGGGGATGGCGGCCCGAGAGGGGCTGTGGGAGGGGGGGCTGCCCCATGAGGTACTGCCCTTCCCTCCTGTCCTCCTCTGCCAGGGTAGGAGCCACGAGGGCCCCGTTTGTCCCTGGTTTCTGTCCCCACGCTGGTTTTTGTCACAGCTTCGCACCGGTGCCGCCACGCTCCGCTCTCCCGGGGCAGCTCAGCGCCGGGCTGGCCGGTGGCAGATCCAGAGATTAGCCAGAGCCGCTTGCGAGCGAATGCCCCTCATTCCTGAGCCTGCAGGCCATTAAATAGCTGCATTGTCTCCTGGGTTTAAGAGCTTGGAGCGCTGGGGTTCTGGTTCAGATAAGAGACACCAGCATGTTTTTTTCCTAATTTTCAGGAGCTTTGTCCCCCCTCCTGTTGCTAATCCTGCTGGAAAACTCCCTAAATCAGTGTGTGCCGGCTCGCTGGAGCGTAGATTAGTCGCTCAGAGACGCGTGTCCTGGGCTGACCCTCGGAGCTGGGTCTCTGCAGGCTCTGGGCGAGCAGCAGCGCTTTTCTCCCCAGCCCTTCCTCCGCCTGGGGCGGAGGCTGCTGCCCCGCTCCACCTGAGCTGGGTGTGGGACACCCTGCCCCAAGGGCTTCCTCCCCTCGCACCCGGAGCTGGGACCAAGCTCCTCTGTGCTGCCCGGCTGCCACGGGAGGAGCCCGGGGCAGCTTCTGCAGCTGGGGCCGAGCTGACAAGGAATATTTCGCTATCAGTTCTCATTACTCTGCTGGGATCTGGTGTCTGGCAGCTGGGCAGGATGTGGCCCGCACCCACGAGGTGAGGGCTGGGTGTGGGCAGGCCCCGTGCCAGGACAGTTGCTGCTCGCAGGTTTGGGCACGTTGGGGACATAAGCCCTCGATGCGCCGGATGCTGAGGTCCCCCCTGCCCGTGGGGAGGGCTGGCGGTGCCGCCCCGGCCAGGCATTTCCTCGCAGCTGGCCACCAGCTCCAGCCCGTCTCCACCCCGGGCTTGGGGAGATGAGCTGTCACCCCGGCTCGTGCTCCGGCTGCTGGAGCATCAGGCCGCCCCTTCCCGCTCCCTCTGCAGCGGGCAGGAGGTTTGTCCCACAGAGACGTGCCGGGGGGCCGCCGCTGCCCTCGCGGGCACCCGCGGGGTGCAGGTGCCATCAGAGGCTCTGTGCTGAAAGCCCCCGTCACCCCCCTCCTGCAGACCCAGCACTCTTGGGTTTTTCCCTCTATTTTGGATGCACACGGAGCTTTAGCTGAGAGATGGGAATCTGAAATGAATGGCTGGGCCTGCCAAAGCCGATAAACCCTGTAAACAACTCGCCTGGGCCCTGCTTGCCTTATTAACCGGTTCCACACGCGACGGGCAGGATTTTCGCAGCGCCCGGGCGCTGCTCCTCCATCCAGCCTGGCCACAGCTTTTGGTCTGGAGAGGCCCGTGGCTGGGCGGCTGCTGCGTCCCCTCCACCGGCAGATTTGCTGGGACCCAGTTCAACACCCTCCCAGCACCCAAGAGTCCGGGTCTGGCTGGGTGAGGAGAGGAGGAGAGGAAATAACACCCAGCGTAATCCAACCCCCAGGAAAGGGCCGGCGGCCTGTCTGTCCCAGCAGGCTCGGGAGGCCGGGTGCTAAATGACCTTGGTGAAGCTGGGGGCTGGTGCTGTTTGTCAGTGGCCCTGGACCCCCCTGCCCGTTGGCAGTGATGGGCAGGTGAGCCGGTGGCCGCGTCTCTGGTCCCAGCTTTGTCCCGGGGCCGCCCCAGGCCACAACTGGCTCCTGTCGGGATGTGGCAGCGAGTCACCGGCTTTGGGTGACGTTGGGGCTGCTCAGACCCCCGTCTCGTGGAGCAGCCGCATTCGTTACGGCCTCCCCCCACCCCCGCTGAGGGAGCGCTTCCAACGCCACCGGGGAGCAGGGGACAGCGTGGAGGCCCCCGGCAAAGCCTGGTGGGTGCCTGGGGGTCCCTTCACCCAGCGCTGGGGTCTGGGCGTCCATCCCGTCCCTCACCCAAGCATCCCCGCTCGCATGTCGGTGACGTCCTCTCTCCTCCCTCTTCCCCGTCTCCGCAGAACAACTGGCCAACTGCTCGGCCCTGGCCTGCCAGCACCACTGCGTGCCCACGCTGAGCGGACCCGCCTGCTACTGCAACAACTCCTTCCAGCTGGCCGAGGACCGGAGGAGCTGCAAAGGTCTGTGCGGGCGGGCAGGGCCGTCACCCCGGCGTGGTGCCAGTGGCCCCAGCGGGCTGCGGCTGCCGCCGCCGGCTCGGCAGCATTGCTGGGGCTCGGGTGCATGGCCAGCGGGGCTCGTAGCTCAGCAGACCCTGACCTTCGTGGGGGAACGCGGGGCGGACGGGACGGGACCCGGCCGGCCCGCCGCCACGGTGCAGCTCCTGAAAGCCTGAGTGAGGAGCGTTGCGAGGGAGCGAGGAAGAGGCTTTGCCTTTGTGTAGGGAGTCAGGGGCCTGGGCTTGTACCTGCTCCTGGCCTCTGTGCCTGAGAGGACGCTGGAAAATAGGAGAGGGTCAGCGTGGGACGATCAGATCAATGCGGTGCCTGGACACGGGGCTGGAAGGGAGAGATTGCAGTGGCCTTGGCTCTTTCATTTCCCTGAGCGGAGGTGAAAGGGGCCTTTATCCGCTCCTGCACACACCTCTGGGGCAGGAGCTCTGCCACGGAGACTGCTCTTTCATCTGGCAGGAGAAAGAGCAGCGTGCGAGCGGGGTTTGGAAGCTGAAGATGAGAGAAGTTCAGACAGGAATGGAGGCGCAGATTTTGCGGAGTCGGGGGGAGGGGCAGCCACTAATTAGGGCTTGAAAAGGCTCTTCTGAGGCTGGGACTGTCCTTTCGCTGCTGATGCTGGAGCAGAAAGCTGGGGGCTACCCACAGGCGTCACGAGGTGACGTTGGTCTCTGAGACCGTGGTGACCGTCCCTTTGGCTTGGGGATCGCGTCCCCGCCTGCAGCTCTGCCTTGGAGAGAAGGAAGGCCCCTCATTCCTTCTTCAGGCAGCCAAGGAGAGGTGTTTGCTAGTCCAAACCACGGGGTTTTTGCCTTCTTTTCCAGACTTTGATGAATGCACGGTCTACGGGACCTGCAGCCAGACCTGCACCAACACAGAGGGCTCCTACACGTGCAGCTGTGTTGAAGGGTACCTCTTGCAGCCAGATAATAGATCCTGCAAAGCCAAGAATGGTGAGAGCCTTGACAGGAGGAGCATGTTCCTTCTGGGCAGCTCTGCAGACCGGTGCCTCCTCCCCTGTGTACCCCTGCCCCCGGTTCTCCCCTTCAGGGTGCTCTTCCCCAAGGACTCTCCTGCACGGCCACCTCCTTGCCCGTGCTGGGCTGCACGTCACGGGCTTGTTTTTGCTGGAGCAGAAGGGCCGAGCTGCAACCACGAGCTTCGGGTGCTCTGCTGTGACCACCCTTCTCCCCTCCTTTCCATGCCAGAGCCCGTGGACCGGCCTCCTGTGCTGCTCATCGCCAACTCCCAGAACATCCTGGCCACCTACCTGAGCGGAGCCCCTGTGCCCAACATCACCCCCACCAGCGCCAAGCAGACCACGGCCATGGACTTCAACTACGTTGAAGACACGGTGTGCTGGGTTCACGTGGGCGACAGTGCCCCCCAGACCATCCTCAAGTGTGCCAAGATCCCCAACCTGAAGGGCTTCGTGGAAGAGCGCTCCATCAACATCTCCCTCAGCCTACACCGTGAGTGCCCGCTCCCCATCGGACCTTGCTCCCAGTCCCTGCTCCCCCAGTCCCCATCCCCTTCCGACAGCCGGAGCGGCCCCAGCCAGCAGAGGGTGAAGCAGGGGTGGGTTTTGGGAGGAGGCAGCTCTCCACGGGACCAGGCACTGAGGCTTCAGCACAGATGTAGCTTTTGGCTTTCCTTTTCCTTCCCTCTTACTATTTCTAGTAAATTTTATGGGTTTTTTGTGTGAGCATACGAGGAAGAACGATGCAGCGAGGAGCAGGGATGGTACCTGTGTAGCAGGTTTGGGGACGTCAGTTCTTGTAACTTCCTCTTTGGTTTTTGTCCCTTGATCCCCCGGCCAGACCAGGTGCTGGTCCCCACCCCAGGAGGTGACTGAGCACAGAATCCAAGTGCGCCCATTGGGTGGCTGCCTGAGTCACCGATGTGAGTGGCAGATGGTGGTTTTGTTCCACTTGTGACTCTGCGGCCACAACGAGTGTGGTTACAGCTCCGTCTCCTGTTTGGGCTTGCTGGTCCCAGTTCAGCAGTCAGAAGGGGAAGGAGAGTTCCCTGCTGGGATTTTGGAGCTCTTCGCCTGAGGGCTGTGCCCGTGCTCCTGCTCCCGAGAGCCTCTGCCCAGTGAGGGGTCCTGGCAGAAGCCGTGGGCTTCCAGGCACCTTCCTGGTGTGCTCTCGCCTGGGCGGAGCAGTGGGGTTGGTGGGGTCCACCCGAGAGGGGAGGTGGTGAGTGCCATAGCCGTACAGCCAGGACGTGGGAAACTGCTCCTGATGTTGTACTGCCGCTAATTTTATCCTTTGAAACCACAGACCAAGTCAGTCGGGGTGGGATTGGGGGTGTCTGGGGTTTGCAGTGCATCTCCATCAGGTTTTGCAGCCCGCAGCTTCCCTGGCGTCACCTTCCCGCTGCCTTCGGGGTGCTGCCAGGGGAGACTGTGCAGCTCCTGATGTAAGAGGGATCCCCGCTTTCTGCAGGGGCGCGGGTGCTGATCCACGATGAGCAATAGCTGACCCAGCAGATGAGATGAACGTGTGTGAACTGATCTTTGCAAATGAGTAAAGGTCTCGGCTGGATCTCAGAGCCAAGGGCGTTTCTCTGCCGAGGGCGATGTCACGGTGCCTTGCTGCCGAGGAGAACCGGCCAAAGCCCTGGCTGCAGCGTGGGGTGGGAGCAGGGCCCCGTGAGCTGCCCCCTGGGCTGCTGTGGGGCTGGGGCTCAGCAGGCTCTGGCCGCTGCGCCCGGCGGAGGGTGTGTGCAGCACGGTCAGTTTAAACTTGCACTGTGTATTTTTAGGGCAGTGTGTATTTTTAGGGAAAGGCCTCACCCTTTGCTCTGCAGGCGATAGCCTGAAATTAGGCAAGACGCGGCTCAGCTCTGCACTGCGCTCCCCCCGCCGTGGTTTAAGGAGGTCTGCTTTAATGGGCTCCTTCACTTAAGGCTTCCTCAGGCTGAGACTGGTCCCCCCGTAGGTCGCTGGCAGGGCAGAGAGCAGCTGCGTGTACCATTCTGGCTGCGCACTGCCCCTTCCAGTAAAGCCCGGCTTTAGCATCATCATTTCGTGAGCTGGGAGTTGCAGCGGGGCTGTGGCTCACGGACAGCACGTGAGCCATGAGCTGCGGCTTGGCCCAGGGGAAGGGGAACTGCTAGCATTCGGGCGGGCGGTTTTGGGCTGTTCCTGCAGTCAGCCCGGGTGCCTTTCCGCAGCCAGGTCCCCGCGCTGGGAGGGTCCCCAGCTTTCTGGGTGCCTTCACCCAGCCATGGAGGGTGTGAGGCTGAGGGTGCCGCAGCCCCAGGGATCAGTCATGGATCAGGGCAGCTGCAGGAGGAGCACCCACCCTGACCACCGGCAAGTGGTGAGGTGTCAGTGCGGGATCAGGACCTGCAGCACCGACCGCAGCCCCTTCCCCATACCCGGCTGAGGCCGTCAGCCTGGCAGGCTTTTGGGATGGTTGGTTGGGCTGCTCCAGCTCCAGGAAGTTAATGCGAGACACGACCTTTTAATTACGGTCGGGAGGGGAAGGGAGCCTGTCATAAGAGTGCGTTCGAGTCCAAGCAAGAAGAGGAGCCTTGCTTTGCGGGGCCTCCTGGTGGGTTGCGATCGCTCAGGATGAGAAGAGGGGGATCCAGCTGACCGGGTTGGGAAAGCTGCTGCCCTTGCCCCAGGACGAAGGGAACGTTCCCCTCCCCAGGGAGGGGGTGACCAGCAGCTCCTGTGCGTGGTCCCCACTGCTGTTGGGTGGAGGCTGCCTGCCAGGGAGCTGCGGCGGGGTCCCTCCCCCAGCTGTGGGGCACCGGTTCCTTTCTATTCCTCGTTGCTGAGGGAATGGTCCTGACACAGACTGGCCATGTGCAGGCTGCAGCTCTGCGCCATATTTGGCGGGCGGCTGCCGCTGCGGGGCTGCCTTGGTGCCCGCATGGGTTGGCGACGGGCAGGGAAACGTCCTCGCGGGGCAGAGTTTGTTCACGAACACCAAATTGTTGGAGAAATGCGTTTCCCCCGGCCCTGGGCCCGCTGGGGGTTGTGATGAGGAGATAATGTCACTCCCCTGCTCCTCGCTGTCAGGGCACTGGGGAGACCTGAGAACCCAATTAGTGGTTTCCCTCTTTATTTGCTGCTTTATGGCATTATCTGCTAACAGCGGGAGCTGGGCTTCCCTGGTGCCGGCTGCTAATGGGGCCTGGGCTGGCATCTGAGGAGGGAAGACTGATGGTGGAGGGCTGGAAATTAGCAGCCCCCAGCTGTCGGGGGCAGCTCTGGGCTGGTGAGGTGTCACAGCCCGGCTCCGACAGCAGCCCCGCTTCCCGGCCTGCCTGTCCCCGCTCCCTTCCCACAGAGAGATTAGTGTCACTTGTGTGCTGGGGGATGTGTTAAATGAATGCTGTTAACAGGGCTTGGCAAGACCCGCTGCACTCTGAAGCTTCGCCTTTTCCCTGGCCCTTGCACTGCTAAACCCTTTTTCGCCTCCACAGTCTTGAGCACGATGCACTGTTTCATGGTGCCTGTCCCTTGGCTCCTGTGGACATTTGTCACAGGCAGTGATTTCCTCGGCTGTTCTGAGCTGGCCGGCTCCTTACCCCCAGGTCTTTTTCTGGGGACACACTGAAAATCAGAGGCCGGTGAAGTCTTTCATCTAGTTCTCTTACAAAAAAACCACCTCACGTTGGAATTGAATTTCTCTCCGCCATCAGTCAGAGCCGACTGCGATGGCCAGGAAGCCCTGGGCACCTCTTGGGCATGGAGGTGATGGGGAAGACATGTGGGACTCGGTGCCAGTGGCATGGCCAAGGTAGCCCCTGGCTAGTGCTGCAGAGCAGCTGAACCTGCTGCAGGCAGGTGTGGGGACAGCGTGGCCCATTGCTGGGCAGGGATCCAGCCTGTCCCCATCCCCACGGGGAGCTTGGAGGTGGCGTCTTCCCACTCAGCCCCTGGAGCTCGGCTCCGCTCCCGGCTGCTCCCCGGCTGCAGCCACCCACCGGAGCAGCCTCCAGGCTCACGCGTGTGGTGGTGCAGGAGCGGTGCTGGGGAGGGCTCGTCCCTCCTGCCAGCACTGAATTGCAACAAGGGGAGCTTGTCTCGTCCTTCCTCCCCTTCCGCTCCTCCGCTTGTGTGAGAACCCAGCGCAGTTTCTGACCGGAGAGGATCCTGGCAGCGTTGCACGTCCGCTCGCGCTCAAGGACAGAGAGGCGCGTGCCTGCGCAGGGGGAGAGCCGCTCTGCGGAGCGCAGAGGCTGCTCCGACCAGTCGAGCGCGGGGACGGCTGGTCACCAGGGCAGGTTTTGCTCTGGAGGGGCAGCTCTCATGTATGGGCGTGAAGGAGAGGAGCCTGTGCCGGGTAGGGGGCTGCGGCCGGTCCCTGCGAACCTGCCTTGCTCAGCAGCTAATCTCTGACCTCTGGGGACTTTCTGGTCCCGTGGCTTTTCTCAACCAGATTCCAGCCTCCACGTGTTTCCCTAGACAATGTCCTCATTTGTTTGCAGTTGGGTTTCCAAGGAATTTCAAAGGAAAACAACACACTAAAAGACTAAAATCTGCTTCCAGGCTCTTGTGCCGCTCAGCCCTCCCGGCTGGGTGGCCGCGGGGTTGGTGCTGCCCGAGCTCCCCGGGTGCAGGGGATGTGGTGCGGGTCCTGCCCGGGGCTGGGACGGTGCCACGTGGCTCCTGCTTGGACACCAGCTGGTCCGTGGCCTAACTCTGTGCCGGGGGAAGCAGCGGGTCCTGGCCGGGACGGCGGTTGCCGTGGTTATAACTCCCCTGCTGATGGATGTGTGCAGAACGCCTGCCGCATCCCGTGGCCCGTTCGGAGACCTCTGCTCACCCCGCTCTCCGTGCCACCCAGCCTGACCCACTGCTTCTGCCCTCCTCGTCCCTCCTTAAGAGGACCCTGTTAATTGACACCACTAATTGGCAGCAGCTTGACCCTGAGCCAGCCGCCTCTCGGCCTCCGTGGCATTTCTGCGAGCGGTGCTAAAGCCTCGGCTCCAGCGCAGCATGATCCAGGGATACTCAGCTTTCAGGAAGAGGCAGGAGTTCTTTGCTTTTGCCATGGAAAAATACCAGAGAACATGTGTCCGGAGACCGAAACCTGGGTTCTCTGTGGGTCTCCTGGTGACGCTCTTTCCCCGGCTCCTTCTCTTTCTTTTTCCCCTTTCTGGGCTGGCTCTGGACTTTTTGCACGGTCAGAACTGGCAGCTCTGTGGTGCCAGGGTTTGTTTTGGTGAATGCATTTGCTGTGCTGGACGGTGGCCAGTGCCAGGACTGCCACGCAGGGCCTCAGAGCCCAGGGGCCGGAGCTTCGGTTCTCTCCCAGCGCCGGGCGGTGGCTGCAGGGGCAGGGGCAGGGGTAGGTGCAGGGGTGAGGGTAGGGGCAGGGGTAGGGGTAGGGATAGGGGCAGGGGCAGGGGCAGGGGCATGGTTAGCGCTGTGCCGGCCTCGCCCCAGCACTGCCGGCGTGGGGATTGCGCCGGCTCCCAGGCAGAGCGGGCAGGAATGTCGGCTGCTCGGCGGGATGCGTCCAGGGCTGCTGGGAAAAGACTGTGGAGGCTCCTTGATTTATTATTTCTTGTTTTAAGGTTTGTTGTTTTCTTTTTCTTTTCTAAAACAAGCCCCCAGGAAGGGGTTTGAAATATCAGGACATTTGATCCTGAGTGCATTATAAACCCTAAACGATGGCAATCTGGCCATTATTAAAATACCTTCCTGGGCAGCATCTATCTAAACAAGCCTGTCTGGGAGGTTGTTTTCATTGACTCCGTTTCAGCCCTGTTGCTCCTAATGACCTGTCCCGGTGCCAGTAAGCCGAAGAGCTGTAGGGTTTGGGACAAATTGATTTCAGGGAGATGTTGCTCTGCAGAGGAATCCAAGTACATTTCTTTCCCCACTTTGCATGGAAAGCTATTTTTCTTCCTTGCTGCCTCATGCTAGCCAAGAAAGAGGCTCTGATGTGAACTCGCTTGGCAAGAGCACAGGATGATTGGTAACTTCATCTGCTCATTCCTTTTTTTCTCTTTTTCTTTTTTTTAACTATTTATGACTGATCTCATAGCAGCGATGCAGGAGAGCAAGGGATGGGTGCAGCGTCTGGGGCCAGTGTGCTCACGCAGCTCATCAGCTCTTTGGGGAGGGACGGTGGCCTCGATGATTTTAGTTGCTGTTAACCAAGTGCCTGCTGGTTTCTGTTTAGCCTGGGGGCAGATCTGCTGCGCGACACTCGGGACCCCTCTGCAGCTCTGCCCGGCACCCCTGGCTTTAATTTTGGTGTTTCCCCATGCATGGGTCTGGGATAAAGTCCCTAAAAGGCCCGAGACCCCCTGGAGCAGACTAAGCTGGGCTGGACTGGTTTCTGTTTCTCTCCCAGGTTTGCTGAGCATTCCGAGGGTGGCAGTATCCCCGTGCCGGGAGAGGAATGGCTCTGCGGTGCTCGAGCTTGGCCAGTTCCGTGGCCTGAGCTGCCGAGTCCCTTCCTCGTGGCCATCCTGATCCCCTGGGCTGCGGTGGAGGACCGGGGAAGGGTCTTCTCTGCCTCCCCCTTGCCGGCATGGAGAAGACCCATACGGACCCCTCTGCAGGGAGAGCTGCTCCCCTCCAGCCAGCCCCGAGGTGTCGAGCGTGGGGTGAGCTGCGTTCCCACATTGCTGGAGACAAAAGGGAGAAATTAATATCATTGGGATCCTCCTGTGTGCAGGGACAGGTTTGATTTCGAATGGACAGGAGCGTGTTAGTCCTTGTGCTCATCAGCCTGTCTGTCGTGCACCGCTGCCTGCCGTGCTGGTGCCGGGTTCACCGTGCTGCGGCCGAGCCCTGCGGGCACCGTCTCTGCCCAGACTGGCCCCGTTTTTGCTTTTTTGTCCCCCTGTGTCCCAAAATCATCCTGACGACAGTTCCTGGGTTCCCGTGGAGCCTGTGTCTCTCTCCTCTCACCCAGAAGGAAGCCAAGCACCCCGTCCCTCCATCAGCCTCTGCTGAATATTTTTGCCCGTGGAATGGCCTCATTAAGGCAGAGTAATTAGTGGTCCCTTGGCTGCCCTCCACGCAGCTGAGATGGAGGTTGCTCCATCTCTGTTCCTGCTCTTCCCACCTCTGGTGCTGCAGCGGGGCTCGCACAGGGATGTTGCAGGTTTGGGGGCAGGTTTGGGACCGGGGAGGGGGCACGGGCAGTCAGGAAGGACGGTGACAAAATGCTGCCCAGGGTGTCCCCCACCCCAGCAGGCTGTCACTGGCAGGGTGTCAGCCCGGCGGGGTGTCACCAGTGGGGTGTCAGCCCGGGATGCTGCGCTGGCTGGGGTGGGGGTCTGAGGCATGGGGACCATGTGAGTCAGGGGTCCTGACAGCCTGGGGCTCCTTGGGGAAAGGTGATGCTCCGGCATCTTCTGTCACTCTGCCTGTCCGTGGGGATGGCTAGGTTGGGTAGTTCCCCCCACAGCGACCGGGGGGCTGCGCAGCCCTGGGGGGGCCGGTTTTACCTCCCGGGGAGTGTTTGGCTTGTGGGTGTGCGTGTGCGCAGAGGCCGCAGGATCCTTCCGAGCGCCGAGTCAGACGTCCTGGACAGGGGCCACTGGCTTCCACCCAGCGGCTCCTCCTCCGAGCCGAACAGCTTGACAGAGGGGGTTTAAATTTATTTATTTTTTAGCCTGGTTTTTAAGGGAACAAGGCTGACGTGATGGCGGTGGCGGTGTATGCTGCTGTCTGTCCCGTCCACAGTCCCTTCCGCCCCATCTCAGAGCTGGCAGCGAGGCTCGAGGTGGCAGCTCCTCGCACAAGGAGGGGTCTGTTCCCGGCAGCCGGACTGGGAGGGCTGAGCCGGACCCTTGCGGGCTGCGGGGTGCCCGTACGTCCCGCGGCCAGCGCCCTGCGGGGCTGCAGTTTGTCTTCGTGCCCGTCCTGTTAACATACTTCTAATTAAGGAAAATTGTCCCCAGGAGCAGTGTTTATCCAGGGAGTCGTTGCCATTACAGAGACGGTCTTGTTCTCCAGGGGAGAGGATGTCTGTGGAGGGAAGAGACAGAAATTCCTCCAGATTATGGTATTATGTAAATGTATCAAACGGATCATTCCCTATAAAAAGGAAAGTAGGAAACCAATGTATTTGAGAAGCCCTGGGGACTGCATTCCTGACGAGCCTCCGTTCCTCTTCTGGAGGCGTTTTTGAACCAAAACATTCGGCGACTTTTCCAAGCTTTTTTCCGCAGGAGCCGCGTGTCGTTGGCTCTCTGGTGCCCAGGGCCGCCGTGTGGCTGCCTGCCTGGGCTTCTCGATGGGTGGTGAGCTGGGCACGGCCCCCCCTCGCCCCTCGGGCTCTGGCTCACGGCGGTTTTGCTGGGAGCAGGACGCAGCGCCAGCTGCCCTGGCTGGCTGCTCCGCTCCTGACGCAGCACAGACCAGCAGCTTCGGAGCGTTGTCTGCCTGGGCCATGGGCTGCACGGTTGTCCGCTCAGAGCAGATGCACTTGGACCTAAACATTCTCTGTTAGAAGTCAACACGCGGGCGTCAGCAGCAGAGCTCAGCCCAGCTCCTTCACCTCTCCCATGCACTGGCACAAGCGTGAAAACGCACCTCAGTGGAACGGGGGGGCAGGGACCTTTGGTGATGGAGCTCTGGGGCTGGCATTGGTGGTGGGGATGGTTTCGGCTGCTGCAAAGGGGACCCTTGCGAGGCAGGCTCCAGCGGAGCCGGGACCGCTCCTGCCCAGGTACCCGCTGTGCTCCAGAGCCCCACGGGGAGAGCTCCCTTTGGGAGCCACTGAGACGTGGGGCCTCTTGCCGAGCGCCGCAGCGCAGAGCACTGATTGGGAAGCTCTTTGACCATCACCGCTGTAGGTGGTTTCTCTCCTTCCAGGCGTTACCGAACAAGAGGCCTGGCGAGCTGTGGAGTTGCAACAACTCAACTGCAGCTGCTTCAGCAGTGTGTCGAAATCCGTGTTTTAGTCTGAAAGAAGATTGCGCGTTTCCTTCCTCCCGTGTCAGCCACAATTGGTGTGTTTGCAGACTGCACAACAACTGATTCATGCAGAGGAAAGTTATGTGCTGGGTCAGCAAAGCTCGTTCCCCAAAAAACCCACAGCCTTGCGGTGCTAAACTGGTCGTGGGGTAAATCAGATGCTCCGTGGCTCGGGTTAAGGGAGGGACAACCTCTGGCAGGAGCTGCGGCGGTCAGCCGTTGAGACGATGACCCACTTGTGTCAAGGAGCTCTTTGAGTGGGACAAGATGCTCCCAGCACAGGATTGAATTGGAACTGGGACAGGGGAAGGTTATTGCTCAGATTGCCAGGGGACACTCATAAGAGTTGATGGGGCCAAGAGCTTCTTGGGTGGAGGCTGGATGCTTCTGCTGCCTCTTGGGGCAGCTGCTCTCCCCGAGTGTGCCCTGGTAGTGCCGCGACCGGTGTCAGAGGAGTCTGGGCTGCCAGGGATGTGTTGAGCCTTCTCCAGCCAGCTGGTCCCAGCAGCGGCTTCTCAAGACCTGTTGGCCCCAGAGGCTGCTTCAGCTTCTTCCAGTGGTGGCTGTGAGAAGAAAAAGGGAAAATGCAAGCACAGGGTCACAGAGATGGTTTTCTGGCAGGGGCTTCAGCAGAAGCTCGGTCAGAATCACTCGGTTCATGTGCCTGAAATCAGGAAACATCTGTGCAGGGTGGGTTTCGCACTGTGCTGAAGTTGCCAGCCTGCCCTTGTTGAGCAACGTGCCGCTTGTGTTCTGAGGAACTTCTTGGTGCTCCCTCTCCCCCGCCATCCCCCCTTCATCTGCCCCCTCCCCACGAGGAAGACAATTGTCAAAGTCCACGTCTAGCCCTGGTGCTCCTGCCCAGCGCCTCTGAGCGGGGCTGGCTGGTGTGGACCGGGGCTCGCCGGCCTGATGAGGTTGGTCAACTTCTTCTAGGAAGAGCCTTTAAAGTTGACATTCCCTGTTCTCTGCCCCCTCCAGCTCGTTTCCAAACACTAGCAAATAAATAAATCTTGGGAAATTACTTCTGCATGTTGCAATTGCTTGCAACGCCCAGCCATGGTTGAGCAAGGAGCAGGAGTGGCGATGGGAATCGGTGGGGGGACGTGCTTGCCAGCCAGCCCCACGCTGGTGCTGGGAGCCGTGGGCAGAAGGGTGGCCGCTGCCCCAGCTTCTTCCTTCCGTGAAGGTTGTTCACAGGACCCCTCCTGGGGACGGGCTGGTCCCTGCTGGTGCCCCTGAGCTGGGTTCTCGCGCTCGTCTCGCTGGTCACGGGTGGCCGTGGGGCACCTTCCCTGGGCACCCGCTGTCCTGCTGGGGGGATGCGCAGCACCGAGGTGGGGAAGGCCGTGTCCCTCCCTCCTGCCCTCACCCAAAGCCAAGGGGGGGGTGGGGGGAGAGCTCTCTGCGGGCTAACACGAGGGGTTAAAAATAGACATTTGCTAAATGAGCTTCCACTGAAAGTTCAAGAGGAAATCCAGGTTTAGCTGAGGCTACCAGAGCGAGCTGAAAATAATAATAATAATAATAAAAACTGATTCCTCCAAAGCAATGGCGAGCAGGGAGAGAAGGAGCGAGCTGAGAAACAAAAGCCTTTGAGGAGGGTAATGCTTTCCAGCTGCAAAAATACAGCCTGGGAGAAGAGCAAGTGCTTGCGTCACCCCCAGCTCCCCGGCCCAGCACTGCCCCGCTCAGAGCTGGGGCCCGGCCGGGAGACCCCCGGGAGGACTGGGAACCCCTCCTCTGACGGGCAAACGGCACAAGGAAGCTGCGGGCCCCAGGAAGCGAGAGGCTGGAAACCTAGAGCTTGTTTTGGCCGTTTTCCCCGCTGTTCCTGTGTGGCCTTTGCTTGTCGTGTTGGTGAACTTGTCCGTGTTGGACAGGCTGGACGTGGCTCCGGCTCGGCGGGACGTGGCCGGTGAGGTGGCAGCAGCCCTGTGACGCCGGGGGCTTTGGGGAAGAGCGACGGGAATGGAGGACCGAGGTGTGGGTGAGCGCTGGCGACGGGGTGGCGATGGCGATGGCCGGGCTGCCTCCGGGAGGAAGGCAGCGAGAAAAGCCAAAGCCTTCGGCCGGGGGTCATAAACCCTGTGCGGGGGTGAGGGCCCCCGCGCCGTCCCGCTGGGCGCTCCCCGTCCGCCCCTGCTTGGATCTCTCCCCCAGTCCTGTGACTCTGACTCAGCCACGCCGGCGCCAGCCAAGACCTGCTTTTTTGGGGAATTCTCGCACATCCCTTCGCTGAAGCGTTCCGCACCCGAGCGGGGCTGCGGCGGTGCCTGGCCTGGCCGCCCCCTCCCCTTGTCAGAGGGGTGAATCGGGGATGGGGGCGCAGGTGCAGGCACTGCTCCAGGCACCGTGACTCGGGCAGCCCGGTGGTGGAGGCAGAGCGTGGCCCTCGCCTGCCCCACGCCACCCCCCCACCGCTCCCCTGCACCGTTTTAGGGGGGTTTTGCTCAGCACAAACCCCTCTATCTCCAGCGGACACCAGGGGCCGGGTCGGGCGGTGCGGAGGCCCTGGCCAGACCAGGAGCCCCAACTTCGCCCAGGCCCCTCCGCTGGCTCTGCCACGTTGGGTGGCGCAGCAGGGGCCCTGCACGGGCCTTCGGCTCGTCCGGTTTGATGCTCATTCCTTGGCTCTGGCTGTTTCCACTTGTTTGTACGAGATGCATCACGCTGGGAGGTGGCTGCGGGCGCCGCGGCCTCGCCCTTCCGGAGGGGAGGGCGGTTGGTCACCAGCCGGCCATCGCTGCCGGCACCATGTCGATGTCCCCGGGGCCACGGCCTTGACACGAAGCACTCCGGGAAGGGCTTGATCCCATCGGGCCGAGTCCCACGAGCAGGGGGAGTGCGGGGCATTGCAAAATGTCCTGGCTTGATTCATGTTTTCCCTCCCTCTGCGCTCCCGGGCTCCTGCGCTGGTTAATAATCCAGCGGCGTCTGGCCGGGCTCCGCCGGGGCTGTCTGGGTCCCGCTGCCCTCGGGGTGGTCGGGCTGCGGGGCTGCTCCCGGTCCCGTCCCCGCTCTGCCCTGCCCGTGTGCCGGCCACGAAGCCGAGCCGTGGGCGCTGCTGTCGGTGGGGGGGGGTCTCTTGGGGCCTCCAGAGCCCCCGGGAGCTGCCGCCCCTCACCCCGGCCTTTGGGCGGTGGGTGGGGGGTGCTGAGCAGCGCCGAGCACTGACCTGATTGCGAGGGAGGAGTGCGGGTGCGCTGGGTTCACCCGATTTAACAGGTCTTCACTGGTTTAATTGAATGCTTTTAACGCTGCGTCGTCTCTCACCTGCTCAGGGCTCAGGCGTCCCTGCGGCTCTGGACCCGCTCTGCCCAGGCAGCCTCACCCAAGCGGGACCCTGCTGCAGCCCCCGCTGCTGCGGTTGCTCCCTTGGCAGCCGTTTGCCGTCCCGATGCTGCAGTTTGAGCCTCTTGCCCTTCTGTGCTGCTCCGGCTTTGCCTCCTACCTGCTCCACCTTGCAGAGCCTCCCCCTGCTCGGGCTGCTGCTCCAGCGGGATGCTTTCCTGGCTGCCTGCGATGGCCCCGACAGCGCTCGCTCACAGCTGGGCTGCCCAGGGGTGCAGGTCCCCTCACCCTGGGGAGCTGTGTTGCTCCACGCAGGGTCACCAGGGCCAGTGCGGATCATGGCTCCGTCGTGGCCTGCATGGCCTCGCTCCTCAGCTTCCTTCGTGCTGCAGACACCTGGGACCTGGCCAGAGATCCTGTGCACAGGCACACGTGGAGCCTCTGGCTCCCCACCTCCCTGCCCAACCTCTCCTCACCCCCCTCTCCCACCGCCTAGATGTGGAGCAGATGGCTATTGACTGGCTCACGGGCAACTTCTACTTCGTGGATGACATCGACGACAGGATCTTCGTCTGCAACAAGAACGGAGTCACCTGCGTCACGCTGCTGGACCTGGAGCTGTACAACCCCAAGGGGATAGCGCTGGACCCGGCTATGGGGTAAGAGTCTGCTTGGGCTGGCAGGGCTCAGCACTGCTGCCTGGACCAGCACCATTGGCTGGGGACGTGGAGCAAGCCAGGAGGGTCCAGATGCTGCTGAGGTGACTCGGCTGCCTGCAAGGGCCCCTCTGGGCTTCAGCAACGAGAGAATGGCAGCATTTTCTCCCCCTCAGCGGAGACTAGGGCCACGTGCTGCAGGGTGGTCGTGCCAGCAGCGTTTTAAGCAGCTCACTGGTAGCAGCCAGTTGTGGAGGAGATGGAAGTTTGGTCCTTAGGGGTGGGTCAGAGCAGCCCGAGCCTCCGCTCTGCTGGCAGCTCACTGGGGACGGGCACTGGTGTGGTCTGCTGAACCTGTCCGAAAGCACTCACTTGTGTATGCTGCAGCATCCCAGTGAAACCAGTAACGAGGACATCTGCCCCCTCACCCGCTGCTTTCCAGACGGGTGCTTTTATCCTTGCCTGAATGAAGAGAGATGATGTTACTGAGCAGAAAATCTGAAATGTTTGTTATAAATAAGTAAATACGGTTCTGTGGTGGACCCCCGCCGCCCCCACGCTCACGGGAACGAGCCCGTGTCTGCAGCCGTGAGCGTGCGCTGTCTGTACGTCCATGTCCTCCTCCTCTCTGGGCTGGTCGTGGCATCCAGGGTCTGAGCTCCTGCGTTTGCCCTTCTTGTGCAGCAAAGCATTCTTCACCGACTACGGACAGATCCCCAAGGTGGAGCGCTGCGACATGGATGGGCAGAACCGCACCAAGCTGGTGGACAGCAAGATCGTCTTCCCCCACGGCATCACCTTGGACTTGGTGAACCGACTGGTGTACTGGGCCGATGCCTACCTGGACTACATTGAGGTGGTGGACTACGAAGGCAAGAACAGACACACCATCATCCAGGGCATCCTGGTGAGTGGAGCCAGAGGGAGGTGAGGGTCAGTGGGGCCTGAGTGTGCTTGAGGCGTGTCTGAGCTTGGCTTACTGGGGGGCACTGGTCCACAGCCTTGGCTTTGCTGGTCCAGCAAAGAAAAGGCACGAGCTGCTGACTGCCAGCCGGTCTGGCAGCACCTGCCTGCTCCTGCCCTAAATCTCGTGTCCTAAATGAGGTGGCGGCGAGAGCCGTGGGGTGGGATGGGGAACTTCACACCCCTCGGAGCCGGGGTTCTCATGTCTCCTCCTAAATTCCTCGTGGCCTTCCAGATTGAACACCTCTATGGGCTCACCGTCTTCGAGAACTACCTCTATGCCACCAACTCCGACAATGCCAACGCCCAGCAGAAAACCAGCGTCATCCGGGTCAACCGCTTCAACAGCACCGAGTACCAGGTGGTGACACGGGTGGACAAGGGGGGAGCGCTGCACATCTACCACCAACGGCGCCAGCCCACAGGTGGGACCTCAGCCTGGGAAAGCAGTTTCTTGGACCTCAAAGGCTGGGTGGTGGTGGGAACAGGCTGCGCCTTCCGAATTCCCTCTTCTAACAGGACCAGACATCTGGTATGGGTTCACTTGCCCAGGAGCCTCTGTTGGTAGCACCCTGTGGCCCCAAGGAGCCATGCTCAGCCCAGGCCTGGCCCTGCCCGATTGCCCCCAGCTGCCCCCCTCCCTGTGCACCTGGGCAGGGGGGCCACAGTGGGACACTTGCTGTGGGGCAGAGCGAGGGGCACTGATGGGGCCTGCCCAGGGCTGCTGGGTGCCAGGAGGGTGAAATGCTCCAGGACAGGGACCGAGGAGCCAACTGCCCAGCTGAGGTCTGCAGGGGCTCCCGGAGCTGCCATCCCGCTGACAGCCAGGGGTTTGCTGGGATCCCTGCCCCAGACAGACGGGGCCCGGCCTCTTGCCGCGCTGCCGCACACCCTGGTGTGCCCCCAGCCCCCCCCATTGCTCTGTCTCCTCCTGCGAGATGTAGCAGCCGTCCCCGTGAGCCGGCCAGCCGTGCCACGTGGTTGAAGGATCACGTCTCTCTGGAGAGCGCAGGGACACGGGAGCAGATGCGACATCTTGAAATATTAATGACTCCCTTTTGCGGTGCCTGCACGCTCTCGGTCTCCGCTGCCAGCGTGTTCGCCCTTCGACCGGGGCCGCGTGCTCCCGGGCACCAAGGGATTTCAGGGAACTTGAAAGGCTTCGGAGCTGCCAGCGCCGTCCCCTCCGCACGTCCGTCCCTGTCTGCCTGCTCCACTCCCAGCACCTTCCTGCAGTTAATCAATTTACTCGTTTAAAATCCTCTTAGTGTCTGCAGCCTGCTCGGCATTTTCCGGAATACACAACTAATCAGGAGATTTCCGAGCGGTGGAGGAGTCGATTAAGGGGGCTCTCTGGGCCGGTGCTGGCTGTCCCCGCGCGGGCCCTCATCCTGCCACCGCTGCCTGCGGAGCGAGCGGGCAGCGCCGCTCTCGCCCCAGCCCCTGAGGGACAGGCTGGCAGGATGGAGGCAGCGTGGCCCAGTGTGCTGGGTCACGCCGGGCTGGTTGCTGATCCTTCACCTTGGGCTGGTCCTTTGCCATCGCTGCGGTGTCTGTCCTGTGCAATGCTCAGCCCCTGGCTGAACAGACAAGAGCTCCAGGGGCAGGGGGTCCCCATAAAGCCTGGAGAGCCCTGCTCGGGCCAGCAGCACCCATGAGACCATCTCCACATCCCTGTGGTTGCAGCCTAGTGTCCCCTTCCCGGCCAGCCTGGACCCGTGGCTGGGCGGGACATCTCTGTGCTGCTCTGGCTGCCTCCGGCCGCTGAGCCCATGCTCTGTGTTGCAGTGAGGAGCCATGCCTGCGAGCCAGACCAGTTCGGCAAGCCGGGGGGCTGCTCAGACATCTGCCTCCTCGGGAACAGCCACAAGACCCGAACCTGCCGGTGCCGCTCTGGGTTCAGCCTGGGCAGTGATGGAAAGTCCTGCAAAAGTGAGTCCTGGCCCTCCCTGGAGAGCTGAGGAGGGGGCGAGGAGCCTGGCTGGGCAGAGGCGCCTGTGCCAGACGATGGGGAGCACATGGGCTCTGGGGCGAGCAGAGCTTCTCGGTTCCTTCCTCCCAGTTGCAAACAGCGCTTCCCTTCCTGGCCTAAGCTGTGGGCCGTCTGCGGGGCTCTGGTCCCTGCGGAGCTGCGGGGTGCGAGGATAGTCATTGCCTCTCTGTCGGAGCTGCCACCCTGTGAAAGCACCGGTGCCACGTGCGTGGCGCTGCCCCCCGCCAGCGCCGCCCTTGCCTGGCTGATGGCGATGGCTCTCCCTTGTCTCTCTGCAGAGCCCGAGCACGAGCTGTTCCTGGTGTACGGGAAGGGGCGTCCAGGCATCATCCGCGGGATGGACATGGGGGCCAAGGTGCCGGACGAGCACATGATCCCCATCGAGAACCTCATGAACCCCCGAGCGCTGGACTTCCACGCTGAGACCGGCTTCATCTACTTCGCTGACACCACCAGCTACCTCATCGGGCGCCAGAAGATCGACGGCACGGAGCGAGAGACCATCCTGAAGGACGGTGCGTGGCCAAGGGGCCCAGGCCAGTCCCTCCCCAGTGTGGGCAGCCCCCAGGAGCCCACAGCAATGGCCATCAGTGCATTTCCTCATGTAATGGCAGCACCTCTGTCCTCTCCCTTCTGTGTTTGACCCTTAAAACAAGGCGTGAAGCTGCTGTTTGGGTTTATCTGTAGACTGCTGTGGAGAGACAGGTACAGGTGCCCCAGCAGAGGTGGGGAGGGACCCCTGTCCCTGGATGTCCCCCTCCTGCTGAGCTGCCCCACCCCAGTCCGGTCAGGTAGGAGGAGGGTGGAGGGATGGGGGGTCCTCAGTCAGGGTCGCTGAGGCTCAGCGCAGTGGCTGATCCATCCCCATGCTGCCAGCTGAGTGCATTGGGGTGTCCACGGGGTGAACCAGGCAAGGATGCTCCTGAATTTGGCTTTTTGCAGCCCAGGCTCCCTGTGGCTGCGGTACCTTGGAGAGAGCTGCCTGTGCTGGGGCTGGGGAGCCCGTCATCCCTGTCGGTTTGAGTTGGGATCGGGTGGTGCCGAATGCACGGAGAATCGTATGGGGCTGTTGCTTGCACTTCTCATCTCCTGCTGCCGCGCAGCCCTGCTGACGAGCGACCGCTCCTGCTTTTCCCCAAAGGCATCCACAATGTGGAAGGGATCGCTGTGGACTGGATGGGGAACAACCTCTACTGGACGGACGACGGTCCCAAAAAGACCATCAGCGTGGCTCGGCTGGAGAAGGCCGCCCAGACGCGGAAGACGCTGATCGAGGGGAAGATGACCCACCCCCGAGCGATTGTGGTGGATCCCCTGAACGGGTGCGGGTGCCTGGGCGAGCGAGGTTGGCTCATGGGAGGGCACGGCAGCCAGAGAGGTCACACCGGGTTTGGTGGAGGCAGAGCCGGTCACTCTTCAGATCAGAAGCGGGGTGGGCTCTGAGCCCACCTCGTCTGCATCTGTAGCAGCTTAGTGTCTGTGCCAGGTGGATGTACTGGACGGACTGGGAGGAGGATCCCAAGGACAGCAAGAGGGGCAAGATTGAGAGAGCCTGGATGGACGGTTCCAACCGCAACATCTTCATCACCTCCAAGACCGTCCTGTGGCCCAACGGGCTGAGCCTGGACATCCCAGCCAAGATCCTCTACTGGGTGGATGCTTTCTATGACCGCATCGAGATGGTCTATCTCAACGGCACTGAGCGGAAGGCAAGTGGAGGGCCCAGGGCTGGGGCCGTGGGCAGCCCAGCCGCTGCCTCAGCTGGCTGCGTCCGCTGCGGGTCTGCTCGGTGGGTGGCTGGCCACATTCAACCACGCTTCTGTCGCCTGTCCCCTCCTCTCCCCTTCAATGTCCCTTGCCCTGTCCCACCTCGTGGGGCTTTCCCAGGCACCCGTCCCAGCTAACGACGAGCCTCTCCGCTTCCCTGCACCCGCAGATCGTGTACGAGGGACCCGAGCTGAATCACGCCTTCGGGCTGTGCCACTACAGCAGCTTCCTCTTCTGGACTGAGTACCGCAGTGGCAGCATCTACCGCCTGGACCAGGCCTCCAAGGTGGTGACCCTGCTGCGGAACGAGCGCCCGCCCATCTTCGAGATCCGGATGTATGATGCGCAGCAGCAGCAAGGTGCTGGGGCCACCTCACCTGTCACCATGGGGAACTGCCACACAGGAGGGAACAAGGCTCCTGGGAGAGGGATGGGGCTGGGGGCTGAGGAAATGCTGTGCCTCTTTTTGCTTCCTTTTGGCCGTATCGCACCCGGTATTCCTCTCTGTAAACTTGCTATCACTCATCCCCTGGTCTTCCAGCCCTTACTCTCTTTTTCCCCCTCCCACCCTGCCTGCCAGGTTTCCTGGCTACTTCAGCCAGCCTTTCTGTCCCCTGAAGTGTCCTCGCTGCCTTGCATGGCCTGATGAACTGGGATCTCCATCTGGGACCCACCTGTGGAGCCTGTTGAGGGAGTTGAGGGGGCCGGGGCACCCAGCAGCCCGCCCTGGTTCCCTGAGCACCAAAGTGCCCCTCTCCTCACCCCGGCCTTGCCTCCGCAGTGGGCTCCAACAAGTGCCGTGTAAACAACGGCGGCTGCAGCAGCCTGTGCCTGGCCACACCCCGGGGCCGTCAGTGCGCCTGTGCCGAGGACCAGATCCTGGGAGCGGACTCTGTCACCTGCCAGGGTAGGCTGCCTCGGGGCTCGGTCTCCAGTGGGGACCCCCTGTCCCCACCGGCTGGGTGGGGATATGGGGTCAGCACCTTGGTGTGGGCACATCAGCAATGGGAGCTGACCCAGGGCTCAGGGAGGTGGGTGCTCCCCGCACCCGTGGGAGCCTGTGGACAAGTGCCCAGGAGCTGGTGCACGTGGGCAGAAGTGTCTGTGCCCGCTGTCAGGGCTGCTGGGTGGTCACGTCAATGTCCTGCCAGCCTGGGGACCCAGGACTGTCCTCACTGCTGCCCTGCACTTGGTCACTTGGTTAAAACCATCCCCTCCCTCTGCTTTTCCCTTGCCAGCCAACCCGTCCTACATCCCGCCTCCGCAGTGCCAGCCCGGGGAGTTCGCCTGCAAGAACAACCGCTGCATCCAGGAGCGCTGGAAATGTGACGGGGACAATGACTGTCTGGACAACAGCGACGAAGCCCCTGAGCTCTGCCGTGCGTAGCCACCTCCTGCGCGGCAGGACAGCAATTTACGTGCTCCTGGGGTGGCAGAATTTGAGCTCAGCTTCCACCAGATGTGGGGCCGGTGGCTGGGAGCGGGTCGGGCAGCCAGGACCCCTGTGTCTCCTCCCCAGCTCTAGGAGGGGAGTGGGCTCAAGTGGTTGGGGAGGGAAATGGTGATTAGGATCCTGGATCCCCAGTTTGTCTGAGGCTTCCTGCCCTTTTCTGTCTCAGTGTTTCTCTCCACCAGCCGTGGGGTGGAATGGGGTGGGGTGGAGAAGGGCAGGTCCTGAGCGTGTGTCTCTCCCGCAGACCAGCACACCTGCCCCTCGGACCGCTTCAAGTGCAAGAACAACCGCTGCATCCCCAACCGCTGGCTCTGCGATGGGGACAACGACTGCGGGAACAACGAGGACGAGTCCAACTCCACCTGCTCAGGTGAGCAGCCCGCCTCGTCCTGAGGGAACCGAGGGAGAGCTCGCACTGCTGTGCCGAGCTGCGGCCGTCGCTGTTCCCTGCACGCTGCAGGGCGGAGGCCGAGCTTTCAGGGCCCCGCGTGTCCCTGCTGCCCACCTTGTGGCCAGTTTGGCTTCTGTACCTGTGCCTCGCAGGAGCCCCGGGGGGTTTGCTCCCCCGCTTTCCCCCAGCAAACCAAAGCTCCGCCAGCTACTAAAGCTCTGCCTGTCTCTCCCCGGGCAGCTCGGACCTGCTCCCCCAACCAGTTCTCCTGTGCCAGCGGGCGCTGCATCCCCATCTCCTGGACGTGTGACCTTGATGACGACTGCGGGGACCGCTCCGATGAGTCTGCCTCGTGCGGTGAGCTGGGGCGGGGAGCGCTGGGGGCACAGGGACCTTTGAGGGAGTGCTGGTCCTCAGCCCACTGTGGGGCCGGGCCTGAGGGTCGGGGCACAGGGTGACTCCCCACTACTGACGGTGCCTCTGCCTCCTCTGCAGCCTACCCGACCTGCTTCCCCTTGACGCAGTTCACCTGCAACAATGGGCGTTGCATAAACATCAACTGGCGCTGTGACAATGGTAAGGAGCCCGGTCCCGCCACTGCCCGGGGGGACGCGGCCGGGGATGGCGAGATCAGATGTAGGGGTGCCAGCCTGGCAGCAGCCCCGTTCCTGCAAGGGCCTGGCGCTGCACCGCACAGCCCGGCTCCCGAGGGAGGAGGCTGTAGCTGAAGCTGTAGGCGCATCCTGCCACATTGAGACCCACATTTTCCTTGGCTGTCCTTGGGGGGAGCGTGTGTGGCAGGAACAGCCTGGCAGGGATCGTTTCAGCAGACCTTGGTGTTCTTGGCAAGGTGGCCAAAGCTCTGCCCCCATACTTGAGTCGAGCGTGGAGTGGTCTGTGGTGCTGGCGGGGCTGAGCCTTGCCCCATAGCCCCGGGGAAGGCAGGAGAGGTCTCCTGGTGAGCTCACATCTGGCCTCGGATCTGTTTCCAGGGCGAGGCCTGGGAGAGAGGGTTTGCCCCGAGGCTGCTTTATGTCCCCGCAGGTTTATTTCAGCCTTCCTGCAGCTCTGCATTGTGAGGTTTAATCGGTGGCTTCAGAGCAGGCGAGACACATTCAGAGCTGCAGAGTGCATGTGCCAGTGCAGGACTTAGCGGGGAGCTGCGGGTGCAGGTCTCTCCCCGGGGTCTTCCTGAGCAAATGATCTCTTTCCCCTGGGGCAGCCCAGCAGGGGACGGTCTCTTTCCCGGGGGATCCCCCAGGGTCCGCAACCATGTGCTCACAAAGCGACGGCCTCGGCATGGAGCACCTCAGCGCAGCCGAGAGCCTTGCCAGGAACCCATGGGGCAGAAGCTGCAGCGACGAGGGTCTCCCAGCCCAACTGCCCCGGGCTCCCCCAGCACCCTCCACTGCTTCTGGTCTCGCCTCCCGGGCCGCGCGGTGCCTGCGCCTCTGTGTGTCCCTCTCCGTGTCACGTTCATGTCCCGGTGTCAGCGTGTTCTCGTGCCGCTCTCTGTGCATGTGCCATGTTGTGTTGTTTTGTTTGTCATTGTGCCCACTCTCCTGTCTGGTTGGTTCTGTGTTTCAGAAAAAGATTGTGGGGATGGCTCTGACGAAAAGAACTGTCCAAAGCCTACCGGTTAGTGCATAGATCAACATGCACCAGACCCCCAGCCTGGCCCCACGCAGCCCCCAAACCTGCCCCCTCCAGAGCTGCAAGCCCCGTGGGCTTCTCCAGACACTGGCAATGCCCCCCGCACTCTCTGGCAAGGCCCACCATGCTCCAGCAGCGGGAGGGACGTGCTGGGTGCTGGGGAGCTGAGCAACTGTCCCTCCCAGCTCACTGACTGGAGTTGCTCGGGAAGCTTTTGGTGGGATCCCGGAGGGGTCGGGGTCTGCAGCTGCAGGAACTGGGCTGCTGGTGAACATCCCCGTGCCCATCGTGAGCTCCCCTGTGCAGGGGAGACAGAGGCACCAGGAGGCAAAGGCCCTTTTCCAAGCTCCGACAGCGTGTCCGCAGTGCAGCAGAGCCCTGTGGTGCTTCCCTCAAGCCCGGCCAGCCCTGTGCCCTGTGCCCAGTGCCAGTGCTGGGCAGGGTAGGGCAGGCGGAGGGGCGGCATTGCCAGTGTCCTGGTACTGTCGGACTAAAGCTCCCCTGCCCGTCTGTGGGTGATGGCACCGACACCTCCCAATTGGCTGTACCAGCCCATGTCCCCACAGATGTGCTCCGTAAAGGGGTGCACTGTACCCCCAGCTCCACTCCTGCTGCAGGGTGGCCCCCTTGGTGCTGGGCCCCCTCCCAGCCTCCCCAGGTACATGGCTGATCTATGCAGTTTCTGTGTTCCATTTTCTCTGTGCGCTGCTTGTGCTGTGGCCGCACCTGGCGAGCGTGTCGGGGGTGGGAGGGCCAGGGGCTCTCCGTCCATCCCGGCCTCTCCAGTGGGAGTCCTGCTGCCGGCGCCGAGGGGCTACCTGTTCACCCACGTCCTGTCTGTGTCCGATCCCCATTGTTCCCTGCTTCCCCCGGCCGACGCCGCTGGCAGTGACGTCTCTGCCTTCTTCCCTCTTGCCGTGCCACTGCCAGCCCTCGCCCCTGGCCGGCTGGGCGCTCCCTGAGCCCCTTCCCGCTCCTCTTCCCTCTCCAGACAACGACTGTGGCGACAACAGCGACGAGGCTGGCTGCAGCCACTCCTGCTCCAGCAACCAGTTCAAGTGCAACAGCGGGCGCTGCATCCCGGTGCACTGGACCTGCGACGGGGACAACGACTGCGGGGACTACAGCGACGAGACTCACGCCAACTGCACCAACCAGGGTGAGCCCCAGGCCATGGCGGTGCCCCTGTGGTGCTGCTGGGTGTCCTCCCCTGTGGGGACCCAGGTCCTGCCCCGGCAGGGAGCGAGAGGTAGATGGGCCTTCCCGAGCGTCTGGTGCCATCCTGCCTGGAGGGCCAAAAGCCCCCACCCCGAGCGGAGCCTGCTGCTCCCAGGCAGGGAATCCTGCAGATTTCTCTGCCCTCCTGGGGTGCCCAGATAAACCCCTCCTGCGCCTCTGGGTGCTCCTGGCCCTTTTCCTGCCAGGCTGAGTCCCTCATCCTCCTCCTGTGCCCCAAGCCCACCCGATTCCCAGCTCCTCGGGGCAAATGCAGTAAGTGGGTGCTCCTGCCCTCCCACCAGCCACGCGCCCGCCCGGGGGCTGCCATACTGACGAATTCCAGTGCCGGCTGGATGGGCTCTGCATCCCCATGCGCTGGCGCTGCGACGGCGACACGGACTGCATGGACTCCAGCGACGAGAAGAACTGCGAGGGGGTCACCCACGTCTGCGACCCCAACGTCAAGTTTGGCTGCAAGGACTCAGGTGAGAGCAGGAGTGGGGGGAACCACTGAGCCCTGCCCCCTCTGACCTGGGGAGGGGGCTGGGAACCACCTCGGCTCGGTGGGGATGGGGACAGCAGTGGAAGGACACCAATTCCGTGGTGTCTGATCTGCCCTTTCCCCGCTCCCCCCTCGGCAGCCCGCTGCATCAGCAAGGCCTGGGTCTGCGACGGGGACAGTGACTGCGAGGATAACTCGGACGAGGAGAACTGCGAGTCGCTGGTGTGCAAACCCCCCTCCCACACCTGCGCCAACAACACTTCCATCTGCCTCCCCCCCGAGAAGCTCTGTGACGGCTCTGATGACTGTGGGGATGGCTCTGACGAGGGCGAGCTCTGTGGTGAGTGCGGAGCTGGGCAGCAGGACATGGGCGCTCCCTGGCCTGGGAACGGGATGAGAACGTGACCGTGTCCTCTCTCCACAGACCAGTGCTCTCTGAACAATGGTGGCTGCAGCCACAACTGCACCGTGGCCCCCGGTGAGGGCATCGTCTGCTCCTGTCCGCTGGGGATGGAGCTGGGCTCGGACAACAAGACCTGCCAGATCCAGAGCTACTGCGCCAAGCACCTCAAGTGCAGCCAGAAGTGTGAGCAGGACAAGTACAACGTCAAGTGCTCCTGCTACGAGGGCTGGATGCTGGAGCCTGACGGCGAGAGCTGCCGCAGCCTGGGTGTGTGCGGGGCTGGTGGCAGCGGTGGAGCTGAGGGCCGTGCCGATGGCATGGCTTCATCCTGGGGTTCCTCTGCCTTGTCCGTGCCCCCCTTCTGACCCTGCCCTGCTTTCCCCAGACCCCTTCAAGCCGTTCATCATATTCTCCAACCGCCACGAGATCCGCCGCATTGACCTGCACCGGGGGGACTACAGCGTCCTGGTCCCCGGACTGCGCAACACCATCGCCTTGGACTTCCACCTCAACCAGAGCTCGCTGTACTGGACCGACGTGGTGGAGGACAAAATCTACAGGGGAAAGCTGCTTGAGAATGGGGGTGGGTAGCCCTGGGGGACAAGATGGGTGGGAAGGCAGGGGTGCAGATCTGGAGTGGGGTGCTGGCAGTGGGCCCTTGGCACCCCGCAGTGGTGGGAGCCCACAGCCCCCGTAGCGATCCCATTCCGCTCTCCAAAGTTGCTCATTCTGGAGGAGTGAGTTAATTGGCATTCCCAGCACTTCCCTGATGGTAATTGCCACCCAGTGGCTGGGCACACAAAACCAGGCTCCCTCCTGCCAGCGCTGCAGAGCCCGGGAGGCGGCACCCCTGGGGGGCCAGCGAGAACCCAGTGCCAGGACCACAGACATGGGGCTGGGCCCTTTGGGGTTCAGGCCCTGTTTGGGGAAGAAGCATCCCCCTGCCATCAACCCCAGTCAAGCTGGGTTGTTCAGGACTAGGGTGTGATGGCGGTGGCTGGGCTGGGGAAGAGGCACCAGCCTGAGCCCTCCCGGTGCTGTGCCCCACAGCTCTGACCAGTTTTGAGGTGGTGATTCAGTATGGGCTGGCCACCCCTGAGGGGCTGGCTGTGGACTGGATCGCTGGCAACATCTACTGGGTGGAGAGCAACCTGGACCAGATCGAGGTGGCCAAGCTGGATGGCACCATGCGAACCACGCTGCTGGCTGGGGACATTGAACATCCCCGTGCCATTGCCCTGGACCCCCGCTACGGGTAAGGCAGGAGAGGACTTCGGTCACTGGGGCATGGTGGCACCCCGGGATCTTGTCGGGGGATGACACCACAGGCTCCTGTCTGGATCCTGCTGATTTGGGAGGCAGAGCTTGGTGTCCCTGCACTGACCACCCCTGCTCCTGTCCATCACAGGATCCTGTTCTGGACGGACTGGGACGCCAGCCTGCCTCGCATCGAGGCTGCCTCCATGAGCGGCGCGGGCCGGCGCACCATCCACAAGGAGACGGGCTCGGGGGGCTGGCCCAATGGTCTCACCGTTGACTACCTGGAGAAGCGCATCCTCTGGATCGACGCCAGGTAGGACCAGGACACCCAGCTCTGCCCCACACCTCACCCTCTCTGTCCCCTCTGGAGCCCGCCCCATCCCTCCCAGCTCTGACACCAGCTGCTCAGACTATATGGGTTGTTGATGTTGGGCTGAAGTCCTGGTAGCCCTCGCCCAGGTGTCTGCCCGCTCTCACCCCTTGTCTCTGCCGGGCACAGGTCAGACGCCATCTACTCAGCCCTGTATGATGGGACAGGGCACATCGAGGTACTGCGGGGACATGAGTACTTGTCACATCCCTTCGCCGTCACCCTCTACGGGGGTGAGGTTTACTGGACTGACTGGCGCACCAACACGCTGGCCAAGGCCAACAAGTGGACAGGGCACAATGTGACGGTGGTGCAGAGGACCAACACGCAACCGTTCGACCTGCAGGTGTATCACCCCTCCCGGCAGCCCCTGGGTGAGGCCTGGGGATGCGGAGGCAGTGTGATGGGGTGGGGGGGGGCGTGGTGGGGAGATGGCACCAGCATAGGTCATGTGCCTGCACCCACCCGAAGCATCGCGTGGGAGCCGCTCCCACCCCTGTGGCGGTCTCTTCTCACCCTCCGCTATGGCCCTGGCCACCCAGCAAAGAAGAGTCCTGGGGTGATGAGGCTGGTGGGTCAGAGCTCCTCGATGGGGCAGGCAGGGTCAGGGGGGTCTGCAGCTCTCTGGGACCTCCTGCGTAGGTGTCCCTGAGAACAGGGATGTTGCTGAGTCTTAACCCCTTTGCAGCTCCTAATCCCTGTGAAGCCAACGGGGGCAAAGGGCCGTGTTCCCACCTCTGTCTCATCAACTACAACCGCACATTGTCTTGTGCCTGCCCCCACCTCATGAAGCTGGACAAGGACAGCACAACCTGCTATGGTAAGGGTCTGCCCGGGCCGCCCTGCGGCCAGGAGGAAGCGGGTGCTTCGGAACCAGCTCTGCAGGCCAGGCTGAGGTCCCACGACTGCCCATCTCATCCTTCTCCCCAGAGTTTAAGAAGTTCCTGCTGTACGCACGGCAGATGGAGATCCGGGGTGTGGACATCGACAACCCCTACTACAACTACATCATCTCCTTCACGGTGCCTGACATTGACAACGTCACGGTGGTGGACTACGACGCCCTGGAGCAGCGCATTTACTGGTCTGATGTCCGCACCCAGACCATCAAGAGAGCTTTCATCAATGGCACTGGCGTGGAGACCGTTGTCTCTGCAGGTGGGTGTGGAGGAGCATCACCCCAGGTGGCTGCTCCAGTCAGGTTCCAGAGCGGGACAGCGCCGCCAGCCCTCCAGAGGCTTCGGCTACATGAGATTGACCCTTAATCTGAGCATCGTTCCAGCCCCGTTCTCACAACTAACGAGTCTCCCTTGCTCTGTTCCCTTTCAGACCTGCCCAACGCTCACGGCCTCTCTGTGGACTGGATTTCCAGAAACCTCTTCTGGACCAGCTACGATGCCAACAAGAAGCAGATCAACGTGGCTCGGCTGGATGGCTCCTTCAAGAACGCGGTGATCCAGGGGCTGGACAAGCCTCACTGCCTGGTGGTTCACCCCCTCCGAGGGTAAGTCTCTGGTGGGACGTGGTACCAGTGGGCTTGGGGTTAGGGCAGGAGCATCGAAGGAGGAGGATGTGCACGTGTGGGTACACCTGTGCGCACGTCACAGCACACGTGTGGGGCGGAGGAGAGAACAGGTCGCTCTGCCCATGTGTCGGCGCGTGTAGGAGGAGTGTGAGAGGAGACGGGGCCGCAGCCCGAGGGGTGTGTGTCTGTGGCACACAAAGCCACGTTACTCTGCACGCACGTGTGCAGGAGAATAGCCCGCAGATGGGTGTGAATTCACGAGCATGTGTGCCCGTCCAGGTGTGCCCGGGGCTTTCCCGGCCAGGGCTGTGCTGGCACTCGCCAACACCAAACCCCCTCCCGGGTCCTGGTGCCAGAGGAAGGGAGCTCCTGGGGCTGCCTGGGCTGTGCAGCAAGAGGAGAGAGGGGCCAGCTCAGGACTGGGGTGACAGGGGCTGGCAGAGCTGGGTGGGCTGGCAGGGCACAGAGCTGCGTGTGGGCCATGGGAACCACCGTGCTCAGTGGCCCCTCACCGGTGCAGGAAGCTGTACTGGACAGACGGGGACAACATCAGCGTGGCCAACATGGACGGCAGCAACCGCACTCTCCTCTTCACCAACCAGAAAGGGCCTGTTGGTACGGACCCCCCATGCCCCCAGTACCACCCCACCTCATGGTGCCCTTCCTGGCCCTAAAAGCCTTCAGCCCCAGCCCTGGCAGCCCTGGCTCCCTGTGGGGCTGGCAGCGAGTTTGTGCTGGGTCACCCTGACCTCGTGTCCCCATTCTCTCCATCACCCCATTCGCTCTGCTGGTCCCATCCCACCCCACGGATGGTGACAGTCCCTGCGTGACACCCAGACGCTGACAGTCCGTTGCTTTCCAGGCCTGGCCATTGACTACCCAGAGAGCAAGCTGTACTGGATCAGCTCTGGCAATGGCACCATCAACAGATGCGACCTGGACGGCAGCAACCTGGAGGTGATCGAGTCCGTGAAGAGTCAGCTGAGCAAGGCGACTGCCCTGGCCATCATGGGTGAGAGCTGGCAGGGTGACGGGGACAGTTTGCGAAGCCCTTTCTCCTGCCCTGCCCAAACACGGGCTGCTCATGGCTGCCTCCAGCAGCCGTGGAGGGGATGCTTCCCCACCAAAGGGTTTTTCCAGGCCATCGCCTGTAAACCTGTGCGGAGCCAACGCTCTTTGCTGCTGGGGCGGGAGGGGATGGGGAAGGCTGCTGCATGTTCCTGCCTTCTCCTGCCAGGTGACAAGCTGTGGTGGGCTGACCAGGCCTCCGAGAGGATGGGCACCTGCAACAAGAAGGACGGGACGGAGGTGACCGTGCTGCGCAACAGCACCACGCTAGTGATGCACATGAAGGTGTACGACGAGAGCATCCAGCAAGGTGAGCGCGTGGGCCGGGGGCAGAGACCCTGCAGGGCTGGGCAGCGGCCTGTCCCGTGCGGCTGCCCCAGCCTCTCCCAGGGTGCCCTGGCCCCTGGCTGCCCCTCACCCCCTTTCTCTCCACGGCAGCTGGAACCAACCCCTGCAGCCTAAATAACGGCGACTGCTCGCAGCTCTGTCTCCCCACTTCCGAGACCTCCCGGTCCTGCATGTGCACCGCAGGCTACAGCCTGAAGAGCGGGCAGCAGTCCTGCGAAGGTGAGCGATCCTGTCCCTGTCCCCTCTCCCGAACCACCCCCTGGAAGCAGAGAGACCCCCCCGGCTGTGCCTGCTGCATACAGCAGCTCTGCTGGAGCCGTGTGGCCAAGCAAGGCGTGCATGCCAGCACGGTGCACGGGAGGATTTGCCACCGTCACCGGGAGTGGGGCCGGGCAGCCGGCACAGCATTTGCTCTGCAGATCCCCAGTCCCTGACCAGTTTGCCACTGTCTCCCTCGGGAGGGCAGAGCCCCCCCTCGCTGGTCGCTGCCAGGGCCTCTCAAAGGCTGTTTGTGCAAAATGTTCCTGGTGTTTTTGGAGGGGGCTGGCAGAGCTGCTGCGCCATCTGGGTCAGGGCAGGGGCTGAATAACAAGCGCTGCCCTGACCCAGATGCGGAGCAGAGCCTTTGCCAGCGCTCGGGAGCGGAGGTGGCTCTGGAGAGAGGCCTCGCTCGTGCCTCCCTGGGCCTCAGCATGGGGCAGGACCCCTTGGACAGGCTGCTCCAGGGCTTGCAGCCTCCAAGGAGGTCCAGGCAGGGCCTGCTGGAACGCAGCCCTTTGGCAGAGCCGAGCTGGGAAGGGCTTTGCGGCCCTTCCCCAGGTTCCTTCCCCAGCCGTCAGAAACCTCGTCCCTGACTATGTGCTCGGTATAGAGCGGGTTGTTCCCAGCCCTCTTCCCTCAAGGTTTGCCATTCCTGCCCCTGCCCGCCGTGGCGGTGAAAGCCGTCCCATCCTGATCACAGAGTTCTCCCCCTGGTTAGTCCCCTCTCACACAGGGACTCAAGCGAAGCAGGGACCATCCCTCCCTCCGTGAGAAACCACGGTGCTGCGAAGCTTTCGCAGCGTGCCACGCGCATGCTGCCCACGTAAAGACGTCACTCTCGACCGCAGCACCGTGGGCAGGATCAGGCGCTCGGCGTCCGGCAGAACGGCCTCCCCCACCACCTCCCTGGCCGCCCGCAGAGCTGCTGCTCGCTGCCAGCCCACGTCTCGCATGCGTCAGCCTCGGCGTCAGCCAGGAGGTGGGCGCAGGGGCTGCCCATGCGGGGATGCTTCAAGCAGCCGCACAGCCTGCCGGCAGGTCCCACCGGCGCAGTTCAGCCCTGCCCTGCCCGCCCCTCCGCTGTCCTGGGCCGTCTGCCCGTGCCGGGGACTTGGGACTCGTGGTGCTGCTGCCATGGCAGGGTTGAGCCCTGCCACCAGCCCTGCCAGGCTGGTGCTGCTCCGCGGAGCTGCTGTCAGTTTTCCATGAGTTGTGGCTGTCTGTTAAAGGGACGGTGCGTCATTTGTGGGATATGTCTGACTGTCCTTGTCTGTCACAGGTGTTGGCTCCTTCCTCCTGTATTCAGTCCATGAGGGGATCCGTGGCATTCCCCTAGATCCCAACGACAAGTCAGATGCTCTCGTGCCCGTGTCGGGGACCTCCCTGGCTGTGGGGATTGACTTCCATGCAGGTGATGTGGGGGCTGAGAGCAGGACAACAGGTCTGGAGAGGTTGGGGAGGGGGACCGTGAGGGGAGCCATCACCAGACCCTCCTTTGGCAGTCCTCTGCCCTTGGCATCTCCCCTTGGCAGCTCCGGTTGAGGGAGGGTTTCAGGTCCCCAGCCCAGGTCTGTGCCACCCTTGGGGTGACCCAGAGGCGGTCACTGACACCCACTCTCCTGCCTGACCCCTCTCAGAGAACGACACGATTTACTGGGTGGACATGGGTCTGAGCACCATTAGCCGGGCCAAGCGGGACCAGACGTGGCGGGAGGACGTGGTCACCAATGGCATTGGCCGCGTGGAGGGCATCGCCGTGGACTGGATCGCTGGTGAGATGGGGTTCCGGAGCAGGGAGGAGCAGGTGGGCAGTCGGGGTGCGGGGCTTGGGACGGTGCTCACCATCCCCTCTGTGCAGGAAACATCTACTGGACGGACCAGGGCTTCGACGTCATCGAGGTGGCCAGGCTGAACGGGTCCTTCCGCTACGTGGTCATCTCACAGGGGCTGGATAAGCCACGGGCCATCACAGTCCATCCAGAGAAGGGGTGAGACACCGCACAGAGCACCCTGCAGAGGGCCGTCAGCCGGGGGGTGGGCAGAACCACGCTGTTTGCACGTGGTGGAGAAGGACTCCTGCCACACTGAGTGACAGGCCCCTGGTGTCCAAACCAGCTGGGTTTAACCACCCTTTCACTGATGGGCTGAGCTTCCCAGGAGCTCCCCGTGACTTCGTGGGTGCCAGCACCTCAGAAAATCTGAGTGGAGCCTCCCCAGACTGGCTTCAGCTTTGGACAGAGTCATAGGGAGACGAGGGGTGTTTGATCCGGGGAAGGATGGAGAACTGCACCCTGCCTGCCTGGCACAGCGGCTGGGTTCTGGGCTGTATCCAGCTGCCATGCAGCGTGGTCTGAAGCCCACAGTGACCAGGAGACCAACAGATCAGCAGGGTCTGGACTGAGGCCCTGGTGTGGAGGGATGACAGGGAGAGATGTTTGTCCTCGCCTCAATGCCAAAAGGACCAAGAATGCTGCTTCTGGCCAGCCTCATGGTCACGTCCCTGCTGTCCCCTGCAGGTACCTGTTCTGGACAGAGTGGGGACAGTACCCCCGCATCGAACGGTCACGCCTGGATGGGACCGAGCGGATGGTGCTGGTGAATGTCAGCATCAGCTGGCCCAACGGGATATCAGTTGACTACGAGGTACAGCCACTGGCCGGGAGGACGGTGCCGTGCTGGGACCTGGCAGGGAGCTTGCTGGTGCCAAGGGTCCCTGCAGTTGGTCTTCCGCTGCCTCTGGGACATGGTTGCCCTCTCCAGGGCCCTGGAGTTGCCTCTCCAGCGCAGGGAGTATTGTCCAGGGTGGTCGTCTTCTGAACCCTGGGACCTTCTGCCGGATGTGGTGGGAGGTGCGGAGGGTGCCTTGGTGCTGCCCCGGCGCGCTGCTCCGTTGCTGAGGGGTGCTTTCTCACTGCCTCAGGACGGGAAGCTTTACTGGTGTGATGCCCGGACAGACAAGATTGAACGAATCGACCTGGAGACGGGCGAAAACCGAGAGGTCGTCCTGTCCAGCAACAACATGGACATGTTCTCGGTGTCAGTCTTCGAGGAGTACATTTACTGGAGCGACAGGTACGGTGCTGGAGCGGTCTGGTGGTGCTGGGGCTGCCCCGGGCACTGGCTGTGGGGGAGGGTGGGGGGAGCTGCCGGGTGCCATGGGGAAGGTGGTGGAGCTGGGTCCCATCACATGGGTGCTGCTGGGATGGGCCCCGTGTCAGTGGCTCAGCGACTCTGTCCTTTCTTAGGACTCACGCAAATGGCTCCATCAAAAGAGGCAACAAGGACAATGCCACTGAGTCAGTGTCCCTGCGGACAGGCATCGGCGTGCAGCTCAAGGACATCAAAGTCTTCAACCGAGCCAGGCAGAAGGGTGCGTCCAGAAGCCCCCGAGGTGTCAGCCCCTCATGCCGTGCTGCTGAGCGCCGACGGCCACCCGGGCCGGGCTCCTACAGCAGGCAGACACGGGCAGGGGGATGGGAACAAATGGGCCACTGTGTCCTCATCAAAGGACCCTGTCGCGCCACGGGCTGATCCTGTTTCTTCATCCGCTTCCTCTGGGAGCAGGGAGAGGTGAAAAGCGGCCGAGTGGCAGCATCCTCCTGCACAGAGGCTGCCCAGTCCCTGAACAATCCTCCCTTTCCTCCCCAGGCACCAACATCTGTGCCCAGAACAATGGGGGCTGCCAGCAGCTCTGCCTGTTCCGGGGCGGCGGGCAGAGGACGTGCGCCTGCGCCCACGGCATGCTGTTTGAGGACGGCGTGAGCTGCCGCGACTACGAAGGCTACCTGCTGTATTCGGAGCGCACCATCCTCAAGAGCATCCACCTCTCGGACGAGAACAACCTCAACGCGCCCATCAAGCCCTTCGAGGATGCGGAGCACATGAAGAACGTCATCGCCCTGGCCTTCGACTACCGCTACTCCAAGGGCAGCAACCGCATATTCTACAGCGACATCCACTTCGGCAACATCCAGCAGATCAACGACGACGGCACGGGGCGCAAGACCATTGTGGAGAGTGAGTGTCACGGGGCTCCCTCCGCCTGCATCTGCCCTCAGGCCCCTCTCTTCCGTCCTCTGCCACCTCTTCCTGAACTCGCTCCTTCCTCACCCAAGGGCTTTTTACCCTTTTCTTGGTTAGTGTGTTTTGGTGGTGTTGAGAGGCGTTTTGAGTGGCAGCTGTTAAGGGTTCAGCAGGAGCTTCCTACCGGAGCCTCTGGAAGAGGCAGCAGCCCGTGGTAGAGGACGCGAGTGTCAGGAGCAGCCCGCAGAGCTGGTTCTGGCAGGGAGAGCGGATCACGAGGCTCGGGCGGGCGCGTGGGTAGGCACTGCTCTAGAAACGCGGCACTGCAGCAAAGCGGGGACCTGCTCCGTGTTTGCACTTGCCTTCCAAGACAGACCCATTGAGCCGGAGCAAGGCTTGCCCCGCCTGGCCCTGTCTTCACCTCCAGCCCTCGGCTGGCACTTGGTAGGTTTTATCGGCCCCTGCAGCAGCTGAAAGGACCTCATCTGTTGCTCTGCATCACTAGGGAGCACCTCCACCGGGGTTACAGCTGTGCTAATGAGCGCATTTACATTTGGCGCTTGGGAGAGCTGCTGTCGCTGCGATCGGGAGAGCAGGGCCCATCTTTCATAGCCGGTTCATTAAACCTTTTGCCGATGGTTAACGAGGGAGGAAGGATGGGCATACGGTTCAAGTTCCTGGCCTGGGAGCTGGAGGGAAGGTCTCCCTGGTCAGCCAGTCTTCGTCTTGTCGCTTTGTGCCCCTGGGCCTCAGCTCTCCCCTGGCACAGGGAGACCCTTCCCTTCCCAGCGCCACGGCTGCGGGGACAGGGGACCCAGGGCGAGTCCCGGCCAGCGCAGAGGAGATGATCAGGGCATGGGCTTGAAAGCCAGGTTCAAGTCCTCGTTTCACCGTAGGTGAGCGTCACTCAGCCTGGTTGGTAGCAGAATTCTGCCCGAGAGGCCCAGGACTCCTGGGGTCTTGGCTCACCTGTTAGCACAGACGTGAGTCCAGCCCGGCTCAGTCCCCTCGGGTGCTGCCGCACTGGCGCGGTGTTAGCGAGCAGGCAGAGCCTCTGAGGGATTATTTTGGGGGGTGTAATTGTAAGCAGTAACTTGAGGCTGCCAAAGAAGCGTTGTCCAAGGGTCCAGAGCGGTCAGCTCTGGCTGTGCAGCGAGAGCCGGGCAGCCTTGCAGGAGCACGAGCTGGACGCGACCCCTGTTTGTCCTCCCCTCCTGCAGATGTGGGCTCGGTGGAGGGGCTGGCCTACCACCGTGGCTGGGACACGCTGTACTGGACCAGCTACACCACCTCCACCATCACCCGCCACACCGTGGACCAGACTCGCCTGGGTGCTTTCGAGAGGGAGACGGTGATCACCATGTCGGGGGATGACCACCCCCGGGCCTTCGTGCTGGACGAGTGCCAGAAGTGAGTGGCTGTCGCTGGTCCTGCCAGCCCACCCGGGGCTCCACGTGGTTCCAGGGCCAGCGTCCAGGTGGACACCCCTCCACTCTGGTTCCCAGCACAGAGAGTATTGCCCCCGCTGTGCCCCACAACCCCCCACATCCGTCAGCACCCCAAAGCAAGGACAGAAACCCTGGCCCCTCCCCTTCTCTGACCGGCTGGTACCGTGAGGTGCCATGTTTCCTGGCTGGCTGCAGCAGCCTCCCCTCCCACCCCTTTTTATGTGGGGACAGTGTCCCATCCGTCCCCAAGTCCTGGAAGCCGCACAGCAGCAGGGGGGTGGGCTGAGCTAACTCATGCGTGGCGGAGAGCTGGGTTGCAGGGGCAGCGTGTGTCTCTCCCCTTCCAGCCTGATGTTCTGGACCAACTGGAATGAGCAGCACCCCAGCATCATGCGTGCCACCCTCTCTGGTGCCAACGTCGTCATCATCATTGACCAGGACATACGGACACCCAATGGGCTGGCCATTGACCACAAGGCCGAGAAGATCTACTTCTCTGATGCCACGCTGGACAAAATCGAGCGCTGCGAATACGACGGCTCCCACCGCCACGTGAGTCCAGACCTGGCCCCAGCAGCAGGGTCGGGGCAGGAGAGCAGGCAGTGTCAATGGTGGGGCCGGCGCATTGTCAGAGGAAAGCAGAGCTGTTCCTGGGGCACGGGGGGGTCGGGCTGTCCCCTGGGGCAGACACGGGGGGACAGGCTGTCTTTGGGCTGGTGCTGGGAGCTGCCTCCCCCAGCCAGGTTGCCTTGTGCTCACTGTTTGCCAATGTCTGGCAGGTGATCCTGAAATCGGAGCCTGTGCACCCCTTCGGCCTGGCTGTCTACGGCGATTACATCTTCTGGACGGACTGGGTGCGCAGGGCTGTGCAACGAGCCAACAAGTACGTGGGCACCGACATGAAGCTTCTGCGTGTCGACATCCCCCAGCAGCCCATGGGCATCATTGCCGTGGCCAACGACACCGACAGCTGTAAGGACGCCCCGCGCCCCACCCGTCCCCGCAGCCCCACCACCGGGGGACCCCGCTCCCCTGCCAGGCCTCTGCCCCTCTCGTGGGCAGCTCAGCCCCCTGCCAGTGCTGCTATTCCAGGGGAAGGGGGAACCCATCCCACCATCCTGGCCTGCCACTGCTCCTTCAGGACCCACATGCCCCTGGGTAGTCTGAAGAGAGAGAGGATTTGCCCCATTTGAGCTCTTCCCAGGGCATCCTCCTTGCGAGATCTGGGGACACTGGATGCCCCCACCCCCATGCATCCGCCACAGCCCCATCTGAAGAGCCTGGGGAGGAACCCCAACTTTTCCTCTCCCCAGCAGGGAGGACAAGGGGAAGGGAGAGCTGAGACTGTCCCTGGGGTGACTGCTCTCCATCTCTCCTAGGTGAGCTGTCCCCGTGCCGGGTGAACAACGGTGGCTGTCAGGATCTCTGCCTGCTCACACCCAAAGGACACGTCAACTGCTCCTGCCGCGGCGAGCGTGTTCTGCAGGAGGATTTCACCTGCAAAGGTGGGGGGACGTGGAAGCGGGAGTGGGTGGGGACGGGAAGGGGAGGAGGAGAGGCCAGTCTCAGCCTGGCAGAGCTGACGCACCCCGTGCCCTCCCCAGCCCTGAATTCCACCTGCAATGTGCACGACGAGTTCGAGTGTGGGAACGGCGACTGCATTGACTTCAGCCGGACCTGCGACGGCGTGGTCCACTGCAAGGACAAGTCGGATGAGAAGCAGTCCTACTGCAGTAAGGTTCCTCCTCTTGCTGCTTCGCTCGAACGCATGCACGCACCCCCCGGCACCCCAGGCACCTGCTCGAGCTGTCGGCTTTGTTTGGCAAAGGGAGCCAGGTCTCCTGGGTGTCTTCTCGTGTCCCTCAAGTGCTCGCCGTCCCTCCCAGAGATGGGCCTAGTCAGGCTTCAAGGGCTCCAGACCTTTTCCCATTTTGGGGGCAGGCTGGAGATTGGAACACCTTGAGCCTGCGTGGTGGCGGCTGCAGCACCCACCCTGGCCTCTCAGCTGGGAGGGGTCTCTGCTGGGCAAAGGCCTGGCTGAACCTCGCAGTGCGGCCAGCACAGCACAAGGGAGCCTGTTTCCTAATCCTGCCTGGGTAGTTTCTTCCCCTGCTTGAAAGGTCGCTGAGGAGCTGAGACACCCGGGGACGCCAGTCCTCCCCTCATGCTCACCTCCTTCTCCTCTTCCTCCTCGTCGTCGTCGTCCTCCTCCTCCTCCTCCTCCCTCACAGGCAGCCGCAAGTGCAAGAAGGGTTACCTGCACTGCATGAACGGGCGCTGCATCGCCAGCCGCTACTGGTGCAACGGCGTGGATGACTGCGGGGACAACTCGGACGAAGTGCCCTGTAACAGTAAGCAGGCTGGCTGGCTCCTGGCCAGCCCTTGCCAGGGCTCCATCAGCTGTCTGGGGCAGGGACGGAGCCTTCAGGAAAGAGTTACCTTCAGCTTGACAGGATCAGAACAGAGCCAGGGCTTAACGGAGAGCTGAGGTCTAGATCCTTCTTGTGCTGCTTGTGCCACAGAGCACTGCTGACAGCTGGGAGGAAGAGCTCCCCAGCACAGCCACGCAGCACCCAGAGCCTCCCCAGAACAGTTGTTTGGCACCCAGAAACACAAGGCGATGGCGATGCGCAGTGTCACTCCAAGCTCCTGAGAAAAGGGCACCCAAGCCTCCCCAAGGGCAGCGCCCCTCCGAAGCCGCAGGGCTGCAGGATCCTGCCTGCTTGGTTCAGAACGGCAGAAAGGCCAGGAGCTTCCCTAAGCCGTCCAGGCCCACGAGTGACCAGCCAGCTCAGGAGCCGAGCTCAGGCTGCCAGGCAGAGCGTGGGAGCCGGAGAGGCCCCAGCTCTCAGGCAGGAGAGGACCGGAGCTGGGAGCACAGGATCGGGTGTCCTTAGCTGTGCAGGGTAGCGGGTTTGTGTGCATGCACATCCACCACCCGAGTGGGGCCGTGGGGTGGCTGCCTGCGCTGGGTCCCCCCACCCAGCCTCACCCACTGCTGGCGCTTCCCCCTTGCAGAAACCAGCTGCGCCGCTACCGAGTTCCGCTGCCGAGATGGGAGCTGCATTGGGAATTCGAGCCGCTGCAACCAGTTCATCGACTGCGAGGATGCGTCAGATGAAATGAACTGCAGTGAGTGCCCCAGCCACTGCCCCACGCTCCCTGCTGGAGCTCTGGAGCTGCTCCTGCCCTCTGCGCCTGCGGCCAGGGTCCTGGGGCCCTCCTTTCGCTCTTTGGGACTCGTGCTGAATCAGGGAGGGAGAAGGGCCTTGGCTCCCCTCCCCTCAGCAGTGGCCAGCCCGGGTTAGCCCGCCGGCTGGAAGCAGCCCCAGCCTGTCCCTGCAGCCCCCCACGCTGCACCTGGGACCCCACCACCCAACAGACCCCCAGCAGCTCGAGCGCACGTTGGGCAGAGTCAGCTCGGTGCTGCCATGGGGAGGGAAGGGCTGTCAGTGGGTCAAGGGCTCTGCTGTGCAGTGGGAGCCGAAGGACTGTGCCACCAGCGAGCAGCACCCGTCACCCGGGGCTCCTCCTGTGGTTCCTTGCAGCTGCCACCGACTGCAGCAGCTACTTCAAGCTGGGGGTGAAGGGTACCACGTTCCAGAAGTGTGAGCACACCTCTCTGTGCTACGCGCCGAGCTGGGTGTGTGATGGGGCGAACGACTGCGGAGACTACTCGGATGAGCGCAACTGCCCGGGTGAGCGGGGAGAGGAGAGGGGGCTCAGGCTTGGGGAAGAAAGGCATTGTGCTGACCCTCTGCCCTTTGGGGTCCTTCTGGGCGGTGGATGCTTTGTCTGCACACCGGGACCATCGTCCTTTGCCTGTGCAGGGTGCTGCAGGGCGCTGATGGATGCGGGATCCCAGCGCGCTTTTGGGGAGGAATCCTTTGGAGTTGGGCAGTTCTGGGTTGGCGGGAGGCAAGGATGTGTTCATGCTGCTGCCCTACCTGATGTTTCCATTGCAAACCAGGCGGGAGGAAAGCCAAGTGTCCAGCCAATTACTTTGCCTGCCCGAGCGGGAGGTGCATCCCCATGACCTGGACCTGTGACAAAGAGGATGACTGCGAGAACGGCGAAGATGAGACTCACTGCAGTGAGCGGCAGGGTGGGGAGCGCCAGGGACTCGGGGCGATAGTGCGGGGTGGCGAGGGCAGGCGACACCCTCTCCTCTCTCTGACATCCCTTTGCCAAGAACCAGAGTCCAGATTTTTCCCCCTCTGTGGTCTTATTCCACAAGTCAGGGCTTTTAACTGTGGCCAATGTGAATGTCCTTGTGTGTTGGATCAGCACATGCATGAGCGTCCCTGGTCATTCTGAAGGTGGCCAGTTATGGCTCACCTGAGTTAAGTTTTTAGTTCCAACCTCCCTAAACCAACACAAAACAGTGCTGAGTTGCTGGGGAACCTCACAGGCTCCAGAGCACGGATTCCCACCCCAGCACTACAGCTGCGGCATGTGTCAGCGTGGCATGTGGGCACTGCCAGGACTGGGCGAGCAGTCGCCCCAGCACCACCCCAAGCTGTGGCCCTGGAGCCCGGCTTGGCCCAGCCTGGCTGTGCTCTGCTGACGTGTCCTTCCCCCCACATCACCAGAGCTCTGACCCCCCCTCTCCTCCTCTCCCAGACAAGTTCTGCTACCCCGTGCAGTTTGAGTGCAACAACCACCGCTGCATCTCCAAGCTCTGGGTGTGTGACGGGGAAGACGACTGCGGGGATGGCTCTGATGAGGACGGTCGCTGCCGTAAGTCTGCTCCAGCCCCTGCTCTGACGTCTCTCAATCCCTACCTGCGCTGCTGCTCCTCCATCTCTGTCCTGACGCTGCCCGTCCCTTCTCCCACCCTTGCTTTCCTGTGCCATGCTCCTCACTGCTCTGCTGGGTTCTTGGCCCCACCCAGATGTGGGGACACATAGCCCAAGAGTGCCGGTTCTCCAGCAGCGGGGGTGACTGGCCTCCCTCCTGCTTCTCCCTTCCCAGAGATGACCACTTGCAGCACAGGATCCTTCCAGTGCCCCGGCACCTATGTGTGCGTGCCAGAGCGCTGGCTCTGTGATGGAGACAAGGACTGTGCGGATGGGGCGGATGAGACCCTCGCTGCCGGCTGCTGTGAGTCCCCAGGGCTGGCGCGTGGGGGGCCAGGGGCTGGAGAGGAGCAGAGCGTGGTGCAGGCAGAGCTGCCGGGGGGCTCTCCCCCAGCTCCCTGGGGTCCCCTGTGATTAGGAGATGGGCTGCCTTGTCCTGGCTGCTTCCGTGCCAGGCTTGCAGGAGGAAGCTGCAGTGCTGTGGTCACAGCAGACCTGGCCACGGGGATGTTTGGGTGCCTTTCCCTGACTGTGGGGAGAGCAATAGCCAAAGGCCCCATGTTGCTGCTCACAGCCCCAGAACGAGGGTGCAGGCCTGGGCGCAGGCTGGACCGAAGGAGCGGCAGTCCCTGCCCCAGCTGCACTCTGCCTCAGGTCGTGTCCCCAGCGCCCCAAGACGAAGGGCTCAGGGGGCAGGAGAGCACGGGGTGGGGGGCTGGCGGGGGGCTGACAGCAACGCCTCCTCACAGTGTACAACAACACGTGCGACGAGCGGGAGTTCATGTGCAGAAACCGCCAGTGCATTCCCAAGCACTTCGTCTGCGACCACGATGACGACTGCGGCGATGGGTCGGACGAGTCCCCCGAGTGTGGTGGGTGTCCATAGGACCGGGAGGACAGCAAGGGCCGTATCTCCTGTAGCACGGGCCCTGGCAGCCATGCCGGGTCTCCTGGGCTCTGAGATGGGACCCTGGAAGGGTCTTCGTCTTCCAGAAGGGACTTGACTTGAGAGCAGGGTGAGGGGGAACAAGGAGAGGGAGCGGCAGGGGTTGGGTGCTGGAGAGCCACAGGGGGACTGTCCCGCAGCCCTGCCACAGAGCGTCTGCCCTGGCACCGAGCAGTTTCAGAGAGATCCCGAACCACCTGTGTTTGCTGCTCCCTCGGCCCCTGCGGTGCAGCCCTGTCCCAAGGCGGCTGCAGGGAGGTTTGGGCACCCCAGCCAGGGCACCACGGTGCCCCTCTCACTCCTGGACGACTTGGGAAGGTGGTCTACGCTGCCTGAGCCCACTGCCCTCCCACAGAGTACCCCACCTGCGGCCCCCACGAGTTCCGCTGTGCCAACGGCCGCTGCCTCAGCAACCGGCAGTGGGAGTGCGACGGCGAGTTCGACTGCCATGACCACTCCGATGAGGCGCCCAAGAACCCGCGCTGCAGCAGCCCAGGTATCTGCAGGGCTGCGGCTGGGGAGCGGGGGCCACCTGGCTGCCTGCGCTGACCACCGCCACCTACTCTCCTCTCCTCCCTGGCGCAGAGAACAAGTGCAACGACTCCTTCTTCCTCTGCAAGAACGGGAAGTGCATCCCAGAGGCGCTGCTTTGTGACAACAACAACGACTGCACGGACGGCTCTGACGAGCTCAACTGCTTCATCAACGAGTGTCTCAACAAGAAGCTGAGCGGCTGCTCCCAGGAGTGCGAGGACCTCAAGATCGGATACAAGGTAGGGGCCTGCAGGCTGGGAGGCTCGGCTGGAGGGATGTTCTCCTGCTCCCTTCATCCTCCCCAGACACTCGGAGTGTGAGAGTTGCTTCTGTCCTGCGCCAGCTGGCCGAGGGACGCACACACGGGCGCTTTTAGCCCGTGCTTGCGTGTGCTGCTCTTGTGTCTGCGAGCTCTCTGTGCTTGAGCCCGCTGGTCCCGCGGTGATGCCTGTCACGTCCCAGCCTGCGGGCTCTGGATGTCTCTAACAGCTCCGGGTTGCCTCCTGCAGTGTAGATGCCGTCCCGGGTTCCGGCTGAAGGACGACGGGAAGACGTGCATTGACATCGATGAGTGCTCCACCACCTACCCCTGCAGCCAGAAGTGCATCAACACTCTGGGGAGCTACAAGTGCCTGTGCATAGAGGGCTACAAGCTCAGACCTGACAACCCCACCAGCTGTAAAGCTGTCACAGGTGAGAGCCAAGAATGGACTCGGAGGCAGGGATGCTCTTCTGGTGACCATGGGATGCTGCTCCGCAAGGCGAAGTGGCTGCACCTGACTCTCAAAGGAGAGCTGGGAAGCAGCGGGGCAGGGAGGACGGGACCTGCCCACATCCCTGACATGTCTCGTGGTTTCCCTGTACAGATGAAGAGCCCTTCCTCATCTTTGCCAACCGGTACTACCTGAGGAAGCTCAACCTGGATGGCTCCAACTACACGCTGCTCAAGCAGGTGCGGGGGGAGCTGGGGGCAGAGGGGCCCCAGCCCCACGTGGCCGGGGTTCAGGGCTGCAGAGGAGCCCTACAGGGCACGAGACCCGCCAGCCTGGGAGTTTGGACTCTTGGCTTCCAGGCGGGTGGTAGATCCTGTATGAACAGCAGCTCTCACTGTGAGTAAGCAGTAGCTCTTTGGTAGCAGGCCAAGGTAGAGGCTGCACCCCAGTTGTCTGTAGGCGCTTTTAACTTCTCTGCTGCAGGGACTGGGAGCTGAGGCTAGGGGCTCGCTGGTCTTCGCTTCAGCCCCTGTGACCCTGCACTCTCCCTTCCTCCCAGGGGCTGAACAATGCGGTGGCTCTGGATTTCGACTATCGGGAGCAGATGATCTACTGGACAGATGTCACCACGCAGGGCAGCATGATCCGCCGCATGCACATCAATGGGAGCAACGTTCAGGTGGGCGACTGAGGCAGCTCCTTGGGCACCCCCCGTTCCAGGCAGCTGGTCCTCACCCACCTCCTGACAGAGAGGCTGCCTGGAGGGGCCCAGGCTGGCACCAGGGCCACCGGGGAAGAGGGCACAAGCCCTGCTTGTGGGGTCATTGCGGGGCTCAGGGCATCAGGCCACGTTGCTACGGGGATGTTTTGCAGCACCATCGCGATCAGAGGTGGGCTCCATGCTGCCCCAAAGCCCTGGGCAAGGAGGGTTGGGGGAGGAGAGGAGTGAGGAAAGAGAGCTGGACAGGGGCGATGTGCTGCTGAAGGGGCATGTTGCCATCCCTGAGGGTCCCAGGCAGGATCTGGTTCTCCCTGTCCAGCCCCAACGGCTCTGTTTTCTCCCAACAGGTTCTTCACCGCACTGGCCTGAGCAACCCCGACGGGCTGGCTGTGGATTGGGTGGGAGGTAACCTGTACTGGTGCGACAAAGGTCGGGACACCATCGAAGTGTCAAAGCTCAACGGCGCATACCGCACCGTGCTGGTGAACTCAGGCCTGCGTGAGCCCCGGGCGCTGGTGGTGGATGTGCAGAATGGGTGAGAGCCTGGGGGCCCTGGACCTTCCCTTCTGCATGGGGAGGGGGCTGGCAGCCCCGCTGGGGTGCTGGGAGATGGAACAAGACCTTCCCTCCTCGCCCCAGGACACCTGGCCGTTTCTCCCTGCCCCGCACCCACGTGCCCAGGCACCTCGGTTTAGCCCCGCAACGGGCAGAGTGCGGCTGCTGCTGTGGCTTGCGCCGGACTCAGCCCCTCTCTCCTCTTTCATTCCCAGTTACCTATACTGGACGGACTGGGGGGACCACTCACTGATTGGGAAGATTGGCATGGATGGCACCAACCGCAGCGTAATCGTTGACACCAAGATCACTTGGCCCAACGGCCTCACCCTTGACTACATCAACAGCCGGATCTATTGGGCCGATGCGCGGGAGGACTACATCGAGTTTGCCAGCCTGGACGGCTCCAACAGGCACATGGGTGAGAGCGATGGGGCTCCAGCGTGCCACCAGGATTTGTGGGGCCTGGGCTTGGGATCAGTGGTGGGAGCAGGAGCCAGGTCTGCTGGGAACAGTCCCGAGCTCCGGCAGCTCTGACCAGGGGCAGAGGTTTGGCCTCTGGCTGGGCTGTCCCCAGAGGAGGGCTGCGCTGTGGGAGGGTGCCGTAGGGCAGCCCCTTGCTGAGCCGCCCGCTCCCCCTTGCAGTGCTGAGCCAGGACATCCCGCACATCTTTGCGCTCACCCTCTTTGAGGATTTCATTTACTGGACCGACTGGGAGACCAAGTCCATCAACCGGGCCCACAAGACTACAGGAGCCAACAAGACGCTGCTGATCAGCACGCTCCACCGCCCCATGGACATCCACATCTACCACCCCTACCGCCAGCCTGATGGTGAGCCCCGGGGCCGAGGGGCCAGAGTGCCTCTGGCGCTGGTGGGGTAGCCCTGGGCGGGAGCCCGGGGCTAGGCACTGTGTGTGAACAGATGCCAGGTTGGGCAGGGGGTGCAGGAGTGGGGTGCGTGGTGAGATGGGTCTCACAGCGGAGGTCCACATGCCACCCTGAGGGTCCCCTGCCCTGGTGTGACTCGCAGTTTTCTCCCTGCTCTTCCCAGTTCCCAACCATCCCTGCAAGACCAACAATGGTGGCTGCAGCAACCTCTGCCTCCTCTCGCCGGGCGGGGGGCACAAGTGTGCTTGTCCCACCAACTTCTACCTGGGCGGCGATGGCAAAACCTGCGTCTCGAACTGCACGGCCAGCCAGGTAACAGCCTGCCTGCCCCTGCCTGCCCCTGCTTGCCCCTGCCTGCCCCTGCCTGCCCCTGCCTGTGTGGATGTCCCCCCGCAGCGAGCGTGTGCCCGTGCTCATGTGCATGTCCCTCCTGCCCTGGTCTCACCAGGTCCCAGCTCCTCTGCCAGTGCATCTGGGTGCTGGTGGGTGCTGGTGTGCGCAGCCTTCTCCAGAAGCGGGCAACACCTCCCTCCTGTGGCACTTCCCGGCACATACAGACCGTTGTCTTTCGGGGATGCCTGGGGGAGCCAGAGACCCTCCAGCTCTGGAATGACCTTCTGCCTGCCCCGCTCCCTCCCCCCAACCCCAGAGGCTGTGTGGGGTGGGCTCAGGGTCAAGGCTTTGCTCCAGGATAAGACACAAAGTGGGAAGGGACACCTGGAGATCAGTGTCCTTGGCAGAGTTCCCTGGGGACAGAGCTCCTGGGGCCCTCCTTCCTCCCTCCTGCCCTTACAAGCTCGTCTCTCCATGGCAGTTTGTCTGCAAGAACGACAAGTGCATCCCTTTCTGGTGGAAATGCGACACGGAGGACGACTGCGGGGACCGTTCGGACGAGCCGGAGGACTGCCGTGAGTGTTCCAGCACCCCGGCCACGCTGCCCGGCTCTTGCCGGCCCTACGGCATCTGTGTGCTGTGCAGAGCAGCTGCTCCCCAGTGCCTGCTGCTGCTCTGGCACAGAGGAGGGTTCCCTGCGATGGGGCTTGGAGGACAGCGGGTAACCCGCTGTCCCTGCGTGGGGCATCGCCCCATGGAGCACAGCAGCCAGCTGCTGCTCTCGGAGCAGAGCTGCCCCTTCACTGCCCCAGACCCCAGGGCTGGGTGCTGGTTGCTCAGTCCTTGATGAGGAACTGAGAGGGGAAAGTGGGAGGTTGAGGTTTGCCGAGGAAATGTTCCCCAGAGCAAACGTTTCACCCGGTCTTATTCTCCCCACAGCTGAGTTCAAATGCAGGCCTGGGCAGTTCCAGTGCTCCACTGGGATCTGCACCAACCCAGCCTTCATCTGTGATGGAGACAATGACTGCCAGGACAACTCAGACGAAGCCAACTGTGGTATGTTCCCCACCTTCCCTCGTGACCCTCAAATCCCAGCAGGGCTGCAGCGTCCCAGCAGAGCAGAGATGCAGCGTGTCAGCTTCTGTCTCTGTTCCCAGACATCCACGTCTGCCTGCCCAGCCAGTTCAAATGCACCAACACCAACCGCTGCATCCCCGGCATCTTCCGCTGCAACGGTCAGGACAACTGCGGGGACGGCGAGGATGAGAAGGACTGCCGTGAGTGGGGGCTGCTGAGCGTGTTAGGGGTGGGCACTGCATGGGTCTGGGGGAGCAGCTCTGTGCTGCATCAGGGCCGTGTCTTTGGGTATTGGCTTCACTGCGGGCTGGCTTCAGGTCCTGCCGCTGGGCACAGGGCTTTCTCCTTACCTCTGCTCTGCGTAGAGCCGCTGTCCGCCGTCACCCTGCTGCCCTGCAGGCACTTCTGTTCCCTAGTCAAATTAAATCCTTAAATCCCTCCTAGTGGCAGGTTCAATATTTGCCCTGGATTTGCACTGAGCCTCTTGCACAGCTGAGGGATCCTGTGGCTTCTGCCCCGTCTCTCTGCAGCTGGTCGAGTCTTCTGGGGCCGCCACAGGGCTCCACTCCCTCCCCTCTCCCGCACGCAGTCACCAAGCATGGCCAGGCTCTTGCTGTGCTGCCCAGCGCATCTGCTCCGTGCCTCTCCGCCGGGAGGGGTGGTTCGTGTGGGGTAGCAGACCCCCGCCTGCCCCGCTGCCTCTCCTGACTCTGCTTCTCCCTCCTGCAGCGGAGGTGACTTGTGCCCCCAACCAGTTCCAGTGCGCGATCACCAAGCGCTGCATCCCCCGCGTCTGGGTGTGCGACCGGGACAACGACTGCGTGGACGGCTCAGACGAACCTGCCAACTGCAGTAAGAACCCTCACACCAAACCGGGAGCTCTGCCGCGGCCGGTCACGTCCGTGTGTCTTTGCCTGTGGGTGGCGGGTCCCTCCTCGGCCCCTGCAGGCGGTGGGTGCTGGTGCTGGCGGCTCTGCCTGGATCTGTCCCGCCGAGATACTCCTCTCTGACCTCTCCCTGGAGAACTGCTTGACCGGGGGGATCTTGCCCACCCTGTTCCAAGCTGGGGCTGCTGGCAGCTCCAGGCTGCTGGCACAAGGCATTCACCAGCCCTGTGCTGAAAGAGGTGTGCCTGGCCAGTGCTAACCCCAGTTCCCCTTCCCGTGTCCCTGTCACCTCGTTTCTCCCTGCCAGCACAAATGACGTGTGGTGTGGACGAGTTCCGGTGCAAGGACTCGGGCAGGTGCATCCCAGCGCGCTGGAAGTGTGACGGGGAGGACGACTGCGGGGACGGGTCCGACGAGCCCAAGGAGGAATGCGGTGAGCAGGGGCTGGGGCTGGGGAGACAAGCCCAGAGGGCATCCTGTGCCCCCCACCCAGTCCCCAAGGGTCAGGCTGCCCTGGTGCTGTCCGTCCTCTCCACCTCCCTGTGCCCCTGGGGCTGGGGGATGTTTAGCTGCTCCTTTTCCAAACCGCGTGGGCAAGGCTGGGTGGGAGCGGGGCTGGCAGAGTGCCTGCCCTGCCCATCCCATCCCTCCCCTGGTCGGGGCAGTGCTGATGCCGGGCCCTGTCTCCCCACTCCCAGACGAACGGACCTGCGAGCCCTACCAGTTCCGCTGCAAGAACAACCGCTGCGTGCCGGGTCGCTGGCAGTGCGACTATGACAACGACTGCGGGGACAACTCGGATGAGGAGAGCTGCAGTACGTGCTGCCTTCAAGCCTTTGCTATCCCGGGAGCCGGGTGTGTGGTGGAGAGGGGAGCGGGTCCCCCCAGCCCCTCTGCCTGCCAGCAATGGGACCATTGAGCTGGCTGGGACTGAGGCCGGGGAGCAGCCTCTCCCCAGGGACAGAGCGCTCCTGACTCCAGGGGTCTGGCGAGACTTGGCCCGCAGACGGGCTCAGCTGCTGGCTGCTCAGAGGAGAGCCCCGAGTGGGGCAGGTGAAAGGGAGGAGATGCCCCGTGGGGCTCGAGGGCACCTCATCCTGCTCACGGCGAAGCAGCTTGGCGCCAGACCCTCGCCCTGTGCTCTGGCTCCAGCCTGGCAGGCAGCACCCTGCGAAACGGTTTGGCCTGGGAAGGCAGTGGGGACACGCGGAGCCTTTGGGAAGGGGAGCTGTGGAACCCCCTCAGCCTTGTCACGAACTCGGGCCTGGACCAGCGTGCCGGAAGGTGGCTGGTCCTCAGAAGCTGTGGTTAGTGGAGCGGTGCCAGCAGCCGCCCCGCTGAGCAGCAGAGGACCGTGACCCCGAGGCGGTTCTTGGGGCTCTGCAGCCGGCAGGAGCCTGGTCCTGTCCCTCCGGAGGGGCCCAAGCTGCCGTGGGACGGCACCGGCTCTGCCGCCAGCTGCAGGGGTCTGGGCAGAGCCAGACCCTCTTCCTGCCGTCAGCACCCATCCTGGGTCCCTCTGTCTCCCTGCAGCTCTCTAGGGTGCAACTTTTTTTTCTTTTCTGTTGATGTCACGTCGTGTTTTTGAGTTTGTGCCATTTCACCTCATCTTACGTTTTTCTCCATTTTCACACTGTCGTTATGGGGCGCTCAGAGGTAGGTTCCTGCCAAAATCTTTTAATTCCATGTACAGTCTCTCTAAAACACAGGAAGACAACAAATTCTAGGTGAGGGCAGAGGGGTTGGGACTGGGCAGCCCAGGCGGATTCACTGAGCATCAGCACCAGCAGTTCCATCCGCTGGAGCCGCAGTCAGGGAGGGTCCAACCCTGCTGCCCCCACAACCGGGGCCTGTGCATGGCTTGTACTTGGCTCCAAAATCTGTCCCCACCTTGACCCTTCCTGCCCCATCTGGACACCCCCTGCCCTGCTCTTCCCCCACAGTCCTGATGGCTGCTGCACTGCGGCCGGAGCGGCCGCCTGCCCCCACACTCCTGGGGCACTGTCCTGGGCTGAGGGCTGCGCTGTGTGCCATCCTCCCGCAGACGGATTTGGCACCGACTGCCGGTGCCGGCCCAGCGGGTGCGTTGAGTTGTGAGGGGTCTGTCCCCATGCCCTGTGAGGGATGGACAGGAGGGACGGCTCTGCAGACCTGGCCATGGCACCGCTGCCCTTCCTCCTGCCCGCAGCTGCCAGAGCGGCAGGGAGCTGTGGGGCTGGTGCTGCCTTCGCTGGAGAATGACATGGGGGATGCGTGCAGCTGGGAAGCTGCCAGAAGCGAGTCTGCGTGGCCGTAGTTCCCCCTGAAAACCCTGTTTCCCACAGGGAGCTGGGAGCCCTGGAGAGGGAAGGGGGCTGGGAGGTGGTACCAGCTGTGCCCCTCTCTGGCAGTTCCCCCGGTTCTGCTTGCAGACCCGCTGTCCCCAGAGCCACTGGACGTGGGTCTGTGTCAGCCCGTGTCCCCCCAGCTGCTGGCCAGGGAGACCTTCCGCCCTCGCCTGCAGCCCACACTCAGGGGACGCCCCGTGTTCTCTGTCCCCAGCGCCCCGGCCCTGCTCGGAGAGCGAGTTCTCGTGTGCCAATGGCCGTTGCATCGCCGGCCGGTGGAAGTGCGATGGGGACCACGACTGTGCGGATGGCTCGGATGAGGTATGGTGCCTTCACCCAGCCCAGGTGTGGGCGTGGGGACACATCCCACCCAGTCTGCGGGGGGTTCCCCACCACCAAGCAGGGACCTGGGCCTGGGTGTGAGGAGGGAGGCTGCCCCGGCCGGGGTTGTCCCTGCTGACTGCTGTCCCTCGCCCATCTCCTGCAGAAAGACTGCACACCGCGCTGCGAGTTCGACCAGTTCCAGTGCAAGAACGGGCACTGCATCCCCATGCGCTGGCGCTGCGACGCCGATGCGGACTGCATGGACGGCACCGATGAGGAGAACTGCGGCACTGGGGGTAACGGCAGCGCTGCGGGGCTCCCCTGGGGCTGGTCATCTTCCCTCCTATGCCCTCGTGTCCCCTTTGTCCCCACTGTGGGTGGGAGCACTCCTCTGCACCGCTCTGCCCAGCCTCGGGGCACACACCGACACGTATCTGAGCGCTGGGCAGCCCCCAGCTATGCTGGAAACGGGGGTTGAGGCCCCGGACAGGCGTTCTGGCAGCACCGGCTGACATGTCTCCTCCTGCCCCGTGCTGTCACAGTTCGCACGTGTCCCCTGGACGAGTTCCAGTGCAACAACACGCTGTGCAAGCCCCTGGCCTGGAAATGCGATGGGGAGGATGACTGCGGGGATAACTCGGATGAAAACCCCGAGGAGTGCTGTGAGTGATGCCGTGTTGCCTCTCCCTGCTCCTGGCCCACCTCCTTCCTGCACAAGTCTGCCCCAAGCACCCGTGTGCCAGGGAGGGGTGACAGTCGCAGAGCTTGGGCACTAGGTGGGGGAGGCTGTGGGTACCTCTGGCTCCTCTAGACGGGTCCCCTCGGGAGTGGCTGGTGGGGCCAAGGGCGCAGGAGGTGGCTCCAGTCAAGAGAGCGGAGTTGCAGAGGCTGAGCCAGGCGTGGGGCTGGCGGTGGGGAGCGGGGCTGAGAGGGCAGGGGCTGGGTGGGAAGAGCTGACCCTCCTGCAGCCGGGCCAGCAACCAGGCGGTTGTCTTTGCCTCAGTCTCTTTGCTTCAGTCTCTTTGCTTTAGCCTCCGGAGCCTGCTCGCCCTCGTGGGACAGGCGTCCCCGGAGAGCGGGCAGAGGCTGAGCCGCAGCTCGTGACAAGTGTGACAGCCTGGCTATGGCGTCTCCTTTCACCGTCACCGTTTGTTTCTGTTTGCTGGTGCAGTGAAATTCCAGTGTCCCCCCAACAGACCGTTCCGCTGCAAGAACGACCGGGTATGTCTGTGGATCGGTCGACAGTGCGACGGCATTGACAACTGTGGAGACAACACAGATGAGAAGGACTGCGGTGAGTGGGGCTGCCTATGGGCACAGCTCTGTGCCCGGCGGGGATGGGGCAGTGGGTCGCTGCTGCCCTCAGGCTGCTCCTCACAGAGCCCCAGGATGAGCCCCGGTCTTGGGGTTTGCTTTGCCTGCTCCTTCCCAAAACCGGGAGGCAGGTGCAGGTGTCCTGGGTCCCTGCTCGGTCCCATCCTGCGCCGTTCGCACCCCGAGGCTCCCGTGGGGCTGGGTGCTCAGGGACGTGGAGTGTCACAGCCACTGCCCGTGCTCCCGCAGAGTCCCCCACGGCCAAGCCCAAGAGCTGCAGCCAGGACAAGAACGAGTTCCTGTGCGAGAACAAGAAGTGCATCAGCGCCAACCTGCGCTGCAACTTCTTTGACGACTGCGGAGATGGCTCCGATGAGGAGTCCTGCTCCCACGGTGGGTGTTGGGGGAGCGAGGGTGGACGCTGGGGAAGCAGCGAAGGCTCGGGGTGCTGACGGCACATCCCGCCCCAGATCACAAGTCGTATGACTGCATGACCAACACCACCATGTGTGGAGACGAGGCGCAGTGCACTCAGTCGCGGTCCACCACATACTGCACGTGCCGCAGAGGCTTCCAGAAGGTGCCAGACAAGAATTTCTGCCAAGGTACTTCTCTTCACTGCTGGAGAGCGCTCAGGGACAGGCTGTTGGGTTTCACGCCTGTGGAGTGACTGGGACATCAGAAATGGTGTCACTGGGGCACAGACGTGGGTATGGGGAGAGACGGGGTCTCGGAGCCCTGGGTAGTGCAGACCAGCCCCCAGAGAGGGGCCGGCCCTGGCTGTGTGTGTGGGGAACCCTCCTGGTTGCCCCCCTGACTCCCATCTCCCACCACCCAGACATCAACGAGTGCCTGCGCTTTGGGACCTGCTCCCAGCTCTGTAACAACACCAAGGGCTCCCATGTCTGCAGCTGCGCCAAGAACTTCATGAAGACAGACAACATGTGCAAGGCAGAAGGTCAGGAGGGAATGGGGGCCTGCACAGGTCCGGTGCCTGCCCGTGCCACCCTGCAGGACCTGGCCACTCTTCCTGTCCTGCTCCTCCTCCTTCTCCCCTGCACCTCTGCCCACGCTTCCTTCTGGCACTGCCGAGGGCAGGTCCTGAGTTCTGCTGGTGCCATCAGTCTGTCCTTCCATGCAGAGCCAGCCCCAAGGGGGTGCCAAGCTCCCAGTGACCCTGTTCCCCGCCCCACCGTGGAGCTGGGCTGAGCCCCGCTCCCGGCCCAGCCCACACCAACAGCTCCATCTCCGCAGGCTCTGAGCACCAAATCCTCTACATCGCGGACGACAACAAGATCCGGAGCATGTACCCCTTCAACCCCAACTCAGCCTACGAGCCGGCCTTCCAGGGCGACGAGAACGTGCGCATCGACGCCATGGACATCTACGTCAAGGGCAACAAGATCTACTGGACCAACTGGCACACAGGCAGGATCTCATACCGGGAGCTGCCTGCCTCTTCCAGTGCCTCCACCGCGTCCAACCGCAACCGGCGCCAGATCGACGGCGGCGTCACCCACCTGAACGTGAGCTCGCCAGGGGCATGGCGGGAGGCACCGAGGCCAGGCTGCCAGCATCCTCCGCCCTCACCCCTCCCTGCTTTCTGCCCATCACAGATCTCAGGGCTGAAGATGCCGCGGGGAATCGCCATCGACTGGGTTGCTGGGAACATCTACTGGACGGACTCGGGGCGGGATGTCATTGAGGTGGCGCAGATGAAAGGCGAGAATCGCAAGACTCTGATCTCGGGCATGATCGATGAGCCCCACGCCATTGTAGTCGACCCGCTTAGGGGGTGAGAGACTCGAGCCCTTTCTCCCTTCCCTCTGCCCAGCCCTCACCCCTGCTCCTGTCACCCAGCCCATCTGTGGTGGAAGCTCCCTGTGCCCCAGCATCGCTCCCCGTGTCAGCTCAAGTCGCTGCCCGCTGGGGTCATGTCGGTGACTCTAGGATGCTGTGGGGACATCGCGGGAGGGTTTCTGCCCCAGTGTGGTGTTGGACTGTCCTGCTCTCCCCCTCCTTGCTCCCTTACTGGGAATGACCCGCCTGTGTCCTTCACAGGACTATGTACTGGTCAGACTGGGGCAATCACCCCAAGATCGAGACGGCCGCTATGGACGGGACACTGCGCGAGACCCTGGTGCAAGACAACATCCAGTGGCCAACAGGTGAGTAAAGACGAGTGCCAGCAGGAGCACGAGGGGTGGCGAGAGCCTTGGCAGGAGGGAGGTACAACCTGCTCATGTTGGGGAGGCTTGGCCTGGGAGCTCTGAGCCTCGTGTCAGGGGTGTAGGGGCAGCGGGGGGGCTGCTCTGCTGGTCACTCGGTCAGGAGGGGCTCCGGGTGGGCTGGGAGCCCCGTACCTCACTGCAGGGTATGTGTCCCCTCAGGCCTGGCCGTGGACTACCACAACGAGCGGCTGTACTGGGCCGACGCCAAGCTCTCCGTCATCGGCAGCATCCGTCTCAACGGCACCGACCCCGTCGTGGCCATCGACAACAAAAAGGGTGAGCGGTGCCTGAGACCCGCCGGCGCAGCGGGGAGGAGAGGGACCTGCTGGGGACGATGTCCCTGGGGTGGGGTCCCGGCCCAGCCCAGCTTCTCGGGGTTCCTGACCTGGGTCGTGCTGCAGGACAGACCCCGGCGCTGGGCCGGGGATGCTCGGCAGACAGCAGCGAGGGCAGGTTTTCCTCGTTAAATGCTCCGCAGCAGGACTGCAGCCTGCTGGCACTGCTGCCCCCCAACACCATCCCCCCCGTACAGGGTGGGAGCCCTCAAATCGGTCCAGAATCCCTCGGCGGCCCTGCCCAAGGCGGCGAGCGGCCAGCCGTGCCGCCTCTGCCTGCACATGTCCCCTCTGCGCTCCCCCAGGGCTGAGCCACCCCTTCAGCATCGACATCTTTGAGGACTACATCTACGGCGTCACCTACATCAACAACCGCATCTTCAAGATCCACAAGTTTGGGCACAAGGCTGTCACGAACCTGACGTCTGGCCTCAACCACGCCACCGACGTCGTGCTCTACCACCAGTACAAGCAGCCGGAGGGTGCGTTTCGGGCCTGGGACCCCTGCCCCGCTCCCGGGGTGGGAGGGAGGTGACCGGGGGCTGGTCTCTGATGCGGGGTGCCAGAGGGCGAGGGGAGTGCTGGCAGAGCTGGGGGCCACCCAGCTTCCCTGCCCCCAGTGGGGAACATCTGGATGGGCCAAGCAGGGTGGGTCAGCGGGGAGGGGGGTGGGTTGGGGGAGGCCAGCCGCAGTGGCGAGCTGGGCACAGGGCTTGGGCAGCTGTAGGGCCGTGGCGGATGGCCGGAGGCTGTTGGGGGGGTGGGTCGTTTGTCATCAGGGCTGTGGGTCACCCCACCGTCCTCACCCCGCATCGTCCCCTCCCCTCTCGGCAGTGACCAACCCTTGCGACCGCAAGAAGTGCGAGTGGCTCTGCCTGCTCAGCCCCAGCGGCCCCGTCTGCACCTGCCCCAACGGCAAACGCCTGGACAACGGCACCTGCGTGGTCATTCCCTCACCCACCGTGTCCCCCGTCGGTAGGTGGTCCGGAGGAGGAGGATGGGGGTCCTGCCTGGCGTGGTCCTGCTCACCTCCATCCCTCCCTCCCAGTGCCCACCACCGACACCTGCGACCTGGTCTGCCTGAACGGCGGCAGCTGCTTCCTCAACGCCCGCAAACAGGCCAAGTGCCGCTGCCAGCCGCGCTACAACGGCGAGAAGTGCCAGATCGACCAGTGCTGGGGCTACTGCCAGAACGGGGGCACCTGCGCCGCCTCCCCCTCGGGTGAGGCTGCCGGGGGCGAGCCGGGGGGTCGGGGCCGGTCCTGGGGACAGGCGGGGAGCGCGCTAACAGCTCTTGTTCTCAGGCATGCCGACCTGCCGCTGCCCCACCGGCTTCACGGGGCCCCGGTGCAACCAGCAAGTGTGCAGCGACTACTGCCTGAACAACGGCAGCTGCACCGTCAACCAGGGCAACCAGCCCAACTGCCGCTGCTTGCCCACCTTCATCGGCGACCGCTGCCAGTACCGTGAGTGCTGCCTGCCCCTGGGGACAGCGGCGGGGGGCCGGACTGCCGGCTCCCCCTCTTCCGCGGGATGCTCTCTGGGGACCCTGGGGTGGTTTGGTGCTCCGTGGGGGACCAGGGCCACCAGCAGCCCTCTGGAGGGACCAGCGGTCCGAGGGGCCGTCGTGGGGCTGCCCACCCTGACCCACCGTCCCCTGCAGGACAGTGCTTCGACTACTGTGAGAACGAGGGCATCTGCCAGATGACGGCCAGCGGTGCCAAGCAGTGCCGCTGCCCTCCCCAGTTCGAGGGCACCCAGTGCCAGGACAACAAATGCTCCCGCTGCCAGGAGGGCAAGTGCAGCATCAACAAGCAGAGCGGAGAAGTCTCCTGCATGTAGGTGCTGGGGACACTGAATTGAGGGAGGAAGAGGGGATGGTGGGCACAAGCACACGAGAAAAAAACTGTGTCCCTGGGGCTGGTCCACTGGGGATCGGCCACAGCTGAGAGATGCCGGGTCAGTAATTCAGGGCAGCTCAGAAATCTGGGAGACACCGGGGCCCTGGGTGGAGGCGACGAGGTGTCTCTCCCCCAAGCCCATCGTGATGTCCCAGCAGCCGTCGCGTGGCACGGCCGTGAGCCAGGGGGATGAGCTGAGAGAGGAGCAGAGGTGCAGGTGCTGGGCCGGGGGGCACGGGCAGGCCGGGCATTCACGTGTGCCTGGTCCTCTCTGCCCTGCAGCTGCCCGGACGGCAAGATAGCGCCCAGCTGCCTGACCTGCGACAGCTACTGCCTGCACGGCGGGACCTGCTCCATCAGCGACAAGACGCAGCTGCCCGAGTGCCTGTGAGCAGAGCTGGGGGCTGGCGGCGGGGGGGTGCTACAGGCGGGCTACTTGCCCCCCAGGCAGAGGGAGCCCGTAACTGACAGACCCAAATCTGTGTGCCCCCCACCCCTGACCCCCAGGTCTGTGCCCCACCTCTTCCCCCGCCCTCCCCGCATGCCCCTGCTAACCCTGGTGCTCTCCCTGCGCTCTCAGGTGCCCCACGGGGATGACGGGGACGCGCTGCGAGGACTTCATCCTCGGCGAGCAGCAGAGCAACCGTATGTATGGGGAGGTCCTGCCCTGGGGGGCACCGCGGGCCAGTGCCAAACGGGGGCCGGGGGGGTGCATTGGGGAGCATCTTCGCTCATGAAGCCGGGGATGCCCGGTGTCCTCCCTCAACTCCTGAACCCCCTTCTTTGGTGGAGAAGGGGCACGGCCTTTCCCACGGGCTGGACCCTTTGCTGCTCGGGGCGTGCGGGCACCGGCCCCCCCCAGGTTCTGACCGTACCTGCGCCTCCCCACAGGAACAGCCTCCATCGTCATCCCCATCCTGCTGCTGCTCATCCTCCTCACCGTGGTGGCTTTTGTCTGGTACAAGTGGAGGATTAAAGGGTGAGTCGGGGCTGTGGAGGGAGCGTTGCGCAGCCGGGACGGAAGCCCTCCCTGCAGGGCCTGAATGCCTCGGTCCTGGGGGACAAACAAGCAGGACTGCGGGTGGGGCAGGGGTCCTGCTGGCTGCACCCCGCGGTGCTGGCACTGACCCTCTGTCCCACCCCCTCCCCAGCGCCAAGGGCTTCCAGCACCAGCGGATGACCAACGGTGCCATGAACGTGGAGATCGGGAACCCCACCTACAAAATGTACGAGGGGGAGCCCGACGACGACGTGGGGGAGCTGCTGGATGCGGACTTCGCCCTGGACCCTGACAAGGTGAGGAGAGGGGCCGCCGTGGCACGGAGGGGCGTCGGTTGTACGGGGTCCAGCCTGAAGCGGGGATGTGCTGAGGTGGGGGGCACGTTGCTGTGGCGCTGTCGGGGCTCCCTGGGGCTCTGCCGAGGAGGCTGGGGGGCTCTGAGGGGTCGCAAAGGCTTTGGGGCTGGAGGCTGAGGGGAGGGACGGTGGCAGCCGCGGCGTCGGGGGCGCTGTACTGGGAGGAGGTCGTGGCTGACACGGGCTCTCACCGAGGCACCGTGGGCCGAGGGATGCCTCAGGGGGGCTGCTCTTCTGGGGAGGGAGGTGTGCGTGCCCCCTCCCACCCGCTCCCACCTCTCCGCAGCCCACCAACTTCACCAACCCCGTCTACGCCACGCTGTACATGGGCGCCCACAACAGCCGCAACTCGCTGGCCAGCACGGACGAGAAGCGGGAGCTGCTGTCGCGGGGCGCGGACGACGACCTGGCGGACCCCCTGGCATAGGGGCAGGACGGGGGCGAAGGGCCGCCGGGCCGCGCGCACGGGCCTGGCACAGACACCCATTGCAGGGGGCGGGCGGGGGCCGGGGGAGCCACGAGCCACTGTATAAATGTACAAATGAAGGATTATTACTTTTCTATGTGAGCAGTATTATTACCTGTATATCCCCCGGTGCCAGGCCTCGGCGCCGCTCGTTGCCAGACCCGGCTTTGGTTTATTTTAAATCTTTACGTTGGGCCCCCCCTCCCTCCCTCCCTCCCACCCACCCGCGGGACAAGCCAGCGTTCCCGAGCAGGGACAGTGCCACGGTCAGTGCGCCGGGACGAGGCGGGGCTGACGGGAGAACCGGGGTTGCGGCTACGTGGGGCGCAGGCAGGAGGTGGTGGGGCGGGGGCCACACGCTCCCTGGTTCTTGTCTCTGGCCCCCCCCAGCCCCTGCAGACCCCCTCTCTGGGGGCCCTGTTTCCTTCCCCCCCTCCCCAAATCCGCTGCTCCCCGGGTCCCCCTTCTCCCGCAGCTTGGCCTCTGCAGACCTCCCTCGGCCCCCCATTCCCCCACCTTTTCCCCCACCGATCCCCCCCTCCTCCTCTGCCCGACTGTTACAGGGGTCGGGGACAAAGGCCCCCCCACTGCCCCCAGCCCCGTTGGGGTGCGGAGGGTCCCCGGTGGGCCTGGCCCCGCGGCCCCTCGCTCCGGCTTGTCGCCTGCACCTCGCCCGCTCTCCAACATGCACATTTTTTAACAGGAGAAAACCAACCCCATGGAAATGACCCAGCTTTTATAGTAGAAATAAAGAAACGCATGTGGGGGGAGGGCGGGGGGCGACCCCATCCTTTTACTGGGGGGAAATGTTTTAATAATTTTTGCTGGATTACTTTACAACTAAACAAAACAGATATTGTTATAAATAAAATTTTTAAAAACTGAAGCGCAGGCTGCTGGTTGGCGGGAAGGCACGCGCCGGGGGGCGGCGGGGAGCCCGGGCAGCCGGTGCCAGCCGGGCCCCGGGTCACCGGGCGTCGCAGCCCCGACGCCCTCGCGGCCCGGGGCGCGGCGAGGAGGGTGTCACGGCTGGGGGCGGGGGAAGGCGGGGGGGGAATCCCACCGGGTGCCCTGGGAAGGGCGAGCCGGGGCGCGCCGGGGCGCGCCGGGGCGGGCGGTGCTGCCGGGCAGCTCTCGGGCCGTGTGCCCGTGCCGCCCGGGGGAGACGCGCGTGTGTGCCAAGGCGCCCCGCCGCCGGCGGCACCTCCCGGGACACCCCGAGCTGCTGCGGCCGCCACGCCGGCTCCTTCCCGTTAAAATCACCCCGCGGCACCGGGCACCGGCGGCGCGCGCGCTCCCGGCAGCAGCCACCAGGTGGCGCCGCCGCCCTCGAGAACGGAGCGGGGGGAGCTGCACGCGCACCCCCGCGTGCCCCCCTCGCTCCGTGTGTCCCCCCCCACCAATGTGCCCCCCGCCCCGCCGCTCCTCGCCCCGGCCACGCCGCCCGCCCCGCGCAGCCCCGGGCACCGGCGGCCGGGTCCGGAGGGCGGGGGGCTCCCGGCCGCCCCCGGGCGGGGAGCGGGCCGGGCTGCGCCGGGGCTGTCAAGCCCTCGGGCCGGCCCCGCCGGGCGCCGGGCGCGGGTTGCGGGGGGAGCCCGGGGCACCCCCAGCCCGCGGCTCGGCGGAGCGGGTCGACCCTCGGCGCCCGCCCGGCCCCCGCCGGTGCCGCGCTGGAAACGCGGCCGCTGCCTTTGAAGAGCCCCGAACCCCTCAGCAAAGGGATCCGGCGGGGCCGGCCGCCTCAGATCTATTTCCGTGCCGGCTCTTTGTTCACTTATCGGCTCCTTCTATCTGCTCCAGAGGTTTTTTTTCTCCCCTCTCCCCCCTCCCTCTCTCTCTTTTTCCTTCAATCTTTTCTATTTTTCACGTTCCTGCTCACGGTCCTTCTGCCCTCCCAGGGCCGAGGCCGTCGGGCTGTTAACGGAGTGGCAGGGTCTTCCCGGGCCCCCCGGCCCCGGCGCAGCCCCCGGCCTCCCTGCGCTCCCTGGTGAGGCCGTCGGCGACGCAGGGACCCCCCCCCCCACCCCGGCGTTCAGCTCCGGCGCTGCGGGGCGACACCTCGGCCGGGTGCGGAGGGGCCCCGGGCCGCGCCGGCGAGGTCGGCCCCGCGCAGCCGCCCCGTCCCCTCGGCGGCCCCGGGGCAAACGGGGTGAACGCGGCATCGGGACGGGGCAGACGGTGCTCGGGCGGCCGGGGGGGCGCTGAGGGATCCACCCGGGCACGGAGGGGGCTGCGAAGCGCGGAGCAGCGGGAGCGCGGCCGTGGGGCAGGCGGTGGCTCTCCCGGGCAGCCCGGGCACCCCGGGCCGCAGGGCCCTGCCCTGGGCTGGGCGGGGGTCCCCGCGCCCCGGCCGCGGACCCCGGGCCCTGACACCGGGGCGGCGCTGCGGGCCCCCGCGCCGCGCTGCCCTCTGCTCTCCCTTCCCTTCCTCTCCCGTTTCCCCTCGCCTCTCTCCCTTTCCGCTCCCCGTTCCTCCTTTTCCTTTTCCTCGTTCCGTCTCCACACGTACGCGGGTTCCGCAACGCCGCCCCCAGCCCGCGCCGGCCCCCGGCCCCGCCGGTGCCGGAGCCGCCGCCGGCAGCTTCCCGGGGAAGGCGGCCGGGTGGTGCCGCTCAGAGCGGGAACGACAGTAACGATGAAATGACAGCGCCGGGGAGGGGGCCCCGCTGGGCCGGGGGGGAGGACACCCGGCAGACCCCAGCGAGGGGCCGGAGGGATGAGCACACGCGTGTGCCCGTGCGCGCGCACGTGTGTGCCCGCAGGTGCCGAAGGTCGCGGTGTGCCCCGCGGGGGGGGGTGTGGGGTGTGTTTGGGGGGGGGGCTTTGGTGTGCGCGCAGGGCCCGGGGCTGCTCCCCAAGACCCTCCCGTGGGGGGGGACCCCGTTCTCTGCTGGAGGCTCTGCGGGGGGGGCTCTCCCCTCCCCAGAAGCGGGATGGAGATGGGCAGCACCGGCCCCCCCGGGTGCGAGCACACCCCCCGCACAGGAGCAGGACCGGGGGGGCGTCCCGGCGTGCGGGGGTCCCCCGGGAGAGGGAGACAGCCCCGCTCTGGCCCCTCCCCGGGCTCAGGGCTGGCCCGGAAAGGGCGCTGGGTGCGGGCGGGGGCTGGGTGCGGGGTCCCCGGGCGCCCCCCGGAGCCGCCTCCGCCCGGTGCCGGTGCCCGGTGCCGGTGCCCCCCCCTCGCGGGCCGGGATTGGCGGGGCTCCGCGGAGGCACCGCCCGGCCCCAGCAAGTCTCCAACTTTCTTCCTGCCTCCCGCCGCCGCCACCTCCCTCCTCCTCCGCCCCGCCGCGCTCCCGCCAGCCCGGGAGCCCCGCGGAGCCCCGCGATGCTCCGCTGCCGCCTGCCCCGGCTCGGGCCCTGGCTGCTGCCGCTGCTGCTGCAGGTACCGGGGGACCGGGCGCGCCCCGGCCGCTCCCGCCCGCGGGCGGCAAAGTTGCTGCTGCCGCCGGGGGGGATGCGGGGTTCCCGGGGGGGTGCGTGCGCGATTACCGGGGCGGGGGTGCGGGTCCAGGAGCGGGGGGTCTCGTGCAGTTACGGGGAGGGTGGTACAGTTCGGGGGGGTCCGTGCCGTTCTGCGGGGGGGGGGGGACGGGGGTCGTGCAGTCCTGTCGGAGGGGGTCGTGCAACGGGGAGATGGGCAGTTCGGGGCGGGGGGCGGGGGAGATGTCGTGCCGTCGCGCGGCGCTCGGGCGGCCACGGCGGGAGCGGATAACCGGGGGGGCTCGGGCAATCCTGAGGAGGGGGTCGTGCCATCACGGGCGGGGGGGGAGCGTTTGTAGGGAAGCGAATGGCAGAGTTGTACGGCGGGGGGGGGGGCACCGGGCAGGGACCGCGCAGCGAGGGGGGTCCTGCTCGCCCCAAGTTGGCGAGGGCGCGGGGCTGTCCCGGGGCACCGCGCTCGGACACCGGGCGGAGTTGGGGGCCGGGGGGCCCGTGGGGCGGGGGGAGCAGCGGGGGATCCCGCCGCCGGTGCAGCCCCCGTACACCCCCGGTGGCGAGCAGCCCCCCCCCCCTTTGCAGAGCGTGAAAGGCGCCGTCTGGCAGGTGCGGGGAGGGGTGCGGGGCGGGGGGGGGGGGCAGCGAGACGCGCGAGACGGAGCCGCGCGTCAGTGGGGGGACGGTCACGCGTGGGCAGGTCGGGAGCGGGTGCTGCCGGGGGGGGGGGCCGGGACCCTGCGCGCCCTGGGGTGTCCCGCATCCCGCACCCCGCACCCGCGGGCAGCGGCCCGCGGCGGGGACAGGCAGGGCGAGACCGCCCCCCCGCGGACCGGGGGTGCGGGGGGGGCCCTCTGCACCCCCGGCCGAGCGGCGTGACGGAGCTTTCTCCGGCCCCGCCACGGGCGCGAGCACCGAAACCACCTGCAGCGGAGACGCCTCATCCGTGTCCTGACTTGGTGCGGGCTCAGCTCCAGCGCTGGCCGGGCCCTCGCCTCTGCGAGGGGCATCTCCCCGCCAGCGCCGACCCCCCCCACCCCGCCCCGGCTCGCCGGGTGCCCCCTCGGCCTGGGGCTGGGTGCGCCGGGCATTCACCCAGGGACGGGCGGGGGGCTTCGCCTGCTCTTCCTCTTCTCCTGTCTGTGGTGGCCGGGGGGCGGCTGCAGGTGCAGAGGCACCTTCGCCTCCCGCAGAGCCCTAAATCCTGAATGCCCAGATACGAAATGCTTCCCAAGGCCACTCAACCCTCTATGTGTGTGTCCCCCCCCGCCGCAGCCCACCCCCCCACACCCCCCGCCACCCCCCGCCACCTCCTCTTGGAGCCCAGCGGGAGCTGCCGGGGTTGGGGGCTACAGCTGCACCTGGCGCCAGCGGCTGTGGTGGTCATCCAGGGGGGGATTCGTGACCCCCCCCCAGCCCTGCCGGGGGGGCCAGGCTCATCACCCAGCAGATCTGATTTCCTGACACTCCATTTTTACTTTCTGTGTTTCATGAATAAAATCAAACGAGTCAATTCCCTCTCGGGAATTGGATGCACATCAGGGACCCCCCCCCCTCCCCGCACAACCCTACCCCCCAGGCGAAGGCTCTTGCAACTAGTCTCTGGCACGCTCCTCTCGTATGTAGGGAGAGAGATGGATGTGTGTGTGTCTGTGTGTGGGGGTGGCTCTGCGTGACCCCCCCCTCCCCGTGTCCATCTAACGCGGAGCATCTGTCGGTGCTGGAGCCGCTTCAAGACAAATGGTTTTGTTTTGATGAAATCGGGAGCAGGGCGCTGCCCTTGTCCCCCCTCCCTGCCCGCGCAGGCAGCGGCACTTGGGGCTGAGGTGGGGGCTCGCAGCCGGCGGAGCGGGCCCGTCCCGGGGCAGGGCGGGAGTGACCCCGGGCGATGCTGGCAGGGGCAGTGACCCCAGCCCCTCTGCGGTGGGGGGCTGGGGCAGCTCAGTGGGCTGAGGGCTCCTGAGGGGGGGACGGGTTGCAGGAAGGGCTGGGGGCTGCAAGGGAAGGGAGCTGGAGCTGTTCCTTCCCCCTCAGTCCTCCGGGCCTGTTGGGGAGAAACTTTCCCGTCCCCTCCCAGGGGACAGGAGGCAGCTGGGGGTCCCCGCTGGCTCCCCCCGCTCCCAGTTGCTGCACTGGACCTGAGCTCCCCAGCACCGCATTCCACCAGGATTGTGCCGGGAGCGATGGGCGAAGAGGCAGATGTGGCTGCAGCACCCGGCACACAGTGGGTGCCTTCACCCCTGGGTGGGTGTTAGTGAGCACTGCAGGAAGGACAGACCCCACGGTGTCCCCCACCATGCTGTGTGTCTGTCCCTGCTGGGTGTGCGTCTCCCTGCCGGGATGGACAAGCTCTCCCAGCCCAGCGGGTGCCTGTCTGTGCCGCGTGTGTGCAGACCAGCTCCCCGCAGCCCCCCACCCTTCACGGCTGCTGCTGCTGCTGCTGCCCCGGATTCGCCTTCTCCTTCCCTGCGCCTGGGCTGGGGTTGGCAGCCCTTGGGCAGGCAGGAGAGACGCTGCCCCGTGCTCGCTGCAGCTGATGGCCCTCTCTCAGCCTTCTCAGGGTGCTGGTTTATGGTTATGCATTAGATTTTTTCCTGTGCATTAAGTCTTGGGGGTCCCTCAGAGCAGGGCTGGTCTGGCTTCCCCCTGGTTGGGTCCCATCCAGCCCCCCCAGGTGCACCCAGGAGCAATGGAAGGGACCGTCGTCTAGGGCAGGCGGGGCTGGGGCAGGCTGGGCTGGGGCGGGATGAGCGAAGCTCCGTCCTTGGGCTCAGAGGGGCGGCTGTCATTTTGCAGAGGAAGGGCAATTCCTGGCCAGCAACCTCCCGGCCAGTGTCAGCCTGGTGGTCCCCGATGCCCAGGTGATGGCGAGACCCACACGAGGTGCCAAGCAAGAGCGAGTGGTGGAGGGGGACGGTGAGCCACTGGCCCTGGAGCGGGCGGGAGCAGGCAGGTGTGACCAGGGTGCAGCCAGGGTGCCTGGGAGGAGAGCGGGGTGTGGTGGCTCAGCACTGGAGCCAGGACACCGGGTGTCTTCCCTCACCCCAGCTCCGGCCCTGCCGCCTGCCTGTGCCTTTGTAGGAACGTGCCGCCTCGGCACCGTGCCTTGGTTTCCCTCCTCGGGGAGCTGAGATAGTGGGTGTCTGCGAAGCACCTGGAGTGTTGCTGGCAGGTTTTCCTTCCTGGATTAACCCTTCCCAGGAAAATCCTGCCTTGCAGTGCTGGTGGCCATGCCAGCAGGAGACTGGTGGCAGGGGATGCCAGCCTCTGGGAAACTCAGCCCCCTTCATTCCCTTTCCCTTGCTGTCACCCAAGCGCTGTCACACGTCTGCTGGGTTGTTGGCTGACAGATGGCTTTGCTCTTAAGCAGATGCTGCCAGCCCTTTCGGTGCAAGGACACCCCTATTCACACCCCAGCCCGCCCCACCTCCTATTAACGGGGAGAATTTAATGGTTCCCACAGCTCACAGACCTGCACCCTGTTTGCGCCCAGGGGAGGGTAAACGTGGTTTGGGTGGCGGTGCAGCCCTGCCAGCCCCGGCCCGGCCAGCGTTCCCTGCGGGCACAGAGCTGCAGGGACGGTGCCGGACGGCGCCTGCCAGGGCCCGGGGAGCCGCTCCCCGCGTCCCCGTCTCCCGGTTCCTGCAGCTCTGCCGCGCTGACCGGCGCTGCGGCGGGCGCTGTGTGCTCAGCATGGCTGAGCTAATCTATCGCCAAACAAACACACACTGTGATTCCGAAAGAAGGTTTCCAAGCGACTCATTTCCCTTTTTTTAATAACTCTTCCCTCTGGTGCCCTTTGCACCCTGAGCTGGGAGATTCAATAAGGCTGGAGCCTGGAGCGTGGCGCAGCTCGGCCTCCCACTGCGGGGGGAGCAGCGGCTGGGGAGGGGGGGGCACCCCGGGTGCCCCCCGGCCAGACCCGCTCCCGCCCTGCCTCGGCGGTGTTCTGGCTGAGATCCGGGTCCTGCTTTATTGCTTTTCCCCTGCCTCCCATTTTCAATTGCCACTTTTCTGCCGGGCGCTGGCAGGGGGGCTGGGAGGGGGCAGCCGGAGCTGGGACGGCCAGCAAAGCTGTCACCCCACTGCTAATCACAGCCGTGCCAATTAACACTCCCAGATTAATGACTTTTGCCCCCCGCTGCCTACCTGCACAGCTCCTCCTCCCGGAGGGAGCCGGTGGCCCAGGCGTGGGGCGATGCTGCGGGAGACCCCCGCGGCTGAAGCCTCCCGCCCCCCCGCCTGCCCTGGCCCAGCTCCAGCATCTCGGAAGAGCTGCCTGGCTCAGCCTGCGCGCTCGGGCGCTGGAGGTAAATGGCCCAGGAAAGATGAAGCTTCCTCTCCCGCCGCTCAGATTGCTGCTAAAGAAATAATCACGTCCCCGTGCCCGTGTTCCCCCTCCCCGCCTTTTTTTCCTGATCGCTATTGCAAAAGGAAAGTCATTGTGGAAGCGAGCGCCCAGCCTGCAGAAATGATGAGCTGCAGGGAGCCTGCAGGGCCCTGCGCTCCCCGGGGAGCCCCGTTCCCCTCCCCAAATAAACCCCCGTCAGACCCCGCTGCTCGGCCCGGCGCTGGCCGCCCTACGCCCGGGCCGTGGCGGGATGCTCAGCCCGGTGCCGTGGCCAGCACAGACCCGTCCGGCCGCCGTGGCCGTCCCAGCAGCTGGGCTGGCCGCGGTGGGGGTCACGCTGGGCAAAGACCCTCTCATTTCCCAGCCGGCCACCCCCAAGCGCTGGGAGCGGAGCCCCTGTCCTCGCCGTACGCCGCTTCGCCGGGCACCTGCTTGGGGCCGGGAGCCTGGGCAGGGTGGTGCGTCCAAAGCGGGGCCACCTCCAGCCCCGGGGGTCGCGAGGGGCTCCCAGAGGACAGTGGGCTGCGGGGACCCCTCGTCCCCTGCTCCTGGCACTGTCCCTTGCCCTGGGGCCCGGCTGCGGTGTGGCGCAGCCCTTGTGACCCTGTGAGGAGCCGTGACCCAGCGATGCCCTTGACGGTCCCCTGCACCCCTGGGGAGATGGGGGGGCTTTAATCAGGCTCTGCTGCAGGCGGGGAAGGGGGGGACAGCCATGTCCCTGGCGCTGCTCCGCCCTTCCTTCTCCCGGGGAGAATAAATCCCGTTTGGCACTGGGAGTTAGCTGGGGGGGGAGATGGGGGCGGCGGGCTGCGCAGTGCGCGGGGTGCCGACAGGGTCCCCACTGCGGGGACAGCCCCGCCGTTCGCCCCGCTCCGTAGTGACCTTCACACCGGCCCCGTCTCCTCGGGGTGGGGGGGTGGGCACATGGTGCAGGGGGGAGGGGGGCTGGAAATGCAATTTATGATCCCGCCTGATACGATCTTATAAAATTTCCCGGGCACACTCGAAATTACATTTCCATAGCTCAGGAGAAGCGATCTCCTCGCACGCCGATACCTGCCACTTTTATGGCTACATTTATTGCAATAATAAAGTGAAATGGTGAGGCGAGGGGGGGGCTGCGGGAGGAGGAGAGGCAGCTGGGCAGGAGGTAGGGGCGGCGTCCCTGGGGGCCTGGGGTCCCTCTGGTTTGGGGGGTCTCAGGGGAAGCTGTCACCTCTCTGCATGCCCCAGAAAGACCTCGCCAAAGAGCCGGGGCGGCGCTGGAGGGGTGGAGGGAGCTCCGCAGGCTGCTCCACTGCGGGGAAACTGAGGCAGAGCCACAAGGGCCAAGCCGGGGGAGCACTGGCATCCTGGCTGGGCATCCCTGGCTGCCCACAATGCAGGAGTGTCCCTGCCGGCTCTGCCTCCGTTTCCCTGCACACCGCCCATCTGTGCCAGCTGCCTGCTCCTGCCCTCTCCTGAGCGTGAGGGGCTCAGCCCCGGGAGCATGGGACGGGAGCAGACCCTCTCCCCAGGGACCCCCAGCCCCTGCCACCCGCCCCTATGCGGTGCCAGGTCCCACCGGCCCAGCCACGCCGGGCATTGCAGGCTGGGCTCCGGCTGGCCAACACGCTGCCTGGGCAAGCAGGAGCCCGTTTCCTCCGAGCCCATCAGCCCACGGTGCCCATCCATCCCACCGCCCCCGTGTCCCCTCTCCCCTGCACACCCCTCTCCCCCTTCCCGCTCCGTTTATCGCCTCATTTTCTCCTTCGGTCTCTTTTCTTCCTCGAGTCCAATGAGTCACACAAGCCCTGAATCCTTTGCCTGGTGCTGTCTCCTCCCTTCTATTATATTTTTTCCTTTGCTCTTAGCAGCACTTTTCTTTTCCACCCGTGGGGGGAGAGGCTGAGGATGTGCATTTCTCCCTGCTCCCCCCCAGCCACCTACCAGCTCCTGTCTCACCGTGAAGCCCTTAAAAGTAATAAATAAATAAAACAACGGCGGAGAAAAGAAAAGGCAGGAAACGACTGACAGGGAAAAGGAACCAAAACGAAAGAAAGAAGAAGGAGGGGAAAAAAAGTCCTACTCGGGCTATGAAATATTTATTAGCCAGCGCGTGCCAAGCGCGTTAATAAAGCCGCAGCATTTGCATATTTTTCTGCCTGTGAGGAGCGAGGTGTCTGTTTAGGGGGTGAAGGCAAACGCAGCTGTGGGAAGCCGATGCCTCCCGGCCTCGCGCAGGTCACGTTCCCGCACAAGGTGACGCCGGCCCAGGAGCAGGACCCCAGCACGGCTCCCGCGGGTGGGTGCCGGCAGCTCCGTCAGCCCCACGGTGCCATAACGACCCGACGGTGGGTTTGACTTTGGCAAGCTCAGCCCCCGCCGAGGACGTGCTGGCGCTGGGTTCGTCCGTCCCGGTGCAGGATTTGTCCGGCTGTCACCACAGCTCTGTGTGCCTCCGTGGCAGGGTGGCTGTGCATGACTGCATCCCGCCTTGTCCCCGTCTGTCACCTGCTCGACCCCTCGGTGCCTGGCACTGGGGCGCGTCCAGCATCCCCCGGAGCACGATGCCCTTTTGCCCCTCCACGTCCATCCCGTCCTGTTGGGCTGGGGTGAGTGGGGCAGCCGGTGCTGCTGCCTGCGCTGGGTGGGGGGTCCTGGCCGGGAGGATGGGGCTGAGTGACCCCAGGGGGCTGCGAGGTGACAAGGGACGGGTGCATGAGCAGGGGGAGTCTGGCAGTGGGGCGAGCTGCTGCCTGCACACGTGGGATGGTGCGCCGTGCATGGCGGGGCCGGTGACGGCCGTGCTGGCAAGGGTGGCAGGGGGGCACGGAGCAGAATCAGCCCCGCCCCGGGTGCCCCGGCCCTGGAGCTGCTGGCCAGGGATGGGCTTTCAAGGGTCTTGGAGCTGGCAGCCACTGGGACACGGGGGTGGCTGCTGGGGACAGCTAACTGGGTTTCTCCTCTTGCCCTTTTGAGGCTGAGACGGGTGCTCTGCCCTTCCTCCCGAGACCGTCCCGCACCCCATTCCCGCAGCCCCTGCCCGCGGCACGCCCACCCGGCAGCCCGTGCTCGCAGGGACGCGCAGGACACGCGAAGGCGTTTGAGCACACTCAGCTGCATGCGGGCCAGGAGCCGCAGGCGTCGGCGGCATTCACCGGCGCGTTGGGCCGGGCGGGCGCTGGGCGCTGTGGGTGCGCGCCCGCGTCCGCGGGTGAGCGCGCTGGCACGCAGACACGGAGCACACGGGCTCAGCGCTCGCTGCACGCTCTCACCCACGCGCCGTCGTTCGGACGTGCGTCGCACACCTCGGCAAGCTCGGGCGCGCGCTTGGGTCCCTGCCCGCAGCCCGGCAGAGCCCACCCTGCACCGCGTCACCCTGCCACCGCATTAGCACCCGCGCAGCGCCAGCGAGATAAATGGGAGCTGTCAGAGGCACCTTGTTTGCTGCTAACCTTTGGAAATGCCACGCCGCCCCGGGCTGCGCCGCGCCGGGGGGAGCGAGCCCGTGGGGGTTGTCGCTCACCACCTCCAATTAATCTCCTTGCGCTAACGAAGGCAGCGGGGTGACAGGGGAGAGACCGGCTTGACCCTGCGCCCATGGGGCGAGCTAGAGACCCCGATCAGCAGATCGGCACCCGGTCTGCCACCAAACCCCACCCGGGCGGGGGTCAGCCCGGAGCCGGGTGCAGGGGACGGGGCCGTTGGTGAGGGGTGCCGTGGGTGCTGCGCTCCTGGTGCAGGGACGGGGCCGTTGGTGAGGGGTGCCGTGGGTGCTGCGCTCCTGGTGCAGGCATGGGCTGTTTTGCCTTGAGATGGTGCCCCATCAGTCACAGCCCTGTTCCTGGGGCGCTGGGAGCTTGTCATAGCCCGCCTCGGGGCAGCCGGTCCTCCGCGCCCCTCCCTGCGCCGATCCGCTCCCCTCTGCCAAGGTGACCGTGGGTCTCGGGGGAGCAGCTGACGGCGCTTGGCCCCGCTGGCAAATGGGATGTGAGCGGCCATCACTGCTGGTCCTGACAAGCCAAATTGATGCCGGCACCAAGAGCCTTCCCAGTCCCTCTGCAGCCACCTCCAGCCCTTCCTGCATCCTTGGCTGGCGGCTTGTGCTCAGGCGGAGCGGCGCAGGGGTGCCTGCAGACGCACGGCAGACCCGCACAGCCCCACACGCACACAGAAAAGTGCACAAGGGGCTTGAGAGCAGCAAAACCCATCTATCGTTGTCTCGGGGTGACGCGTGCGTGCAGCAGCGCGTGCATGTGCAACAGCAAAACACCAGCAAGCAGACACATGAATGGTGCGTCGCAGCCGGAGCCCGGCGCGCGCTGGAGCCAGGCACGGCCCTTCTCCGGCACGGGGGACAGATCCTGGTGCGGCCAGGGAGGGAGGGGGCTCTGCACACACCCGTCAAGGACCAGGAGGCACTGGCACCCCCATGGACGCCTGTGAAGGGTGTTGGAGCGGTTCATGTGCATGTGTGTGTGTGCTGCACCCCAACGCTTACGAGCAGAAACATTAATATTTAACGCGAGGCGCAAGCGGGACCTGCCCTGAATGCCGACGGCGCTGGCAGGGTGCAGGGGGGTGACCTTGGCTCCCCTCCGTGCTGAGGGGGAAGGGGCTTGCCGTGGCCCCACTCCACCGTGCTCCTTTCCCACAGGCTCCAAGACCTCCAGGGAAGCTGTCCTGGGGTGCCCGGGGGCTGCGGGAGTGAGGGTCTCCCCCACGCCCATGTGCTGCCCAGGGCCTGGGGCTGCACTCACGCCACAATCGACAGCCCGGGCTGCAGCCGCAGCCGCTGCCCTGCTCTGCAATTCCCTTTCATCCCCCACTCCCCCAGCAGCTCCTGGGCAGGGACCTGGGGGGGGCGGGCAGGGAAGCTGGGGGCTACCCCTCCTGATCGTGGAAAGGGAGTGAATTGGAAAGGGGAACTGAGGCAGAGGGAGGAGGGCAGCAGTGGCTCACGTAGCGCTGCTGGAGGGAACCAGTCGTCCTGGCTCTCAGCCCTAGCTGGGATGGAGAGCCAGCGCGGCGCTGAGAAACCTCCAGAAACCTTCCCCGGGCTGGTGGGGTTCGGGTGGAGGGTGCTCGCGTGCACGTGTCCCCCGCGGCGTGCAGCCTCCGCGCCGCTCCCCGTTCTTCTCTTCGTGGGCGCAGGTGGGTTTTGGGGGCACCCCTCGCCCGCCTGTGCTCATCGCATGGTGAGGGAGGCCACTGCCTGCCACACTGGGACGCGGGGGGCTCCCGGTCTGGGGAATATGCACGAGCGGGATGAACGATGGAGCGTGGCTGGGGCGGAGAGGGAGCAGCCCCCACAAAACGCCGCTCTCCTGGCCAGAGGGGAGCTGCCGGGGGGCTGCCCTTCTCCCCCTCCCCCATTTATCTTTCCATCCGCGCTCGCTCCCTCTCTCTGGCTGGTGAAGGCACCCAGCTTTGAAGCTGCGTTGAAATATAGATAAGGGCGAAAGCAGCAGCCACACTCAAAGAAAGATTGGGGAGGGAGCCGGGGGATGGCCAGAGCCGAGCGGGGGGCTGTGAGGATGCTCAGCCGCAGTTTCACACTGTGCAGCCCCCGTCCCCCCTCCCCGGCTGGCCTGAGACCCTCGCAAATCCTCCTCCCCTGCCCACAGACCCGGGGCTGCCTCCTCTGCCGGGGCGGCACGGGCGGGAGCGAGCGCATGCCCGAGCAGATTTACGGGCTCAGCCGGGCACACGCAGCATGACGGGGAAGAGGCGATAGATCCCGGAGACAGCCCTGCGCAGCCTGGCCGGAGAGCCCAGCTCAGCAGCTGGAGGGGAACGGGGCAAGCGCGGGGGTCCGTGGTGCCGGCAGCCCCCCACGGTGCTGCCCCATCCCTGGTGGGTGCCCGGCAGGGGCTGGTCCCCACACACGGACCTGCCTGGCCGCGGAGGAGGGGGGCCCGGGGGAGGCTCGCTCCTCTGTGGTGGGGGTCGTGGCAAGAGCGCGCTGCCCACGGGGCCGTTGTGCCGGTGCTGCAGCGCGGCCGGTGCGGGACGAGACCCCCGCGATGGCCGGAGGAGCCATCCGCAGCGCTCCTGCCCTGCCTCCGGCCCCGCTGGCTCGGGTTCGGTGCTGAGGCGTGCCTCGGTTCGCTGCAGGAGCGCGGGCCCCCCGCGCTCCCCCCGGCCCTTCCAGCTGGCGCCTCTGCTCGCCGCCCTCCTTCCCCGCGCCCCCTTGGGAGACAGGTTGTCGGGAGCGCCAAGTGCCGGAGCAGCCCGAGCACCTGCCAGCTCGCGGGCGACAGTGATTGACGAGGCCGGGCACGGCGGCGTGGCACCCCGCACGCCGGGAGCAGCTGGCAGGGCAGGCAGGGCCACGCCGGGCAGCGGGGCGCAGGGCCGGGAGCAGCCGGGCTGAGGGACAGGGAAGCGGGGGGGCGGGGGGGCTCGGACGAGGGAGGGACAGGGGACACGCGGCGTCGGGGTGCGAGGGCTGAAGAGGCGCCAGCCGGCTCTGCTGAGCCACACGATGAGAGTCCCAGCAGCCGGCCAGGCAGACCCGTGGCCGTGGGGAACCTCGGGAAGGGGCCGAGGCGGGTCCCAGCCCCCTTGGCACGCGAGGTCCCCCTCGACCGCTGCGGCTGGGAGCTGCCGCGTGATGCCCCAGCGCTGGCTGCACCCCCAGAGGGTCCTGGCGTGCCAGCGCCCATCGGCGCCTCCTTAACTGGGCTCACAGCTCGCCCAGCTTGGAGAGACCAGGCAGCTGGCCTCCATCGCGGCTCCCTGCCTCGATTTACCCGCCAGGAGGGGAGCTGCCTCTCCCCACCCTGTGAGAGCCCTTGCCACGGCTCCTGGCTCTGAGCTGGATGGCGGGGGGTCCCCGTGCCGGTGCAGGGACCTCGCAGTGCTCTGGCGTTTTCCTCCCCTCCGCTGCCCAGCTTTTCTGCTTTTGCTGCAGATCTTCTCCCGTGTTGGAGTGCAGAAAGTGACCCCGTCCCCACCCTCCTCCCAGCAGAACGAGGGGTCCCCACTCCTTCTTTGTGTGCCCCCCCCCCCCCAAGCCCCCCACTCTTCCGCCGTGTCCTCCCGCTGCAATTATCCGGGGGGGTGGAGCGGCTGCCGTGCAGCCTGCCGGGGTCCCCGTGATTCCGGCTGCGGATCAGAGGCGCGGGGTCAGGCAATTAGTCTTCCCTGGCAGGCGGCGCGGGGGCTCTGACGCCTCCCCAGCTCTGTGCGCGCTGCTGCCCAGCCCCCCACCCCGCATTTTAATGGGCCTCAGCTATGACAGGGCAGGCAGGCACGGATTGTCCAGCATCCTGCTTCTATCCTGTCACAGGGATGGGGGTGACGCTGGAGACACAGCCCTGGCTCCTGGGGTGCGTCTCGGCCAGCGCTGTGCGGGGCGAGCGGGGGCTGGTGGCCCGGGCAGGGTGCAGCCACGCTCGGCTCCGGGCAGAGGGACGCGGGGGCACGGTGCCGAGGGGGTGCGCGGTGCCGGAGGGGTGCGTGGCCGCAGAAGGGGTGCAGGCGGGATGCAGGAGAGTGCGTGGGGACAGGCAGGAGGATGCGCGAGGGGTGGCAGGCGCAGCCCGTGCAGTCTCTGCCTTCTTTCCCCCAGACGGTGTGTGCTGGCGGCCACATGGCCAAGACCCTGGGGTACCTGGAGCTGGGCGCCGCTGGCCTCCTCAAGGACGTCCCCTATGGCACCCTGAAGCCCCCGATGCTCGACCCCGGGCGGCTGATTCCGGCTGAGCCCCCTCGGGGCGTGGGGACGCCCTCGGGTGCCGCGCAGAGCCCCTGGGACTGGCAGAAGAACCAGACAGGCTGGGAGCTGCCGAGCCCCCGCACCCGGCGCAAGCCGTCGCTCAAGTCCGGCCGTGCCAAGAAGATCTTCGGCTGGGGCGACTTCTACTTCAACATCAAGACGCTGAAGTTCAGTCTGCTGGTGACGGGCAAGATCGTCGACCACATCAACGGGACCTTCAGCGTCTACTTCCGCCACAACTCCTCCAGCCTGGGCAACGTCTCGGTCAGCATCGTGCCGCCCTCCAAGGCGGTGGGCTTCGAGGTGCTGGTGCCAGCCCCGCCGCCGCTGCCCCTCCCGCCCCCCCAGCAGAGCACCCTGCCCGAGGGGCGCCCGGCCAAGGCCCTCAACTGCCACGTGGAGTACGAGAAGACCAACCGGGCGCGGAAGAACAAGCCGTGCCTGTACGACCCCTCCAAGGTGTGCTTCACCGAGCACACGCAGAGCCATGCCGCCTGGCTCTGCGCCAAGCCCTTCAAGGTCATCTGCATCTTCATCTCCTTCCTCAGCATCGACTACAAGCTGGTCCAGAAGGTCTGCCCCGACTACAACTTCCAGCACGACAACCCCTACTTCGGCTGACGGCCGTGGGAGGGGGCGGCAGGCGCCGGAGCTGGGGGCAGCTGGGGGCCGGGGGTCCTGCTCCCCATCCTGGCTGCTCGGCGCCCCCCATCACCCCTGCACCGGCCCCCCCCCCCCTTCATCACTGAGCACCCCCTCGGGGCGCGGGGCCAGGGGTGGCCCACCCGGGGCACAGCCGGCGCAGGGGGTCCCAGCCCCACTGCCCACCGCAGCCGCACCCCGCCCCGTCCCTGCAGGATCCTGGCCGCCCCCCCCCCCGCCCCACGCCAGGGGCTGGGTCGGGGTCCCCGGGGCTGTGTGGGTGAGTGGGGGGCTGCAGTCCCGTGCAGCGGCATCGGCCGGGTGAGGCGCAGGGGCTGTTGTAGCGGGGGGGGTGTTCTGCCGGGGGCAGTCGGGTCACGGTGCTGGGGGGCGCTCAGGCTTCACCCCCTGTGCTGGGGGGGTCCTTCGGCTTTCGGCAGCTGCGGGGGGACCGCACGCCTGTGCGCGCGGACACGCGTGTGCGTGTGGACACGGGTGTGCCAGGGCAGCCGGCCCCTGCTCTGCAGCCCCCCCCCCCGGGCTGCAGCAGCCTTGGGGCACCAAGCCCAGCCCCCGGTGCCCGGCCCCGGGGGTCCCCGACTCGCCGCCCCTCACCCCGCTTCGCAGCCCCCCGTGCTGAGCGCGCCCCCGCCCCCCCTCCCCGCCGGGGGCAGCGGCCGGGGGGTCCCGCGGGTCACCGGCTCCGGGCAGGGCCTTCCGCCTATTTTTTTTAAGAAAATTAAAATGGAAAAAAAGTGGAAAATAAAGAAAAACATTGGGAAAAAATGGACGAGCGGTGGAGCGTGGTGATGGCGCAGCCCCCCGCCCCGCGGGACGGACGGAGGGGCGGGGAGGGGGCGGAGGGGGTCCGGGATGGGGAACCCCCGGCTTGGGGGGGCGGAGGGGGGTGTCGCACCTCCAGTTTCCCGTCGGGACCCGCGGTGCCGGCAGCGCCGTGGCCCCGCCCCGTCCCGGCAGCGCTCGCGCGGCGTCGGCGGTGGCGGGGCGGGGGGGGCCGGGGCGGGACCGGGGCCGGGACCCGGCCGGGACCCGCCTGCAGCGTGCACCGCGATGTGGCCGCTCCGTCTGGGCAGGGTGAGTCTCGGAGCTGAGGTGGGGGGGGTCCCGGTGCCCGGGGGGGGGGTCCCGGTGCCCGCGGGGGCTGCTGGTGCATGGGGCGTGCCTGTGCTCGGGAATTCCCGGTGCTCGGGAAGCCCCGGTGCCCGCAGCGGGCCCCGGTGCCCGCAGAGGGCCCCAGTACCCGGGGAGGTCCCGGTACCCGGCGGCATCCCGGTACTCGGAAGGGGTCCCGGTGCCCCCAGGGGTCCCGGTGCCCGAAGGGTATTCCGGTCCCCGGGGTGTTCCGGTGCTCGCAGGTCCTCCCGGTGCCCGGGAGGGTCCCGGTGCCCAGGCAGTCGATCCCTGCGTAGCCGTTTCTCCCGGCGCCCTGCCCGCTCGGGGGCCGCAGCTCCTGCCCTGCCCTGCCCGGCGGGGGTCGGGGCAGCGGCGCCCGGTCCCGGATCCCCCCGCCCCGGCCCAGCCGCCGCCCCCGCGGACTTTGTGTCCGTCCCAAAGTCCCCGGGGCCGGGGCAGCCACCGCCGCCGACCTTGGCCCCTGCCCGGCGACCGCGGTCCCGCGGGTGATGCAATGGGGCGGCGGCGGTTACATCACCCCGCATCGGGCACCGGGCACTGGCGGGGGCGGGGGGGGCCCGGTTCTCCTTCGGGGACCTCGGGCTGAGGGGAGCAGTGGGGCCACCCACGTTTGTGCACCGTGCTGCGGGGGCGCACGACGGGGGTCTTGGGGGGCGGTCCCCACGTGCCCACCCTGGGAGGTGGCGACAGTGGCTGGAGACACAACAGCGGGGTCTTGCTCCTGGTGCTGTCACCCGCTGCTCCAGGGGCTCTTCGGGGCCCTGGGGGCCTGGCAGCCGCCTGAGCGGGGTGGAAGCCGTCAGTCCCCTCTCCTGCGCAGGCCCTGCAGCGATGCGGTGGCCAGGTGGTCACCGGCGGCCGGCGGGCGCAGCACGGCACGGCCACGGCGGCTGCCACGGGGCATGTGCTCGGCTGGACGGGGCAGGAGAGTCTGGCCGAGAGCGACCCCGAGGTATGGACCCTGGTCCAGAAGGAGAAGGATCGGCAGTGCCGGGGGCTGGAGCTCATCGCCTCTGAGGTGGGCTATGGGCTGTGCGGGGCAGGGGGTGGGGACGGTCCTGGGGGATCCCTGCCGAGGTGGGAGCTCTGCTGCCCTGTCTCTGACCCCCTTCTTCCCCCAGAATTTCTGCAGCCGGGCAGCACTGGAAGCCCTGGGCTCCTGCCTCAATAACAAGTACTCGGAGGGGTACCCCGGCAAGAGGTAATGAGGGGAGCAGGCTCTGGGGTCAGGAGGGCACCAGTGGCGTCAGGGGTCCTCCCGCAGCCGGGATTTGGCTGCGGGACAGGTTAAGGGGAGCCCTGGGTCAGGAGCAGGCACTTCGGGGGGTGGCTGTCCCCTCCACCGAGCTCTCCTGTGGGGCAGGGTGGGAGGCCCCCCGTAACCACCTCCCTTCTCCTCCAGGTACTACGGGGGAGCCGAGGTGGTGGACCAGATCGAGCTGCTGTGTGAGCAGCGAGCTCTGGAGGCGTTCGACCTGGACCCTGCCCGCTGGGGTGTCAACGTGCAGCCCTACTCGGGGTCTCCAGCCAACTTCGCGGCCTACACAGCCCTGCTGCAGCCCCACGACCGCCTCATGGGGCTGGACCTGCCTGATGGGGGCCAGTACGTGGCGGGGGGGCGGGGGAGCCTGCAGCCTGCTGCCTCCCGGGCAGCCCAGCCCAAAGCTGTGCCTCTGCCTTCCCCCGCAGCCTCACGCATGGGTACATGTCGGACGTCAAGAGAATCTCGGCAACGTCCATCTTCTTCGAGTCGATGCCCTACAAACTTGATGTGAGCTGAAGGGGCCAGGTTCCTGGGGGAGTGGGGGGCGGGGTGTCCGCTGGCCAAGCTGTTGACCCCAGCGGTGCCCCTGAGGGTGCCTGAGCTGCTCTGCCATCCCCTGCCGTACCCTCCCTGTGCCCCAACCACGGCCCAGTGCCATGGGGGGCTTGGGAGCCAAACATGCCGTGCTCAGAGCTGGGGGCAAGGAGGTGCATGTGCCCCGGCAAGCTGTCCATCTGTCTGTCCCTTGCAGCCAGCCACAGGGCTGATTGACTACAAGCAGCTGGAGGTGACGGCGCGGCTCTTCCGTCCTCGTGTCATCATCGCCGGCACCAGTGCGTACGCCCGCCTCATTGACTACGCTCGCATGAAGAAGGTACGTGGCGGCGGACTCCCTCCCGTGGGAGCTCTTGTGCCAACGGCAGCTCGAGGGCGGTCGCCCCCCACTCGTGGCCCTGGGGACAGGGAGACCTGTGACTCCTCGTGTCCTCAGGTGTGCGAGGAGGTGAAGGCGTATCTGCTGGCAGACATGGCGCACATCAGCGGGCTGGTGGCAGCCAAGGCCATCCCTTCGCCCTTCGAGCACGCGGACGTGGTCACCAGCACCACACACAAGACCCTGCGTGGTGCCAGGTGAGGCCACGTTCTGCTGTCCCTTCCCTGGGAGGATGGTTGCCCGCAGCGGGGGAGCGCGGGTCAGGGGTTGCGTTTCTGGGGCCAATGCTGAGCAGGAGGGACCCGCGGGAGGGTGGCGGCTGCACCAGTGCTGCCCCGCGGTGCGGGGGGGCCAAGCCGCAGCTGTGGGGCAGCAGTGGGCGGGTGGGAGGAGTGGTACCACTTCTCTCTCGCCGCCAGGTCGGGACTGATCTTCTACCGCAAGGGCGTGCGCTCGGTGGATAAGAAGACGGGCAAGGAGACGCTCTACGACTTGGAGGACAGGATCAACTTTGCTGTCTTCCCCTCCCTGCAAGGAGGGCCCCACAACCACACCATCGCTGCCGTGGCTGTGGCCCTCAAGCAGGTCTGCGCCGGGGCGGCGGGCTCGGGGCTGGGGGCGACCCGGGCCCCGCGCTGATGTGGTCTCCCCTCGCAGGCGAGCTCGCCAGCTTTCCGCCAGTACTGCCAGCAGGTGCTGAAGAACGCCAAAGCCATGGCGCAGGCCCTGCTCCAGCGCGGGTACACCCTGGTGTCAGGTCCTGCCTCGTTCCCTGTGCTTTCTGGGACAAGGGAGGGACGGGGCTGCAGGAGGTCACAGGTGGCACCGCCCGGTCTAAGTGCCCCTGGGCAGCAGTGGGGAGCGCGGGCAGGTTGGGGGGCAGAGGAGGGGGTACAAGGCAGAGCAGGGGCAGCGCTGCCAAGCGGGAAGGGGGCTGGGATGTGGCGGAGAGGAGAGGAGGTGGCTGGGCGTGCGTAGGGCTGGCTGTCGCTCCTCACCCCTTTCCCTTGCTCCCCAGGTGGCACCGACAACCACCTGGTGCTGGTGGACCTGCGGCCCAAGGGCATCGACGGCGCGAGGGCTGAGCGAGTGCTGGAGCTCGTCTCCATCACTGCCAACAAGAACACGTGCCCGGGGGACAGGAGCGCGCTCACGCCAGGAGGGCTGCGCCTGGGTGAGGGACGAGCCCTGCTCAGGGGGGTCCCCCTGCCCCCATCCAGCCCCTTCCCTGGGTGGGGGTTCCCCCACTTTCATCCCGGGGCATCCCTGCTCTGTTTCACCCCTCTCTGAGGACTCCGCCTGGGAATTTGGAGCGAGTTTCTGGCTCAGAGGAGTGCACAGGACCCCTTAGGTGCCAGGACTTGGGGAGCTCCTTGGTGGGACTGGCTTCTGCAGGTGGTGCCCCTGAGCAGCTCCAGCCCTGATGGGCTCCATCCCTCAATGGGCTCCGTCCCCCAGGTGCCCCTGCGCTGACCTCCCGCCACTTCTGCGAGGAGGATTTCCAGAAAGTCGTGGCCTTCATTGACGAGGGCATCGCGCTGGCCCTGGACGTCAAGAGCAAAACCAGTGAGTGAGCGGGGACCCTGTCCCCCCCCTTCCTCGGTGTCAGTTTTGGGTGCGGGGACTGTGCCCCGAGCCGCTAACAGCCTCTGCCCTCGCAATGTCACCCTGCTGTCCTCACCGGCTCCCCCTCCGCCCCCAGGCAAGCTCCCGGAGTTCAAGAACTTCTTGCTGCAGGACGCGGAGACGCAGCGTCGCTTGTGTGACCTGCGCCAGCGCGTGGAGACCTTCGCTCGTGCCTTCCCCATGCCTGGCTTCAGCGACCACTGAGCCAGGGCTCTCCCCCCTCCTGCCAGGTCGGGACTACCTGGGGGCAAGGGGAGGCTTCAACCCCTGCCTCTGCATTCCCTACTCCCCTTCATCTCCCACCAGCACCTTTGGGATCAGGCGCTCCCTCCCCGGGGTGGGGGGCAGCCCACGCCCGTCCTGCGCTCAGTGTTAGGGTACAGAGACCCCTCCAGACCCTGATGGGGGGAGGGACCCCTCCTCCCTGCAGCCTCATCCCTCTGTCCAAGCAAGTCTTGCACTTTTTATGGGGTCGGGGGGGTTGCTAATAAAAGTGGAGGCAGAGCCTGCCAGCGCTGAGGTGCGTGGGTGGTGAGCTGGGGAGGGAGAAGGAGAGGTCAGTGAGAAGGTGTCGTGGGGGACAGTGTCCCCGGGGCCCCTCAGCACCGTGCCCGGGCGCGGGGATGTGGGGCACAACCCCTCCCCACCCCGGTCTCACTGCCCACGGCTGCGCCTCTGTCCCTGGTGCTGCACCCAGCGGGCTTTGAGCTGGGGGGTTACACCGAGCCCTGGAGTGGGACAGGTACGGTGGCGGACCGTGGGCCCGGCTGCCCTCCCTGCTGTCCTGCAGGGGGGCGCAGAGCCCTCGGCCAGACCGCTTTGCTCCCCGTGGCCCTGGCTGGAGGGAGCCAGCCCCTGGCAGGGCGGGCAGCTGCCTGCTCTCCGGCACGTCCTGCTATCCCTGGTCATTGGCTCCGTATTTACTGGCCGTGAGCTCCCCACGCAGCCTTGGCCAAACCAAACAGCGCCAGGCCGGATCCCCTGCCTCCAGCCACGGCACGGAACGGGGGGAGCAGGGGCCGAGCATGCGTGTAGGACACGCACATGCATCCGCAGGCACACGTGTGTGTGTGACCCCTCCACCCCACCCGGCTTTTCCTCTCCGGCCGGGCTGGATGGGGACCCCGGGTGGTCCCTGGGCAGCCCCTGGGGCCCTGGAGCGTGGGAGAGGGGAAATGCTGCTGCTTCCAGCAGGACGGGAGCCCCCAGCCCAGCCTTCCTGGGGGGTTGTTGAATGTCCCCGATGTTTATGAGCCTGGGAAACGGCATACGTAATCCAAACATCCTCCGGACTGCTGCCCCCCTGCCCCCAATAATTTATTACTGTCCTACAAGGTTAATGCAGGCGAGAGGTGCCAGGCGGGGTGGGGTGTGTGCGGGGGTCGTGTCATGCCTGGTTTGACGTGGTTTATTGCGGGAGCACAGCCCCCCACTTTGGGGCTGCTGGGGAAGCAGACCTGTGTGCGTGGTGGCCATCGCGGAGCTGTGGGGCAGATGAGAGCCGGGGGGCTGGTGGGGGCCATGGGGTGCTGCTGGGGCGGTGGGTGCACTCTCCCCTACCCCAGTACATCTCGAGGGCAGCTCAGAAACTGGGACGCTCCTTCTTGAGGCTCTTGTAGTCCGTGGAAACTGCCAGAAACTGGAGAAGGGAGGGACGTGAGAGGGGGTCGTGCCCCCCGCGGCCGTCACTGCGGCCTGGCCTGGCTGCAGGGTGGGGGTACAGTGCTCCCCTCCCCAGACCAGAGCACACCGCGTGCCTCTGCCCTGGGGCTGATGCCACCTCTCCCTCTTTCCGGAGGAAAACGCGACGTCTTGCCCTAAATATGGCCGTTCCCCCGCCCAGAGTGCCAGGCCCCCAGTTCACCCAGTGCTCACTTTATACTGGTCCGTGGGGCTCAGCTTATTCCAGGGTTCAGGATTATTTTTTCGATCCCAGCTGCAAGGAGTGATGGGGCCATCAGCACCTGTAAGGAGGGTCGGGGAGACAGTCCGCCCGCCCCCTGCCCCCCATTTTACCCCACTAGTGTCCCCAGCCCTGGCTCTGCAGAAACAATCAGACGCCCTCATAGTCGCACCCCCAGATCTGCTGGGGCTGGCAGGTTGGGGGGCTCTCCAAGCTCCCCGGCACGAGGAGCTGGGCTGGGGGCCAGGCAGGCTGGCTGTGGGGCTGCTCCCGGAGCATCCCTGCCCTGGCTGTGCCATGGCGGAGGTCTGAGTCAGCCAAACGGCAGCCTGGCTGCCGCCCCGGCACAGGGCTGGCCCACGAGCTGTACGTGCAGGGGTGCATGTCTGCCTGCCCCCCCCCCAGCCCAGCCGGCGCCTCGGCGGCGGTACCCTGCCGCACCCTGACCTGCGGCGGGGGGGGGCCTGCTGGCCTCGGCCGCTCTGCTCCCCTCCTCTTTCCCCAAAGCCTCCCCCCCAAGCACCCAGCCTTCACCCCCTCTTCGCTGGGGGGTGAGCGGGGAAGCTGCTGGGTGCAGGCAGGGACACAGCAGCATGCGCAGCGCTCGTGAGCGTGGCGCAGCGTGGCTGGTGCTGGCCTGATGGAGCCTTCCCAAAGAGGACACGTCCTGTCCTGTCCCGGGAGCGTTGTATAAGGCCAGTGAAGCCGTGGGATGGGTCCCTGGAGAGAGGAGCTCACATCACCCCCTCTCCCATCCCCCTGCAATTCGCTGGTGTTGGCCGGGAGCAGAATTTTCCATCTGGGAAGATGCTCGTGTGTGCGTGCACGTTGGGGGATGGAGGGGGCCGTGCTGCAAATGCAGACCCCTGGAGCTGTGTAATAGCATTAATGTGCTGGGGGGTGCTGCTGATTTTTTATTCCCCCCACACACCCCCCAGCACACAGACGCACACACGCACCCCCCTGTGCCTCCACCATCAAAGACAAGGTGCCTGGATCTGCTAATTGCTGAGCTAAGTACCCTGGGCAGCTGGCGTCAAATTAAATCAATGAGCGTTTTACCGGGAGCAAACAAATATTAGATCGGCATTAGACAGCGCGGGGCTGCGGGGACCGCGGGCCGCTGAGCTACAAGGAGGAAAAATCCAGGCTGGTGTGCCACAGCGCGCCTGCCTGTCCTGTGCCAGCCCATCCGTCGCCCTGCTCCTCATCAGCCCAGCCTCAGCCTCCCCTCCCTCTCCCTTCTCTCCCTTCATCCTTGCAGGCTGTCTTTACATCTGTCCATCCCTCCCTCATCGCCCCGTTCCTTCTCCATCCAGCCATCCACTGGTTTCCCATTCCTCTGTCATTCCGCCCTCCCCACGCTCTTCCCCCGCTCCATCACTCACGTGCTGCTTTTATCTGCCTCGTCACCCACCTCGTCCCGCTCCTGCTGCCGTCCTGCCCCTCGCTGCCTGCCCCGGTTCCACAGCAGCGGGTGCAGCGCCCGGAGCGGCAGGTGAAGGGGCCTTTGTGTCCCGCACCCACCCAAGCAGGGAGAGGGCTGGTGGTGCCCCAGGACCCCTCGCCCCCTCCAGGCACCCCTGCAGCCAGGTTTGCCCCCACGCCTGGCTCACCAGGAAGGTGTCAGAGTGTGCCCGGGAGTCCTGTGCACCCCATCGCCCGCCTGCCGCAGCTGGGCATCAGCTCCTCAGCTCCGGGGGCACCGGCCAAGTGCCTGAGGGGTGCCCAGGGGCACCCTGACCCGTACCTGACGTCCGGGCTGTACAGGGCCAGTCTCAGCAAGTACAGGACGGCACTGCCCAGGCCAACGCTGATGAAGCCAATGAGGGGAATGAGCTGCAGAGAGAGAAAGAGAGAGGGAGAGAGAGAGAGAGAGGAAAAATGAAAAATACCCCAATAAAATGAATATTTATCAGGCCGACTGGAGAGTGAAAGGGAGAGCTGACACACCGGGAGATTTACAGGGGAAATATGGCAGCGCAATCCTGTAGCTGGGCTGCGGTACACAGTGTAGCTGTCAGCTTGAGTGACTGAATTAAAAGAGGGAGAGAAAAATCGGCTCGTGTTGGAGAGGAATTGGATTTGGAATGAGAAATCACTTCCCCTCCGCCTGCTGCTGCCCGGCGCCGGTGGCTGGCGCGGGCGCGGGCACAGGGGTCCGGTTCCTGGCCCGGTGGCTGGCGCGGGCACAGGGGTCCGGTTCCTGGCATGTGTGATGAGCCTCGGCCAATGATTCCTCCCCAAGGACTCGGTCCCTGCCTGGTGCAGGGCTGGAGCCTGGGCAGGGTTTGGCCCCGCGACTCACTGCCCCCCGCCAGCAGGTTGTCTGTCCCATCCGCCCCCCGGACCCTGCACCCCTCCCGCAGCATCCATCAGAGGAGCAGAGGTCACGCCGTCTTCCCCTGTGCCTGCAGCGGGGACGGACTGGCTGGGGGCCGAGCAGCTGGGTCCAGAGCAGGTCTGGGGGACGCGGGGACAGCAGAGTGTGGGGGGCACTCAGCGACCCCCCCAGCCCCGGGACCGGCCCCAGCCCCTCAGCGGGTGTCCCTGCAAGAAGGAGGTCGCTTCGCCCCGCTCTGCACACAGGGGCTTTCATCGTGCCTTTGCCGGGCGACCAGCTCCATCTTCTCGGCTCCACTCCCCGCTCTGCTGGCGCTGCCAATCCCCCAGAGCCCGGGGGGACGCAGCCTCAATCGGAGCCGAGCCGAGGCCGCTTTGACCTCCCCCAAATTGCCATGGCCCCCATGCCAGGGAAGACGCTCTGAGCTTAATGAGCCTCCCGCCAACCCGTGCCCCTGGGAAGGCGAACGCGGCCGGCGCCTCGCCGTGCCCATTAGCGCCAAGCGGGGAGCGGGGAGCGGGGGCCGGTGCCGCGCCGTTCGCATCGCCAGCACCTGAGTGCCTGCCTTCTAGTCACACTTGTGCTCGGCGGTGTGAGCCCTCAGCGCGCGTCCCCAAACCCCCGCCTGACCACCCACCGCACGGTGACTCGGTTTTCCCGCTTGGACGAGGTGGGGTGAGGGCGGGGGATGACGCTAAAACGTGAAGAAAAGGGTCTGTCCGAACCCCTCTGCCCTCTGCCAAGCATGTGGGTGACCCGCACGGGGAGTGACCCTGATGGGGAAGAGCCCCTGGCAGTCCCCCTCCCCAGGCGCAGCCTGCCCAGCCTTCGGTCCCCAGCTGGGCACCCGTCATCCTCTCCCAGTGCTCCCAGCACGGCCCAGCTCCTGCTTGGCAGCGCCCGTGCCCCAGCCAAGCAGCGCTCTGCCTTCGCGCCAGCTGATGGAGCACCGGCAGATGCCGGCGCCCGTTCGGGAGGTTAGAGGCATCAGCAGATAATGATCTTTCGCACCGCGTGCGGCTGGGTGCCAAGAGGATCTGGCAGAGCCGCTACCCAACCGCGCCGGCTAATCAAGACGAACTCGGCAGCACCGGGAATTGCGGTGTCTGTTGGAGGAGATTCGGGGCGATGGGTTCGTCTCACCATCTGCTGCCGACACCTTCTGGGTAATTAATGCCTGGGAAGAATTAAGGGTAGGGGGAGCTGGGCGAGCTGCTCATGCAGCAGCCGAGGGGCTCGGGAGCTGCCGGTGCCAGCAGCGGGGCCCGATTCCCCCCACGACGCGCACACGAGTAAACAAGACGCATTGAGAGCCCGACCGTAAGCGTACGCAGAGTTAAAATGCTGCTTGTGCACAGCGCCTGCCATCCAACCCCGACTGTGGGGACCTGTTGGGAGTGAGGCCAGCCCCAGAACCCCCCCGGACCCCCAGCCAGGCGCAGATCGGCTGCAGCCCCCAGCCGCTGCCCCGCACTCCCACCGACCTGACAGCGAGCCAGCACCGGCTCCGCCGGAGCGGGGATCTGGCCCCAGTCCCGCTGCTCTGGCTACGAAAACAGCAGGAAGGAGAAAAGCAGCGCATGAAGGTGCTGGGTGAGGCGGAGGCGCCGTGCTGGGATGGGGTGGGACCCTCATGCCAGGGTGCAACGAGCATCCCCTCCCTGCGCGGAGCTGGGTGGACGGTGGGACGCAGTGCCGAGCTCTGCCCGGTGCCCTAAATGTACCCGCTGAGCCTCACTACCCCCAGACCGCCATCCCAGGCAGGTTCTTGTCCCACCAAAGCTTCTGCGCTTCGCCACGGCGCTCTGACGACATTGCCGGGCCACCAGTCAGTGCCAGCCAGGCAGCCGGGCACGCTGCCCCGGGAGACTCTGCTGCCCGGTGAAGGGGCTGGCGTGCCTGCCCGGGGTGAGCTGCCGCTGATGGCGTGTAACGGCGACACGCCAACTGCCCCAGCACCCTGTGCCGGCAATAATCCCGCTCCACGGCCCAGGGCGCGTGCTGGGCACTTCACGTGCTGGCACCCAGGACCCCCCCTTCACACGCACCGTTTGGGGGCCTCTCTGTGCCCCCACGTCCCACACAGCCCCCTGCCTGACGGCTGGGGAGACCGTGGTGGGCACGAGCAGAAAGGCCCCAAATCCCCCCCGTTCCGCAGGCAGGAACAGAGTGGTGCCGCAGAGAGCGCAGCAGCCTTGGCCCGTGCTGCCTGCCCGTCCGCCCTCACCCAGGGCATGAAGAGCACCCGGGCGCCCCGGCTGCCCGTGCCCTGGGTGCCGGCAGCCCGCGGATACGTGTCTCTCCCGGGAAGAGCCTGGCCCGGGGTGCCCCCTGCTCCAGCCCTGGACTGTCCCCAGCCCGCTGCTGGCGAGCCGGGCGTCCGTCTGGGTGCTCGGCCGCGGCTCAGCAGCCTTTCCAGCCCTCCCAAACCCGGCTGCCAACGGCTGACGTGACTCTCGGACCGCGCCTGCAGCTCCTCAACCCTCCCTGGCCGCCAGCCCCTGCCAGGCGCCCGGAGCGGGCACTGGGCGGTGGGGACGGGCGAGGGGGCACTGGGGACCCCCTGGGAAGGGCCGGATCCCTGCCGCGGGAGGGGGTCCAGCCCAGCAGCAGCAGAGGCTGGTCCCGGCAGCGCAGGGACACGCGGCAGCTGCCGCCGTCTCCGAGGGACTCTCCTTTATGAGCGTTTACGCGTCTTCGAACGCAAGAGCCTCAGCTTGGTGTTTTGATGGCAGGGCACAGGGGCAGAACGGAGCTGAAAGAACGGGAGCTGGGGGTGCCGGGGCGTGCGGGGAGGGGGCTTCATTTCCACTGCCATCCCCCAAAGGTGCCCCGGGCGCAGGGTCTGTCCGGGCAGGACGTGGCGCGGCACTCGTCACCCACGCGGCTGCTGGCAGCAGCGCGGTCAGCGTAAGTCAGCCCGGGGGCGAGCGCCAGCGTGCCCAAAGCCCAGCCTGGCTCGGCAGAGGAGCCCTGGCCGCGGCCGGCAGCGCAGGGTGGTCTCGCCTCTCCTCAGTAAACGAGAGCTGGGGACCCCCGGGACGCCCCGGCTTCCCGGCAAGAGCCGGGAGGACGCTGTGAGGCGGGACGTGGTGAGCAGGGCCAGCCTGGGGGGCAGCGGGAGGGCAGAGGAGCTGGACCGTGAGGCTGAGGAGGGTTTTGGGGAGCGGGAGGAAGAGGGGACTGGTGCAGGGCGCAAAGGGCGGAGGAGGGCAGGAGCAACGGAGGCGCGGGACGGAGACAGGGGGATCTAAGCACAGGGTCCCTGGGGCACGTGGCCAGAGACAGGCAAGGATGAGCCCGGAGGGATGGGGGCTGCCGGGGGTCCTCAGGAAGAGGAGGGAGGCAGAGGGATGAGGCGGAACGGGGGTCCCCGGAGGGCGCGGGTGGGGGGTCACTCACTCCGGGGTGCCGCTTGACGTGGCGGGAGAACATGCCTCCGAGCAGGGGGCCCTTCATGGCGAGGGTGCGGGAAGGTCCGGCTGCTGCGATGGCAGGTTCTCGAGAGCCGTCCGAGGATGGAGGGGGGCAGGAGACGCGAGGGAGGCGTCTGCGGCGGGGCTGGGAGGGACGGGGCGGGACGGGGATCCCGGCCCAGGGGCGCTGCGGGCTGGACGGGGAGAGGGAGGCTGAGGCTCAGGTCCTGAGCGCTGCGCTCTGCCCCTTCCAGCCTCTCCCGAAGGGAGCCCCAGTAACGGGGTTAGCGACGAGCTTTGGGTTTGGATGCCTGAGGCCCCCGCATGCTGCTGCACCCCAGAACACATTCGTGCCTCAGTTTCCCTCTCTGTGCAAGGGACCAGCCCCTTCCCTCCACGTGCAAATCCTTCACAGGTTGCTCCGCACCTTCCTGCCGGGGCGAACGATGAGTCGCGTGATTTGTTGTGACAACTTCGCCGCTGTTTGCTGCCTCCCCTCAGCGCCCCCCTCCACCCTCCCATTTGTGATAAATGACATAACACCTAATTTACATTTAGCGATGCAAATCTCCCTGGCAGTAACAGATGCTGCTGCGCGGATGGAAACCGGCTATTTGTACCCGCCGGCTCTGAACACGAGACCGAGGAGATGGACAGAGTGGGCAGCCCCACGGCGCGTGCAGGAGCCGAGCAGGGACCGGGCCTTCCCGACCACTACGGGGGGGACCGGACCGTGTCTGGGGGCAGAGCACGGTGAGAGGTGTTTGATGGTGGCGGCCCCTGTCGCACGCCCCTTCTGCTGAGGGCTCCCAGCCAAGTGCCAGCGCCCCCCAGCAGACCAGTCTTTGCTCATACAGAGGCGTACATGCACACACACACATGCATGCACACGCACACACATACATACACACGCGCACGTGCACACACACATGCACATAGACACACCTGCACATACACATGCCCACACACACCCGCCTGCACGCACACGCACACACACATGCACGCGCGCAGGGGTAGACAACATACGTGCTGAGCACCCCCACGTGTACGTGCGCACACACGTGCACCCAAGGGTGCTGGCAAGTCTTTTTCGGGCTGCCCTGTAAGCCCCCCACTCCCAGCTCTGGCCGGGAGCACCCCAGGGCGTCTCGGCCCCCCCCAGCCCGGCAGCCCAGGCTCCCTCCCCACCCCAGCACCCCCTGCCCGGCGCGGCGCAGCCCTGCTGGTGCCGCTCCATCCGGACTGCATCTCTTCAGCAAGGTGTGAAAGGACAAAGGGGAGAAACTTGTCTGGCGCGTGTGGAAATAACCGCGCGGGCCTGAACCGCAGCCGGCAGCACCGTGCGGAGGCCTTTGCGGATATCATCGGAGTTCGGAAACGGCATCGATTAAGTGCCACTCCCCAAGACAGAGTGTGTCCTGCCCTCCGCGCCGCACACGCGTGTCCTTCGCGGCGTTCCTCCGCCGGCGGCTGCTGCGGCACGGGGAGGGTGGGCTGGGGTGGGGGGCGAGGACGGGGGTGCGGGAGGGGCTCGGGGGTTCACCTGCAGGCGCGGTGGGTGGTGGGAGTGGTGCGGAGCCGTAACCCCGCTGGAGCGCGGCACAGAGCGCGGAGCGGGGATCCTCGGGGCGCGTCCGGCGGCAGCAGGAGCCCCGGACGCCTGCGGGGTCCCAGTCCCGGCCCCGTCGAGCCAGGTCCGCTCTGGAGCACCTGCACCCCGGCCCCGAGCCGCTCTTCGCTCCCTGCGGAGGAGCCCAGGAGTTCCCCTGGAGAGGCAGCGGGATTCCCTGCCCACAAAGCCCGGCTGCCTTCATCTCGTTAATGATTGTAATTAAGAGACCGTCTAATTCTGAGCCACGCTTCCCTCTCCGGTGGTGGTTACAGCGCATGCCTGGCTGCTCAGACACCCCCCTGGCCAGGCTGCCCGCAGCCCCCCGCAGCGGCCGTGGCAGGGGCTCAGCCCCGCAGCATGCCGGGGAGGGCTCCAGCGTGTGCCCCCGCCACGGGAGACACGCCGAACACCAGCGGGGACGCCGCTGGAGCCGCTTCTGCCTGGCACCATGCCGGTCCAGTGGGGCAGCGCTCCTCGGGGAGAGCAAGAGACCCCCGGACACCGCCCGGAGTGACAGCGCGGGCCTCGGGAAGCCCCCGCGCGTGGGCACACCCCTGTGCGGAGCTACACGTATGTGCAGGGGTAGGCAGCTCCGCGCTCACACGCGTGCACACGCGTGCATGGCTGCTGACACCAGCACACGTGAGAGCACAGGCACCCGTGTGCACACACACACACACGTGTGTGCGCCCCATCAGACGTGCACCGACACCTTTACGAGCAGACACGTGCTCGCCCACCTGCAGGCACACGAACACGCGTGGCCGGAGCACGCTCCCGCGTGCGCCAGCGCAGCCCCTGGCCCCGCAGCGGGGCTGTGGGGCGCTGCCCCGCAGGGCGAGGATCTGGAAAGACAAACGGGGGCGGGGGGGGCTGGAGAGAACCGCTGGGCCTCGGCGTCTCCACTCCCGGCTGCTGTGGCGGGTTATTTTACAACCACTCCAAAAATATTATTCAAGATGAAGGAGAATCACGGCTGCTGCGAGCGAGCGCAGGGCCGTCGTGGGGAATTTATCATCCCGAATTGGGTGCCCCCCCCGCCGCGGCGCGGTGATGAAGTGCTTCATTAATGGGAGATGCTGTGGCTCGGGGCTGAACGTGCCTGCACCTGATCGTGCCGCTTCCTCTGCTGCCAGCCTGGGCACCCAGCCCCCCCCAGCCCCGCACAGCCCCACAGAGCACCCCCCCACACACAGCACCCCCCCAGCCCCGCACAGCACCCCCCCACACACAGCAACCCCCAGCCCCGCACAGCACCCCCTGCCCCGCACAGCACCCCCCCACACACAGCAACCCCCAGCCCCGCACAGCACCCCCTGCCCCGCACAGCACCCCCCCACACACAGCACCCCCCCAGCCCCGCACAGCACCCCCCCACACACAGCACCGCCCCTGCCCTGCACAGCACCCCCCCACACACAGCACCGCCCCTGCCCTGCACAGCACCCCCCCACACACAGCAGCCCCTCCAGCCCCGCACAGCACCCCCTGCCCTGCACAGCACCCCCCCACACACAGCAACCCCCAGCCCCGCACAGCACCCCCAGCCCCGCACAGCACCCCCCCACACACAGCAACCCCCAGCCCCGCACAGCACCCCCTGCCCCGCACAGCACCCCCCCCCAGCACCCCCCCCAGCCCCGCACAGCACCCCCTGCCCCGCACAGCACCCCCACACACACTGCACCCCCCCCTGCCCCGCACAGCACCCCCAGCCCCACAGAGCACCCCCACACACACAGCACCCCCTGCCCCACAAAGCTCCCCCACAACCCCCCCAGCCCCACACAGCACCCCCTGCCCTACACAGCACCCCCCAGCCCCCCCGCCCCACACAGCACCCTCTGCCCCACACAACTCCCCCCCACAGCCCCACAGCCCCACACAGCACCACCCCCACACACAGAGCCCCCACACCCCACAGAGCACCCCCAGCCCCACACAGCCCCCCCTGCCCCCCACAGCCCCCCCTGCCCTGCACAGCCCCCCTCCGCTTCTCAGCCCCACACCACCCCCTGCTGCAGGGGCCACTGCCTTCCTCACAGCCCCCCCTCAGCCTCCCTGGCCCCAGAGCGGGCACCGCCCGGCTGCGCCCCCCCAGCCCCGGGAGGAGCCGCCCCCCCCTCTCCTCTGCTGGTGACAGGGGACGGTCCCTCGCCCTCGTTAAGGCTCTGCTCGTGCCGGAGCAGTAAATCTCAGCGGCTTTTGGTGGGGCGCGATGGAAACCGTCATAAAAGATTCATACCAACTAAAGCAAACAAACAATAAACCAACAGCCAATAATTAAATGGCGAATTAACGGGATAGGTTTCATCGCCCCACAGAGCCACGCTGCAGGATGAGCCCCCGCACGGGCAGAAGGGGCTGGATCCCCCCAGACCCAGGAGAAGGGCGTCCGGGACCCTCGCCCGGGGACACGCGGGCGATGACCGGGGCTGGTGAGGCCAGGCAGCGCCAGCGGGGCCGTGAAGGGCACCACACGCCAGCGCTGTCGTGACGCGTCGCGGTGAGTTGCGTGGGCAGATAGTGGTGGAGCCACCGCGGCCCTTCCTCCCCGTCAGACTGCCCCGCGCGCACCGTGCCGGGGGGTTCCCACGTCCCCCCGCTCCGAGCTAGCAGGCGGCGGCGTGCCCGCCCCACGACGTCCTGATCTCTGCCATATCGCGGTCCCCTCCTCGCTCCTGTCCTGGCCCTCAGGTGCCTCCGAGCACACCCCTGCCACCAGCACCCGGGGGCTGGCCCTGGCACGGCCGTCGCAGAGCGCGGGCACACACCGTGTGTAACGGGCACCCGCATTTCAAGGGCTGTTATCATCCCAACCCCCCCCATCAATCACGGGGCACTGCGAGATGAGCACCGGGGGAGCCCAGCGCTGACCCCCAGTCGCTGCAGGACGGGGCGGGGGGGGGACACACCAGCCGACGCCCCCCCAGCAGTGCTGCAAAAGGTGGGTCAGGGGGCGCCTGCCCTTGATCGCGCCGGCTCGGGGAGCCAGCGCCCCAGCGCGAGGACTGAGCCACTCGCCGTCGGCCCTCCCGGGCGCCGCAGCCCCCAGCCCGGGCATCCTGCTGGCTCCGCAGCGGGGAGGGGTGGCCGCACCGCAGACCCCCCCGCAGAGGCCAGCGGCTGCAGGGCTGAGCCCTGGCCGGGTGTTGGGGAGGGGGGTTGGAGGGGGGTGTCAGCTCTCCCGCCGCACCAGGAGGCGTTTCCTGGAACCGACCCCGCGATTAGCCACCGCCGCGGCCCCGGCCCGCAATATTGACTTTTGTTCCATAATTCTCTGAGGAGAAGCCGGAGCCCAGAGCTGCGATTTCCAAAGGCTGTTTTATAAATAACCGGGGTCACCAGCTGCCGATCGCGGCAGCGCTGCCTCGACACAATTTAATAAACATAATGGCCTCTTCCGTCACCGCCACAAAGACACCGGCGGGGACGCGCTGCGCCGGCAGAGGAGCACATGGCCGAGACTCCGGCACACACGGCTGAGGTGTGTGTGCACACGGCTGGGACACACGCACACGGCTGAGGCGTGTGCACATGGCTGACACTCAGGCCGAGACTCAGATGCACACCGCTGAGGCATGTGTGCACACAGCTGAGACATGTATGCACACGGCTGAGGTGCGTGCACATGGCTGAGGTGTGTGCGCACACGGCTGAGGTGCGTGCACACGGCTGAGACATGTATGCACATGGCTGAGACACGTATGCACATGGCTGAGGTGTGTGTGCACACGGCTGAGGTGTGTGCACACGGCTGAGACATGTATGCACACGGCTGAGGGGTGTGTGTGCACACCGCTGAGACACGTATGCACACAGCTGAGGTGTGTGTGTGTGCACACGGCTGACATGTGTGTGCACAAGGCTGAGGTGTGTGTGTGCACAAGGCTGAGGTGTGTGTGTGCACAAGGCTGAGGTGTGTGTGTGCACAAGGCTGAGGTGTGCGTGCACACGGCTAAGACACGTATGCACACAGCTGAGGTGTGTGTGTGCACACGGCTGAGGTGTGTGTGCACACGGCTGAGCTGTGTGTGTGCGCACGGCTGAGACACGTATGCACACGGCTGAGGTGTGTGTGCACACGGCTGAGGAGTGCGTGCACACGGCTGAGGTGTGCGTGCACACGGCTGAGCTGTGTGTGTGCGCACGGCTGAGACACATATGCACAGAGCTGAGGTGTGCATGCACACGGCTGAGCTCTGTGTGTGTGCACGGCTGAGACACGTATGCACACGGCTGAGGTGTGTGTGCACACGGCTGAGGTGTGCGTGTGCACACGGCTGAGACACGTATGCACACGGCTGAGGTGTGCGTGCACACGGCTGAGCTGTGTGTGTGTGCACGGCTGAGACACGTATGCACACGGCTGAGGTGTGCGTGCACACGGCTGAGCTGTGTGTGTGTGCACGGCTGAGACACGTATGCACACGGCTGAGGTGTGCGTGCACACGGCTGAGCTGTGTGTGTGTGCACGGCTGAGACACGTATGCACACGGCTGAGGTGTGCGTGCACACGGCTGAGCTGTGTGTGTGTGCACACGGCTGAGACACGTATGCACACGGCTGAGGTGTGCGTGCACACGGCTGAGCTGTGTGTGTGTGCACGGCTGAGACACGTATGCACACGGCTGAGGTGTGCGTGCACACGGCTGAGCTGTGTGTGTGTGCACACGGCTGAGACACGTATGCACACGGCTGAGGTGTGCGTGCACACGGCTGAGCTGTGTGTGTGTGCACGGCTGAGACACGTATGCACACGGCTGAGGTGTGCGTGCACACGGCTGAGCTGTGTGTGTGTGCACGGCTGAGACAGGCAAGCGCCCGTCTGACACGCGCACAGGGCTGGGGCACATGTGCACGTGCCCGCGAGGCCGCCGTCCCGCGCGGGGCCGCCCCGGGGTCTCCGGGAGCCTGTGGCGCCCCCTCGTGGCCGCGGACACCGAGGCCCGGGCCGAACTGTCCCCGCACACGGGCCCTGAGACAGCCCGGGAGGCGGGCGGGGGTCCAGCCCGCGGCCCCCGCCGCCTGCGCTCCCCGAGCAGCGCCTCGGGCACGGGCCGGGGGCCGCGGCCCCTCCTGCGGCCACAGCCTCGGCGCGGCGCGGGGAGCGGCCCAGGGCCGGGGCCCGCAGCGGCCCCAGCACCGCCCCGCCCCACCGGGAGGCTCTCGGGAACCCGGGCGCCCCGGGGAGCTACCGCGGCAGCCCGAGCCGGTCCTCGTCCCGTCTGCCCCGCTCCGGGGGCGCAGCCGCCCCCTCCCCAGCTCCCCAGCTCCGCCCCCCCGGACCTGCTGGCTGAAGCCAGAGCCTCCAGAATCGATTCCCATCCCGCCAGGACACGGCGAGAAGGCGACAAATCACGGCGGCGGCTCCGCAGCCCCAGCGCCTCATTTTTCTTGCTGAACTCCGTAATAAGAAATCAATGGCAGACGCTGCGCTCCTGCTGCATCTCCCCCGGGACAGCACCGGCAGGGCCGCGCACCCCCGCTCCAGTCGGCGGCCCCGGCACGTCCTGCCCGTCCTGCCGCGGGTGGCCGCGGGGCCCGGGACCCATCGGGACCCCGCAGCGCACGGCGGGCGCCCAAACCCTGCAGAGCAGGAAGGCGCCCGGCAAGCTCTGCGCCCAGACCTGCAGCACCCAAAGGATGAGGCTGGGGAGGGGAAGAACCCCGGCACCCCGCGGGCTCGGAGCTGGGGGGGACTTAAGAGCTGGGGGGGGCTCAGAGCTGGGGGGGCTCAGAGCTGTGGGTGCTCAGAGCTGGGGGGGGCTCAGAGCTGGGGGTGCTCAGAGCTGGGGGTGCTCAGAGCTGGGGGGTGTTCAGAGCTGGGGGGGCTCAGAGCTGGGGGGGCTCAGAGCTGGGGGGGGCTCAGAGCTGGGGGGACTCAGAGCTGGGGGGTATCTCAGAGCCCGGGGGGTATCTCAGAGCTGGGGGGTGTCTCAGAGCTGGGGAGTGTCTCAGAGCTGGGGGGGCTCAGAGCTGGGGGGTGTCTCAGAGCCGGGGGGTGTCTCAGAGCCGGGATATCTCAGAGCCAGGGTGTCTCAGAGCCAGGGGGTGTCTCAGCGCCGGGGGGGCTCAGAGCTGCTGTCACGCGGCAGCTCCAGCAGCCGCGGAAGGCCGGGGCTGGGAGAGCCGCTGCAATTAGCTGTAATCGCGCTTCCCCGCAGCGCCTGACACCGAAAAACCCACATAATTACCAGCAGCGACAGGGAAGGCAGGACCATGCGCTCCTGCTTAATTGAGTGTTTACAGCGCCGGGGGGGGGGGGGGGGGCACTGACGGCTCTACAGAACGGCAGCACCCCCCCACCCGCAGAGGACACACGGGGGAGCGGCGTGGGGAGCAGGCAGCCCCGTCCCTTTGCCGCAGGGCTGGCTCTGTCCTCACACGTCCCTCCCCGGGGCATCCCCGTCCCCAGGCGGACGGGACAGGCGGCCCCTGCCGCCGCCCGCCCCCCCCCCGGCAGCCCTCCAGCTCGCGGTTGACTTGCAAATGAAGCCGCAGGAGCTGGAGGTCTCGCTCCTGTCAGCCGGGATGAAATCCCGGGGGCCGGCTCCGGGCGGGTCACCACATCCAGCCGTGCCCCGGAGCCGGTGATGGGGCATGGGGATGCGCCTGCCCAAGGTCCGGGTCCTCGTGGCCGAGGGCGAGACGCGGTCCCAGAGGGATGGCCAGGTTTGGGGCTGGAAGAGTCACACCAAGGAGGGGTGACGTGTGAAGGAGTGACAGGCACCAGACCCCGTCCTGCAGCCAACACCCACCTGCCCACGCTGGGCCACCCCGGCCCTGGCGGACAAAGCTCCTGCCCCGCTGTTTTCTCCTCGTTAATTTTTCATGTGATGATAATTCTGCTCACCGCATTGCCATGGACCCCATCACAATGAGCCGCGGCGCTGCCTGCGGGCCAGGCGGCCCCAGCGTCGGGAGACAGCTGGGGCCAGGGGTCTCCAAAGGGGGCACAGCCGGGGCGCTCCCCACTGCGCCTGGTCCTGGTGGGCCCCCACCTCCAGCATGCAAACGTGCTCCCGCGTGTGCTCCCGCGTGTGCTCCTGCGTGGCGTGCACGGGGCCACACACACGGGGCGTGCACATGGGCACACCCATGCCGACTCGCGTGGAAGGATGCACAGGAATAGGCTTGCAGGGACGCAGAGATGTGTGTGGAAACCCAGGCACAGTGAAACATGCGTGGAGACGCGCAAATGGACGCGTACGCATGTGGACATGACACCCCTGCCCCCCTACCCCAGCACCCTGATGGCCCGGAGGCCTTGCAGCACCTCCCACCCTGGAGGCGCAGCAGCAGGCGGCTTCCCTGCCCTTCACCCTGCCCAGAAACAACCTGCGGGATGGGGCAGCTGGGTCAGAGGAGTGCTGTTCCCCACATCCCACAGCTAGGGACACCTGGGGGGCGGGCAGGGGGAGTGGGGAGCACCGGGGTCCTGGCAGCCCCTGGCAGTCTGGACGGCACCGCTGCGCCACGACGCGCTGCCTTGGCGGTGCTGAGCAAGGGGCCTCAAAACAGGGCTTGGGAGGTGGGGGCAGAGAGCTTTCTGCCCGACCGAGTCCTGCCCCCCCAGACGTCTGCCACTTTCTGATGTGCCCAACTAGAATCACTAATGCCAATATACCCAGGCTAGATTAATTTTCATTTCCCCATGCAAATCAGTGCTAATTAGGATGGATTTAGTTCACATCACAGGGGCTGTGGGGACAGACGCTGCACACAGTCATCGCTCCCCAGCCAGGCTTTGGGGTGTTTCAGCCTCGGTTAATGATTTGGGAGGGCAGACCCCACCGTCTGGAGGTCAGGAGCCAGGGTGGTGGCAGCAGGTAGCAGAGGTTGCTCCGCAGCGCCTGGTGCCGCTGATGGCGCTCAGGCCTGAGCAGGATCATCCCTCCCCTGCCCCTCGCCAGGACATCCCCTGCTGGAGCCAAATCCGCTCCCCCCGCCAAGCCCCCCGATTAATGCCTGTGTGGGATAGTAATGGACCGCAGAGGTGAAGATCAAAGCTGGCAGGGCAAACGTGGGTGCCAGGGAGAGGGGGGTATCTCGCCACCCAGGGACTCGGCCCGTTGGGGGCCAGGGCTGGAGCGAGGAGCTGCTGCTTTGCACAGCTCGGAGCCAGGCAGCGACAGCAGTGACTGGGGGTCCCTGGGGCCCCTCTTCACCAGCAGCCGTTCAGTGGAGGTCTGGTCTGGAGGCAGGCGGTGGGCCCAGCACTGCCCCCCCCGGGGACAGGCCAGCAGCACCCAGCAGGATGCGTCCACCCCTGGATGCCTGGGATCTGCCCGGCTCTGCAGTGGGGCAGGTGACGGCGCAGCCCCCCAGGTCTTGCAGGCTCTGCCTGTGCCTCCTCCTTTGCCAAATATTGAAGTAATTAACAGCGCCCGCAGGCTCCTGTTTACGAAGCTCGCTGTTGAGCCAAGAAGGACTCCTGGCTGCACGTGGGACCCCCAGGCACAAAGTGGGGCTGGGGCTCCTGGGCTCTCCCCGCTGCTGCCTGTGAAACGCGGCTGAGCCCCCCCCCAGCACTGGCTCCCAGAGCACAGCCCTGCACGTCCCCGTGCTCAGCACCACGCAGCCCACAGCTGCCACCAGCCCTGTCCCACGCAGCCCCCAGGACCCGGGGCACCCCCTTCTGCCTCTGCGGGTGGGACAAACATCAGCACCATCGCCTGTGCCGTGGCCCCACACCCTGGCTGCTGCTCCCTTTGCCCCCAGCTCTGCTGCCCCCTGAAATCTGCCTTTCCTGGTGCCTCTTGCTCCAGCCCGACAGCCCCAAACTCCTCGGCACCCCCAACCATCCCTGAGCAACGCTATTGCTCCTCGTCAGCACCAGCGAAGCTGGGGCAGCCTAGAGCAGGGGCGGGAGGGGAACACTGCCCAGCCGCAGCCCACCCCCTCGACCTTCCTCCCCGAGCTGAGCGAGCGGGGTGTTGGCAGCACTGCCCTGCCCTGGGAGGGGGGCAGGCAGTGCAAAGGGCCCCGGTGGGGTTCCCTATCTCCAAGGGGCACAGCAGGGCTGTGGGACAGCCGGCGGCAAGGCGCTGGTCCCAGCGGCAGGGTGCTGGTCCCGCCGTCAGGGTGCTGGTCCCGGCGGCAGGGTGCTGGTCCCAGCGGCAGGGTGCTGGTCCCGCCGTCAGGGTGCTGGTCCCGGCGGCAGGGTGCTGGTCCCAGCGGCAGGGTGCTGGTCCCGGCGGCAGGGTGCTGGTCCCAGCGGCAGGGTGCTGGTCCCGGCGGCAGGGTGCTGGTCCCGCCGTCAGGGTGCTGGTCCCAGCGGCAGGGTGCTGGTCCCAGCGGCAGGGTGCTGGTCCTGCCGTCAGGGTGCTGGTCCCGCCGTCAGGGTGCTGGTCCCGCCGTCAGGGTGCTGGTCCCACCGTCAAGGTGCTGGTCCCGGCGGCCTCGCACTCAGCCGGTGCGGGGGCTCGAGCGAGAGCCTGGGCCCCCAGCCCCAGCCCCGCCGAGGGGCAGAGAGGAGCCGGGGGCTGAGCCAGGGGCTGCGGAGGGCACTGTGCCGGGGGGGCCCGTGCAGCACGGCTCAGGGCCGAGGCAGGCTGCGGGGCCAGAGACACGGCGAGACAAACAGCCAGAGGCAGAACCTGCCTCCTGCCCTCATTAAATCCCCCCTAACGAGCTCAGCACCGAGCCCCGGGGCCCAGCCGGGCGCAGAGCTGGTCATTACCGCTGACGGGGACCTGTCACGGTGGGAGCTGCGGTGTGTGTCCCCAACACGTGCGGCACGGTGGTGGTGTCACCACCGCTCTGGAGTCACCAGCCCCCCCCCCCCGAGCTGGCCGGCTCCCCTCGGGCCCTGCCCCGGAGCCAAGCAGGAAGAAGAGCGTGGCCCCCCCGCAGGACGGAGCCCCTCTCCGTGCCCACGCTGCTGCTCGGGGATGGGGTGACTCAAGGCGGGGGAGCTGCGTGGGGACCCCTGGCAGCACGGCTGGGGCCAGCAGGAGCCTGCGGAAGGAAGGAGGGAAGGGCTGCAAGGAGAGAGCACAGGCAGCCCTGACGAGAGAGGCTTTGGGCCGGGGGGAGCCAGCGACAGCGGGGCGCTGATCCAGGGTGAAAGGGAGCTCTGGACAGGAGGGAGGGCTGTGGGGCAGAACCGCTGCGGAGCCCCGGATTCCCCGCAGCCAAGCTCCTCTCCCAGGACCCGCCTGGAGCGGGAGAGATGGAGGAGGATGACGAACAGCCCCCTCGCTGCTGAATCCCCGAGCAGAGCTGCTCCTTCCCGGGAGCACCCTGGCACAGATAAGGAGCCCCGGTGATCCCCAGGGCACGTTTAATCTGGGACAGGACAGTTATTGGATAAATACCATGAATATGTAAATTGCATTTATGCTGATTTATGGCTGGGGGGGCAGGTGGGGAGCGGAGACGGTTTAGTTTAGTTTAATACATTTATTTCCCTGCCTCGAGATGGAGAACAATCTCTGAGCGCTGCATCTGCCAGGCCAGAGGAGAGGGTGCAGGCAGAGCCACGCGGCTGGGGGTGCCCCGCGGGCCAGGCTGGACGGGAGGAGCTCACCTGTGGGGACAAGAGGTGGGCAGGCCGGGGGGTGCAGCACCCAGACTCCCCAGCTCCCACCGCCCTCCTCGGGGCCCACTGGAGGCAGGTACCCCCATCCCCTCCGTGCCAGCGCTGCTCTCCTGGGATGATGTATGGATCCAGCACAAGACCAGTGGTATTTCAATTAATTTCTGGGCCTTGCGAAGACTCCTGACCTTTCACGAGATGCAGAGAGAAATTGAGGTGATTAATCTGGCAGGTCAGGGTGCCTCCTCCGCTCTGCCATTCCCTACGTGTTACATGGGGTGGGGTGGGGTGGGGTGGGTGGCAGACCCTTTGCATAACCCAGCTGCAGCAAGATGCTGAGCGTCCCCGTGCCAGCAATCGCAGTCCCTCTCTGCAAACAGTTGGGTCACGACCAGGCTGTGGGCACCAGGAACGTGAAAAAACACGAGCAAGACCAAGCCTGAAACTTTCGCTGCGCAGCCCTAGCCCTGGAGGGTGCCCGCGTTACCCCAGGCGCACCCACCCAGCCTCCCCCTCGCAGGAGGGCCCTGGCACTCCCCCCCCACCAGGTGCCAATGACTCTCCCCACCTCCGCTTGCCCCTCGCATCTCCCTCCCCATCCAGCTGCCCCCGGGAAGGGGGAGGACGGCGGGGCCGGGGGTCGCACGGAGCTGCGGGCAGCAACTGGGCAGCCGGGACGCACAGGGTGGAGCCGGCAGGCGGGAGAGGGGAGTCACCTCTTCAGTTCCTATTAACTGCTGATCAATGCAATTAGAACCCGCACGGAAGGAAGGCCATCTGCTCGGCCCCCCACGCCCTCCCCGGCCCAAAGCTTATGCTCTCCTGGGCACAGTCGGTGAGCGCGGGCAAGGAAGGGGGCTGCGACGGGAGGCTGATGAAAGGGGCTTTACCCAATTTTCCAGATTACTCTAATTAAGTTGTTCTCTTCGGCTGTTAAATTAGCTGGAGCCCTCCCTCCTTCCCTGGGTGGTTCACCCCCCTTCCCCTCCCTCCTCCCCAGATGCAGCAAATCAGCTTCCAGCACCCCCCCCCCGGCCGCCCCCCCGCAGGGCTCTGCAAATAAATAGACAGTCCCAGTAAAATTAACCGTATGAGGAGCTGCAAATGAGGTGGAAAATTTTAATGGTTCGGCATTTAAAAGCTGTCTGACAGGAGGCAGGGATGTGAGTGAGCAGGGAGGAAACGGTCCTGGGAGTGCCCCCCAGGCCCCTCTCCCCCCCGGTTTCCATTATTCTCTGCTGCCCCGGAGCAGCACGTCTCCCAGCTGGTGCTTGAGGTGGTGGGACTGGGGGAGGACCCCCATGTGGAGACCAGGCGTCCGTGCCCCTGCCCCCGTGCCCCCCATCCGGCAGCAGCCTCTGGGACTGCACCCCCGGCCCTTGGTGGTGCCAGCGGGACCTGCCGGGGGTCAACCAGGTGGGTCAGGACTAGCAGATGACCGGCCCGAGGGCTATACCCTCCCCGCTACCCGGCAGGGAGCTCCCGGGAGAAGGGGTCCAGGGCCAGGTGGGGACTGCGACCCTGCTCCATCCCCAGGAGCTGCTCACGGGCACCGCCTGGCCGAAGAAGGTGGGAGCCAGAGCCCCTCCGGAGCCGCGGGGGAAGCAGAGCTCTGCCCCTGCCCCCGGCCCGCTCCGGCCACCCCCCCCAATGGCTCCAGCGCAGCCCCTGCGCGGACCCCGCGATGCCTTCGTGCGGGCAGCGGAGGTGGGGAGGGAGGGAGCAGCCGGGACGGGCCGGGGGGAGCATGGGGACCCCTCCCCAGGCCCCCGGCGGTGTCTCCCCGGGGCAGCCCCGGTGGCGGGTGCTCTGGGACCGCAGTGGGGGGGACCGGCAGCACCACGACGCCATCCCGGAGGCTGGGCAGGGTGGGGGGGCGCTGCTTTGTCCTTGAATCCCGCTCGTCAGCGAGGGCCCGCGCGTGAATATTGACGGTGGCGGCGGTGGGAGCCCCGCAAGCAGCCGGCCCCGGGTGGCGGTGGGGGACGGGCAGCGACCCCGGCCCCGGCCCGACGCGCCCTGGGGGTGGCGAGACCCGGAGGGGGGGACACGGGGGGCGGCTGCCGCGAGGTGGGGGGGGCGTCGGTGGGCGCTGCGCCGCGAGCCCCCGCCAGGGAGCGCCGCGCCTTCCCCCGCGCCCGCCTGGTCATTTGCATATCTTTGCATACGGAGCGGCCGCAGGCGCGCGAGCAGCGCCCCCGCCTGGCCCAAGCACAGCGGGGCCGGGGCCGAAACTCGCAGCGCCGGCGCGGCGCGGCCCGGCCGCTGCCGGCGGCTTCCGTCGCGATCGCCGCCGCGCTGCGGCAGCCCCCGTTACCGGGCCGCCCGCTCCCGCGGCTGCCTGTCGCCGTGGCGGCGGGCGGCGGCGCGCGGTACGGGCGCCCCGTCGCCGCGGTCGTCGCCCTGCCCACCCCCGCGGCACTCGGTTCCGGCCCGTCGCCGCGGTTACCGCCGGCGTCACGGCTCCGGGACGTCACGGGCGGCCCGAGCCCGCCGCGGCCCGAGCCCCCGCCCCGGGGCGGGCCGCCGCCCGGGCACCTGTTCCTGGCTTGGTGCTCGCCCCCCCCCCCCCCGCGTCCCAAGGACTTGTCCTGTCCCCGGGCCCCGTCACCTGTCGCCCGCAGCCCCTATTCGGGCCGCGCCGGGCCCCGCGCCAGCGCTCGGCACGGCAGGACGGCCCCGCCCCGGGGGTCCTGCCCCCTGCCCTCCTCCCCGCCCGCGCCCGGCCGGCACCGGCCGGCTCCGCGCGCCTCCGGCTGCCGGGAGCGGCCGACGGCGGCGGGGGCCCCTCGCGGGGTTCCTCGGAGCCGCGCTGGGTGCTCGGGGGCGTGCGCGCGCGTCACGGGCACGCGCTGCACGGGGCGTCCCCCGAGGCGGGGGAGCGCTGTGCGGCCCCCGGCAGCCCCGCGGTGACCCCCCGGACACGGAAACCAGGGCGAGCGGCGGGGCGGGGAGCGGACGTGTATTGCCACAACGCGGGGGGACGGAGCCCGGCGCAGCGGGACCGCGCTGCCAGCCCGCACCTCGGGCGGGGGCGGCCGCGGAAGCCGGTCTGGGGCTGCCCCCTCCTTGCACTCTGTCTCTAAAGGCACCAAAAAACCCACGGGGGAAACAGCCCCAGAGGCACCTCCCAGCCCCAGACCTGGAGGAGACGGTCCCCGCCAGGGACCCCAGTGTTGCCGGCATCAGGGGTCGGGGTGCCCCTGCCCAGCTCCAGCAGCTCCCTCGGCCCCTGCCCCGGCTGGGGGTCCCGGGGACACCGGCTCAGATCTCCTGCAGGAAGTCCACGGGGAAGAGACCCACTTTGCGGCCAGTGTAGACTTTCACGTAACCGTTCACCTCCTCACCCTTCTGCACCACGATCTGGGGGCGAGAGGGTGCAAGTGAGACTCCCGGGGCCCCCCGGAGCAGAGTTTCCCCGGGCGGGGGGGGGGGGGGGGCGGGGCAGAGGGGGCCTCGTCCAAGGGGGTGGGGGCGGTGGCAGTGCGGGGGGCAGTAACTCAGACAAGGGCAGAGTGCGGCTGCGGGGTGCAGCGGGGTGCCAGGGCAGCCGCGACGGGTGGGGGCCTGGGGGGAAGCGGGGGCAGAGATGCAGGTGGGGGCTGGAGGGCCACGGGCTGCGACCGTGTGGTCCCATCTCACCTGATCCTTCTTGAGCGTGATCTGCCCGATCTCCCGGTTGCCCACGAAGGAACGTGTCACCTTGTGCACCCGCTCGCCTGCCCGCACCCGGATGATGAAGTTTGGAGGGAAGTAGCCGATTTTTTCACCGATTTTCCCCTGAAAGAAGTCAGTGGCTGGGTGCGAGGTGGGGGTTGAGCCAATCATCTGCATGACCCCCAGAGTGCCCCATGACAAAGAGCCTGCAGGCTGTGGGTTGGCAGGAGGACACAGCAGATGGGGGGGGGGGCTGCGTCCCCCTTGGAGCACAATCTGCACTCCCATCTGACCTCTCCCTTTGCTTTAAGCTTTGCATCTTCCCCCTCTGTGCTTGCAGGATGCCGGCCTTACCCGCCACCACTCCTCGTTGGAGTCATCGACCACGGTGATCTTTTCCCCTGGCCTGCAAAGGGAAGGAAGGGCTCAGTGTGAGGGGGGAGCAGGGACCGCCCACCCTGGGAGACCCTGAGGTTGACAAGGAAAACCGCTCTTCCTACAGCACCAGCTCCTAGAGCCCCGTGTCAGGGGAAATCAAGGAAGGCACACAGCCTGCGGGCTCAGGGACAGACAGCTCCTGTCCGTGAGCAGCTCAGCCTCAAGTCTGGGGTGCAAGAAATCGGTGGAAACACATCGAGGCGAACACCAGCAGCCTTGGAAATGAGGCTCGTGCACAAAACCTGGGAGCTGGGGGAGCTGGGGGAGCTGGCTCAGCCCGAGCCAGGGCCCCTGCTCGATGCGTGGCTCATCGGGGCAGGCAGAAAAGCCATGAAACCCAAACTGCAGCCAGCATGGCTCTAATTTCGGCCCTCGTTCATTCATTCACAGACCCCTCCTGGCTGTGAAGGCCTCATTGGTGAGGTGAAGACTTCTCCCCTTCCCCGCTGGACACCCCACATCCTCCCCCCCATCACCCCTGTGCCTGCTGCATGGCTGGGAACTTACGGGAAATCCAGGTCATCTTTCTCCAGGGCTTTGAAGCGATAAAGTGCCACAAAATAGTGAGACTGCAGATAGCCACCACGGATCCCTGGCTGTGGCTTCTTGTTCTGGGTGAGGAGGAAAGAGGGGTTCAGGGCCCCAGAGAGGCTCAGGAGGGCCCCAGGGAGCCCAGCAGGGAGATCCCTGCAGCTTCTGCCCACGTTCCTCCAAGGCTGGGGGCCTTTGGGGTGTAGGGTGAGGATGACAGCTACCTTGTCATCTGTTGGGCTTTTGTCAGTCTTCTTGTCCCCTTCAGAGGTGCCTGGAAATGGGGGGAAGGGCATTACACCTCTCTTAGTGCTGCCTCCCTGCCATGGGACCAGCCTCCTCCCACGGATGTCCTGTGCCCAGGTCAATGAGGGGAAGCAGAGAGAGCCCCAGGGTGGAGACCTGAAGACCCCGTTTCTGCAGGGAAAAACCCACCCCAGTGGGCCCCCCAAGTACAGTCTCCCCTTCAGGCTCCCTTCCTGCCCCATGTTCATGGCTGGAGCTCAGCCTCCCCGCTCCCAGTTCCCCGGCCCTTGCGATCAGCCAGCCCTGCAGCTGTCACAGCACTCACCGCCCTCGGCTTTGCCCCCTTCTGGCTTCGTGGCCTCTGGTTCCTCATCCATCATAGCAGCCAGTGGCTGCAAGGCAGAGAGCTGTCAGGGGTGCAGCATGGGCAGGGAGGAGGGGGTGGCAATGGGGTGCAGGCTGTGGTGCCAGGTCAACCCTGCACTCACATTTTTCTTGTCATCCTGCCCTTTCTTACGCTCCTTGTTGGCCATGATGACGCCCGTCCGCAGCGTCTCGAACACGGGGTCACTCCTGTTGGCTGCTGCTGGGGCACAGGGATGGTGAGAGGGGTTCAGCTCCAGGACACGAGGAGATGGGGCACCCCGGCATGGGGACAGCACTTACAGAGCAGGTCCTTGACACAGGCGTATTGCTGGTCACTGTAGAGGGGTGAGCTGTACGCCCGGCGAAACCCTGGGGGCTGGACAGAAAGAGGAGCTCTGAGCATCGGCCACCATCCAGCCCCGCGTGCCCTCCTGTGAGAGCTGAGGGGGCAGCGGGTGGATGCTGGGCACCCAGAGGGCAACCACCCAGCAGGGGGGCAATTCCTGGGTCCCCCCCTCAGAGCCAGGAAGAGAAGTGGGTCATGGCACCTGGGTCATGCCCACAGGGACGGAGCAGGCTGCTCTCTGCCGGGGTGCTTTGGTCTTCCCCACAAGGACGTGCCCCACGCCCGGCACCAGTGCGAACACTCACGATTTTGCCGAAGCAGCGCTGCATCTCCACGTAGGACTGGCAGTGGTGGTGGATGTTTGTTTTGCAGTTCTTGCACCTCAGGCCAAATTTGTTGTTGACTGGCGGTGGGGGGGGCGGCGCAGGGGTGGAAAGGAGAGGCAATGTGACACTGCAGCTGTGGGGACAGCTGGGCTGGAGCCCTCGCCAGCCTTGGCCCCCAGCCCTCACCCTGACCACGGCCCCCAGCCCCAGCACCCTCAGGACTCACGGACGATCATGCGGGCACAAACATCACAGAACTTGGGCTTTTTGAAGTAATGATCTTTGAACTTGTGGGGTTTGTCATTGACAAGTTTCTGGGGCTCAGGAGGGGGCTCAGGCTCCTCCTCCTCTTCCTCCTCTTCCTCCTCCTCATAGATGTAGTAGATGGGTCCCCCTGAGGGGCTGACCAGCTCCCCATTGGGCTGCGGCTCTGGCTCCATCTCCTCCTTGGGCTTTCGCTGGAAAAGTTGCTTCAGCTTCTGTAGCTGCTGGGGCAGGAGAGGATGCACATGGCAGGCGTGTGGGGTGGGGCAGGCAGGCAGAGAAGCCAGTGCCTGGCTCCCTGCCCCTTTCGTCTGGCCTAGAGACTCCTTCCCCAAGTGGGAGAAGACCCCATGCAAATTGGAGCAGAAATGCTGTGAGGAAATGCTCTCCCAGCCCCGTGAGGTCTCCACAAAAGGAGAAGCTGTGACTCCTGAGCACCATGTGGATATGGGCATCCTGGGGAAAAGCCAAGCTGGGAAACGGCCACTCAGTGCCCTGCTGGATCGGGATCCCACCAGGCATCCCATGTCCCACAAAGACTCTTAGGGCTGAGGCAGAGACGATGCTGGAAAGGTGGCTTCCCCCACCCACCCAAGCTGCCCTGTGGGCACCCACTTACCCGGCTCTTGGGTTTCCCACCTGAAGCAGGTGAAGCTGGTGGCTCTGGCACTTCCTTCTCTGTCATGCTATGAGAGGAGAAGAGAGATATCACACTGTCTGGGGCTGATGCCACTGGAGGTATCCAACGGGGCAGGAACAGCCAGACTTGGCTGGATGGGAAGCATCTCCTGAGCCAGTGCCTCCCTCTGCCCCAGCAGCACCACCTCCTGCTGCCCTGCCTGCAGCTCCTGCTCCAGGGCCCAGGGAACCACCTAGACCCTGCTGAGCTGGCTGGAGAACAGCAGGCTCCCAAGCCCAGCCTGTGCAGCACTGCTGCTTGCTCGGTGGTTGTGGTGCCAAGCGCTGCGAGCCAGACCCTGGGCTACCTGCACATGTCCATCTCTGTCTAGACATCTCCATCTCACGATTGAACTGCAAACGGTGCCACTCTTGCCCCCGAGGACAAGCACACGTGTGACGCTGTCTGGCATCACCGCACAGCCCTTCTTTCTTCTCCACAGGAGCCTCATGCTACCATGGGGGCAGGATGTGCTCCGGCACACCCCAAAACATGCCTGATTCCACCTTTGCCTGTCAACCATCCCCACAGTTTTTCTACCCAGATATCACTATTTTTGGTGACATCTAACACGAGGCCACCCCATACCCCCATGGAAACCAACCGGATGACCATCAGGGAAGCAGTGATGGGGGCTGGGAAGTCCTGGGGCAAGGAGGGCTGCAGAAGCAGAGAGCCCTGGGGTCTTGCAGCAGCGTGGGTGTAGCAGAGGCCCACAGGGGTCAGTGGCCACGGTCAGGTGGGAACCGCACACAGAAACACACTTACGCTGTCCTTGGAGCTTCCGTCCTGCGATGAAAAACCCTGCAAAGGGATCCCGATGCTGGGGCCTTGCTGGCTGCGGAGACCCCAACCCTCCTTGCTGGGAGCGCAGGAAAGGGGGGCAGCTGCCCCAGTCCCGTGGAGAACGAGAGTGACAGGCCAGAGGGGAACCGACAGCTGAGCGCTGGCGGAGGCTGACGCCGAGAAATTGGAGCCCATGCATGAGCCAGGAGGGGAGCGGGGTGGAGAGGAGCCACTGGCTATTTGCGTTAGTGGGTTGCTGGGCGTGCCAGAGGCCCACCCACCCCCTGGCATGGGGCAGCAGCAGACCTGGGGCACACCAAGTGCTCCAGCTTTCATGTCTCGTTTGCTCTCACATCTGAGGCCCCTGCAGCTGGGAGGGAAGAGTGGCAGCAGTGGAGTGTCTCATGGGGCAGCTCTCATGGCTGCCCCAGACCCTCTGGCAGCAAATCCTGCTGGTCTGCTCTCCACTGAGGCAAGAGAGCTGCCACAGAGGGGAGAGCTGGGGAGTCCCCTGCTATCATGATGCCCTGCAGTGGGTGCCAGGTCCCGGGAGCTGGACAGGCACCCTGGTGCCAGAGTCCCTGGACCTATGTCCCTGCCAGGCTGTGGGTGACAGTGGGGCAGAATTTGCACCAAGCCTGGGGTTGGAGCTCACCCCTTCCAGGCAGCTCTTGCCTCTCCACTTGCACCGGCTCTTGAAGGCAGCACCCAGATGCTGCCAGAGGCTCTTGCTGCTGCAGGCAGTGTCATGGTGAGGGTGATGCCAGCCCAACTCTGGCACCCACAGGGTGGTAGCTGCATCTACCGGCTGTAACCAGGAGGAATGTGTCACTTCCTGGCAGGGGATACTGCTGGGGACACCCCGCACCCCCATCCTTGCCATTGCACAGCTGCGCAGGGCCAGCAGCTGGGAAAAGAGGCTACGAGTATCCCAAGGGGACCAACCAGCCCCAGGTCAAAGTGCTCAGTGCTTCTCTCCCAGTCTCAGCTCCCAGCCTTGGCAAGCCGTGAGCTTGCAGCCCTTGTGCATGCCAAGCACGGGGGCAGGACCTGGGCGGGACCACATCCTCCCGAGTGCCCCTTTGGTGGCTCCCTGGCTGTCACTTCACCCCGAGAGGCAGCATGGAAGCCACTGACACTGGTACTGGCAGAGAATGGGAAAGCAGCATTAAAGTGATGGACAAGTTTTCTTTTTATATTTAAAAACAACCCCCCAAATAAAATAAAACCAAAAATACCCCCCAAATAATAATCAGATTAAATAAAATGTGCAGTGAACATACCAATCAACACCTGTATGTGCAGTTCAACACAGTGCTTAACAAAACAATATACACAGGGTAAGGTGGGCGGGCACGGGCATCACTCCAAAAATAATAATAATTAAAAAAAAATCAATTTCTTGTCTCTTAATTATGTCCATATAAATATATCCAGGAAGAAGGGCAAGAGGAAGGGTGGGCTGAAAGGAAAAGAGAAGGCAGAGGGAAGTGCCCGCAGTCCAGTGTGCTCTGTGTCCTTGCGTGAGCCCTACTGCGAGCTCGCACGCTCCAGCACCCGCAAGTCGTAGTTCTTTTTGGCCACGCGCAGCTTGAAGCGGCTGAGGGAGTTGTTGAGGCGGAGGGAGGCGTTTTGGGCAGCCAGCGGGCTGGGGAACACGGCCACGATGGTGTATAAGGCAGCAAGGTCACTGTGCCTGCCGTTCTCTGGAGTCCCGTTGTTGTCCCCACCGCCTCCATCTCCACGGCGCCCCTGAGTCTCTTTGAGCCACTGGATTTTGGCACCAGCCATGGCGAGTTGGGTGAAGAGCTTGTCAGCCTCTGTCCGTGTGATGCCCTCGGGCAGGTCTGTCACCTCCAGCACTCGGCCCAGCACTGCAGTGGAAAGACAGCACGTGTCAGCGGCAGCAGATGCTTGCATGGCAACAGCACGGTGAAGGCTGATGCGTGGGCTCCTCACCAGCTCTGGGGCTGGAGCAGTCACCTCTACTTTGACAAGAGAACCAGCGCTTTGCTAAGCTGCATCCACATTAGGAATGTATTTTTTAAGCCCTCAAACTACCCCTGCTGTTGCCGTTCTGCTCCCTGCAGTGCCCCATCCTAATCCTTTCTGATGCCCACATCCTGCTCCCCACATAGCCTGCTTCAAGAGGAGACGGGGGGCTGGTTCCCATTTGCCCATGGCTCCAGCAACACCAGGTCCTCCTTGCTTCCTTTGGCTGGTCTTGGCTTTTCAGTTCGGGCTTTCCCATATCCTACCCTGATCCTCGGATAACCCAGCTCTCCTGCCTTCTGTCCCTGGGAGGGAGAAAGACAGCTGGACCCATGGAGGACATCAGCATGTGCGGATCCGGAATGTGACGCTGCTCTGTGTGCTTCACCCATGGGGAGGATCCCTTCGCGTGTCCAGGCCAGTGTCACGCCAACCTCTTTGCCTCTGCTCTGTGGTACCCAAACGCCCTGCTGCCTCCAGCCCTGGCTTTCAGGCTTAGCGGAAGGCTGGCTGAATGGATTGTTTGCTAATATTAACGCGGCACGTAACGAACGTGCCAGCCGCAGGGAGGGGGGCAGCTCTCCAGCCAGCAGCTCTTAAAGGACCCCCTGAAACCAGCTGCTGTTGGTGGCAACATGGAGGTGACATGTGAGACAAGTCTGAAGCCTCCAGTGAGCCAGTGAGGACTGATGACCTTCCAGGCTGCCTGGCTCCAGCCCAACCAGCAAGTCTTGTCTTGCTGTGTGGAAAAGCCAGACTTGTGCCTCTCCTTCCCTCCCTGATGACCCAAGCGGAGACCCCCCCAGGGTGAGAAACAGGGAGTCCCTTCCACTTTGAAGAGAAACGATCCACTGGGGATTTCAGCCCTTGCAGCCACCCCTGGAAGATTCCAAAGCCCTTTACAAAGATGAGGGCTCTGCAGCTCCTGGCCCCCCTGGGAAGTGGAAGCGTGACAGAGAAGGGTCACTTGGGAAGCCAGTGGTGGGAACAAGATCTTAGGGTTCTGGGCACTCGCTTTCTCCTGACAGAGAGGAATAAAATCCTAAGAGTTCTGCCAGCTCCACCCGCTTCACCATTTCAACTCTCGCAAAGATAGGAATAGGGTCCATGCGTCCTGGTGCTCATCACTGACTCCAACAATTTCTCACCACCCTTCCTCAAAAGCTTTGCTCAGTGCAGGCAGTGTTTGCTGGGTTCCCGAGCAAGCCCTGTCTTCCCATCTCCCGACAGATGCAGCTGACTGGGCCTGGCTCTGCTGCGCCCCTCAAGCCACGGCTCCTGTGGGCTGTGGGGGGTGCAGGCGGTGGCAGGCAGGAACTGCTCTCCACAACCGCACCAGCAATGGGTTCTGTGGGATGCTGGTGTGGGCAGAGATGGCATCTGGAGTCTCTGCCAATGCCAGCTGTGCCCGTGCAGTGGGGACTAGTCAGAGGGCAAAGGGGAAACTGCTTGAGTAGGGTCACTTGCCTACATCACTTGTCCCAAGGTCAGTGGATGCTGACTTGAGGGCCTGTCTCTTGCTCCGGTTTCCATGTTTCGCTCCAGTCTGCCCCTTAAAGAATAAAAGTGTTTGTGTGTCAGCTGAGGAGGCACTGTGGCCTCACAGTACCCACAGAGCATCCTGGGAGGCCATGGCTGTGAAGGGGAGTGAAGGCACTTGGATGAACCCTGCACTCCCTGGCACCTTTGAGGTGACAACACACTTGGGTAAGTTAGACGAGATCAAGGCACAGCGATGGTTCCAGGACACTCAAAGGACGTAGGGCTGTCACTGCTTCCAGGCAAAGCTGGGAGCAGGACAAAATTTTAGCCCAGTGCCAGGCTCTAGGGAAATCCATTTACCAGGGCAGCTTTGCCGGATGGATGGCAAGTGTGTGGCGTAGGCAACCTGCCAACCTAACCAAGGGGTGTCCGCACACAGGGCAGGGCGCCAGTCTCACTTCTTAACCACTCCAGGGCCCTGCTCAGAGTGGGGCTGTCCGGGGGCAGAGGGATGGTCTTGCTCTGCTTCCAGGACAGTGACAGGCTGTGTGGGCGGGGATTTGGCCCAGTTTTACCTGGTGTGCATTGTAGTTAGGCTGGTTGTGGAGCAGCGGTGGGGGACAGATAGACAGGTTATACTGCAGCGGCTGGCCCAGCAATGAGTAGCGCCCATCACCTGCAAAAAGGAAGCAAATGGTTGTTGGGGTCTGAGGAAATCACTCCAAAGACTCAGCCCTGTGGTGTCCCCACTCCCTCCCCTTACCTTGTGCTGGGCCCATGGGCCGGGGGAACTGTGTGAGGACAGGGAGAGGGCTCAGCCCTGTGCAGACACTGTTGAGGCTGGTGACAGGAGACGGTGTCGGGGATTGGGTGGGGGACGTGATGGGGCTGTTCAGCTGGGTGCTGGCCTGGGGGAGGGAGAGCGTTAGACAGCCCCAGTGCTTGTGACCAGTCCCATGTCTGTCTCACCACCACAGGATGACCTCAGCCCCATTTCCCAGCCCACCCAGACATCACGGATGCTGGGGTCCTCTCCCTCCCGCCAGCCTGCTCCCAAAAGGTGAGCTGCCTTCTTCCCAGACCTCTCAATACCTGAGCACTGGTATCGGGGTTGTACAGGTCTCCTGGCTTCTGCCCCCGCTGCTCCAGGCTGTAGTATTTACAGTGGCTCCACTGCACCACAGGCGGGTTCTGGGGGGCCTGGGTGCCATTGGGGACGTTCAGCTGCATCACAACCACGCCAGGGCCTGATGGAGACACCCCTGGGGAGAAATGACAGCGCCAACATTGCCCAGGCTCTGTGCACCGCTGCCGCTGCAGGACAAGAGGCAGCTGGCTGGGCTGTGCAGCTTTACTCTCTTCCCTACAAGCCCCGCTCCGTGCTTGCTCCTCTGCCACTCCTGCCTGCCCAGGTGGGCTGCAAAGGCCCCACCAAGACCCGGTCGGGATCCCTCTCTGAAATCACAGCTTACATCAGAGAGGGGTGACTTTTAATTCATGAGAAATGTGAGCAGAGGACAGAAGTTGAAGTCAACTCAGGTGACCTCTCTGAGCATCACAGCAAAACTTCAGGCAGATGATCTAATCCCAGAGCTCAAGGATCCCAGTTCCGGCTCTTGCACCAATCCACCAGCCCCAGCTCATTTCCCTGCAGCTGGGCCTGCAGGCAGGAACCCCCATGCTCCTCTCACCCACGGTGCTCCCTGGTCCCATGAGCTGCCCTGGTGACACTGAACCGCAGTGCCAGCAGAGGGAGTCCGCAGCCCACAGAGCTCCCTCCACCCGCTCCTACCCCGCATGGCAAGGAGATACCAGGCACAGGCCAGCTTCTGCCGCCGTGCTGCGTCCTGGTAATTCCCAGTGGCCGTGGGATGGGTAAGACTAAGGAAACCCCCTGCACAGAAGTTGCCAAGCAGCTCTGTTCACTGCAGCCCCTACAAAACCTGATCCGATCTGTGCGGAATCAGTGCCAACCCTGACCGGTGGCCCCTCTTACCTGAATACTGCTGCTGCATCTGTGGTGGGCTGCAGGGAGATGGGGACTGCGGCATCTGATACTGTTCAGAGCCAGGTGGCTGGAGGAATCCCAACGAAGGGCTGTGAAGCAGAGAGCACACTGGTGAGGTGCTGGGGATGGGGTGAAACAGCCTGCCCATCTGTGCAGGCAACCACCAGCTCCCTCAGTTCTTGAGATGGCTGGAAACAGCTGCCTCTGTGGAGCACTGCGTGCTGCAGGACAGCTGCGTCCAAGGAGTGCTGACTATGGGAGCTAGGAGTGGGCAAGCTCAAGAGATGACCAGCATCTCTGGTGCCCAGCCACCTCCTCTAGCCGCAGGAGTGGGATGCTGTGTCCTTTCAGCAGGGCAGCAGGACCCCTTGCTCCCTAAGGCAGGCCAGAGTTACAAAAGCTTTACCTGGTGCCGTTCTGCTGGGCAGGTGGGATGACGCTGTAGTAAATGGGTACCCCTCCAGCCTGAAGCCCCCCCTGAACAGACTGGCTGGCTGGTACAAGCACTGGCTGCTGGAAGGGCTGCTGGACCACACTCTGTGACTCATTGGCCACGGGAACCTGTGTGGGGAGGAAAGAAGCAGCCCTGTGGAATGACAGGTAACACAGAGCAGGGCGAACTGGCCCAAAGAGACACCAGTGAGGTCCATACAAGGTAGAAGAGATGCCAGATGGTTGTCTACTGCAGCTCAGAGCAATCTTGCCTAGGTAAGGGCAGCCCCTCCCAGCTCTTCTGCAAACACAATGGTGAAGGGACCAGCTGCACTCAGTCCTCCTCAAGACACGTCCCACACAGACTCAAATGTGGACGTGCCCTCCCCAAGCTGACAAGCATGCACTATCTTCTCAAGGTGAGAAGTCTCCATCTTCGGCTCCATCACTCAGGCACAGACACAGGGCACTTCCTGCAAGCCCCCCTCCCTTCCTGAGGCCCCCTCCCCAGCAGCCTCACAGGACAGCAACTGATGCCTACCTGGTACGAAGGCAGTGGAGTGTACTGGACCATCAGGCCTTGCATCTGGCTCCCCATACCACTCCTCTGGCTGCTGAGAAGGCCAGGGGGTTGTGCCTGCTGCACTCCCATCACGCTCTGCATCTGGCCACCCATGCTGTTTCTCTGGCTGTTGAGGAGCCCAGCGGGCTGTGCCTGCTGCACTCCCATTACACCTTGGTATGTTTGCTGCTGGTTGGACATCACTGGCTGTAAACCTGTCAGAACAGGGTTTAAATGGAGCAGCTTCCCAGCTGCCCACAGGAGACAGCCTGAGACTTGGCATATGAGGGCTCAAATCCTGCTTTGCCCCCATCTCTTGCTCAAGAGTGGGAAAAGGGCTTCCCTTACGGCAGATGTAAAAAGACCTGAAGGAAGCTCCTGGCTTTAAATCCACCCTGCAGCACCCCAGTGCATGGTACATGCCGAGAGGAAGGGAAAAGGCTAAAACAGGCTTTGCAGCCAGGCCAAGTTTCAACTCTCCTTTGCACAGTCAAGAGGCACTCTATAGTCATCAAGTCCAGCAAGAAGCAGGAGACAGGGAAGAACAGCCTGGCCCCAGATAGCGGATGGAAGATTCTTAAGAGCCAACAAGAAGGTCAGGAAAAGGAAACATGCCTCCTCCCCACTTCTATGCCACCTTACCAGGCTGCTGGGACTGCTGGGGGAGCTGCTGAGTTCGCTGGGAGCTGTAGGCCACTGGGTGACTGAGAGATCGGTATTGCTGGCTGGAGTTCGGGTACTGCCCAGGAGGGTAGTAAGAAACCTGAATCTATCAGAATCAAGAAACACAGTGATGAGAACACAAGAGGGAGTGGAACCAAGAAAGCTGGTTCCCCAGAACCAGTTTTCTCTCTCACCTGGCCTGGCTTCTGCCAAACCAACCAGGGCTTTGGCTCTGGCCAGATGATAGTTCCTCAGGGAACTGCAGCCCCTTCCCACTCCTCCCAGTCTCCACCTCCAAGCCTTTCCCAGCACAGTAGTGCAAGAGCACAGTAGGCACAATTCTCATCACAGCTCAGGGGAACAATCCTAGAAGTCATAATGCCCTGCAGGACCCCAAAGAGAGCTTAGAGGTGTCAGCCCTGAACCTGGTCACGGTCTCTCCCCGAACACTATGAGCCAGGAATGGCCAGAGGGGTCCTCAGAGAAGTGCCTGGTGAGCTCAGAGGCACAAGGGGACAGAGATCACCCTGTGCCTAACATGGGTACGTGCCAACCCAGAGCTTGGACCCCTGTGTGTTGATGAGCAGCAGAAAAAGAGGGGACCCACTCTCAAGGAACTGTTCTTGGGACTGCTCCCCAGCAACCCTTCGCCTAACAGCTTTGGGCTGAGGCACACATCCCCTCCAGGCTTGCACATGTCCTTACTTGCTGGGGAGGCTGAATGTAGCCCTGGGGCTGCAGCACCTGCTGTGTGGGGGCCGTGTGCCCTGAGGCGGAGTAGTTGGAGGTGGGAATGGGCTGCCCAGGGGTTGCCATGATGAATCCTGTCTGCTGAGGATGCTGGGAGATGAGGGATGACTGGAACATAGCTGAGGAAGGATCCGGTGCTTCTGTAGAGCCCTGTCGGCTGAGGCTGATCTGCCCAAAGGGGTTGCTGAGTTCGTCGGCCTGCATTGGGGATAAGTGGAAAGGATGGAGGAGGACAGCATGTAGGACAACAGCATGTAGGACATAGCTTTGCTGAGCAGATTGCAGACCCCTTCTCCCTACTCTGTCTTGCCCAATAAAGGTTCCCAGAAATGAACCACAGACAAAGAGCATTCTGCAGGACAAGGGGTAGGGGCATGCGAGCTGATGGGGGGGCTCGAATGTTCAGCGGGCCCCACACAGGCAGGGGTGGCCCCAGTCCAGAGATTGTGTCCCATGGGACGCACCGTTCCCGAAAGACCCGACGGAGACAACACAGAGGGGCTGACTGTGGCCTCTGGTCCCCAGCGCTGGGCACAAGCGTTGCTTCCTGGTGGACCTCTGGGCTTGGCACTTGCTCTTCCCCAGGCTCTTTCCAAGATCAGCCACTCCAGCAGTGCCTGGCCCTGGTTGGTCCCACAGTCTCAGGCATCCCACTGCCTTGACCCCACTGCAGTGCAGAGCCTCCATGAATCCCAAACCCACTGGGCGCAGTGTCCACAACATACCTGATTAGCAAAAGCTCATACAACACAAACACAGCACATGAGTACAACAGAACGAGTGCAGAAGAGGAAATGGGGTTTATACCAAGTTGTACTGCTGGGGTGGAGAGACTGGCAAGAGGACTTGGGGGCAGGAGCTTGGAGAATACTGAACAGGCTGCAGCGCTGGGACCGGCTAAGACCAGCAGAGAAGGGAGAGGAGGAGAGAGATCCGGGGTGGGGGGAAAGGGCAGGGGAGTGGGGGAGGAAGGAGAGGAGGAAGGAGAGAAAGAAGGAACAACAAGGTTAGTCAACTGAGCCAACTGCAAACACACACAGGGGGCTACTGCAGAGGGCTGGAAAGCACGGAGACCAGAACAGGGGAGCATTCATCTCTCTGTGAAGACACACAGCCCGGCCTGTTGCTTTGGGGAAGCTGGGAAGGTTCACCACGTCTGCAAAGCGGCTCTTGCCTGGCAAGAACAGTGATGCAAGTTCACAAAGGCCACCTATGGCCAACAGAGCAGGAGAGCCACCTCCCCCAGCACCACCTTTGTGTCCCTCCCACTCCACTATCCAGCTGTGTGTGGCACTGACTCCCAGCTCTCTCTGCAGTGCTTCTTGGCCTTTCCTGCTCGTAATGCCTTTTCTTCCCTCTTGACATCATTTTGTAACTGGGAGGACATGCTGAAGCCTGTTTATGGCTACACCTAACTTGAGCACCACACACTGTGCTTCAGGCACCGAACCTGTAATGGTCAGCACTGGACGCATTTTTGATAATTTGATTTGACCTTCGGCAAAACAGAAGCTGAACACACATGGGGACGGTGCATTTTCAGACCTTTCACCAACAGTTAAACACATGAAAAAAGTTTTTTCCAGGACCTAAACCATTAGAACATCCAAAGCATAAGATACAAAATAAAACCCTAGCCAGATACAGTGATCCTGCACAAGCTCCAGAAGCCCGCAGTGTGTTCAAACTTCCCACTCAGGGCACTGGGCTTTGTCCCATGCCATGCTACAGCTCCAGAGAGACACCCCTGCTAGCCTTAGCACCGGACACTGGCTACCTCAGGGACACACCTCATCTGTAGAATTGAGGTGTTTTCCTTGAGTCTCATTATCCTCTGCAAACAGATCCACTACCCTGGAGCCAGTCCAGGGCCCAAGAACTACACACTTCCCCCATCCTCATACAGACGGCAGCAGACAGCAAGGAGCTATTCATGTTATCTCCGGTAAAAGCCGTTCCAAGAAACTTGTTTCCTCCTCCCATCCCAGCCCACTGAAAACACTCAGAATCATAGAACAGCCCAGGTTGGAAGGGACCTCAGATCATCTGGTCCAACATTTCACGTGAAAGGAAGCCTAGATAAGATTATCTAGCACCCTGCCTGTCCAGTGTAACTTGCAATTCTTGGCTGTAGGAGGCATCATAAGTATGAGATGATGAACCAGAAAGGATCCCTATAAACTAGCAGCAGGCTGAGGTCCAGCACTGACACACTGCTCTGAAGAGGGCAGGACGGGAAGTACTGAGGGTACCTCCCAAGCCCACCGCCCCTCTCTGCACCCACTGAACATAAGGCAGCTTTGCTCTCCAAATGTGCTCACCGGGGCTGGCTCCCGGCCCTTCCCCTGTGCTGCAGGGATACAGGGGCAGCTCTTGTGCTGTGGTTTTTCACAGCCTCAGGAGCAGAACAAAGCATGTAGGAATGAGGGCCATGACTGCTTTCCAGAGGGCTCCATCCTCAGAAACAGCCCTGCAGGCTGTGGAACATCACTTGGGTTTAACTTGGGGAGGGTCTGGAGAATACAGCCAGGCACAGTTCCAGGTCTGCCTCTCCCCAGGACATCCGGTGACCAGCCATGGGATTTCAGCACTGGAGAGCTCAAACCCAGCTACTGTCTGTGACGGTCCCTCACCAGGAGAGCAACTGGTTCCAGAACATAACCCTGACACTCTGCAAGGGCCTACAGATGCCTTGCCTGGAGGGCTGCTGGCCGGAGCAGGTGCAGAAGAGGCTGGCACGTTGAGATGTCACACCGCATCATATTCAGGCTCAGCAAGGCCCCCAACCTTCTCCTGCCCTCTGCCAATAGCACAGAGGTACTGGCACTCCCTAATGGGCAGCCAGCGTGAGGACACCCAAAACCCACTGGGCAAGTGTGAGTCCAGAGCACCTTGGGTGTATACTGGCTCTGCTTCTACCTCCCACCTGTGTGCCCAAGGAACTTACTGAGCCCTGGATCCTGTGCAGCGACTCACCTGGGATATCATGTGGTTACTCATGGCTGGCTGCTGCTGGGCTGCAGGGGGAAGTCCTTGGGGCTGTGGTGGTGGCTGTTGGGGTGGCTGCGGTTGAGGCTGCTGGGCTGTGCAGGGTAGGAGGCCACGGCTGGGCTGTGAAGAAGGAGACTGGCTGCATGCTTCAGGGGCACCTAGTACCAAACCTTAAACAGAGAAAGGCATGGCAGGGTGGATACCAGGAAAGAAAAACATCAATTCGTTGACGGGGAAGGCGAGGGTAGGTCCTGTCACCACCTCCTGTACTGCAGCCAGACAGCATTCCCTGCTGCCCACATGGGAGCTTCCACGTGGGGCAGGGTGAGCAGGCTGCAAGCCAAGTCACCAGTTGGCCTCTGCTTCACAGTAAACCTCAGGTGATCTTACCCCTCTCCTCTCCATGGCCATGTACACACACTGACCTTCCACAGCTGGTCACAGCTTCTCCTCCTCCCCCTGACCTGTGCATGTCCTGCCCCAGGGAAGACCAGGATGCAGTTCTTGTTCCAGACTATGACCACGAGCTGTAAGCTGTTATTCCCAAGAGCGTGCTCCCTTCCCTGTCCCCAGCCTAGCACCCTCGGTCCCCGTGGACAGCTTACACAGTGGTCCCCACCCATGGCTCTCAGGTAGTTGCTGTTTGTGTAAACTTTCAATACTACTCAGAACTGCAGGAAATGCCAGGCCTTGGTGCATGTGCTGATAGGACTGGCATGGAGAGGGGAGCGAGGGAATCCTATTTTATGGTCACATAGACCCAGCACATGTGCATCTTTTGAGTAAAAGACTAGGGGGTGGCAGGCTGAAAGTAATTCCTTCCCATGGTACAAAAAATTTTTAGGAAGGAGTGCAATACATGCTGCAGGGCACCCATCTGGGAAGTGCTCAGCATTTCAGTCTTACTTCCAGAAATAACAGGGCTGTGAAACTATTGCTTGATGCCCAGTAGCTGCTATTTAATCAATTCTGCCTCTGATCTACTGCATTTCAACAGCTAATCTTCAGGCATTCTACTAAAGAGGTCTGTATCATCAGCTACGTGGTGCAAAGAAGGAAATAGTTTGCTGACAATTGCCCAGGGGCTGACTGCTGAGATAGGAAAAGAGCCCCAGAATCCTAAGCATTTCCTCCCCCACAGAATAAACATGAGGATATAGAGGGTGGTGGCTTTTTTTTTTCCCCCCCAAGTGAAAATTCCTTTGCTTTTTTTTTTTTCCTTCCCCCAAGATGTTTCTAATCACCTGCCATTATATAAAGCCTGGAGAGCAATTGGCTTCTGTTCCCAGGGGAGACCTGGAAGAAACACACAGAAAGAGCAAAAAAAGCAGATCCTCTCTTGCTCTGCTTTGCTCATGGCTGGGACAGGTCTTCAAATAACTGCTCCCAACAGCTGATGAATCAGTCCCGGAGGTGGTTGCAATAATCAGAACATGTGCAGTCCTGAGCACAATGGAAACAGAGTCCCAAGAGATGATGTAGGCACCTTCAAACTGCAAGATCAATGTCTGGTTTTCAAAGCCAGCCTGGGTGCTAAAACAGCAGCCTGGCTGCCTTTTAGATCCATCCCTCTTATTTGAAGGGATCCTTGCAGGGCAGTCTAATCACCTACAAGCACTGATGTGCCTCTCCTCCCCAGTAAAATGACAGCTCTCAAGCATTGGGGGACATGCTGCCTACCAGTGAGAAGGGGGGAAGCTAGACAGTGAGACAACAGTGGATTTTCCTTATTGATATTGCACAGCAATTGTAACCAGCTACGATATGGCTCCTCACTTATCACTGGACCATTAAAATGAGAGCAAAGACTTGTGCTGCCTCTTCCACACATGCCTCTCACAAAGTCAGTAGAAAATAAAGGACTCTGCTCCCCACTGATAGAGAGGCTGGTGCCCTGCCAAGGGCAGCACACATCCCCTCAGGAAGCTGTTGTCAGTAACAGATTACCCGTGATGCCCCACACTATCATTCTCCAGGCACGGGCCACCCCTTCTGTTACCTAGATGGAAAAGGAGTTACTGATCTGAAGCAGATAGGCTCGTGATCCTAATTCCCTTTGGTGTTCCTGAGATCTGAGCTGTATTCAACAGCTCTTGAAGAGCTGCAGGCCCAGCTCTCTGCTGCTGTGTTTGCTCTCAGGAGTATAGTGAATTATTTTGAGAGAACATTGTAGGCAGATACCAATGAACACAGTCTTTGACTGATGAGATGGACCGTGTGTCTGATGAGATAGACTAATTGGTGACACCCTTCCCTGGACCTCCTTTGTTGGAAAGCAAGGAAAAGTGCCAGATGGGTCACCCTGACTAAGGCTCCTTAGGGCTGCGAGGGATTCTGAGGAGCAGAAAGGAACAGCAACGTAACTTCCAGTACAGCAGGGGAGAGAAATCAACAGAAACTGGTAGCTTGAGTTCCAGGGTATGGGACTAAACAATGTCCTTTGTCTTAGTTAACTCTGCTAAAGGGAAGGAAGATCTGATGGTGCATGGATCTGATGGTGATGGAAAAAGCAGATGATGAACCAACTGGCATATCCCTGCCTAGGTACTGAACACATTCAGATTACGCCAACCGTGTCCCAGTTTAACCAGAGTCACTGACCAGAGCATGATAAGCCCCCTCCCTCAGAACCCCAGCCCAAAGGCTAAGCGTGCGAGGTGCCCTTTGACAGAAGGTGTGCAGGAGAAACAGTACCGTACCTGCCCGGGACGTCCTGCTGGCAGTGCTGCCTTTGCTACTCCCAATGCTGTCCCCCCGCGTCAGGATGGAGATGCCACTGAAGCTGCTGGCTTTGGTAACTGGCGGTCGCAGGTTGCGGATGGAGCCATCTGAATCTGTGCTGCTCCACGGCCGAGGCTCCAGAGACTTTATCTCGCTCTCTGTGCTGCTCTGGCGGCTGCCTGAGGCCCGGTTCAAACCGTCCCGGTTGCCCCTGCAGGGATGGGAGGAGTTAGTCCGCACCTCCAGTGGAAAGGGGCAGCAGCAGGACCTGCAGGTGCCACACCAAGCTGGACAGCCCGGGCAGCAGCTCGCTCCCTGACACAGCACATTGGCACTTTGTATAGGGATCTGACAGCAGCCCCCCCGCCCTGGGTCACAGCTTTCTTGGGCATGCACTGTGAAGACCCAGACACCGCTGATCTTCCTGGGCGCGTGTTGAGAGCTGGCTTCTGGTCCTTTTCCCTAGCCAGATCCCAGCCTCAAAGAGATGCCAGCAGGGTCAGAGCATGATCCTGTGCCAAAGTCCTCCTTGTCTCACAACAGGGAGCTTTTAACAGAGGCCTTGGGACAAGGCTGATGGAGATCTTGTGAGACCACTTTCCATACTGCCCCAGTAGGGCTTTCTGCCCAGCTGGAACAGCTACATGCTGGGATATTGCTACAATCAGAGCTGTGCTCCCACTCATCACCCCTCGCTTAGCCCCAGGCCAGGTCTGGCCGCAGCAGGACTTCACAGAGCATCACTAAAACATTCCCAGCAGTAAGCCTGGTTTATCAGCCCAGCACAGTAATGGGTTCCTGGGCCTTCACGGGGGAGGAATGGTGAGGAAGGCTGCTCTGCTAGGGATGCTCATACACCACTGCGGGCTGAGCCTGGCAGCAGCCCCACACAGTTGTGGAGACAAAGAGACGGGCTTGGAAGGAACTTCTGAGGTGATGTCCTGGGCTGCTGGGAGCATGTGAGAGCCAAAGAAAAGATGTCAGCTCTCTCCACCCTAAACTCTGAAGGCTGCTCCTGGGGATGCTAGAAGAGGAGGGGACAGTGTTTTTGTGTGCGGAAGGGGCAGGTCATGCCTTCTGCTCTGACTCAGCTGCAAACTCTGGTTCCCCAAGAACCCAGACCCCTCTCAAGCTGATTACTGCTAAGCAGGATAACGTTCTGCTTTTTCTCCGAAACTCCAGACACGCTGCCCCACCCTTGCTCTCTGAAAGCACTGCCGTAGCAGCTTCAGCCATGCTTTTCTCTCCATTAGCCTTACCACAGCCTGTTTCCAAGTGTGCCCACCAGCAGAGAGCTCTCTGCACTCAGATTCATGCTTCAGTAACATTAATAGAGGACTTCCAAGCGAGTGAGACAGACAGCTGTATTGCTCTGAATGCCGGGCTCTGAGGGCGGTAAGTCTCTGGAGTTCACACAGACATCATCTCCAGCACCACCACTGAGGGATCTCCAATCTCCTCAAGAGCTTGTCTATCTCTGTCCAGAACTTGAAATGGTCCCGAGGCCCACATATCCTCTCTCTCCCCGCTACGGGAACCGCAAAACAAAGACAGCACGTTAACCAAGCTCTTTAGGGGCTGGGCACAACAGCCAGAAAAGCTCTGAGTGCAGCCCTGGCTGCAGCTCAGCTCCTAAAGCTGCAATCACATCGGCAGTGCGGGTTTTTGACACTTGCTGGGCGAGTTTCACTACAGCTCCACAGCTGATCTGAACACTATACCCCCTGCCTTGAACACCACTGCCAGACGCAGCCTCCAGGACAGTCCCTGTAACTGTGCCGAGGACATCTGATTTTTCATGACAGTGTCCCTCCAAAGACAGCCTGAGCCAAGTGACAGACCAAGGAGAGGGGCAAAGCTGTTCCTACAGTTGCTTAGATGCTCCTGTCCTGTTCATACACAGAGATGCTTCATCTCTAGAACTTTGGCTATCAAACAAGAGGACAGCAGGCATGAGGGTCTCTCCATTTTCAGCCTGTCCTTTATCCTCAGACCTTCAGGAGCCTCCTGCAGCAGGGGTCTGCGCAAGGTGGCTCCTCAGGCTAACTCCACCCTTCCAGCCCTTTCATCCACAGGAAAACTACTTATAAAGCTAATAAGAAAAGGCTGCTCAAACATGTTCCCAGTGCCCTCTGCAGCATATTTGCGTGGAAATGGAAGCCTGAGACACTTCATTGCCACCTTTAAGTCGTCCAGCCTTTATAATTAGGGATTAGGGAAACCCCACCTTATCTGGATGCTTATCCTGCCACTGTAAGGGCACGATTCCTTTTGGGAAACGAGGCAGAATGGTTTGAAAACTGCTGGAATCTTCTGGCTTCCCCATTCCTCCCTGCCACTCCCACCTTCCAGCCCTCCATTTTAATTGATGAATCAGCAAAAAGGACTCAAATTGATGTTGCAAAAAAATACAACTTCAGTAACTTCACAAGCAGCCATGCATGGGGCAAACTTACTCAGCAGGACAATGTACAAAATAAGTCACAGAGAGATACCTAAAAATCTGCCTCCGTTTGTGAGAACTAGAAGAAAAGCCTTCTTTGGAGATTCTGTCGGTTAACATCAGAAAAAAGCATCATTATAGAGTCATGCAGTCCTCTGTAGAGAAAGCCAGAGATACAAACAGTGTCTGCTAAACAGTACTGACCTGCTGTCAGTGAGATATCCATTCTGGCCAGTCTGGAAGCACGGAAAAGACATGGAAATGGGAAGGAAAGAAAAGAGAGACTTAGTAACTTTGAAAGCAACAAACCCAGGCAATTTCAAAGCAAAGAGGCGCAAAGCACTACCAGTACAGACTCAGACAGTTTGTGTTGTGCACCAGTTACGTGGTCACTCGCGAGTCGTGCTGAGCCTTCTGCACACCAGTTCCATCTGGCTCTCCATCCAGTCCCATCAGGAACCTTTCCTGATACCTGCGACCCTGAGATCTCTCAAGAGGTTGCACACCTCAACTCCCTACTTCGTTGCTCTGAGGCAGCTTTGATGGTAGCTTGGTCAACAGAACAGTCAAGGCCAGACATACAAGGGTCCTTATTTGCTAAATGCAGGCACAGCTACCAGAGCCATGAGTATAAGGCAGAGGGCTCAAACCCAGCTCAGCCCACCCTGTAATAGACTCCCCTGCCTCCGGAAGTCAGATGCGAAGCACTGGCTCAGCCCTTGAACACAGAGCAAGGGCAAGTCCGTACCCACCCAGTGTCGTGCTAACATGGGACAGCACCCACTCTAGTCCAGGACTACAGGCTGAGCTGCTTACTAACACGTCTGGATGGCTTTGGGCCTGTGTATGTAAGACAAGTCCATGATCACAACTGGCTGGAGAGTCATCAGCTGAAGCCTGGTGACTTGACTAGGGACTCAGCACAGTGGCTGCCATAACATCCTCCTTGGGCAGGCACATGGCAATTCCCATTAGGACAAATGAAAGGCGTTGTCCCCAAGATGCTCAAAAGCAGCAGGCAAGGAGCTGGACTTTGAACATGATCCACAGCAGATGGACACTTGAAATCGTCCCTGATTCCATCATTTGCCGCTTGGCACAGCATGCAGAACTGCCTCCAGCAGGCAGACAGTACTCCACACAGCAGAGCACAGCAGCCTCTCTGAGCCAGACGTGAGCAAGGAACACAGCTCCAGCTTAGAGGAGTTCCACGTAGGGAGCAGAGATCTCAAGGAAGCAATAACCAAGCTGGACACTTCGTAAGAAAGACAATAAATGTACTGCCCACATTCATCCTGTAAAGGCACAGAGCCCTGCCTAATATTCCAAGGCCAGCACTGCTTGGTCAGGAGGTTGAAGCTGCAACACTGGAGAGAAGCTGGGGGAGCAGCTGCTGCTCCTTTCAGGTTCATCGATTGGTTTGCTAGTCATCTCAGAAATGCCACTGCATAAGCTTATAATCTTGCTGGGCAGCAAGGAGCAAAACTGCCTCCTCTGTCAGTCCCCACATGTCTCTATTGCCTCCTGCAACAGGCAATTTAGGGAAGGAGCAGACCGGGGAATGGAGGTGTGGCTCCTCTCTCTCAGTGTCTTAGACATCTTTGTTAGGAGCTGGAATTCAGTGGTAGATACTGAGAACACTGGGAAATTTGTAGAAAAGGCAATGATGAGATCTGACCTCTTAGTATACTCAAGGACACTTTCTGCCACAAAGTTCCAGGAGGGTACCTGCCAAGTGAGTCATCCAAGCTTACCTCTCGTGCAAATATCCGCTCCCTGACCCGCTGATACTCTTCCTCTCGCTCTTCTATAGATTTGCTCCTTCTCCCATCCTGCAAGGGGAGTCTGATCTGAAGGGACAAACACATCTCAGCGGGTCAGCAGTTGCCAATGGGAGCAGGGGGCGTAGTCAGCTGCTGCTGTTTTTACGTAGCAGTGTAAGTGGATGTGGATTACGGAGTGTGTGTATGATGCCTGGATGCAATGACACAGCCTCTGCCTTTGAACCTACCTTCTGGACACCTATGTCTAGGGACGAACATCCTGGAGGTCTTAGTGCACTCCACCTCCTGGATCAAGCACAACCACTCTGCCTGAACTCTGCCTGATTCAGAAAGGACAGATCAGGAATATCACCACGTGCTTCTGAAAGACAGTCTGTTCCCAGGGGTCAAAAGCTAAAGGCCAGTCTTTGGACCACACATCAACACAGCAAACATCTGCTCAAGTCATGGATCCTGGGCTTCGTGGGTAGCTGCATCACCTGCAGAGTGCCCCCATGGGGAAACCAGAAACCGATAACTGATTGCAATGACCAGCTCCCCATCCTGATGACTTAAGCTCAGAAACACAATCCAAAGCAAGGGATAGTGGTATGCTGGGGTGATGTAAAGATGGGAGCTAGAAGAGCAAAGAGCATGAGATCCCTGGTGAAGAGGTCTCCTGTCTCTTGCCCCATTTTTGACATTCAAGATTCTGTCTGACATGGGCTGGGAAAACAGCCACAGATGAACAAGCTAGCTCTGTGTTACGGGTGTGGTGCCACCTGTGACAACCTGAAGGCAGCCAGAGATTCAGGAGGGTTTTTAGCTCCGATGACTGGCAATGCTGCTGAGCTCAAAGCGTTTCATTTTGCCGATGGTTTCCTTCCAGCAGCACTGCGAGGTCCTGACGACTTCACAGCTTGACTCGCTGCAAGCCCCGGGGAGGGGTGGGAGAGATGCTTGGCAACACTCAGCTCTGGGGCATTTCCAAGGAAACCTTTACAAAAGGCTTCACCTTAAAGCCTGGCCCAGCCACCAGTCGATATTCAGGGTACAGAAAAGTACCCCTCCATAGAATCCACACAAATTCTTCATGCATTTCCACAGTATTTTGTAAAGTTTTCATGACATATCTAGATGCTGCTGCTTGGGTGGGGTGGAAGCTTCTATTAAAGCAGGTTACTGCAGAAAACCCAAGAGAAATTTAGAGTTGTTCTTATCTTAGAAAAGTTGCACTTGACTTCCACGAAGTATGCAGATGCCCCATTGCCACCCCTTACCTGATTATCATCTCGGTCCATGCTGGCATCATCTCGTTTTAGGATAAACCTCTGCGGGAACTCTGCATTCTTCTCATCTTTGATGTGCTCAGAGAACCTCTGCTCAGGGCTGCAGGAAGAACCAAGTCCTTGTTACGAGGGCAAAAATAGGCATAGAACTGTCTTCATAAACCCGCTGCTTTGCAGGGAGTGAGGGGGTGTGCAAAGGTATTTGTTGTGTTACATCTCTCCTCTGCCTGATGGCAATAAGAGCTCCTGCCCCTTCTCTGAGAACTAAAGAGAGCTAGGAAGGGCTTGCAAATACATACGCTTAGGACTGGAAGTGCAGGATCCTTCTCTTCTAGAGAGAGGATCTGCCCTTCTTATAGAGGCAAAAAAATGTGGTGTGGAATCCATCCTGCTCTGGACCATGCCAGGCCTCTGTGTCTGGGGGTCATATGGCACCATGCAGGGAAAGGAAGGGAATGCCAGCCCAGTTGTTCTCCCTCCCTCCCCCTTACATTCGTGTGTTACTGGTCTTGTTGATAATGACCGCCTTCCCGGTTTGGTCAACATTATGGTCCATGCCAAAGTAGGCAGCTACCCGGTGCAGCAGCATCCTATGGTATGAGGTCATCTGAGGGAACTTCTTAAACTGATTGCTGAGAAGAGGGGAGAAAGCATTAGAATTTAGAGAGCCTTGAAACCAACAACAATAATCTGACACCAGAAGAGATGCTTTAACCGGATCCCAGATCAGGCCATGCCACCTATTCCGAGCAGTTAGTCGTGACTCACGCTGCTGCTTACACTGAGCGTGAGCATGGCCTTACACTGCTTTGCCAGACAGAGATGGGGCTGATTCAAGGGCTCAGGTTGAACGGGCCTTTCCTGAAACAAGACCAGCTTGTGCAGAAATGCACGTTTGTGTCTAAGCAGGAACAGGAGCCAGCACTAGTACTTACACTGCGACTTCTCTGATCCTATCAGATAAAGAAGTTTGCGAGCTGTGCTGTGGACACCCATTCTATCTCACATTCTGGGATGAGAATCCTGCCCCTGGTTTCCCCACCCCCAATTTATGCTAGAAAGAGAAGCACAATGGCACTAATCTCCTTTACAGTGGATATAGTGTTAAAGCAATTAATACCAAATCAACATGACACTCAGAAACCCTGTGTATGGACAAAAGGAGGTGGAGGATGTACAAGAGAACAGTCCGCCTAACCAGTCTGTCCAAAAGACACTCCTCTCTCCCCTGGGTGCCCAAGCTCCTAAACCACAAGTGACAAACCTCTTTTGTTTGACACAAGCTTCTTGATCACTTACTTGTTATCACTAATGAATTCCAGAATTTCCTGTTCTAACTTTAGTAGCATCATTCTATCCCTGTCAAGAGAAGAAAAAGACACAGTGAGTCACAGCTGTCTCTGCTTGGTACCCCCCTCCCTGCAACGGAGAAAAGCCACAAACACCTGCAGCAAGCAACCCTGTCAACCAGGCTTCACACAGCATCCCCAGGAATGAACTAAAATACTCCACATTTTTTCATGTATAGTAAATTAATTGCTAGATTTTTTTTTCAGTTTAAAGGTGTTGTTTTGCTAACAGTGCTTGGCTTTTGGCAGTACTGAATCTCTACTCTGCTAGAAGCTCCACTAGTAGAGACTCCAGCTTTGCTATTCTTATGCCAGCATTTGGCTTGATTATGTTTATTACTGACACAGCAGCAGCTCCTTTAGAGGTTGGTATTTGACAATCATTTATAGAAAGGGTTTTAAAGCAATCAAGATTCCTTCCTGCTTGCATTCAAACAAATTATTTTCCTCTTTCTCTCTCCGTAATACACAATTACATGTTGTGATTGACTACAGCGTATAAAATTACAGTTGTGCTTTTTGTTTCTACACTGTCCCAGCTCTGGTTACGTTCTCCGAATTCCAAAAAAGTCAAACACCCTTTCAGGTAATTTCTGAGGCTCCCCCTCCTCCCAAGATATGTGAATACATACACACACACACACATACACACACACACGCAAACACCAGGGGTCTAAGAGTCAATCAAAGCATCAGTTGTCAGGTACTCCCTCCCTTCACTGAGCCAGCAAGTTGTTTTACTGACTAGGGACCTACCGTGGGTTTTTTTTCAGTGTATTTACTAAAAATTCATGCAAATCTATTCCAGTGGAGTCTGTATATTCCTGGCTGGAATCTGAAACAACAACAGCAGCAGAATAAATTAACAAAACACTGCAATAGAACAGACTGAAGGGCAGAGGTGTGTCTCACTGCACACATGAAGACGATGTCCCCACATTGCTGCTGGAGGAAATTCAGCCTCATTCTCAGCAACGACTACTTGCGACAGAAGAGAGGGGAAAAGCCCACATTGTTGCAGAACTGCAAAGGCTGGGACCCATATAACTTGGGCTCAAGTCCAGTTTCTAGCACAGGCTCTGAATGCAACCTCTGGGTCAAATTTCTCAGTGTGTAATTAGGGACTGTGTACCCTTTCCCCTGCAGGAAAATCTTTTATCCATTTCTATGCCCCAAAATCATACACACAGGATCACACAGCAGAAACTTAGCTCACCTCCTTGCAACCTCACATCCTGCCACCTATGGCAGGTTTTATAAAAATCAGTCTAAACCAAAAGCATGGGTCTTCTCGGGTTTGCCTCTGCATATTTAGAAAGCCACCAGATGACTATAAACTGTGCAGAAAGCCTGCAAGTCTGTTGGGCACAAGCCAGTCTAGAGAAACCCTCCCTCCCCATGCTTCGCTCCAGAAAGGATGTTATAAAAACAATACATTCCTGTACAGTCACCAGCAGAGACAACCACTCTGCTTCCAACAACTGTACCACGGGACAGCAGAATCCTCTAAGCGGGTAAGACAGGACCTGCCCTGTTCAAACAAGCACCTGACCTCGAGACAGCATTTTCCTTGGTGCCTTTTCTTTGTTCTTGTCTTTTTCTTCTTTCTCTGCCCCATCTTTCATGGACTTTTCCTCTTCCTTGTCAGAGGGGCAGCTAACGTGCAGCTGAATGATGTCCTGGAACAAAACAAACCAGGCTGGTCTGAGTCACTTGGACACTCCCTGGCATCACTGCCATGGACGGAGATGTTGGCAGCTGAGAAAGGCATCATGGAAAAGCAGGGGCTTCAGGTTGCAGATCTTTCCCCATGTTTCTGCCTTTATTCCTGTGCTGTTCCATGGCACCACGATGTGCTTACACAGTTGCTTTAAAAGCCCTCCTAGTGAACTGTACAGTTCTAAGCAAAATGCAAACAAAAGACAGGAGAGCAGCCTCTGGAGCTGGGACCCTCAATACCAGGAGGGCTTAGAGGCCAAGCACCTCATTTGCCAAAGGCTGAGGTGGTCTGGGCAGCGCTCAGCCCTGGCACAGGCCAGTTTTGACCCTGTCAATGGAAAGTAGCATAGAGGTCTCTGATCTGCCACCACAGACCTGAGCTGGTGATTCTGTGTGGTGTGGCACTACGTCACCTCAATAAGATGGGCTGTAGCTAGCCACAACGTGAACTACAGTGAGCCAGCTCAGATCTCTTCACTCTGCACCATCCTGTGCCTCTGAAGTTTGTACGGGCAGAGAGAGCTCAACCCATCTGCTCTTGCTGGGGCAGACAGGTTCTCAGCATCTCCCTGACTGCTGCCCACCCTCAAGGTTCAGCTTCTCTGTCACTGCCCACAGTGACCGCAGATGGGGATCATCTCTGCAGAGCACTGTGGATCACTTCTCTGTGAGCTGTCTGCTTTCAGTCACTGCAGCCGGAGCTGCAAGGAAGGGGCTTGCATAAAATCTTCCTTCCCACGGCCGAAACCCCAGGGGCTTTGTGAAGGCAAAGTGCCATTCCATTTTTGGGGACATAAGCCTGCACAACTTGAGTACTTGTGGGTGCCCAGTGAGTTGGTGCAGCTGATTCCTTGTAAAAGAAGGGTTGTGACTGTACACATATCAGTGGTGCCCACAGGCACGATTGCTTCCTTCAAAAGCAGCCTCTTGTGGGAAAGTCTTGGCTCTCAGAGACACCAGCCCAGGACAGGACACCGCTTCTAGCAAGACATGGATTTTCTGGGCTTCCGCACTCCACAGCTTGTCTCATTCTAGGCCTACCTGGGACTCCAGCAGCCCATCTACAAAGGGGCTAGACGATTCTTCACATACAGCCAAACTCCTGACCAGTTTAAGTTTTGAATTAGACTGGAGAAGGAAAAGAAAAAGTACACTTAAGATACCTCAGCCAAAACGCACACACTTAAGTTCATGTTGCTGCATTACCAAGCCACTCCATGCACTCATTGTTAATTAAACTGCTAAGGAGGAGGACTACCAAACCAGCTTCTTGCAGCAACAGGAGTATACACGAGCTTGGAGTCCTAGAGGAAATCAGTTATTTTCTTCCTTCGGTCTTTGATTAGGATTTGAACCAAACAAATTTTAGGTGAGAAAGTTCACTGCCTTAATTCATGCACTCTTTGACCTCTTCAGCCGAACCAATTCCAGCCTCTCCCCTCCTCTCCTGGCAAGAATTAAAACCATTAACTAAGGACATAGCTGAAACCAACTATTTTTATTGATTTTTAAGATGCAAAGACTGTTACTGTTCTTAATTAAAAGGCTGCCATCCCATTTACACTTTGCCTGTCCGACCTAATGACTTTGGTTATTTTGGGTAATGTAGTAGTGCTTAAAATGCTTAAATAAAATGAAAATGCTTAAAATAAAACCTGCACTTTCAGGACTTTTGGCAAGTTGACTTACTTGGGTGACAAATGGGAAAAAATCTACCAACCAGACACACGAGATCCCAGGCAGGATCAAGAATATGGAGAAAGGCCTGAGGTGCACAGAATTCCTAAGGGTAAGACCACGACTCGGCTCGGAATGGTCAAAAGGAAAACAGGACATCAGAAGAGGTCATACCTTGGCTCTTTTTCTGGCATGTCCATGACTTGAATTTCGCCTCTGTGGAGAAAGGAAAGAGAAGGCAAGAAGCTTAATCTGAATGTGTGCACTCTAAGTGGTATTTGCTGTGCAAGGCAGCACAACGCTGTGTAAAACAACCCTGGAGACCATCTCTACCTGACAGCAATGGAAGCATGTGCAAATAGGAAGACCTGGAGAGCTGTCCTGTCAGGCCCAGGTGGGCAAAAACTGCTTAAGAAACTTCACGTGGATTAGACCCAGTTCCTCTGTTTCTGACAGAATCAACACAACTGTGGGATCACAGGCCAGACAGGTGGAGCTGCATGACACTTCTAAGTGGGAAAACTAGAAGTCCTCTACCGCTCCTGGACCAGGAAATGGGTTCTAACACAGTGGATCACAAGAAAGACACAGTGCTTCTCTGATTTAAGAGACACAAAGTCATCTATTTTCCCTTCCCTCTAAGAAACGTTTCCCCATTCCGCATTACAAAGTGACCAAAGTCAGGCTCCTCCTGAGCGACGCCGGTGTCTGCCCATGCCATTGTTGAACAAATCTGGTGCCAGTCACCAGCTTTAAATGCAGAAGCAATCAGCAGGTTGCTGAGGGTGGCCGTTTCTTCAAGCTCAATACTAAGCCAAAGGCATGTGTGACACGAGAGCAGAGCAGCAGGAATGAGTCCCAGCACCCTTCCAACGATGCTGGCACAGATTTTTTTTTTTTCTTTGCTGAAATGAAATCCCAAAACATTCATGTCCTATTTGGGCATTTTTAACAGCTGCAGAGCAATGGCCAAGCACCATTCCTGAAGCCAAGCTCTCCCTGGGCATCTTCACATCAAGCCATTAACTGATCCTTCGGTCAAAGGAGGAAATACAAGGGAGGTAACAGCCATGGGACTAGAACCCGGGGACTGAACATGAGTGCCCCCAGGAGCACACCAGCCTCATTTTCTTCCAGACTTAAAGAATATTTTAATTATTCCACTCTGAGCAGAACAGATTCAGCTAAAGGGAAAGAGAGCAGCCTTGGAACAACACTGCCTGTGACCACATGACACTGCCTTGGGAAGTGGCAGCGCAGGCTGAGGCCCCTTTCAGAAAGGAGAGCAACTGGCTTTCGTTTGCCAAGCAGAAGGAAAGGGCCCAGTTCCCCAAGCTGGCGGAAGGGACTACCCACTTGTCTGCATGCTTACCTGAGATTCCTGGCGCATGCTGACCTCCTCCCCGCCATCCTTCTCCACCTCCTCCTTGCTTGGTGACCTGGATACATATTTGGTTTTGTTCACAGATTCCTCAACCACCTTTTTTTCAGACTCCTTCATTATTTCCAGTGACTCCTGTGTGGTGTTGCTGTTTGACATCTTCAGAGCCCTACGACGTAGCAACGGGCACCTGCCAGAAGAGGTGACAGAATGGGTAGAAAGAGAGTCAGGAGGTGGAGAGAGTTTCTACCTGGAACACAAACTCTTGTACATATAGGTTGTAACTTCCTCGTAACTTGTCTTGTGTATAAAGACCCCAAAGGAAGCAATCCAGTGACAGCCGGCCCACTCACCCCCTTGGATGCAGCCCCTTGCAGCTCCTGGCTCAAGTGGACCTTGCAGGAGCACCATGATTCTCACTGGGACTCTGGAGACACTAGCAGAGCTGAACACAGCCTCTGAGATATACAGTTTCCCATCACAGGCCCTCTGCCCTCTAACTTCTTTGATGAGAGGGAGAGACTGAGGGTAACTAACGCTGGCAAACACCCCGAGGCAGGGAATTCAGTAAGGGACACAAGCTCAACCAGAGGAGGAGTGCTCTGCCCCAGGACAAACAACAACAATAACAAATTTGCATTTTTACCCCAAATCCCAGCCCAGTCCTTCTTGCAATTAGTCAAATCCTTAGTGAGTAAACAGCCTCGTACTCAAGATACTGCTCTGGTTCTTCCTGTGAAGTAGGGTAACCCCACGTCTTCTCTCTAGCTGCCTATGGCTAGATACTTCAGGAAGAGTGGGAGTCAAACAGTCAAATTGCAGATGAAGACCAAAAAAAATAATGCTTCCCGACAAAGTTGCATTTAATTGCTTCCTTTTGATTATCAAGAACACAGGCAGCCCACAGAGCCCGTGAAACCACCCCTGAATTAGAGCGGAATCGAGACAGGGCAGCAACATGTGCCTCAGCCTGCCGACAGTCTTGAACAGGAATAATGAACAGGTCACACACCCGTTCATCAACTTCAGTGTTAATACCAAACTGATTGTCTAGAACTGAAGCGTCGGCCCTCTTGACTGCTCAGAGCAGGCTTCTTTGAGCTTGAGTGAGGGTTAAACCAGATAAAGCAGGACTGCAGAGGGATGCTGGTACTGAGAAACATGTTTATAGAGACACTGCGCAGAACCCGATGTTCGTCCCGACGACGGATGAGGAAGCTGGATACAGGCAGGATAGAAGGCGACCCACTGAGGCAAGTTTCCAAAAAGAAAAGGGGAAGCCTAAATTTGAGAGAGGTTCAAACAAAAGGCCTGGGCACTTGAAAACACAGCTGCTAACAACTTGTTTTATTAATCACTTTAGCAGAACATGGCTGAGGGGCAGGTCTCGCAGAGATTTATTGACTCTTGGCTCTGCATGGGAATCGCTAATATTCATTAACTAATTCAACCTCATTCCCCTTTAATTTGTGGGGCTGCTGAACACAAATCATGCACTTGACTCTTATTGCAGCTGCTGGAATCAGCTCCAGATACAGAAAACATACAAGAAAGCGCCATCACCTTCTTCTAGTTCCCAGATTCTTATAGGGATTTGTAACAAGCTTGTGAAGACACTGAGGGCAGATGCCCTGTTGTGAATGGGAAAATGCTGTGTCACAGCCCTGTGGCAGGGCTGCAGCCAGAGAAATCACAGCAGCATGCAGCAAGCGCGCTTGGGAGATGCCAGCACCGCACTGGGTCTGAGCAAGAGGCTGAGGCATGAAGCTTATGGGCAAAAGGAAGCAGCTATGGTCACCTCAGCTTTCCTTTCCACAGACTGTCTGTGCTAGACTTATGATGAGCTTTCTCCCAGCAAGAAGATTCACTGCTGTCAGTTCAGAATCACAGATGGGAGAACCAGGAAAGGAAAAAGTTACTTAACCCAAGGCCTCGATGAATAAGCAGCACCTTGAGGCTGTGTGGGAAACATCCTCGCTGACCCTAGAAAATTCATGGAAAAAGGATGCAGGGAAAGCAAAACCAGCTGGCATGATGAAGCTGACAGGGCTGCACTATCTGCTTTACACACAGGAACCAGTATGTTCCAAGGCAGACACAGGGATCAGCAGGAGAGAGACTCTGGAGGCTAAGGGTGGATGCAGGCAGGCACGTGCCTATGAGAACAAGGTACACTGGAGAGAAGTGCTGGAAGATCCCAGCCACTGTTCACAGGCGTTCACTCTGGAGCAGGAAGGTTTCAAGAAACCCACCGTTCATTCCATAAGCAACTTGCTATGTAGCGCACCTGGAAGTGTTCAGATGAGAACGTGAGAGAACAGAGGGCTCCTCACACCGAGCAAACACGACTGGGCAAGATCCCCATGCCCACCGCAGTGCTGAGCCGGGCTCCTTCAGCCCAGCATCATCACACTGTACCCAACAGGCTGTCCCACAACCAAACTGGTGGCTCCTGGCAAAAACCAGCTGCTATCGATAGCTTGTTACAGAAAAGGAACCAGAGAGCAGTCTGCTGTGGACATGAGCTCTGCAAGACAGTTCTGCAAACACCTCACCCCCCTGCCTGCTAATGATTTCCAAGCAGGTATGTGGCCTCAAATGCCAGGTGGAGGAGAAGGTGAGAGCACCACAGTGTGTTCTTCCGAACGCTGAGCAGTGCCGATCCTTGCGCTGCACAGATGGCTCGCTGCTCCCTTCCCCTTCCTGACACGGTCGCACGGGACAGCATGCAGCACCACTGACAGTCCCCCTGGCAGGCGTCTCCTAGAGCACCCCTGTGGGAAGCAGCTTCCTTCAGGAATCACCGAGATGTCCATTCTCCAGCTGCAAGGGTCTGCTCTTCACCCTGGCAGGCTGGGCACCCAGCAGCTGCCAACAGGGACCGCAGTTGGGCTCCCAGGTTCATAGCAGGCATGCCGCGCGGGGAGGTGAGCCCTGCGTGAGAGACTCTGCTCTGCCTCGAGGTCTCCAGCAGGGACTAGGTCAGAAAAGGAAAATGGAACTTGCTTGATTCACGCACCAGCCTCCTTAGTGGGAGTCTGGGTTATGCAGGGCATGAAGTTGGTAAACTTTGTCTCCCTCTCCCCAAAATGCCCCACGCTATAGGAAACTGCTCCAGCCTCGTGTCCAGGCCAGGGGCCAGGAGGATCTGTAGCAGATTTGGGGAAGGGAGGCAGAAGGAGGCACCTGAACTGCACACACGACACTCACCTCAAAGGGGAACTCCTGCGGGAGCAGGTTTTGTACAGCTCATTCTCTTTATAACAGCCACCCCCTAACAAGTTTTCACCCCCAAGCCAAAACGCCTCAGTCAAATCTGAGAAGGGTAATGGGATCTTTTCTCATTATACTGCAACGCAACTGCTGCATCGCAAGGGGAATCTCATCAGTTTTCCCTCTCCTCTTCCAGAAAAGACGACTCAGAGCCACTGAATTAACACTTGTAGGCTGCCCCCTCCTGACAAAGCTTCCATCCCTGACAGAAGTCCTCCCGGATACTTCCCTGAACACAGAATTCAAAGAAGACAGGTGCACTGCTAGTGCTTCTCAACAGCGCTGCTTTCAGAGGAGGTTTCCATTCTGTATGAATGAATCAGTCCTGCTCCCCCCGGACAGACGTGGGAGGTAGTGAGGGGGTGGCAGACATGATCTGCTGTGACAGACAGCAGCTTGCAGAGAAAGTGGAAGTTCAGAGGACTTGTTGAGGTGGGTGGGACTGAGCTGTGCCTTGCCAGGGAGATGCAAAGATTACACATATGCAACAGTAGCGAATGCACAAAACCTGTGTCAGAAAGGAGAACAATGGAGCAACAGGAGGTGGGCGAGCTGCCACTGATCTTTTCGTTTGGGTCTGGGGGCTGGCCAGCCAAGGCAGTGACAGCGTGGACACTTCGTGTATGCTGGCCAAGGGCCAGATGAAGGGTAACCATGACAGGTTTACATCCTCCTCTTCACCTCAAAGGGGAACACTGAATTCCACCTCTGCTCTCTTCTTGCTACATGCAGTTTGCAGTTGCCAAGCCACGACAATGCAGGCAGCAGCTGGTCCTGGTCAGGCAGGGAATAAAAGCAAGAAACTTCTGCGTTTACAGTTAGGATGGGTCCAGCAGCAAATCTGGGAAAGGCAGGAAGCCTACTGCTAAATAAAGTTTCTTCCTGGCCTTGTTTCTCAGGCCACAGACATGCTCCTGTGAGCTAAATGAGCGTGCAAAGGAGACATATGGCTGCTTGGCTGTAGCTGCTCACATGCACACTCTGAGCTGCAGTAGGATAGAGGTATCTGAGGGAGCTCGTCCCACCATGCAAGACAGTTAAGCTTTTGGTTTTCAGAGGGAAAGGAAACAAGTGTGAATGGGCTCCACTTTCTCAGTCCCTGTCCAAGCCATGAGCACGGCAGCAAGTTTGCATGCTTACAGCCCTCCAGATCAGGCTTTGCAATTTGCTTCAAAGACATGAATCTTGACTCACTTCCCCTCCATCTCCTCCCTTGGTTATTAACTGATTCTTTTTTTAGCTTTCCAAGACTCAGTCCAAAAGGCATTCAACAGGACAGAGCACAAATCTTACCAGATTCAGCCCAGGTCATCAATGTTAATGGAACAGAGTTTTCACTACGGAGAAGGCTGCAGAGCTTCGCTGGCAAGAAGAAACCCTGACATAGCCATAACGACAGCAGCTTTCTCCATCCTCAGGCTGGTTATAAAATACAAAGAAAGCATACTTAGAAACAAACCACATCCAATCACATGCTAAGCAGAGTTAAAGCACTCTGAGGGCTCAGAAATAAACATCCCAAGGCTGGTGATTCACTGGCAGGCAGGACAGTCCCCACCTCGTTGCTGCGATAGAAAATCAAAGTCAGTTCTGAGCGTTGGGAGGAGAACTGAGCAGGAGGAGCTGGCCCAGCCCAAGGGAGGTTTGTTGGTGCAACTGGCAATTAAAATGAACAAACCGGCCTATAAGAGGGGAGGGGGGAAAGCAGTGGCCTTTTTTCGGCATCTGAGTGTTTCACTTCACCCCTCTGTATAAGGCTTCAGCAATAGCATCATACATCACCAAGTGCCTCCCGCAAGGTTAACTGATGATGCTCTCACGAACCATTTGCTTATTGGCTTCCAGGTCAACCAATGGGAATCACAGCTCCATGGCAACAGGCTCTATCACTAGGAGCAACCAGCCAAGTTTGGGGGGTGATTTAGATTCCCCCTCCTCGCTCCCCTTTCCCAGCACAGCGTCTGCTGTAGAAAAAGGTTTTCGCAGGAAAAAGTGGAGGCGTTGAGGTGGAGAGGATGCTGCAAATTCCAGGCATTAAAGCCTCCTTGGTTCTACTGACTAAGTCAGAGAGCGCAGTGCTCCTTCTGCACCAAGAGATTTTCAGAGTGGCTTCTGTCTGCCTCTCTTCTGCCAGGGCAGAGCAGCTGGCAAAATTTTTGCTGTATTGAAGTTCACCTACCAGATGCAAGAGGAGGCCATAATGAAAGGCTTTGCTAGTAGGACCAAGAAAGCCCACACAGCTCCTGAAACGTCTCCCTGCTAGGCTCTGCTGGCCTCCCAGACTGCTCTGTAAATTATAAGCTGCCTGCACCAACACTGCTGACTGGGGCATCCCCAGCATCCCATAAAAAGTCTGCAGCCTCAGCCTGAAAAGAAACAGGTACAGAACCTGCCAGGCACACGCCCTCTCTCTCCTGTTGAGAAAACAGCTCCCTATCAGAGGTAACAGCTCTAGCTAGATCCAGCAGCTGCTTCAGGGAGAAAGCCCCAAAACTCAGGAACACTCATAAGCTGCACTTGCCTCAGCCAATGAAGCAACCTCTCCCCAGTTCTCTCCATCGTTTTTTTTTATTATCAGTTGAAGAGAGGGATTTAATTCCTCAGTACCATACAGTTCCTACAAAACCTAGCACAAAAAAAACCCGACAGGAGGCCAATGCATTTGACAGTGCATAGGCTCCCGGTGCTTAGTCATTGCTTTAAATCTTAATCTCCACCCCCGCATTACATCAAAGAGGTGAAATTATGATGCAGATGGAAGGGTTTGACTTTAGGTGGAAAGGGGGGAAATAACCTTATATGAACAAGGAGACAGGAAATGCAGGTGAGATAGAAAGCCCTCTAGTTAGTTATACACAATATCAGGAGGTCTCAAACGTGTCCCTCCCAAATAATTCCAAGGAGGGTAAGACATCACCAGTTAAACTGCCTTCATCCACAGCTGAAGAAAGCCCCCATATCGAGCTCTACTTCACATTTGCCGAGCAGGGCTGCTACAAGAGAATCCCTTCAGAGGGACCCATCTCTGCACCCACCGCGGCAGAGCCACTGTTCACGTGGCTTTGAGGGGCTTAAGCTCAGGGGCTACGGGGCCTGTTCCACCAACCATAACCCCCAGGAAGAGGCCAGTGTCTGCTACAGCATAGCTGTGGTGGCCATGGTTCGCCCCTGCAGCTCTGGCTCAATGTGGGAATTGAAGCCTCGAGCAGAGATGTAATCCTAGAGGCTCTTCTTCATTTCAGGTACCTGTTAGCCAGTATGGGGGCAGCCAGCCCGGTTAAATAGCGCAATAGCCAGTAAGTGTGAAAAGGGAAACATCTGAATTATCACCATGGCAGTCATTCTCAGTTATGCGGTACGTGCACAGATTTCATTATGTAGAACATCTCAAGCGCTAAAATCAGAATAGGTGTCAACTTGCTATTACTGTACTCCAAGAGTGTGACACAACTGGTGTCAGGACTGCCAAAATCATCTTCGTGTGATATACAGGAATCAAATGTGCCAGAACAATAAAAGTGCGTTGGCATCTGAGGAAAGAGATAATCAAAAAGATACAGCATGCTTCGCCCATGGGTTCCGAAAAGCCGAACTTTAACAGCCTGCCATTTCCTCCTGGATGCAACTCAGGGTCTGTGTCCAGAATGCCGCTGTCACCTGGCCCCTTGGAAGGCAGCGAGGAGGACACACGCTGTAGTCCCAGGGCCTTTCCAGCACTGCCTTGGGAAGGAAGCGTCAGCGCTGAAGACTCACTGCACCTTTGACAAATGGCATTCTCACAGCAGGCTGCCACCTCCCCAGGGCAGGTTCACTTCCCTCACCTTTGTAAGCTACCTGCTCTATCTAGGGATCTTAGTTCATCAAAATAACAGGCAGCACCACAGTCCCGAGGCAGGCAAGAAGCAGTAAGAAGGCAGCAGGGTCCCCCTTGCCAAAGCCTTTGAGACCACATCACCCTGGGGATGGGTAAACACCTACATTACTGCAGTATGAGAGCTGCTATTAAACAACGCATCTTGCCTAGAAACAATGCATTAGTTTTCACTGAAAAGGAGTATTTCAGCAGAAGAGAAAACAAAAAGCACCACTCAGATGAAAACACGAGGCAGAGCAGCTGTTGTGAAGGGAGCACACAGCAAAGGTAATTGCCTGCCACACAGATGAGCTCCAGGCAGGAGGAGAGTTCCAACACACGAGTTCCATTGCACCAAACAATCGGGAAAATGCCACTTTGACTCAAGTCATGGTTGCTTTTCATTTCATCATCAACATGAGAACAAGGCCCTCACACAGGATGGGAAGAACAACATCTGGGCCTAAGACAGATCTTGTAAGGTAAGCAACGCAGTGCCGTGGGCAGCACGTGGAAGGCAGAGGTCCTGTTTGGAGTGGAAGAGGTGTTCGTTCTTCCCTGTGAGGGGAGGAAACAGAAGACGCTGTTGAACCATGTCTGAAACATGAACGTGTCCAGTCACCTACCCGATGTGTTCACAGGCTCTGCAGGGGATTCTGCAGTTTTTAATCTGGTGCCTGTTGTGTTGAGATCCAGCCTCTTGTGGAAGGAATAGCTCACAGTGGAGCCCTTTACACTTGTCTTGGGATAAAAAAATTGAAGGCAGAACAAATAATTTTTTCCCCCCTCCAGATGCCAGATGTTCCCACTCAAGACAGGTCTTTGCTGCTTGCCCCAAAGGCCACACTGTTCTTTTTGAGCAATTTAAATTGCTAGCTTTCACATCGGAGGTGGCTGAACTGCAGTAGCAAAGTCCATCTTACCACAGAGGCACCTCAATACCAGCTCTTTGCAAGACGGTTTACTGGCATTCCAAGCCCTCTGTGCCCTGGCTGGAAACCCCAGACTCAGTCAGCAACCCAGTATGTTCTTTGCTGGCCTATAGCACTTCTGGGTACAAAAGTCTCTTAAGCACTTTGAACTGGATAAGTAAACTTTGCTTACACCTATTTTGCAGGTATGGAAAAGGAGAATTCCTGCTGCAGGTATTCTCCTGGTATGTAGAGCTGCAGGTATTCTCCTGGTATGTAGAGCTGCAGGTATGCAGAGCTGCAGATGCCCACAGCTCTACATACCTCCCAGAAGCTGACAGGCTGGACAGACAGGACAACACCAGGAGAAAGGAGCCTACTGCACCAACACCACAGGAGCGTTTGCGAAGAAAGAGTTCAAATGATACTGAAGAAAGTGGCTTTAAACAGTCTCACAGAACAGCAGCCATCTTCAGCCCTTCAGCTCTCCCCTCTGTTAGTCTAAGGGGATATTATTTGTTTGACATTAAAAACAAACAGACAAAACAAAACAGCCATGAACCCTCTCACTCCTTGTTTACAAAATATGGGGGAGAAAAAAAAACCAAACCAAAACCCAGCCAACAGTTAAAAAGTGAAAGGATCACCAGTAAACAATTCTTGAGAAGGAAAAGGCTTATGTTCTGTCCAAGCACAGCACTGTACATTTTTGTGGACAGTTCCTCTGAGGGTCCCTAGGCAGAGTGATGGGAGAAAGAAAAGTCTGAGACGACAATCTCCCCATCAGAGAGTTCCCTTCTCCATTTCACAGTGGTTTTTCTTTCCCCATGACGAGCTATTCCTGTATTCATCTGAAGACCAGGGAACTGCTCCCGTGACGTCAAAGCAGTTTCCCAGCAACAATTAATGAGGGCTGTCCACCACAGGGGTTTCCTGAAAAGCTAGCAAGGAATTATCCACCTACTTTCTACAGTGTCAAGATGCAATAGCACAGCACTGAACAGGAACTCCTCTTAACCCTTCCAGGGCTCACAGGAAAACCCTGACACTGTCACAGTCCCCACTGACACACGTCCTAATCCTTTCAGAGAACCTCAAGCGGAATTCCTTTCACCTGAACCCATCCATAATGAAATACCACATCGGGTAGGAGACACTTGCAGATATGGAGGTGGCAACAACGCTCAGGAAAAAAACACACGACATTAGAAATAGCTCTTATCCTCTTGCTAGTACACTTCTCTTGTGCCACGCCAGAGCCAGTCAGGAGCATAGGCACAAACACGAAAAAGCTGTCTCAGAGAGCAAGGTATTCCCCAGCCCAGCTTACCAGTCCTGAGCTGACCTGGGCTGGCGAAGCAGATCCTCAAACTTTACTGATCAGACCCAAAGCATTCCGGCTCCCAGCAAACCTCTTTGGAAGGAAGACAAAAAGTAGGGCTGCTATCTGTATCCCCCTTTCTGTTCTCCAGGCTGATGCTCCTGTTTCTCACCACGCTGGCAGAGGATACTGAGCCACTTGACACACTCAGTAGCCAAGGGGTACACAGCAAATACAAGACACTGTGGCTGTTTTCCAGGGGGGATCCAGAAATGGATTTGATCCTTGAACAAAGGGGGAAGTGATGGTTCAAAGAAAAAAATCAACTTCATCTTTTGGCTGCCAGCTGCAAAAGTTCAACGTGACAGTGAAGGGGGAGTCTGAAGAGTGGGTAAAGCATCCCCCTTCCCACAGCCTTCAGCAAGAGGAGCTGAGCCTTCACCTCCTGAGGTGCTCACCATTCCCTGCAGCAGCTCTCACTGCTGTTTGCAGATCCTCAAGCCACAGGCGATGCTTCCAGTTTAAAAAAGCATGTTAAAGACATGAAGGGAAACAGGTCCAATGCACTTGAACAAAGATCCTACAGTACAGTAACCGGCTACTACCTCAAGCCCAAGAAAACCAGCTCCTCACAATAAACCGCAGATGAAGGGAGCATCGTTTCCAATATCTTGGTTTTTAGGCAAGACTTGATGATGCACATGTCAGAAGGTGGTAAATGTAATCCAAACTCCTGACTCCACTAAAGCCAAACCCAATTCAGTCATAGGTTTAAAATAACTTAAAAATGAGATTAATATGTATGTGAACCCAAATATAGTCCTACAAAACAGAAAATTGCATAAGCCAACCTGAAAACGTCATATGGCACACAGCCAATTAACTAGCCAACATTTCTCATCAACTAGCCAGCTGCAAACAAGTAAATCCTTTAACATATAACCCAGCAGAAGAGTAGGGAGTTTCTTCTCCTTGCAAAGTGAACATAAACCAGCCAGGATCAAGCTGCATAAGCACCAAGCTAAGACACCAGGAGAACCCATGAGACTGTCACAGGGAACTCCTTGATGACATGGAAGAGTATAGCGTGCTATCGGGGATTCCCCTGTCTCCTGTAGGTGCATCCCCAGCATCACAAAAAGAGGAAGGAGAAAGCTCATCTCACACTCTCAATTCTTGAATGGGATCACAAAGCCACAGATTCATTTTAGTACATCACCATTTTAAATTAACCCCCTCGAACAGCAGAAATCCTGTCACTTACCAGAGATGAACGTCAGGTCCCCATCCCTGAAACACTCACTTGCATTTACACCTATGCTGTATTTTGCCTGGTGGGGGTATGGGGGAGAGGGAAATAACAGTCTCTGGTCAAGCCTTCTCAAAGCCCAAAATAATTAAAGACTTAATCTAAAATAAACTCACCGTGGTGGTTTTGCACTCTCAGCAGGTCATCTGTTCCCCAGCTTCAGCGGAGACTTCATTGTCACAACCAGTTCAAGAGGAATTTTGCCAAGATAATATTGCTTCTTAGAAGACCCCGCCAGCTCTCGGCCCTGAATAAAACGCTAGCTATCGTTGCTGCTGCTACAGCAAGCTAATTGCTCTGACAAGCAGCTCTGAAGCAAAGCAGAGCCCAGCTGTTCAGAGGGATGTCATAGAGAGCTCTGCCAATAGCCACATGCACACCCCCCTCCTGCTCTCATTCAAATACTTCAATGGAACTGCCTCCGCACAGCCCGGAGAAGGCGTTAAAGACACAGCATCCTACCCCTGTCAGGCACTGGAGCAACACCAATCTAAGTGCAGGAGCAAAGAAGAGATACCACAGTAAACATCAGCATCTTCCCAAAGAATTCAAGCGTGTTGACTATGCTTCGCAGATCACCCTACACATGCCAAGGTAGGTTACGGACAGCCTTGCTTCACTCCTGCCGTTGCTGCCATAATGTTTCCAGGGGGTCAATTTGTTAATAGTTTCATTTCAATTTGGTTATTTTTGTCTTGCTCATTTATTAGTGATTAAATACTGACAGAGACAGGAAACAATAAATGCAAATGGCCCTAGAGAGGTTTTAAACCTCTCACTTGCTTAAATTTTCCTCAGACAGGGGTTTTCCCTCCTGGACCTGCGGACTCTACAGGCACACCGGGTGTAATCAAGTCTCCTCTCCACATACTACAGCTTACTCTCAAGCACACATAGCAGCTTTGCTGAGTGTCGTGCACAGGCAAACTCCATGACAGATCACAAGCACATCCTGTCCCCTGCCAGGCTCAGAAGTTGCTTCTTGTTGGATTACGGAGATCTTCTGACTACAGCTCTAAACACTGGTCAGCAGCAGGTAGGCATCATTCTCCTTCTGTGCCAATGACTCCTGCCGGGCAGGAGCCCATCCTGGACAAGCACAGCCAGAGCTGAAGAGAGTGCACTCTTGTGGGGCCAGTGCTGACTTCAAACACGATCTGCTCAGCCAGCAGCTGCTCTCGAGGAAGCTCCTTGTTCAGGTGGAGCTCTGGCAGTGCTGGAGCTGGCAGAAGAGCCGGGGGCAGGGGGGCAGCAAGGCTCACGAGGCAGCTGTCTAAAGACAAAAGCTTTGAGGAGAAAGGAGAAGAAGATGAGAAGGCAGGATCAGCCTTAGCCTCAAGGACAAGGAGAGGCTGAAGTTGCAAAAAGGTTGAGATGCGCAGCTTAAACTGACAGCAACCACTGCAAACACCATTGTGCTGTGCTGGTAAAGCCTCTTCAGAACGTGCCTTTACCACTTTTGCTAAGTTAAAGCAGTTTCTTCTAAATGATCTCCAGCTACAGGCAAAGAAACAGCCCAATAAAACTTCTAAAAAGCAACAGAAACCCGATACATTTCAGCTGCATGACAAACTGAGGTTTGAGTTTGTAAAGCAGCCCAGCTCTGCAAAGGCCTGAAGTTTAAATGTGCGCATGAGCTTCTGTCTTAACCTGCTTCAGAGCTGTCTGAATCAAGGCTGTCCCATCCATGCAGAAAGCAGGTAAACGTTCCTGGCCAGATGTCCTCTTCCTGCTGAAACTGCTGCGATCCTGGCTGCAGGAAATAGGTCCTTGCTTCCGCCCGCAGCAATAGTGACATTTGACGGGAGGGTCCCATGGCTAGAGAACTGGAGAGAAACGAATGACAGAAGGGCAAGATGGACAGGGGGTAATAAGACAAAACTCACTTGCAATGCTATACCAGTGTTCTCAAGGACCACAACTAATTGATCCCCTTGGCTGAACGCAAAGGCTTCAAGGAGGTTACGTGAGATTTCCCCATCAGAAGGTGCAAGGAAAACAGATCCAAACGATTCAAGTTTCCTTTACGCCTCTTATTTCTGGCTACTTCAAGTTTTTTCCTCCCAAGTCTGTAAAGAACTTTGAAAATGGAGGTGCCTGTCCAAGGAAACTGAACCATGATCCCCTAAGCCCTCTGTGAAACAGACCCCACTGTCTGAGCAGTCCAAGCTTGTAGGATGAGGACCTTCAGCTGCGCTCACAGGCTCTGCCATGACAGTCTCTGAGTCTGCTGGACAGCAAGCCCTGAGAGACAGCAAGTGACTGCGTTTGCAGCAGCTCCTTAGATCGCTTGGCGGGGAAGCCAGACTGGACACGTGCGTCCCCTGGCAGAAAGCATGTGCTCAGAGTGACTCCCTGTGGCAGCTGAACCCAGCAAAGCTGCAAGATTCAGACAGAGATTATGTTAACAGCTCAGCACCAGGGTTTTCCCCCCCTTTTTAACTCATCAATTTTTGGTTTGTTTATTCCTGACCTCTAGCACCCAGGCAGGTCCCTGAAGTTTCAAGCCTGGACTTCTGAGCCGTGAAGATGCTACAGCAGCTACTCTACAAATGAAGAAGCAATAGAAAGGGACAGAGGAGTTCAGGTCCAGGGGAAGTGCTCCAGCATGCCCTGCCCAGGCCAAGATCTTGCTCCAGGTAGACAGAGCCTTAAAATCTCCACAGACTAACAGAGCTTTGTTTTGCTAAGGAGCAGCTGTGGTCTGCTGCATTTCCACTCAGGACCATTAAGGACAGTTGCTGGCACCCTCTACTCCAGAGCCCTGCAGTGGCAAGATCAGTACTATAAGGGGGAGCTTTGAATGCTGGTCCTCCCTTCTACTGGGTCTTCCTGTTTTCAAAGATGCCCAGCTGGCAGAGCACGTTGAGGGAGCAAGAACATGCAATCAGTTTAGGATCCTCTGTTGAAACTCCACTGTCAGTTCTTAACTTTGACATTAGAGCAGAAAGAAAAGAAGCTCCATAACGTGAACCTGCAAACCTGAACTCTAGCACTTAAGATGCTTGGCAGATGGCTCAGCAAGGCCAGATTTCTGAGTGAGAAACCTTCCAGCCCTGGGACACGAGCACCTGCTCTACAGCACAGATGCAGCCTCTTACAGGCCCATCCAGCTCTCTCAAAAACCACTGCCCATTATTGCTATGAGTCAACAGCGTTTAATCTGCATGAAGCACATGTGTGTGAGAAGATTCCTAAGCTGCACCTTTCTCCTTGGTGAATGGGAGATGGGGAAACAATAAATCCTGAGTGAGAGGAGGAGGAGAAGGAAGAGTGAGTCAACTCCATCAGCAGCCTGGACACAGTCCTGCAAAGAGGGCTCCTGCCTGTCACACCCAAGAGCCATTTGCTTCGGTATTGCACGCACACGTGTGTGTGTGAGCACACGTTCAACGAAACTAGGTCAGTGAAAACAGGGCACTGAAAAGATGCAGCAGCTCTAGCTCTTGCGTGTGCTCCCTGCTTGCAGGGAAGCTGCCTGTGCCTGACAGAGTAATATCGCAGAGCAAGCAAAGAAAAAAGCAACAAGACATGTCCGTTCTCTCCCTCCCTGGCAGACATCTATCAACTGAGCCTAGGCTCTAATATGCCCAGCCCAGCTTCTGTTGAGACATGACAGGTCAATTAGGTAGTGGATATAATCCCATTGGAAGGGGTTAAAAAAGTCAAGACTTGTGACACCAAACCGGTGAGATGGCATTGGTGCAACCCCCCCCCACCACCCTAAAGGAGATCTGAGTCAACCTCAGCCATGCCCGCAGTCTCTGACGCTGCCTTCTCCTCGGCACGTGCGTTCACATTCACATGCACGGAGGTATCTCCTTCCCGGGCTGAAGCCAGTCTCCAGGCAGTAAAAAAGAATTTTTATTTTATTTTCTTTCTTAAAAAGGGACCTTCCATTCAAATCTGTCTCAGCTGAGGATGTGTTATCATGGCAACCATCCCCTCCCTGTCTGCCCCAGCAAGGAGAGTATTAACCACACATGGGTCTGAATGATCCTGCACTGGCGCAGGCTGCGACCAAGCCCCATCCTCCCCTCCAGGCCCTCTCCATGCCGAGGCTGGTGTGATTTGACATGAACCAAATCTGTCAATGGCTCAAGACAGACACGTGGGCAGTAATGAACAGTGGAAAAAACGTAGCATGCTCCATTCAGCTCCAAACACTGATAAATAATTCAGGAAGAGAAATGCCGCAATACAGAGCACAGCACGGATTAAAAATAGAACATGCGCTGATGCCAGAGGAATGGAGGGGAAGGAGAGAAAAGCAGACAGAGGTGGCATGAACGAAAGCATGCGTGTCAACAAACTGGGCAGCTCGTGGATGCTGCAGCAACCTAACTCTACATATTGATCCCAGCAGATGTTTACTTGCTTACTCTTTAAATTGGGAATCCAAACCAATTATCATTATTAACAGGGCAACAGCAACCAGGGTTACTCCTCCTGGATCAGAGCCCTGCAGCAAGGCTTACACCCAAAAAACAAGACACAACCTCCCTGCCCAAGAGCTGGCAGAAGTACCTGGGCGGGAGTAGGTACAGTCAGCATGTGCCTGCTCACCCTCCTGTGAGCGCAGCAGTGACGGCACTGGCTGCCTGGGTGCCCAGGGTCAGGCGGAGCCCATTGCCTGCGTGTCCTGCTTAGGCAGGGAGCACAGATAACGCGCAGGTAACTGAGGCTGAGCTTTGAGAACGAACTTGGTACAACTGGTTTCATTTTGGGGGTTGAAGGTGAAACAAGCACCTACTGTTTGTAATGGGAAAGGTGGAGCCTTTTTCTGTCTTCAGCTCTCCTCTTCTGAATCCAGCTACCTTGAATTCAGACACTTCCACTCATCGGTCATAACCTCAGTCACTGGCCAACTGTCCCACCATTTCTACCCCACAAAACATACGTAATATACAAAAAATATATAAATATACAACACAAACATCACCACTACCCCCTTTAGGCACAAGCACAAAGACCTCAGTAAACTGTTCTTTCTGGATTCTACTGCCCTTCCTGCATGAATAACTGCACGTTAAAAAAAATCCAAACCAAACAAACTTTGTGCTAACCTCAAATATTCAACTGTCTGCACAAATGTCACCTGTATTTTCGTGGTGGGAATTAGGACGCAGCAGAAGTGATGTAAGGAAGATTAGAAAGGTCATTATCAGATCCTCTCAGCTGTAGAGCCGAACACATTCCACATTTACTATATTAAATACGAAGAAGCCAAGGGTCACAGATACAGCCCTTTTATCCCAGTTTGCTGTTGGGCTGCTCTAAAGGAAAAGATGGTCTTCCCAGGTTTTGCAGAACCTGTGAAAAACACTTTGGCAGATGGCTGCTTTTTTCCCTCCTCACAGTTTCAAAAAATAACGCCAAAAAGTCACCAATCTCTTCCTGCTTTCATGTGAAGAAGAATGATACCAGTTTCCCAAGTACTTCTCTAAAACAGAGTATGTTGCCTTCCTGTGTTTTCACATGGTCCTGTTACCTTACTCGAGCACTAATGTAGTTTCAACTACATGATCACATTTAACCTGAAATATGAAGTGCTGCTCAGAAGATGCTGAAAAGAGAATTTAAAGGGTGGGGAAAAAGAAACAAGCTTGTGCTACAGCTGAGACCCATGCTGTGATCACCCAGCTTCTCCGTAAGGACAAACAAGCACCGTGCATCTTGCGAAGCTCCTGCCTGCTGCAGCCAGGAAGGGCCAGTATTGCTGCAGGATGGGCACCTGCAAGGCAAACCCACAACTGCCACATTAGGTCTAATTTCAGGATTTTCCCTGCCTTGCCTCAAAGTTGAGGTTTTCCTGGTCCTATTTACACGCTTTCCAAACAGGGCTCACACACTGGCTGGTGACAGCCTGTTACCGGACAACTTGCACGCCTGACACCGTGGCCGTGAGTTACCCAGGGAGGGGGCACCTGCTATTTCTGGAAAGCGTGTAATGTTACTTGACTGTACCAAAGGAAGATGTAGTGAAAGTAGTCCAGCCACTGTCTTGGGTTCTAGTAATTTTTATACACAGCATCAGAATTGCAGTTATGAATAGAATAAATCTCCCAAGAGCCTCAGAATTTCTCATTTCAAAGTTTTGTACATTTGAAATACTGAAAAGCTGATAATGGGCTCCTGAAGTCAATCCATGTACAACAGACCTTCACATGTTAAAAAGCCACTGACGTCTCAGCCCCTGATTAGAGTATTGCTTGCTTGAGGTCACAGCAGGTAGCAACATCTCCTCCGATCCCCCCTCCTGCACCCCCCCAATGCAGAATTTTCCTGGATTACTTTTAGCCACCAATATTGTACGCTTAAGACACAGACTGTGGCTTATTAAGGCAGAGGGCATGGCAGTGCTAGAGTTCTGGGAAGTTTTCAACTCCAGGCACACGCGATGCCTGTATCAAAGGCTCCTTAGCTAAGGATGTTTTGATCAGCTAGGGACACGCTGTTATCAGGATTTTTTTTTTTGAGGGGTGGGGTAAAATAAATAAATAAATAAATAAGAAATGAAGGCTTATACAATTGTGCTGACCTAACTTCTGTGCATCTCTTACTTGCCCAACCAACATTCCACCACAGCAGCCACTCTGAGGGTACTCTGACAAAACGGTTAAAACCTCTAAAAAAGCCTCTGCTAAGTGACCAGGTAAAAGAGAACCATCAATGCTCCTGCTAGTGGCAGGGCAGAACTGCGAGATCAATCCTTAGCACAGAATCCACCCACAAGGCATTCAAGAAGCCAGGCTCACCAGGTCTGCTGCTTACTGCACAGTTCATCTATTCATCTAATTATGTTGGTACAACCCTCAGCACAGAGTCACTTATAGGCCAGAGGTTTCATGATCCATGTAGCTTGTTCCCGTAAGCAGCAGCTGGATCAGATGAAGCACATTTGCACCGACGAACACCGCAGCAGGCAAGAGGCATTGTACCAGCACAGCGCTGCTCAGGCTGCTAAAATCTCCCAAGCACATCGCTTGTGTGGAAGCTGAGATTTCTGCCAGCACCACCTTCCCAGTTTGAGGGAGCCACACGCTGGCGAGACCATGTCTGAAATGCACTCACCACAGAGGGTTCCACGTACAGCCGGCCAGTGCTGATGAGGTCGGCAGCTTCCGTAAACCACATGTCTCTGTTTAAATGAAGACGAAGAATCTCCAACCCAGCCCCCTTCTGATCCTGACCTGGAGGAGACGTGGGGCCAGGCAGCCCCCCTGCTTTAGGGCTATTGGCATTTTGAAGGGAGAAAGAGCTCTGAGGCTGGAGCAACCGCACAGAGGTAGAGGCAGAACACAAACACCTCTCTGCATTCTCCCCCCATTCTGGATCTTCCCTCTCTTTTCTGTCCATGCTCTCCCTTTTCCCTCCCACGGTCAAATCACATCAGAAGGCTTGGGCTCAAAGCCCCTGTTGATTTTGGTTTGGACATGGGGAAGCAGGCAGGGCAGGATCCTACTTCCTAAGAGCTAGTATGCCTAAAGCCTCCCAGAAGAGGCCAGCTTCTGAGATACAGCAAACACCTCCTGTAATAAAGTGGCTCTTGTGTCTAAACTCAGCTCAGGAGAAATTAGTTTCTCAAAGAAAAGGATGTCAAAGCAATATAAAAATTTTAAAACTTCATTAAAAAAAATACAACCGAGCTGCTATAAAGAGTAGGCTGCATCTGCCCACACTCAATAATCATCACCGAAATTCACTGGGAGGCAGCAGTGACTCAGCCTGCAGTACACAGAGACAGCTTGTGCTCCCAATACATAATGAAACTGGGCTTTATACAAAATCATAAATCCGCATGCGCCCCATTGACAACACACATGCAGGGGAATCCCAGCACTGACAGACGGGCGGGGATTCGTCAGCCCTTCCTCTGGCTGCTGCCCACACTCAGACACAGAAACGTCTCTGCAGAAGCACACCTCACCTTTCCTTCTGTCCAGGAAGCAGGTTGTGTTGTCTTCCAGATGGATTTACTGGGACGCAGAAATCAAGAGAAGGTTCAAAGAAAAGATGGAGGAGAGTGTGATATATTTGAAGGGGGAGAGAAACTAACTCTGGTCAACTACATCCCACTATTCTTTCAAATGTCACCTCCAGCTCTTAAAAAAAAGAAAAAAAACGAACAGAGAGAAACCTATGCATGGTTTTGCTAAATTGCTCCATTGTGTGAACGAATTTGTCATACCTCCAGCAAAAACCTGAAGGTACCCAATTACCGCAGTTCACCTCCTGCCCAATAGCCACGAGTAACACTGGGCTTTCTTTCAGACTGTACTGTCTGCTCCCACGTTCATGCTGTTACATCACTTTAAAAATAACGTTTCTTGGAGACGCGTTCTGTGCTGGCCTCCAGAACGACTCCTGCACTCAGGCATCCTCAACCCTTTCCTCAGAACAACCACTCGCTCCTATCAAAACTAACTGATACAGGAGGCCACTCAGGTCTTCAGCAGCACACCACAGCTGAGTTATAAACCCTTCTACCTGTTCACAGCAGGGCAGCAGCCTGTGAGCCAGCGAAGGGCAGGATGCCTGGGTTCTTGCCCTAGCTCAGCTCTGCCTTTTGATGATACCTCAGCCAAACAATTTCTCCTCCCTGTTTTCAGAACAGAATTGAAGAGGAAGGCATCAGCTGAAACACTGCCTTCCCTTGCCACAGACCCAGCAGCGCTCACATCAGCACTGCCACTGATTTCTCTGACCTCTCCAAGTCTCTACAATACACCACCACCTACAGCTGCACGCACCTCCAAAACACAGAATTAAAGAAAGATTCAGACCAAGGTAAAAGTTAAATTCACTTGGCCCACGGGGCTTACTTCCTCCCAACATTGCACTTCCCTGCCAGGGCTATGTCAATAAGCAAAGAGACACAAATGTCTTCTGCCTTTTATTCGCTTTAGGGGCTGAAGAACCAAGTTACAAGTTTTCTGACCCTGCAGTCATGGTGAGTGGTCCATCCTAATTTCAACAGGCATCAAGACATTTTGATATGGCTTTCAATCTCTGCTGGGGCCTTTGGATCAGTCCAGAAAAATATGTTTGTGAAGAATTTAAGGCAAGCAATGCAACTCAGCATAGGCGTGCAGAGGAAGTACCAGAGGCACAGAATACTGGTGAGATCATTTTATTAATAGCTTATCTTCAGCCAAATAACAGACCTTTGAAAAGTCTTCAGCACTCGAGTGCCAAGCTGTGCTTCCTGCCTCTGGCTGCCCCATTGCTCTGGACTTCCTGCTTCAAATTACTCAGAACCTAAGCAGCTTATGGAGCGACACCAAAACCTGCTGTACTTGAGCGGTGACTGGAGCCAGGAGAAAGGCATCTCCAAAACCTGTTCTGAAAGTTTTGATACATATCCTGCTGTATAGCCCCTTTGGCAGCCACCTCCTCTTTAAAAAGTTCTTCAGATGAGTACTGATCTAGTTGAAGTTTACTATTAAAACACTACAATGAGATGAAGTACACTGCATACCTGCATATATACACTCACAGACGTCAGTGCTGGGACCTCCTGCTCAAATTCTTCACACTGTTCGTACAACTCTGACCATTTTGGTGTAAAAGTACGCTCCGTTCTTCCACCTGATTCTAGGTATGACTTAGGCAATAACAAAATTACTCACAGTTAACATTTCTCCAATAGACTAATTCTTTTCTTCATCCATCAGCATCTACTATATGAAGGAAGATGAGAAGATAAAACAGACTGGAACTCTAGAAGGAGAAAGCTTTGGTTCACATATCATATTTACAACTAACGAGAGGGTAGAGTGGTGGAGGCGAAGACAACACCTGAAGAAAGGCTGTGTCCCAGTTTGAGCCAAGACTTCCTTGTTTTGGAAATGTGCCCAATAGAGTATCGGGATTATTTCATACACGTTCCATAAACCCGGCATCACATTGGCTAAAAGTGCAGGTCAAAAGATTTCTTCCGGCAGATACTCCTTAAAACCTGCAGCCAGGAGGAGTCTCCTCCTCTTTGGACACCGGACAGCTTCGGAGAAAGAGCCACAGCGAGAGGGCTGGCTACCGTCCAGGCCGACAGCCTGCGGCCTGCCCCCCCACCCGGGGCCTAACTCAGAACTGGTTCTGTCTATCGGCCCAGCTCTGCTGTGAATTGTTGTGGGACTCAGTCAGCATCTCTCTCTCGTATCGGGTAAGAGAAGAGATATTTTTCACTCGGCGAGAATCTACCGCTGGATTCGGACGCGGGGGAAGCTCACCCCTCTTCGCGTTCCGGCCGCGAGGGCTTCTTCTCCTTTATCTGAAGCCGCTTCGGTCCGGAGTGTCCTTGAAGTTTTCTTTCACAGACACTGGAAAGAGGTCTCCCTGCGAACTCGTTAAAATACTTCTCTAAGCTGTTAAAAACTTTTAATCACTTGGCCCGCCGCCATTTTGGACAGACGCCATCTCCTGAGCTGCCATCCTGGCGTGACGTCCTCTCCTGGCCTGGGGCCAATCGGCCATAATTGTAGTTTTTTTCCTTTTCCTCCCTTTGCAGTGTTTTAACTCTTACTGTATTGTTTCCTGTTTTGCATTTAATATATAGTTGTGTGACATGATAGTATTTTGGAATTCTTATTAAAAGTTTGTTTCAGTTTCCCATCCATATATTCCGAGATTTGAGTTTTGTTTCCTTTTCCCCTATATTAATAAGGGATTTAAGGAGCGTTAGGGACCTTGAGTTTTGCTCGGAAGCTCAACCCCTAACAGGCTGATAGAGCTGGGCCTGTTCAGCCTGAGGAGAAGGCTCTGGGAAGACCTTACTGTGGCCTTTCAGTAAGTAATGGGGGCTTATAAGAAAGATGAAGAAAGACTTTTTACCATGGCCTGTAGTGACAAGACAAGGGTTCCAAATCTGCTCTCTTTCAGTTTAAATTAAAGACTTTTTTTTTTTTTTTTTTATGATGAGGGTGGTGAAACACAGGTTGCCCAGAAAAGCTGTGGATGCCCCATCCCTGGAAGTGTTCAAAGTCAGGCTGGACACAGCTTTGAGCGACCTGATACAGCACAAAATGTCCCTGCCCGTGGCAGGAAGGTTGATGAGATGATCTCTAAAAAGGCTCTTCCAGCCCAAACCATTTTGTGATTCTGAAAGAATTCAAGCACTGAAACGAAGCTAAGCCTGGGACCAGTCCTATTGACAGGTTGTTTGTTTGCTTTTAATTATAATTATCAATTTCTTAAGTGGGTGATTTATACACCTTCCCCCTGAAAATGGGGGTTTAGAATAGCAGCACTGACACAATCTTAAATTTAGCAACACAAATGGCATCACTACTATAAGGGGAACTTGATGCATCTGCGGTCTGATGATCGGATAGAATATCACAGGCAGAACAAAAGGTGCTGCAGAACAGCTGGAAGAAGGGATTTGACATGGACATTGTCCACTGCCCTGATCTGCTGGCCAGCACTGAACAAGAGGGTCTGCTTCTCCCACAGCCAATTCCTTGCCATCAGGATAGCAGTTTTGTTGCCCTGGCATTTGACCAGGCCCCTCTATTCACTCCAATCCGCTTTTAAAGCCTGCTACAGACAACTACCACAGGGACAAGCAAGAACAAAGACCTCCTCAATTTCTGTGAAACTGAGCAGTGCTGCCACCCCTCTGGCCCACACTAACTGCTCCAGGCAATTGCAGAATTGCGGGTCCTTATGCAGCAGTTTCTCAGCCACAGAGAGAGTGGCTGCATGCAGTTTGGTAAATTCTCCAGGATTTGCTTCCTTAGACACCCGTTGTACTCAAGAAGGGGCTAGCTTACTCCCAGGCCATAGCTTTTACTTAACTACTACAAGACATGCAAAGTTGCAATGGTTTAACTCAAGGGGTAACGTAACACCTAACAGTAGCCAAGTCAGTGCAGCTTTGGACCTAAAAACCGCCCTAAACCTTGTTTGCTGGGCTTAGCTCATACTTGTCACACAAGCCAAAAAACCGTATGCAGTATCAGGCCGTCTAAACCAGCTGTGTCACGTTTCTGGTTAGCTGTGATGCAGAGTAGTGCAGCCGGAACACCCTGATGCTGCTCTCAGCCACAAGGAAAACTCAAACACTTAAGCCCAGCATAACCAATTCTAAAATATTCACCTAGCAGTGAGTCTGTAGGGAGCCTGGAGCAACCATACAGACGGAGAAAGAAATACTGTATTTGCCCCAATAAGGGATTAACTTCAGCTGTCAGCAGAGCACATCGTTCTGCTCACCGCAGAGCAGATTGCTGGGAAGGGCCCTAAGTAACGCTGGAACCAGAAAAACAGAGCTACTTTTATGCAAGTGCAGTGCCTAGGTAAATCAGATTGTGTCTGGGACCCCAAGAAGCACCACCACATGAGTGGTACACGAACAGACCAGCTTCCTCGAGCATCTAGCAAGAGATGATCCACAGGTATCTAACAAATTCTAATGTTGCAACTCACAGGATGGAAGAGGCCATAGTATAATATAAGATGCGTTATGTCCTGGCAAGCTGGACAGCTAGATTTAGAAGCACCTGCTTCTTCTAGCCCAATGACTACTTCCCTGGGAGACTGCAGATCCTTTCCCAAAACTACAGCAAATAACAAAGATAGCCGAGAAGAAGGCTGAGAGAACTAACTACTTCCTCTAATTCCACTCTGCGGAAAGGACTACCAGCCTAGAGACTTGAGCCTCACAGGTCAGATGGCCGCAGCTCAAAGCAGCACTTGACTAACTAACATTACATATCTGAATGGAGAGAAATACCACAGAACAGAAGGTCTCAGTTTTGATCCTAGGAACTCTAAGCAAACAAAGCTACTAAGACTCAGGAAAAGAGGAGGACAATGTTACGAACCATTGTCTGGTAACTGTTCCATCACTCCAGGTTTCATCTTGTTTACACTAAGCAGGTAGCTCAAACTGTTCCTGAGGAACCACTCAGCAAAAACTGCAATGCCTGGTAACTAAGGGGGCAATTGGCTCCATATTCTACTCACCTCTATGGCACCAGTCCCCAATCAGTCCCCACTCAAGAGCAGGGGGAGAGATAAGAGAATGGACCATATCCAAGTGATGTTTCTGTTTCACAACTGGCAGGAGTTGATTTGGGAGTCTTAATCCAGCTCCTCAAAAGCCAGGTGGCTGTCTCCAGCAAAGCATCATCATTGCAAGAAACCTGTTGAGATCCATCCTCACTTGTGCCATCCCTGGAGTCTGGAATAATGGTTTACTATCCAGTGAAGCTGCCATCAAACATCACACTTTGCCATCTTGGTGGACAGAGAAGAAGAAAATCAGTCTAATGTCATTCCTCATCATGTAGTTCGTTTCATTAAAAAAAAACCAAAACAAACCCCTTATATTTGTAAACACACACACTGGAATAAGTTTCCAAAGTTTATTATTCAGATACAATCTGTCCTTACACTCCAAAGAAACAGGAATGAACAGGGGGAATTCTTCACCAATATATGTTTATCAGCTCCTTGAAAATACAAAGAGCTGTGGATGCAGAAGTGAGACCCTAAGAAAACATCTACCGAAAAAAAAAGATTTCAGCAAATTATTTGTGAACTACTGAATTACAATTTAATCAGGAAGGAAGATTACAGCAAGCATAGCTGGTACGATTTGATCAAGAATTTCCAGCACAAATTCAAGGAGAAGGACACAGTGGTTACGTCAGTCAGCCTTGGCAGGCTATAGGTAGCAATCAGGATAGAAATGTGAAAGAATGGAGCATAAGGAATCAGAACTATTTGAAGTAACCACAGGGAACTAGGTCCCAGTTCTCAAAGGGAGATGGAGAAGAGGTCAAGGCAAGAGATAAGATTCTCACCAAGTGCCGGTGACTGAAAACCAAACTGAGTCCAGCCACGTGTGGAAGCACTCTGCACGTTGGCAGTAGGAAAAGGAGCACCAAGACAGCGATTTAGAATTAGCAAGGGCACTGTTTTGATTTGTAAATAGGCATGTGTACATCTGCTTTCTGACAAGCAAACCAAGTCCCACAGCATACCCCCACCACTCCCCATGCAGACAGAGGAAAACTCCTCTGTGCACACCAACAATTTGGGATATCTGTAGCCTACAGCATGCACCCATTCTTTTAACACCAGTCAGCCTTCTTAGCCCAGCTGGCAGGTAAGAACAGATCTGCAGGGTCTTGAAGAAGCAGCCACACCACCACACCAAAGAGCTTCTCCTGCCCCACCACCATTCCCTACTGTTAGCACATAACTCTTCAGCATATCCTTTGGTGATGAACAGGCACCGAAGCTTGGCGTTATTCCCAGCAACTCAAGCAGCTTATCTCCCTTTATAAGTATTTATACTTATAAGTATTTATAAGTATTGTTTCCAGCACTTCTCTTCCCCAACCCTTTGGGTTCTTTACACTTCTTTAACGTTTGACATTTCTCGTGTTCAGGGCCTGGAATGGGTCTGTACAGCCATCCCTGATGTCCCGACCACCGCACCTTCATCGCTTTTGATAGACCAGCTAACTGTAATACAGGTCAGCCAGGCTCACCAACATGCAGCACACTCAAACCACAGCCAATGGTCAACCTGAGGCTGTATGGGAAACAGGTGAAGACATGGCAGAAAAGGGCATATCCTGGGACAGAGTGAAACAAGAGAGGTCTTACACCAAACCCTCTGCAGGACAAATAAGTTGGAATAATTCAAAAGGACACAGCAGTAGCAGAAGGGAGTACAGGCCCTAGAGAGAAGAGAGGCAAATAAGGACTCTACCAGCAAGTTCAGATTCTCTGTGGCCTAACAAAGAGCTGGAAGAGCTGCTCATTTAAGGGACGATCGATAGTAAAAGAGAGAGCAGAAAACTATCGAGGTCTGCAGATCACCCTCAATGAGGCAGTTATGAAGTGGCTAGAGACTTGCTCACCGTTGAAGGAGCTGGCACAGTCTTTGCACTGCACTCCCCCACATCTGTGGTGCCCTTTGGAAAGGCAAACACCCTCCTATAAGCAGGTTCTGAAAGACAGAGCATCATCAAGCCCTTTATAAAACCAGAGGCCAGTGCAGCAGCCTAAGCCTGGGCTCAGCTTTCTTGCCCATCTCAAAATAAAAAGGAGGGCCAGGAAGAACAATGACTGGAAACCAGAAAAGGTTGCCATCGATGAGAGAGAGAATCTAGAACAAATTCTAAGGGAAATAAGGGAAGGGATTAAAAAAGATTCACACAATGAGTGACAGAATGCACCAGCTACATCTATTTACACAGGGTATCAGCAGCTCATAAGGACAACTCTACCACACCATTTCAAACAGATCAGAGGAAGACTTTAAGTAATATCTACTTACCTGTGAAACTTGCTGCCAGAATACTGCACTGACAGGAGTCTGAGGCAACTGACACTCAGCACAAACATCTACAGGTACCCAAAAAAGCCCTGGGAGGATTTAAATGTGTCACAAGGCAGAGAACACTGAGTGACAAGTAATAAAACAACCCTTCCATGTGTCCCATCAAAGGCCTACACAGGCCCTCCAAAATCCCTCCTGAATGCACTCCAACCAAGACAGAAGACAGCTAACCCTCCAGCATTCTCACTCGTGTTGTTACATACAGCAGGGCCCCAGATGTCAGAGATGTTTCCAGGAAAGTGTTTCAATGCAAAGACGTTGTGGGTGAGGATACCAGAAAACCTTACTGGGCTTCCCAGGCACTAGTTTGGATGCCTGGCTATCACCGAGGTGAGGCCTCCTCTCCCACCAGTTGCTCCTCTTCCTTTTCAGCCTCTTGGAAGCGCTGCACTGCACGCACAAAGCTGGGGAACGAGGCAGCCACAGCAAGCACGGGCACCCTCCGATCGCATCGGGATGCCCGTCGTATCAGGCCAGCCAGAGATGCAGGGTGGTGCAGGGGAGCACTCAGCTACCACGTGCACCGCGAACTACTCGAGGCAAGCGACCCGCTGCAAACTTCTCCACGCATCGATACCACAGCGAGGCTGGCGAGCCCCGACGGCCAGCAACGCCCGGGGATGGCGGAGACCCAGTCGAACACCGCCGCCGAGCGCTGCCCCGAGAGGGGTAGCCTAAGAGTCAGACATCGCCTCCGGGCGCGCCCCACCGACCCGCTGGCCCGGGCGGCAGGAGCCCCGGGAACACACCAGAGCCAGGACTGCGGCCCCCGCGGGGACAGGGGAAGGAACGCGGACGCGGGGATAACATCGCAGGCCGGTTCCCCGCGGGCCGCGCGTCCCCGCCTGGCCCGGGGGCACCACCGACTGTCCTGCCGGTCCCGAGCCCCAGGCCCGGCCCACCACGCGCCCAGCCCTCGCTCCCGACGGCGCACACTTACCGGGCCGGGCCGGGCCGAGCCCTACGCCGCGGGGCCGCCGCCGCCGCCTCCACCCCGGGCCTGGCCGGGCCTGGGCCAGCGCGGGCCGCCCGGGCGGGGCGGCGGAGACGGCGGGCAGGCGGACGGGGGGACAGGACTGGGGGCGGGGGGCGGGGGGGGCGCGTTAGGAACGGGGAGAAAAGAGGAAAGAAACAGGAAAAAAAAAAAAAAAGGAAAGAAGCAGCGGGCCCCTCCCCCGGCGAGCGTGCGCGCTGCGTCACTGCGCCGTGCGCGTTGCGTCACCACCCCGCGCCCGCCGTGCGAAGGTTGTCGTAGCAACGTGCCCAACGCGGCGCCGTGGGAGTCGGGCGGAACGCGGCAGCGCCCCCTGGCGCGGCGGAGGGGGCAGCGGGGAACAGATTCACTGCTGCCGTTCGGCGGCGGAACCAGCTCGGGCACCACCTCCGCGGGGCTGGGCGGGGCGGGGCGGGGCCGGGGGGGTGGGGACTGGGCGGCCCCGCCGTCCGCCCAGCAGCCCTCTTTGTGTCGGGGTCAGTCGCCGCCCCGGGGGTTTCCTCTGTTCCGGGGATTCCCGCCCCCCCACCGTGGGGGACCCCACACTGCGGCCGGGGCACCCCTCGTTGCCTCGGGAGTCCACGCCGTACGCAGGGACCCCTGCCATCTGCCCGGACGGTGGGGTCGCGTGGTCGGCTCCCTTGGCCCGAGCAGGTTGCTCGGGGCCGAGCCCCAGCCCCCGGGCAGCCTCTGTCGAGGGACAGCACCGGGCTGAGCCCGCCACGCGGGAGCGCAGCCGTCCGGGTCCACCTTAACCCGGGGCGAGCGGTGCCGCGCTTGCCCCGTGCCGGGAGAGGCTCCCGCGGGCTCACGGGGGCGTTTATCTTGCCCGGGATCAGCCAATATCTGTGGCCGCGTCAGGAGACCGAGCCCCTCCTCGCTCGCTGCTCCCGCGGAGCCCAGCGCTGCCGTCCTGCCCCGCGCTTTGCTCTCCCGGCCCCAGCTCTGCTGTCCCGGTTTGACTTCGGCTTATCGGACAGCTGGAGGAACGCTATTTGCTGAGACCCCCAAGCTGTCACCTTCTGGCGCCGGAGATGACAGCCACGCTGGCACTCCTGCTCTTGAGCCTTCTGAGGATGGTGGCTGCCCAGGGCGTGTGGTGCCCGGCCTGCGGGCTGGCGGCCCTGGCCCCCACCATGCAGCGGGACGTGCTCATCGCGCTGGCAAAGCAGAGCATTCTCTCCAAGCTCCGCTTGCCAGACAGGCCTAACATCACTCAGCCCACATCCAGGGGGGCCCTGCTGACCGCTCTCCGCAGGATGCGCGCACAGCACACCGACACGGCCATCTCCCCAGGGATGCTCCGTGACAACAGCGTCCCCCACCTGCGTCCTGGGATGGGTCTGCAGGAATACGAGATATTGAGCTTTGCCGAGTCAGGTCTGTACAGACCCTGTACCCCATGGGCATGGTGGGATGGGCCCTGAGGTGGGGGCGCAGAGGGAAGAAAGGTCTTGCCTGCGGGACAGTGGTGAGAGATTTCCTCCTCTGCACAAGTATTTAAAAAGCTCTGCGTGAGGGCATCACACTCCTGCAAGCAATGCCAGGCCGGTGGACACTGCTGCTGGAAGGACTGGCAATGAGAGGCTCCATATCCAGAATGTCTTCATCCATGTATCCCAACCAGCTGCCCCTCTCCACGGGCAGGGGAAGCTCTTACTGAGGCTTTGGAGCTCCTCTCATTTACATATGGGACACCTTGGGCCAGGGGTGTAGGCTCAGGAGCAAAGATGGACTGCTGTATCAAGTGTGTTTGTGGTGCATTTCTGTTCAACCCTCCTCAGTCGTCCTAGAGGTGGAGAGGTCAGATGGCCATATTTTTCAAAATGGGATTTTAAGACTAGATTCCCCATCAGCTCGCAGTGTGTGAACTTGGGTCTCTGCCCATCTGCTCCCCACACTCAGCCATGTCTCCACTTTGTATCCAAAGTGGTGGGCTGCCACATTTCACTCCAGAATCAGCTGTGTTCCTGGGAGGAGAGAGCTCCCCATAGTGTGCTCAAGGCTACTGACAAGTACCACTAGAAGAACAGGGTCCAATACCCCCCACTTCTCCCAGGCAAATCCAGCCTTCTTTGGAAGGAAGCAGAATCTTCACTCCATCCTGCAGAGCATCCTTCTGCACCATCACTTTGCCCAGCCCAAACTGCCAGTTGGTGAGGTGTGGGGGGCACAGACTCCCCTTGTGTGGTTTGCATGGCTGCTGTGGGGTAGCAAGGGCTTGCTGTGTCCTCAAAGACCTCTGGGAACAATGCTTCTCCCCAGTACATTTTGTTCCCGTACATGAGGACAATGGGGAGTTATCTCCTGGCTTGGGGGAGTGTCTGCTGGAAGCAGAAGAGTCGGCGTGACCCATGGGGCTGAGCCCAGTCTCTCGCCCCACTGTGGAGTGCCAAACCAGAGGAGGTGGCAGAGCTGCACCAGGAAGCCCAGCGCTGCTCTCATGGTTCTTGCCAGCCCTTCCTTTGCGAGGAGGAGACGCAGCTCTGCAGCCTCAGCAGCGAGGGTGGCACATGCTGGAGCTATGTCAGGTGATGGTTCCAGCCAAAGAAAGCAGAGGAAATCCTGGAGGGGCAAATCAGTGTGACTGCCTTAAATCCAAGGGTGGTTTACACAGCCAGATAACCTTCTCCAAAATCCTTCGGCAGTTTCGCTGACAAGGGGGATATCAGGCCGGAGGAGGTGGAACCAAGCCGGGTTGCTGTATTCGGCACCAGGCCCAGATGCTGCTGCTTTGGAGCAGTGTAATGCTGGTAATACAGTAATAAACATCATTCATACACCTGTCGGTACGGTGCCCTGCTCCCTGCTGCAGATATACCTTCCATTTGCTCCAACTCAGTAGCCCCTGGCGGGGGGAGCTCCCCCCACCCTCCCTTCACCTCCTGACTCCGTTTTCGGTTCTGTGCAGAGTCCTCCACCTCCCGCAGTGTTCGCCTGCATTTCCGCTTCACCCGGGAGCTGGCTGGGAGCCCTGAGATCCTGCAGGCCACCCTCCACCTGTTCTGGGCAGTCCCCGGCCCCAGGACGCATCCTGTCACCGTCAGACTCTTGCAGCCAGATGCGACAGGGCTGAACGTGACCGTGGCCAGCGAGACGCGGCTGGAGGTGCAGAGGGCCGGCTGGGCCACGCTGGACGTGGGACGAGCTGTCCAGAGCCTCATCGGCGAAGGGAGCCAGAGGCTCACTGTGGAGCTGGAGGTGGCGGAGGACTGGCAGTCTCCCCTTCTGGCTGGCCACCGTGATTCCCACCGGCCGTTTGTGGCAGCCCAGGCCCGAGTCAGGACACCGCACCGGGTCCATCGGCGTGGCATTGATTGCAGTGGGGACTCTCGGATGTGCTGCCGCAAGGAATTCTTTGTGGACTTCAAGGAGATCGGCTGGGAGGACTGGATCATCCAGCCCGAGGGATATCACATGAACTACTGCGCAGGGCTCTGCCCCCTGCACATGGCTGGCATCCCTGGCCTTGCTGCCTCCTTCCACACAGCTGTCCTCAACCTCATCAAAGCCAACAACGCGGATGCAGCCGTGGACTCCTGCTGCGTGCCCACACAGCGTCGCTCCCTCTCTCTGCTGTACTATGACCGGGACGGCAACATTGTCAAGACCGACATCCCCGACATGATTGTCGATGCCTGCGGTTGTACCTGACCTGCCTGAGGAGGCAGGAGGGCAAGACCTGTGCTGCACAGGGCTCCCCTCCTCCCAGCCCCTCTCCGGCAGCGTGGGGCCTGGCAAGCTGCTGAGAGATGGGAACCCTGCCAAGGTGCTTTCTCCTCCTGAGGCTGAAGCATCCAGGGTGATGCTGAATCTGCAAGTCCTCTCCCTCACCTCCCACACAGCTCTTTTCCTGCTTCAGATCTGCCCGTGGATTCCTGTCTGTCCATGAGCCACAGCCTCTGAGACCGGCTCCCGATGGACACCAGACCCTTCTGCCTGCAGGACTCTGCAGGGCACAGCTTTCCGGCTGGCTCAGGGCAGCCCTGGCTTGCTCGGCTGCTGGTCCCAGACCAAGGCCATGGTGCAGCCCTCAGTGCTGCAACACGAACATGGGCTCTTCAGCATACAGGTCCCATCAGCGGCCACCTCAGGCTGCTGGGGAAGATAGGAGCTGAAAAGATGCTGGGATAGGGCTAGGCCAGAGGGGAGACGGCTGTCCACCGAGCCCCACTCCTCAGCTGGACATGAGGTTGAGGGGGGTGAGGAAGGGCAAATTGATCCCAGAGGGAGAAAAGTGTCTCCCTCTCCATGCATCCCGGCTACCTGGTATTCAATAAAAGACTCACAGCTGTGGCGTGTGCACATGTATGTGTACACATATGTGTGCCCTGTTATTAGCCAGCTCACCTTCTCCCCTCTCCCCAGAGTGCAAAGTGGTGGATGTGCCCTGGCACAGACAGCCCCAAGATGGCACAGAACTGACCCACTCTGCCCTGCTCACTCCTCTTCTAACCAACGACTTGGTTCTAAAACCCAGGCAGCGGGGCTGGGCATCCAGCACCAGGACACGCTGTGCCCAGAGACTGCAGTGCTGCTGACCCCCACCCGTGCTCATGCTCCCTGCCCCTTGGCTGCCTTTCCCCAGGGGGATGCAGAACCCCTGACTTGTCTCAGCCAGGCCCAGGGTGAGGTATGGGAGCCCCTGGACACAGGGGGCTTGTTATTCCCACTGGGAAAGGCACCACTCTTGGTTGGGCCAAATTTTCCATTCCACCAAAACCATCTGTATTCGGCCATTCTAGTCCCAAGTCAGGACAAAACTGAGCAACTCTTAACCCGCTTGTAAAGCAGACAGAGACTGCCAGGCAAGACCACCCTTACCTACAACCCCATGCCAGCTCCCTCACTGGAGAGCAACCTTTCGGCACATCTCTGGCCCCCTGCCTGGAGCAGCTGCCCCCTTTGCTGCCCCTTGCCAGCCTGGCTGGCAGCAAAGTGGACACGTCAGTGCCGTGAGAGCGGGGGGCAAAGGGCAGCTCTGACACACCAGCCCCATTACGTAATCTCGTGTCAGGGTTTCTCCACTGCTTCCCACGCGTCCCACATTTGTGAAGGCTGAGAAAGCAGGGAAAGGGTTCTGGGGGTGGGAGGTTCACCAGGGGAGCTCCTGGAGCTATCCCCCAAGGTGCATGCAGCTCGCTGGGGTGCGACTGATTGACTGCAGTCCAACTGTCCACCCTGCAAGCACTGATGACCCCACCCCAGAGGCTGGAGACCAAACTGAACCTGGTGGGAAGAGGGACAGCAGAGGGAGAAGGGTGGTGTCACACCCTCTCCCCAGCTGGCTTGAGGGACAGCTTTGCATTTGCTGTCCTGCTTCAGGCTCAGGCCAGGGTGGTCAGAGCCACGCGTGGCTCTAGCTGGAGTTGGGGCCAGGATGCACGTTGCCCTGGAGGACTTGTGACACCTTGAGCAGGGATGGAACAACCGTGAGCAGGAGACAGCGTTTGCCCACGTTGCATGTGCACCAAGCCCTGCCGGAGTGGGGACCCACATCTCCCCATCAGGTTGCAGCAGCCCTCGGGCTGAGATCCAGGCTTCCCGGCCCTGGTGCCTCCAGGACCCAGACCTGAAGGGTTTCCGCTGACACAGCTGCTGCACAGGCAGGGTGGAAGACTTGGGGATCAATACTGTCTGGGACCCAAGGCCACTTGCGCAAACCCAAAGAGGGTTTCGTGTTTGTTTTTTCTGGTTTTTTCCTTTCTTTTTCTAACACCTCTTTTCACTGTCTGTATTTATTGAACAAACAGCTTTCCTGGGTCCAGTGCTGAGCTCTCTAGGCTGCAGCAGGCATGGGCAGACAGGGGCTGAGTGACGGGGCAGAGGACCTGTTGCCCGGGCCCTGTGGCCCTAGCCCTGCCTCAGCTCAGGGTCTCAGGCTTGTGCTGCCCTGAGCTGAGGATCTGCAGGAGCTGCAAGCCCGTGAGCGGGGCTGGGATGCCCCGTTCCCCTTCTTGGCCCTGCAGCGCTCCTGCCAGGCACTCCTCCCACTCCCCACGGGGCTCAGAGCTGAGGGCTGGCTGCCCATCACTGCTGCACAGCCCCTGTGGGGCACAGGTGCCTTGCCTGAAAGGGACCCCACGGCTACCTGCTCCCCAAAGCCCATCTCTGCCCTTTGCAGGGCCGCACGTGTGCTCCCGGACACCACAGGACACAAAGAAGGCTCTGCCTGCCAGCCCTGCGGGGACACCGCCCCTGCGCACAGGCACGGGGCTGGGGGCCATCTCCCGGCCCAGCCCTCCCTGGGGTGCCTGGGTTAGCAGCAGCTCCCCCAGGAGGGGTCCCGGTCTCTGAGGGAGACTGAGATCAGGGCACAGCACTCGGTCCTGAGGGTTCGCCAGTCACCTGGAAATGTGCCTTCTCTGGTGCCTTCAGGTCAGAGGTTCCCCAGATGAGCAGGGTCCAGGGTCCCGCAACACAGGCCCTTCTCTCCATGCGTGTGGCTTGTCCTGCTCCCACAGGAAACAGGACACCTGGGTGCAGCCCACAGCCCCTTCCTCGCTCGCAGCATGGGGCGAGGACAACCGCGGTTCACGAGTCCGCGGTGGCCCTTCCAGCTAGGGAACACTGAAGGGTGGGCAGGGTGCAGTCAAGGGAGATCCCGTGGAGATGGGCACAGCCCCCTCCCTGCCTGCCACGGGGGTGGCACAGGGCAGGGCCCCCGGGCAGGCAGGGCCCCCCCACACACACAGGGTGCTGCTCGGCCTCCGCAGCGGGTGACCCAGGCAGGAGCTGTGTGTTCACAGCCCTAGCAAAGGCACGTGGAGAAGTGTCTGCCGGGGCTGCACCACAGCCGTGGCTATTTTGCAAGTCTTCGCCCTCACCAGCGAAAGTCACTTTGGGGTAAGCCTGAAGGCAGAGTACTGAGTCAGGTTCTTCAGGGAGCAGAACAGAAAACCTGAGAGCAGCGGGGTGCAACTTCCTGCCAGGCATCCACTGCTTCGCTGGTGGGAAAGAGGGGATGAGGGCGGTGTTCACATTGCAGCGTCCCCCTCCCCCTGCTGCGGACGCTGCACTTCTGCTGGGGTCCCCTGTTCACTCAGGGGACTTTTGGGGGGGTGTCTCAGACAGGCACGCTGAGCTGCCATGAGATACTGTCACGCTGGAACCAGGAAGGCTGGCAGGGAGCTGCCCCGCAGCCCCCGAGCCCCCCAGCCTGGCCCAGTGCTGGAGATGCCATGCAGACAGCAGTGACCCTGCACTTAGGCTGTGCCAGATCTGACACAGGGAACACAGGGCTCCATGAGGTGCTGTCCCCTCGGCCCCCGCTCCGGGAGGGGACAGGGATGTGCAGCTGCTGCCAGTGGCTCCTGGAAGGAGCCTTTGCCATTATCAACAGACCCTGAAGGAAAGGTCCAAGCACGGTGTGCCAGGGTGTCCTTTGGCAGGGCCTGGCTCTCGAGGGAGGGGTGGGAATTCCTGAAAGCCCCCGGCATTGCCTTGAAAAAGGTTAATTTTTAATTTTCAGCCTCATGGGCAGTTTCCAGCCAGCAGCCCCCCAGCTCGGCGGCACCCAGTGATCCATGATGGGCGACTTTGGCCCATCTGGTGCGTGGTGCCTGTACCCCAGTGCCGACCCTGGGTGAGGGGAGCTCGCTGCACTGCCAGCACCCACCGCCCCAGGCCACCCCCTGCCCGCCAGCCCCGGCCTGGAGCCCACGGCACCCGGACCGGCTCTGCCTGTGCCACCGTGCCGTTCCCACGGGCCGCGAGAGGTGCCGTGGCCCAAGGAAGCGCTGGGCTGGGGCAGCAGGGCCGGGGCTGGCGGCGGGGGGCTGCAACAGGCCGCTCCCTCGTCCCTTGGCGGGTGCCAGGGAAGGCAGCCTACCCGAGGGCATCGGGGCCGTGACATTGCCTCCCTGGCCATGAGCCCTGGCCTCATTCCCTTCCCACTCTGGCCCCCGGCCTGTGCCACTCGCCCTCCACCAGTGCTCACCAGGGCTCCCTCTCCATGCTGGCCCCTCGGCCCCGGGCCCCGGGCTGCCCCCCGGCACTGCCCCTGCTCCAGCCCGGCCGGCTGCTCTCCGAGCCTCCAGCCGGGGCACTCCTCCAGGCTGCGGCCTCCAGCGCTTGCTCCAGGGAAGAGTGGCCTGTGAGGAGGAAGCTTTTCAGTGCCAGATCCTGGCCCCCCGACGAGGGCCACAGCTGGCTTTGGCACTTCCCTGGCTGACTTCGGTGGCACAATCGCCTGGAAATGGGCATTCTGGCAGGAGCTACGCTCAGGTCCTGGTGCACAAGCTCTTGCGGAGGGTCCCTGCTTAACCCAGCCCATTGGCACCTCTAGGTCAGGTTGCCAGGTGCCACGCTTGCCCCATCGGACACGAGGTCAGAGGCCCAGAAGCCATGTGTGCAGCGAGTGCTGGGCCCGGGAGGACCTGGGGTGGGGGGGTATTTTGGTCAGGCTGGTCCCTGGGCTTTGCTTTCTGGGAACAGCTTAATCAACAACACACTTATGCAATGGGTGCAAGAACCGCTCACGGCTCCACGCTGACCCCTGGCCTAGATCTGGTGGGCCAGGGTGCGCGGGGGGGCACGCGGCTGCGGCGCGAGAGGGGCAGGCAGATCGGATGCTCCTGCTAAGCTGGAGGTGAAATGGGGGTTCATGACGGCAGCTGTGGTGTGCCAGTCAAAGCAGAGGGATCGTGGCATGTTCAAAGGCATTGATCCCTTTGGGGAGACCCTGCTTCCCAGCCTGGAATGGGTGGCAGGTTAGAGAGTAATTCACGCTTTTTGCCACAGTGCTCTGTCTCCCGTTTCATGCTGTGCCACAGCCCTCATCCTGGCTCTGTGGATCTGGCAGGAAAGGAGGAGTTCAGCACGGCATCGCACCTCAGTTTCCCTTCCCTGCACGTGTGAAGCTGTGGTGTGGCTGCCGTGAGGCGGTGGCGACACAGAGGTTTTAACCACCCCCCTGGCCTGGCCCATGGGCCAGTGCCACTCCGTGATGCAGCTTGAGACGCCCTCCAGCTTGCGGCATGTGGGGACAGTGTCAGGCAGAGGGAGCTGGCTCCCTCCATGGTTGAGGGCAGGAGTAGCCCTGCCCTTTGGGGAATTTAACCTGCCCTGAGACCCAGAAAGGAAACGCTCCACTTGCAGTATGGGGACGTGGAACGAAAGGCAGGGGAACGGGCATGAGCTGCACGTGTGAGCGTGGCCACAAATAGAGCACGTATCCAAATATTTGGGAAGGGAGACGGAACACGTGTTTGCGAGGGAGTGTGCAGATGTGTATGAACCACTGTGCAAGTGAGCGCGTGTGCCCTGGGAGTGCGCGCGGCGCCTGGGCAAAAGCATCACCTGCTCGGTCCGGCTGGTGACCAGCAGTGCTGCGGGGGTGCTGCCACGGGTCCTGTGGGAGCTGTGCTCGCAGGCCAGGCTGTGCCCACTCTTTCCTCGCTGTTGACATTCCTGGGCTATTCTGGGAGCTGCCAGCAGGCCCAGTGGTTGAGAACTTTGCCCCTTGCACTACGGTTGCATCATCTCTGGTGGGTACTTTTTCCCAGACGGCCCACTCTGTTTACACGTCACCTCCGTGCTTGGCCAGAGGCAGGGGCTCCGCGTGGTCAAGACCTTGGAGTCAGCGCTGCACGGTATACGCTGGGCACGGGACAGGCCTGAAGGGCTGGCTGGCCTTCAGGTTCCCACCGCACTCTGTGGGTTCCCTTCTCTGGCACAAGAGGGCTGGGCTCTCGTGCTCCCCCAACAACATGGCACCTTGCACCACTTTGGGGAGATTTCTACAGGACCCTGCGCCCTGCCCTAGCACAGCATCTGGGGCTAAGGATCCAAAGAACCTCTTCAGGTTGATGTGACACTGGCTGCCACCTCAAGAGCATACAAACATCCGTTCTAATTCGTGGCGGGGAGAGGGGCATAGTGTACACATGTCTTCACGTGTGGGGTGAGGCTGGACCAGGCAGTCCACAGACAGGCTCAGCCCCCTACACTGATCCCATGGCAGGAGTGACAAACGCCCAGAGATGTGAACAGTCCCCAGGGAGCTGCAGGACTCATCCCGGGAACAGCCCCGATCCCCGCCGGGTCCCCTGTCAGCAATGAACGGGACTGGCCCTGGTACAACGACGGCTAAGGGGGTGCCCGGGGGCAACACACGGGCTGGGGCGGCGTGGAGGGGGCAGGTCCGTAGGCTCCGCCGGCAGGAAGGGGAGGCCGGGATGCGCCTGGCAGGCTGCTCCGGGACCGGTGCTCCTGCACCCAGCCGGGATTTGCGCCAGGCCTCCCTTCCCGCGGGTTTGGACCAGGCGGAGGAGCTCAGCGCCGGGCTGCCCCCGCAGGGTGCCTGCCCGGGTCGCTCTGCACCGCCGGGCCGGTGCTGTGGCGGCAGAGCCCCTCGGGACACATCTGTGTGCGTACCGCTATTCCTGCACGCCCGTATGAAGCACCTCCCCACCCCGCACAGCCTCCCGTGTTTGGCCCCCACTCGTGTCCGGCCCCCGCGGTGCCCTTCTCAGGCGCGGCCCCCTCGAGGCCCCTGCCTGGCCGGGGGACCCGTCCCGCGGGGACCCGACGGCCTCGCACGGAGCGGCGGGCGGGGGGGGGGGGGGGGGGGGGGGGGGCGGACAGCGGGACACCGTCGCCCGCCCCCCCCCCGCCCCCGCCTCGTGGCGGGGCTAATCCCGGTAATCCCCCGCCCCGGCTCCGGCCGCGGCCCGACGGGACGGGACAGGCAGGTGAGCCGGCCAATGGCGGGGGGGCGCCGGGCCCGCCCCCGGCCGCAGGTGCCCAAAGCGGGCGGGCCGCTCCACTCCCGGTGCCGTCCCGCTCTGTCCCGTGGGTGCGGATGGCGGCGCGAGGCGCGGGCCCGTGGCTGCTGCTGGCGGCCGTGCTGTGCGCGGCGGCGGAGCCGCGCTGCCCGTCGTGCGCGGCGGGCGCGGAGCGGAGGCTGCTGGAGGAGGCGGCCAAGCGGCAGCTGCTGGAGAAGCTGCGGCTCCGGGAGCGGCCGAGGCTCGCCCACGCCGTGCCCCGCGCCGCCGTGGCCCGCGCCCTGCGGCGGCTGCAGGCGGGTGGCGCGCGCCGGGGACCCGCCGCCGCCGCCGAGCAGAGCTACGAGATCATCAGCTTCGCGGAGCCAGGTGGGTGCGGGGGCCCGCCATCCCCGACGGGGCTCCAACGAGCCGGGCTGTGCCCGGTGCCAGACCGCGGGAGACCACGGGCGGGCCCCGTCCCGGGTCACGGTCTGCCTGCCCTGGGCTGGTGGGGTCCTGCGAGGATGGGCAGCCCCTGAACCTCGGGGTGCTGGAGCAGAGCCGGGACGGGGTGCCTCGCCATCTGCCCCCTGGCAGCAGGCTGGGCTTGGCCTGGGGCCGTGCAGGCTGTGATTAACCCAGCAGCTAACACACCTGCTGCGCACCGGTGACCTCCCAGCGCTGCGGAGGCAGGAGGGCTCAGCCCGGAAGAAGGAGGAATGGCCCCTCTTTTGCTCCTGCGTTGGTCAGTTGGGACCCTGCACCTGAAGTGCTGCAGTGGTGCTTGTCCCCTTCCTGAAGGATGGGGGCAACCCAGGGTGCCCGGGGCTATAAGGACTTGCGTGGATCAGGGGTTGGGCTGGAGGCACTTGCACTGTGCAGTGGAGGGGAAAGGGCCAGAAGAACCAGGGGAGAGCAGGGGCCCCCTGCCCTCTTCTGGGCCCATTCTGCAAGGCAGGGTGGGACAGTCCCCCCATTCCAATATGCTTGGCCCTGAGTAGCATTCCCAAGGAAGGGAGAGGGACAGACTGAGGGCCCTGTGGAGGGAGGGGAGTTTGTAGGTCTTTCCTGAGAAGCAGCTGAAAGAGATTGGCCTCGATGTGCAGGCTGGTGGTGCAGCCTTACCTACCTGCAGCATTCACCTCTTCATCCCTTTCTCCCCCCAGAGCCCACATTTCCCTCTGGCTTGAGGCTACAGTTCCAGTTCAGCCATGCACAAGACCAGGACATTCACATCCTGCAGGCTCAGCTTTGGCTCTACCTTCGAGTTCCCCGAGATCTGGTAGCCAGCCTCGCCCTGAGAATCTTCCTTGCTGGTGGGGAAGGTGATCTGGTAGGGGGCAATAGCACGTTGCTGAGTGAGAGGCGACTGAGTGCGAAGGGCAGTGGCTGGCACGCCTTCACCCTCATGCCTGCCCTGCAGAGTTTCTTTGGGGGAGAGCGCAGGACTCTGTGTCTGGAGCTGGAAAGCCGAGGGGATGGGGGTGACATCACAGCAATAGTCAATGCCAGCTGGTCCCATCAGCCCTTCTTGGTGGCTGAGGCAAAAGTGAGGGAGCCGGGACACCACGTGGCGAAGCGCAGCCTCCGCTGCAGCCAGAACTTGAACCTCTGCTGCCGCAAGGACTACTACGTGGATTTCCGTGACATCGGTTGGAACGACTGGATCATTAAGCCTGAGGGCTACCAGATAAACTACTGTGTGGGCCAGTGCCCCCTGCATGTGGCAGGCAGCCCTGGGATGGCCTCTTCTTTCCACACAGCTGTCTTCAACCTTGTCAAAGCTAACAACATCCAGGCATCGGGGCACTCTTGCTGCGTGCCCACGCGACGCCGGCCGCTCTCTGTGCTCTACTTTGATCGCAATAGCAACATTGTCAAGACTGACATCCCTGACATGATTGTTGATGCCTGTGGCTGTAGCTAGGGTTGGGGGAGCTGTGCTGTGTACCCCCCCCTTCTCCAGGACTGCGTCTCTGGTGGAGGGGTGGAGCTGGAGTCAGACTGTGGTGCAGAGGACCCCTTTGGAGAGGTTGGGAGGGAGGGAGAGGGTCTCGGAGGGAGCAGGGGTTGTCTCCACAGAGCACCTGGGGCAGGGATCTCAGGGGACATGTAGGACAGAGCCAAGGCCATGTGAAACTGCCCAAGTCTGAGCTGTGGGTGGTTGTTGACTCTGGGCATCCCTGCCCTGACTGGCAGCATCCTTCTGGTCCCAAGCTGATCCCACATTTCTGGTGGCTGTGTTCCCCTCTGTGTGTGTGTGGTGAGGGGGCCCTGCTTTGTTCACGCTCAGAGTGTCTGGTGACAGTTTGGGACTTGGCCTCCTCAAGAGCAGAGCGGGGTGCAGGAACAGGTCTGTTTCCTCCAAGGGGCAAACAGGAGGATGAGAGGCAGTCCTGCTTTTCTCCCCTGCTGCAACAAATCTTCCTGCATCAGTTTGGGCTTGTTTGGGACAGGTGGAAGGAGACACAAATAACAGGTTTGGAAGATGAGGATGAAGGGTATGACTTTGTCAGAAACCCCAAAACCGCGATGAATAGATGCAGTCCTCTGCTCCCGGGGAGGCATGGAGCTGGGAAGGATGGCCTTGCTTCCTGGCCAGGTCCTGTGAATTTCCCCTTTCACTGCCCTGGGTTTGCTGATTCTCTTGCTGGCTGCCCACCTCCTCCTTACGAGGGGATCTGACTCGGACTTTGCCTTTAAGACCGTACTAAAGGCACAGATTTTTTTGTGCCTCTAGTTGTGCAGCTGTTACTACTTTTACAGTAGAGGTTTCTGCAGCTATTGGGACTCCCTGGTGCTCTGTCCTGTCTACCCACCTCTCTGCTGAAGATCCCACTCTGCCTTGGCCTTCCTGATACTCGTGTATGCAATGCACCCACATGGCCCGTGCTTTTAATTTATTCTAATACTTTGGTGTGGCTTCCCTAATAAATGGGTGGAAATGCAACATCTGTGCTCTGACTGCTTTCTTCTGGCACCATCTTCATGAATGGGGTGGGGGAACTGGTCCTGCTTGGCCAGAAGGTCCTAGTCCTGGCCCAGGCCCCTCAGGCTCTGGCTAGGAGGGTGCTGGGCATTGGGTCAGGAGTAGCACAGGAGCTGCAGTTGTGGGCAGCGCTGCTCTGCTGGGAGGCGAGCCCAGGTGCTTTTGGGGCTCCCCGGGTGCCATGGGGTATTGTGCACCGAGACCCTGCGTGAACAGAGCTGTGTAAAGGGCTCTTCCATGTAGCTGGGGGATGCAGGGATAGCACAGAGGCTGGGGATGGGGTACCACCTCACTGGGGGCTGGAGAGGGCTAGCCTGGACCATGAGCACCGAAGAAGTTGTTTCCCAGCAAGGCAAGTACTGCTGGGGGGCATAGCCTAACCTGAAGATGCCGTTTTCCACCTGGATCAGTCCCAAGTGGAGCTTGGAATATCACGGCTCTGGAGATTCTGGGCCGGGGTGTGTGTGTGTGTGTGACTTCAAATTATGAGTTACAGCCCACCCCCAAATCCCGTGGCCCCGCTGCAAATACCAGAGACTGTGCCCTAATTGCATCTCACTGACCTCCCAACCCCCTCTCATAAGCTCCCCCAAACACCACACAATGCCCCCAGTCTCAACTCCGTAGCAGCCAGTCATGGAGTCTGGCAGTGCCCGTGGTGGCGGGTGATGGGGAGCATCCTGCGTAATTTGGGCTGCAATGTTTCTGGAGTGGGAGGCAATGCCCCCTGCTCATCCCTCTGAGATCCCACGCGGCTGGCCTCTGTCCTTGTTGCACAAGGGCTCGCTCAAAGCTCAGTTTGGGGCTGTTTTATCTGGGGAAAAACCCACTTGCTTTTCCAGCTTGGCCCTGTGTTGCGCCCTGCAAGCGGACAAAGGGCAGCTTTCATCAGCTGGCTGCGGCGGGCATCCCCCCAGGCTGCGGGGGCCGCACGGCCCTTGCCCACGCTCCCTGGAACACCTCCACTTGCAGGGAAAGGCAGATTGCTCCTGCAGGGTGCCCCAGCCTCCTGGGCGCTCAGGCAGCCCCAGCACGTGCAGCGCTGACACGAAGGGGCACCTTGTCAGTGTCCGTGCCCCCAGGAGCATGCGCTGCCATAGACGTGCCAAGAGTTGGAGGCGTGGGTTCCAGGTAAGCGCACGAGAACGTGCACGGTGACTTTATAGTCTCCCTGCTGGGGAGCAGGGAGGGCAGGGAGGCATCCCATGACGACGCCAGGTATCATGTTTTCCTTTGCCAGCAACACAGCACCTTCCCTGTCGCAGTGAATGTGTGTTTCCATGCGCGTGTGTGAGGTTGTCCACACGCGTGTGCGATGTGCTGACTCACTGACACACTGACACGCTGACCCACCAGCCCCGAGCCGGAGTGCTGAGCTGGCTGTGGTGGAACCGTTAAGTCTCTAATCTGGGTGATCATCTGGCCTTGCTCTGAGCCGCTTTAACTTTCCTGAACAGATTAACCATGGGGTGGGGGACCCGGCAGGGCAGGGGGGCTGGCAGTTGAGAGCCGCTGGTGGGCAGCTGCCCAAGCTTTGTTTCCACGCAGGGGGCTCAAAGCCGGTGGCAAAATGGACCTGGGCCTGCCTGGCCATGCAGATGGCCCCTCGGGAAGAGGTTGGTGGTCTTGGGGCAAGCCCCCAGACCCTGGGAGGGAGGCCTGGCCAGGCCACGGTGGTGTGGGCGGCAGGGCTGGCCCCGCACAGTGCCCGGTGCCCAGGTGGGCCTTTCTTGGCAGCTTAGTCAGGGTCACACTCAGCTCAGGAGTAAATCTGCTGAGCTGCTTATGTCTATTACAAAACGAGCGTGCAGGCAACCCCTCTCACCTGCACCCACCACCTTGTCCCTGCCTTGGGGCTGATGCTGCGGCACTCGATCCACTGCAGCAGTCTGGGGGCACCCCGGGACACAGCTGGCCGTTCTCCCCTCGTGCCAGAGGAAGGGGGGAACTGTGCAGGCATTGCCACCTCCCCTGAGTGCTGGAGCCTCCCTGGGGAGCAGAGACACCCCTCCTCACCCGTCCCTGTGTTGGGGTGGCTGGCACAGACAGGAACTGATCTCGGGCTAGGACAGCAGGCAGGGAAACAGAAGCAGGGAGCAGTCTTTTGCAAGCTGTGGCCGGGAGATGAGGTGTCTCCTGAAATGTCCCTCCTACTGTAATCCCCATGTCGTCCCTCTGCTCCGGGGGTCCCCTGCAGTCAGCGAGTGGAGAGGGCATTTCCCAGAGCTGCGGCATGGGTCATGCCATAAAGCTATCCCTGTTGCGCACTGGATAACCACGGTGCATGGTGACACGCAGGGGCACTGGGAGGACAGGCTAATGCTGAGGAAGACAGAATGCCCACAGCGGGGGTAATCCTGCTAAGAGGCTCTGAGGTCAGTCTGGATGGGTGGCACAGCTTCCATCGCCTTTGAGGCTCACACTAGACACGGGCAGCATCGTCCCAGAGAGCAGGCTGGAGCTGGCAGAAGTTGGAAGCAGCTGAGCACTGGGGCAGGGTGAGAATGCGCATGGTCCCATGAAAAGTGAGCCCGGGGTCACCTGGGCAGCTGAGCACTCAGAAGGTGGGGCACGTGCTCCCTCCTAGCAGGCTTTTGTGCTGCAGTGGTCCCCAGGAACAGACCTGTGCCCAGCCCCACTCCTGGCCCAGCCCCACTGCAGCCCGCTGGTCGCACTGCCCTGTCTGCTCTGGGCTGCAAGGCTCCACGAGACCACCCCTGGGGGCTGTCCAGGCAGGGGGGGTCATAGCTTCAGACCCACTTTCCTAGCAGTCAGGGAGTGAGGGCTAGGCAAAATGGGGCAGAACTACAGGCAGAAGCAGGGTCCCCAGGCCTGAGCAGGTCTCGGGGAGTCGTCCTGCCTCCCCACTGTGCCCTGCTGGCATTGACACATGCTGTCACATTCTGGCTAAGGGACAGGTGGGCAAAGGCCACTTTCCCTGAAATAGCTGCGTGCACCCAGGGCCAGCCGGGCACTTCCCCTACGTTTAGTCACTGTGGCACAGGGGGGAACTGCCCTTCATTATAAAAACAAACAACGAGCAAAAGCAGCGCTGCTGGCTCAGAAATTAATTTCCTTCTAACCCTCCCTCTGCTCCCCAGTCCCCGGAGATGCCAGGCCCTGTTTCCTGCTCTTGCTCAGGCACCCACGTTCTCTGCTGCCTCCCTCGGTGCGGGTACCACCATTGCCCTGCGGTGTGGTAGGCGGCCCTGTGGCAGGACCCCGGGAGCTGGATAAGGCCAGGCTGTTTCAGGGAAAGGGGGCTGGCTGAGCCGACTCTTTGGGGCATGGGACCCACTTGGGAAAGGGAGCAGGATGCTCTGCAATCTGCTTCCTGAGCTGCTACAGCCCCAGCTCTCTGCTAGCCCTCTGTGCAGAGGCACAAAGGTGACGTGGGACTTGACTTTGCCCCCACGGGGATGAGCAGCTGTGGTGGCAGCTGAGGGGCATCAGGCTGTATGCACGCGAGAATCACTGCCCTTCAGATGGTCTCAGGCCTTGCAGCGCGGGCTGTCCTCACCCTCTCTACCACTGGTAGCCCTGGAACAGTTGATGGGTGGTGGGGAGCAGGCTGAACTGCAAGACGCTGGTGTCGCACCGGAGAGCGGTGCCACAGCTGGGAGAACTGCTGTTAGGCTATGGGTCACGGGGCAAGCAGCCAGGGGACCTCTTGGGGTGGGAGAAGGCTTTTTGAGCCACATACGTGGCTGAACAAGGAGGCACTGGTGGACCACATCAGGGCAGCCCCAGGAGGATTGCTGGACACCTCAGTGTCTTGCAGGATGGGGAAGCAGGAGGATTTCCAGCTGGAAATGAGGAAGCTCATCTCCTTAAGCAGCTGAATGGGATCACCTGCGCGGCTGGTGTAAGGGGAAGGCAGAGGCTGTAGAGCAGCTCCCCAGGCAAGATCACCCTTGGGACATCGCCTGTGTCCAGCACTTCTGGCTCTTCAGAGAGGCACACAGGGAAAGACCTGGGGAGAAAGGCCCAGAACCCACCTCCATCCTGCTGCCCCACCGCAGTGGGACTGCGGTGGGCAGGGTAGTGCAGGGTCCCTGCGGGCCTGGGCATGCCCCAGCTCTGGCCTCACAAAGAGACGTGTGTCCCTGGCTGGAGGGAGAGCCGCCAGCCCTGCTGCCCCACTTTCTGAACCCTGACAGAGGCTTGCGTCCCCAGGCAGAGGCCATAGCGGCCCCCAGACCCGCACCATCCGCAGCCCTCCCCGTGGCCAGCGAGCCCCCCTGGCTCCACGGCTCTCTTGGGGCGGGGGGTAGCACCTGAAACCCTGCTCTCCCCAACGTTTCGAGGAGGGTTGATGTGAAGAGCGATGTCCCCGCTGCGCCCCGACCCGCGGCGCTGGGGAAAGGGTCCCCACCGCCTCGACCCGCCGCCACCAGGGGGCGCTGCCCCGCGGTCCGCCGATCCCGGGGGCGCGGGCGCTCGGACCTGTCTCCCCTCGGCACACCGGCAGCACAGCCGGGGGGCCCGGTGGTTTGGCCAGGCACCTCCCGAGGTGTCGGGGCGCCGGAGGCTCTGGGGGCTCTGGGGAGTGGCCAGGGTGACGCGTGGTCCCAGCAGCGCCCCAGGAAGGGGCGAGGACCCACGCGGCAGGGTCCTGTGCCCGGCGGTGTCACCGCCGCCAGCCCCTGCTCCAGCCCGCGGACAATACGCGGAGTTTCCCGCCCATGGCAGCCCCCTCTCCCTCCCGGCAGCTCTCCCCAGACCACCAGCCAGCTCAGCGTCTCCTCAGGAGTGTCCTGGGCCGAATCGCTCGCTGAAGCCACCAGCTCCCTCCAGCCCGGCCAGGAGTCTCCTGGGGGACCTGGGTTCGCTCCTGCTGGCAGCTGGTTCTGGTGATGCGGAGGGGGGACTCTGCTCGGCGACGCCCGTGGCGCCGGTGCAGGCTCTGTCCGGATCGCCGGCGCCTCGGCGGCAGGAGGCGTTGGGCCCGTGCTGGGGGTGTCAGCCCGGGACGGCCCACGTCCGCCCGCTCCCTCCCCGCAGCCACCCTGGGACCCCCGCACGGGGAGCGCCGGCCTCTCGCCGGGACGGTGGGCCGTGCTGGGGCCTTGGGCCCCAGGCTGCCTCGGGGCAGCCCGGCCGGGCGTTAGGAGCGTCGGCTGGCGGCCGTACGTCCTGCGTGCGCGCGCCCGCGCGGTGCCTGTGCTCCGCAGGCAGGGGCGCGCTGCGCGTGGGGGCGTGCGCACGTGGCTGTGCACACGTGTGCGCGTGCTGCCGGGCACGAGGGCGCACAAACGCACGTGCCCGCTGCCTGCGCTTGAGTACCCGCAGGTGCGCGCCCGTGTGCCCACCCCTGCCTGTGGGCGCGGATGTTGCACGCGCGTACGCGAAGTACACGCCGTGTGCGCGGCGGTGAGGGCGCGGGACGGCCCGCGTGCGGCACCGATGCACGCGCACGGACCGTGCGCGCGGGCCCGCGCGTGTGCAGGGCCGTGGCGGGTGCGCGTGCCCCGCGTGCGCGCGTGCCCCAGATCCAGCCCGGGTTTTCGGCGCGGCCGGGGTCGGCGGCGCTCCCGGCCGGGGTCTCCGTCCCGAGCGCGCTCGGCGCCGCCTGCGGTCGAGTTGGCGGAGGGAGACCCGCCGCCCCGCGGCTCCGCCGGTTTGGCCGGGACGCGCCGCCCCCGCGGGGCTCCGGCAACTTTCTCCGGGCGCCCGGGGCGGGCCGGGGAAGTGCGGGGGGCGCCGCGCCGTCCCGCCCCGCCCCGACCGCCCGGGTCTCCCTGGATGTGCCGCTTCTCGCCCGGACCGAGCCGCAGCTGCAGCCGGGAGAAGAGAGAGCGCGGAGCCGCCTGACTCGCCGCCGCCTCGCCTGGGGCCGCCCGGGGCCCCTCGGAGGTAGGAGCCGTCGGACGAGTCGGGGCTTCGGGCAGGGGCTCGGGCCGCCCGCGGGCCCCCGCTCCCCGGAGGAGCCGGGATGGCGCCAGACCCTCCGCCGGGCCGCGCCGGGGCCGTCCCGTTCCCGCGTCCCGTCGGCGCCGAGGCAGACCTCGACCGGGGCTCCCAGCGCAGGGCCCGGCGGGGCGCGGAGCGGGAACGGGCCGGGCCGGCCGAGGCGAGCGTGCCTGGGGGGGCACCAGCAGCGCGCCCCGGCCCCGCCGCGCTGCCCGGCACGTACACTCACGCTCACACCCGCTCCACGCCCTCGCGCTCCCGCCGCGCTTCGTGCGCCGGGTGGGCTGCTCCGGCCGCGCTGGTGCTGTGCCCGCCCGGGGAACCCCCGAGAAGGGGAGGGCTGGGCTGGAGCAGGGTGCTCCGGGCTCCTGGGCAGGCAGCGCTGCTGCTGCCCGGGTGGGGAGCGTTGGACCGGGAACAGCGACCGGGTGGAAGTTACTGCCCGAGTGACGCAGTAGCTGCCAGGACTGTCCGCGAGTGCCCATGAACAGTGAGCAGGGCCACCCGTGCTGCTGGTGCAAGCTCCTAGTCGTCCTGAGCCCCCTTACCCTGGGTCAGTTGTGGTGTACGTGGGGCTCCATCAGCCGCCCTGTGGGCCTCTGCTCTCAGGTGCTGTGGCAGGGCACAGAGCTGGCTGGCCCAGCCCCTGCGCCCCGCAGCCAGAGCTCCAGCTGTATCCCCACCAACCGTACCCCCTGTTCCCGGGGCCCTGGGCAAGGCTCTGAGGGGATGAAGGTTTGGCGCTGGGACAGTGGCTCCCCGTGCTCCCCTGATAGCCTGCCAGGCCATGTGGGCAAGTGTCTGACAGGAGTGAGGTGCAGGGTTATTCTGCACACCCCAAGGAGCCTCCCAGAAACTGTGGCGGAATGCCCAGGCCCTGGTGCACCTTGGCTTCCCAGCCCTCATCCCATGGGCCCTGGGGCCGCACTTCTTCCCTCCCCACGTGGGCTGTAGCAGAGGCCTCTACAGAAGTGTCCCGCGCCTGGGAAACCTAGGATCATAGAACAGCCCAGCTTGCAAGAGACCTAGAAAGGTCATCTGATCCAACTCTTTGCGGAAGAGGGAGCCTAGATGAGTTTATCAAACCTCTCTGGTTTTGGGAGGAGGGCAGAGCTGCTTTTTCACATCATTTGTGGAGCACCTTGAGTCCTTGTGGGGTGTCCATCAGTGTCCCTCAGTCCTCCGGCATGCTTGCAAAGGACTGCTGCTGGCTTTAGTACTTGGCGAGGTGGGGCTGGGTGGGTTGGGTGAGGGAGCTCAGCCTTGAGTTCCCTTACAGCTGAGTCCAGGCTTGATGACTCTGGCAGATGGCGGCAGATGGCTCCAGGTGCCTCCTGCGCCCCACTGGATGCCGACCCTTTGGCCGCCTTTCTAAAATATCCAGGACCATTGGGTTTGGGTGTTGGCTCTGCATCACTCCCTGGCTGGCATGAGGAGTCTGGGGCTGGCGAAGCAGGCTGGCCAGGGTCAGACATGGCACAGAGGAGCGGGAGGGAACCGGCATTGCCAGCGTGAGAAGCCCCTGAGCAGGGCATTGTGAGAGCCAGTCAGCCCAGCTTGCAGCTGAGCACGCACTCACCGAGCCTGCAAGGCACCCCTGAACTGCACCAAGCCCTCAATGAGCCAGGAGTGCAGGAAGGCTGAAGGCAGAGGAAGCCTCTCCCTGGAGAATTACCCTCTCTGTGCCCTGGGCCAGGCCCTGCACACCCATGTGAAGTCTGGGTGTCCCTAGCCAGAACGGGGGACAGTCAGCACTGCAGTGACACCCTGAGGGCTGCACCTCTCCTACGAGGATGGAGGCAGGCAGCCAGGTCTGAGAGGGGCTAGAGGGCTGTGGCATTGGCAGCACTGCGTTTAGGGTCTGGGACCCACAGCTAGGGTCCTGTGCCCAGCCCTGGAAGGGATGTGGGGGCCCAGCAGATGCTGCTGGATACCCAGATACCTGAGTCTTCTCCCATGCTGCTCTGTGGGCTGTGTGTGGCACACCTGAACTGATGGATGTAGCATCCCTGGGCACGGGGTTTTGCTGCGTGGGCAGGTTGAGGGGAAGGGAAGAGGAAGCAGCTGGATGAAGTTTCTCCTTCAGAAATTCAGACATAGGAAAACTTGCCAGTGTGCCTAGGTTTGCTGAGTTCAGCTGAGGCAGAAGCTGCCTCTGTGGAGACAGGGGATGGCAAAGGCACCTACTGTCCTCTCCATGCTGTTCTGGGTGTTTGAAACTGTTTTATTGATGCATGTGCCTCTGCCTCGTGCGAGATGGGTTGGTCCACCCCCGCCTTGAGCCTTTTCCCAGCACAGTGAAGGTTAGTGTAAGGGTCATTGAGGGCAAGGGGATCTGCTGGAAATTGAGACCCTAGAACAGATCCACACCAAAACTCTCTGTGCCTGGTAGGACCCCCAAGTTCCCTGATTACCAAGGATCCCAGCACCTCTGAGGAGGCCGGCACGTACTGACCTGAGCCCACCAGTGCATACCTTCATGCATCTGCCAGCCCAGCTGCCACTGTGTGCATGCATGAGCTCCCAGTAATGCTTGTGAGTGGACTTCTGAGTGAGGCCCTTCGGGCATCTGCTTGTAGCCAAGTCACTGGTTGCTTGTGGAGAGCGTCCTCATCCAAGTGCCAGGTCCTTCACTTGGGCTACCACAACCCCCTGCAGTGCTACAGGCTTGGGGAAAAGCAGCTGGAAACCGCCCAGCGGAATGGGACCTGGGCTGTTGGTCGACAGCCAGCTGAAGAGGAGCCAGCAGTATGGCCAAGGAGGCCAACAGCATCCTGGCTCCTATCAGCAGTAGCGTGGCCAGCAGGAGGAGGGCAGTGATTGTCCCCCTGTACTCCGCACTGCTGAGGCCACACCTTGAACACTGTGTCTGGTTTTAGGCCCCTCACTTCGAGAAGGACATTGAGGTGCTGGAGCGTGTCCGGAGGAGGGCAGTGAAGCTGGTGAAGGGTTTAGAGAGCAAGTCTTAAGAGGAGTGGCTGGGGGACCCGGGGTTGTTTAGTTCGGAGAAGAGAAGGCTGAGAGGAGACCTTATTGCTCTCTACAACTACCTGAAAGGGGGTTGGAGCGAGGCAGGGGTTGGTCTCTTCTCCCATGTAATGAGTGACAGGGCTAGAGGAAATGGCCTCAAGTTGCACCAGGGGAGATTTAGGTTGGACATTAGGAAAAATTTCTTTACAGAGAGGGTTGTCAGGCGTTGGAACAGGCTGCCCAGGGAGGTGGTGGAGTCCCCATCCCTGGAAGTGTTTAAAAGATGTGTTCATGTGGTTCTGAGAGGCATGGTTTAGGGACCCGGGCAGTACAGGGTGAACAGTTGGACTTGATGATCTTAAAGGTCTCTTCCAACTAAATGATTCTGTGATCTCCCCCATGTTCCAGGGTCTTTTCTATCACAAAGACAAGTGCAGAATCAGGAGCAGGTTGGGAGCTGAAGGTCGCCAGCTCCCTGTGGCTGGTGGTGAAACGTGGTGCTGGAGCTGACTGAGCTGTGAGAATCTCCCTGAGCAGGGAAGTTTCCATCCGGGGAAGTAAGTCAGCGTTGACACCTTGTGACGTGTGCTGTCATGACACGGCAGCCTGATGAGAAGCGGGTGTTGAGCTTGGGCTTGGAGGGGGATTTGCGGCTCACTGTCCGGAATGTGTGAAGGGTTGATGAGTGGATGGGCTGGAAGACACGAAGGCCCCTCTTCCAGTGCAACTGAGGGATGCTCTTAGTGACATGCTGCAGCTCAGGAGCCCAGCTGCAGTGCTGGAGAGGCTGTAGTGCCAGGGAAAGACCGTTTTCCTCACCACTCCAACATGCCATACGAATGTGCACACCCTTGCACAGCCATGTACCTGCACATGCTTGCAACCTAATGTACACGCAGGTACACATGTTCACGTGCGCACAGACACGCACACCTGTACGTGCACGTATCCGTGTGTGACATGGCTTTCTCAAAAGGATGTTTGTGATGTTGTCTTTCCTTCTTTCTACAGGCCACTGGGCCTGTTCTTGTCCATCTGTACTGACATACCAGAAGAGGGAAACCTTGAATGTCTGGTGGTTGGTCAGAGGGAGAGCAATCCTGCACCCAGAGTGTCCCCCAGGAGCATGTACGTGTGTCTACCCCTATGGACATGTATACAGAGGGGCCTTTTTGCATGTGTATGTACATACCTTTATGCACGTGTGTACAATTCCCTGGCTGGTTGGTGTCTTGCATCTGTGGTACTGGAGTCTGTCTGAGTGTGTGCCTCAGTTTCTCTTGGTATCTTCTCCTGGTGTTTAGCAATTCCAGTGATGTGCTGAGTAAAAAGGTCCATTGGGTGGGGCCTTGGTGAGACTGAGGGAATTCTTCTACAGAAATCCTCACAGGAAGACAGCAAGTGTACCCACCCCAGTCCTTATGGCACATCAAAACCCTCCAGAAGCTGCAGAATAACAAGGTGAACAGCTGATAAAATAGTTGCCTCAGAGTGGGAACAAGCAGCAAAAACAGAGTCGGGTTTCAGCTCTGCTGCGTTGGGGTCTGAGGCTGGGGGGGAATGTTTCCAGATGTGGCACAACCCCTCTGTCAAACTCCCACCCCTGATCTAGGGGAAGCAAAGCCCTGGCCAGTGCCTCCCATGGTGGCAGAGGGCATAGCTCTAAGTGATGGGGTTGCTGTGGGTGTGCACAGAGCATCTCTCCAGACATGGAACAGGAAAGCAGGCATCTGTGCCACCCACCTCCACCCGCGCAGATACTTCGGGATTGACAAATGTGTCCCAGTAGGCAAGGAGTCACCGGGGACTTTTGGGAACAGCCTGAAGGCACTCCTTCCACCACCTCTCAGCAGACAGAAGGGGTCTCCTGCCCCAGAGGAGGAGCAACTTCTGCTTCCTAAATCCTCAAGTCCTCTGCTTACCCCGCTCCATGTTCAGCATGTCAAGAGACGGGAGGTTCCACAGATTAAAAGGGATTGCTATTGTTTATTGAATCCTTTAATGACTGCTGAAGGCCCTGCCAGATCCTGCACATCCTCCTGTTCCCATCTTCTGAGGAATCTTGGAGGATGGAGCTGTTTGGGTGGGGACAGGCTCAGTGTGAACTACCCTGATTGCAGTGGGAGGGCAGATGATGCTGTAACCTGCTGCCTGCCATGCCCTACCTTCTCTCCCTTAGGACGGCAGGATTTTCTGCATTGCAGACCCTGTTCTGGGAGCGTCCCTCCATGTAACAACATGAGCATGCTGGGTTGGGGGTGATGCCTTGATGCCATGGGAAGGAGCAGCGCCTGGCAGGGGCTCCCACAGCCATGACTCAGAGCTGGGTTTTTATGGGTCCCACATGTTCAATTTTGCTGTTTTCCTCCAATGCTGGGAAGGAAGGGGGAAGCATAAAAATTCCTTATAGCAGCTGCTGCCATGTGTGCACCCCCCTTTACCCTCACCTCAAAACCTTTCCCCCACCCAGACTCCAGCCCAATGAAGGTAGGGGCCAGGGAAGTGGCTTTATGTGAGCAATTTTCAGGGGTAGTGTGTGCTGGGGGCCAAAGCAAACAACATGCAAGCCCATGACAATTGCCTGCCTGCCCTGGGACCACCTATCATGCACCACCACTCCTGCCTGGCTTGCCACGGCTTCCTGAGTGGCTCAGCTTGTGGTTGAGGGCTGGCAGTCCCTGCGTTACAGGGGGAACAGGCGCAGGGAACGTGGAGCTGTGAGCTCCCACCCTGCAGCCCTTCTCCATGGGCTGTCTCTGCCCTAAGAGGTGCTGGAGACTGGGCAGCCAGCGCTGCACCCCAGGCTGGTGTGCCTTCCCCTCTTCCCAATGCGCATGTGTGTTAGCGTGTCTAGAGGCATGTCAGTGCATGGTCATGAGTGGGTGTGGATGCATGTGGGAGCAAGGGGCTGGATCGTTTTGCCCCCTGCTGAGATGCGGCTTATGGGCGGTGGTGTACTGTGGCTTGTGTAAGGCTGTGCTGCTGGAGGGATGGGTGGGCTGGGGAGGGACCTTTGGTCCATACTGGAAGTGGTGCGAAGGGCAGAGAAGAATTTTGGCATGGGGTGGGGAATAAGGATGTTACGTTTTCTGAAGGTGGCAGCAGGTGCTGGAGAAGAGAGAGAGGGAGGGAGGGAGAACTGAGTGGAGGATGTCCTGATTCTGCCCTGGTATGGATGTCTCTGCCCCTTTCCGTGCGCACGTGCGTAAACTTTCCCTGAAGCTGGTTTTTCTCTGCCTCATCTTTTCCAGGCAAGAGACCACCTTGGAACCAGCATGGCAGCCCACACCAGCATGGGATCATGACCCTGAATCGTCCCCTTTCAGACCCTCTGAACCTGAAGCAATGTGCTTTGTGGCAGCTGCGGTCCTGGGCAGATTAGCTGCCTCATGCAGAGGCGCTTGGGCTCGCCTTAAAGGCCTGGCCTAACAGTGAGGTCAGATGCAGAGCACGGCAGCTGAGAGGGAGGTCTGCGCATCAGTTCTGCTGGAGGCAGAGATGAGAAAGTGTGTGAGGTCAGAGGAAGCAGCTCCACAGCACAGACTGGCCTGGCCCCAACTTGGTGCCAGGGCAGGGAAAAGGGGCTTCTTCCGGGGGGAAGTTTCACCGTCTTTGCCCACCATCAGTGGCCTTTCCCCACCCCAGGAGGTGCCAGCTGTGGTGCCTGGGGAGGCTGCGCAGTGTGCAGGAGACACTATAGCTGGGGAGAAGTGTGTTGGTGCTGCCAGACCCAGGCTGCCCTGAGAGGCAGGTAGGATGTGTCCCTTTGATCCTGAGCTGTCACTGGCACGAGGGAGCGTTGGCTCCCTGGCAGCCCTCTGCCAGCCTTGCTACTTGCACCTTGGTGCTGCAGCTCAGCCTGGCCCTCTGCCGTGTTCCTGTTCTGTGTCTGCAGAACTGCCCTGGCTTCATCTGAACTGCTGCCCCAGCGTGGGAAGGCAGATTTTAAGGCAGATCAGTGTTTTCCCTAAGGCTCTGTAGGGTTAAACCAATTGGGCATGTGGCTGACCTTGGGTCACGCGAGGGCTGAGGTGAGGGCTGCAGGAGTGTCATCAGGGCTCTGTGCCTGCCATGGGCTCAGGGCTTTGCCTACCTGAGGGCTAGAGTCCACCTCTCCTGAGGGCATGAAAAGGATGTGTAGTGGTGGCCTTCCGGGGTGTCTCCGTGCCCTAGTCCCTGCTGCACCATTGGACCCTGCTCTCTGCATCTTTGCTCTGCTCTGGCTCTCCCTTGCTCCCTGGGTCACTGAGGGTTTGGGGTGACTGGGCCTGCAAACATAGCAGCTCCCCCTTAGCCGCTCTTGTACCTCTGCACTCGCACACGTAGGCATGCACATACGTACATTCCACATGTATGCAGAAATGCACAAGCACATGTGTAAGCATGCATGCAAACACATACATCTCTGCATGCATACACGCAAGCGCCCCCCAAAACCTACTCGCGCATAAACACAAATCCCTCTCCACACATGCAAACACATATGGCCAGACTTGTGCGTTCACACACATGCGCTTACAGAAACACAGCTGCCCCCGCGCATGCACACGCAGAGCCCTCCCCCAGGCCCCCCACGCTGGGGGCTGTGCTGGGCGGGTTGATGGATTGTGCCACACACAGCTCAGCGCTGCTGGTCTATCGCTGGATCTCGGCGGCGAGGGCTAATCCAGCCCTGACATCACATTCCTCCACAGTGGGACTCCGGGGCGGTTAACCCTAACGGGGCCGGGCCTGGGGCAGGAGGTGATGGGGACAATGCCGAGGCGCAGACAGGGACCCCCCACCGTCCCTGTGTGCAGGGCTGGGTGATGGCCACCCTGCTGCACCCACTGCTGCGGGCTGGCCGGCCCCAGGGCTGTCTGAGCTGGCCGGGACTGGGGAGCGTTCCTGGGGCAAGGTGGGAGCTGGGGTGGTGGTCTGCCCTGTTGCACGGTGCAGGGGGATGCAGCTGCCATGGGATTCCCCTGTCAGTGCCTACCTCTGTGTTTCTCTCTCCTTCCCGTCAGCTCGGTCCCACCACCCATCAGCGTCAGCGTCCCAACTGTGGGTCTGCGATACAAACTCCCTGCATCTCCTTTCTCTGCCTTTTGCGCCTTCTCCTGTCCCCTTCCCTCTCCCCCCGGCTCCATTCCCCAGTGTCCTCAGGAAACTGGAGCCAGATGACAGATTTTAGATGTGTTTGCAGGAAATAAAAGGCAAGGAGCTGGGGGGGGGATGGGGATGGCCAGTCCTGACCCCCTCCTGCACGGCGGTTCGGCGTCTGGAGCCAGCCCTGCTTCAACTGCTCCTGCCGCTGGCTGCGCTCCTTGTTTTCTTGGCAGAGAGGAGGAGGAATGTGTTTCGGTTTGAGTTTCTTGGCAGGAGGAGACCGAGGGAAGATTCCCCTCAATCCTGGCTGTGCTTGGCTCTCAAATTTATGCCCATAGGCTGCAACTTGGGTGGGCCGCGGCAGCGTGCAGCAGGCGGGGGAGGCGAGCGTGGTGGTGGGGAGCCGCAGGCCAGTTCCCACTGGCGCCCTGTGTCCCCCAGCCCCCTCCGGCTTCCCCTGCTCAGGGGACCACTGAGGTCTGGGGAGCCCCCGTGGACCTCGTGGGCTGTGGGAAGCATCCTGCAGCTGGGACCTGTGGGCCTGGGCACTTTCTGTCGTGCGTAGTCACCCCCCATGGTGGTGCTCAGCAGGCGGATCGTGTGGGGTCAGAGAGGGCTGTGTCACTGCGTCATGCCCACCTGGCACCCATCTGCCTCCAGGCCGCCCCAGCGGGAAGACCCGGCCCTTGCCAGACTGGGTCTGCTCCTCAAATTCCTCTCTTCTGCCTGGACACAGGAAGGAGAGGCTGTCCTGGCACAGGCACAGCAGGAGCCTGACCCCCTTGCTGTACCCAGGTGGCCAGGGACTGGGGATGGTGGGGACCAGAGCCCCACTGAGCTGCCTCCAGTCCGGTATGGTGGGTGCTGGACCAGGCGCAGAGGGGACACTGCCCCAGGCACGGAGATGGCGTGCAAGGCTAGGGAGTTGTGAGGTGAGATAATGTGCCTTGTGCTACATGCCCGTGTGTTCCCCATGTATGGTCGTACGATGTGCTCTGTGTGCCCATATGTGCTCCGTGCATGTTTACGTACACCTGCGCGCATGCACGTTGTGTGCACGTGTGCTGTATGCATGCACAAGCAGCTTTGCGTGTATTCCGTTGGACACACGTGTTCTCTGGTGTGTGTAAGTGTGCACTGCAAATTACACAGGTGCTGTGTGCCCAGGGAGTGTGTGTGGTGGTCCCTCTGCAGGTGCATGTACGTGTGCTCTGTGAACGTGGCTGTGCAGGGATACAGCAGGTGGAGGCATAGCAGGGATGGGGACAGCTCTGCGTAGCAACGGCGAGGTAGAGGAGACATCACAGAGGCTATGGGTGAATTTGCCTTTTCCCTGGAAGCGGTAGATGCCCCACCAATCGTGCCCCGTCTGGGATGCAGGGCAGCAGAGCTGCAAGTCCCCAGTCTAGGTTGGGGCAGGGAGCTCTAGGCTGGTGGGAGCCAACTGGGCCCAGGGCAGAGCCCATTGTGCTGTGCCAGTGCTGCGGCAGCAGCTGGGTGCGTGGGCCTGGACCAGCACAGCTCTGCTGCCCTTGGGGCTGTGGTGGCCGCGTGTGGTTTCTGCACTGCCTGCCCTCATACAGAGCAAGGAGCTGGTGGACTAAGACTGTGGGTCTGGGGCAGTCTGGGGGAGCTCAGGTGATGGTTCTCAGGAGGGGGAGGCAGGGGGCTTTGGCTTTGCTGAACTCCAGCATGCCCCATCATCTCCCAGCTGCACGTGTGCCTCTCCAGGTACGTGGATGTATGGATGTTCATGCATCCACGAGTGCCTGCACACGTGAACAGCTGTGTGCACAGAGGGCTGGGGGGGTGCTGTGGTTGACTTGGCAGCTAGACAAACTTTTGTGAGGGACTTGCGGACCCTCTCTGGGTTAGATGATGTGGCTGGGGTAGGGGGCAGGTGGAAGGCTTACCCTGGAGCTAATTCCCAAGCTTTGCTGCAAGGCCCAGGTCCAGCAGGCAGGTAAGAAGCCCCTCCTGTGCCAACCCCACCCTGTTTCCTACTCATCTCTCTTTCCCTTAGCTGCCCCCAGTGCCACCACCTTCCTGGGTACCTCCCTCCCCCTTGCCTGCCCTGCTGCCCCCCCCTCCATTCTTCCGGGCTGACAGTCTCACAAAGCCCCGAGACAAGCTTTCAAAGGGGCAACTCATGCGGAAGAATTGCTGTTCCCCTCACCCCCCTGCCCTGTGCTCCAAACGCAACCCAGCAGTTTCCCAGCGGGGTGAGGGGCTCCTAGTTCCCCAGACCCCTTGTTTGGGGCAATTCCCTTGGTCTCTCAAAGGGGGAGGCTGAGGGGGCAGGAGGCCTTGTTCCCTCAGTGCCACCCACATGCGCCTCTCCCTCGCCCTGTGGCTGTTTCTGCTCCCAGAGCCTCTGTCCTTTCTGTGTGCCCTCGGGGGTCTTGGGGCAGGACAGTGGCGGTGGGGGGGGATGGACCTGTGGACCAGGGCCACAGCCGCCGTTGGAGAGCTGACCATGGGCAGGGCCATGCAGAGCATCAGGTGGGAAGGGGACCCAGCCACAGGGCAGGGACCTGCAGGCAGGGATGCAGCGGTGGGCTGAGCCGAGCCCCGTGGGCAGGTGCCATGTGGGCCTAGGGCAGGGCAGCGTGTTCACCCGCAGGCCCCTTCTTTCTTCCGAGGTATGGAGGGCCGTGCCCCAGGTGGGGATGGCCCTCAGCTCCAGGGAGAAAGAGGGAGCCCTTAGGGCAGGGTGGGGGGGGCACCCTGGTGCGCACGTGTAGGGGGGAGCAAGGGAAAACGCCAGGGGCCACCACGACAGGGTGGGGGTCCCCAAAGCCTTCGGGTGCGCAGAGATGTTCATCGGTGGTTGCTGCTGAGCGAGATGGGCTCTAGTCCCGTTCCTCCGCCTGGGACCCTCATCGTTTGTGTCTGTGCCCCAAAACAGCAGGGACGGGGCTTCCCCCGTTGCCATCGGCCAGCCGCGCCGTCGCAGAGCCCCGGGACAGGGGTCGGCGCTGGGGGCTGCACGGAGGGTTGTGCACCCGGAGCGGGTGGGCTCGGCGCCACGGCGGGAGGTTTCAGGCCGTGGGTGGCCGTGGGATGTGGGGAGGCGCAGGGCGGGGGCCCTGGGAGGACCTGCGGGCCCGAGGTGGGGGCGGCTCCGTGCCCGGGGAGGGGGCTCGGGCGGCTCCGGCCCCCGCGGGGGCGGCGCGGCGCGCGCGGTGCCGCTGCTCGCGGCCGCGCTGTGCTGTGCGGCGGCGCCCCCTGGCGGGCGCGGGGCCGCCATCCCACCCTTGTCCTCCTCAGGTCCCGACCGGCTCCAGCCCCTCGGCGAGACCAGATGTGCTCCTGAGCCCGCCCAGATGTGCTCCTGAGCCCGGCCGGGCCCCGCCGCGACATGTTCAACCCCGTCAGCCCCCCGGCCGCCGGCTACGCTGACCACTGCTGCCTGCGCCCGCCCCACGGAGCAGCCCCGAGTGCCCCAGGGCCACAAGGTCGGTGGTAGCCCCCTGATCCTGGCCAGTGCCTGGGTCTGAGCAGGGCCTGGCACAGGCACGAGGGAGACCCAAACTCAGATTCAGTCCTTGGCTTCAGAGATGCCCTGGGGGTTTCCTCTCCCCCTTATGCCGCCCACCCTAATACATCTTTCCATCTTTTCCTTCCCTCTACCAGGACTTGATTTCCCCTTATGCCATCAGTCAAACCTCACGGGCAGTCACTGTGGTTATGGGTTGGTGCCAGGAACCGAGCACCCAAGCAGTGGTGATGGTGAGTCTCCAGCCTTTGGAGGGCATGCAAAGACTGGTAGGGGTTCTACCAGTGGTTTAGGCATCTCCTGGGGACCGTGTCAGGAGTGCAGGTGTGTGTGCACTGAGCGGGTCGGGCGGTGCTGGGGACAGTGATGCCTGTGATGAGGGAGGAGACTGCTGGAGCTTCAGGTATCTTTCCAGGGACAGTGATCTTGTGTGAACTGGAGGATTTGCGCTGGCTGTGGCCAAGGGTCTTGGCACTTTTCTTGGGGTGATATCAGCTGCAGCAGGGAGTATGTATGTGTCAAGGGGTTCAGGTACCCCCAGGAGCATGGATGGCTGTGGTAGGGAGGGGGACCATTTTTTAGCTTTGCTAGCAACAAGTCTGAATTGGGAGAGGACTGGCTGGACAGCAGCCCTGCAGGCAGGGATCTGGGGGTGCTGGCTGGCAGCAGCTCAGTAGGAGCCAGCAGTGCCCTGGCAGCCAAGAGGGGAAACTGGGGTGTATCAAACAGAGCATCACCAGATGGTCAAGAGAGGGGATTGTTCTGCTGTGCTCAGTGTTGGTGCAGCCTCACCTTGAGAACTGCATGCAGTTCTGGGCCCCACCATTTAAGAAGGATGTCAAGGTACTTAAATGCGTCCAGAGGAGGACAACAAAACTGGTGAAAGTGCTGGAAGGAACGTCTTCTGAAGAGCAGCTGAGGACTTCGTGTTTGTCTAGTTTGGAGAAAAGGAGGCTGAGGGGTGACCTCATTGCTCTCTACAGATTCCTGAGGAGGGGATGTGGAGAGGGAGGTGCTGGTATCCAGTGATAGGACGTGTGGGAATGGTTCACAGTTATGCCAGCGGAGGTTTAGACTGGACGTTAGGAAGCACTTCTTTACCAGGACGGTGGTCAAACCCTGGAACAGGCTTCCTAGAGAGGTGGTCCATGCCCCAAGCCTGTCAGTGTTTAAGAGGCATTTGGACAACGCTCTTAATAGCATGCTTTAACTTTTGGTCAGCCCTGAATTTGTCAGGCAGTTGAAATAGATGATAATTGTAGGTCCCTTACAAGTGAAATTGTTCTGCTCTACCCTGCTCTACTCTACTCTAAATCAAAAGCTAATTGGCACACTCAGGGTACTCCTCCAGGGTCCAAAGCACTAAGCTTGTGTCCGTGGGGGTTTCTTCAGCCTCCTAGGACCCATGCTGAGAGAACTGCCCCCCACTCTCTGCTGCCATCCCAGGCTCACGGTTCCCAACGCCCCGTGGTGCAGGCAAACTCGGCAAGAAGCGGGCACTGTCCATCTCACCCCTGTCAGACTCTAGCATTGACCTGCAGACGGTAATCCGCACCTCGCCCAACTCCCTCGTTGCGTTCATCAACTCCCGCTGTGCCTCTGCCAGTGGCTCCTATGGCCACCTCTCCATCAGCACCATCAGGTGGGCACCAGACTTCAGCCCCGCTGGCAGGCATGCAGCCTGTCAGTCTGGGAGCCTGAATGCCAATTCCCAACTTGGGGAGTGACTGGGATGAGGGCTAGGGAAGGTGGGAGTGGAGTGGGACTGTGGGTTAGGGAAGGAGTGGCTGGGAGTTCAGACGCCTGGGATCCCTGGCTCAGAGGACCTAAGTTTCTGTTCCCTGATGGTGTCATCTGCTCAACCCTCTTGCTCTTTGCAGTCCATCACTGGGGTACCAGAGTCCATCAGGTCAGCAGAAGGGCCAAGGCCACCTGTACAGTCACACCCCACCACCACCATGTAGCTCCCATGAACACCTGTCCACTCGCTCAGGGCTTCTGCACCATGCTCCAGCTCGTGGGACCCTCAAACACTGCCAGGTAAGGGGGGCCTTGCATCCTATATAAGCAGTGGTCCAGTAGGCATCTCAGTGCTGACTGCTTTCCACTTTTGCTCTGCCTCGGTAGCAGCTAAAGTTGGAGTGGAGCCTGAGCAGCCCTCTGTGTGTCAAATACCCAGAGGAGAGATCTGAGGGCGACATCTCCAGTCCAGCTTCCACAGGCACCCAGGTACTCCCCAGGTCCTGAGACCTCCCCCTCCACTTCCCCAGGGCTCTATGCTCCTCCCTGGTACCACTCCTAGTAACAGGGAGCAGGAAGGGTCTTACCTGGGAGTGCTCATCTGGCTGTGCTCCCCCAAGGACCCCTTGCTGGGCATGCTCGATGTTCGGGAAGATCTGGAGAAGGAGGATGGGAAAGCTGAGTCTGAGACCGTGTATGAAACCAATTGCTACTGGGATGGCTGTGCCAAAGAGTTTGATACGCAGGAGCAGCTGGTGCATGTGAGTGAGGTCCTGTTTGAGTACACCCAGTCCCAGAGCCTGCCCTCAGGTGTTGTCAACCCATGACTCCTACTCCAAGACTATCCTATACCAAGCTGCTCTCTCCCCCCGCCGCCGTGAGAAGTCACCACACAGGTGCATGATGTTGGAAGTTGCCCCTAGGGAGTGACATGCATCCTCCACTTCTTGTGGGCAAGTTCTTTGTGGCTCTCCCATACCATATCCCTAGGGGGAATACCCAGTTTGGCCTTCCTCACCCCTGGGGCAGCTCTCCTGAACCACTGGTGCATCCAGACTTCCTTCTTTGCTCTTTGTCTCTCACCAGACACTCCAACTCTCCTATACCCCCTTGATCACCCCTCAGACCACCTTGACACCTTTGTCTTCTCTTGGTCCTCCCAAAATAGCTCCCAGCCATCTCCTGTATCCCCTGCCTCCTCTAGACACCATCTGACCAACTCTGTTGTACCCTAACCTCTGATGTCTCCACCTGCCATCCCAGTCCCTCTGTGTCCTTTTCTGCCATGATATTCTCTTAAGACACCTCTATCTCCCTGGCCTTGGTGCTCTCCCCAATGTCCCTCTCTCCTCAGCACATCAACAATGAACATATCCACGGGGAGAAGAAGGAGTTTGTGTGCCACTGGGCAGCATGTTCCCGGGAGCAGAGGCCCTTCAAGGCTCAGTACATGTTGGTGGTGCACATGCGACGTCACACAGGCGAGAAACCTCACAAATGCACGGTGAGCTGGCACAAGCCTTTGCAAAGCCTCAGCTAACCTGTGGTGCCTCGCACCAGGCAGAGCTCTGGGTGGGGTACGAGCTGGTGCGTTGGGTATATGGCATTGAGGGGGACATATGGTGGGGAAAATGAGGTGGGACAGACAGGGTGTTGCATGAGAGTGGGGCTCATGTGGCAGGCTGGAGCCCATGTGATCAGTGGCATGGCAGAGATGCACATGAGGTAACAAGGTATGTAACAGGCTGGGTGTAGCACGAGCATGTGGCCGGTGCATGGTGAGATGTCACGACAGAGCCTAGCACGGTATGGGACATGCATCTGAAGGAGGGTGTGTCTCGGTTGGGAGGTGTGATATGTGTCCACGGCAGATGTGCTGTGGGTATGTAGTGTGGGGGTGATGTGGTACCGGATCTGTTGAAGGTGTCTGGCATGTTTCCCCCTCCTTGCCTGCACAGTTCGAAGGCTGTAACAAAGCCTATTCCCGCCTGGAGAACCTCAAGACGCATCTACGCTCACACACTGGTGAAAAACCCTACGTGTGTGAACACGAGGGTTGCAACAAGGCCTTCTCCAATGCTTCTGACCGGGCCAAGCATCAAAACCGCACGCACTCCAATGAGGTATGGACCCATCTGGGGCTCTTTGCACCCCTTTGGGCTCCCCATATGCCTCCTGATTAGTCCCTGGTTTTTTTTCTGTGTGCCCCAACTCTCTCCTTGCCTACTCTGATGATGTATGGCCTCCTGCTCCCTTCCTTGGTCACTTGGATTCCCACCAGGGTCTCTTTACCCGCTGCCCTACTCCTGTGGAGTACCATCCTTGCATTCTTCTGGCTTCCTATGACCTCCTCCAAGGCCCTGCTGTAGGACCTTGGAGGCCCTACCCCCAAGGGGACTCATCCTCTTTGATCTCTTCCCACCATCACTTCCCCTGGTTCTCCAGCCTACTTGAGAGAGGGGAGGGGGTTTTATTTCATGCCCGGCTGGTACTTTGTTGGGAGGAGTCTCTAGTCAGAGCTCTCACCTTCCCCCCACTGTGCTTACCTGTTTTCCGTGACAGAAGCCCTACGTGTGCAAGATTCCAGGCTGCACCAAGCGCTACACAGACCCCAGTTCTCTACGCAAACATGTGAAAACGGTGCATGGTCCTGATGCCCATGTGACCAAAAAGCACCGAGGGGATGTGGTGCCAGGCCGTGCACTGCCCACCCCCAGTGGTCCCCCAGACATGAAGCAGGAGAATGACACAAATGGCCCCCCTGAGGCCCGGAAGGATGACAGCAGACTCCTGGTGCCCGACTTGGCCTTGGTAAGGAGCTGGGGGTGTTGATGACAGAGGGAGGCTTGGCCAGGCCTGCCAGAGGAGTCAGTTTGCATGGTAGGAGTCATCTCCACACTGGAGAGCGTGTGGGCTCACAGGCTGCGTTAAGTGTGTAGTGGGTATCTGACCCTCTTTTTCTTGGTTAATATTTTGGCTACCCACTAGAAGCCACAGCCCAGCCCAGGCGGGCAGTCGTCGTGCAGCAGTGACCACTCACCACTCGGCAGCACCACCAACAATGACAGTGGGGTGGAGATGGCAGGCAACACAGGTGGAAGCTACGAGGACCTGTCCACACTGGAGGATGTGGTGCCCGGTGAGCCCATGGGCACCTCAGGGCTCATGGCTCTCCACAAGCTCGAAGATCTTCGCATTGACAAACTGAAGCAGATGAGGAAGCCCTCAGCTACCAAGTGCCTGAATTTGCCAGCCATCCCTGGAGCCGGTGAGACTGTGGTTCCCCTCCATGCGGATGCGGGGCCAGTCCCATAGGCACTGTGTCAAGAGCGTTCTGGTTTGCAGCCAGAGAGGTTTCCACACCTTCCTTTCTCGAGCGGTGGACCTCCACATCTGGGTGGTGCCCCACCTTTGGACTCAATGATCTTAAAGGTCTTTTCCAACCTAAATGATTCTCAGTCACCTTCTGCCCCCTCTTTGTTGCCTGCGCTTGGATCTGCTTCCTGTCCTAGCAGGCACTAGCTGGGGAAGAAGCCACATCCTGGTACTGGAAGTGGCTGCCCGTTCCCCCTCTGACCGCTGGTGCTGTGCTGTGTCCTGAGTACCCTGGTGTAACTCCTTTTCTTTCCTCAGGCCTGCCGGGGGAGGTGCTGGGGATCCCTGCACCGCCGCCAGCCACCTCGCACCGGCGCATTGCGGAGCTGTCAGCAGCCGAGATGGGCTTGTCCTTGAACGAGCGCCGGAGCAGCGCCACCAGCACCGTGAGCTCAGCCTACACCGTGAGCCGGCGCTCGTCCTTGGTGTCCCCGTACCTGGCTGGGCCGTGTCTGGGAGGCGAGGCAGGGGCAGTGCCCGGCAGGGCAGGCCTGGCAGACAGCTGTGAACCCACCTCTCCGGACGGATCGCGACGCTCCAGTGATGCCAGCCACTGTGGAGGGCTGCCAGGTGTGGGCAGCCTTACTCCAGCCCAGCGCTACCGTCTCAAGGCCAAATATGCTGCAGCCACAGGCGGCCCACCCCCAACCCCGCTGCCCAACGTGGAGCGGGTGGGCGTGGGTGGCCACAGCCGCTCACCTGGGGACTACCTCGGGCCAGCTGAACCCCGACTTCTTGCAAATGGTTTGCTGCGAAGGCACAGTTCCAATGACTACCCTGGCTATGCAGGCAGCATTCCCTCTCACCTGGTGCCTTGGAATGGCGTGCGACGGGCCAGCGACCCTGCCCAGACTGTGGCCAACCCTTGTCCTGTGCCCAAGGTGCATCGTTTTAAGAGCATGGGTAACATGAATGTGTCAGGAGTGGGCAGAACTGCTCTGCAGCCCTTGAGTGGTTCTGATGCCAACCTTCAGTGTCATGTCTTCTCCCCACGCCCACCCAGCATCAGTGAAAACGTCTTCCTGGAGAGTGGCCCAGGCACAGAGTCTGGCTTGCTAGAGACGGACCAGTACTTCAACTACCCCAAGGAAAGCTTCCCATGCCAGGGGACAGGTGTGGAGCTCCAGTGTGAAGGCTTCTATGGCAGCACACACCGGACCACGGTGGGGATGCAACTGAACCCAGGAGGACACGGGGACGTGGAGCAGCGGTTGCTTCAGACCGAGTTCTCCCTCCCTCCGTGTCAGATGCACCAGCGCTTCATGAATGTGCATGCTGGCAATGGGAGCATGACAGCTCCTTGGAATGAACCTCCCCAAGGCAATCTGGAGATGAATTCTGGGCAGTCAGGTACCTCTGCTGCTGCCATGTCTGGGCCACACTGTCGCCATCAACGTACTGTGTACCCTCTACCCAGTTCTTCTGGGCAGCAACCTAAACAGATTCTGAGTTCATGCCAGGACAGTGGATTTTCTGGGGGGCACCGGCTTAACCGACTGCAGATCAAATCTGAGCAGCATTACCCAGCACCTGCCCCAGCACTGGCTCCCTGCCAGAATGCCAAGCTTGCCGGGCCCATGCAGCCTCCTGCATCATTTGGGCAAGCCATCAATGTAGGGCCTGGTGGTTACCAGTCCGAGGAACCTGTCAGTTACACGGGCATGTTGAGTCCAGGCGCTAGAGGAGCCCAGATGCCCATGATGCAAACCAAAGAAGTGATGGTCCGTAGCTATGTGCAGGCCCAGCAGGCTCTGATGTGGGGAGACCAACTGGGCTCCAAGGGAGGGGAGGCTGGCATGGGGCTGGGCAGTGAACCTGGGCAGTGCCAAGCCATGCAAGCACCGCTGTACCTCGGCCCCAAGCACTCTGGTTACCAAGCCAAAACAGATCACCTGCAGGGTCTGTCAGAGACCCAACATCTCCTAAATGCACCACGCTTCAACCCAGAGATGGTGCCACACCCACCTGGTGGCCCTAAACCACTAGGTCAGCAAAATAGTCTGAATTACGTGGGCAACCTGGCTCAGACAAGTCATTCCTTTGAGGGGGTGGAAGCCAGCTCCCGGCAGGTACTTCGCTTGCCTCCTGCCCGCCCCACACCTGAGAGGCCCAGTAATGCTCTGCTCTGTTACCCAGGCCAGGGCACACATGTGCAGGTGGGCAAAGGTGAGCATAAGCTGCTGGGCCAAACAAGCTGTGGGGGTCCCAGGCATTACAGTGGGAGCTCAGAAGGACACAAAGGCAGTTCATATTATTACCTAGATTCAGGGGAGCAGGTGGCCAACAGCCTGGACTCCCTGGACCTGGAGAATACGCACCTTGACTTTGCTGCCATTGTGGAAGATCCAGAGACACCTGCACTGTTACCTGGGCCCCCAAGCCCTGCAGGCAGCCTCCTGCTTCCTGCATCTGGTGGTGCCAACATGGCTGTGGGTGACATGAGCTCCATGTTGAGCACTCTGGCAGGGGAGAGCCATTTTCTGAACTCCCTGTCCTAACTAGGAGGTACCAATCATCAAGTGAGCATGTCTGGAACCACCAGGGTGGGGGATCCAAGCCACATTGGGCAGAGGTGTGGAATCCCTTCTCACATGCAGAGTCATGCCTGGTAGCAGGGGGAGTGGGGAGAAACATCCCCGGAGTCCCCCCTTCCCCAGTCTGTGAGTGTTGGGCTCTTTCAGGGGAGGTGCTGGGCCCCAGACACTGCCACAACCCTGATCAGGCGCTTCAGGTCACCTCCTGCAGCGGGGAACTGGTTTTACTGAGTCCTTCCTTCCAGTGCCCGGAACCTTTCCCTGCCTCCGCCCGCCCCCTGGACAAGGTGGCCCTGCACTGCACAGTCTCACGTCAAAACCAAAGAGTTCCACGCTTCTCAACCCTGCGGGCAGGCCCCATCCCCACGTTCTCACTGCCCCCCACCCCTCCCCCCCCCACCCCAACCCCAGCCTTTGTCAGGACTGCAATCCCTCCTTGCTTGGCAAGTGCTGCCCCCCACCCTGACTGGGAGGCAATCCACCACAGGTGGTGGCGGGGGGCCAGGGATGCCTGGCACTGCCTGTGTCACTCTGTACATAGTGTGCGTACACGTGTCTCTTCCCTGGGTGTTACCCAGCCTTTCTTCTGTCGGAAAGATGCAGCCATGCCTCCCCTCTCAATTAAACCCTTTCTCAGGGGAGTGTGAGCTGTGTGCTTCTTTATGCCTGCAGATGGGCTCCAAGCTGGACCCCTGTAACAGGGCCCTCCTGTCCCGGCCACCCCTTCCACCTCCAGCCCTGCAGAAGCAGTCCCTGCTTTGGACTGGGGCGGGCGGAGGAAAGGGCAGAGCTGCCCTGTGGTGCAGCCCTGGCAGAACCCACGGGCAGAAGCTCAGCGAGACCCACGGACACTTGGAGGGCTGAAGGTAGGGCTCGGTGCCTCTGAGGCTACGCCTGGATCCCAGGCTTTTCCTTCACACCATCTTGGCATCTCTGGGCTTTTCCTTAGGCACTGGGTCACCACCTTGGCACCTCCTGGGCTGCTCCGAGTGCTGGGGAAGATATAGGGTCTCCAGGACCGTCCAGGTGTGTTTGGGGCTGCTCTGGGGCTTTTCTGGGTTCTCTCAGTGGCCGTTTGATGGCTCTGAGCAACTGTGTGTTCTCCAGAGTTCTTTCTGAGGGCTGCCTGGCTGCTTCTGCACACTGGCTGGGCTTCTAAAAATAATTTTAATTTTTACAACTTATTTACTTTAAAACATTTGGAATAAAAACTTCAGTAACAGTAACTAGAACAGTCTTTAGGAGTAAAGAGTGCCTATAATCTACCCTAGCTATTTCTTAAGACTTTGCTGAGAGTAATTACTCCAAATTTATATAATAAAATTACAAACAGCAGAATATAAATAAGAGCACTAATTAGAAGTAATAGCTGTAGAGAGACAACTCTGGTTAATCCATTTAGTAGTAAAGTAAAAAAATGTTAAGAGTGTAAATAAATAAAAGAAATATTATTTAGGAGTAATGACTAAATTTAATTGCAGCTATTACTTAATGAACCAGGCAGTAATTATTCCCAATCTGTATTGTAATTAAAAAATTTAATAATTTAGAAATCCTTTTTAAGTGATAAAGGTAGAAAACGAACCGGCAGTCATTAATAGCTGAATTTAAACATCGCCATCATTAAATAAATTGCAGACATTAATGACTCTAAATTGGAAAAAAATAGTAGAGTTTTAGATTTTGAAAGAAATAGAATTGGAAACTAATCAGGAGTCTTTAATGGTTAAATTGTAATGTAGCTGTGAGTAAGTTCGAAGGCAGTAATGAGTCCTGCTTAGAACCAGAACACCAATTGAAGCTTTAGATTTTTAAATAAAGACAAATAAAAATGAATCATTACATAATGGCTATGTTTAAGCTTAGGTATTAAAAAAAACCCAGGTGGTAATGATTCCCAACCAGGACTAACAGAACATTAAAAGATTTAAATGTAAAATAAAATTTGAAAACTAAGAGCGAGTCATAACTGACTAAATTTAAACACAGCCAATTTTTTCGGAGGAGGGGGGGGAAAAAAAAAAAAAAATCGAATCACAGGCACTGATTACTTCCAAGTAGAGCTAAAATACGAATAGTGCAAATAAAATCTGATTAATAAAAAGCTGTATTTAATTTTAAAAACATTTAGAACACTAATTGGGCATCATTAATACTGGTATTTGTTTAATAACAGCAATGTTAAAGTGATGCATTAACGATACCCAAGCAGCATTACCAGAACAGAAATCTCCAGTTATCAAGCAGAAATAGAATACTAATTTAGATCAGTTTATTATAATATCTTACTATAATTGTGGTAATTAAAGACTGCTAATGGGGTTTCCAATTCACAATCAGAAGTGATTTAGAAAGTAATTAACCTTTCCTTTTGCGTTAATCTGCTTTTTGCGCTTTGTCTCCATTTTCCCCGCGGCTGCGGGCTGCGGAGCGCTCGCTGCCTGCGAGCCATTCGTTCACTGTATTTCATAACATTAAACGATTCCGTTAGCTCCCGTGAATAACGTAATTCAAGAGGTAGATCAAACGCAAGAAACGAATTCCTTGCACCCCAGGAGTGTCCGTTCGGTCGAGCTGCGCCAGCGCCCACACCCGTCCCCTGGAGGCGCTTTCCTACCAGCGCGGCCCGCGTCCGCCCCCCGCCACCGCGGCTCTCAGTCGGAACGACGCCCGGCCAGAGCCACCGCCGGAGCGGCTCGCGGTAACCTTGGATTAGCAACACCGAGTAACTCACCGTTATTGCTTAAATACGCAAATATCGCGATTATGCAAATCAGGGCGCTTCCCGCCCCCCCACCCGACACCGCTTCGGTCACACCTCGTCGTTAACACAGCCCTCCCGGCCAGCACCGAGCACGGGCCGCAGCCCCGGAGCACCGCGCTGGCGCCGACCCCGAGCCGAAACGACGCCGACGTAGAACGGAGCCGGCAGCAGCGCGGCCGCGGCCGCCGTTACCGCTGGAACCCACGCAAGCGGCCCCGAGCGGAAAAACGTGGGCACCGAGCCCTGGAGACCCGCGGCCGGAGGGACTAACCCACACATCCGGAGCTGTGGTGGGCTCCCCGCCACACGGAGCGGCCTCTCGGCTACGAGCAGGCACTCCGACCGCCCCGGAGCGACGGGCGACAAGCACGCGCCAGCTACCGGACTCGGCCGGCCGGCGCGCGGCATCGGGAGCGCCCAGTGCCGCTTCAGGAACAGACCGCTACGCACACGAGAGCCTCCGGAAGTCTATCTCGATGGGCCGGCAGTCCTCCAAGACCCCGGAAGAGTCTATCAGTCCTCCGGAAGTCTTTCTCTATGGGCCGGTAGTCCTCCAAGACTGCGGAAGTGTCCGTCAATCCTCCGGAAGTAGTACTCTGTGGTCTGGAAGTCCTCCAAAACGTCACAAGCCTTGAGCACGTGCCTCCAAAAGTCGCACTCTATGGCCTCTTGTCTTCCGGGATCCCGGAAGTACCTCGAGGCACTCTGGAAGTTGATTGCTGCATTCCAGAGGTCCCCAGGGCTTCCGCTGGACTTTCCCCAAGCCCTTCAGGCACTCCGCTGCCTTCCAGAGGACCATGGGGCTTCCACCGGGCTTTCTTGAAGCCTGCCAGGGGCCTTGCTGCCTTTCACAGAATTGCTTTGGTTGGAAGAGACCTTCAAGATCAGCTGTTAACCCAGCACTGCCAGGTCGCCACCAAACCACGTCTATATGTCTTGTAAATACCACCAGGAGGGTGACCCCACCACTGCCCTGGGCAGCCTGTTCCAATCCTTTACAACCCTCTCTGTAAAGAAATTTTTCCTAATGTCCAACCTAAACCTCCCCTGGTGCAACTCGAGGCCATTTCCTCTAGTCCTGTCGCCTCTAAGTTTGAAGAGACCGACCCCCACCTTGCTACAACCTCCTTTCAGGGAGTTGTAGAGACTGATAAGGTCTCCCTTGAGCCTCCTTTTTGTTGACCTTCTCTAGACAGGCTCCAGCACCTCAACGTCCTTCTTGCAATGGGAGGCTCAAAACTGGCCACAGTATTCATGGTGTGGCCTTACCAGTGCCCAGTACAGGGGGAAAACCGCTTACTCCTGCTGGTCACGTATTTCTGATATGAGCCCGGATGCTGTTGGCCACCTTGGCCACCTGGGCACACTGCTGGCTCCTCTTCAGCCGGCTGTTGACCACCATCCCAGGTCCCATTCCGCTGGGCAGTTTCCAGCCACTCTTCTCCAGCCTGTTGGCACTGCTGTGGCTGCTCCGGCCTCACTGCCCTGGACCTGGTGGCACCGTCACAGCCATCATGGTCCCAGCCTCATCAACCTGGGCCTGTCAAAGGGGCCACAGCCTAATCCCTGCAGCAAACCAGCCCGCTCTCCTGTGCCCAGTGCCAATGGGCTCCAGCTGAGGGTGGGGCTGGCCCTGCCCTGGGCTCCGGCTGTAAAGGGGTGTAGGGCGGTGGTCACAAGCTCTCTGGCTTCTGAGCATTTGCTCTCTAGTTTGTTCTCTCTGCCCAGTCAGTTGCTGCTGGTGTTGGTTTTGTGTGGCCAGTGAACAAGAAGGTGTAGACTGCAGGAGGGTCCTGGTGAGCTGCTGTGTTTGCTCTTGAGGCTGGATTTGGTCCTTGGCCGTCTGAGGGGACGGGCCAAGGCTGGGGGGAAGCTGGGAGGAGGGGACTGGGGGGGGGAATTGCAGGAAGGGGCTTCAAAGTCAGTGCAGGGCAGAGGGCTGTGAAGGAGCCGTCCCCTTGGGGTGGGCCAAGGGAGCAGGTTCTTTCTCTACACTGGATGAGCCTGGGCAGGGCAGCTCCAGCCTCAGTGTGTGGTAGTGGGTCAGATGAGGAGATGAGAATCCCTGTGGGCGGTCTGTGGGTTCGGGCAGTATCTCAGCATATGCCTCTTGCTTTGTTTTGCAGGTGACACACAGAGGCTCAAAGGGATGAAGCTACACTCCAATGAGGAGCCCGAGAAGGTGAGGGGGTTGTGGGCTGGGCTGGTGTCTCAGAGCAAAGTATGACATGATCACTGGGTTAAGTGTTTCTCTGTGGTTTTGCAGGCGCTGTGCGGGGTCACCCTTAACTCGAGGAGCCTTAGAGGTGAGCTGGGATGGTAGCAAGCAGGATCACGAGGCTGGTGTTTTCTCACAAGAACAATGTTAATTTTATGTCTCTTAGTATCTTAGGTTCCACCAGTGATGACGGCTGCAGCATCCAGCTCTGGAATGAGTAGGTGAGAAGCATGCCGGTGTGCTTCTGAGGAGGGGGGCTGTTGGCTGACATGAGGCTTACTGCTGTTCCTGTTTGCTTTAATTGAAGATGTCCAAGAGAACCTGGTGACTGCAGGACCATCCCAGTTGGGAGATGTGTTTCTTTTGTGGAGGATGGATCCAGATTTCAGCCGTCTGAAGTTAAGTTGAAGGATGGGGGCTGGGGGTGGGCTCTGGGAGTGGGGGAGAATTTTGGGCAGTACAGGAAGGGATTTTAAAGTTGGCGTAGGGGGGAGGGCTGTTGAGGAACTGTCCCCTTGAGGTGGGCCAAGGGGAGCGGGTGACTTCTCAGCACCAGAGTGGTGTGGGCAGGGCAGCTCCAGCCTTGATGGTATGTTGCTGGGTTGCCTGTTCGGTCTGTCTCCTGTGTGTTGGAGCTTCCTCAGGTCTCAATATTTTCATTTCTTTTTGTGCCCCATGGGCATGGCTAGTGCCTCGGTTGCCATCCCTTGGGTCTTGAATGCCTGTACTCATCGGCATCCTGCCAATCAGGCTCTTCTTGCGCAACAATTTTTAAGCATGGCTAGGCCTTGTGTTTCAGAAGTTTTGAGTTGGTTCTGTTTTGCACCGTCGTTCCAGGCTGCGTCAGCAGCTCTGTTCTCCTGCCGTCCTCTTCCACGGACTGGGACTCATTCCCTGCATTTGTGTGTTCCTTGACACCAGGCTCCTTGCGCATCCATCATCGCAATCTTGATGGTAACTTCTTGTGAGGGGCCATTGTCTCTGACTCTTCTCTGGGGCTGCCATGGAGCCTCCTCACCTCAGTGTTCTGGCCCCGTAGATTTTATTGTCTGACAACGTCTCTGTTCTGAGAGCCATTCTTCTTGTGGAGAGTTTTACTCTCATCTTTTGAGTTGTGTTGTATGTCACATTGTCTGTAGTGGGTTTTTTTTGTGTCTCTGTGTGTGCGTTGGTTTGGAGCTGCTCTGCCCAGGGGTGTGGAGTCAGGGGGAGGTGGAATAGCAAGAGGAGTCCAGGGTTAACACGCTGATATGACTCAAGGAACTGGAGGAAACTTAGAGGTGAGCTGGGGTTGTAGGGAGGAGGATCATGGGGCTTTTTTTTGACAAGCACAATGTTAATTGAGTCTCTTTGTATCTCAGGTCCTACCAGTGATGATGGCTGCAGCGTCCAACTCTGGAATGAGCAGGTGAGCGGAAAAGCGTGGTGCTTCAGAGGAGGGGGGTGATGTGGAGGAGGGGGGTGATGTGGAGGAGGGGGGTGATGTGGAGGAGGGGGGTGATGTGGAGGAGGGGGGTGTTGGGTGATGCCATGCTGACTGTCGGCACTGATTGGGGTTTCTTTTAATTGCAGATGACCGAGAGGAATCTGGTGACTGCAGGAACATCCCAGCTGGCCAACAGGGTTTTTGTTGAGGCTGGATTCGGTCCCCGGCCGTCTGCAAGCTGAGTGGAGGGGCCACGGTTGGGGGGAGGCTGGTAGGAGGGGACCAGGGTGGGAATTGCAGGAAGGGGTTTTCCAGTCAGTGCAGGGCGAGGGGTGTCCAGGAGCAGTTCCCTTGGGGTGGCCAAGGGAGCGGGTTTCTTCTCCACACTGGTTCAGCCTGGGGAGGGCAGCTCCAGCCCCAGTGTGTGGTGGTGTTTATGTAGTCTGTCTGCTGTGTCTGGAGCTTCCTCAGGTCTTGATGTCCTCGTTGCTCTTTGTGCTCAAGGGGCACAGCATGTGCCTTGGTCGCCATCCTGTGGGTCTCGAATGGCTGTACTCATCAGCATCGTGCCCATCGGGTGCTTCTCTTGTGCAATAATTGAAGTGGGGATAGGTCTTGTCTCGGAACTTTCCGGTTGGTTCTGTTTTGTGTTGTCCTTCCAGGCTGCTGCAGCAGCTCTGTTCTCTCACTGCCCATGTTCGCTGTTTGGGACTCCTTCCCTGCATCCATCCCTTCTCTGGTCTTGACACCAGGTTCCTTGTGCATCCATCATCTTGGTTTTGACAGGATCGTCTTATGACGAGCCATTGTGTTCATCTTCTCATCTCCACGGCTGTTATGGGGCCTCCCCTCCTCTGCTCCTCCCCATTGCAGCCCTGCAGGTCATCTTGCCCAACAGCACCTCTGGTCCCCAAGTCCTCCTCCTGCTGGAAGTTTTCTCTTGTATTTGTGTCACGTTGTCCATGGAATTGTGTGTTGTGTTGGTCTCTGTATGTATCTGGTTGGTAGAGGTGATGTTGATCTGCCTCTACTGTTCAGCCCACGGTCGTACGGCCATTTCAGATGGAGTAGCCATGGGCAGGCTCTGTGGACAGCCATGTCAAGGGTGTCTTGTGGAGGTGCTGGGAGCCACCTGGGAGGGGCTGCTCAGTGGCCATGAAGCAGATGGACTCTCCAAAGTGTTAAGGCTTGGCTGTGTGGGGCTTAGAGTGGGGTGAGGGAGGTTCCAGCCTGCAAAAAGAAGACAGATCCTGGCTTCCGACAAGCTGTTGGTCAGCATCTGGGTGACTTGCTTTAGGAGGTTTGTTTGTGGTTTTTCAGCTGTGGAGTGACAAACCACATGCCAAAGGGTGATGGAAGGTGCGAGCAGAGCAGCAGCTGCCGAAGGTGAGGTGTTGTCCAATGGTGGAGGATGAGTGGGACTGGGGGTGACTCTGCCTTTTTATTTTCAAGGGGCAAACCAGTGTGTGAAGTGAGAGATCCGCACTGGATTGGGCTCGGGCCAGGGGCGTGAACTCCCGTGTGCTGGAGTAACGGTTTGTTGAGGTGTTCCCTGATGCGGACCCTGAAAGCGAAGTTGAGGGCGCCAGCCAGAAGTGTCCAGCCAGAAGCCGTGACCAAAGTCCCCACTCCTTTTTCTGGGAGCCTCATGCACTACAGCGCTGGGGGCTTGATGAATTCTGGGGTTCCTTTTTATAAGTAAAACCACCTGGTGTTGGAACACCCCCCTCAGACCTCCACTTGTTTCCCAGCCTCTACTTTTTCCCTGGCTCCACTCCTGCATCTACAGCCCTCCATCTGTCTTTTGGTCTCTGTTTATTTTTTCGCCTTCTAACTCACCAAACTCCTTTGGCCTTCGCCTCAGCCTCCAATTTTTGACAGCCTCTACTTTCAGCCAGGCCTTCCCCCCCAGGATCCACCTCATCACCCCGAAGCCACGAGGGCTCAGGGACCCCTCCTGCATGCGTGTGCAGCACAGCCCCAGGAAACCCTCAGTGGTGCTGACATGCTCCCCGCCCACAGCACCCAGCACAGACACCGCTGCCCGCTCCCAAGCCGCAGGAGGGGTGGAGCACCCTTCCTGCTCGCCCTGCAGCCCCCTCTGACCCCCCACTTCACCCAGCGTGGCAGCCGCGGCTGAGGAAAGGCTCTGCTGTGTGGGACTCGGCACAGAGGAGGAGGAAGGTCCCGAAATGCCCCTTGCCTGGCTCCCAGGTACTTACTGACCATGGTGCAGGGTTCAGTTTGCCCACTTCCCACTGTGGGACAGGGACTGCTCCCCTCCCAGCAAAGGAAAAGTCTCTGCCTGGAGCAAGCAGCCCCCCACAGCCCTGCACTCTCCCGCCGCTCCTGGCAGCGCTGCAGCTGGCCCCCTGCTCTTTATGGTGTGTCTCAGAGGAGGAAATGAAAGAAATGAAAACTTCTCTGAAATACAGACCGTGATCTGTAGGAAACCAGCCCTGGGGAGAGAGACCCTGCTGCTGGAGACCTCAGATGCTGCTGGCCTCAGCGCTCCCAACAACCATGTCTGTTCCCCAACCTTGGCACGGCTGGGAAAGGGGAGAGCAGAGGATGCTGAGTGGGCGCAGTCTCACCGGGGAACACATAATCACTTGAGTAGGGGCTCTGCTGCCACTGAATGCCGTGAGCCAGGAGCTCTGCGCTTCCACCGGCCCTTTGGCGCCGCGCTCTGCGAGCTCAGCAGCTTCCCGGGGCTGCTCAGCATGTTCGCCTCCGCCTTCTGCCTGGACGGCCTCAGCGCCGAGCGCTGCCGCACCCCGGGGTCCCCCTGACACGCCGGTCCCTCTGGGTGGCGCTGCCGGCGCCGCTGCTGCGGGAGGCGCGGCACGAGCTGGTGGCGGTGCTGAGCCTGGGCGCTGTGGTGCTGCGCTTTGCCGCCCCGCTGCCCCTCGCGGCAGTTCTGGAACACCATGTTCTGGCTGGCAATGGACAGCCCTTCTGTGGGGTCTCATGGCCGTCCCCAAGGGCTGAGCTCTCAGGGTGCGGCTGCTGCTGGTGGTGCTGCTGTGGGAGCTGGACGGAGCCAGCCAAGCCTTGTGGGGATGCTGCCCCTCTAGAGAAGGGCAGCTCTACCCAACCAATGGCGTGTTAAATAATCCCACATCCTGCCCACCTCTCCTTCCAGGCAGCGCCTGCCCCAGCCCAAGCCTTGCCTTCGTAAGGCTGTGGGCTTTCCTTTCCCCATGGAGTGTTTGTTTGAACCAGAGTGCTTGGGCCACCTTCCAGGGCAGCCGCGGACACGGCTCCAGGCTGCGCGAGGGCAACGTGAATCCCAGCAAGAAGAGCCCTTGAAGAAAGGCTGAGGATCCCCAGGAGTGGCAGGCACCCACCACAGCCCCCTTCCAGTACAGCAGGGAGGAGATGGCAATTATGGGGCTGGCATGTGGGAGCTGTCCCATGCTGGCACTGCTTTTCCTGGGGCGAAGGCCAGGAAAAAGGGGAGTCTTCATAGCCCCACTGCCCTTGGGATGGCCCCGCATGCTCATGTCCATGCCAGTCACCTGCTCTGTCCCCAGAACCCTCCCTGGAAGCCCCAGTGCCTGTGTCTGGCCCAGCACAAGATGTGCTCGCTGTCCCTCAGCCCCCAGGCACTCGCCCCACACCAGCCCTGTGGGCTGCAGGGCCTCATCCTGTGCTCGCTCTGCTATGGCCCTCAGCATCCTCCAGACCTTCCCTTGGGGAAAGGTCAGAGCAATGCTCAGGAGCAGAGCTGTGCAGAGGCGCTCCGGGCCGCCCCCACTGCGCTCCAGCAGCCATCACAGCCCCTGGCCTGGGTGAAGCCACGTGAGACCCATCTGTCCTCCAGGCTGGCGGCCACCCAGACCCTGAGCATTGGCTGGGCAGGCAGGGATGAGCTGGGGCCACATGAGGAGTAACCACGCCAGACGGGGCACGTGCCTTCCCTGCTCCAGGGTGCAAGCCCCTGCGCAGGTGAGGAGCTGGCAGCTCTGCATCCATCCAGGGTTTCTGCTCCACGCGCATCCGCTGTGTTTCACTTGGAAGGTGCATCCGGGGTGTCTGTGCTCCTGCTGCCTGTGGGCGCTGCATCCAGCTCTCAAAGCTGAGGCTCTGAGGGCAACAGCTGTTTGGGACCTCCAGTTGGCTGCAGGGTGAGTTTGAGGGGAACTGAGAGCTGGGAGGCTGGTCCTGCCTGTGCCCTGGGGCAGAGCAGCTCTTCTCTCCAGCTACCGCTGTGCCTGAAGGCAGGCGCGCAGCTCTGAGGGGCGGAAGGCTGCTGGAGGAGACGGTGAGCCATGGCCCCACCTGACCCAAAGGGCAGCAAGGCAAGGGCAGCATCTGGGGGCATCTGTTGGGGCTTGGCTCCAAGGGACCCAGGGAGCCCCAGGATGGCAGCACGTAGCACAGTGCTCCCCCAGCAGCGCTCCACGTGCTGAGTGCTCAGTCACACCCTCTCCATGCCACTGCAGCCGCCTGTGCCATGCCATTCTAGGGGGAGCTGGGCTGATGATGGGGGCAAGGGAATGAGAGAAACCTCCTGTGGTCACACTCGGGTGCTGCAGGGTGGGAGAGAATTTAGAAAAACCCGATTGAGCCTACTCTGGCCGTGTCCTGGCTCAGAACATGGGGGCAGTGGCTTGTGCCAGGGAGGCAGAGCTGGGGCGCTCAGGAGGGCAGAGGTGAGAGGAGAAACAAGGGCATGTGGAAGTCGCAGTGGTCCAGAGCCAGCACCTGGGCACCTGCGGTGCTGCCCCCAGGGGAAAGCAGCACCAGCATCACGGCTGTGCCCCGGCAGCTCCTCCGGGCAGAGGATGCCCAGCTGCCTGCAGGGCCCAGGGCAAGGAGCTGCCAGCGGCTCCCGGCACTCTGACCAGGGCCCCGCTCTGCGCTCAGCCACAGGCGCTGCCGCACTTGGCCCGGGGCTGGCTCCGGCGCTCAGCGCCTGCCTGCGCTCCCCCAGGGAGACTAAATCTTTAGTGTGCCGAAATCTTTAGTCATGTGCGTAGTCGTATTGATTGGAACTGAAGTGTCATATAAAGAGGGCTGATTTTTTTACATATGGTTGTTTTGGATGGGGGAGGGATGAAGGAAAGTGCCTAAACACATGACAGAAAGTAAAAGATAGAAATAGCAAAGAATTATGTAAATACAGGAAAACCAGTCCCTGCAAATGTTCGATTAAAGACAGCACACTGACGCAGCGCTTAGATACTGACCTTCTTGTTCTGAGTCAGACTTAAAAGTCACGTCCATCCCCGCTAATCGGCACAGTGCAGTTCACTGAAATGCGTGAGGGTTTTCAGGAGGTTTCTCTGCAAATCTCAAAATGCTAGAAATTAAGGAGCCGATCATCCCCCTTTCCCTGATGGGATAAAGTGTCCTTGGACATGGAAGCAGTGGCTTAGCTATAAAAAATAATGGGAAAAGAAGCAGCTCAGCCATGGCCATACAGAGTTCAGAAAAGAAGCTCGAGCTGAGCCCTCGACACACGTTGTACAAATGTAACAGGTGTCTAAGTACGGTAACGCAGCTTCAATGAAACACGGGCCAAACCCTCCTTGCTCGAAGCTCGTGGGGATCATCATGATAAGAACTCGGCCTTGTTCTGGCCAAACTCTCTTCAGTCCCAAAGAAAGGCAGGAGCGCTCGGTGTGTTTTGTTCCTGGGCTGGAATGAGGCAGCCCAGTGATATATTACCTCGTGCAGGTACGGCTTCTTTACCTGCGGATGCTGGGTGAATCCCCTTCGGCGTGTTTCACTATGCCTTGGCTGGCTTAGTGAGATAGCCTCTTGGGTAAACTTCTTGGACATCACTTGTTTCTAATAACACATTGTGTTGTCATAGAGTTCTGATAGATAGTTACATTTTATATTGTGATTTAAACGTGTAATCGTTCTCGTTTGAAAAATTCTCAGAGGTGTGCAGTCCTCTTACTCAGTCTTTAGGGAAGGATGCAGATAAACAGAATCAAGCTGTTAAATTTTCTTTATTTGATATTTCAACTGTCTGCCTTTCTAATTTTATTCTAATGAATTTATATTCTACTAAATGTCATGTTGAGAATGTTAATACTCTAATCGCACTCAAGAATCGGTTCTGAATACCGAGTGTTACTGGACAGCATGTTGATGTAAATTTAATGTGAAATGGAACATATTATTGCCAGTTCAAGACTATGAATTATCTCTGAAAAAAAAAAACAAAACCCCAACCAAAACCCCAAAAAACCCCCTACAATGACCTTTATATTGTTTCCTGCTTTCAGATTTCAAAGCACCACATCTGGCATTCACTGCCGAGTCCCTCCATCTCCAAGAATACTGTCGCTTGATACATCATCTTTGTTTATCAGTCACTGTTATGGCTGTATCACGAAGGACTGGTGGCACCATAAAGGTTATTTTTGTTAATCTCAGAAAGAAATGTTGACATGTGATATTCTACCCGATAACTTGTGCACTTCCCCAGTTTGTGAATCTCTTTCATACAAGTCTGAAAACTTATCTAAATGTATCTAAAAGACACCTGAATTTTGTGTCAGTTTTTAGAGTTTAGAAGCTGATTCAGCATTCTTTGTTCATAAAACCCGCTAGTGTTTAAATCCTGATTCTTGTGCCCCAAATTTACTGTAAGCGTGGAAATGCGCTACAAATACATTCTGCGTAATAATATGACTTCTATTGCAGTCCCCTGCCAGTTAGAGTTACGAAGACAGATGTCCATTTCTTAGCATAGTTTGGAAGAAATAAGAATCTCTGTGAATTTGGTCTCACGTTTCTTTCTTTCGTATTAGGGAGAACAGTCTAAGTACTGGTATTAATTTTCTGTTATTCAGTTACTCGTCTAATTTGAATTGTGAACTCCTCAGGAACTTTGAAGGGTCCAGCCCTGTGGACTTCAGCAGAAGCTTTTTCTGCATTGGATTAGATGGTGCTTTCAGTGAGAGACAGCTGGGGATCGGAAGCTGGCTCTCTGTTCCCTGCCGCCCCCATGAAACCAACCCTCTAATCCAGTTTTCGATCCTGGTTTCTCTCCTTCTTCTCAGTTGAGGCTATATTTGTTTGGTTTGGAAAGTCTTGAGTTTATGTGTGAGGAGAGGCCGTTAAGATTTAATTTTCTCTGCCTCTTACCCTTTAATCTGTTTCTGATGTATATCTATGTGGAGCCTGAGCTGAGCTCTTTTCTAGCCGTTTAGTGAATTATTATGGTGATCTCACAGTTACCAGTGAGCACAAAGTTTGAATTAGTAAAATATTACATATATCACAGTGCGGACAAGTCTGAGTGGCTTCGCCTAAATGGCGTAGCAAACGTATTTAACGTTAGCTGGGTTGTCCCCCAGGCTTGAACATCCACCGCTATGGCAGTAAAAGACAAACCAACTGCTGACGGAAGCAGTTGCATGTGCCTGCGTTTTTCGATGCCTGGAGGAGAGAGTTTTCAGAAAGGTAACCCGTCTTGTTCATTAAGAAATGCACATTTATTAAAAAGACATACATACTTCAGAGAGAAGTTCAGTCGCCTTGTAAAAACCGTATGTTCGTAAAATACTTTGCTCCTATATCCTTGTGTCTGCCATTCGGAAAAAACCCATACCCTCCTACTGATATTGAGAAAGGAGTTTATTTAAATTTTTAAAAACACAGATCTCATGCTGCAATGTGAGCTCAGGTTTACAGCTGCAGTCAAACAGGTAAAGCATCATTTCGTCCAGTGTTACATGCAACGGAATTGCAGGTATACGCCAGTTCACCTTTGTAGAAGTGAGTTTCTGCAAATGTCCCCTTAAAGAAACAACACGTATTGCAGAGCGTTCTGACACGAACAAAAAGAGGAGGAATTTATGCCCAACAGCTCGAAGTGACTCCTGTATGCCAAACGGCCCAGTTTAAAGTGCACGTGCGCCTCAGACGCGCTGCAGCAGGCTCTAAGCTGCGCCAGCTGAGTGTGCGTGAACAGGAGGCACGGTGAGGAGCTGCTCTCGGCCCTCAACACGAGCATTTCGAGCAGTTTATTGAACTGAGCTCATTCCAACAGAGACAACGAGTTTCTTCTACGGCTAGAGGCTAGCAGTGAGGCAGAACTTCTAGCGTGTCTCTCAGTAGTGGGGGTGTTTGGTCGCTTTGTGTGGTATTTATAGCATGGGCTGGTTGATGTCAGTCTTCACTTTATTGCTATTCTCTTAAATCCTGAAATTTTACCCAGACTTTTGCTAATAAACCAAATCTTCTCATAGAAGCGATGTATGTTTTCAAACAAGTCCCATGAAAACTTCAAAATCCTTTCTAACTGTGTGTGGCTGGATTTCATCCCAACGCCTTTTGTGTGCTACAGACGTTTTATTTTTCATTCTTGGTTTTTCTTCCACAGGGGACTCAGCCTTTTAGACACACATTTTTAAATGCATTTTTTTCCATAACTTTATTTCTTTTGACAGGCTTTGATATATGTGGAAAAAGATATATTTCTTGCATCAGATACAGATAGTAATGTGAGGATCAGCCACTATGTCCTCATAAGCTGATATAACATTTATCAACTTGCTAGCTTAGCTGCATTGATAAGGATTTTTTCTATTTTTAACTTTCTAATTTCTGGAGAGGAACTAATTTACCCCAAATACAAGGCCAGGCTGAAGCACAGCCCAGTCTGACTTGACAGAATCAGCTGTAAAAGTCACAGCCAGTTCCAGATCATTTTCATCAGACTTGTTCCTCGCTTCTAACAGTAATTTATCAACAAACGGGTCTTCTCTTTCTCTACATATCCGAGCAGTTTCCCTTTGGTCAGTACACCAGTACTAGCAGCTATTGACTTAGCAGAATGCCCAAATTTTTGCACTTTTTTTGCAAAGAAAATTACACTGTATTTGTCCGGACCATCACAAAAAGTTCTCCTAGTGACGAGACTTTGATAAGTTCTCATTTCTGAATACAGTCTTGATATACCATTTACAAAAATGATGGTTTATAAGAACTTAACGTCAAAATGGTGTTAACAAGAAATGAAATTAGAAAGCTGGGGCAAAAAAAAATAACCGAAAGCAATGTTGAAAATTATAAAAATGTAAAGCTGAAGAGCATTTTCTCAGAGAAAATTCCCTCTTTCCACACAGAAATATTCCAAGGGGTTAAACAGAGCGATAATTCATGGCAGGAATAAGTCTGCTCTTCGCTGAGCTTCAGAACTGCCCAGAGTGCGCGGTGAACCGGGTGAGAGCTGCCCACAGCGGGGACTCAGCTCGGATTGCCTGGGGAGCAGCTATCTCTGCTTCGTTACTGGTAATTGTTCAGCTTGCAGAAGATGTTGGTGGAGGAGGTGGTCAGCTCTTGGCTCTGAGTGGTGCACAGCTCTAGAACAATTCACACGTTCCTCTTCATCTCAGCGAGGCGGGTCCGGCTCAGGGAAGGCTGGATGAGCTGACACCTCCCCGCAAGAGGACGGGATCCAGCAAGAGTGTCTGTGCTCCTCTCTGCCCTCCAGAGCTTTGGCAGCCCAGCCCAGGGCTGTCTGTCATGGAGTGACATGACAAGAGGCTGTTACTTTATGTTTAAAACTACTCAGGGATTTTCTCTGTTTCTCAGCACTCCGGGGTGTGATGGCTTCTGCCTCTGGAGCATGAGGAAATACTGGTCTGTAACCCCATGAACCAGGAATGGTTATCCTTCCTCATAGCCTTGATTGTTCCCGATGAATACCATCATCTCTACATGAAAATTCTACGGGAAGTCAGTAGGAATATTGTGGGTTTTTTTTAAAAAAACCTTAAAATTAAAAAAAATCAATAACATTGTTCTCTGTCTTTCTTGTCTATTAGCTGCTGGAAGGAAAAATTTCCGTGTATCTAGCACCAGATTATTTTTCAATAATGAGATTCAGAGTTCTTGAAAAATACATAAGCTTCCAGTCTAAGAGTTTTATACATCATTCCATTTAAATCTATAAAAGACCAAAAATCTCCCAGTATTAATTTAAAGTATTTTCTGGTATACTCTGATATAGTAAAAATTTGATAATTCTGTGGCTTATAAATCATTGAGAGCTGCTCTGACATAGGAAAAAAAAAATCAATCACAATTTTTTAATATTAAACTCTAGTGATTTTGCCTCTTTTTGTTTTCAAAACCACAGCTAACTGCTGAGTGCCTGGGACAGCTGTAAACTGTATGTGAATTTTCTAATTTATTTTCCTGTGTTTAACGTATCTATCTGGTGATATACAGTCTATACTCACATGTGTGTTCAGTTTTCTATCTAATACATTCAGATTTAATTCTAAGTTCCTATTTGCTATATTCAGTTTTTTTAAGTAATTCCTGTAATTCCTTACAGATTCTACCTCACACACGTACGAAGAGGAGTAGAAGGCATAGACTGACCTTTATTTCTTAGTTCTGGCTGCACCAAGTGTGTGTAGCTGTGTTTGCAGGTGTTCGTTGGGGCTCCCAGGAGGCAGCTGCTTTCGCTTCTGCAGCGTCGTGGCCATGCACAGCACCATGGGTCTGCCCCCAATGCTACAGCCAGCAACAGAGTACCCAGCCCAAGGAGATGCAGCGCCAGGCATCAAATTAAAACCAAATTATAACATTTCAGCAGCCTTGCCTGAAGCTGAACACTCAATTCCAATTCACTTGGGACAGTTTTGGCAAAGCGACCATTAACCTACTTTTCCGTTTAGAAGTTCTGCGTATATATGTGTATATGATGAATGCTCCTCAACATTAATGTGCTTTAACATTAATAATAAGCACTCTAATTACAGAACACTTGTCAGAAAAAGGGCTTTTGGTTTCCTTTTCTGAGGAAAGGCAGAGACCAACAAATGTAGAGGTGGTGAGAAAAGACTCATTTACTGGGTAGGTCTTCCCTAAAGAGAGAAGGACCAGATGCACTCATGACGATGAGCCCCAGGCACAGGAACAAGCCTGTAGCTCAGCCTCCTGTCAACCCATTTAGGTGTGGCACAGGCAGGTAATGGCTGTGTAAGGCAGCACAGTACCTGCGATGGCAAAACTGCAAGTGCTGCACACACAGCAACCTTTGCTACTGCAAACATTAGCTACCTTAATGATACTCTCTGCAGTGCCTTTGCTACTGCCTGCAGCAATGCTCCTGCTCTGGGCTGCTGCTGAAGAGGGCTTACTTAGTTGAACAGATCACCCCGCTGATGCATCCCTCTGCTGCCTTATCTCTTTGGTGTATCTCATGAATTGGGAGACAGCTGACATAGATGTACACAATGCAGGTATAGCCCGAGAGGTTATGATTGACTCCAGTGGCAACAGAATGACATCAACAGGTCTTCACAGCTCCTTCTGAGCTTCTTTAAGAGAAGGTGTGTTTCGAATTGTCTGACTAACTGATCTCAATGAAAACCTAACCAAGGATGGAAGAGGTTACAGGAGATTTTCCAGCTTTCAAATAAATCAAGAGGCTGAGGTGAGCACAGATCCTAGCAGAGCCTTTGAACAATCTGCTCATTCATGTTCAGTGTAAACTGGTCTGCAAAAAGAGTGACCTCCTACATGTTAAATTAAATTGCAAATAAACCTCAGGACACCAAATAAAATTAACTAACTTACTCCAAAGAAGACTAAGGTATCTAGAGGCTAATATTCCAAGGCGATCCACAAGAAAGGATCTACAATACAGAAGTAGAGACAAGACAAGAGATGATGAAGGCTGGTGGATCAAGGAAAAGTGTTATCCCCAAATTTCTAGTGGCGTTTGAGAGGCTCGCAAGGGAAGATGAAAATCAGGCTAGAGATTTGGGTCTGGCGCCTTTGGTGTGGGAGCAATGGCTGGACATAGTCACTTTGGGGCCTGGGCTTGGGCCCGAGTGAAGTGAGCCCCGAGAGGAGATGTGAAGGTTGTTGTCTGAAGGAAAAGTGTTAGCCCCAAATTTCTAGTGTCATTTGAGAGGCTCCCAAGGGAAGATGAAAATCAGGCTAGAGATTTCGGGCTGGCACCTTTGTTGTGGGAGCAATGGCTGGACGTATTCACTTTGGAGCCTGGCCTTGGTCCCGAGAGAAGTGGGCCCCGAGCAGAGATGATGAAGGTTGGTGTGTGAAGGAAAAGTGTTATCCCCAAATTTCTAGTGTCATTTGAGAGGCTCCCAAGGGAAGATGAAAATCAGCCACGAGATTGTGGGCTAGAACCCATTGGTGAGTGAGCAATGGCTGGACATAATGACTTTGAATCCTCGTCTTGGTCCCGCGTGAAGTCAGCTACGAGAGGAGGTGATGAAGGTTCGTGTCTGACAGAAAAGTGTTAGCCGCAAATTTCTGGTGGCTCTTAAGAGCTTCCCAAGGGAAGATGGAAAGCAGGTTAGAGATTTGGGGCTGGCCCCTTTGGTGTGGGAGCAATGGCTGGACGTATTCCCTTTGGAACCTGGGCTTGTGCCCGAGTGAAGTGAGCCCCGAGCGGAGCTGATGAAGGTTGGTGGATGAACGAAAAGTGTTATCCCCAAATTTCTGATGCCATTTGACAGGCTGCTAAAGGAGGATGAAAATCAGGCTAGAGATTCGGGGCTGGTATCTTTGGTGTGGGAGCAATGGCTGGACGTATTCACTTTGGAGCCTGGTCTTGGTCTAGAAAGAAGCGAGCCCCGAGAGGAGATGATGGAGGTTGGTGTCTGAAAGAAAAGTGTTAGCCCCAAATTTCTAGTGTCATTTGAGAGGCTCCCAAGGGAAGATGAAAAGCAGGCTAGAGATTTGTGGCTGGCACCTTTGGTGTGGGAGCAATGGCTGGACATATTCACTTCGGAGCCTGGTCTTGGTCCCGAGTGAAGTGAGCCCCGAGAGGAGATGATGAAGGTTGGTGTGTGAAGGAAAAGTGTTAGCCCCCAATTTCTGGTGCCATTTGAGAGGCTGCTAAAGGAGGATGAAAAGCAAGCTAGAGATTGTGGGCTGTCCCTTTTGGTTGGGGAGCAATGGCTGGACGTAATGACTTTGGAGCCTCGGCTTGGGCCTGATTGAACTGAGCCCGGAGAGCAGCTGATGAATGTTAGTGTCTGAAGGAAAAGTGTTAGCCCTCAGTTTCTGGTGCCATTTGAGAGGCTGCTAAAGGAGGATGAAAAGCAAGCTAGAGATTGTGGGCTGGCACTTTTGGTTGGGGAGCAATGGCTGGACGTAATGACTTTGGAGCCTCGGCTTGGTCCTGATTGAACTGAGCCCGGAGAGCAGATGATGAAGGTTAGTGTCTGAAGGAAAAGTGTTAGCCCCCAATTTCTGGTGCCATTTGAGAGGCTGCTAAAGGAGGATGAAAAGCAAGCTAGAGATTGTGGGCTGGCACTTTTGGTTGGGGAGCAATGGCTGGACGTAATGACTTTGGAGCCTCGGCTTGGGCATGAGAGAAGCGAGCCCGGAGAGCAGATGATGAAGGTTAGTGTCTGAAGGAAAAGTGTTAGCCCCCAATTTCTGGTGCCATTTGAGAGGCTGCTAAAGGAGGATGAAAAGCAAGCTAGAGATTGTGGGCTGGCACTTTTGGTTGGGGAGCAATGGCTGGACGTAATGACTTTGGAGCCTCGGCTTGGGCCGGAGTGAAGCGAGCCCGGAGAGCAGATGATGAAGGTTAGTGTCTGAAGGAAAAGTGTTAGCCCCCAATTTCTGGTGCCATTTGAGAGGCTGCTAAAGGAGGATGAAAAGCAAGCTAGAGATTGTGGGCTGGCACTTTTGGTTGGGGAGCAATGGCTGGACGTAATGACTTTGGAGCCTCGGCTTGGGCGCGAGTGAAGCGAGCCCGGAGAGCAGATGATGAAGGTTAGTGTCTGAAGGAAAAGTGTTAGCCCCCAATTTCTGGTGCCATTTGAGAGGCTGCTAAAGGAGGATGAAAAGCAAGCTAGAGATTGTGGGCTGGCACTTTTGGTTGGGGAGCAATGGCTGGACGTAATGACTTTGGAGCCTCGGCTTGGGCTCGAGTGAAGCGAGCCCGGAGAGCAGATGATGAAGGTTAGTGTCTGAAGGAAAAGTGTTAGCCCCCAATTTCTGGTGCCATTTGAGAGGCTGCTAAAGGAGGATGAAAAGCAAGCTAGAGATTGTGGGCTGGCACTTTTGGTTGGGGAGCAATGGCTGGACGTAATGACTTTGGAGCCTCGGCTTGGGCTGAGAGAAGCGAGCCCGGAGAGCAGATGATGAAGGTTAGTGTCTGAAGGAAAAGTGTTAGCCCCCAATTTCTGGTGCCATTTGAGAGGCTGCTAAAGGAGGATGAAAAGCAAGCTAGAGATTGTGGGCTGGCACTTTTGGTTGGGGAGCAATGGCTGGACGTAATGACTTTGGAGCCTCGGCTTGGGCTCGAGTGAAGCGAGCCCGGAGAGCAGATGATGAAGGTTAGTGTCTGAAGGAAAAGTGTTAGCCCCCAATTTCTGGTGCCATTTGAGAGGCTGCTAAAGGAGGATGAAAAGCAAGCTAGAGATTGTGGGCTGGCACTTTTGGTTGGGGAGCAATGGCTGGACGTAATGACTTTGGAGCCTCGGCTTCTGCGCGTTGAAGTGAGCCCGGAGAGCAGATGATGAAGGTTAGTGTCTGAAGGAAAAGTGTTAGCCCCCAATTTCTGGTGCCATTTGAGAGGCTGCTAAAGGAGGATGAAAAGCAAGCTAGAGATTGTGGGCTGGCACTTTTGGTTGGGGAGCAATGGCTGGACGTAATGACTTTGGAGCCTCGGCGTGGGCTGGACAGTAGAGAGCCCGGAGAGCAGATGATGAAGGTTAGTGTCTGAAGGAAAAGTGTTAGCCCCCAATTTCTGGTGCCATTTGAGAGGCTGCTAAAGGAGGATGAAAAGCAAGCTAGAGATTGTGGGCTGGCACTTTTGGTTGGGGAGCAATGGCTGGACGTAATGACTTTGGAGCCTCGGCTTGGGCCTGAGTGAAGCGAGCCCGGAGAGCAGATGATGAAGGTTAGTGTCTGAAGGAAAAGTGTTAGCCCCCAATTTCTGGTGCCATTTGAGAGGCTGCTAAAGGAGGATGAAAAGCAAGCTAGAGATTGTGGGCTGGCACTTTTGGTTGGGGAGCAATGGCTGGACGTAATGACTTTGGAGCCTCGGCTTGGGCGAGATGAAGCGAGCCCGGAGAGCAGATGATGAAGGTTAGTGTCTGAAGGAAAAGTGTTAGCCCCCAATTTCTGGTGCCATTTGAGAGGCTGCTAAAGGAGGATGAAAAGCAAGCTAGAGATTGTGGGCTGGCACTTTTGGTTGGGGAGCAATGGCTGGACGTAATGACTTTGGAGCCTCGGCTTGGGCGCGAGTGAAGCGAGCCCGGAGAGCAGATGATGAAGGTTAGTGTCTGAAGGAAAAGTGTTAGCCCCCAATTTCTGGTGCCATTTGAGAGGCTGCTAAAGGAGGATGAAAAGCAAGCTAGAGATTGTGGGCTGGCACTTTTGGTTGGGGAGCAATGGCTGGACGTAATGACTTTGGAGCCTCGGCTTGGGCTCGAGTGAAGCGAGCCCGGAGAGCAGATGATGAAGGTTAGTGTCTGAAGGAAAAGTGTTAGCCCCCAATTTCTGGTGCCATTTGAGAGGCTGCTAAAGGAGGATGAAAAGCAAGCTAGAGATTGTGGGCTGGCACTTTTGGTTGGGGAGCAATGGCTGGACGTAATGACTTTGGAGCCTCGGCTTGGGCGTGAGTGAAGCGAGCCCGGAGAGCAGATGATGAAGGTTAGTGTCTGAAGGAAAAGTGTTAGCCCCCAATTTCTGGTGCCATTTGAGAGGCTGCTAAAGGAGGATGAAAAGCAAGCTAGAGATTGTGGGCTGGCACTTTTGGTTGGGGAGCAATGGCTGGACGTAATGACTTTGGAGCCTCGGCTTGGGCTCGAGTGAAGCGAGCCCGGAGAGCAGATGATGAAGGTTAGTGTCTGAAGGAAAAGTGTTAGCCCCCAATTTCTGGTGCCATTTGAGAGGCTGCTAAAGGAGGATGAAAAGCAAGCTAGAGATTGTGGGCTGGCCCTTTTGGTTGGGGAGCAATGGCTGGACGTAATGACTTTGGAGCCTCGGCTTGGGCTCGAGTGAAGCGAGCCCGGAGAGCAGATGATGAAGGTTAGTGTCTGAAGGAAAAGTGTTAGCCCCCAATTTCTGGTGCCATTTGAGAGGCTGCTAAAGGAGGATGAAAAGCAAGCTAGAGATTGTGGGCTGGCACTTTTGGTTGGGGAGCAATGGCTGGACGTAATGACTTTGGAGCCTCGGCTTGGGCTCGAGTGAAGCGAGCCCGGAGAGCAGATGATGAAGGTTAGTGTCTGAAGGAAAAGTGTTAGCCCCCAATTTCTGGTGCCATTTGAGAGGCTGCTAAAGGAGGATGAAAAGCAAGCTAGAGATTGTGGGCTGGCACTTTTGGTTGGGGAGCAATGGCTGGACGTAATGACTTTGGAGCCTCGGCTTGGGCTCAAATGAAGCGAGCCCGGAGAGCAGATGATGAAGGTTAGTGTCTGAAGGAAAAGTGTTAGCCCCCAATTTCTGGTGCCATTTGAGAGGCTGCTAAAGGAGGATGAAAAGCAAGCTAGAGATTGTGGGCTGGCACTTTTGGTTGGGGAGCAATGGCTGGACGTAATGACTTTGGAGCCTGGGCTTGGGCGCTGAGTGAAGCGAGCCCGGAGAGCAGATGATGAAGGTTAGTGTCTGAAGGAAAAGTGTTAGCCCCCAATTTCTGGTGCCATTTGAGAGGCTGCTAAAGGAGGATGAAAAGCAAGCTAGAGATTGTGGGCTGGCACTTTTGGTTGGGGAGCAATGGCTGGACGTAATGACTTTGGAGCCTCGGCTTGGGCGTGAGTGAAGCTGAGCCCGGAGAGCAGATGATGAAGGTTAGTGTCTGAAGGAAAAGTGTTAGCCCCCAATTTCTGGTGCCATTTGAGAGGCTGCTAAAGGAGGATGAAAAGCAAGCTAGAGATTGTGGGCTGGCACTTTTGGTTGGGGAGCAATGGCTGGACGTAATGACTTTGGAGCCTCGGCTTGGGCCTGATTGAAGCGAGCCCGGAGAGCAGATGATGAAGGTTAGTGTCTGAAGGAAAAGTGTTAGCCCCCAATTTCTGGTGCCATTTGAGAGGCTGCTAAAGGAGGATGAAAAGCAAGCTAGAGATTGTGGGCTGGCACTTTTGGTTGGGGAGCAATGGCTGGACGTAATGACTTTGGAGCCTCGGCTTGGGCTGAGATGAAGCGAGCCCGGAGAGCAGATGATGAAGGTTAGTGTCTGAAGGAAAAGTGTTAGCCCCCAATTTCTGGTGCCATTTGAGAGGCTGCTAAAGGAGGATGAAAAGCAAGCTAGAGATTGTGGGCTGGCACTTTTGGTTGGGGAGCAATGGCTGGACGTAATGACTTTGGAGCCTCGGCTTGGGCTTGAGATGAAGCGAGCCCGGAGAGCAGATGATGAAGGTTAGTGTCTGAAGGAAAAGTGTTAGCCCCCAATTTCTGGTGCCATTTGAGAGGCTGCTAAAGGAGGATGAAAAGCAAGCTAGAGATTGTGGGCTGGCACTTTTGGTTGGGGAGCAATGGCTGGACGTAATGACTTTGGAGCCTCGGCTTGGGCTTGAGAGAAGCGAGCCCGGAGAGCAGATGATGAAGGTTAGTGTCTGAAGGAAAAGTGTTAGCCCCCAATTTCTGGTGCCATTTGAGAGGCTGCTAAAGGAGGATGAAAAGCAAGCTAGAGATTGTGGGCTGGCACTTTTGGTTGGGGAGCAATGGCTGGACGTAATGACTTTGGAGCCTCGGCTTGGGTGTAGAGTGAAGCGAGCCCGGAGAGCAGATGATGAAGGTTAGTGTCTGAAGGAAAAGTGTTAGCCCCCAATTTCTGGTGCCATTTGAGAGGCTGCTAAAGGAGGATGAAAAGCAAGCTAGAGATTGTGGGCTGGCACTTTTGGTTGGGGAGCAATGGCTGGACGTAATGACTTTGGAGCCTCGGCTTGGGCGCGAGTGAAGCGAGCCCGGAGAGCAGATGATGAAGGTTAGTGTCTGAAGGAAAAGTGTTAGCCCCCAATTTCTGGTGCCATTTGAGAGGCTGCTAAAGGAGGATGAAAAGCAAGCTAGAGATTGTGGGCTGGCACTTTTGGTTGGGGAGCAATGGCTGGACGTAATGACTTTGGAGCCTCGGCTTGGGCGCGAGTGAAGCGAGCCCGGAGAGCAGATGATGAAGGTTAGTGTCTGAAGGAAAAGTGTTAGCCCCCAATTTCTGGTGCCATTTGAGAGGCTGCTAAAGGAGGATGAAAAGCAAGCTAGAGATTGTGGGCTGGCACTTTTGGTTGGGGAGCAATGGCTGGACGTAATGACTTTGGAGCCTCGGCTTGGGCCTGAGTGAAGCGAGCCCGGAGAGCAGATGATGAAGGTTAGTGTCTGAAGGAAAAGTGTTAGCCCCCAATTTCTGGTGCCATTTGAGAGGCTGCTAAAGGAGGATGAAAAGCAAGCTAGAGATTGTGGGCTGGCACTTTTGGTTGGGGAGCAATGGCTGGACGTAATGACTTTGGAGCCTCGGCTTGGGCTGATTGAACTGAGCCCGGAGAGCAGATGATGAAGGTTAGTGTCTGAAGGAAAAGTGTTAGCCCCCAATTTCTGGTGCCATTTGAGAGGCTGCTAAAGGAGGATGAAAAGCAAGCTAGAGATTGTGGGCTGGCACTTTTGGTTGGGGAGCAATGGCTGGACGTAATGACTTTGGAGCCTCGGCTTGGGCGTGATTGAAGCGAGCCCGGAGAGCAGATGATGAAGGTTAGTGTCTGAAGGAAAAGTGTTAGCCCCCAATTTCTGGTGCCATTTGAGAGGCTGCTAAAGGAGGATGAAAAGCAAGCTAGAGATTGTGGGCTGGCACTTTTGGTTGGGGAGCAATGGCTGGACGTAATGACTTTGGAGCCTCGGCTTGGGCCTGAGTGAAGCGAGCCCGGAGAGCAGATGATGAAGGTTAGTGTCTGAAGGAAAAGTGTTAGCCCCCAATTTCTGGTGCCATTTGAGAGGCTGCTAAAGGAGGATGAAAAGCAAGCTAGAGATTGTGGGCTGGCACTTTTGGTTGGGGAGCAATGGCTGGACGTAATGACTTTGGAGCCTCGGCTTGGGCGCGAGAGAAGCGAGCCCGGAGAGCAGATGATGAAGGTTAGTGTCTGAAGGAAAAGTGTTAGCCCCCAATTTCTGGTGCCATTTGAGAGGCTGCTAAAGGAGGATGAAAAGCAAGCTAGAGATTGTGGGCTGGCACTTTTGGTTGGGGAGCAATGGCTGGACGTAATGACTTTGGAGCCTCGGCTTGGGCTCGAGTGAAGCGAGCCCGGAGAGCAGATGATGAAGGTTAGTGTCTGAAGGAAAAGTGTTAGCCCCCAATTTCTGGTGCCATTTGAGAGGCTGCTAAAGGAGGATGAAAAGCAAGCTAGAGATTGTGGGCTGGCACTTTTGGTTGGGGAGCAATGGCTGGACGTAATGACTTTGGAGCCTCGGCTTGGGCTGAGATGAAGCGAGCCCGGAGAGCAGATGATGAAGGTTAGTGTCTGAAGGAAAAGTGTTAGCCCCCAATTTCTGGTGCCATTTGAGAGGCTGCTAAAGGAGGATGAAAAGCAAGCTAGAGATTGTGGGCTGGCACTTTTGGTTGGGGAGCAATGGCTGGACGTAATGACTTTGGAGCCTCGGCTTGGGCCTGAGTGAAGCGAGCCCGGAGAGCAGATGATGAAGGTTAGTGTCTGAAGGAAAAGTGTTAGCCCCCAATTTCTGGTGCCATTTGAGAGGCTGCTAAAGGAGGATGAAAAGCAAGCTAGAGATTGTGGGCTGGCACTTTTGGTTGGGGAGCAATGGCTGGACGTAATGACTTTGGAGCCTCGGCTTTCGGCTGATTGGAGCGAGCCCGGAGAGCAGATGATGAAGGTTAGTGTCTGAAGGAAAAGTGTTAGCCCCCAATTTCTGGTGCCATTTGAGAGGCTGCTAAAGGAGGATGAAAAGCAAGCTAGAGATTGTGGGCTGGCACTTTTGGTTGGGGAGCAATGGCTGGACGTAATGACTTTGGAGCCTCGGCTTGGGCCTGAGAGAAGCGAGCCCGGAGAGCAGATGATGAAGGTTAGTGTCTGAAGGAAAAGTGTTAGCCCCCAATTTCTGGTGCCATTTGAGAGGCTGCTAAAGGAGGATGAAAAGCAAGCTAGAGATTGTGGGCTGGCACTTTTGGTTGGGGAGCAATGGCTGGACGTAATGACTTTGGAGCCTCGGCTTGGGCGTGATTGAACTGAGCCCGGAGAGCAGATGATGAAGGTTAGTGTCTGAAGGAAAAGTGTTAGCCCCCAATTTCTGGTGCCATTTGAGAGGCTGCTAAAGGAGGATGAAAAGCAAGCTAGAGATTGTGGGCTGGCACTTTTGGTTGGGGAGCAATGGCTGGACGTAATGACTTTGGAGCCTGGCTTGGGCGTGAGTGAAGCGAGCCCGGAGAGCAGATGATGAAGGTTAGTGTCTGAAGGAAAAGTGTTAGCCCCCAATTTCTGGTGCCATTTGAGAGGCTGCTAAAGGAGGATGAAAAGCAAGCTAGAGATTGTGGGCTGGCACTTTTGGTTGGGGAGCAATGGCTGGACGTAATGACTTTGGAGCCTCGGCTTCTGCGCGAATGAAGCGAGCCCGGAGAGCAGATGATGAAGGTTAGTGTCTGAAGGAAAAGTGTTAGCCCCCAATTTCTGGTGCCATTTGAGAGGCTGCTAAAGGAGGATGAAAAGCAAGCTAGAGATTGTGGGCTGGCACTTTTGGTTGGGGAGCAATGGCTGGACGTAATGACTTTGGAGCCTCGGCTTGGGCATGAGCCCGGAGAGCAGATGATGAAGGTTAGTGTCTGAAGGAAAAGTGTTAGCCCCCAATTTCTGGTGCCATTTGAGAGGCTGCTAAAGGAGGATGAAAAGCAAGCTAGAGATTGTGGGCTGGCACTTTTGGTTGGGGAGCAATGGCTGGACGTAATGACTTTGGAGCCTGGGCTTGGGCTGAGTGAAGCGAGCCCGGAGAGCAGATGATGAAGGTTAGTGTCTGAAGGAAAAGTGTTAGCCCCCAATTTCTGGTGCCATTTGAGAGGCTGCTAAAGGAGGATGAAAAGCAAGCTAGAGATTGTGGGCTGGCACTTTTGGTTGGGGAGCAATGGCTGGACGTAATGACTTTGGAGCCTCGGCTTGGGCTCGAGTGAAGCGAGCCCGGAGAGCAGATGATGAAGGTTAGTGTCTGAAGGAAAAGTGTTAGCCCCCAATTTCTGGTGCCATTTGAGAGGCTGCTAAAGGAGGATGAAAAGCAAGCTAGAGATTGTGGGCTGGCACTTTTGGTTGGGGAGCAATGGCTGGACGTAATGACTTTGGAGCCTCGGCTTGGGTGTGAGTGAAGCGAGCCCGGAGAGCAGATGATGAAGGTTAGTGTCTGAAGGAAAAGTGTTAGCCCCCAATTTCTGGTGCCATTTGAGAGGCTGCTAAAGGAGGATGAAAAGCAAGCTAGAGATTGTGGGCTGGCACTTTTGGTTGGGGAGCAATGGCTGGACGTAATGACTTTGGAGCCTCGGCTTGGGCCGGATTCAAGCGAGCCCGGAGAGCAGATGATGAAGGTTAGTGTCTGAAGGAAAAGTGTTAGCCCCCAATTTCTGGTGCCATTTGAGAGGCTGCTAAAGGAGGATGAAAAGCAAGCTAGAGATTGTGGGCTGGCACTTTTGGTTGGGGAGCAATGGCTGGACGTAATGACTTTGGAGCCTGGGCTTGGGCACGAGATGAAGCGAGCCCGGAGAGCAGATGATGAAGGTTAGTGTCTGAAGGAAAAGTGTTAGCCCCCAATTTCTGGTGCCATTTGAGAGGCTGCTAAAGGAGGATGAAAAGCAAGCTAGAGATTGTGGGCTGGCCCTTTTGGTTGGGGAGCAATGGCTGGACGTAATGACTTTGGAGCCTCGGCTTGGGCTTGAGTGAAGCTGAGCCCGGAGAGCAGATGATGAAGGTTAGTGTCTGAAGGAAAAGTGTTAGCCCCCAATTTCTGGTGCCATTTGAGAGGCTGCTAAAGGAGGATGAAAAGCAAGCTAGAGATTGTGGGCTGGCACTTTTGGTTGGGGAGCAATGGCTGGACGTAATGACTTTGGAGCCTCGGCTTGGGCGTGAGAGAAGCGAGCCCGGAGAGCAGATGATGAAGGTTAGTGTCTGAAGGAAAAGTGTTAGCCCCCAATTTCTGGTGCCATTTGAGAGGCTGCTAAAGGAGGATGAAAAGCAAGCTAGAGATTGTGGGCTGGCACTTTTGGTTGGGGAGCAATGGCTGGACGTAATGACTTTGGAGCCTCGGCTTGGGCCTGAGTGAAGCTGAGCCCGGAGAGCAGATGATGAAGGTTAGTGTCTGAAGGAAAAGTGTTAGCCCCCAATTTCTGGTGCCATTTGAGAGGCTGCTAAAGGAGGATGAAAAGCAAGCTAGAGATTGTGGGCTGGCACTTTTGGTTGGGGAGCAATGGCTGGACGTAATGACTTTGGAGCCTCGGCTTGGGCTCGAGTGAAGCGAGCCCGGAGAGCAGATGATGAAGGTTAGTGTCTGAAGGAAAAGTGTTAGCCCCCAATTTCTGGTGCCATTTGAGAGGCTGCTAAAGGAGGATGAAAAGCAAGCTAGAGATTGTGGGCTGGCACTTTTGGTTGGGGAGCAATGGCTGGACGTAATGACTTTGGAGCCTCGGCTTGGGCTTGAGAGAAGCGAGCCCGGAGAGCAGATGATGAAGGTTAGTGTCTGAAGGAAAAGTGTTAGCCCCCAATTTCTGGTGCCATTTGAGAGGCTGCTAAAGGAGGATGAAAAGCAAGCTAGAGATTGTGGGCTGGCACTTTTGGTTGGGGAGCAATGGCTGGACGTAATGACTTTGGAGCCTCGGCTTGGGCGCGAGTGAAGCGAGCCCGGAGAGCAGATGATGAAGGTTAGTGTCTGAAGGAAAAGTGTTAGCCCCCAATTTCTGGTGCCATTTGAGAGGCTGCTAAAGGAGGATGAAAAGCAAGCTAGAGATTGTGGGCTGGCACTTTTGGTTGGGGAGCAATGGCTGGACGTAATGACTTTGGAGCCTCGGCTTGGTGGTGATTGAACTGAGCCCGGAGAGCAGATGATGAAGGTTAGTGTCTGAAGGAAAAGTGTTAGCCCCCAATTTCTGGTGCCATTTGAGAGGCTGCTAAAGGAGGATGAAAAGCAAGCTAGAGATTGTGGGCTGGCACTTTTGGTTGGGGAGCAATGGCTGGACGTAATGACTTTGGAGCCTCGGCTGGGCCTGATTGGAGCGAGCCCGGAGAGCAGATGATGAAGGTTAGTGTCTGAAGGAAAAGTGTTAGCCCCCAATTTCTGGTGCCATTTGAGAGGCTGCTAAAGGAGGATGAAAAGCAAGCTAGAGATTGTGGGCTGGCACTTTTGGTTGGGGAGCAATGGCTGGACGTAATGACTTTGGAGCCTCGGCTTTCGGCTGATTGGAGCGAGCCCGGAGAGCAGATGATGAAGGTTAGTGTCTGAAGGAAAAGTGTTAGCCCCCAATTTCTGGTGCCATTTGAGAGGCTGCTAAAGGAGGATGAAAAGCAAGCTAGAGATTGTGGGCTGGCACTTTTGGTTGGGGAGCAATGGCTGGACGTAATGACTTTGGAGCCTCGGCTTGGGCTGGAGAGAAGCGAGCCCGGAGAGCAGATGATGAAGGTTAGTGTCTGAAGGAAAAGTGTTAGCCCCCAATTTCTGGTGCCATTTGAGAGGCTGCTAAAGGAGGATGAAAAGCAAGCTAGAGATTGTGGGCTGGCACTTTTGGTTGGGGAGCAATGGCTGGACGTAATGACTTTGGAGCCTCGGCTTGGGCGCGAGTGAAGCGAGCCCGGAGAGCAGATGATGAAGGTTAGTGTCTGAAGGAAAAGTGTTAGCCCCCAATTTCTGGTGCCATTTGAGAGGCTGCTAAAGGAGGATGAAAAGCAAGCTAGAGATTGTGGGCTGGCACTTTTGGTTGGGGAGCAATGGCTGGACGTAATGACTTTGGAGCCTCGGCTTCTGCGCGAATGAAGCGAGCCCGGAGAGCAGATGATGAAGGTTAGTGTCTGAAGGAAAAGTGTTAGCCCCCAATTTCTGGTGCCATTTGAGAGGCTGCTAAAGGAGGATGAAAAGCAAGCTAGAGATTGTGGGCTGGCACTTTTGGTTGGGGAGCAATGGCTGGACGTAATGACTTTGGAGCCTCGGCTTGGGCGCTAGAGAAGCGAGCCCGGAGAGCAGATGATGAAGGTTAGTGTCTGAAGGAAAAGTGTTAGCCCCCAATTTCTGGTGCCATTTGAGAGGCTGCTAAAGGAGGATGAAAAGCAAGCTAGAGATTGTGGGCTGGCACTTTTGGTTGGGGAGCAATGGCTGGACGTAATGACTTTGGAGCCTCGGCTTGGGCTGAGTGAAGCGAGCCCGGAGAGCAGATGATGAAGGTTAGTGTCTGAAGGAAAAGTGTTAGCCCCAATTTCTGGTGCCATTTGAGAGGCTGCTAAAGGAGGATGAAAAGCAAGCTAGAGATTGTGGGCTGGCACTTTTGGTTGGGGAGCAATGGCTGGACGTAATGACTTTGGAGCCTCGGCTTGGGCTCGAGTGAAGCGAGCCCGGAGAGCAGATGATGAAGGTTAGTGTCTGAAGGAAAAGTGTTAGCCCCCAATTTCTGGTGCCATTTGAGAGGCTGCTAAAGGAGGATGAAAAGCAAGCTAGAGATTGTGGGCTGGCACTTTTGGTTGGGGAGCAATGGCTGGACGTAATGACTTTGGAGCCTCGGCTTGGGCGTGATTGAAGCGAGCCCGGAGAGCAGATGATGAAGGTTAGTGTCTGAAGGAAAAGTGTTAGCCCCCAATTTCTGGTGCCATTTGAGAGGCTGCTAAAGGAGGATGAAAAGCAAGCTAGAGATTGTGGGCTGGCACTTTTGGTTGGGGAGCAATGGCTGGACGTAATGACTTTGGAGCCTCGGCTTGGGCTGATTGAACTGAGCCCGGAGAGCAGATGATGAAGGTTAGTGTCTGAAGGAAAAGTGTTAGCCCCCAATTTCTGGTGCCATTTGAGAGGCTGCTAAAGGAGGATGAAAAGCAAGCTAGAGATTGTGGGCTGGCACTTTTGGTTGGGGAGCAATGGCTGGACGTAATGACTTTGGAGCCTCGGCTTGGGCGTGATTGAACTGAGCCCGGAGAGCAGATGATGAAGGTTAGTGTCTGAAGGAAAAGTGTTAG